>CM067561.1:5127895-6401645 GCA_034509755.1 Anisodus tanguticus | reverse complement strand
ATACTAGACCCTTTATCAAATAACATTGTCAATCACCAAGTAGTACAAGCCAATAGAATCCACCGACCATAATAAAGTTCGACAGCGAGTACTCAGACTCATAAAGGTGTAACCATAGGACCCAATTCACCGAGAACAAGCCAATCATGGAAACCAATCCAGTCTAATATAATCAATCCAAATCCATTTAATCAGGAAGTCACCCAAGTTTCAATAACCAAACCATATCAAGTTGCCAAACATCCAATAATCAAGGTGAATGAATGTATGAATGAAAATGCAATGTCAGGTACCTTTCATCTCCAATATACAAGCGTTCAAATTCTATGAACTGCACACCCATGGGGGACCGGCGAAGTCCATATACTCCTCTGAAATTTCTCATATGAGCCAAGCTCTTGGCTGAAATAACTATTACATGCGTACAACCTCTTCCCCCCGTATCCTCATCATCTTAATATTGTTAATAATCTCATAAGTGTTCTTACCTTTCAGGTCTATTATATCCACAACATTTTCATACGACTCTCATATTAATACCATCAGAACCATGAGTGTATGAATACAAATGACAATACAAGGCAAGAAATCAATATGTAATGAGATGCAACCAAGTATAAGAGATGAATATCACATGCTTTCAGGAATTCGATAACACATAATCCAAGTACAATCAGGATATCATATTAAAAGCATGTGTCATGAATAAACACAATAATAGCAAATATGGCGACGAGCCCACATAATGGCGACAAGCCTGTAACATCCCATAATTTTGGGTGATGGTTTAAGCACCTAAACATAGGCAAGTAGACCCGGGCCTCGAGAAATATACGTCATATTCACGTAAGCAATACGGATCTAAGTATATAAAAGGATAAAATTCCGAAATAATTTAGGACTTAAGAAGTGTGACGACAGGGATCAAAATAAATTTGGTGTGTGCATAATGAGGTTATGGACTAATGTCATATAACAAAGTCATGACATTGAGTATATGAATGTTTTATAAGTTATTAAGATTTAAGTGAATTGGGATCACAAAATTAATTGTGTGTAATTGATTAATTGTGAGATTGATAATCGTAATGGGGGACAATGGTAAGACCCAGTCCTTCTGATAGAGCTGCTAGCGTGAGAGCTCAAGATTTCATCAATTTAGACCCTCCGATGTTCACGGGATCAGACCTGAACGCAGATTCGCAGAATTTTCTATATCAGATACAGCGTATCTTGCGGGTGATGGATGTTATCGATACTGAGTCGGTAAAATTTGCTTCTTATAGACTACGGGATGTCGCGGTGACCTGGTATGAGACATGGGAGAATTCTAAAGGACCTTGTGCTCCACCAACAGGATGGAGAGAGTTTTTAGAGGCCTTCTTACAACATTTTCTGCCAGTTGAGCTTCGCCGGGCTAGCAGGACAGATTCCTACGTCTTGAGTAGGGCAACATGAGCGTTCGAGAATAAAGCTTGAAGTTTAATTGATTGGTTAGCTATGCTCCTACAATTATGCGGAGATGAGTAACCGGATACATAGGTTTGTTACTGGCTTGGGGTTGCACTTGGTCAACAAGTGTACAACGGCTTCTCTGAATGCAAATATGGATATTGCTCGCATTCAGGCTTATGCACAGAATCTGAAGGATTGTAAGAGGTAACAACGGGTAGATCGAGAATGTGATAGGGGCCAGCATAAAAGGGCTCGGTCCGTAGGTGACATAAGGGAATTCAAAGGTAGGCCCAGGACACAACTTTATAGATGACTATCCTACCCAGCAGCTAGCGCATCATTACCATTTTCAGGTCGAGGGTTGATCGGTATGTTCAGTCGGGACCAGTTCAGGGTTCACGAGCATCAGGGTCTTATTATAGAGAGGATTCTATTTAGATGAGGCCACCGTTGGCTCTATGTGAGAAGTATGGTAAGACCCATCCAGGGTCGTGCCAACAAAGAGCAAATATGTGTTATTCTTGTGGTGAAGCTGGTCATAATAGGCAAGACTATCCGATAGGAGGCGAAGGTGTTAGGGACCAGCCAGTCGGATCTGCAACAGCTTCATCACAGTCGGTACATCCATCAGGGCAAAATCATCAGACAGCATCTGGTCGAGGCAAAGGTAGGGGCCAGATCCGCATTTACGCATTAATAGGGCGACAAGATCAGGAGTCCTCACCTGATTTTATTACAAGTATATTATCGGTCTTTTCACATAATATGTATGCGTTGTTAGATCCAGGCTCCAATTTATCATATATTACTCATTTTATTGCCTGTAAATTTGGTATGGAATCTGAGTTGATAAGAGATCCATTTATGGTATCCACACCAGTTGGTGAGTCAGTAGTTGCTAGACGGGTCTATCGAAGTTGTGCAGTATTAGTTTGTAGCCATCAGACCCTAGCGGATTTGGTAGAACTAGAGATGGTTGATTTTGATGTTATTATGGGCATGGATTGGCTAGCATCATGCTACGCTAATGTTGATTGCCGAACAAATATTGTTAGATTTCAGTTTCCAGGTGAGCCAGTCCTTGAATGGAAGGGTAATACAGTGTCGCCAAAAGGTAGGTTTATTTAATTTCTTAAGGCAAGGAAGATGATCTCCAAAGGTTGTATATACCATCTTGTCCGGCTAGATATGTCAATGTTGAACCACCTACTTCTCAATCAATTCCGGTGGTTAATGAGTTTCTTGATGTATTCCCAGACGAACTCCCAGGCCTTCCTCTTGAGAGGGAAATTGAGTTCGGTATAGATGTATTGCCAGACACTCAGCCGATATCTATTCCTCCTTATAGAATGGCTCCAGCTGAATTGAAAGAATTAAAGGAGAAATTAAAGGATTTGCTTGAGAAAGGCTTTATTAGGCATAGCATATCTCATTGGGGTGCGCCGATATTATTTGTACGAAAGAAAGATGGTTCGTTATGGATGTGTATTGACTATCGTCTGTTGAACAAAGTCACTATAAAAAACAAGTATCCTCTTCCCCGAATTGATGATTTGTTTAAGATGTTTTTCAAAGATTGACCTAACGTCAGGGTACCATCAGCTAAGGGTTAAGGAGAAGGACATTTCGAAAATGGCTTTCAGAATAAGGTATGGGCACTTCGAGTTCTTAGTAATGTCATTTGGACTCACAAACGCACCAACAACATTTATGGATCTAATGAACAGCGTGTTTCGCCCATTTCGGTATGTGTTTGTGATAGTATTTATAGATGACATTCTGATTTACTCTCACTCGGAAGCAGAGCATGTGGATCATTTGCGGATAGTACTACAGATGCTCCGGGATCATAAGTTGTATGCAAAGCTCTCCAAGTGTGAATTTTGGTTGAATTCAGTGGCTTTCCTTGGTCATATAGTGTCAGACGAAGGTACAAGAGTTTACACCCATAAGATTGAAGTGGTGAAGAATTGGCCAAGGCCTACGACTCTATCAGAGGTTCGCAGCTTTCTGGGCTTAGTCGGCTATTATAGGAGGTTTGTAGAAGGGTTTTTTACCATATCAGCACCATTAACAAAGTTGACACAAAAGGCCGTAAAATTCCAGTGGTCCGATGCTTATCAGCACCGGTCCTTACTCTTCCAGAGGGTCCAGAAGGATATGTTGTGTATTGTGATACCTCGGGTGCAGGTTTAGGATATGTCCTCATGCAGCATGGTAAAGTGATTGCATATGCTTCAAGGCAATTGAGGAAACATGAGAAAAACTATCCGACACACGATTTGGAGTTGGCCGCAGTGGTCTATGCACTGAAGATTTGGCGGCACTACTTGTACGGTATTCATGTGGACATTTTCATAGATCATAAGAGTCTGCAATACATATTTAAGCAGATAGAGTTGAACCTAAGACAAAAGAGATGGCTTGAATTATTTAAGGATTATGATGTGGACATCTTATATCATCCCGGTAAAGTTAATATTATAGCAGACGTGCTCAGTCATAAGTCAATGATCAGCTCAACTCCAGTGCAGGTCGAAAGTAAGGAGTTAGTAAGAGAGCTCCATCAGTTAGCTAGTTTCAGAGTCCGACTAATGGATTCAGATGATGGTAGTTTTGTGATTTGGAATATGTCAGAGTCGTCCCTCATATCGGAAGTTAAGGAACGACAGTGGGAAGACCCCAGTTTGAGATAAATCATAGAAGGCATTCAACAGAAGAATACCACAACCTTTGAGATTGACGAACATGGGATTCTCAAGTACCAAGGCCAGTTATGTGTTCCAAATGTAGTGGGATTACGAGATAAATTATGACGGAGGTCCATTGCTCACGATATTCCATTCATCATGGATCTACTAAGATGTATCATGATCTCATGAATGTCTATTGGTGGAACAATATGAAGAGGAGCGTGGCGGAATATGTAGCTCAGAGTCCTAATTGTCAACAGGTAAAAATAGAGCACCAAAAGCCTGGTGGCTTGATTCAGAACATTGAGATTCCGATGTGGAAATGGGAAATGATTAATATGGACTTCATTACGGGTTTACCTCGTTCTTATCATAAGTTTGATTCTATTTGGGTAATTGTTGACAGACTGACCAAATCAGCTCATTTCTTGCCAGTCAAAACTACCTACACAGCCGAGGACTACGCGAAGTTGTATGTTAAGGGGATTGTTCGCCTTCATGGAGTACCTATTTTGATTATATCCGACCGAGGTGCACAGTTTACAACTAACTTCTGGAAATTATTTCAGAAAGGTTTAGGCACTCAAG
Source organism: Anisodus tanguticus (assembly GCA_034509755.1). Lineage (NCBI taxonomy): Eukaryota > Viridiplantae > Streptophyta > Magnoliopsida > Solanales > Solanaceae > Anisodus > Anisodus tanguticus. The sequence goes on along the minus strand of CM067561.1, from coordinate 6,396,909 downwards.
TTAATCTTAGCGCAGTTTTCCATCCTCAGATAGACGGGCAGGCCGATTGAGACACTCGAAGACATGCTATGAGCTTGTGTATTGGACTTTAAGGGAAATTGGGATGATCATTTACCCCTTATTGAGTTTGCGTACAATAACAGTTATCATACTAGCATTAAAATGGCTTCATACGAGGCGTTGTACGGACGGAGATGTAGATATCCTATCAGATGGTTCGAGGTAGACGAATCAGGGTTATTTGGGCCTGACTTAGTACACCAAGCCTTAGAGAAAGTGAAGCTTATCCAAGAACGGCAGTTAACGGCTCAGAGTCGTCAGAAGTCATACGCAGATATGTGATGACGAGACTTAGAGTTTCAGGTAGACGATTGGGTCTTTTTGAAGATTTCGACTATGAAAGGTGTAATGAGATTTGGAAAGAAGGGAAAGCTTAGTCCAATGTTTATTGGGCCATATCGTATAATTCAAAAAATTGGTCAAGTAGCTTATGAATTGGACTTGCCTTCGGAGTTGGAGTTTGTTCATCCGATTTTCCATGTTTCTATGTTGAGAGCATGTGTTGGAGATCCTTCCCGAATTGTACCGATTGACGATGTGGAGATTACGGATAATTTATCATATGAAGAGGTTCCTGTTGCTATCCTAGATCGATAAGTCCTCAAGTTGAGGACTAAATAAGTAGCCTCGGTAAAAGTTTTGTGCCGAAATAAGAACGTGGAAGAAATGACATAGGAGGCGGAAGAGGAAATGATGCACAAGTATCCATACCTATTCCAGACCAAAGCCGAGGTTCTAAGAGAAGCATAAGGTGAATTTTAATTCATGATATTATAATTAATGCATGCATACCATGTGAGGTCTAATGTAATAATGTATGTTACCTTGTATGGCCGTGAAAAAGGTAGTTGTATTTTCGAGCTACGTAACAGGGATTATATATGTCACCCCAACATTCGAGGAAGAATGTTTCTAAGGGGGGAGAGATGTAACATCCCGTAATTTTGGGCGATGGTTTGAGCACTTAAACGTAGGCAAGTAGACCCGGGCCTCGGGGAATATGCGTCATATTCACGTAAGCAATACAGAGCTTAGTATATAAAAGGATAAAATCCCGAAATAATTTAGGACTTAAGAAGTGTGATGACGGGGATCAAAAATAAATTTGGCGTGTGCATAAAGAGGTTATGGACTAGTGTCATATCACAAAATCATGACATTAAGTATATGAAGGTCTTATAAGTTATTAAGATTTAAGTGAATTGGGATCACGAAATTAATTATGTATGTAATTGATTAATTGTGGGATTGATAATCGTAATAGGGGACAATGGTAAGTGGGAATCTCCACGGGTAAGCTTTAAAGGATTCACCTAATGAGTAACCTAATAAACTAATTGGTAACTAAGCTAAGGGGGAGGGGGGGTCGGCGAAGGCTTACACATGGAAGGGGTATTCTATCCTAATTCCATGTGTTTGCTATATGATAAGGAATTGTGATTTGAGGGGAGAGCACCTGCCATTCATATGTAGCAGTAGTTAAACGTTTCATTTGCTTTGCAAAACCAAAGGAGAGAACGTGACCAACTAGACAATTCATTCGTTAATCTTTGGTTTAGAGCAGAACGTCCTACAAATTATTTCAAAGCAACGTTCCAGCAAATTCAATACAGAGTTATTAAAAGGATAAAATTCGAGGTATGTTAAGACAAATCATTTCTTCTTTTGGCATGTTCCATGTAACGAAACGTAACCGTGGTATTGCTCCATAACTTATTCTACTCTTAGTAGTTAAGAATGTGCATGTTGTTGATTCGTATGTTAAAAACATGTCTAAATATGTTCATGAATCCTTATTGAGGTATGTGGAAAAGATGTTGATATTTCCAATGTTAGTTGAATGTACAAAGGTATTATATCATCTGATAAGTTCAAAATGTTTTATTGTCATTCATGCATTTTCATTTGCATTATATTCATATATTACCGTGGACCCACTTGTATTATATACACTACTGTATGATATGAAATATATATACGTAGGGGATGGGGAAAAGGAAATGGCGTTATATACGCACACCACCTGCAACTAGTACAGACTATCACGAAAGAGACCGAAGAGGCCAATATTGATGCCCTTGTGTGACCAATATGATAATGAAATGATGCCCACATAGGCTGTTATGGAAAGGAAGATGCCCTTGTATGGCCAATATATATATATGTATACCGCATTTGCATTGTGCATAAAATTTAGGCATATGTATTAGGGCCCTCAGAGGCATTTGCTGTTGGTCAGTTGTTTCTGCTTCAGTTATTGTTATACCCATGTTATGTTATTACTCATGCACGACATATTCGGTACATCAGTCGTACTGACGTCCCTTTTATCGAGGGAAGCTGCCTTTCATGCCCGCAGGTTCACGTAGGCAAGGTGATGATCCACGTTAGTAGGTTGCTGACTTAGCGGATTTTGGAGCACTCTCCTTATTTCAGAGTGTCAGTTTAATCTCGGTATAATATATTTTTGCATGTATATATGGGTATGGCAGGGCCCTGTCCTGACCTTTTGATATCACATACTCTTTAGAGGTTTGTAGACAGGTGTCCTGTGTGTAGTAGTCATGTACGGCCTTGGTGTATATATATATAAGTTGGGTTTCTGGTTTACTGTTTCTATGTTTATATATGTCAGCAGAGTACTGATGACGGACCTTGTGGCCGCGGATAATTATGGGTAGATGTTAAATATATGGCTAGTGGTACCCGGCGGGTAGGGTCCGGGTGCGCGTCGCGGCCCTCCGGTTTGGGTCGTGACAAAGCCCAATCAACAACAATCGAAATCAGCTTAAGATTGATTCCCTAAATCATCCATCATTACAGTTCAACACCATTACCCACCCAAACGTTCATCACAACCGCTTGGGTGGGACCCCCAAACATGTCCAATATCCCTCAACATTTATAACTAATTACGTACTACTATCAGAGTCTAGTAAAAAGATCCCAGACTCCGAGGGTCAAAATAGTAATTTTATTAAGAAATTAAGTTCAATATTATTAGAATAGTGTTCTACGGGTTCACACGAGTCTAACAACACCCACATTGCTAGATTTTAGTCCAAAACTCAAAAAGTGACCCCGAGCTCACAAGGGTAAAATTGAAATTTTGAGTTAGAAACACGTTACGTATAATCTAAATAGTCAAAATCCTAGGTTTCATAGAATTTTAACCTCAATTGATCCTCAAATTTTATGACTTTGTCCAAACCCATTTTGTGTCAAAATCCATAAATCGAATATTTGAAAAAAACGGATTTAAATCGAAACTTATGTTAGAAATAGTTTACCCAAGGTTTAAATAAGATAAAAACTTAGAATTTACTCAAATCCAACCATTATTAATTGAAGAAAACTCAAATTTCAACCTAGGGTTTAAAACCCCCAATTTCCCCCAACTAAATGCAGATAAAATCGATGACCAACGAAAATAAACTTAAGGAAACATCAAAATAAAGGTTGGATACTTACCCCCTTGTTGAGATGAGAACAACACAGCAAAAATTACCTCAAACAGAGTTCTAGAACTCAAGTTATGTGCAAAATACTAAATGGACGAATTCTGATTTTTAATACACATTGATGTTTGCTTCCGTTCCCAGAATCGGCTTCTGCGAGCATAGAACAACAATAGATGTCCGCACTAAAATGACCATAACTCCCTCATACGATGTCAAAATTCGATGATTCAAGTTGCTACGACTCACAAATTTTGATACGCATCTATTCGAATAATCAAAACTCAATTCTCGCATCAAATGAATATAATGGTATACTGAATCATCGAAGGTGAGAGACTTATGCCAATGACTCAAACACCTAAACTTGACCAAACGAAGTTCAGATCCAATTCCGAAAGTTCCAACAAGTCACAAATGATCATACGAAGCTGCTTATCTCTCAAAACACCCAAACGGATCCGTCTTGACCTGATATTGACCGTGGTCAACTCCAAATTATATTAAGAGCTAGTTTCTCAACCAACCATCTTAACCACATCTGAACCTCTCGAGAACCAAACCAACGACTAGACTAAGTCATAAATCACGTTTCAGAGCTAATGGAATCCACAAAACTTCAAAAAAGATGTATTTGTCCCTAATGTTGACTTTGGTCAAACTTCTTCATTTCTTAACTTAAGGATTTCCAAAATATCGTTTTCCTTATCCAAAACTCCTCCAAAAGTCTTGGAAATCACTCCAACCATCCCCGCAAGTCAAAGATACTCTAACGATGCTAGGGGAAAGCTCAACAGGGGTAAAAGGGTAAAAAGCCTAAATGGCCAAATGTGTCGTTACATCAGATACTAATTAAACAAACGTTCGTCCTCGAACGGAAGAAGAAAAGTGCGTAAGCCGACGAGTAACCAAGAAATCCCTATCATAACCTCATGAAAGCCTCAACAGGCAAGAAATATATACCGACAGTACCGCTTATTCACTGTATCAGTCAAACTGTCGTTAACTTGGCTCAACGACTCAAATCTCCATTCCTCCATACCCAAAATTTCCTTCACAGTTGATCCTCAAATGTAAGAACTGACTCCGTTCGAATTCTCTGATTTGATTATAACCATACCTCTATACACGTTCGATTGAATTCATTATTATCACAATAATCACCATTATCCTTTAGTTGAAGCCACAAACCATTGCCCCACCTGTACCGATAAGATAGTCTATTTGTACTTGTCTTCCCTCTCAACTATCAATGTCATCCTTCACACCAAGATTCCTTATAAGCACATAGACACACTCCACAAGCCCAAATAATGGCTTCCTTTCGCCATACAGGGCCCTTTCTTTATCTGACACAATTCTAAGTAATTTCATTCAAAACTGATCTGATCCAAGGCCAATTATGCTAATCCGAGTCTCATTAGTTATGTACCCCGAAGTCGAAATCCCTTAGTCAAAACTCATTGCCCAAATCTTCTCAAGCTTCCAAATCACCAAACTATAAACATACCTACTGATTACCTTGTTGTGCCAAATCCTTCGAAAATCAACTGATCACTCTAAGACTTCACATAACCACTTGTACCTCTGCAATACGTCGCCAAGTATCTGTTTGAATCGTTGTCATTAGAAAAGTATCATCCGTCCTACTTGCAAAATATCAATCAGACCCGGTAACACCGTCATACCTCAATTTCGAGTTGAAATCCATCAAACCCTTATCGGTGGTTTAATGCTATAAATACTCGAGGCAATATACACATAGGCCACCCGGCCCTAACTGAATAATTCTTACCCGAAAATAAATGCTTGATTTCCAAATTATCTATAGTCACCCAAACTGACTCCAAAAGTTGAATTCTATCCACATTATCAACTTAGTACCGAATAACTATACCTTATGATTGAAATCTTCATGTTTCTCAACTTTCGCTCGATACGTGAATCTGATAGAACCCTGTGAACTCTACGTATGGCACAAGTGTGTGTAGTCATCAGGATGAAAGAGGACACGAGAAGAGGCAGTAGGCATAATAGGAGTCATAGTACCAATATTGAGAGGGTTTTGAGTGTTCTCTGTTGTTGCCATCAATCAACAGATACAATATAAGAAAATGAATCGCAATACAACAATCGAAGAAACCCTAGTTAATCGATATGAAGTAAACAAAAAAATTGTCAAGTGAAAGGATGAAAATACCACTCCTCTTTGCAACCGAAAGAGGTACAACCTTGATAACACCGATTTCATAGCAAATCGCTAACCTCAAATTTCAAACTTCAAATCGCGAACCAAATAAGAACGTTTAACTAGAAATACTTCAAATTAAAACCGTATGAGCGAAAATCATTTGTTAGAGAAGAACGGGACGAGTTCAATCAACTCACTCTGATACCATGTAAATAGCGAAAATCACATGATGAGAAGAGGAAATTGTGAATGAGAAAACTAGGATTCAGAAAGGGGAGGGAAGAGAGAATTTTATTTCATCTAGGATCTGAAATGTTCAAAACAATAATGAATATATCCCAAAAGGAAAAGTCACACAAATACATCTTTTTAAAATGGTAATTAAAAAGATTACATCTACTTTTTAAAAATTACATAAATACAACTTATTCAAAATTTAACTTTTTAATAATAAAAATACAACTTATACATTCCTAAAATATCTATAATACTTAATTTTAGGAGTTACTACCATTAATGCATGTCCACTTTTTACTTTCTTTTTCTTTCAAAATCATCCCCCACCCCCCTCCAAAAAATGTATGAAAAGGGAGTGAGAGAATGTAATTTTTCAAATAAACAAAACAAAAATAAACTTTACATCTCATACTCCATCTACCATTTTAAAAATATTTTTTTCTTTCGTTTCCTCCTCTTTATTATTCTTTTTTTTTATTTTCACTTGATGACTGATGCAATTTTTTCCTTGTGACTACAAAAATTATTTAAATTTATTAATATTAAGAAAAGTACATGAAATGATATGGTATAGGGTATATGATATATATATATATATATATATATATATATATATATATATAATAGTGAAATATACATTATATAGAAGTACAATACTATATATACTTGTTCAAAGAATTGTAGTATAATATATATCATATAAATAATAATATACTTGTTTATTGATTAAAATGCTAGTTGAAAATTGTTAGAAAAGTATTTAATGTGTTTTGATACATATTTAATTTTGTTATCACTAATTTTTTAAACTCCTTAATTTTAGCCTTTTATTAATAGCAACATTCTTGATTCATGGTATAATATCATATGGTATGAGATAATGTTCCCTTAATGATAGGTAGGAAAGGAGAATTTGTAATTGTAGGGACGAATTAATGAAAAAATATAACATGTATAAATTTATTAACATATTTATACAAAATTGATCATATCTAAAGATTTTTCCTTTTATCATTTATAGGGTGTATTTTGTAAATTCTGTAAATTAAAAAAATTGTTGTAAGTTCTGTAAATTTACTAGTATTTGTGTAAGTTCCCCTATCCAAAACACAATTAATTACAAAGTTGGGTACAAGCATTGGGCTTGACCCGATACAAATAAAGTGATGCGCATGTTTGCCTTGGCTAATTCAGACTGACATGTATAAGTCCAACACTCCTCCCTTAACAAAAGGTTTCGAGTTCGAGCCCTTAGTAAAGAAAAATCTTTGGTAGGAAGCGTTTTCCCCGAATGAACCCTATGCGACACGAATCTGAATATAATCGAGCAGTCGGGCTCCAATGTTGGTACCGGGGAGAAATAAAAAAAAGCTACATAAGCAACTTTGGTCATTTGCTCTTTCTTTATCTATCTAAAGCCCGCAAAACAAAAGAAGTTACTAGAGTAAAGTGACATTATATATTTGGCTCATCCCATCTATCATACACTTGTATGTCGTAAGCAAAATTCCAAGTCAGAGAGAATTAACCTTAGTTTAAAACTTCATACTAGTAAATAGCAGGAGCAAGTTAAACTTTACAGAAAGCCAAGGTTGTTTGTGTAAAGGTCCTATGAATCTTTGTACAGAACCACGGGAGTTCTTTTTCGAAGGGAGGTGTATGAAGATTCTTAATGAAAAATTGAAACTAAAATAATCCAAAAGACACAAAGTCTTTACAATTATACAATCTTTATACGAGAAATCATTTAAATCATCACCCAGAACCTTTAACACGTTGATCGATCACATGGGAACATGCAAAAGCAACGCATTTATCACGGTAAATGTAATAATCATCAATTGTCAGTCCATCATAGGAAGAAAAATCAAGTCTTTGCAACATATTTACTAAAGGGTAAGGTTAAATGTCGAGAAAATTTGTCCCGAAATATCAAGAATTACTGTTTATTCTTCTTATACCTTTATTTCTTTTACTAGTTTGTCACGATCCAAAAATTAAGATAGCAGTGAAGGAACCTATCTTAACCCGTGGGCAAACCTAAATCAATTTATAAGTCGTTTAGCCAATTATTAAGCGGAAATAAAATAAGAACAAGGCATAAGTCAATAAAGCCGTCTCATAACTCAAATATACGGAAGCTAAGTCATACATCTCCCAAAATCTGGAGTCATAAGTACAAGAGCTACTAATACGGAGTACAAGTCTGAAAGTCTACAAAGTTGTCCAAAAAGTAAAGACATAAGTAAGGTAGAGATGGAGTCCACTACCGCGAAATAGCCAACAGCTCACCCTGATAACTCCAATAGCAACTCCTCAATGACCGGTGACAACTCGGCCACTACTAGTGCTCGGAACAGAACTTGCACAAAAGGGTACAACAAGTGTAGAGTGAGTACGGAAAATCAACGTGTACTTAGCAACATTATTAACGGACCCTAAATTAAAAATAATGACGATGGTTGGTCTTCTGAATGCTTACTCCCACACTTATCGAATATTAGTTCATTTGGCATATTTGTAATCCAACATGTGAATATAGAAAAATCGCTCAATTAACAAATAGTCAAGTAATCAATCGAGTCAGATAAGTACATTATGATCAATCCTTCAAGTAAGTCCACCAGTAAGGAATCAATAAAATGATATGATATGTAATGCAAATGCCTTCCATCACCGGTATACACACGTTCTATAATATGAAATATGTGACTCGTGGGGGACTCGCAAGGTTCATACACCACCTGAAACCATTTTCCATCGGTTCTCAGCCATTTAGGCTCTCAATCTCAATACTTAGCCCATATTCTGTTATCATCCGCATCACTCCATCCGGAATCATTTTCCATCAGACATCACATATGTATCCTCAAGTGTAATATGCATGAGATACCATCAGAAAGCATAAATATGACATGCACACAAGATAAGTAACAAGGCTATAAAGTAAAAGCTCAACCTTAATTTTTTTTTTCATCATTAAACGAGTATTTCAGAGTGATTAAAACACACAATTAACAAGTTAAGATATCGAAATATCATATAAATAATCAAGTAAGGGGATCGTATCTCAAATTACAATCAATTAGTCATTATCAACTACCCGTTAGTGGCCACATATTTGGCATATTGACCACAGAAATAAACGACTTGAATATGATATTGATTCCCAAATCATGGCACCAGTACCCGTATGAGTGCTTGTCACCTCAAAAGTACGGATCCCCTTTATTACCATTACACCATTTTTATTATTTAATTTACCAACCACACGCTTTAAATAAAGTCAAGTAAGGTCTCAACTTGCCTGATTTCAAAATCCAACGATCACAATAAAGTCTCGCCCTTTCGTAAAGCTTTCGAGTGATCCCAGTCTGTTTAAATATGAAATCTATATAAGCATACGAGTCTGTAAACACTCATATTGTTATACTACAATTCTGAACTCAAAAGTCACGCAAAAAGGTAATCCCAAGCCCTGGCAAAATTGTAATTTTACCAAAAATCAATTTATCCATAACCCACAGAGTCGATATTCCAAAAATGACTCAAATCCGACTTTCAATTCGAATAATTTTATAATTTCAACTTAGGGCATAAAATTTTAATTTTACAATCCAAATCATGACTTTAATGATGAAATTCCGCAAGAATTCAAGGTAAATTAATAAAAGGGAGGTTAGAATCTTATCCCCGTGACGAATCTTGATCTTACAAATCTCCAAAAATCGAGGTCTCTAGCTTAAGATATGAAATAAGATGTCTAAGTTCGAATTGGAGATTTTATTTTCTGTCCAGATACACTCTTCTTCACGATCCTGGGACCCACCTTCGCGATCGTGGGCTCCTAGACAACTACTCTTTGTGACCGCAGCACAAGGCATCGCGATCGCGATGACCGAACTCTCAGGTCTTGCGATTGCAACCCATGCCACGCGATTGCAATGAAGGACATCAGCAACTAGACACCAAATAAATCAACACCTGAAACTCATCCGGGACCTTCCCGACACCAATCAAATATGTATTTCAGTCATAAAACATGCTATGAACTTGTTCACGCACTCAAAATGCCAATACAAGATCGTCTTAACCCGATGTTACTGCGGTCAGATAAAATTCATCACTTTAACTTATTTCTCAACCAAGAGTCCAAAACACACCTTAGCCTCTCGGGATCCGTCTCAACCATTCAACTAAGTCAAAAATCACATTCTAAACCTAATGGAACTGTCCAAATTTGCAGACGGGTTCGTTAACCCGCGATGTGGATTTTTGTCAACCATTTCTATTTCTTAACTTAAGAATTATCAAAATTTACTATTTCTTCTCTGATACTCACCCAATTGCCTCCGTAATCGTGTCACCCATCCCCACATGTCAAAACATCATTATAAAGCTATAAGGAGGGTCATTTAAGAAAAAAGGACCTAGAACTCAAAACGGCCTAACAGGTCGTTACGTAACTCTTACTACACAATTGTGGTCCTTAGTTCTCAACATAACAAAGACAAATTGGTCTATGCCTGAACACACTACAGATATGCTCAGTTGTTGGATGAAGAGGGGAGGTAATAAAAGTCAGAAGAAATGGTGGAGGATAATACCACATTGCATTTGGTAGACAGTGTGGAGGGAGAGGAATGTGAGATGTTTTGAAGATAGATCCAATTCCATTCAGAAAGTTAAATGGAATTGTATAGCATCTTTCTATTTTTAGTGTAAAGAGAAAAGATTAGAAGGTATAGATCATCTTATAGATTTATTAAAATCCCTATAAGTATATTTGATGCCGCCTTTATGTTTCTGTTGTAACATGCTTGAAGGTTTCCGGCATGTCCTTATAGAAAGGTTTGACTGCTATAGAGAGAGAATTACCAGTTTAAAAAAAACGCTTACTTCTTTTATTCACTCTAAGTCACATAATATGAATTTGCAAAATATTATTACACAATATTTGAGTATGACTGTTATAGAGAGGATTTTATAAGAAGTGTACCGCTATAATGAATGTCATTGTTGTTATAGGTAGAAAGTTGTTATAAAGAAGTAAAAAAATGAAAAATTGGCTTCGAAGAAAATCATACTATTATAGTGAAATGTTGTTATAATGAATGACAATTATAGAAAGGTTTGACTGTAGAACAAATATGCATGCACTTCTATCAATCTCAAGTGTTTTGAGAAAAACTAAATTATTAAGATGGAAGATGTCAACAATCAAAGATGCTGTTTCATAAGAATCAACTACTGAAAGCATAGTGAATTACTATTGTCTACTACCTGGAAAGAACAGGATTTTAACCAGATATCAAGATGAAATTTCCCACTCAACTTGAAAAATACAATGAACACCAATAGTTCATGATAAGAAAAACTTGCATAGTTCCTTCCATGATTATCTAGCAAAATTCTGAAACATAACCTTACTTGTCTGCTAGGAGGATCAAGATACACACAGATGCATAAACCGAGCACTTAAAACAGTAGACATTTTAGAGTTACAAAGACAAATCAGACAACCAGTCAATCGTGTTACATTTACAAATTACAATCTACTCTTCTTCACTGATACCATCTCCTTTGCCTTTGCCCTTAACAAGTGCTTCTGTATTTTCCCTGTAGCTGTCTTTGGCAATGGTCCGAAAAACACTGACTTTGGAACCCAGTACTTAGGCATCTTTGATCGACTGAATTTCATAATATCATCTGCCAATTGTTGCTGATCCGTTTCCTTTACATTAGGCTTTAATGTCACAAATGCACAAGGTGACTCTCCCCATTGCTCATCAGGCCTTGCAACAACAGAGACCTCCAGTATTGCTGGGTGTTGATATAGGATATTCTCAACCTCAACACTACTTATATTTTCACCACCAGAAATGATGATGTCTTTTGATCTGTCTTTTATTTCTATATACCCGTCTGGATGTTTTACAGCAAGATCACCAGAGTGATACCAGCCTCCCGCAAAAGCAACTTCATTGGCTTTAGGGTTCTTCAGGTAGCCTTTCATCACAACATTACCCCTGAAGACGATTTCTCCCATCGTTTTCCCATCAGCTGGAACAGGTGTCATGTCCGTTGGGTTAACTACGTCCAGATGCTCCAAGCTTACATATCTGACACCTTGACGTGCATTTAGACGCGCTTGGACATCTGTGGGAAGTAAATCCCACTCAGGCTTCCATGTGCATAGAGTGGAGGGGCCATAGGTTTCAGAAAGGCCATAAGTGTGTAAGACACGGAAGCCACGTTGAGTCATTGCAGCAAGAATAGAAGGAGGAGGAGAAGCACCAGCAGTGCTTACATGTACTAGCCGAGGCAGTGGAAGGATGGTCTCCTCTTTTGGGGCATTAACTATGGTATTGAGCACCACAGGTGCAGCAGAGAAATGGGTCACACCAAGGTGAGCTATGGCAGAATAAACAGCCTTTGCGGTTACCTGCATATGGACCACTCGAGAAAACAAAAGGCAACCTTGTCAAGAGCCAAAAACAAGAAGCGGGAGAAAAGCAGATATTTATTTGACCTCCCTCAAAACCATTATCTTTTCCTCTACTTCTTTTCCTCCATTTCAGATATAGACCAAAAAGGCATGTGCCCCCTCCTCTTAGTATATTCAAACTTTTCAGACTCCTCAACTAATGCAATAATCTTTGGGGTCTTAACTAGGAAGTAGACAAGGTGTTACTTTGTTAAATTGCTAAGACAGTAAATTTGATATTCTCTTTAATATTCTTCTAGTTCATTAACCTATTTCAAGATGAAACACTGAATAATATTTTCTAACCCTTATAGTTTGAACTTTGAAGAATAGGATGTCATTGCTTCTTGTTTGGTGACTTGTATGTCGTGTATGATCAGAAGACTAATATAGTCTTTTGTTGAATTTGTGCTTCGAAACTAGAGTCGAGAGGAGGAAAAAAGCGGTGAAAGTATCTAACTCCTCATATTGTTCAAAGAGGATACTATCTACATCTCATTTTATATCATCACCCATAATTTGTTCGCTATGAGGATATATCACCACCTATGCTATCCTCTCAGTTTTCCTGCCCTTTTTTATGAATAACCCTAGTTCTTTGTACTTACAGGTTCTGCAAAAGAGGAAATCACTAGATATGCGTCTTCTATAAAATACTCATGGCAACTGAAGAAGTGGGCCAATGTGGTGAAAATAGACAATCATTACTTCTATCTGTTCATTGTTATTACTATTGCAAAATTTTCAGGTCAAAGCTCAGTATCTTGTTATCAACAACACATGTCCACCGATATTTCATGATCATTACCAAGGCAGATCGATTTTGCTATTATAAGTAACATAAATACGTCATAGGAAATTAGGAATCTCCACGTGCAAGATAAGGAACAAGGGATCACCTGTCTAACGCATATGTTGGTCCCACAAATTGCTGCAAGTGTCCAAGTGAAACACCAACCATTGCAGTGAAACATTGGTAGAGTCCAAAGGTACACAGCTCCCTCTTTCATACTCCAAACAACGGCATTACTTAGAGCCATAAGATAAGCACCACGATGATGAAGCACCACTCCTTTGGGACTAGCTGTCGTACCAGAAGTATAACCCAGAGCAATACTTTGCCACTCATCCTGCGGTGGCTTCCATGGAAAGTCTGGATCACCAGTTTCCAAGAATTTCTCATATTCAACTGCCCCTTTCTCTAAAGCATATTGGACTGGGGTGGAATCACAGTTTGTATCAGCAATAACTATAAGAAGTGGTCGATTTGATTTTCCTTTGCTCTTATTTTCTAAAATATTTAAAGCTTCCTCAGCCAACAGAAAGAATTCTTGGTCCACCATGACAACTGCAGCTGAGCAATGCCCCAAAAGAAAAGAAATTGTGTCTGCGTTTAAACGAACATTAACAGCATTTAAAACAGCTCCAGCCATTGGAATTCCAAAATGAGCTTCATACATAGCAGGAACATTTGGCGCAATCACTGCAACCTACATGAAGCCAAAAAGAGAAGGACTTATAAGGTTCCCGCAGGATACCAGAAAACTGCATTTTCTCAAGAGAATAACATTGTACATCCAGAAAAAACTGGTAGAAAGTTTTTGTATGTCCATTCAATTCATATAGAGAAACAAACTGAGACAGGCAATGCAACATTTACCAAATTTTTAGTTCCTGTCCATCGTTAGAAGAGGCAATTCAAAATCTGATCATTTATCTCCGAACTATTACTTTTTCAATTAACTCTCCTCCTCTTCTTTGAAGACAATAGATTTAGCTTAATTAGCTTTCTAGTATTTAGCAGAGTATCTATAATACTCTGAAAGAATTTTTGGAACTTACGAGCTCCCTAACAGGGATGATCCCTGAAACTTTTGTAAACTATAGCACTTCAATAGTGCTGATTTTTTAATAATATAATGTACTTAACAACTGTACTCTTCTTGGTCCTTCCTAAGTTTCCTTATAATTCCTAAAAATGGGGGCTGAGAAGTTTAAAGTAAGAACAAATAGATATTGACAAAATATCGACTGTAACTCCTGATAACCCCAGAAAAAAAGAGAAGCACAAAACCATGTAATGAACCTACCAGATATATGGCACTTTATCATTAAATCAAAGACCATTCTGTGATTTCCATACTAAAAGGCCAATCTGTCTCCACCCACTCATTTGCTCCACAAGGCAACAGGACAATGATAAGCTTACTTTGTAGACTCTGTACATTGTTTACGTTATTGTATGCATAATTTACAGTAGCCAAGGATCTTGCTACCTTGTTTATTACCTTTACTTACATTTTCCTTTCTGATATCCAGGGAGGCCGAATAAGTATTCCTCTTCTTTTCCCTCGTATATCCAGAAAATTCAACTAGCTTGTATGGTCAGTTTGTCCTAGTTTAGTGATCCATAAAGAGCGGAAGAGGGAGCATGGAGTGAAGATGTAAAATAGCTTGCTCTAAACCATTCAAGTTGAAGCAGTTTATTGGAATGCCAAATTCTCGCTTAGATACAGACAGAACTCCAACACGAGCATTCTGTGGTATAGAGGCTAACTAAACGGCAACAGTACCATCACACGAGCTAGTTTCAAATTTCAGAACTAGCAAATAAAGATTCGAAGGAAACATAGAACAAGTAAAAATATACACATATCAATTTTGAATAATACTCCCTCCTGCAGCAAGGGAAAAGCTCTCTAAAGAAGCACAAAATGTCTCCGAGACTCACACCAACTCATGTCTAAGGCAATTTCTCCTAAATATTGGCTGCTATGTAGTTACATTAGTCAATTTTACATAGACTAGTGTCCAAGAATCACCCTTATCCATACTGCATTGAGTCTTCAGAAACACGGTGTCGGAACTGTTATGCAGATCAGGATGGTGAGATAAATCAATGCCAGCAAACCCACAAATAATCAGTATAGAAATACAAATAATCAGTATAGAAATACAAATAACAATGGAGGGTGCAATGACCCTCATATGAATGTAGTTCAAGTAGTCTTTGGAATCAGAATCGTATATAACTAACAACAAGTATACAACAACATACACAGTGTAATTCCACAAAGTGGGGCCTGGGGAGGGTAGAGTGTACGCAGACCTTACCCCTACCTTGGAACTAACTACGAGTATCTCATCCATAATACAACCAAGAAAGAAAATCCATTTATACGGATCATACTGGATCAGTACAGAGGAAAGTTATTTGGTTTAGTCGAAAAAATACTATGCTAACTGATAGTGTGTGTGATCATTTAATAGACCATACATCCAATTATTAGATTTAGCCTAACATATACCAAATCACCACCTTGGTGCAAAAGCATATTTACTTTTAGCCTCTCACCACAATAAGAAATTTCTCACTTTACTAGAACAAAAAAACTTAAATGTTCTTATCCAAAGCAGACACTAAGAACAAAGTGTTGGGATCAAAAAAATCAGGGCGTCATGCGGAAGCTAATAATTGCAAACCTTGAACGACGATAAATCAAACGACACAAAAACTATACTAAAAAGAAGCATAATATTAATATGATTTGGTCAAGTGACCTACATATTGAGAAAACTAATGTAAAAACCATAAAACCTATTGAGAGAACCCCCCCCCCCTAAACAGAACTCTCTAAACGACTACATTGTGGATGCTATTGTGTTGTTTATGAGAAAAAATGATCTCCTATTTATAGAAGTCCAAAACTTCTCCTCCAAGAAAAAGGATAAATATGGTAGAATCTTTTTCCACAAAGAAAACCTTTTTGAAGTAAAACACAATTATGGTAAAATTCAAACAATGTAGGAAATTCAGGGCAAATCTAACACGAAGGTCACATGGGGAAAACAAAGGTCACATGGGAAAAAGCAAAGAAAGAAAAGTACTATCAGAACCAGAACTGCAAGCTAAAAATCTATTCTTGGAGCCTAATTTTGAAATAGTTCTTTAAAAAATATTTGAAATGGTATTCTTGGCAACATAATTACCATTAACAAACAAGTGAATGTCAATTTTTTTTATCAAACAAGAGTAACCTGATACAATAGTTTAGCTTAATAGGGGAAAATACAAATCAGCTGCAGCAACATACAATACATGAAACAAACTAACAACATAAAAAAAAAAGGTATAAGATGGAACTTACTCTGTTAATACAGAGAAAAAGAATAGAATAAAGCAGAAATCTTATAATTATACATAATTATATACAATGTATATTAATACACCTAAATCCCGAACTAGTTAGTGTATGCCTATATTAATCATTTATGCATAGTTAAATCACTCTTAAACTGATGAACTCACCACAACTCTCTTCCTATATTATAAATTATAATGAGAAACAAAAACAAAACAAAAAATTAATGGACGAGTAAAATGAAGCAGAAATTGAGAAGATACTCCCTCTTTCCCATATTAGTTTTCGTGTTTCACTTTTCAAGAGTGAAGTTGACTAATCTTCCGAACTAAGAACAATTCAATATTTTAAACAATTTAAATATTTAAAAACTAAACAAAAAGTAGTACAAGTTACAATTCTTTCTCATATCAATACAATGAAAAATACATCTCCAAAATGTTGATATAAACTTTTAAAAAAGAAAAGTGGACAAGTAATATGGGACGGAGGGAGTACCGTGCTCCCGAAAGTGACGGAGCGTTTGGTAAGAGCAGAAGCGAGTTGACGGCACCGGCGATAAGTCTGGAGCCACGTGTAGTCAACGGAGCCGTGAATTAACGATTTTCGGTTAGGATAGACCATCGCAGCCCTTTCCAAGAACCATAACGGCGTCAAAGCGGTGTAATTCGCCGCATTCTTTGGAAGATCGTCGATATCTCTCTCCACCACCATTCTTCTATCTCCCTTACGACTTTAGAAGAAGAGTTTGTGAATATGGAGAGATGTATTTAAATATTATTATAATTTCTCGTCCTTCTATATTGGATATGTTGGCTACTCATGAGCACAAAAGACAACCATGGTTTTTCAAATATTCTACAATTTATATTCCAATTTGCAATTGTGTCTTTGTCAAATTTATACATCTACTTAAAAATATTAATCGTATTCATCCTTTGTTATACTATATAGCCAAATTTACCTCCATAATTAACAAAAATTTTAACATTACCCTCAAATCTAATCCCAATTGTCAATTTAATTATCCGATTTTACTTCATTAAGCGGTAACCTATGATCGGTTTAACCCAATTCTCAATTTAATTACCTCCTATTTTACTTCATTAACTCGTACCTCTGAATTTATTTAACGCAAAACTCAATTAAATTATTCAATTTTACTTCATTAACTCATGACCCATAACCCATTTAATCCAATTCTCAATTTGTTCATCTGATTTCACTTCATAAACTCATAACCCATTTAATCTACTTTAATGGAGTGAAATTGAATAATTAAATTAATAATTGAGTTAAATAAATTATGGGTTATTATTTAAGTGAAATCGGGTAATTAAATTGAGAATGGGAGGGGGGATGCGTCGGATCTTGGAGTAAGCTCCTTTCCATGGACAATCTTCTCAAGAGTTTAGGCAGTAGTAGGTCAGTCGCCCTCTAACTAGTGACTAGCTCAACTATGAAGCTAGGTGTACACCGTGGACCTTCTATTATATTAGTAAAGATATTTTAGGCTTGACTAATAAGATATATAGGGTGCTATTAAGTTCGAGTGTAATTTTAAAATTTTTGTAAAAGATGAGGGTAAATTTTTCCACATAGTATAACAGAGGATGAATGTGACTAACATTTTAAAGTAGAGGGATTAATGTGGCCCTTTTTCTTTTATTGTATTAAAATTAAATTTTACCAACTATAACAATAATCATGATTTTTTTTATTGTAACTAGAGTTGTCAAAACAGGTTGATCCAGCCCAGTCCAGCACTAATGGGTTGGAAACTTCAAAACTCTAGTCCAGCACAACCCTTTATTTGAAAGGGTCTCGAAAATGTTAGCCCAACCAGCCCTAGGTGGGTCGTGGGCTGGCCCGTGAGCTAACTTTGTAAATTTTACTTTTTTAAAGAAATCTGATATAAGATAGTTATTCTTTTAGGAAGAAAAATATCTAATTGTTAAATGTAAATCAGATTTATTTCTCTCACCGTAAGTTTCTAAACCCTAATTTTTTCTCTCTCTCTCTGTCGCCCCCCCCCCCCCCCTTCCTTGTGCGCCGCCAAACACCTCCTTCTCTTCTGACAGACATGTCTGACTCGAAATCTAATTTTCACACATCCCTAGATGTCTCCAACATCAAATCTCATATCTCCATCACCCTTGAGATGGAAAACGTTCATTATGCGACATGGGCGAAACTTTTTGAAATCTATTGTCGCTCACACCGGGTTATCCATCACATAATTCCGTCAGAAAAAAGGCAAGGAAAAGGTGTCGAAAATCGATGATAAGAAACAATTATGGTTGACCCTTGATGTGACGATCCTCCAGTGGATCTAAGCCACAATTTCGAGTGACTTGCTGCATACTATTCTTGAGCCTGACTCCACGACTATGGAGGTTTGGGAACGCTTACGTGACATATTCCAAGACAATAAGAATTCACAGGCCGTCACACTTGAGCGAGAATTCTTCACCACTGATATGGCGGATTTTTCCAATGCTTCCATTGTCAACGACTCAAGGTGTATCAGACCAACTCAAGAACATCGGGGCACCGGTAACTAACAATAGGCTCGTGTGCCTTCCTGCCCCTTCCCGTCAACAAACTGGGCCAGGCCCAGTCCACGGCCATCGGTCCAGCAGCCTAAGAATTTTGGGGCCAACATACTTGGCCCACTGCCGAACTAGTGGCAGTAGGCCCACGCGGCAGTGGTTTTCCTAACGGACATCGAGGCCGCGATGCACACCCTTGGGCTCAATCCTCCAGACGCTAAATGGTACATGGACACCGGAGCAACGTCTCATACGACGTCCTCACAAGGTAATCTCTCATCCTATTTTAATTTGAGCAATAATCGTGGTATAATTATCGAAAATGCTCATCCAATTCCAATTCGTGGTTATGGTAATACAAACTTATCTCTCCCAAACCCACCATTAGCTTTAAATAAGGTCCTTCATGCTCCTCAATTAATTAAAAACCTGATTTCAGTTAGAAAATTTACCACTGACAATTCGGTTTCTGTTGTATTTGATCCTTTTGGGTTTTTCGTGAAGGATTTTCAGACGGGAATGCGTCTAATGAGATATGATAGTCAGGGTGAGCTATATCCAATCACCACAATCACACATCAAGTCACGTTACCATCCACTTTTGCAGATTTAGCTCCTTATGTATGGCATGAACGTTTGGGTCATCCGGGAACGCTTGTTTTTGCCTCCCTTAAACAAAATAAATTTATTGAGTGTACTAGAACTCGTAATTCTCATGTTTGTCGCTCTTGTTCTCTTGGAAAACATGTTTAGTTGCCTTTTGTTTCTTATAATTCTCGTACTGTTATGCCCTTCCATATTGATATTTAGACATCTCCCATTTTGAGCTCTTCGTGCCATAGATATTATCTTCTTTTGTTAGATGATTACTCTAATTTTTTATGGACATTTCCTTTGTCTAAAAAGTCACAAATGTTTTTCACATTTCTCTCCTTTAGAGCATACATTCGCACTCAATTTGAATGGGACATTAAAAATATTCAATGTGATAATGGTAGAGAATTTGATAATGGGCTATTTTGGGATTTTTTGCAAAACTAATGGTTTGTCGTTTCATCTCTCGTGTCCACATATATCATCTCAAAATGGAAAAGCAGAAAGAAAAATTTGAACCATTAACAACATTGTTAGAACCTTACTTGCCAATGCGTATCTACCACCATCTTTTGACATCATGCATTACAAATGACAACATATCTTCTGAACATACTTCTGAGCAAACAATTAGCCTGCTAATTCCCTCTTAAATTTTTATACCTAAGGGACCCATATACTCTCATTTACGGGTTTTCGGGTGCTTATGCTATCCTCTCTTTTCTTCTACTACCATCAATAAACTTCAACCCCGGTCTACTCCGTGTGTTTTTTGGGATATCCATCAAATCATCGTGGTTACAAATGTTATGACTTATCCTCGAATAAAATCATCGTGAGTCGTCAAGTAATTTTTGATGAACAAATTTCTCTTTTGCCAAATTGCATTGTTCTATGTCTTCTACCTATGAATTTCTTGACGATAGCATAACCCCGTATTTAATCTATAAATTGTCCACCCAAATAGGCCTTATTTTTCCCGATGTCTCGGCCCAATTAACGAGCCCAGTGGTTGCGGCCCAACTGATCCTCTCGCTGGAAGCCCACTACCGAGAGGCCCAGTGGCTGGCAGTCCGCTAGGTCTCGAACCACCTTCAGGCATGAGCAGCCCAGCTATTGCTGGCCTACTGCCTGATAGTCTAGTCACTGCCAGCCCACTGCCGAACAATCCATCCTCTACTTCTGGCCCAAATCTAATTCTGGCCCAATGGCCAGTCACTCGTAGTCAACACGGAATTTTTAAGCCAAATAAAAAATACGATCTTCACACCCATGTTACCAAGTCATCGTTGCCTCGTAATCCTGTGTCTGCCCTTAATGACCCGAATTGGAAAATGGCTATGGATGATGATTTAATGCTTTTATTAATAATAAGATGTGGGATTTGGTGGTCCGTCCTCCTGATGTTAATGTGATTCGGTCTATGTAGATTTTTAGTCATCAAGAAAAATCTGATGGTACATTTGAGAGGCATAAAGCCTGTCTTGTAGGTGATGGGAAGAGTCAATAAGTTGTGATGGATTAGAGTGAGACTTTCAGTCCGATAGTCAAACCGGCAATTATCCTCACGGTAGTCAGTCTGGCTCTTTCGAAGGCATGGTCGCTTTATCAGCTTGATGGAAATGCCTTCCTGTATGGAGAACCTAATGAAATGGTGTACATGTATCAGCCCATGGGGTACCGAGACCCTACTTATCCTAATCATATGTGCCTGCTGAAGAAATCACTGTATGGGCTCAAACAAGATCTTAGGGCCTAGTACAAGAGATTTGTGGATTATGTTTCACATCTTGGGTTTTCTAACAGCAGGTCTGATCATTCTCCATTCATATACCGTCAGGGTAATGATAGCTTACATTCTTTTGTATTTGGATGATATTATATTAACTTCCTCATCTGATGCTCTTCACAAGTCTATCGCACTTCTTGGCTCTAAGTTTGCAATGAAATATCTAAGGCCACTAAATTACTTCTTTGAGATAGCTGTGACACGTCATGCAGTTGGTTTATTTTTATCCCAAAAGAAGTATGCAGAAGAGATCGTTGAACTTAGCTAGCATGTCATCGTGTAGGCCGTCTTCCACTCCGGTTGATAATAAACCGAAGTTGAGTGCTTCTTCCAGCAAGCCATATGTCGATCCATCACATTACCGCAGCCTTGTAGGGGCCCTGCAATAACTCACTTTCACGAGGCCCGACATTTCTTATGTTGTGCAACAGGTTTGTCTATTCATGCATAACCCAATGAAGGATCACATGCATGCTCTCAAACGCATTGTGTGTTATATTCAGGGCACTCTCGATCATGGCTTGCATTTATATCCGTCTTCGACAACCATTCTTATTTCATACACATATGTTGATTGGGTGGATGTCTGGATACCAGATGCTCCACGTCTGGTTATTGTGTATTTCTTGGTGATAATTTGGTATCTTGGTCCTCAAAATGGCAAGCGGCCTTGTCCAGATCCAGTGCCGAAGCAGAATACCGAGGAGTTGTCAATGTGGTGTCTGAATCTTATTGGCTATGGAACCTTCTTTTGGAGCTCCATTGTCCGATTCCGAAAGTGACATTGGTTTATTGTGATAACGTTAGTGCGATTTATCTCTCAGGGAATCCGGTTCAACATCAACACACTAAACATATTGAGATGGATATTCACTTTGTTCACGAAAAGGTTGCTCGTGGACAAGTACGTGTCTTACATGTCCCTCACTTTATCAGATTGCCGATATTTTTACAAAAGGTCTTCCGCTGGTTTTATTTGAACACTTTCGGGACAGTCTCAGCATACGCCGACCTCCCGCTTCGAATACGAGGTGTGATAGAATAGGCAAATATATTTAGTCATAATTATGTATATTCTGTATATGATAGATGTATATTTTAGTTATTACTTACCGTAATTGTAGCCTAGGATTATGCTTGTATTTTAGTATATATACTATGACTTTGAAATGGAAGAATCAAGGAAGAATATTTCTTACACACATAACCCTCACGTGGGATAAAGTAAAATAATTTCAGTATTGCAGTGTTGTGTTCGTGCGTCGCACAGTATCTGGAAAAGATTTCAGGTTAGCTTGACGTTATGCTTATGCGTCAGACAACATCTCACAGAAATTCCAGAATTGCCTAGTGTGATGCTTGTGAAATGAGCATGGCGTCCATGGGCTTAGATGTTCGCAAAATATAAAAGGCGTTTGGGGTGAGAAAATCCACATAATTCTGCAATGTATTATAGATATTTTGAAAGGAGAAAAGACCTAGGATTTCACCAATTCATCCAAAGTATGAGCACGATAATATTACGATTCATTCAAGTTAATTAACATTAGAACTGCCAAAGATTAACATAAAGAATTTACCTATTTCTATCCAACTTCAAGAATTCAAGAAGAAACGACGTATGGGTATTCAAAAAATTTCCTTTCGTATAAAAATGAACGCGTACAAGGAGCGTATGGCATGAATTAAATTAGTCATTTGGACTCAATCAATACAAACCCCAGTTGCATTGCTGTGATCACATCTAACTAAGACGAGAAAGCTAGCCAACATTCCCTTGTGTGAGTTTCATGAGGGCTACGATTAGCTACGACATGCTTGAGAGAGAGGGAATATATATGTTGTATATCATGTAAAGTATTTATCAAGTTATAAAAATGAAATGTTTCCTTGAAAAGAATTCTTCTGGCCGCAGGGGGAATTTGGCATGTAATTTATGATGCACGTGAACTGAATATTTTATGTACATATTTCTAGATTGATCTAATATTACTTGTTGGCACAAGACTTAATGGGTGCACTTGGTTGAAAGCTAAGTTATTCACCTAGAGAAATAATGATGAATTCTCACTTAATGCGTTATTTTTCTCCTTTCATTAATAATGCATTCATGTTCTAAAAATCCTAAATTCGCCTCTTCAGGTGAACACATTCTTCAAGCAAATTTTCGAGGATCTCTGACCTATTGATAAAAGTGTAAGAAGATGCAAATTCAGGATTAAAATTAGTCGATGTGGAATATGTGTGGTGGAATATGTGTGGTATTTTCAAGATATATGTTTTAATTTTTTTTTTATCGCAAACATATACATATTCCATCAAAAAACTTAAACAGTGAGTATCTATTGTCAAAATAAGGATATGATTTGTTCAATGTAATTGTTCTTAATTCTTCTGTTGGGAACATTAATTTGCCTAGTGTGAAGAGCATGCTTGCTGTCAGCAGAGATTAAATGGTCCCACGGTGTATTATAATATTATATAATATAATAGAAGCGAGTTCTTTATATATGTGATATAGTACTATTTTGCATTGTAATGCACTGTGCTCTTTATGTTTTTATAGAATTCAAGGAAAATGCTTTCTTCGTAAATTGCAATTGAAAGTGGGAAGATTCAAAATATTAACACATATATGCCCTACTGTGAGACTAAAGGACAATATATTGGTAAGACTTCATCAAAAGATTAAACACGTACGCCCAGCCGTGAGATTAAAGATCACAATTGACTGAATAAACTTTTCAAAAAAAGAAAAGAAAAAGACTAAGAGAAGGAATACATACCTTGAGTGTGCCAAGAGTATAGAACTTTCCTTTTTTAACACATTTGAATGGAGTGATTGATTGATTAAAATCCACAATTCAAATAATAATAACGTCATAACGACACTCGATGGCTTCATGATTATTGCAGTTAGTTGGTGCTTTACTCCGATAAGTGATCATCTCTTTGGTAATAATAGGTTGCAGCTTGCATGTATATATACAAGATCTTGTAGGAGGTTAACCTGCAGCGGAGCAATCCTCCAATTTGCCTTCGAGCCTAATGAATCATCAACTTATGATTCCCAAATTGCAGCCTCCCCTTCACAATGACAACACCCATCGAGCGAAGCTCGATAAAACAGTCCATGATATTTGTTAAATTTTAGGACCAAGCTAATAATGTTGGAATATGTAAAGCATGTATGAGAATAGTAAATAACTATTACAGTGATCGAAAAGATAAACAACAAAGAGGACAACAACAAGTTGTCAATATCTTGATCTTGAATTGAAACTTCAAATATGGATCTTGTATTCGGGAATACAGGAACATGAACTGCTACATTGTGGCTTATAGATCCGCTGAGAATACGAACTGTTAGAGTCATTCGTCTGATAAGTTGACACCTGAAACACTTAGCAACCGAATAGATAAACCACAACACCACCGGCTGAGTCGAGAGATGACTCTCTGTCTTTAAGATAAGATTTCCCCCGTATATAGGCTTTACGGAAGTGTGGACAATAGTCTCCTAAGATGAAACAACAAACTATCAAGTGTGCAAAGCCTACACAAATGATCTCAGCGAAGAACACGAATAATGAAGATTGCTAAGAGAAGGATTGCTTATCAGGAAAATCTGATCTCTTTGTGGTGTTGTATACTTGTATGTATATTGTTTTTTTCTTCCTCTATAGAATTGAGCCAAAGGCCTCAATCTATAGGTGTGCAAAATGGTCCCTTCAAGTGCCCATGTAATGGTCATTTAAATGCCATGTAATGGCCCTTTAAACCACCAACTAATGCAGCCAAATAATGGTTGAGTTATGGAGGAAAAATTGCCAAGTTAATGCTCCAAAACCTCTCCATAATCAGCCAAACTTTTGGACTTCCATCGAGCACTCACTGCCTGGGAAGCGTCGCAGCGCTGTAGCATTTAACGTCACGGCTCCAGAAGCCAAAATTGGAATTAGCATCGCGGTGCTCCGACGCTGCAGCCCAGTCCGGGAGGTGCCGCAGCCCTTCTCGGCTCTGCGGCCCTTTCCGACCCGTTCCATCTTACATTTCGCACAATCCTTCCTTCGTTTACCAACGTGGAACACTTGTTATTTATCCAATAAACATCCATCATTCTATGTCTTAAACATTTCACTTACGTACCAATATCTCTTTCATTAACGAAATTTATGATACTTGGCACTAAGATTGCACGTGTGTGGAAATGATATTTCTGACGTGCGGGGCCCAATTATTTGAGTCATAAATAATGGGATAAACTTAATTCTATATTAGTAATTTTCCAACAATCCCCTCTTGAAAGAGATTTTGGCGCACACACAAGGTGCCTACTTTTAGCAATCTTTCAGAGAAAAGATATTGCATCAGGAGAGGTAGCTTCCGCTTTGAACCTTCCCTAGTTAAATACCATCGGACTTACTGCCCGGTGAACGTGATGTCTTGAACCGTC
Source organism: Anisodus tanguticus (assembly GCA_034509755.1). Lineage (NCBI taxonomy): Eukaryota > Viridiplantae > Streptophyta > Magnoliopsida > Solanales > Solanaceae > Anisodus > Anisodus tanguticus. The sequence goes on along the minus strand of CM067561.1, from coordinate 6,370,943 downwards.
AGTGTTTAATGTAAGCCAAGACAACGGTACCAACACAATACCTCTCATTTATTCGTTCCTTCTTTTGTTCTGTCCGTTGTGGCAGTGGACACACTTGAATTCTTAAGTGCGTTCATTTGAGGCGGCATGTCCTCGCACTTAAATAGTTGATCTCCTAAAAGGTATCCTGTCATACCCCACTTCATAAATGTTATGAATGATTAAAAGTTTTTCCAACCTTTACCTCAATTGTTTGAGGATCGTTAAAGGTTTGGAAGCTTAACCTTTACCCACCATGCAGGTAGCACTTTAATGTCTATCGCTGGAATGACTTTGGATTCATGTTTCTTTACAGAAATCATAATCCGAAGTGCTCTTGCTTCCACCGAAGCGCTAAACTGAACCTTTTGCAGCTTAGTTTTCCCATTGAACCAAATTCTTGGGATCTCTAGTCAGTATGGTTGGGTTACCACCGCAAAGGTTTGTATTGGTTGGGTTTTTAAGCCCATTCCCCTAGACAGGCAGAACTCTTGATCTTCGGGTAGTCCTTTAGTTAAAGGGTCTGCCATATCCTTTGATTAGTAATCAAGGAAGTGACACCCGTGTTGATCAACTGCCAAACGGTCTCATGTCTCCGATAGATCTGACAGATATGTCAAGACACCATCATCCGTTCCCTTCCTGAAGCCGACCGGCTAGCTACAGTGTATAATTTCTGAAGGCACGGGTTTCTCCCAATAAGGGACGTCCTCTAAGAAGTCGTGAAGTTACTCAACTTTTTTCATGCTTTGTTTAAAGCGATAAACTCCGATTCCATCATGAATCGGCCGATGCAAGTTTGCTTAGAGGATTTTCCAAGACCTAACATACACATTTACTTGTGTCATTGTGTTCTTCATATCTGATATCCAATTTGAATCACTGTGTTCTCCCAGAACCGCTGGACATCCAGAATACCATAATCCATAGATAAGCGAATATTTCAGATATCATCATATCCGATTTAACGCCTTCTATCGATCATTTCCAGAATCACGAGTGAACTTTAGTTAAACTGATCTGCTTTGTAGGCCAATACCAGGTCAGTTGTAGTGTGTACAATACATTGAACTACATGTGACCTGTACATATCGCTCCTTGTATATGGGTGCACCATGATTCCAATCAGTTCTATGATTCATATCCATTGGTGGCTTCAACGAGACTGTCAACTATCTCACAACCGAGTTTGGAGTTAGACCAGTCCGTTAGATGTCTTAGAAAACCCGATTCCTAAGATGTCATTTGTGATACTCATATCTTTTCTATCAAGACTTTTGTTTCAATATGACTTCCACTTTCAAACTGTTGGTTTTCCAACTATTGGCTTTCTAACTTCAGATTCAATGTTTCTGTTGTCAGATTCATTGTTTCTGTTTTAACTGAAACTTCCAGGACCAAAATGAAAGTTTAGGAACACGCCCAACAAACCAAATCTGATCCTCCCCTTCTAACCCTCCCATTAGGAAGGTTGTTTCAACATCCATATCACGCAAGACTGCAATGGCCTTGGATGTTAAGCTATTCACAGGGGAGCACATGTACAAGTAGCCGAGGCCTTATACTCGTCAGTAGATCCATCTACTTTGTACTCAATTTTGAGTATCCACTTTTACAACCCAAAGGTTTTTTTCCTGGAGGAAGGTCAACCATTACACAAGTATAGTTCTATATGATGGATGTTTACCTCACTAGGTGTCCATTACTTTTCTGCCTTTCTTTTGGCCTTCAGATCATTTAAGACCTGGAAATTCTGGCCCACCTCACTAGGTGTCCAATATCATCCTATCAACTGAATTCTAGCCCACTCTAGTCGCCCGTATGCTTTGTACGATTGAGTGTCCAATATTATCCTATCAACTGAATTCTGGCACACTCCAGTCGCTCGTAGGCTTTGTACGACTGAGTGTCCAATATTATTCTATCAAATGAATGATCTTCTATCAGATAGTGCGACAGGTTCAACGTCTTTAAAATAAGCCATTATCTTTTAGTCTTCTTCCCTTGTGATTGGTGCACACGGAAATCCCTAGCGCTTACTTAAGAGTGATAACAGTTTTTGCACAATCAGTGGATCTCTATCCTTCGTATGTGCGAACATAGTTTACACACTTTTATTAATTACACTCAAAAGAACGGATCTTTTAAGGTTTGCTTACAATAGTCCAATCTTTATACGGGAAGGAAGAAGATTCAATATCTGATTTTAGAGTGTAGGGAATACGAGATTTTAAAGAAAACACTTTCATATTCCCAGCTTTGCTTTACACACTTTTATTCAGATATTAACTAAACATTTTATTGATAAGGAAGGATTAACTTAGACCTTTTGGATTCTGGCCCACTTTAGTTAGACTGAGTGTCCAAATCCTCTTTACCATAATTTGGATCCTCTGTCTGGGACAGATATAGGACTTTTGATATATGATAGAACATCATCTTCAGCTTTCTCCTCTTGTCCCAGTTGACATCCTCATCCACTTGTGGGCGCTTGTTTCCACCACCATCGGGAGCAGTGACACCAACTCGTCCTTGATCATTAGCCGTACTAGCATGACTATCAACAGAATCTTAAAGCTCGACATCAGGTCCAGAGATCCCACCTTTGGCGAAAACAGATTTGTAACTGTCATCAAAGAGAGAACCATAACTAGGACCATTTTTGAAAGCACGGTTATTGACAGAGACAGTGTTTGAACTGTTAGCAAAACTGTCAACATAACTGTTTTCAAAAAGAAAACCACAGCCAGATTTGGTCACACACTTGTCGACCAATATCTTTCGAATCACTAACACAAATCTTGTCTTAAACTTGTTGGAATATGTAAAGCATGTACGAGAATAATAAATAACTATTACAGTGATCGAAAAGATAAACAACAAAGAGGACAACAAGAAGTTGTCAATATCTTGATCTTGAATTGAAACTTCAAATATGGATCTTGTATTCGGGAATACAAGAACATGAACTGCTACACTTGTGGCTTGTAGATCCGCTGAGAATACGAACGGTTAGAGTCATTCGTCTGATAAGTTGACACCTGAAACACTTAGCAACCGATTAGATAAACCACAACACAACCGGCTGAGTCGAGAGATGTCTATGTATCTTTAAGACAAGATTGCCCCTGTATATAGGCTTTACGGAAGTGTGGACAATAGTCTCCCAAGATGAAACAACAAACTATCAAGTGTGCAAAGCCTACACAAATGATCTCAGCGAAGAACACGAATAATGAAGATTGCTAAGAGAAGGATTGCTTATCAGGAAAATCTGATCTATTTGTGGTGTTGTATACTTGTATGTATATTGTTTTTTTCTTCCTCTAAAGAATTGAGTCAAAGGCCTCAATTTATAGGTGTGCAAGATGGTCCCTTCAAGTGCCCATGTAATGGTCATTTAAATGCCATGTATTGGCCCTTTAAACCACCAACTAATGCAGACAAATAATGGTTGAGTTATGGAGGAAAAACTGTCAAGTTAATGCTCCAAAACCTCTCCATAATCAGCCAAACTTTTGGACTTCCGTCGAGCACTCACTGCCTGGGAAGCGCCGCAGCGCTGCAGCAAAGATTTAGCGCCGCGGCTCCAGAAGCCAAAATTGGAATTTGCGTCGCGGTGCTCCGGCACCGCGGCCCTTCTCGGCTCCGCGACCCTTTCCGACCCATTCCATCTTACACTTCGCACAATCCTTCCTTCGTTTACCAACGTGGAACACTTGTTATTTATCCAATAACCATCCATCATTCTATGTCTCAAACATTTCACTTACGTACCAATATCTCTTTCATTAACGAAATTTACAATACTTGGCACTAAGATTGCACGTGTGTGGAAACGATATTTCCGATGTGCGGGGCCCAATTGTTCGAGTCATAAATAATGGGATAAACTTAATTCCACATTAGTAAATTATCCAACAAATAATCCAATATTTAATTACTTAGTGGAATGATATTTTTGTGGCATAAATTCTCTTATGATTTCATATTAAAGGCATAGGCAGATCTAGAGTAAAATACATGGTTCAAGGAATATAATATAGTAGTTTTTGTTCAGATGACGTTATACATAAATTTAAAAAATTACTAAATATCTATAAACTTTTTACTGTGAATACAATTATTCTTATATATTAATATGAGATGGTTATAGAAATGCATAAATTTTGAATTATAAATCTCCTAGTTTGGTTAAAGGATGCAAACAAATAATTACTAAATTGAATTTGATAACTATCCTTGAAAGTGAAGTATCCCGTTTGACTACTCTACCTCAGGGTAAACTTTTCAAAAGAGGAAAGATCAGTACTACTTTAACCATTTTGCATGATTCAAAACCATTTAGGTCTCTTCTAATTTTCTATGCAAAAACTACCTCACGAGTCTGACAATTGACGGAAACTACAAAAAAAAAAAAGTGTCTAAAATAGAAACTTTTGAAGATAGTTGATAACTACTAAAAATGCTAGTATGTTATCATTATATATACTAGTTTTCAGGTACCCGTGTTGCATGCGTGAATAATATTTATAAGAAATTATTTAACCGTTGTGATAATTAAAGAAGCAACAACTTTATAATTGTTTTTACCACAATGCTAGTTATATAACCTTTTTCTTTTGGTCTATGTGATGGGCCATTGAATTTGATTTAAATAAGAGAAAGAATTCATGGACGTACAAATTTAATATCAAAAAGCATTCATACAAAATGAAATTCTTGAAATAAATTTAGAGTAAAGTTACAGTCCGTTCCGCATCAACTATGAAGCTTAAATCTGTATAGTCTAATATTATCTCCCTAATTTAGGGGCCAAAAAGGATATGTATTTCTTATCTCAATCTCGTGTAAGTAGTTCCTCCTACTAATAAGTATCGTATTCTCCTAACTCTCACCTTCCTCTTTCCCACCGTTTCTTTCTCGGTCTATATCTCTATCTGCCTCCGTCTTTGCTTTTGCTTTTGTCTTTGCTTTTGCTTGCTCCTCTTATCTCATCTGCTTCAAGGTACTCCAAGATTTCCTTTTAATTCATATATTAATTTATTGCCTTCTTCCCCCACCCTCCTCTGTTTCTATAAACTTATAAATATATGTTTATGGTGACATACTGATCAGATGGCAGATAGTAGCAGAACTGAAGATTTTTCTATCTCCTCTCAAGATCATCAGGTACTTCAAATTCTATTACTCTATCTGTTTCAATTTAAGTTTTTTACTTTCCTTTTTGGTATGTCTAGAAGTTGACTATTCAAACATTTTACGTGACAAGTTAAAATCACATCATTCAAATGTCACTTTTCAAATTAAGACACGTAAATTGAGACATAGGGAGCATTGACTGATGTAGCATGTAAGGTGCGGGTTTAATTGAACCCCAAATTTTCTACGCGGAGCATAAATTTATTGAACTTGTAATAAATAGTAGACATGAACTCATAATTTTTAAAATACAACGAGTTCAAACTGAAAATATTAAAAGGTTGAACTCATATGGTTTAAATCATGGATCCGCATCCGGAAGGAAGTAGTACTTTTTTCTCCATTTTCTACACAAAGGAAATCCTTCCTTGCATTTCTTTGACCTCTTTCAGTTTTTTTTCACTACTCTTGGTAAGGAGCATTTCTCTTGTTTCATCAATTCGCTTATGTGTATAAGATCTGCAAAGGATTATATAACTTAACTAATTTGGAATTGAAACATAATTAATCGGTTGATACGCATTCATGTTTCAAATGAAATTAAACTTGTATAGGTGCTTACGTAAGGTCTGGTCTGTTCTGTAGTACGAGAGATTTTTAGTGCTGTAGCAATTAAATTTTAATTAAGTTATTTGTACACAATGATAAAGATTTATGAAATCCCACATTTTCTTATATTTATTTACTTCTTAAAAAGTATGACAAGAGTAAACATGAAGCGTGTGTGTTATTGGACCTAACATCAGTAATATAAGTTATAACCACCGCTAAGCATATAAATTGAAAGTTGGGGCCGCACTTTTCTGGAGAAACAGAAAAAGCTTAAACCTTGTTGTGCGATTTACTTTTTTCTTGTCTTCCAATTAAAGTTAATATATAATAGTGTATATATATACTTAACATAGAAGATGGAATATTTAAGAAATTTGGATCCATAAACATGCAAGAATTCAAGGGTCGAAAGATTTTATAATTATATTAATCTTTTAAGGTTAAAATCACTATTAAATATATAGGAGTAATTGCTTGTAATATTTGAGTTATATGATTTTTTTTTTCTGATTATGCAATATGTGGTTACTAGCTTTCAAAATGATAGTTTCATCCAAAATCTATACAGTACTTTTTATTATTGAAGATTTGAAGCACGCATTTATTCCACGGCTCCTCTCAAATTATGTAATATGTATAATAGTAGTATTGTATTTTTCTTACGTGTGATTATTAATATATCATATCTATTGGAGAGTACCAAACATGATTAGAAAGGAATTACTTAAGACAAATGAGCATAAGTTGATCGATTAGGAGGGCGCCACAAGTCACAATTGTTGGGAGATTTTGCTCTATGGTACTTTATAAAGCAGTACGGGAAGTATTTAACTATTACAAGTATTCGAAAGGATAAATAAAGATTTCAATAATTCAACTAGAAATCTGAAAATTACAATATAACAACAAAAGCTGAAATTACGATTTTGTTGAAGATCGAAAAATGGAAACGGTTTATCTTTGAGTCGAGTGTAGCACTCTGTCCTTAAGACAATATTGCCCCGTATGTATCCTTTATACGTCTGGACAATTTGTCTCCCAAGATAAAACAACAATGGAACCCTTGAGCAAAGGAAACTCAAGAGCTACCGTGAAGAATATTGAGTAACGAAATGATGCTTGGAAGTTGTAGGAAGAAGATTTTTTCTCGGTTGTGTATTTTCGTGCATATCAAGTGTGCTCAACAATGGTGTAAGGGGTGTTTATATAGGTGAAGGAGGGGCTGAAAACGCCTCCATAATAGCCAAATAATGGCCATTATGGAGGTAGTAAAGTCACCAACATAAATGGTGAAAGACCAACTGTTTTGGCCATTGTAGAGGAGTAATTCGGCCAAAATAAATGGGCCGAATTGAGAGCTTGGACGTTTACTCGCTTTGACCGTCGAAATTCCAACTTTCGAAAAACTTCGGGACCAAACGTACATCTTGAAACTTCAGGGACCAAATCTGTACATCTTGAAACTTCGGGACCAAACAAGTACATCTCAAAGAATTCTGGTTCAAACGTACGTCCGAAACTTCGGGATCAAACCGTACTTCGGCAAAGTTTTCTCGGCCCAAAAAGATAATATCGAAGGCCGCGACCGCCTGCGGCCGCGACCGCGGCCGCGGCCCGCGGCCCCCGAGAACCGGAACTCGGAACCGAACCGGACCGGACGGGCGGGCGGCGGCGCGCGTGTGGTCTTTCCTCGAACCGAAGCACATCTAGGTCCTCCTCTCCTTTAAACACATGGGATACCCTTGGGGTCCCAAACCCCAAACCAATTTCGAATCTTATATACACAACAATTCTTTCTTCCTCTACCGATGAGGGAGAATTACACACAATACCACACTTTCCATGCTTCAAACACCTTACTTCGTGAACCAATATCTCTTTCATTTCTCAATGAAATTTGACGATTCTTGGCCCTACGGTTATCTACGTACTTAGTAGATCATGCATGTGTGAAGAACCGGATTCTCCAACATACGTTACACGAGTGTTTAAGCCGTTAAAGTTGGTCGGTCGCAACTCCCGCCAAAGGCAAATTTCCAACAATCCCTCCTCTTGTGTATTTTCGTGAGCTTTATGAACTGTTATTTTTCTGCTACGGGGCAATATTGTCTTAAGGACAGAGTGCTACACTCGACTCAAAGATAAACCGCTTTCCATTTTTCGATCTTCAACAAAATCGTAATTTCGGTTTGTTGTTATATTGTAATTTTCGATTTCTAGTTGAATTATTGAAATCTTTATTTATCCTTTCGAATACTTGTAATAGTTAAATACTTCCCGTACTGCTTTATAAAGTACCATAGAGCAAAATCTCCCAACAACAATATCTTTTAATTAGCCGCATTAGCAATAAAACTCGATTCTTGGTTCCATACGATTTTCTTTGTAATTTTAGTAATGTGGCCCAAAAAATATCTTGAGAAATTTTATTAAAAATATATTTTTAAAAAAGAGCATAAATATGATGTAGATTTGTGGGGTTGAAGGAGCAAAGCAATCACGTGCAGCCTGCTCTGCGGGATCAAAAGAGAGTGGTCTCTAAAAGGCTTTCTGATTTAGATTTATCTCTGTATACATTTGAGCCACTCATAGCTAAACTTCAATTATTTTAGGACTCTAAATGTGTCGGCACCAACTTAAGTATAAATTAAACAAGTTAAATAGGATGTGATGTACTAGTCGCCTCATACGTTTCATAATAGTAAAATTGACTTAGTTAATTTGAATCAGAAGATTCTTTTTAATGAATTATCTTTTTCATTTTCCCTACTTTTACAAATTTTAAACAGGTTGGACACGTAACTATACTATGAACCAAATTGAAAGAAATAATTCCTTCATTATTTTCATTAATGAAAGAGTATATATACAATTTACAATTTTCCATAATAGAAAAATTATATTCCTATTCTATTTCCAAAACTCTATTCTAGTTGTACAAGAATCCTATAATTATGTTAAGTGTACAATGCTAATTTAATACAATATTTACACTAACTAAAGTCTTCCAAAAACCGTGATATACACGGGTTTGTATACCGTGTATACCACAGTTTCACATATGGTAAGTTGCTTTGTGAAACCATGATATACATGGTATACAAACCCATATATATCACGGGTATAACTAACACACCCCCGCAGTCATAGCGGACGGTCTTCGTACGCTGAGACTGTCCCTAAAATCTTCAAAGAGTACTGACAGAAGACCTTTGGTAAAGATGTCTGCAATTTGATACCTGGAAGGGGCATGGCAGACGCGTACTTGTCCACGGGCTACCTTTTCGCGAACAAAGTGAATATCCATCGCGATGTGTTTAGTGCGCTGGTGTTGAACCGGATTACCAGAAAGGTAGATGCACTAATATTATCACAATAAACCAAGCTAGCTTTCAGAATAGGACAATGAAGCTCTAAAAGAAGATAACGTAACCAACAGGATTCAGAGACCACATTGGCTACCCCCTATACTCGGCCTCTTCACTAGAGCGAGATAATGTAGATTGACTCTTCGCAGACCATGAGACCAAGTTATTACCAAGAAACATATAATATCCAGACGTGGAGCGTCTGGTATCTGACAGTCACCCCAATCAGCATCAGTATATGAGACAAGTGTAGATGTCGAGAAAGGATATAAATATAACCATAGTCAAGTGTCCCCTGGATGTATGGCATAATGCGTTTGAACGCATTCATGTGCTCAACCGTGGGATCATTAAACAAGCATACATGATGTACGTCGTACGTAATATCTGGTCTCGTGAAAGTAAGATACTGAAGATCCCCTGCAAGACTGTGATAGTGAGTCGGATCCTCATACGGTGAGCCAACCGCAGCACCTAGCTTGGGTTTAGTATCAACGGGAGTGGAAGTAGACTTGCATGAGGACATACCGGCTCTCTCAATGATCTCAGCGACATACTTCCGTTGTGATAAGAATAACCCACCTGCATGACGAGTGATAGCAATCCCCAAAAAATAACTCAAGGATCCCAAGTCTTTCATAGCAAACTCAGAACTGAACATTGTCATGATAGACTTCTGCAAAACATCAGAAGAGGCAATCAAGATAATATCATCCACATATAATAGTATGTAAGCCAGGGAAGTACCACGACGATATATGAATAATGAATTATCAGACCTGCTGTGTAAAAACCCAATAGATGAAACATAGTCTGCAAATCGCTTATACCAAGCCCATGGGGCCTGCTTAAGCCCATACAAAGACTTCTTTAATAAACAGACATGATGAGGATATTTGGGGTCTCGAAAACCCATGGGCTGATGTATGTAAACTGTCTCCTTAAGATCACCATGTAAGAAAACATTCTTCACATCTAACTGATGAATGAGCGAGGTTTTTTAAAGAGCCAGACTAAGATCAGTGCGAATGTTAGCCGATTTGACCAACAGACTAAACGTCTCACCACAATCCACGCCAACCTGATGAGTCTTACTATCACCTACAAGACGAGCCTTTTGCCTCGCAAAAGAACCATCAGAATTATTCTTATGAGTAGAAATCCACATAGACCGAATAATATTAACACCAGAAGGACGGGGTACCAACTCCCACGTCTTATTTTCAATAAGAGCATCATATTCGTCGTTCATAACCAATTTCCAATTCAGGTCATTTAAGGCAGACACTGGGTTACGGAGTAGAGGGGGATTTAGAGACATTATAATTTAGATTAAAATATCATCTTGGTTTATAAATACCCCGTTGACTACGAGTAACTGGTCTATAACTCGAGGAAGAATTGGGTGGATTTTTGGAAGAATGCGGATGCGGGGCGGGCTGGCCAGCAGGCAGTGGGCCTGCTGGCCCAATACTGGACACAGTAACTGGACAAAAGCTGAAATCGAAGCAGTTTCGGTATTGGGCTGGGAAACTGGCCCAATAACCAAAACTAGGGCAGAACCCGTGGGTAGTGGGGGAACAGAAGGCCCAGAGGGCAGTGGGCCCTCTGGCGGATTTTTGGCGGGACAAGTCCGAGAAATGGTGGATAATATATGGGGAGACATCGTCATCTAAAAAATTATACGAACTAGGCCCATGACTACTTACTTTAGCAAACGGAAATTGGGATTCATAAAAAATAACGTGGCGACTAATGGAGATTTTATTAGACGATAAATCAAAATATTTGTAACTACAATAATTGGACGGATAACCCAAAACACACACGGAATAGAACGGGCTTGAAGTTTGTTAGTTGTAGTTGATGGAAATAGTGGATAACATAAGCACCCAAAGACCCTAAGATGTGAATACGAAAGAGTCTTATTATATAAGATTCGAAGGGGGATGAATATGTCAAACCCTTGGTAGGAAGAATGTTAAGAAGATATGTAGTCATTTGCAGAGCATGATGTCAAAAGGAAGGGGTACGGAAGCATGAACCAATAAAGTTCGGACAATATTATTAATAGTACGAATTTTGCGTTCTGCTTTCCCATTTTTTGAGGACGTAGGAGGACAAGAGAAAAGAAAATGTATTCCATTAGTACTACAAAAATCCCAAAACAATCCATTATCATATTCTCTGCCATTATCACATTGAATATTTTTTATTTCCCGTTCGAATTGGGTACGGATGAATGCTCTAAATTTTTAAAAAGTGGAAAATACTTATGATTTTTTCGCTTATGGAAAAGTCCATAAAAATTAGAATAATCATCCAAAAATAGAACATAATAACAATGGCCCAAAGAACCGAGAACATGAGATGTCCATAAATCGCTATGAATAATATCAAATGGCATTAAAGTACGAGAAGTAGAGTCTACAAATGGTAATTTAACAAATTTTCTTAGAGAACAAAATTGACAAATTGGAGTACTACCCTTACAAGAAATAAAATTGTTTTTATGTAAGGAAGAAACAATAGACGACTCAGGGTGACCCAAACGTACATGCCATAAGGATGGAGTGAGAGCTGCAAAAGTAGATGGCAAGGCTTGACTCAAGAGACCGGATGTGGGCGTGATAGGATAAAGATCTCCCCTACTATCACATCTCATGAGAGGAATTCCCGTCTTGAAATCCTTCACAGAAAACCCAAAATGATCAAAATCAACAGAAATCCAATTATCAGTGGTGAATTTACAGACATACACCAAATTTTTAATTAAGTTAGGGGCATGAAGGGCATTTTTCAAGATGAGAGGGGGATGGAGGGGAGACAAAGTTCTATGACCGTAACCACGAATTGGAATTGAATTGTCATTACCAACAATTATTCCACGATTGTTGCTCAAATTGGAATAAGATGAGAGAGTACCTTGGTCGGACGTCATGTGAGTAGTTGCTCCGGTGTCCATGTACCAATTTGCGTCCGGAGGATTTAATCCAAGTATGTCCATCGCGGCTTCAATGTTTGTATAGGTGGGCCCCCCAATAATAGACTCAAGCACACTCGCTTGCTGCCCCTCGGGAACCACTGCTGACCTGAGAAATTGGGCCTGTTGTTGGTTGAATTTGGGCCCAATTTCCCGGGTACTATTGTGATGGAAAATACGGGTTGTTGGCCCAACCCCATTGTCCCAGTTCCACGGACATGGGCCCCAGGGCTGTGGCCAGTTGGCTTGAGGCTCACTACCTCGAGGCCCAATGCCACCCCCGTTATTGCCACCTCGGTTTTCACCACGGTTTTTATAATTTTTTTTGCGATTTTGACCCTTTTTGCCGCTACCGTTGTTGCGGTTCTGGTCGGAATTGTTTGATACGGAGGGAGAAAAGTTGGACTCGGTCACCATGACGACTGAAGGGGCCCCAGTGGCCGCTTTCTTAGCCAAGCCTACTTCTTCAAGTGTGAGCATGGAACGGGCCTGATAAAACTACGGAAAAGGACTGCTTTGACAAAGTAGCGTACCGATGCCACTATAGGCCTCAGATAGGCCTGCAACTATTTGAAGGACAAGACAATCATTAGTGACGGACGCACCAACGTTGCGGAGTTAGTCCGCCAATTCTTTCAACCTTTTGCAGTGTGCTGAAAAGTTAGGAAAATCTTCCATATTGACATGGGAGAATTCCTGCTCAAGGGTAACAACACGAGAATTTTGATTATCTTGGAATATATCACGTACTATATTCCAAGCATCCATCGCCGTAACATCTAGTTCGATAATTGTTTGCAACAGGTCGGTAGAGATAGTGGAGTAAATCCACTGAAGAACGGTAGCATCAAGGGTCGTCCACAACTTAAGATCATCCTTGGGTTTAGGCACCTCCGTATCCGCAGGAGCCGCGGGGATAATGTGATGGAGGACTTGATGCGAGCGTGAGTGAACTTTGAACAATTATGTCCACGTCGCGTATTGGACGTTTTCTATTTCAAGAATGATATGGATGTGATTCTTGATGTTAGAAACAGTAAGGGCAGGATAAAACGTGTTCTTAGCCATAATAGCAACGCAAAACGTGATGAAGGGATTGGGAAGAGGGAAGGTACCGTCGGGGCACGAAAACCGAGAAGGGAGGCTCGGAAATCGATGCAAAATTGGATGGAAATTGGAGAGGATTTTAGACTTAGACTTCTGATACCATGAAAGAAATAATCCCTTCATTATTTTCATTAATGAAAGAGTATATATACAATTTACAATTTTCCATAATAGGAAAATCATATCCCTATTCTATTCCCAAAACCCTATTCTAGTTCTACAAAAATCCTATAATTATGGTAAGTGTACAATACTAATTTAATACAATATTTACACTAACTAAAGTCTTCAAAAATCGTGATATACACGGGTTTATATACCGTGTATACCACGGTTTCACATATGGTAAGTTGCCTTGTGAAACCATGATATACATAGTATACAAACCCATGTATATCACGGGTATAACTAACACAAATGATCAATTATATTTGGTCTTCTATAGGTAACTAGAATAGAATAAGAAAATGTCTATGAAGTACTACTTTTATTTGATTATTCTTTGAAAATGTTTGTGGTTGTATTTGAGATCTTTATAGTAGCATGTTTGGTAGAAGGGCTGCCTTGGTTAACCGGTAAAATTGTTTTGATGTGATCAGGAAGTCACGGCAAGTTGTGAAAACAGCCTCTTGCAGAAATGCAGGGTAAGACTGCATATAATAGGACCCTTGTGATGTGGCTATTTTCCATACCCCGCGAATAAACCTTGTGATCCGGTCCTTTTTCGGATCTCGCGAATAGCGGAAGCTTAGTACACCGGGCTGCCTTTTTTAATTTTTTTTTATATAGTAGCATGTTTGGTCAAATCATCTAATTTCCATAAGTACTTATCAAAATATTTTTCTAAAATGTGATTGAAAAAGTAACTATTTGTATTTGACTAATCAGTTGAGAAGTAGTAATTTATGTTTAGTCAATATTTAGTTTCGAAAAGACAGATTAGATTGTTACATGGGGTTCTATGCTTGGTCCCATTGAACTTTTTATTGTTTAAATTTGTTCCTCGAAAAGTCAAATCATGTCAAATGTTAGGCAACAAGAAATTTTGAAAGTTCAATTCAATGCCTAATACAGAAGGCTCTATTGGGGACAGAGGAAAAAGGGGGAGATAGTCAAATACTAATTGATTTATTAATAGTTAGGTGTCTGCTTCTGATTTGTAATTTTATAAGTTGTTTACTGATTCAACCTTTGATTATTTGTTATAATTGGTATTGCTCCTAAATTTTATAGATGACTTCTCCTGGTAACAAATATGGAGGACTTATGCCAAAGAAAAAGCCTTTGATTTCAAAGGCAAGTTAATTTTTTTTTTCTCTTAAAAAATTTAAAGGAATAAATCTTTTTGCCGAAAAAAATAATTTACAACCACTTATAATATTGTTGATGCAGGACCATGAACGTGCCTTCTTTGATTCCGCAGACTGGGCTCTATGCAAGGTAGTATTAATTATTCACTAATTAAATACATGTATTAAACTTTAATAGCCTTTTAGGTATTAGTTGGACATTGAATTAAACCTTCTCATTTATTGTTTTTTTTTGTTGCTTTTTCATGGGAAAAAAAAGGAAATAGATTTTCATATTATATGAAAACACACAAGGATATCGAGATGATAATTAAAATTTGGATCTCATGGGAAAACCTGTTGGGAGTTTTGCTCTATGGTACTTTATAAAGCAGTACGGGAAGTATTTAACTATTACAAGTATTCGAAAGGATAAACAAAGATTCAATAATTCAACATGGAATCTGAAAATTACAATAGTTACACAAGTAAAAACTGGAAATTCCAGTTTTATAGAAGACGGAAAAATATAAATTGGTTTTTGCTGAGTCGAGTGTAGCGCTCTGTCCTTAAGACAATATTGCCCCGTATGTATCCTTTATACGTCCTGGACAATTTGTCTCCCAAGATAAAACAGCAATGGAACCCTTGAGCAAAGGAAACTCAAGAGCTACCGTGAAGAATATTGAGTAACGAAATGATGCTTGGAAGTTGTAGGAAGAAAACTATTTCGGTTGTGTATTTTCGTGCACTATTTTTCTCGTATCCGTTTCGTATTTTCGTGCATATGTCTTAGTGCTCAACAATGGTGTAAGGGGGTGTTTATATAGGTGAGGGAGGGGCTAAAAAACGCCTCCATAATAGCCAAATAATGGCCATTATGGAGGTAGTAAAGCCACCAACATAAATGGTGAAAGACCAACGGATTTGGCCATTATAGGAGGAGTAATTCACCAAAATAAATGGCTGAATTGAGTGCTTGGCAACCGCTTTGATCCGTCCATATTCTGAAACTTGAGGGACCAAACCGCACATCTTGAAACTTCGGGACCAAACTCGTAATCCGAAAGAATTCGGTCCGAATCGTACATCTGGAAACTTCGGGATCAAACCGTACCTCCGGCAAAGTTTTCTCGGCCCAAAAAGATAATATCGAAGACCCACGCCCACGCCCCACGACCCACGACCCGTGACCCGTGACCCGACGACCCGAACTCGGAACCGAACGGACGGACGGGACGGGCGCGCGCGCGCGCGCGCGCGTGGTCTTTCCTCGAACCGAAGCACATCTAGGTCCTCCCTCCTTTAAACACATGGGATTCCCCTTGGGGTCCCAAACCCCAAACCAATTTCGAATCTTATATACACAACAATTCTTTCTTCCTCTACCGATGAGGGAGAATTACACACAATACCACACTTTCCATGCTTCAAACACCTTACTTCGTGAACCAATATCTCTTTCATTTCTCAATGAAATTTGACGATTCTTGGCCCTACGGTTATCTACGTACTTAGTAGATCATGCATGTGTGAAGAACCGGATTCTCCAACATACGTTACACTAGTGTTTAAGCCGTTAAAGTTGGTCGGTCGCAACTTCCGCCAAAGGCAAATTTCCAACAATCCCCTCTTGAAAGAGATTTTGGTGCACTCACATGGTGTCTTTTCATTTCCAAAGAATATTTCAAATGACCGATGTTGCATAAGGAGAGGTAGCCTCGCCTTTGAACCTTCCATAGTTGAATACCATCGGACTTACTTCTTACCGCGCGGTGAACGTGATGTCTTGAACCGTCGTTGTTTAGTGTAAGCCAAGACATCGGTACCAACACAACAAATTCCCTTACTCTCTTCTTCGTAATGTTTTGTCCGTTTTGGCCATGGACAACGTCTTGGATTCTTAAGTGCGTTCAATTTGAGGCGGCCCGTCCTCGCACTTAAATAGGTGGTCTCCTACAAGGTATCCCGCTATACCCCACTTCACAAGTGTTAGGAACCATTAAAAGTTTCCCAAAGACCTAACCTCAACCGTTGAGGATCATTACAGTTTTGAAAACTTAACCTTTACCCATACCGCAGATAGCACTTAACGTCTATCGCGGAACGGCTTTGGATTTGGTGTTTCTTTTCGAAATCACTATCCGAAGTGCTCATGCTTCCACCGAAGCGATCAACCGAACCTTTACAACTTAGTTTTCCCATTGAACCAAATTACGGGATCTCCAGCTCGTAAGGTTGGGTTTCCACCGTATTGGTCCGTATATTTTGGGTTTTAAGCCCATTCCCCTAGACAGTGCAGAACACTTGATCTCCGGGTAGTCCCTAGTTTGTAAACAAGGAAGTGACACCCGTGATGATCAACTCGCCATACGGTGCTTATGTCTCCGACAGATCCCGACAGATATGTCCAGACGCCGTCATCCGTGTCCTTCCTAAAGCCGACCGGCTAGCCACAAGGTGTAAACTGCCGAAGGCACGGGTTTCTCCCAATAAGGGACGTCCTCTAATGAGTCGTGAAGTTACTCAACTTCTTTCATGCTTTGTATAAAGCGATAAACTCCGATACCATCATGAATCGGTCGATGCAAGTTTGCTTAGAGGATTTTCCAAGAACCACCATACACATTTACTTGTGGCTTTGGTGTTCTTCGGATCCGATGTCCGGTTGCATCACCGTGTTCTCTCGTAACCGCCGGTAATCCGAATACTATAATCCGTAGATAAGCGAATAATTCGTATATCGTCATATCCGACTTAACGCCTTCTATTGATCATGTATTAAGATCATCGCTGAACCTTAGTTCAACTGATCTCGTTTGTTGGACGATACCAGTCGGTTGTAGTGTGTACAATACATTGAACTACACGTGACCCGAGCATATCGCTCCTTGTCTATGGGTGCACCATGATTCCAATCAGCCTATGATTCATATCCATTGGTGGCTTCAACGAGACCGTCAACTATCGACCGATCCGTTAGATGTCTTAGAAATCCAATTCCTAAGATGTCATCTGTGATACTCATATCTTTCATATCGAGACTTTGTTTCAATATGATTTTCACTCTAAGACCGTTGGTTTTCCAACCGTTGGCTTTCTAACTTCGAGTCAATGTTTCGTGATCGATTCATTATTTCTGTTTTATCCGAGATTTTCAGACCAAAATGTTAACATTTCGGGGACCAAAATGAAAGTTCGAAGGAAGCCCAACAAGTTCAAAGAAACCAATTATGATCCTCTTCTTCCAACTCTCCGGTTGGGAAGGTCGTTTCAACACCCATGCCATGTAAGACTACAATGGCCCCGGATGTGAAACTACTCTCGTGGGAGCACTTTTTACAACCCAAAGGTTCTTTTCCCGAGGAAGATCAACCATTACACACGTATGGTTCCATATGATGGAATCTATTTCTCTCTTTAGCTTCTTTCCAAAGCAGTGCTTTTGGAGATGACAATTCTTTGTTAATTGTCTATGGTTCGTTCTCAACCATACAAGCTAGAAGGTGTGGAACAAGTCTTTGTCCCCTCTTTGCTCCATCTTGGTTCAACATCTAGAATCCCTGAGTTCTGCAGATCTGGAAAATTAAGTTCCGGATATCCAGCAACTTTCGAGTCCTAGTTCGTTTAGTTCCGGACAAATCAAAGCCCTCGCGGGTTCTTGTTAACCTTGAGCAATTACTCCTTTTTCCTATTTCAAGGAAAGTTATCTTCAATGAATTCAGCATTCTTTGATGCCAAGAGGCGATCAACACTACTGTTATTTGCAGATCCAATGGATATGCAATCTACAGTCTTAGGTCGAACTTGACCTGTTTCGGTAGTCCATCTTTTACCAAGCTACCCCACATAATTTGGTCGTACGACTTCGCGCTTGGCTAACACCGTTAGACTGAGGTGAGTAATGAGCAGTCGTTTAATAAACGATGTTTCATATTCTCCCCCTCTATCACTACGAATTTCTCAATCCGTAGGCTTAGTTAATTTTCAAATTCTACTTTGTAGCGCTTATCCGCTTCAACAACTTCATCTTTGCTTTTCAACAAACAAAGGATTCCATACGTTGTACTATCATCAATGAAGATCACAACGTACTTGTCTCCCCCCTCTATTTTGTATAAACTTCAAATCACCAAGTAGGTGTGACTAAGTTCTAGAGGAGCGGTGCTTCTTTCGCTATTCCCTTGACGGAATTTGGAAAGGTGATTTTGCCTCTTCATCTACCTCACATTTATTTTGAGGGTTTATGTCGTCGAAGGCAACAATCTCAACATCGTTAGCTTTTGAATGACTTGCTATTTAACGTGTCTTAATCTATGATGGCATAGATGCACGACACAAATATATCATTCATTTGGCTACGTACATACCGTACCATTCTTAGTTATTACGCACTGTTGGACTAGTCTCAAACCAAATTGACCAACAGCGTCCCTTAAACCAAGTTAGGGACATGTATCACATCATCTTAGAGTGATCTCATTCCCTGAAGTCCTATTGAGGACAACCTCTCCAACCCCTTCTACTTTAGAGGTGGTGTTGCTTCACATGAACAACCTCTTACCCGTGGTTAGGGCGTAACCGGATCATATATGATCCAGATACTCTGGCCCACTCCAGTTGCTTTGGCAGACTGAGTGTCCAATTTCTTTACTGCCTTTCTTTAGGCCTTTAGATCATTAAGACTTGGAAACTCTGGCCCACCTTACTAGGTGTCCATTACTTTTCCTATGAAATGAATTCTGGCACCACTCCAGTCGCCCGGAGGCTTTATATGACTGAGTGTCCAATATCATCATATCAAAGGAATTTTGGCCCACTTCAGTCGCCCGGAGGCTTTGTATGACTGAGTGTCCAATATCATCCTATCAAAGGAATTTTGGCCCACTCCAGTCGCCCGGAGGCTTTGTATGACTGAGTGTCCAATATCATCCTATGAAGGATCTTCTGGCCAAATAATATGACGGCTCAACGTCATCAACTTTTAGACTTCTTCCGTTATGATTGGTGCCCGATAATTCTTGGCGCTTACTTAAGAGTGGTAACAGTTTTCGCACGGTCAGTGGATCTTTCTCCTTCGTATGTGCGAACATACTTTACACACTTTAATAATTACACTTAAAAGAACGGATCTTCTTAAGTCATTTACAAAATCCAATCTTTAAACGGAAAAGAAGATGAGATTAAACTTCTGATTTGTTAAAGCGTAAGGAATATAAATTATTTTCATATTCCTCCTTACTTTAATCTATTTTTTTAATCAGACATCATTTAATCTTTATTCTTGACAAGTAAGAAAAATACTTATCATTTAATCCTTATTCTTGACAAGTAAGAAAAATACTTATCCCAATTTCGGATTCTGGCTCACTTCAGTCACTTCATCAGACTGAGTGTCCATTTCCTTCTCACCATTATTCGGATCCTTTGTTTGGGACAGATATAGGCCTTCTGCTACAAGATAGAATAACATCTTCACTCTTCTCCTCTTGTCCCAGTTGACATCCTCAGGCTCTCGTGAGCGCTTGTTCCCACCAGTCTTGGTAGCGGTGACACCATGAACACGTTCATCATCATCACTCTCTTCTACCAGAAAACCATTTCCATATCCAGATTTGGTCACACAACTTTTGACCGACATCTTTCGAACGCTAATAGTAACACAATACAAATATTGTCTTAAGTTGTTGGGAGTTTTGCTCTATGGTACTTTATAAAGCAGTACGGAAAGTATTTAACTATTACAAGTATTCGAAAGGATAAACAAAGATTCAATAATTCAACATGGAATCTGAAAATTACAATAGTTACACAAGTAAAAACTGGAAATTCCAGTTTTATAGAAGACGGAAAAATATAAATTGGTTTTTGCTGAGTCGAGTGTAGCGCTCTGTCCTTAAGACAATATTGCCCCGTATGTATCCTTTATACGTCCTGGACAATTTGTCTCCCAAGATAAAACAAAGAATGGAACCCTTGAGCAAAGGAAACTCAAGAGCTACCGTGAAGAATATTGAGTAACGAAATGATGCTTGGAAGTTGTAGGAAGAAAACTATTTCGGTTGTGTATTTTCGTGCACTGTTTCTGTATTTTCGTGCATATGTCTTAGTGCTCAACAATGGTGTAAGGGGGTGTTTATATAGGTGAGGGAGGGGCTGAAAAAGCGCCTCCATAATAGCCAAATAATGGTCATTATGGAGGTAGTAAAGCCACCAACATAAATGGTGAAAGACCAACGGATTTTGCCATTATAGGAGGAGTAATTCAGCCAAAATAAATGGCTGAATTGAGTGCTTGGCAACCGCTTTGACCGTCCGTTTCGGAAACTTGAGGGACCAAACCGCACATCTTGAAACTTCGGGACCAAACCGTAAATCTGAAAGAATTCTGTCCGAACCGTACATCTGGAAACTTCGGGATCAAACCGTACTTCGGCCCAAAAAGATAATATCGAAGACCCACAACCCACGGCCCACGACCCGAAACCGGACGGACGGGCGCGCGCGCGCGCGCGCGCGTGTCTCTTCCTCGAACCGAAGCACATCTAGGTCCTCCCTCCTTTAAACACATGGGATACCCCTTGGGGTCCCAAACCCCAAACCAATTTCGAATCTTATATACACAACAATTCTTTCTTCCCGTACCGATGAGGGAGAATTACACACAATACCACACTTTCCATGCTTCAAACACCTTACTTCGTGAACCAATATCTCTTTCATTTCTCAATGAAATTTGACGATTCTTGGCCCTACGGTTATCTACGTACTTAGTAGATCATGCATGTGTGAAGAACCGGATTCTCCAACATACGTTATACTAGTGTTTAAGCCGTTAAAGTTGGTCGGTCGCAACTCCCGCCAAAGGCAAATTTCCAACAAAACCTTAGTTAGGGATTGTATATAGGTATCAATAACCCAAATTTTTGTGATTGAGAAAAAACTTCGGGTCTAAGAGAAGTGACCCCTTAATTTAAAGTTGGGTTAGTCAAGAATTCTTAGCCCAAAATTTGTTATCTTGAGTTTGATAGTAGTCCAATCCGATAAATTCACTTTAATTCCTTTTCTTTTTTCTTCCTGCTTAAAATTCCTTAGAATTAAATAAGGATGAAAGGAAAATTGTGAAGTAATTTATTAGTAAAGCTGTTACCTTTAATCCTAGATGTTGAAAATTGGGAAGTGATTATTGATTGCCTTTCATATGGATACAGCAAGGTGCAGGAGTTGATCAAAAATCAACAGTGGCCATAGAAACATTGCGTCCCAAATTGCAGGTAATTGTAACTCTTGGACAAACTATAGTGAATCAATTGTATTTTTTTAAAATTATTTTAGTTATTATGTTTTAATCTTTTCATAATTATCAACATTGATTTGAAATGGAACAGAGAACAGCTCATCAGCAACTGCCTCCTCGAAGACCTGCTTGTACATCTTGACTCATGTTGGACCTTTGCCACTTCAAAATGCAATGCTGGTTTTGTAATGTTCTTTGCTGGCTAAGTAGATAATATGTCACCATAAATACATGCATTTTGTTTTATATTGTTAACTAAGTTCCTCTCTCTTCAATATAAGATTTGGATGTAATTACCAATAGTTATTCTAAAACTATCGTTGCTTGAGCATTTCAAAATTATTATTTTCCCAGTTTTCAGTCTCCAAATGTATTCTTTAGATGAATGCTAGTTGCTCAAAGGTGCAAAGTCTTACATGTATTAGACCCTCAAAAGAACCTTTCTACTTGGAAAAGATGAAAACCAAATAAGAAAAGATGATGCATATTTATAGCTAAGGATGTGGTATCTTGTAATATGACGAGGCAATGTATCAATTTCTTCAAATCTAAACCTTTTGTCTCTCCTAATATCTCTAGAAATAAGGCTCTTACTTATAGTTATCGACTAGGCTGGACATAAATTCCGAAAATCGAATTACTGAATCGAACCGAGAATTTTGATATTTCGGTATTTGATATTTCGATTTTCAGGAATAAAATTAAAAAATTCAGTATTTGGTTTTTGGAAATTATACCGTTAGATAATTCGGTATTACTGAATACCAAAATATTTACTAAATAAAGGCCATCAGTATTCCAGCCCATGAATCAATGCCCATCAGTCCAACCCATCATTTTATATTCTCTTTCACTGTCGCTTATATAATACCTAAATCAATTAACATTTTAAAATGGAACAGAGGAATAATATGCTCTTGATGTTTCCAATGCACTTGGAATGAAAATAGAAGCATAAGAAAATGAAGGAAAGGATTTCACAACAATCAAGCATTATTTGAGAAAAAAATATGGCAGAGCTACTGGCAGAAACCACAAAAGTTAATGACGAAAATGAATGAATCAAAGCCACCAAATGAATTGAAATGGTATTAACGAATACCGTACCGAACCGAAAGATTTACCGATTACCAGATTATCAAACTGAAGTTTGAAAATATCAAATCGAATACCAAACGCTCACCCCTACCTTGACTGGCGATTTGGGTAAATATCGAGGCGTTCCACTTTTTACTTTTAGGGTTCATTCTTCCCATTTTGATTACATTATCGAAAAGCTTCAAAAGGCGTTATAGGGATGGAAAGTCAAAATTCTCTCTATTTCATATAGAACTATTATTATCAATTCGCTAATGATTTACCAACCTAACAATATTTATAGATGCTTTGCCTGCGGGATCAATAGAAATTTTATATGAAGGAAAAAAAAAATTTCATCTTATCAATTGGGATACTGTCTAAGGTATTAGGAAGTGTAAGGAGAACAATTGCTTGCCAAATATGATTTCAAAATGGCTTCAGACCTATGATCTTGGGGATCGGGTAATTCAAACTAAATATTTTTAGAATCAAAGTATATTGAATTGGCAATCTAAGCAGAGTGTATTTTATTTCTGAAAAAGTATTATGAAAGTGAACGTTGCTTTGCTTAATTAGATTGACACAACTATTAAAGTCTATGACGTTTTACTAGATGGAGAATGAGACTACTTAACATCTGTGGTTTCCTACCTTCAACCCCTTTAAAATGAATAATATTTTATTTTATTTTTTTATCTCTGACAATGTTGATTTTGCAGATACACTCACTTGGACTGGAATAAGTAATTTAGTACTAGATGTGCATATGAAATTGTTTGTAATGATACAACTATCCCAAATGATTGAAAGTGAATTAGTTTACGGATTCCTAAAAAGATAAAATACTTTTTATGGTTGACCAAACATAATAAATCTATGTCAAATGAGCTTAAATTTAATAGGAATGTAATTGATTCACTCAAGTGTGATCGATGTGATCGTGATGTGAAAGATTCTTCACATATTATAAAGGTTTGTCCAAAGTCCCAACATATATGGCTAAATTCGTATAACATGAGTTTGATGTTATGACTGCTAAGCCATTACTTGAATGGAATGATGACATGCATGATAGAT
This sequence comes from Anisodus tanguticus, assembly GCA_034509755.1. Taxonomy (NCBI): domain Eukaryota; kingdom Viridiplantae; phylum Streptophyta; class Magnoliopsida; order Solanales; family Solanaceae; genus Anisodus; species Anisodus tanguticus. The sequence continues at coordinate 6,346,970 of CM067561.1, read as the reverse complement.
ATTTGATGGCAATCATCGTGTTAGGTTACACTTATATTTTAAATTATGTGTCATAAATGAAAAAAGAGTAATAAAAATTTAACAAAAATAAATGTCTACCTATTGAACTTATATACAATCTGATAGTAGATTATGCTCGAGAAACTATTAAAATTCATAAAAAAATATTTCTAAACAAAGCAAACTAATAGCTTGGACTTCCCCTTGTATAGGAAAGATCAAACTAAATACTGATGGTAATGTCAAGATACAACATGGAGATGTTGCCTTTGGAGGACTCTTTAGAGATGATAAGGGAAAGTGGTTGTTGGATACTTAAGTAAGATGAAGCCTACTTTAAGCCTTACTACAGAATTGTGGAGTATCAAGTAAGGATTGTTGCAACCCAAATGGATTATGATGAAGTAGAGTGAAAAAACTGATTGCTTAATGGTTGTCAAGCTTATCATTGAAGCGGACGTACAACATCATCCGCTTTGATCTATCATTGAAGATTGTAGATATTTACTGAAGGTCAACCCTATGATTAGACATGTTTGGAAGGAGGTATGTCAGTGTCCGGATTTGTAGCAACTGAAGGACACAACCATGAAGAAGCGTTTATACATTGAAGTAATGCTTTTAAGGACATGGAGTTTCTTCTCCTAGCAGACTTAGGCTGTGTTGCTCATGAACATTTTTAGGGTCTTTTTTTAGTTTATTTTTTATTTTTAAATGTACCAAAAATATGGTAACTTCCCTCACTTGGCCTAAATCCAATAAACATGTCCTTAGAGAACTCACAACAACTTGTCCTTGTTCAATTACCACGTCAACCCGCTGAAACTAAGCTTAATGCGTAAATTCAGGCGCTATTAAATTTAGTTCACCTCGTGACTTCAGTCAAATAGAAACTTTGCGTCTGTGACCATCATGTCATCAAGTTTGAACTATTTGAATTCTCTTCATTGCACCTAGATTTCATAGATTGAAAGAAAACTCTTCATAAGAATCTCATAAGAATTCCTACCACCTCGATGAAAGTATATTTATGTCCTAGAGACAATTTGTATTAGGAAAAATGTACTTTATACACATTCGTATTATTATTAATGGAGATTAATATTTTAGCATTTGCAATTATTGAATTATTAGTTGATTGTTTATAATATTCTATAATATGCATCCCTAGAGGTTACGTTATTATTAATAATGTGAGATATTAATATTATAACATAACTCTTAAAATAGCCTCGACTAATGATCATAAAGAATAGAATATCGATGATATGTGATAAGTCGACATGTGGTCTGCATCACTTCCTTAGAGAATGTAGTATGTATCACCTTCTATGAGTAATGGCTACCGTGATGGACACATGGATACTTTGGAAGTATTGGTATACCCTGCTGATTTATTGTTTGTTAAACATGTCTAAAGTATGACCAGCGTGTGGAAGATATAAGTCCTTAGACTTGAGGTCAATACATACATTGTCTACATAGTAATATACTTTGATCATGTCCTAAGCTCAAATGCCTTATAGGTTGAGATACGGCTTGTATTGGATACATTACGATGTGGATTAAAAGTGGTAGTTGAGCCAAGATTAGGATTATTCCTTGAATGTATATTCGAGAGAACATTCAGCTTCTCATTGCTATTGGGTTGACTAAGTCGTTGGCCAACACAATAGACATATCTAGAATATGGTCTTGTTGTCAACCAATATATGAGATATAATGATCAATCCATTTGGACACTTGGCAAATCCTAAGCTTGATCGAGTGCATCGTGAATAAAAGGATTTTATCTTACCATATAGAGGTTAAGTTTACTGGATTCATGTAAACGTACTTCACATATTGAGTTCGTCTTGCGGCACCGTCTAGGAGTTCCGCGTAGACCTTAATTTGATTAGTGTCGATATGAGAAGGCTTGTAGGGTCACACTATGTCGATTGTCCTTTCGATCTAAGGATGTATTGAGAGAGTATTAAATATTCAATTTAGAATCGAGATATTTAAATCAATGATGATTGTTTTAATTAAGTCAAAATTGGATTTTGGATTTAATTAAGAATGTGCTGAAATTTTTTGGGCCAGGCCCAAGGTCAAACCCTAATTCGGTTTGACCTAATTTTTCACTTATAAATACAGACCTACACTTCATTATTCATTATACTTGATTTTCATATCATTATTCTAAGTCTTAGAGACTCAGAATCAAAACACTCTCTCGAACCTCTGCCGAATTTCCTAGCTTTCCAAAGGAGGAATACATTGAAGCTTGGAGCTTGCAATCGAAAGAGCATTCGCTTGCGCACCCACAGTTGATAAAGATTTCAAATATTGTAAACATCTAAGTACCATTCAAGTCTTATGTTTACGGTTTTAAATTACCCTATTGTCAAACAGTTCTACGTTTGTTGGATTTGAAACAAGTTTTCAATATCCGCTGAGTACAACAACCCAACAAAAACCATACAGTGGTATCAAGAGCCAGGGTTATTTTGTATGATTATAAGGTAATTAGTTAATACTAATAATGAATTCTATCAAATTTACACCACTATATACATTCTTCCTAGCAATGGATTTTGAGTTTTGACTTGTCAAAAAGACATCAAAGATCTCTCTCTTTGTGGTGCCCAAGTTGTTCAAGCATAACAGTAACTCCTAGGCTGAGGGTCTACTGAAGCTTCTCCTTTTTGTATGATTTGAAGAACTCATTGAAACAGAACTTAGGGGCTCACCATCTTTTTTTTCTGCTTTCATATCAACAGGCAAAATAAGGCTTACACTATTGAGAAAGGCCTTTATATCAGAAAGTAATTTTCCACTTTCATCTCAAACACCAATTAATGATAAGCGCATAGTAGATAAGTAACAGTATAGAAGCTCAAGAATATGTACGACAAGTTTCTAGCTATAGGTTGTATGATTATGAAAAGAATTATTGGAGAGGTGTACAAAGATAAATCCGGTAGTAGGATATAGTCAAGTAATCCATACGATTATTTCACAAAAATATTTCATGTTAGATATGTTGGAAATTTACTAATGTGGAATTAAGTTTATCCCATTATTTATGACTCGAACAATTGGGGCCCCGCACGTCGGAAATGTCGTTTCCACACACGTGCGCACGTGGTGCCAAGTATCGCAAATTTCATTAGTGAAAGAGATATTGGTACGTAAGTAATACGTTTGAGACATAGAATGATAGACGGTTATTGGCCAAATGACAAGTATTTCACGTTGGTAAACGAAGTAAGAAGTGTAAGATGAAACGAGTCAAAAATCGCCGCGGCGCTAAATGGTGGTTGGGCTACTGGAGCCGAGGCACCGCGGCGCTTCGGAGGTAGAATGCTGCGACGGGAAGATAGAAAGTTCTGACTTTTGGGCTGGTTTTGGAACATTGAATCTCCACATGAATTCAGTCATTATTTGGCTGAATGTAACCTCTCAATAAGTGTCATTACATGGCTATTGAAGGTCATTAGTTGGCTAGTTGAAGGGTCATCTCCTTACACTATAAATTGAGGCATTTGGCTCAATTGTTCAAGACACTTAGAAATTTTCTGAAATCTTCTTCTTCCTCTCTAGCAAGTTTTCTATATTCAAAGTTCTTCAAGAGTAACACTTGAGTTTTCTTTGCTCATTTGTTAAGTTGTTGCTGTATCTTGGGAGACTATTGCCCACGAATGTAAATGGATATATACGGGGCAATCTTGTCTTAAAGACAGAGTGTCATAACTCGACTCAGCAAATCACAAGGAGTTTGTATCGTTCTTGATTCCAGTTTGTTGTAATCTTTAGTTTATCCTTTCTGGCAATTTGTAATATTTACTTACTTCCCATTTTCTTATAATTGTTGTACCCACAATTTTAAGACAAGATAGTTGTAAGTACTTAGAAAGATGACTGGAAGAGAACAACTCATTTCTGATATTGTTGCTGCTACTCAAGGCAACCCATTTTCCTTCCCCACTGCTGCTCAAGGCACATTCAATGCCTTCACTGCTGCTCAAGGCACATCCAACGTCTTTCCTGCTGCTCAAGGGAACGTTACAGTTCCTTCACCCTCTGGATTCCACCATGAACACCCAGAAAAGTTCATGGGCTACAACTTCAAGATATGGCAGCAGAAGATGTTGTTTTATCTGATTGTTATGGGAATGATTCATTTCCTAACAGAAGATCCTCCACAAGCTGGAGATGAAGTAGACCCTTAGCCTAATGAAACGACTGAAGGGGCGAAGGTATCCATGTCGTTAATGGCATGATGATGGTTCTTGATGCATGGAGTCATAGTGACTTCATGTGTAAGAACTATATTTTGAACTATCTGTCAAACCCACTCTACATGGTGTATTGCACCGTAGGCACCGCCAAAGAGTTATGGCAAAAATCGTAGAAGAAGTACAACGCACAAGATGCTGGTACAAAGAAATTCATCGTTGGAAAATTTCTAAAATTTCAAATGGTGGATAGCAAAACTGTGATAGCCCAAGTCTAGGAATTCCAAATGATGCTACATCACCTGGATTTGGAAGGTATAAAACCAAATGAGCAGTTTTTGGTTGCATCACTAATTGAGAAGTTACCTTCCTCGTGGAATGAGTTTATGAGTTACTTAAACTCAAGACAAAGGAAATGACCTTTGAGAAACTTATTATCAAACTCTAAATTCAGGAAGCTAATAAGAAGGCCTTGCCTAGGGGAAAACAACCCGCTGAGGCAAAGGCAAATCTGGCTGAGGCCAAAAGGAACCCAAGCAAGAAGCGCAAGTTCCAGAAAGACGGCAAGACCCATGCGGCGAAGAAGTTTAAGGGGAACTGTCACCACTATGGAAAACCTGGTCACATGATCAAGGACTCCCGCAAGCTCAAGACTGAGAAATAAGAGAAGACTAAGGCCAAAGGAAAGGCACGGCCAAACGTCATCAAAGACACGCTTCTTGATGACATGATTGAGGAGTTCTCATCGGTGGTGCTTGAAGCAAACCTTGTTGAGAATCCCATGCAATGGTGGATGGACACGGGTGCTACCAGACACATCTGTTCTAATATAGATGCCTTCTTCACATATACACCAGTTACAAATAAGAAGTTGGTCATAGGTAACAACGCTTCCTCTGACGTGCTAGGGGTAGGAAAGGTAGTCCTGAAGATGACTTCTGGAAAGGAGCTCACTCTGAAGGAGGTGATGCATGTCCCTGAGATTAGGAGGAATTTAATTCAGTTCATTTATTGGTTAATTCTGGTTTTAGGCTAGTATTTGAGTCCAATAAATTTGTAATCACCAAGAATGGAACTTTTGTGGGAAGAAGCTTCGTCTGTGAAGGCCTCTTCAAAGTTAACGCCATGTCTGTAATGTGTGCAAGCAATAATATTAAAACTTCTTCTTATTTGCTTGAGTCCTCTAATTTATGGCATCATAGATTAGGACATGTTAACTATAAGTCCATCCAAAGGTTGGTTAAGTTGGAGTTGTTGCCCTCTATCGATGTAAACCCTCAACATAAGTGTGAGGTGTGCGTAGAGGCAAAACTCACAAAGATTCTTTTTCGATCTGTCGAAAGGAATACTGCTCCTCTAGAACTTATTCACACAGATATATGTGATTTGAAGTTTGCACAAACTAGGGAGAACAAGTACTTTGTGACATTCATTGATGATAGCACAAGGTATTGTTACTTTTACTTGTTGAAAAGTAAAGATGAAGCCTTTGAAGCGTTCCGACATTACAAAACAGAAGTTGAAAACCAACTAAGCATGCAGATTAAATCCATTCGTAGCGATAGAGGGGGAGAATACGTAGTGCCATTTGAGGAATATTGTGCTGAATCGGGCATTTTTCATCAAACGACGGCTCCATACTCACCTCAGTCGAATGGTGTTGCTGAACGCAAGAACCGCACATTGAAAGAAATGATGAATGCCTTACTGACAATTCCGATCTTCTCCAAAACATGTGGGGAGAAGCCGTCCTTACCTCTAATACGATTCTTAATAGAGTCCCACATAAGGGTAAGGACAAAACTTCATATGAATCATGGAAGGGAAAGAAACCCACCTATAAATATTTAAAGGTGTGGGGTTGTTTGGCTAAGGTCGAAGTCCCAAGCCAAAGTAGGTCAAGATTGGGCCTAAGACTGTAGATTGCATTTTCATCGGATATGCAAATAACGGTAGTGCTTATCGCTTCTTAGTGCATAAGTCAGATATTTTAGATATTTACGAGGGTACAATCATAGAATCAATGAATGCTCAATTCTTTGAGGATACCTTTCCTATAAAGGAAAAAGACATAACCTCTCGCAAACGAAGTTATGAACAAAGCTCTAAGGAATCAGGAGTCTTTGACTGCCCGGATCTAGATGGTTCATATCTAGTGGACTTCGAAGTGGCTGAATATCTGGAATCTAGTGTTCCAGATTCTCAGAACTTGGAGACTCCAGAGATGGAACCGAGGCAAAGTAAACGGGCTAGGAAGGATAAATCCTTCGATCCTGACTTTGTAGCATATATGGTTGATGAGGAACCAAGGACAATTACTGAAGCATTGTCAACTCCAGAGGCACCATTCTGGAAAGAATCTATTGAGAGCGAAATAGACTTCATCCTGCATAACCATATTTGGGAGTTGGTTGATCTTTCTCTGGGAAATAAACCATTGGGTTGTAAATGGATACTCAAATGGAAGTATAAAGCAGATATGTCTATAGATAAGTACAGGCCAGGTTGGTAGTCAAGGGCTATCGGCAGAAGGAAGGCCTTGACTATTTTGACACGTACTCCCCTGTGTCTAGGATGACGTCTATACGAGTGTTCATTGCGATCGCAGCATTGCGTGACCTTGAGATACATAAAATAGATGTCAAGACAACCTTCCTAAATGGTGATTTGGAAGAAGAAATTTATATGGAACAACCCGAGAGGTATGTGGTTCCAGGGCAAGAGAAGAAAGTCTATCGACTTGTCAAATCTCTGTACGGGCTGAAACAGGCCCCGAAGCAATGGCACAAAAACATTAATAATACTCTACTATCGAAGGGTTTCTCCATTAATGAGTGTGACAAATGTGTCTACACGAAAGGTAACTCTGACTCGTTCGTCATGATATGCCTGTACGTAGATGACATGTTGATCACAGGGAGCAGTCCTAGCTTGATCCTAGAGACTAAGAACATATTGAAACAATGCTTCGACATGAAGGATATGGGAATCACATATGTCATCTTAGGGATAAAGATCTCTAAGACGCCAGACAGACTGGTCTTATCTCAGTCGCACTACACCGAGGATGTGTTTAGAAAGTTTGAGATGTTTGACAGTTCGCCTATGAAGTTACCACTGGATAGAAATCAAAAGCTTGATAAAAATCGTGGTGCACCCGTATGCCAGGAGCAATATGCACAGGTGATTGGGAGTTTGATGTACATAACAAACTGCACCTGACCTGATATTGCTTATGCAGTCAACAAGTTAGCTAGGTTTACCCGTAATCTGAGTAATGACCATTGGAAGGCATTGAATCGGGTACTACGATACCTAAAATACACGCTAACTTACGAGTTATATTATTTGAGATATCCATTTGTACTAGAGGGGTACAATGATGCAAATTGGATATCTGATATAGAGAACACCAAGTCCACTAGTGGGTATATATTTATAATTGGTGGTGGGGATGTGTCTTGGAAATCCTCTAAGTAAACTTGCATCGCCCGATCCACGATGGAATTAGAGTTTATCGCTTTAGACAAAGCAGGAGAAGAAGCTGAGTGGCTTCACGACTTCTTAGAGGATGTCCCTTGTTGGGACAAACCCATACCTTCTATAATGATCCACTGCGACAATCAGTCGGCTCTATAAAGGGCATGGAGTTCTATGTACAACGACAAGTCTCATCATATTCGACGGAGACATAAGACCGTTAGGCAGATGATCACCACGGGTATAATATCCATTGATTACATAAAATCAAAGGATAACATAGCGGACCCACTGACAAAGGGCTTACCCAAAGATCAGATATTCTGCTTGTCTGGGGGAATGGGCTTAAAACCCAAGCTTTAAGGACCAGTACGGTGGTAACCCAACCTTACTGACTGGAGATCCCAGGAATTTGGTTCAATAGGAAAACTAAGTTGTAAAGGTTCAATTGAGCGCTTTGGTGGAAGCAAGGGCACTTCGGGTTATGATCCCTATAAGGAACATAAACCCAAAGATGTTCTCGCGATAGACGTTAAGTGCTATCTGCAGTATGGGTAAATGTTAAGTTTCCAAAACCTTTAATGACCCTCAACGGTTGAGGTTAGGTTTGGGGAAACTTTTAATGGTTCCTAACACTTGTAAAGTGGGTTATAGCAGGATACCTTGTAGGAGACCACCTATTTAAGTGTGAGGACAGGCTACCTCAAATGAACGTACTTAAGAATCCAAGAAGTGTCCACGGCCACAACGGACAAAATATTATGAAGAACAGAGTAAGGGAAGTTGTTGTGTTGGTACCGTTAACTTGGCTTACACTAAACACTGACGATTTTATACATCACGTTCACCGCACAATAAGTAAGTCCGATGGTATTCAACTATGGAAGGTTCAAAGCTGAAGTTACCTCTCCTGATGCAACATCGGTCCTCTGAAAGATTGCTGGAAAATGCACCATGTGAATGCGCCAAAATCTCTTTCAAGAGGGGATTGTTGGAAATTTACTAATGTTGAATTAAGTTTATCCCATTATTTATGACTCGAACAATTGGGGGCCCGCACGTCGAAAATGTCATTTTCACTCACGTGCGCACGTAGTGCCAAGTATCGTAAATATAACAAGTATTCCACGTTAGTAAACGAAGGAAGAAGTGTAAGATGAAACGAGTCAGAAATCGCCGCGAAGCCGTGAAGGGCCGCGGCGCCCCCATGGCAGCGCCGTGACGCTAAATGGTGGTTGGGCTACTTGAGCTGAGGCGCTAATTCGCAGAGCCGCGACACTTCGGAGGCAGAATGTTGCGACGGGAAGATGGAAAGTTCTGACTTTTGGGCTGGTTTTGGAGCATTGAATCTTCATTATTTGGCACATGAATTCAGCCATTATTTGGCTGAATGTAACCCCAAAATAAGTGTCATTACATGGCTATTGAAGGCCATTAGTTAGCTAGTTGAGGGGTCATCTCCTTACACTATAAATTGAGGCATTTGGCTCAATTGTTCAAGACTTCGAATTTTTCTGAAATCTTCTTCTTCTCTAGCAAGTTTTCTATATTCAAAGTTCTTCAAGAGTAACACTTGAGTTTCCTTTGCTCATTTGTTAAGTTGTTGTTGTATCTTGGGAGACTATTGCCCATGAACGTAAAAGGATATATACGGGGCAATCTTGTCTTAAAGACAGAGTGTCATCACTCGACTCAGCAAATCACAAGGAGTTTGTATCGTTCTTGATTCCAGTTTGTTATAATCTTTAGTTTATCTTTTCTAGCAATCTATAATATTTATTTACTTCCCGTTTTCCTATAATTGTTGTACCCACAAGATATGTGCAAGCAGTCGAACTCATTATCAAATATTTCTCATAAAACTTTTTGTACACATCGAACATATTGAAACTCTTGTCAGAAGAGAAACCAATTACTATAGAGAGTAGGAAACGTTCAATATAACAGTAAAGCTAGTGACCAACGACTAATTTACTATTCAAAGATGGCTAAAAGAAAAAAATCGTTCAGTGCTATTTGATATTCGCCAGCTTAACCGTAAGATAATTGAAATATACAGTATGAGTCATTTCTTTTTTCTCTCACTAAACCAGTTCATCATCTTATATTTTGAACTCGAAACAAAAGGGATTGGTCTGACCATTAGATCGACTAAGAATTTCTAATAAAAAAGCAAACTGAACTCTACTTTAGTGAAAACAAATAGAGTACAAAAGGTACGCACAATATCAAGGAAACTATGAATCTTTTAGCAGAGATTAATAGTTGCTCAAAATTAATTGCTTCTTAGTGAGATTTCAATACAAACACATTACACAAGCACAAGTCTGTAATTGTCCGCTTAAAAGTGCGAAATATATTTCATATCATTTTTTATAAAATGTATATCCAAAAATAGGTATAAAGTTTTTATATGCATATGTATATTTGAAAAATGATCTGATTGAGTTATAAATTAGAAATCTAAATATACTAAAAGTTAGTATTGCTACGTAGTTTTACGTCCTTTAATGAATAAAATAAAAGGATGTAACTCTATTCAACCTTATCTCTATTCTTTAAGTCATGACACTATCAATTAAAATTTGACATATCTATCTCCTTTATGAAATTTGATTGTTGCAATAGATAATGCTGAAAATAGCACTCTTTAACCATTATCTCTTCAATGCCCTTCTCATAACAATATCAATTGGGCGGCATAATTATCTTTTTAAAGTGTTGTTAGTGAGATAATCATGTAATAAGTGTTGTTTCTTTTTAAAAATATTCAAGATTTGCTTTTCCTATATATTTCAATGTACATATATATCATATATATATCATGTACAACATCCTCAGCTTCCTCGTATATACCTATAAAATATACTGATAAATATTAGAGCTCAAATCTCCTCAGTGAATATCAAGAGTTGAATTGCATAATGAGTACTTCTTATCTACTGAATCAAATCACAACGAGACTTAGATAAAGAGGAAAGCCTAGAAGGAAGTGACATTTATTAAAATGATGAATTTTAATGTTGTTCATCTACTTTTTTAAAAAATAATCTAGAAATAATAAAGATATATTATCACAATTTGTAGAATTATATTGTGTATAATGTAATTTAATTTCAGGAACGCAACAAACTAAAAGCAGTAGAATTGTGGCTCACACATACCTGTTAGTTAATATATACTCCTATATAAATTCATCTTTCTCATTATAAGATCTTGGCTACAAGAGAAAAAAGTAAATAGTAGCTGAGTTATAAGTTATATGAAAACATCTATTAAAGAAATAATTATTTGATTCAAAAAATATATAATAAAACTCCATTACCACTATTACTCTTAAACATATACCATGCTAAGCATTATCCAAATATTATTTAAAATTATTATATGTAAGGAGTAGATGTCATGAATATCTAAAATATTGAGATAAAAAATAATTCTCGCATCGTTTCTAGATATCGAAACAAAATTAACGAACTACCCCATTTATCAAACTTAAACTTTTTCATCACCCTACTAATTAACGAATAATGCAAAATATATAAATGAAATTTATTCACACCAACTAAATTTTGTATGTGTGGAGATATCTGCAAACGAAATCAAATCTTGAACACCTAATTAATGAATATAACATTCTGTGTGCATTGGTACTAACATTTGTTAACGGACAAATTCAAAACATACATAAAGGCTTGAAATTATATATAAAATTTATTGATATTGATAATCCAAAATGACTATGAGAATGTCGTTCGATGATAGAGCAAACTTTGAACTGTTGTAGAAAGAGCAAAGCTTATTTATCTTATTTCAAAGTGAAAGACAATAATTTCTTACTGATTTTATTAATGTAAATGATTTATATACATAATATACAATAGTCATTCTATGTTATAATTACGGAAATCAAATATTCACTTACCTAATACAAAATAATAGTACTATAATTACAGATGTACAAGATCACTAATGATATCACAAGAATATACGGTGTATATTCTATCACACCCCCGCAGTCATAGTGGACGGTTGTCGTACGATGAGACTGTCCCTAAAATCTTCAAATAACACTAAGGGAAGGCCCTTAGTAAAGATGTCATCAATTTGATAACGTGAAGGGACATACAAGACACAGACTTGTCCACGAGCTACCTTTTCGCGAACAAAGTGAATATCCATATCGATATGTTTAGTGCGCTGATGTTGTACAGGATTCCCCGAGAGATATATTGCACTAACATTATCACAGTACACCAAGGTAGCTTTCCGAATAGGAAAATGAAGCTCTAAGATGAGGTTACGCAACCAACAGGACTCAGACACCACATTGGCGACCCCTCGATATTCGGCCTCCGTGTTAGAGCGACAGTGTAGCCTGGCGTTTGGCCGACCAAGACACCAAGTTATCATCAAGAAACATACAATAACCAGATGTCGAACGACCGGTGTCTGTACATACAACCCAATCAGCATATGTATACGACATGAGAGTGATACTGATAATGGATATAAGTGTAAATCATAATCAAGAGTGCCCTGAATGTAGCGCACAATGCGTTTAAGAGCGTGCATGTGTTCTTCCTTCGGATCATGCATGAATAAACACATATGTTGCACTGCATAAGTAAAATCGAGCCTCGTAAATGTGAGATATTGAAGAGCCCCCCGTAAGACTACGATAGTGGGAGGGATCCTTGTATGGTGTGCTAGAAGTAGCACTCAATTTCGGTTTAGTGTCAACCGGAGTAAGATATGACTTACATGCTGACACGACATCCCATATAATAATCTATGTTGCATACTTCCTCTGAGATAGAAATAGACCACATGCATGACGAGTGACAGCTATACCTAAAATATAGCTCAATGGCCCCAAGTCTTTCATAGCAAATTCTGAGCTGAGAAGAGATATGCTAGACTTGCGCAGTTTGTCAGAGGAAGCAGTCAATATAATATCATCCACATATAATAGAATGTATTCCATAGAAGTACCATGACGATAGATAAACAGAGAATGATCAAACCTGCTGTGAGAAAATCCAAGAATAGACACATAATCTGCAAATCTTTTGTACCAGGCCCGATGAGCCTGTTTTAGTCCATACAAGGACTTCTTCAGCAAGCACATGTGATTAGGATGTGTGGGGTCCCTAAAACCCAATGGTTGATGCATGTATATAGTTTCCTTGAGTTCATCGTGTAAGAACACATTTTTCATATCCAGCCGATGAATGGGTCATGATTTTGAGAGAGCTAGACTAAGAAAAGTGTGAATAGTTGTCGGTTTGACCACCAAACTAAATGTCTCTCCACAATCCATGCCAACCTATAGAGTTTTGTCATCACCTACAAGACGGGCCTTATGCCTCTCAAAAAAACCTTCAAATTTTTCCTTATAAGCAAAAATCCACATAGAACGAATCACATTAACACCGGGTGGATGGGGCACCAACTCCCACGTCTTATTTTCAATAAGAGCATTATATTCATCATCCATGACCATTTTTCAATTTGGGTCATAAAGGGCAGACACGGAGTTACGTGGTAGGGGGATTTAGTGACATTAGAATTGAGATTAAACTGTCACTTTGGTTTAAAAATGCCCTGTTGGCTACGAATAACGGGCCCTTATCCCGAAATAGAAAAGGGCTGGATAAGAGTGGAAGCCGTGGGCTGGCCCAATGCAGAGGTGCCGTGTTGGACTGGATTTGGATTGGGAGAACAGTGGTTGGGTGATGGCTGGACTAGGTTGGGCCAGCAGGTAGTGGGCATGCTGGCAGAAGCTGTGGACCAGAGGTATTTAGGCCAGCAAGAAGTGCGTCTGCTGGCATAAGCTTAGGAACGGATGAATTTGGGCCAGCAGGTAGTGGGCCTGCTGGCATAATATATGGACGAAAAACTGTTGGGCCAGTAGACAGTGGGCCTGCTGACAGATTTTGAGAATTGGGGTGTTTGGGCCAGCAGGCATTGGGCCTGCCGGTGTCTGCTAGTCCAGATGCCGAGGTGTGGGTTGGACCAAATAGTGGACCACATACTTAGCAAATGAAAATTGGGTTTCATAAAAAATAACATGGTGACTAATTATGATTTTATTAGAGGATAAATCATAACATTTGTAACCACAATGATTAGACGAGTAACCCAAAAACACACAAGCGGTAGAGCAGGTTTGAAGTTTGTTTATTGTAGTGGAGGGGAAGAGAAGATAGCATAAACACTCAAACACTTAAAGATGAGAATACAAAGGGTCTTTGTGATAAAGTATTTTGAGTATAAATTTGTATGCTAATCCTTTGCTAGGGAGTATGTTAAGAAGGTAAGTCGACATTTATAATGCATGATGCCAAAATGAAGGTGGTAGTGAAGCATGGGTTAGTACTGCACGAACAATATTATTAATGGTGCGGATTTTTCTCTCAGCTTTCCCATTTTGTGATGATGTATGTGGACATGAAAACCAAAAAGATATACCATTAACCTTACAAAATTATCTAATTGGCCCATTATCAAATTCCCTTTCATTATCACATTGAATGTTCTTAATTTCCCAATCAAATTGAGTACGGATGAATGCTCTAAATGATAGGAATGTGGAATAAACTTGAGACTTTTTAGATAACGAAAATGTCCACAAAAAAATTAGAATAATTATCCAAAAATAACACATAATAACGGTGGCCCGAAGAGCTCAAAACGGGAGATGTCCAAAGATCACTATGAATAATATTAAATGACAACAAAGTACTAGAATTTGAGGCAACAAACAATAATTTAACATGTTTCCCAAGCGGACAAGAAGGACAAACATTAGTACTACGAGCACTATTACACTCAATAAATTTATTATTTTTAAGGGAGGAAAAAACAGACTCTCACAGATAACCCAAACATGCATGCCATAAGGAAGGTGCTAAAGCGGCAAACGTTGACGGTGTGGCTTGTTTAGTGGTGATGGGATAGAGCTCGCCCCGACTATCACATCTCATTAGATGTATCCCCGTCCAGAATTCCTTCACAAAAAATCCAAAAGTATCAAATTCAACAGAAACTGAGTTAGCAATTGTAAATTTCTAAACAAACACCAAATTTTTAATTAATTGAAGAACATTAAGACATTTTTCAAGGCTAGAGGTGGGTTCGGGGAAGACAAATTTGTGTGACCATTACCACCAACAATTATGCCATGATTTTTGCTCAAATTGAAATAAGACGAGAGATTACCTTATGTGGATGTCATGTGAGAAGTAGCACCGGTGTCCATGGACCAATTTCCATCCGGAGGATTTAGCCCAAGTGTATGCATCGCGACCTCGATATCCGTGTGGGTCAGATAGACTGTTGGGACCACAGCAGCGAAGGCCTACTGTGGTCGAGGCCCAAGCAGGCCAAGCTGCTGCTAGGCCTGGTTCTGCCAAGCCTGTTGCTGTTGTTTACCATTGGGCCTGGCCCAATATTGAGTGGGAAATAGGCAAGGTGAAATGGTCCACTACCCACTGGCACAGCCCCACGAACACTGCCCCAAGGCTGCTGCCAGTGTTGCTGTGGCCCAAGACCCTGCTAGCCGCCACCTCGTCTGCCACTGCCGCCACCACGGCTGCCATCGTTGCCAACGCTGCGGCTGCCGTCGCGGTTTTTTCCACAATTTTTCCGATACTAGCCCTTTTTGTCACCACCGTTGTTGCGGTTTTGGCTATAATTTTTCAGAGAATGATTGAGGGTCATCGGTGTCGCATGACGTGGCCACCATTATGGCGGAATGTGTTTTGGTTGTGGCATTTTAGCCAACCCTGCTTCTTCTAGAGTGATCATGGAATGTGCTTAATAGAATGGTGGAAGAGGATTGATTTGGCAAAGGAGAGTGTCAACCCCATTATACGCCTTGGAGAGCCCCGCAACCATCTGAAGAACGAGACGATCATTTGTGACTGGCACGCAACCGTTCTTGAGTTGATCCGACAACTCCTTGAGCTTTTGACAATAGGCAGAGGCATTCAAAAAAATTTCCGTAGTTGTGTGAGAGAATTTTTGCTCAAGGGTTACGACACGAGAGCTTTTGTTATCTTAGAATATATCACGCAACCTATTCCAAGCTTCCATTGTCGTGGCATCGGGTTCGATAATTGTCTGTAAGAGGTCCGTAGAGATGGTGGAATAATGCGTGTACCATCTCACTAATGAACTAATGATATTTCGTTGATCCGATCACATCATGAAACTCTCGTAATGAGGTGAGACGACGCTGAAGCATTCACATTCTCATCTCATCTCATCTCAAACAAATCATTTCTATTATGTCAATACTTTTAAAGTGTAGCCTTTAGATTCACCAACACTTATTACATGATTATATCGTTAACTATACCAATTCAAATAATCATAGCTATGCTACAAACTTAGGCACATGTAGAGACGAAACTAGAATTTCTGGGAAATGGGTGCACTATCTCATCTCATCTCAAACAAATCATTTCTATTATGTCAATACTTTTCAAGTGTAGCCTTTAGACTCACCAACACTTACTACATGATTATCATAGCTACGCTACAAACTTGGGCACATGTAAAGGCGAATCTAGAATTTCTGAAATATGGGTGCACTATTATAAAGCAGAAAAAATTATATTAGGTGGGAATTGATCCCCGGTCCTTTAGATAAATAACTTAACCTTCAACCAAGTGTACCACTTAGTCTTCTTATAGCATAAGTTCCAGCAGTTAAATTATACCAATTTTAGAATATATATATATATAATACCTTATTTTACGGAGAGACAATGGTTCCTAAGATTACTACATAAATTCGCCCCGGTCACATCTCTTTTAGACTGCCTACTCCTTTATCTCAGAAAAACATCTCACACCTACCTCACGATGTCATCTCAATTCGCTAGTGTTAAAATTGAAGAAAGTGTCCTTGCCATTATTGAGAGAATGTAAAAAATGAGATTTTGAACTCAAGCTGAATCAAGTACGCATGGTGGGGAATGAAAGAACATTTTTTTTCAAAGTGTACCATAACCTTTTGAGGTTAAGTACAAACATTTTTGTACCGTTTCACAAGACTCTACTGGACATTGTTCAAGTATTTTATCACGATTGAATTTTTTTTAAGGCATGCTATTGGAGTGAGCCTGACTTTGATACTATTTTATCACGATTGAATTTTTTTTAAGGCATGATGGCACCTACATCCCAACTCGGTGGGTGAATCAATTCCAATATTATTTTCTAAGTTCATTACTTAGATACATAAAAAAGCATAATCAGTGGTACGCGTGAAATATATCTCAAAATAACGTAGGTGCGAAAATATATAATCGAAATACATAAAAAACTTGACGATATGAGTCAAGATCATCTAAGACTGAAAGTAAATTTTGATACATTATTTAGGAATTGAAAGACAGATAAAACAAAGAAAGCAAATCGGACTCTGATGCTTCAGATTGGCTAGTACTCGCTCCCAAACCCCCAAGTAAAAACTTCCTAGACACCTCTAAATGCTTCGCTAGTTCTCACGTTCAAAACTGCACATAAAAGTGTAACAAGTATAGTGTGAGTACAAGAACGACACATATTCAATAAGTATCATAGACTGATCCTAGCAAAGTAGTGGCGAGCCTTTAAAAAATTGATCATTAACCTATCTTATTTACAATTTTCAACAAAATATAATATCAAGACAAAATATAGGATAATGTTACCCAAACATCATGTAAAACACGAAATCAACATATAAATATATTATTGACAGATTCAACATATACATATGATATGCAAAAATACACTTCAATAGCATGACAAAAATTATCAAATCAGAATCATGATGTATAATATGAGTAACAACCATAAATGAACTCCCCCAATAACTTCAATATCATACATACAGACTAATTCTACGGGGGTGTCTAGGAGCGGAACTCATGGAGGAAAACCGCGTTGTTCATACTCCGCACGTACGATCTTCACACGTTGTACGAACCATCTCAACGTACATATCAAATACTCAATACAAACTCAGCATAGACGATCTCCACGTGCATCTCATAAAAAAATAAATTACATATGCAATCAAATAAGGCATGATAAAATAATAATAATATTTTTAAAAAAAAGGCATGATCAACTACTAAACATGTCACCTACATGTGCATAGCTTGAAATATAATCTGGAATAGATTCAATGCCTACAACCTCTTCCCTAGTATGGTATTATGCTCAGTTAACTACTCCCTCCGTCCCAATTTATATGATGTAGTTTGAGTGGGCATGAAGTTTAAGAAATAAAGAAAGACTTTTGAATCTTGTGGTCTAAAATAAGCCAAAGATATTTGTGTGGTTATAAATCATCTCGTTAAACATAAAAAGTTAAATTTAAAGTTAAATTATTGCCAAATAAGAAAATGTGTCATTCTTTTTTGGACTAATTAAAAAGGAAAGTATGTCATATAAATTGGGACAGAGGGAGTAATAATTAGTCAAGATTCAATTCAACTAAATATATAAATATTGCAAATAAGCTTAATAACCACAACATGACATCCGGTGTCCACATAAGCATTTGTCACATGGCCTATACTCTTAGATCATTTCATGTTGTTTATTTAGAAAAATGTTCACTCATTAGAAGTTACGGTCTTAACTTACCTCTATCTAAGTGAAGTGTAATCTTCTTAAAAGCTCTACCACGTCCAGAATTCATCAAAGGATTCCAACCTATTAAACATATTACTTTACAAGGTTACACGAGTCCAATGATACTCATATTGCAATATAGACAATTTTTTCCTATGGTTTCAAAATAACGATACGGATCCAATGGTTCAATCAAAATACAATTTGAAGCTCATTTGCTTAGTATGATACCGTTTATGCTCAAAACGACATTCAATCACCAAATACAATCGCAACACGTTCAAAACTCATCCGAAACTCATCAAAATCCAACCAAATCATCTCGACACATCAAATTACCCTATACGGATTTGACGAAAGGTTCAAAACATAAAGGAAATCTTGAAACACAAAATGAACCCTCAACTCAAACTTATGAACCTTAAACTCTAAATGCTCATGCAATAGTGTCGAATCACACCCGGGCCTCTCGAGCCCCGATCCGAACATACACACACGTCCAAAATAACCATACGAACCTATTGGAACCTTCAAATAAAAAATCTAAACTTGTTTACTCAAAATGTTGACTTTGGCCAACTCTAAGAATTTTAAGCCACTAGTTTAGGCTCAAGTGCTCCAAAATGTTGCCGAACCCCTCGAGGCTCGTGTCACTCATTCTCGGAAATCATAAATTATCAAATGAATCTACAAAAAATTTTAAATAAGGGATAGGGTCCTAGATCTCAAAATGACTCATTGAGTCGTTAAAGTAGAATGAATATTCTTAAAGGGAATGATTTCTCCTTATGTTATCACTAACTGAGAGGATAGTTAGACAATTATTTTGAGGTGTATACCGTATTTAATATTTAGCTTGACAATCGGTTTTTCACAAATGATATCTGTTGAAAAATGAAAAAGTTGAATTATAGAAGTAATTTTATGCTCACAAATGTGATGACATTAATCAAAATATGAAAGCTAATCTACATTTTACAACTAAAAATAGATATTATCAAGCATAGGAGGATCAAAATCGATGAAACTAGAAGAAAACACATAATTAATCTATATTTTTTTAATTGAATTTTGATGATGCAAAAATAAAATAATTTTAAAATGAAATATGCTGACCAAGAGTTCATTTTACTAGCTCTATATTAGCTATTCATGCCACTTACATATCACTTATAAGTTATCATGCAACACATCACATTCCTCAATCAACTATATCTCTAAAATTAATTGAGGTCCATTATATATCAATTGTTAATATAGTGGTTAATTTAGATATGGTCAAATCATATGACAGGGTGTCATGGATCTTTTTAATCAATGTGTTAAGAAAGTTTGGTTTCTCTTAAATTATAGTAGATATGGTCTGGAGAATAGTCTATAACAATTGATATTATGTGCTAATTAATGGACAATCTCATAATTTTTTCATTCCACTAGGGGTTTTAAACAAGGAGACCTCATATCTGCAACATTGTTTCATAATCGCTGCAGAGATACCGGCAAGAGGGTTGAACAAACTTCGTGAGAATAGAGACTTTAAAGGGGTTGGTCTTTCTAAATGGAATTCACAAATCAATCATTTGTCCTATGCAGATGACACAATACTTTTCTGCTCAGATGAATCTAAATCATTGAAGAAAATGATGAAAAATCTCAGGAACTATGAAGCAACTTCAGGTTAGACGATCAACAATAGCAAGAGTTCATTCTATGTTCATGAAAAGAATCCAGTGACAGTCATAGCAAGAATAAAGAGAAACATGTATGATAAAATGTCATTTTTCTTTTACTTATTTAGGATGCCCTATGTTTTATAGAACAAGAAAGATTGTATAATTTGAAGATCTGATTAAGAAAGTAATAAGAAGGGCTATGTCATGAAAAATAGATTTTTGCCCTTTGATGGTAGATATATTTTAATAGCTCATGCTTTGCAAACCATGGATGCTTATATGTTGTCTGCAATGAATCCTCTAATTGAAGTGGTGAAACAAAACATAACATATTTGCAAAGTTCTTCTGTAGTAACACTTCTGGTGTAAAGGGAAAACACTGGGTATCAGGGGAATAAATATGTTATCCAAAGAAGGAAGGAGGCATGGGATTCAAGTCCCTACATGACACATCTAAGGCTTTGTTTGCAAAGCTATGATGGAATATAAGAACTTGTCATTCTTTATGAGGATTTTACATGGTGAATAAATACTGTAAAAAGTTTTATCCAACTATAGCACAACAAAGGGTGCCTCAATGTATGAAAGAAGATGGTGGGGGTTAGAAAGGAAGTGGAGCATCATATATGGTGGCAGATAAAAGCTGAAAACTTCAGCTTTTAGTTTGATAATTGGACAAAGTTAGAAGTTTTGTATTTTGTGATGTTTGATCATGCATTTGAAGAGGAAATAGAGTTGAAAGAATATATTGATGATGAACAATAAAACTTAATAAAAATGAGAAGGTTATTCCTAGAAGAAATTGTACAACATATTGTTGATACAATCAAATCAGTGTTGCAGCATGTGGACAATGACAAGAGTTGGTGGATGGGAAATACAAATGAAGCTTTCACTAATAGAAGTGCATGGGAAAAGCTGAGACATAAGCAAATAGAATTTGTGTAATATAGTTATATCTGAATCAATAAAGATCAGTTTCTTCTTGTGGAGAGTATGGAAAAAGAGTATATCAACAGATGACAACATAAAAAGACTGAGGATTTCAGTGATGTCAAGATGCTGGTGTTGTGATGATCATAAAATGAAAACGTCTCATCTTTTTCTAGCATCTCCAATAGCTTTTAAGCTTTGGATGCAGTTTGCTTCTTGTGCAGGTATGAATATAGAAGTCGTGCAACTACAGCAGGTAATAACCAAATAAATGGTGGACAACAACTGCACCTCCCAAGTTGAAGCATACATACACAACAGTTCCATCAATCATTCTCTAGGGGAGATATGGAAGAGGAGAAACTCAATAAAATATGGGGAAAACACAACATACAACAGGAAGCTTTATCAGGTCCAGCTTACAAATACAGGTGGTGTACATATTTAGAGAAGTAAATAAATTGACAGACTATATAACTAATTTAGCTTTACAGGAAGATCAGATGCTACAGTTTCAACATTTCCATTTATTATCATCAGAAGGTCAGAAGATACTGAATATAAAGAAAACACAAATACCTTTTATTAAAATCAGAACAAGGAAATTCAAAAGTGATGAAATTGAGGTATATCACACGAAGTTTAATTTTGTTAGTTACTTGACATCAAAATGTATAGTTATTTTTGAGATATATATTTTAATGGCGGCTAGGTCAAAGTTTAGAATATTATTTTCTTTTTTTACCTTTATTTCTGACTTCATTCTTTTCATTTGTTTTGCTGCACTTTATTAATAAAAGCTCATAATTTTGTTCAAACAAAGAAATTATTTATATATTTTTCTATTCTATTTGGCTCCATCTCATTTTAATACTCAATAATATGTATTTAAAACAAAGACCATAAGTTTTCATATCACACATTTAATTCTGCATTTACATATTACATAATCTCTAACCAAACTGAAAAGATTCCGTGTCTAAAACCTAAAAAAGAAGAACAATATAAAGATTAGGCTATTTGTAAGTTAATATTAAGTAGGGGGCGGTAAGATTAACAACACAGTCAACAAGAACAACGCATAGTCGCGTACAGAAAAAAACCACAGAGAGCGAAATCTGTAATTTGGAAAGGGGAATGAAAGAGAATGAGAGGGTTTTCCTCTGTAGCTTCAAGGGCTTCTTTCACCAATCTCTCTAAACAACAAAACCAACATTCCCTCAGACCCTCAAATCTTAAGCCTTCATTGAATTGGAATTCCATAGCAGCTAAAAAAGGTAACTTTCGAGCAAGTGTTATTGATCATGAGTATTTTACCCAGATTCTTGCTAGAAAAGACTGGTATTTATTGCTAAACCATGAGTATAAAGCCAAGAGGGTTACTTTGAATCACCAAGCAGTTGTTAGTATTTTGCAAAATCAAGAAAACCCATTACACCCTATTAGATTTTATATATGGGTTTTGAATATTTGTCCCTCTTTTGCCAAGAATCAATCAGTTAAGGGTGTTTTAGGTAATGTACTTTATAGGAAAGGTCCCCTATTGTTGTCAGCTGAGTTTGTTCAAGATATTAGAAACTCTGGAAATGTAATTACTGTGGACTTGCTTTGTGTACTGATTGGTAGTTGGGGGAGATTAGGGTTAGGGAAGTATTGTGTTGACATTTTGGAGCAGGTTTCTTATGTGGGGCTTGGTCCTAATACTAGGTTGTATAACGCGGTAATCGATGCGTTGATCAAGTGCAATTCACTTGACTTAGCCTATTTAAAGTTTCAGCAAATGCAGGTTGATAACTGTAATCCGGATAGGTTTACGTATAATATTCTCATTCATGGAGTTTGTAAGGCTGGGGTTGTGGAGGAGGCGCTTCGTCTGGTGAAACAGATGGAAGGAGTGGGATACTCTCCCAATGTGTTTACTTATACAATTTTGGTAGAGGGGTTTTGTAATGCTAAAAGGGTAGACGAGGCATTTGAGCTCTTCGGGGTAATGAAGAGTAGGGGTATTGTTCCAAATGAAGCTACTGTAAGATCATTGGTTAATGGAGTATTTCGCTGTATGCCACCAGATAAGGGGTTTGAATTGTTATCTAGATGGTTAGAGAAAGAAGCTGTCTTGCCTAATGTAGCTTGTTCTTCCATACTACATTGCCTTAGTACTAATATTTTGCCAAGCAAAGCAGCTCAACTTTTAAGAATATCAGTTGATAGAGGTTACGTCTTGGATAACTCAACTCTTAACATTGTACTGACTTGTTTAATCAAAGGATTAGAGCTTGATGCTACTTGTCAGATGTTAGACTTCATCACTGCTCGAGGGGTGAAGGTTAGTGTTGATATTTATCTCGCACTTGCTGATGCTCTTTATAAAGCAGGGAGAGTAGAACAGGGGAACGGATATTTGGACCAGATGTTTAAGGATGATCTTGTATCTAACACATTCTACTATAACCAGGTCATTGATTGCTTTTGCAAAATCAAAATGATGGAGAAAGCATCAGATGCTTTCAAAGATATGCTTCAGAGAGGTGTCACTCCCAATGTTGTAACTTTTAACACTCTTATTAGTGGATATTCCAAGGTAGGGGAGGTTAACAAGGTACATGAGCTACTAGTCATGCTACTGCAACATGGTTTTCGACCGGATATTTTCACATTTAGTTCACTGATTGATAGCCTTTGTAGAGTAAACCGGATTGACGATGCTTTAGACTGTCTCACGGAGATGGTAGAATGGGGAGTTGCTCCAAACACTGTTACGTACAATACCTTAATTCGTGCACTTTGTATCCTCGGGGATGTTGGTAGATCACTGAAATTATTAAGAAAAATGCAAGGTGATGGAATAAAGGCAGATGTTTTCTCCTTCAATGCCTTAATTCAAAGTTTTTGTAGGATGAACAAAATTGATGAGGCACAAAGGCTTCTGGTAAGTATGTTGACACTGGATTTGAGCCCTAATAATCATACTTATGGTGCTTTTATCAGAGCCTTATGTAATTCAGGGAGATTTGATGAAGCTAAGAAGTTGTTTTTCTCAATGGAAGCAAATGGATGCATCCCCAACGTTTTGACATGTAAATTATATCTTGATTCAATTATCCAATCTGGCCGTACTGAAGAAGCTCAGGATGTTTTAAGGGAGTGCAGAAAAAGGGGAATGCTATTAGAACCCATTACTTCTTCGTAGTATCTTTGCTTTAGGAGTGATTATCACTTAATGCTCACAAGCTACACGCTACTTGTTAGCCAATCATGAACATAGACTTGTTATTGACTCATCAGGCTGGCCAAATGTACTATAGGTATGACTGTTTTCTTGATAAGTTACTCTAGGTATGCTGTTATGATCTCCTCTCTTTGATGTTCTACTTGTTTTCTTCTTCTTTTGTTGCCCTATGCATTTTTATTTTGGTTTTAAATGTCTGTTCTGTTTTGATCTCTAAGTAGCAATTTAGTTTTATGTTTTCCCCGTTGATGCATGACAAAGAAAAACCTATAGCTACTAAAAGTTTACCTTTATTTGCAATTGTAAAACCCAAATGTTAAAAGATGCTATGTAGGCAAGGACAAAGATGCGTACTGGACAGACAGAGCAAAAAGTGGGATTTGGTTGTGATATAGTACAGGTCTAATGTACTGGAAAGTTGGAAAGGACAAGTTTAAAAAGTAAAGGTGCTGCTCTATGACGAGTGATGCCTCAGATGTCGCCTTTGTGGTTGTCATTTGTTCATAAGTTTTCCTATTTAATTGACTAAGTAAAATACAAGACTTTTTCAATAGATTATATCTGTGTATTCTATTAGGACAGATGTTTTTCTTGTTTCCGCATTATGCAATTAGCCGTGATCTATTACTAGTAAGCAGCAGTTCTTAATGAAACGTTAAATCGAAGCATCAAAGTGTTTGATATATACATCCAGGTAGGGCTGTGCACTGTTCGGTTAAACCCGAAATTTCAAATTCGGATCATTTAATTCGTTTTACGGTTTAACGGATCGGTTTACTAATTCAATGATCAATTATAAGATTTAGTTACGGTTTGGTATATTTAACACCCAAACCGACTGAGAAACCGAATTAGGCATGAATATACCGGTACAGCCTAGCCCTACAATGTATATCTAATTTCCTCCTTCCTATTACAAAACATTTAGGGTTTTCCTTCAAAGTTTCCTAAATCATAGCCGTCTCTCGCTCTCTCTCACTCAACCCTAAGGCTTGGTTTCACCGTTCAGTTACGGTTTGGTATATTTTACACCCGAACCGACTGAGAAACCGAATTGGACATGCGTATACCCGGTACAAGTGTAGTTGATCCTACAACGTATATCTAATTTCCTCCTTTCTGTTACAAAACATTTAGGGCTTCCCTTAAAGATGTCCTAAATCACAGCCGTCTCTCACTCTCTCTCACTCAGCCCTAAGTTTGCGTCTCTCAATCTCAACTTTTCAAGAGTCAAGACCACAATGTTTCTGGTCTCTCTTACTTAAAATCAGGGTCTCTTTCTCTCCAAACTCTCAGTCTTCAAGGCTCAAGCTCCATCTTTGATTTAATCTCTTTTTTTCTATGTAAGAAATTACTCTTTTCATCTCTATTTTTTGCTTGATATCTCCCTTCATTTTCACTGCATATTTGCATTCCTCTCCTCTTTTTTATTTTCTGTGTATGTTCTTTTGATTTCATTGTGTAATTGTTCGATTGTCTCTTTTTCTTTTCAGTCTCTATTTTTTTGTTCTATTTTGAGTGATTATAAAATGCAAAGCCATTATTTTGAAATGGTTCATCTATAGTGCTGAAAACCTAGGTTTTCTTGTTACATTTTTATGCTTCATTGGGTCTGATACTCAGATATGATCAATGAGCAGCCCTCATAGTTCATTGTAATTGTTCGATATTTGCCCTTTCTATTTATGTCGCATTGTGTCTCATTCATCTTTTTTTACTTCGCCTTCATAGATGGCAGATGCAGGGTCTGAATGGACAGGGAATCAGATTCAAGTTGCAGAAGTGGTGCTTCAAATGAATCGTCGACAAACACAAGCCCTACTCCTACTGGATCTCCTTCCAAAAAGGAAAAACCATGAAAGATAGTTCCAAGGCTTGGAAACACTTTGAAAGACTCATTAATGAAAGTGGAATCAAAAGAGCGAAATGTAAGTATTGTGATCAAGTATATGATGCTCACTCAAAAGGTTGTGGTACTAATAATTTGCTTGCACATATGCGAAAGTGTAAATTTACCCCATCATGTTTGACCTAACCCAAAACCCAAATTGGTTTTGAACCTAAAAAAGGTGGTGAAAAAGGAGGTCTCACTTGTCCTTTGAAAATTTGATCAAGATGTATGTGGAGGGGTTTAGCTCGTGCGATTATTGTGGACGAAGAGTCTTTTAATTTGGTTGAAAATTAGAGTTTTAGAGATTTGTTAGGGCCTTGCAACCTATGCTTCATGTTCCTTTTCTTACTAGTGTGATTAGGGATTGTGTTGAGCTTTACAATTAAGGGAAACAAGCTTTGGAAAAACATTTCGAAGAAACAAGACAAAATTTGTATTACAACCAAGGTTGTCCAATGGGGCGGGGCAGGGCGGGTCCCGGCGGGACTGGTGGGCCGGGCTTAGCGGGCAGGCGGATGTCCCGTCCTGTCCCCCATCCCGCCGGAACGGGGTGGACGAGATCGGGATTTTTTTTTTTGACACTTAATTTTTAAAAATAATATATATAAACACTTCAATAATTGAACAAGATAATGTAATAAAAACATTCAAAGGTTATTTTTGTGCTTCTTATATTATTTAATAGAAATATGATTTTTTTGTAATACAATTTCAAATTTTGCAAATCACATAGTAAAATTGCAATTAAAAATTTTTACATAGTTAACCATACTTTTTTGAATTTTCTCACAATGTCTTGAGGATCTTCGGTTGGAATTGGAATTTGTGGATCAAATTGTTCGACGTCGCTTCCTGTTCCCTAGGACAAGATTTAGTTGTAGTTGTAGTCTTCTTCTTCATTGATCTCCGGTTGACCGCACCTTTTACGCTCTGCTCGAATTCAATCTTTGAAAAGAACTGCAATCTCCAATGTGTCTCCCGCCAATGAATGTCTGTGCTCTCCTATTTGAAATCTTTCAGCAGAAAAAATGCTTTCAGACGTTGTTGATGACGCTTGAATGTTCAGCACATCTCGGGCCATCTTTTCTAGTGTCGGAAATATCTTCTCATTTTGCCTCTAGTATTTCAGCAAGTCTCCATGTCCTTCATCATTGACAATTAATTCGTATAATACAACACCCTGCAAAACATAAACATCAAATTCGCTAACTTGTGAAGAAGTTGAACCACTAAACATTTTATTTCTAAGGCCTTAATACTAGCAGTAGAAACCACATGTTTTTTATAAGGTTGCAGCGAAGTAGTAGAAGATGGTACAGAAGCCAATTGATTATTACGCTTTGTTGTTGGTAATACATATATATTTGTTTGCATTCATTGTGTATTCTAGACGTAACTTCTTTTTTAGTTGGTTTGTGAGTTGGTTCTTTAGTTGGGTCTGTTGGAAGTATTTCTATACAATCATAACCGTTTCTATTAGTGTTTTACAACCGTCTACTTTAATAGTCGGATTTAATACCGCACCAATAATATAAATAGTGGGAATAGGAAAAAAGTATTTTTTTTAGTTTTTTAAACAGTTTTTCAATAGATGCCTTATAAGTTGATTTTTGCATATATTCATTAAGTAACAAAAATATTAGAGCTATATAAAACAACATATTGGAAATAGTATAATAATAAATATCGAAAAATTCTTTAGTAGCTTGAAAAAAATTCTCTAGAAATCTATTAAGTTCTAAAAAAAAATTCAATCATTATCTACAAGCATATCCCTTGGATTTTTATTATGAGCGTTAAATAATAAAGTTATAGGTTGTCTATAATCGTAAGCAACAAGTAGTTGCTTATATAAAGAATTTCACCTACTCGAAACTTCTTCTGAATTTTTCAGTAAGGTAACAATCATAACAAAAAAAATTATATTCTTTGCGTCTTTGTATTTTATTACCTTTAACAATAAAATTTATAGCAAATTATATTTTATCAAGAATGCTTTCAAAAAGTTTTAGGTCATCATTTACAACTAAGTTATAAATATGGCACACACATCTTATATGATAATGATCGGGAAAATATGGAGTTAATCGAACTTTTAAAAGTCCTATAGCATAATCATTAGAACTAGCGTTATCTAATGTAATAGTCATAATTTTATCATTTATTCCATAATAATCACAAATTTTATTAATATTTTGTGCAATAAAACTTTCAGTGTGCCTATCATCAATATATCTATATGCTAAAATACGTTTTTGCATAGACCAATTTTGATTTATCCAATGACATGTTACCGTTAAATAATCATTACCGTTAGTACTACGGCCTATGTCAGAAGTGATAGCCACTTTGCCATTAAAATGATACAATGCATAACGTAAATATTGTTGATATTCACTTGCAAATTTAAAAACATTCCTTCTAACAATTGATCTAGGAAATCCATTAAAAGCAGAATTATATGTTTCTCGAATGTAATGAATAAAACTAGGAGAGGAAGGAAATAAAAAAGGCAAACCCTCTATGACAACTAATTTTGTCATATTTTTCCTATATTTGTTTTTATCATATTTAGGACCAAATATTCCCCCGTCGTCGGGTTAATTTGACCATGTACTTGGTCGGGGACACTATGTGAACCTTGTACCGACTTAGATGACATTGGCACACCCGATTTTTTGGCCTGGTATTGATTCCACTTAGTTGTGTGCTCGACTTGTACATGTCTCAATAAACCTCCCGTCCCACCTTGACCTTTTTCGATTTTAAATTTATAAACATTTTTATAAATTTTACATCTAACTAATTGATTCTCTTGGTCCTTATAAAAAACATCTCAGGCAGCTGATTTTAATTTCCGTTGTGTGGGGCATCAACTCATTCTAGGGGGAATATGAGGCATTTCAATTTCAGTTTGAGGCTGAGACTCAGTCTGAGCCTGAGACTTAGTTTGAGTCTGAGACTCAGTCTGAGCCCGAGACTCAGTCTGAGCCTAAGGTTGAGGTGCACTAGTGGTGTGTCATCTAGATTATCGTCTAAATTAAAGTTTAGTTCATCTACCTCATCATCTAATGATATATCATTAAAAAAAGCAGTTTCATCTATATGAGTGAAATTAATGAAATCATCGGGACTAGGAATAAGTTTACTACAAGAAGTACCCCCGCCCTTGTTACCCTACTAGAAGAAGCACCCTTACCCTTAAACATACCTCTTAATCCTTCAATTTTAATTATGCAAATAAATAATTAAAGATAATGAAATTAAGTGTGATAATTAAAATAAAGTAACAATAATAATTTAAGGAAGAAACGAAGGTACCAAGCGTCGACGTGTAATCGATGTTGAAAATTGAAACTTTGTTCAATGGATGATCCTCAAGCTAATTGTCAATTTCACTCCTAATTTTTTAACTTTGATATAAATGAGCAAAAAAATTTAATAGGCAATGTAGAATAATGAGATAAATTGAGAGATTAGAGAGATTGTAGGAAGATTTCTGAGAAAAATGAGGTATTTATAGTTGAGAAATAGAATTAAAGTGTAAATATATTAACTTAGGGGTTAAAAATAAATATTAAGGGGGTAGGGGGAAAATGGCCGTTATAGCCGTTGCACAACGGCCAAAATTGAAATTTGGTCGTTGTTGCAACGATTATTTTTGCGAAGGGGGAGAGGGGCGGGACCGGGTCGGGATGGGGCGGGTCTGGATCGGGACGATCCCAGGCCCCGTCCCGAGTTCGAACCCTGACACCGACAATTTTTTTTAGGGGTATCGGGTCGACACGGCCCACTGGACAACCCTACTACTGACACATGGACTTGAATTCAAAAAATTAATTATATGATTCTAACTGGTCATTTTATTGACAGAGATTGGAAGTTACATAAAAGAATATTGAACTTTTGTCCAATCACTAGTCACAATGGTCAAGATTTAGCTAGTGGTATTTCTAAATGTTTGCTTGAATGAGGATTGGATAAATTTTTTACTGTGACAGTTGGTAATGCAAGTTCTAATGATGTTATAGTTAAAGAGTTGTCAAAACAATTTACTAAGTGGAATACCAATATGGTGGAAAATAAACACTTTTATGGAAGGTGTATGACTCACATCATCAATCTAGTTATTCAAGATGACTTGAAAGAAGGGAGCGCCTGTAGAACATGCTAGACAAGGCTATTAGGTACATTACGCAATCTCCTCCAAGATAGATGGGGTTTAGGGATTGTTGTGATTGTTGTGAATGATGGTAGACTAGGGTCATGTTCTCAGTCGGGGACGGAGGCGAGGTTTAAGGGGCTAAGTAGGGTAAGGGTAATGATAGGGTGAGAATAGGGTCTTGGAATATTGGAACTATAACGGGGAAGGCCATAGAGCTAGTTAAGATTCTTAAGAAGATGAAGATTAATATAGCCTGTGTCCATGAGATCAAATGGGTAGGACCTAAGGCTAAGGATGTAGACGGGTATAAGCTATGATTCTCGGGTATGTCGAAGTATAGGAATGGGGTAGGCATTTTGGTAGACAGCGAGCTAAGAGATCATGTGGTAGAGGTTAGGAGGGTCAATAATAGGATGCTGACGATTAAGTTGGTAGTTGGAGGGTGCACTATGAACATTATTAGTGCATATATGCCGGAGGCGGGCTTGAAAGATGAGGAGAAGAGGCATTTTTGGGAAGATTTGGACGAAGTGGTAGGAGGTATACCAACCACTGAGAAGTTATTTGTAGGAGGGGATTTCAATGGATATATCGGGACAGTTCCGGGGGGTTATGACGACGTGCATGGAGGTTTTGGCCTCGAGGATAGGAATGGGGGAGGCGTCTCACTTTTGGAGTTTGCTAGAGCCTTTGGGATGGTGATAGCCAATTCAAGATTCCTGAAGAAGGAGGAGCATTTGGTGACTTTTCGTAGTTGGTGGCTAAGACTCAGATAGATTTTTTGCTCTTTAGGAAGGTTGACAAAGGTCTTTGTAAAGACTGCAAGGTTATTCTGAAGGAGGATCTTACAACCCGACATATACTTTTGGTGAAGGATTTGGAGATCAAGATGGAGAAGAAGAAGAGGGTTGTAGATGACATGTTAATCAAATGGGGGAGTTTGACCATGGATAGTGCAAAGGAGACGGGGGAGAGGTTGATGGCCAAGGGGGACTTGGGGGAGTAGTGGGGATGCGAACGAAATGTGGGACAAGACAACTAGTTGCATTCGGGAGGTTGTTATAGAAGTGTTAGGGGTCTCGCGGGGTAATCGTGGTGGGCATCGAGGGGACTGGTGGTGGAATGGTAAAGTTCAAGAGAAGGTGGAAGCGAAAAAAACGGTGTATGTGAAATTGGTAGAAAGCAAGGATGAGGTGGAGAAGTGAACGAATAGGGAATTATATAAGATGGCGCGGAAAAAGGCAAAACTAGCGGTTACGGCGGTGAAAACGATGATTTTTGAATGTCTATATGTGAAATTAGAGGAAAATGACAGGGATAAGAAGTTGTATAGACTAGCCAAGGCGAGGGAAAGGAGGGCCCGGGACTTGGATCACGTGAGGTGCATCAAGGATGAGGATGACAAAGTGCTGGTGGATGACGCACATATTAGGCGGAGGTGACAATCTTACTTCCATAAACTCTTGAACGAAAAAGAAGATAGAGACATGTGCTGGGAGATCTGGAGCACTCTGGTAAGTGCCAGGATTTTGGGTATTGTGAAAATATTAAGGTTGAGGAGGTTCAAGGTGTTATGCGTAAGATGCGCATGGGACGAGTGACCGGGCCTGATGAGATCCAAGTTGAATTTTGGAAAAGCGCATTTGGGGCAAATTTGGAGTAGCTGACAGAGTTGTTTAACGTCATTTTTGAGACGGCGAGGATACCCGAAGAATGGAGGCGGAGTACAATGATTCCTTTGTACAAGAACAAATGTGATATCTAGAGTTGCAACAACTATAGGGGTATCAAGCTGCTAAGCCACACTATGAAAGTTTGGAAAAGAGTCGTGGAGATGAGGGTGAGAAGATACGTGTCTATCTCCGAGAACCAGTTTGGATTCATACCGGGGCGGTCGCCTACAAAAGCCATCCATCTTATTAGAAGCAGTATAGGGAGAGGAAGAGAGACTTACATATGGTTTTCATCGACCTCTAGAAGGCATACGACGAAGCCCCTAGGGAGGTTCTATGGAGATGTTTGGAGGTTAGAGGTGTACCTGTGGCATACACTAGGGAAATCAAGGATATGTATGATGGAGCCAAGACCAGGGTACATACAGTAGGAAGAGACTCGGAGCACTTTCCAGTGATGATGAGGCTGCACCAGGGATCAACTTTTAGCCCATTTTTATTTGCCTTGGTGATAGATGGACTGACGCGATAAATCCAAAGGGAGGTGCCATGGTGTATGTTATTCGCAGACGACATAGTCCTAATTAATGAGACCCGCAGCGGAGTGAACGCTGAGTTGGAGGTTTGGAGACAGACTTTGGAGTCTAAAGGGTTCAGGCTGAGTAGGACCAAGACGGAATACTCGGAGTGCAAGTTCAGTGACGGGAGTGACCTTGAGACAGACGTGGTCATTCCAAAGAAAGGGAGCTTCAAGTACCTCGGGTCTATTATCCAAGAGAATTGAGAGATTGATGACGATGTCACACATCGAATTGGGTCAGGATGGATGAAATGGAGGCTCGCATATGGAGTATTGTGCGATAAAAATGTGCCACCAAAACTTAAAGGTAAGTTCTATAGGGTGGTGGTTAGACCGACTATGTTGTATGGGGCGGAGTGTTGGCCGGTCAAGAATTTGCACACCCAAAAGATGAAAGTTGCAGAGATGAGGATGCCAAGATGGATGTGTGGGCATAGAATGAGGGATAAAATTAGAAATGATGATATCAGGGACAGAGTGGGAGTGGCCTCGGTGGAGGATAGGATGCGAGAAGCTAGGTTGAGATGGTTTGGACACGTGCAGAGGAGAGACATAAATGCCCCAGTGCGGAGGTGTGAAAGGTTAGATATGGACAGGTATATGCGGGGTAGAGGTAGGCTGATGAAGTATTGGGGAGAGATGATTAGACGGGATATGGCGCAGGTGCAACTCACTGAGGACATAACCTTAGATAGGGGGTTATGGAGGACACGTATTAGGGTAGAAGGATAGTAGGTAGTCCTGTGTTGTCCTACCTACGCTTACAAACTGGTAGTTGTAGTATTATTATTGTAGGCTCGCTTAGCCTATCATATTGCCTTATAGTCCCTTGTCGTTTGATTTATGTTGTTATGTGTATTTTGTTTGTCTTATTTACTTGCATTAGTTATTGCTTCTTTTTGCTTCTTTCTTTTTCAGAATGCGCTGTCATGACTTATGCACTTTGTGTGTCTTACTTTGCTTGGGCTTGTGCTTTGTCTTTAGCCGAGGGTCTCTCGAAAACAACTGCTCTACCTACCAAGGTAAAGGTAAGGTCTGTGTACACTCTACCCTCCTCAGACCCACATTGTAGAATTTCACTAGGTATGTTGTTGTTGTTACGATTTTGTCAATTTTTTTAAAAGTATATTGAATTGTTATATGCTGATTATAGTTCGTTACATGTGATTTACAAATATGTAATTCTTTTTAAAGAATTAATGTTCAATTCCACATAAAAATTTAGGTACATTGATCATCGTACTTTAAACTCTTTCAAATAAATTGAGACAGATGGAGTATTGACGTTTATTTTGACACACATATCCTAAATATCTTTGTAAGAAGTGCATAAAATTTGTGCGAAAGGGAAAAAAGGCCAATACTTCAATATTTCTAGCTCTAATTCTATATTTCTCTAAAAGGAAAAGAAAATAATAAAACAAATTGCCAAAGGAAAAAGAGCAAATAAATGGAAAATTGGATTATCATATTGAAGGCCGGCGGGAATTTTTTGAAGAAAAAAAAGCACTGTACACTATTTTTTTTAAGTTGAAGCTGTTGGAAGAAACGAGCAATAAACAAATTGCGCGATAAGGTAAATGCGGAAGGATACCCAAGTCAAAAAATTTCCACACTATTTGAATAAGAAGAGCAAACTAATTTCAAGCACAAACGGATATATGGGCACCAACTATACCAACAAAAAAATATCAAAGCAAGCAAAAATAAATCAATGCAGGAGACATCAAATTTACGTGGAAAACCCCCTTCAATGTAAAGAGGAAACAATCACGGGACCTCTGCCTACAAAAGCTCCACTAAAATCAACAAGAGTTACAACAATGTTCTCTGAATGTCTACAACATCAACGCCAAAGACGGAGCAACAATACATAAAAGAGAGCACCAAAACTAGTGAAGAAATGAGAGAAATCACCTCCAAAAAGGAGCTACTGTTCGTGCTAAAAGGTTGGAGTTACAGACCACAAAATCCAATCTTTACTGTTGAAATCGAAGAACCAGATGTTTATAACCCCCGGTTCAAATTTCAACACGATTCAACGGTTAACGAAATGAGAAATGTTGTTTGAAGCGGACTACTGTAACAGATTTTCAATGTGCGAAAATCAACTTTTCTCTCTCAAATTTTCTCTATTTATGACTGCTATGAATTCACTCTTGTGTATAAGAAATAAGACCTAAGTTGATCCTATATATAGTGAATTTTATGGGAAAAATGGGCTAGTCCAAATTGGATTGCGTTTTATTAATCTAATTTCACATAGAATGAGAAACCCCCAAAACTCAATAATTCTCCCCCTCCCGACTATGTGGAAGGAACCGCCATCCCGACGATCAAGAGACAATCCTCAAACTTCCCTCCTGGTAAAGATTTTGTCAAGATATCCGAACTATTATCATCAGTGTGAATCTTCTCAAGTTCAAACAACTTAGAATCCAACACATCTCTAATCCAATGGTATCTCACATCAATATGTTTTGACCTACCATGAAAAGTATAGTTCTTGCCAAGATTAGTACCACTCTGAATGTCGCAATAAAGCACATACCTCTTTTGAACAAAGCCAAGTTTCTCCATAAATCTCTTCATCCAGAGAAAAACTTTACAAGCTTCAACGGCAGTAATAAGCTCAGCTTCTGTAGTAGATAGAGCAATACATTTTTTGTAACCTAGATTGCTAAGACACAACCCCCTCTGCAAAAGTAACCATCTAGCCTGAAGTAGACTTGTGAGTATCAACATCAGCGGTCATATCTGAATCAATGTAACCACAAAGAATAGAATTCCCTGTCCCAAAACACAAACTCATACTAGAAGTGCCATAAATATATCTCATAATCCACTTCACAGCATTCCAATGCTCTCTTCCTGGATTAGAAAGAAAATGGCTAACAATACCAACAACATGAGCAATATCTGATCTCGTACAAATCATCGCATACATCAAACTGCCAACAACTGAAGAATAAGGAATTTTCTTCATATCTTCATTCTCATCATCACTGGAAGGACACTGCTTCGTGCTCAATTTGAAGTGCAAAGCTAAAGGTGTACGGAAAACCTTAGCTTTATCCATGTTGAACCTGCGAAGTACTTTCTGAATGTACTTCTCTTATGATAACCACAACTTCTTGGCCTCTCTGTCATGGACAATCTACATGCCAATAATCTGTCTTGCTGGTCCCAAGTCTTTCATGGCAAATGACTTATTCAACTCTTACTTCAACTTCTGAATTCTGCAATCATTACAACCAATGACAAACATCTCATCAACATAAAACAATAAAATGATAAAGTCACCATCAGAGAATTTTTGCACAAAAATACAATGATTTGAAGAAGTCTTCTTGAAGTCCTGTTGACTCATAAAAGAATCAAACTTCTTGTACCACTGTCTGGGAGCTTGTTTCAAACCATACAAGTTTTTATTCAATTTGCAAACATAATGCTCTTTTCCTTTGACTTCAAAATTTTTTGGCTGCTCCATATAAATTTTTTCATGTAAGTCACTATGGAGAAAAGCAGTTTTAACATCCATTTTCTCAACTCCTAAATCTAGACTTGCAACTAAGCCCAGAACAATCCGAATGGATGACATATTCACAACTGGAGAAAAATTTTCATCAAAATCAACTCATTTCTTCTAATTAAATCCCTTTACAATCAATCTAATCTTGTACCGTGGAACTGGGTTACCATCTTCATGTTTCACCCTGAAAACCCACATTTTTCAAAGCTTTTATGTCTTTAGAAAGCTTAACTAGATCAAATGTATGTTTATCATGTATAGATTTAATCTCATCTTGCATAACATCAAACCACCTTTCTTTTTCTTCACTATCCATGGCCTCATTAAAACTTTCAGGTTCTCCCCCATCAGTCAAGAGTACAAACTCATTGGGAGAATAACGAAATGAATGTACTTTATCTCTAGTAGATCTTCTGAGAGCTATCTAGAGCATCAATAGCAACTGGTTGCTGCCAACCACATCATCTTGCACTGGAGCATCAACTACATCATGCTGGTCATTCTGAACATGATCACCATTTTTATTATCAACTTGGTCTTCATTATTTTGAAAATTTTCTTCAGGTGCAATAGTCACAGGAATTGGATCAATGTTAACTAAGCTCTCACTGCTCTGAGAATCAACATTCTTAGCTTTGTCAAAATCTTCAATTGGCTGGTCTTCAAAGAACACAACATCACAACTTTTAACAATTTTCTTCTCAACTGGATCATAGAAATGATAGTCGAATTCATCTTGACCATAACCTATAAAGATACACTGTCTAATTTTAACTTTCAGCTTTGACCTTTTATCCTTATGAACATGCACAAATGCCTTACACCCGAAAACTCTCAAATGAGCATAAGAGACATCCTTACCAAACCAAACTCTATCAGGGACATTACCATCCAAAGCAACAGTAGGAGATAAATTGATAACATAGGCAGCAGTATTAAGTGATTCTGCCCAAAATGAATCTGACAACTTAGCATCTGAAAGCAAACATCTAACCCTCTCAACTAGAGTTTTGTTCATCCTCTTTGCTAAACCATTTAACTAAGGAGTCTTGGGAAGAGTTTTCTGATGCTGAATACCCTGCTCTCTGTAATAATTATCAAAAGGACCAATATATTCACTACCATTGTCTAAGCTTATGCATTTTAGTTTCTTCTATGTATATCTCTCAACTAGGGCCTGAAAAGTCTTGAACACACCAAGTACTTGATCCTTGGACTTCAAAAGATATACCTAGAGTTTGCGAGAATGATCATCAATAAAAGTCACAAAGTAAAGTGCACCACCAAGAGACCTTACTTTTAAAGGACCACACAAATCAGAATGTACCAACTCCAACAAATTAAGCTTTCGTGAAGGCGAATGACTTTGAAAAGAAAATTTTTTATGTTTCCTGGCTAAGCAATGAACACATCTCTTTAACTTTGCTTATTTCACTCCAGAAAGAAAATTCTTCTTAACCATACGGTCAATCCCTTTCTCGCTCATATGACTTAGCCTTCTATTCCATAACTCTGATGAAGTATCATTCTTCACCAAATTTACTGAGTCTCTACAAATGGAGCCCTGAAATAAGTACAAGTCACATATCTTGTCACCTCGAGCCATAACCATTGAACCTCTAAGAAGCTTCCACTAGCCACCACCAAGGGTTTGATCATAACCCTCATCATCAAGTTTTCCTACGAAAATTTAATTCAGACAAACATCTGGAGCATGTTTGACATTGTTAAGAACCAACCTCGAATCATTCTTACTTTTCAAGCAAATTGTATCAATGCTCAATACCTCAACCTCATTATCATTACCCATTTGTAACATTCCAAAATTACCTGAAGTATAAGAAGAAAATAATTCCTTCTTTGATGTGACATGAAAAGTGACACCTGAATCCATAAATCAGGTAGACTCATCACAAACAAGATTGATTTCATTTTTATCACAAACAACAAGAAGATCATTTTCAGCAACAATAGCAACACGATTTTCATTATCGTGATCCTTCTTTTGCTGTTTCTGGTCTCTTTTAAACTTGTAGCACTGTTTCTGGATATGTCTTTCCTTGTGTCAATAGTGACATGTAACATTCTTGTACCTGGATATTGACTTGCTTCTACTTTTGTCTCTGGCATTCTGACCTTTGAAGTTACTTCTCCTCCTGTCTTTAATAACCAAAACTTCGGAGTATGAAGCTGAAGAAGATGAGGCTTGAGATCTTCGCATCTCTTCATTTAAGACACCACTCTTGATATATTCCATAGTTACAACACCACTAGGAGCAAAATTAGTCAAAGAATCCCGAAGAGTTTTCCAAGAGTCTGGTAGAGTATTAAAAAGCCAAAGTCCTTGTACTTCATCATCAAACTTGACACCCATTCAAGATAGCCGGTCAAGGACACCCTGGAAATCATTAATATGATTAGAAATATAATTTCCCTCTTTGAATTTGATATTCATCAATTATTTCAGTAGGAACAACTTGTTATTGCCAGTCTTTGAAGCATAAAATGTCTCGAGTTTATCCTATAAACTTCTAGCATCTGTCTCATTCACAATATGATTACACACATTATCTTCAACCCATTGTCTGATATAACCACAACCCTCTAGGTGCTAAAATTCCCAATCTTCATCATTCATAGACTCAGGCTTGTTAGAAGCAAACACATGTAAATGCATTTTCTTGACAAATAGAAGATCTTCATCTTGCCTTTCCAAATATGGTAATTACTGCCATCTAAGGAAACCATCTTGCTCATATTTGCCTCTATCATTCAAATAGACAATCAACGCAATCAAATAAAATCACAACCTTTGATACCACTTTGTTGGAAAGAACGAGCAATAACCAAATTGCACGATAAGGTAAATGCGGAAGGATACTCAAGCCAAAAAACTTCCCACACTATTTGAACAAGACGAGCCAACTAATTTCAAGCACAAATGGATATATGGATAGGATCTATACCAACAATAAAATATCAAATCAAACAAAAATAAATTGAAAACAAGAGACACCAAATTTACGTGGAAAACGCCCTTCAATGTGAAGAGGAAACAAGAACGGGACCTCCTCCCATAAAAGCTCCTCCAAAATCAACAATAGTTACAACACTATTTTCCACAACGCTAAAGAAGGAACAACAATACATAAAAGATAACACCAAAACTAGTGAAGAAATGAGAGAAATTACCCCCCCCCCAAAATGAGCTATTGTTCATGCTCGACAACTGGAGCTACAGACCACAAAATCCAATCTTCATCGTTGAAATCGCAGAACCAGATGTTGAAAACCCCCAGTTCAAATTTGAGCACGATCTAATGGTTAACAAAATGAAAAACGTTGTTTGAAGCGGACCGCTGTAGCAGATTTTTAATGTGCAAAAATCAAGTTTTCTCTCTATATGGCTGCTATGAATTCTCTCTTGCATATATGAAATAAGACCTAAGTTGATCCTATATATAGTGTGTTTTAGGACAAAAGTGGGCTGAACCAAATTGGATTGGGTTTTATTAATCCAATTCCACATAGGAAGGGAAAACCCAAAAACCCAGCAGAAGCTTATAGTTTAATAATTGCAACTTTCACTTCCGTTTTTTTGGTTGAATACATGAAGAGCCATTAAAATTGCCACAATTTTCTTCTCAGACATCTGAACTATGCATTGTTCCTATTGAACACTTAAACTATTAATATAATATGCCAATTGAACACTTTTTACTGACATGGCATATTTTGTGCACTACTCCTCCTTTTGGAGCGTGAAATGCATCAGAAAATTATCTTAATGTTCATTTTTTTTTCATCTCCCTCATTCTTCTTTCTGCCATGACTTGCTTTCTATTTTTTAAAATATCAATTTGACAATTAAAATCGACCAAAGAAAAATACACAAGAAAACAAATAGGGCTTTTTTTTACCACCAATCTTCCTCTTGCATCCTCTTGCTGCAATTTTTGTCCATTGCCTTCTTCAATTTTAAGACCACCAATCATAGATACCATATCATGAGACCAAAAATTCACAATCATTCTTTTGCTCAGTTCACTCAGTTGTTGTAGTTGTGATGAAATTTAGGATTTTACTAGTATAATTAAGCTTTTATTTTGTATTGAAGGATCATGAACAAAAAATAATATATTCATGTATTTACAAATTTATGTATTTTTAGTACGTGTGGATAT
This sequence comes from Anisodus tanguticus, assembly GCA_034509755.1. Lineage (NCBI taxonomy): Eukaryota > Viridiplantae > Streptophyta > Magnoliopsida > Solanales > Solanaceae > Anisodus > Anisodus tanguticus. The sequence continues at coordinate 6,306,769 of CM067561.1, read as the reverse complement.
TGAAATTAACATGTTTAAATAATTTAAATTCTTGAGAAGAAAGAAGAAGAATTCATTTACAGTACTTGTTTCTTTTTTAGGTTGCCATGTATCTTTATTTTGTTTGTTATTCGCCAATTTGGCAGTGTTTGAAGTGCACGCACTACAATTTTTTCTTGGGTGTCTTTGGAGTGTTCAATTGGCACATTAGTAGTTTAGGTGTGCGTTTTTTGTGTTTCTGACTTGTTTCTGTATTCCTTTGTTTTGTTTTTCGGCTTTATTAGTTTTGGTGGGCGATGGTAGACTAGGGTCATGTTCTCGGTCGGGGACATGGGCTAGAGTTGCGGGTGTTAAGGGAGTTAAGGGAGCTTCAAGGGTGAGAACAGAATCTTAGAACATTGGGACTTTATCAGGGAAGTCTATAGAGTTAGTGAAGATTCTTAAGAAGAGGAGGATTAGTATAGCATGTCTACAGGAAACCAGATGGGTAGGAGCTAAAGCGCGGAATGTGGGTGGGTATAAACTATGGTTCTCGGGAGGCTCACGATATATGAATGGAGTAGGAATTTTAGTAGAGGAAAAAATTAGGGAGCAAGTGGTAGATGTGCGATAGGTCAATGATAGGATGATGACGATTAAGTTAATCGCTGGTGGGTTCACTTGGAACATTATTAGTTCATACGCACCAAAGTGGGCTTGGACGTAGAGGACAAGGTGCAATTTTGGGAGGATTTGGATGAGGTTGTGAGAGGTGTACTGAATAATGAGAAACTATTAATAAGAGGATATTTCAATGGACACATCGAGTCTGCTCCAGGGGGTTATAACGATGTGCATGATGGGTTTGGTTTCAGAGACAGGAACGAATGAAGAGTCTCGCTATTGAATTTCGCGAGCGCTTTTGGAATGGTCGTAACGAATTCGAGTTTTCCGAAGAGGGATGAGCATTTGGTAATGTTCTGTAGTGCGGTGGTAAGGACTCAAGTAGACTATTTGCTCCTTAGGAATGATGATAAAGGGGCGTGTGAGGACTGTAAGGTTATCTCGAGTGAGAGTCTTACGACCCGACATAAGTTTTTGGTGATGGATTTGGACATTAAGAGGAAGAAGAAGAAGAAGAGGGTTGTGGACCAACCATGAATCAAATGGAGTAATTTGACTATGGGTAGTGCCCAGAAGATGGAGGAGGAACTGGTAGCTATGGGAGCCTGGGGGAGTAGCGGGGATGCGAGCAATATATGTGATAGGATAACGAGTTGCATTAAGGAAGCATATAGATATGTGTTGGGAGTCTCCCGAGGTAGATCTGGTAGACATCGAGGAGTCTGGTAGTGAAATGGTGAAGTTCAAGGGAAGGATGCGACAAAGAAGGTGGTGTATGTGCAGTTGGTAGAAAGTACGGATTAGGAGAAAAAATGGGCAAATAGGGAAAGATATAAGATCGCGAGGAAGGACGCAAAACTAGTGGTTATGAAGGCAAAAACGACAGCATTTGAGCACTTGTATGCCGAATTAGAGGACACATATGGGGATAAGAGGTTGTAAAGGCTAGCGAAGGTGAGAGAGAGGAGGGCCCATGACCTGGATCAAGTGAGGTGCATCAAGAATGAGAACGACGAGGTATTGATGGAGGAGGCACTCATTAGACGGAGATGGAAGTCATACTTTTGTAAACTTTTGAACGAAGAGGGGGACAAAGATATTGTGTTAGGGGATCTTGGATTCTCTTAAAGGCGTCGCGATTTTGGGTATTGTAGATGTATAAAGGAGGATGAGGTTTGTCACAGTCCAAAATCCCATAGTGCCGTTCGGGCACTTACCCTAACATGTAGGCGAACCCTACTCATATAATATAAGAACATGCAGAAATAAATGCAAAAATTAAAGAAGTAGAAGATGAGTAATTAACAAGTATTTAAATAGAAATAAAAAGTCTGAAGCAAACCCCAATAGATCCGGTAGTCATGAGTACAAAGTTCTAATATGAATAAAAGTCTGAACTGAAATAGTAACATTGTCTGAAAGTAAATAACAGAAAGGTAAAGATAGATAAAGAGCTCTAGTGCAGGGAATGCATCAGCGGCTCACCCTGAAGTATCCAAATGATCACCACGAACTAAGCACGATTAATTTGTTCGTCACCTCCTAGCTCAGTACCTGCACATAGAGTGCAACAAGCGTAGAGTGAGTACGGAAAACACGTGTACTCAGCAGCATCGTCGACCGACCTTAGCTATAATGGTGGTGAGGGTTGGTACTTTCCAATACCTCTCCACTATTAGGTCACTTAGGCATAATACAATCAGTTAAATAACCTAGCAACAAATCTACGGTTGAGTAGTGTACAAGTTCTCCCCTATTCTCAGGTTTGTACAAGATCCATCCTAAACCTCATAATCAAGTGTCTAGTCCCATCAAGCCTCACAACAGTTACGAGCCTCAAGTATCAATATTTCCTCTATCAAATTACAAGATCAAGTAGTATATCAGAAATCAACACCGAGTACACACATCATCTAATACATATTAAAATGAGAATGAATGCAATGAAGATGATATGTATGTATGCAATGGCCATATGTACCCGATATACACACGCTGCTACAGTAACTACTTCACTGACTACATCTATCGCTAAACCAACTGAACATCCACTTGAAATGACAGAATCATTAGTTACCCATGAGGGACTCATGAGGTCTATATACCCATCCAAAATATCCCATCGGATACCAACTTTATGGCTGAAGTGTCATCAACAGTCATCACTCTCGTAATCATGTACCATATCCTTTAACCTGACTTCCCAAGCTATTTCTCAATAATAATCAGTAAACCAATGGCAATGATAGAATGTATGAATGATATGGATATGCGTACACGATGCAATCAACATAATCAGTTTAATCAATATTTATCGGCTTCAATTCAAATATTCATACGAGATATAGAGTGATGAATGCATGACAAGTCAAATTTTAATATTATATCAAATGGATACGAGCCCAAGTAAACAACAATCATACCAACCTAATCAGACTTTTTCACCGCACATCGTGGCCCGAAGGATAAACGCGTAAACTCCTTCACATGCATATTTCTAGTTCATTAATTACCCCATTTAAGTTCACCCGGTACTCATATTTATGCTCGTTACCTTGCTAATACGGGACCCCCAAATCCACATTACTCCCCTCAATTTGTTTTAACACATACCAACACGTAACGCTATACTAGAGTCTAGAAAGTCTCAACTTGCCTAGATAGAGCCAAAGAAGTCATGCGGTAGCTTTCCTTTCTCGTAGAGCCTCCTCACAAGCTCCACTCTGATAAATCATATCGATTATATGAGATTACGGTTTAGTTGATACCCATAATCCCCAAGCTAGTTTATAAAGGAACCCCATGCCCAAATTACCAAAATACGAACTTTTCTACCCATATAGGGTTCATTCGTGCTAGATAGTCATAATACGAAGTTAATTCAACAACGGACCCCAATTGGGTCCTCAATTTCAAGATAAGGTAAAAATCCCCAATTCAAAATCCTAGAATTTCCCCTAATTCTTAAAAAGGATTTAAACATGCAATTGGTTAATTAGCAATCATCTACTAGTCAATTACATCACTAATCTATAATATCCATAACAATAGTCCACTAATTAACCCCAACTTCCTAATTAAGACTCTCTTATTCTCAACCTAAGTCCATTCCGCTTTCCCACACATGGATTCAAGCCTATACAATGGAATATACCAATATAAATCACTAAGATTAGGGTTGTAGAAGTTACGTAGACGAAGAACCTCGAATTAACACCTCGAATCTCCCCAAAATTGTGCTTAAGGACTTGGAAATGGAAATGGGGACAAAAGATTTGAACTAGGATTTTAACATTGTTCGCTGCAGTGGCTTCATCGCAATCGCGAGACCCCGCTCGCAATCGTGTAGGCTTAACCCGACCCTAAAGTACTATATATGATCGCGGAAGATACCTTACGACCGTAAAGCACCATGACTCGCCTCACCCTGATGCGCGTCCACGTGACCGCGACCATTGTCACCGCGAATGCGAGAGCCTGGTTTCACCTAAGCTCGTAATCGCGCTCCCTCCCTCACGATAGCGAAGAAGAAACCTAAACAGCATACACCAGATTTTGCTGTTTTCTCTCCAACTTCGAATTAACCATCTAAACTCATTCAGAAGCAAAATAACACAAACCAAACATGCATTCCTATCAGAAAATACATTCCGAACACGTTCGCGCACTCAGAATTTCCAAAAAATGTCTCTAAGGCTCAGGTTTGACTAAAGTCAACTCTTAAGTTCAAATTCCACAATTTTATATCCTAACTTCCAAAACACACCGGCCTGCCTTGGGACTCGAACGAAAATCTGAACTAAGTCATAAATGTCATTCCAAAGATAATAAAATCGATGAAACTATGAATGGAGCATATTTACCCAAAGTCAACTATGGGTCAAAGTGTTCTATTATCTTAACTGTAATTTCTAAAACTTAACAAATGGGTTCGAAACCTACTCGATCACCTCGGAAACTGTGCCACCCATCCCTGCAAGTCATAAACAAGCTAATAAGAACTCGAGAAGGGTAATTTAGGGGTTTCAAGACAAAATAAGCAAAATGATTTTTTGAGTCGTTACAAAGTTAGAAGTGTTATTCATAGGATGTGTAGGGGAAGATTGACTGGACCAGATGAGATTTCAGTAGATTTTTAGAAGAGTGCGGGTAAGGCTGGTCTGGAGTGGCTACTAAGCTATTTAATGTCGTGTTTAGGACGGTAAAATGCCAGAAGAATGAAGAGAGTGTATAATGATCCCGCTGTATAAGATCAAAGATGACATCCATAGTTGTAACAACTAGAGAGGTATCAAGCTATTAAGCTACACTATGAAAGTGTGGAAGAGGGTGGTGGAGTTGTAGGTAAGGAAAGACATTTCTATTTTCGAGAACCAGTTCAAATTCATGTCGGGACGATTAACTACGGAAGCCATCCATCTTATTCGGAGGATGGTGGAGCAGTACATGGAGAGAAAGAAGGACATCCACATGATGTTCAATGACCTAGAAAAAGCGTATGACAAAGTCCAAAGGAGATTCTTTGGAAATGTTTGGAGGCTAAAGTTATGCCGGTGGCATATATTAGGGCAATCAAGGATATGTACGATAGAGTCAAGATGTAAGGACTGCGAGAGGAGATTTAGAGAACTTTTCGGTGGTGATGGGGTTGCATTACAGACCTGCTCTTAGCCCATTTTTATTTTCCTTAGTGTTGGATGAAATGACACGAAAAATTCAAGGGGAGGTGCCATGGTGTATGTTGTTTATGGACAACATAGTTTTGATTGAAGAGACACGCTCGTGCACTCAAAATTTCCAGAAAAAGTCTCTAAGGTTCAGGTTTGACTAAAGTCAACTCTTAAGTTCAAATTCCACAATTTTATATCCTATCTTAACTCGAATTTCTAAAACTTAACAAATGGGTTCGAAACCTACTCGATCACCTCGGAAACAGTGCCACCCATCCCTAAAAATCATAAACAAGCTAATAAGAAATCGAGAAGGGTAATTTAGGGGTTTCTAGGCAAAATAAGTAAAATGATTTTTCAAGTCGTTACAAGATTAAAAGTGTTATTCATATGATGCATAGGGGAAGATCGACTAGACCAGATGAGATTTTGGTAGATTTTTAAAAGAGTGCGGGTAAGGTTGGTATGGAGTGGCTACTAGGATATTTAATGTCGTGTTTAGGACGGCAAAAATGCCAGAAGAATGAAGAGAGAGTATAATGATCCCGCTGTATAAGATCAAATATGACATCCATAGTTGCAACAACTATAGAGGTATCAAGCTATTAAGCTACACTATGAAAGTGTGGGAGAGGGTGGTGGACTTGCAGGTAAGGAAAGACATTTCTATTTACGAGAACTAGTTCAGATTCATGTTGGGACGATCAACTACGGAAGCCATCCATCTTATCCGGAGGCTGGTGGAGCAGTACATGGAGAGGAAGAAGGACATCCATATAATGTTCAATGACCTAGAAAAAGCTTATGACAAAGTCTCAATGGAGATTCTGTGGAGATGTTTGGAGGCTAAAGTTATGCCAGTGGAATATATTAGGGCAATCAAGGACATGTACGATGTAGTCAAGATATAAGGACTGCGAGAGGAGACTCAGAGAACTTTTCGGTGGTAATGGGGTTGCATCAAAGACCTGCTCTTAGCCCATTTTTATTTTCTGTAGTGTTGGATGAAATGACGCAAACCATTCAAGGAGAGGTGTCATGGTGTATGTTATTTATGGACGACATAGTTTTGATTGAAGAAACTCGCTATAGAGTTAATGCTAAGTTAGAGGTTTGGCGACAGACACTAAAGTCCAAAGGGTTCAAGTTGAGCAGAACTAAGAAGAAATATTTAGAGTGCAAGTTCAGTGATGTAGCACAGGAGGAGGGCATGGAAGTGAGGCTTGAGACACATGTCATCCAAAATGAGAAAGTTTTAAATATCTTGGGTCCATTATCCAAGAAAATGGAGAGATTGATGATGATGTCACACTGTATTGGGGCAGGGTGGATGAAATGGAGGCTCGCCTCTGTAGCCTTGTATGATAAGAAGGTGCCACCAAAACTCAAACGCAAGTTCTATAGAGTTGAAGTTAGACCTACTATGTTTTATAGGGCTGAGTATTGGACAATCAAAAAGTCCCACATCCAGAAAATGAAGGTGGCGTAGATGAGGATGTTGCAATAGATGTGTGGGTATGCAATGAAGGATATGATTAAAAATGAAGTTATCCGGGATAAGGTAGAAGTGGACTCTAAGGAGGACAAGATGCTGGAAGAGACAATGAGATGGTTCGGGTATGTTCAGATGAGAGACACGGAGGCCCCGATGTGGAGGTGTGAGAGACTGGCTTTAGATAGGTTCAGAAGAGGTCGAGGTAGGCTGAAAAAGTATTGGGGAGAAGTGATTTGGAATGACATGGCACAGTTGCAACTTACCGAGGACATGACCTTAGATATGAGGTTGTGGAGGTCGCGGATTAGGGTGGAGGGGTAGGTAGTAGTAAGTGTCTCGTGTATCCTTCCATACTAGCAGGGTAGCGTTACATTATAGGTGATTGCCCTTTGTTTTCCTGTTACTATTTGCTATCTCTTGTTATCGCACCAGTTGATGCATTTACTGGTAAAATTTCTCCATTACTGCTTATCTATAGTAGTTTGCCACTTTACTTTACTTACTTTACTTTACTTTTTTCAAATCGTATATGACCTTTTTTGTTATATTTTCTCTTGATCCGGGGGTCTTTCGGAAACAACCTTCCTAACTCTCAAGGTATGGGTAAGGTCTGTGTACACTCTACCATCCTCAGACCCCACCGTGTGGGATTACACTAGGTATGTTGTTGTTGTTTAGATGCTCAATAGGAACAATGCTTAGTTTAGGTGCCTAAGAAGAAAATTATGCCAATTTTAACAGCCACTATATGTATTTAACCTTCTTTTTTTTAAAAAAAGATTAACTATTCAATATCCGAAACTCACATATGAACTACCATAACTTTTACTTTACTTCACTTAGTTGAATGCTTTCAGTTCCATCAATTTTAGTTTTTTTTTTAATTCTTTTAAATTGATGCTTGATGCAAAGTTAAGAAATAAATAAGTCTTTTTAAAAAATTATGATATTAAATATGCGTAATGTGCGTTGATACGATTTTTTAAATATATAATCTTAAATATGTTAGAGAAAATTGTTATTATATTTATTTTATTAAAGGTAAAATAAAAAATTTAAATTAATTTATTTTCAAATTGCAATTTTTCTTTTAGAACGGAGTAAACAATAGTAAATAGGTACACAAAACTGAAATGGGAGAGGTATAATTACCCAATTTAAGTTCACCCGGTACTCATATTCGTGCTCGTCACTTTAATAATACCGAACCCTTAAATCTCCATTACTCCCCTCAGTTCGTTATAACACATACCAACACATAACGCTACACTGGAGTCTAGAAAGTCTCAACATGCCTGGATAGAGATGAAGAAGTCACGCGATAGCTTTCCCCTTTTGTAGAGCCTCCTCACGAGCACCACTATGAGCAATCATATCGATTATATGAGATTACGGTCTAGTTGATATCCATAATCCCTAAGCTAGTTTACAAAGGAACCCCGGGCCCACATTACCAAAATACGAACTTTTCTATCCAAATAGAGTTCATACGTGCTAGATTGTCATAATACCAAGTTAATTTAACAACGAACCCTAATTGGGTCATCAATTTCAAGACAAGGCAAAAATTTCAAATTTAAAACCCTAAAATTTCTCCCAATTCTTAAAGAGGGTTTAAACATGCAATTGGTCAATTAACAATCATCTACTAGTCAATTGCATCACTAATCTATAATATCCATAACAATAGTCCTCTAATTAACCCCAAATTCCCAATTAAGACTCTCTTATAGTCAACCTAAGTCCATTCCGCTTTCCCAAACATGGATTCAAGCCTATACAATGGAATATACCAACATAAATGACTAAGATTAGGGTTTTAGAAGTTACCTAGACGAAGAACCTCGAATTAACACCTTGAATCTCCCCAAAATCGTGCTTAAGGACTTGGAAAATGGAAATGGGGACAAAGGATTCGAACTAGGGTTTTAATTGTCACGACCCAAACCAGAGGGCCATGACGGGCACCCGAACCTTACTTGCCAAGCACCACTAGACATACATTCACCACATAATCGTAAGTATAGGCCACGATGGCCGTCATGAAGTAACCTGCTGACTCATAGAAATAATAAGCTAAAAAGGTGCAAGACCGACAGGGCATATATGTATATACATAAATGTTGTACATGACCGTACAAGCAGATAAGGCTACCATAGATGACTATACAACAAAACATAGGCCGAGGAGGCCACATAACATCTGACTATATCATAATTGTCTATAAACCTCTTCTGGAGTACGTGACATCATAAGGTCGGGACAGGGCCCCGCCATACCCATATGCATATCAAAATATCATACCAAGACTAGACTACAACTCCAGAACAAGTAGAGTGCTCCAATATCAGCTGAATAGGCAACCTACTAGTGCGGACCGTCACCCTGTCTACCTAAGCCTGCGGGCATGAAACGCAGCATCCCCCACCAAAAGAAATGTCAGTACAAATAATGTACCGAGTATGTAAGGCATGAAAAATAACATAATAAAGGCATGGAGGTAACCTAAGACAAGAAACAATCAACATGTACAGAATGCTTGTTAGGGCCATAATATGTCTAAGTATCGTACATATGCGTATATAATGTCTGGTCATACATATACATATGCGTATATAATGCCATCAACCCTCAGTGGGCATCCCATCATATCATATCGAACTATGTGGGCATAAACATCATCATATACCAGCTGACCAGGTGGTGGTGCGTATATAACGCCATAACCTTTCCCATACCCCATATACATATCATATAGCATAACGTATATAATGCATGTGAGGTTATGGTGTATACATGTATATAATGCATGAATGATACTAAGACACTCTGAGTCTGTCGGAGTGACGTAAGGTCGTTGCTCCTCCGTTTAACATTATGGAACTAACATCATCAACATAACTTACTTTGAAGAATCAACAAGCCGTAAGATAAGATCACTATCATTACATAGAAATCAAGAACATCAGCCTCTAACATATCTAAGAGTGGAGCCGTTGTGGATATTGTTCGTTTACGTTCGTTTCATTCTGATCATGCCAAAAGAAGGAAGAGTAGCCTTAACATACCTTTGTTGATAATGACTCCACATATTTCCCGTAGTACTTCAACCTACATTAAGGTATTAGAACTATGGTTAATGCCATGGAAGGACTCAAAACTCATTTCTAAAATAATAGCTCTCTTATGGAAAATCGGGCAGCACTTCCCCTACATTTCCTCATTTTCCCAAATTCAAAACAACACCAAACAACGATATTAACAATATCAATAACCAATCACATTCATTCAGTCCCACAACAACGTAAGAAAAATTCCTACAATTCAAACAATAGTATAACGAGCGGCAAACTTGATTTGTGATTAAACAACTATAGTTTTAAACCCCTTCTTCTTTCCAGAATTTATCCACAACATATTCAATTATCCCTACTGATTTTTAGCCACAATACCACTTTAAAACGACCCCATAACAGTCCACAAGTTCAACAACTCAAAACAGATTTTCAGATTATTTTTTCATCAATTCTTTCTACCACAACTTAGTTAAGGCACCAATAAGCTTTACCACAACATATCCAAGCCGATACTCACATGTGACAGCCATATAATAATATGAAACTACTCCAAAATAGTCCATAACAACACAACAACATACACTCAATTTCCAACCCCTACTTCACAGTTCTTCACCATACAACCTAGCTAGAACTTAGATAAACTCAAATACAACAAGAATGGAGGACTTCCTTATCTATATCAGATCTTGTAGGGATGAAAAAATTGTAGTATCTTTCCGTTGATGACCATCAACTTGCTTCACTTCAGATACTTCAAGATTGGAGATTACCCTTTAACTTGAATTGAAAGTAGAAAAAGATTATTGGCAACTTCTTAAGGGTTTGGAGTAGAACAATTTGGGAGAGAATTTTGTGGCTCTCTTTTATGTTTCTACTACTTGGATATTATGAGGAGAGAGGTCTTGATTCATCCCCTAAAAGGGCCCTCTTGGCTGACCTACACATGTCCATTTAGGTGGACTAATTTGGGTCTTTCCATTTAGCAAGTAGGTGACACACCTACTTGCCACCTACTTGGTTAATTAATAGGTGTCACATACTGACCTTGTTCACTTAGACACGTGTCTTATTCCCGTTTAATAATCAGGACATGTGTTAAGTAGCTCAAACTAGCAGGACGTGTAAGCAAGCATCTGAAGCAAGTAGGACGGGTAAGCAAGCAGATCAATTTTATTTGCCTGAAATCTCATTCCTCACATTTAAGTGCAATCGTCAACATCAACTTAGTCGTGTATATGTTGAATGGAAGTGCGGGATGTAACCTCGAAGATAATCCTGATGACCATGACTAGGAGGACTAACATACGACGAATCTCAACATACAAAACTATGAGGTGTAACATTAACATTGTTCGCTACAATGTCTTTATCGCAATCGCGAAACCCCACTCACAATCGCATAGGCTTATCACGACCATAAAGTATTCTCTGCGATCATGGAAGAAGTCTCGCGATCGCAAAGCACTGCAACTCGCCTCCTAGATGCGCGTCTACGCGACTGCTACCACTGTCACTGCGATTGGAAGAGCCTGGTTTCACCTAGGCTCGAGATCATGCTCCCTCCTTCGTGATAGCGAAGAAGGAAACCAGAACAACAGACACCAGATTTTGCTGTTTTCTCTCCAACTTCGAATCAACCCTCGAAAATCATTCGGAAGCCAAATAACACAAACCAAACATGCATTCCTATCAGAAAACACATTCCGGACACGTTCGCGCACTCAGAATTTCCAGAAAAGGTCCCTAAGGCTCAGGTTTGATTAAAGTCAACTCTTAAGTTCAAATTCCATAATTTTACATCCTAACTCCCAAAACACACCGGTCTGCCTCGAGACCCGAACCGAAAGATCAACTAAGTCATAAATGTCATTTCGGAGCTAATGGAACCGATAGGACTAAGAACAGAGTGCATTTACCCAAAAGTCAACTATGGGTCAAACTCTTCTATTATCTTAACTAGAATTGCTCAAACTTAACAAAATAGGTCCGAAAGCTATTTGTTCATCTCAGAAACCGTGCCACCCATCCCTCAAGTCATAAGCAATCTAATAAGGACTCGGGAATGGTAATTTAGGGGTATCTAGGAAAAAATAAACAAAACAATTTTTTGAGTCATTACAAGGTTAAAAGTGTTATTCGTAGGATGCGTAGGGGAAGAACGATCGAGCCAGATGAGATTCCGATGGATTTTTGAAAGAGCGCGGGTAAGGCTGGTCTGGAGTGACTGACTAGGTTATTTAATGTTGTGATTAGGATGACAAAAATGCCCAAAGAATAGAGAGAGAGTATAATGATCTCGTTGTACAAGAACAAATATGACATCCAGAGTTGCAACAACTATAGAGATATCAAGCTATTAAGACACACTATAAAAGTGTGGGAGAAGGTGGTGGAGTTGCGGGTAAGGAAAGACATGTCTATTTCTGAAAACCAATTCAGATTCATATCGGGAGGTGGAATAGTATAAGGAGAGGAAGAATGACCTCCACATGATGTTCATTTACCAGAAAAAATGAATGACAAAGTCCCAAGGGAGATTTTTAGAGATGTTTGGAAGCTAAATGTGTGTTGGTGGCATATATTAGGGCGATCAAAGATATCTACGATGGAGCCAAGACGTAAGGACTGTAGGAAGAGAGTCAGAGAACTTTTTGATGGTGATAGGGTTGCATCAGGGATCTTCTTCTAGCCCGTTTTTATTTTTCTTAGTGTTGGATGAACTGACGCGAACAATTCAATGGGAGGTGCCATGGTGTATGTTATTTACGGACATCATAGTTTTGATTGAAGAGACTCGCGATGGAGTTAATGCTAAGTTAGAGGTTTGGCGACAGACCCTAGAGTCCAAAGGGTTCAAGTTGAGCAGAATCAAGAAGGAATATTTGAAGTGCAAGTTCAGTGACGTAGCATAGGAGGAGTGCGTGGAAGTGAGGCTTGAGACATATGTCATCCCCCTTAGAAACATTTGTCCTCGAATGGGAAGTACACATAAGGGGCCAATTAATCCTCAAGGTTTTTTGAAATTTTTTGACCGAATCTCCTCTATGAATGGGACTATCTTAACCCTGTCAACAAGTAGAAGATATTCAAACTTGCCTCATATGGACATACAACAACATATATATATATATATATATATATATATATCACCGGCCTCAGATGGTCGTCAAATATCAAACATAACTATCTGAAGTGGGAACTCATCTCAGATATGCATACGTCAGCTCTTGGTCAGGCTATGCTTCACTCGGAATATCGACTTTAGTCTGAAATAAGTGAGGATACTTATACTTCATCTCCTCTTCCGTCTCCTACGTCATCTCTTCCATCTCCTACGTCATCTCTTCTACCTTCTTATTTCACCATAGAACCTTTACGGAGGATACTTCCTTAGTCCTTAGCTTGTGGACTTGTCGATCTAAGATAGCAATAGAAACCTCTTCATATGATAAGTCCTCTGTAACCTTCACATCATCAATCGGTACAATCCAGAAAGTATCCCTAATACACGCTCTCAACATAGAAACATAGTAGACCGAATGAACAAACTCTAACTCGGGAGGCATGTCCAATTTGTAAGCGACTTGGCCTATTCATCGAATTATGCGATATGGCCCAATGTACCTTGGGCTGAGCTTTCCCTTTTTCCTAAATCTGATTACACCCTTCATAGGAGAAATCTTCAAGAAGACCCAATCATCCACTTGAAACTCGAAGTCCCGACGTCGCACATCTGAATACAACTTCTGACGACTCTGAGCGGTTAACAACCGTTCTTGGATAAACTTCACCTTCTCTATGGCTTGGTGCACTAGGTCAGGCCCAAATAATTCTGATTTGCCTACTTCGAACCATCCGATAACATATCTACATTTTCATCTATATAAAGCCTCATATAGAGACATTTTGATACTAGCATGATAACTGCTATTGTATGCAAATTCAATAAGGGGTAGATGATCATCCCAACTTCCCTTGAAGTCCAAGACACAAGCTCATAGCATGTCTTCGAGCGTTTGAATCGAACGCTCGGCTTGCCCGTCCGTCTGAGGGTGGAAACTTGTGCTAAGATTAACTTGAGTGCTCAAATTTTTTTGAAATGACCTCTAAAAATTAGTTGTGAACTGCACACCTCGGTCAGATATAATAGAAATATACACACTATGAAGGCGGACAATCTCCTTAACGTACAACTTCGTGTAGTCCTCGGCTATGCAGGTAGTTTTGACTGCCAGGAAATGAGCTAATTTGGTCAGTCTATCAACAATCACCCAAATAGAATCAAACTTATGATACGAGCGAGGTAAACTCGTAATAAAATCCATATTAATCATTTCCCATTTTCATATCGGGATCTTAATGTTCTGAGTCAAGTCGTCGGGCTTTTGGTACTCTACTTTTACTTGCTGATAATTAGGACATTGATTTACAAACTCCGCAATGTTCCTCTTCATGTCGTTCCACCAATACATACCTTTGAGATCATGATACATCTTAGTAGATCCAGGGTGAATGGAATATCGTGAGCAATGGACCTCCATCATAATCTTGTCTCGTTATCCCGCTACATTTGGAACACACAAACGACCATTGTGCCTGAGAACCCCATTTCCGTCAATCTCAAAGGTCATGGTCTTCTTTTGTTGAATACCCTATTTGATTTTTCCTAAAATGAGGTCTTCCCACTGACGTTCCTTAATTTCTTATATGAGGGACGACTCTGATGTATCCCTAATAACAAAGCCACCATCTTCCGAACCCATTAATTAGACTCCCAACATAGCTAACTGATGGAGATCTCTTATCAACTCTTTCCTCTCAACCCGCACCAGCATCAAGCTAACCATAGACTTGCGACTAAGCGCGTCCGCTACAACATTAGCTTTACCGAGATGGTATAAGATGTCCACATCATAATCCTTCAACAACTCAATCCACCTTCTTTGTCTCAAGTTCAACTCTTTCTGCTTAAATATATAATGTAGACTCTTATGATTCGTGAAAATGTCTACATGAACACCATACAAGTAGTGCCGCCAAATTTCCAATGCATAGACCACCGCGGCTACTCCAAATCATGTGTCGGATAGTTCTTCTTATGTTTCCTTAATTGCCTTGAAGCATAGGCAATCACCTTACCATGTTGCATCAACACGCATCCGAAACCCGTTCTCGAGGCATCACAATACACAACATAGCCTTCTGGACCCTTTGGGAGAGTAAGAAGTGGTGTTGATATTAGTCTATCCTTTAACTCCTGGAAACTTTGCTCACAGGCGTCGGATCACTAGAACTTTATGACCTTTTGTGTCAACCTTGTCAATGGTGCTGATATGGTAGAAAATCCTGCTACAAACCTCCTATAATAGTTGGCTAAGCCTAAAAAGCTACGAACTTGTGATGGAGTCATGGGCCTCGGCCAATCCTTCACCGCTTCTACTTTCTAAGTGTAAACTCTTATAGCTTCATATGACACTATATGACCAAGGAAAGCCACTGAATTCAATCAAAACTGACACTTGGAGAGCTTCGCATACAACTTATGTCCTGGAGCGTCTGTAGTACTATCCGCATGCTCTGCCTCCAAGTGAGAATAAACCAGAATATCATCTATAAATACTATCACAAATACATCTAGAAATGGGTGAAACACACTGTTCATTTGATCCATAAATGATGATGGCGCGTTTGTGAGCCCTAATGACATTACTAAGAACTCGAAGTGCCTATACCTTGTTCTGAAAGCCGTTTTCGGAATGTACTTCTCCTTAACCCTTAGTTGATGGTACCCTGACCTTAAGTCAATCTTTGAGAAACATTTTGCACTATGTAACTGATCAAACAAGTCATCAATTCTGGAAAGAGGGTACTTGTTCTTAATAGTGACTTTATTTAGCTGTCGATAGTCAATACTCATTCGCAATGAGCCATTTTTCTTTCGTACAAATAATACCAACGTACCCCAAGGGGATATGTTGAGCCTAATGAAGCCTTTCTCAAGCAGATCCTTTAATCATCCTTTAATTCTTTCAATTCAGCTGGAGCCATTCTATAAGGAGGGATAGATATCGGCTGAGTGTCTGGCAACACATCTATACCGAACTCAATCTCCATTTCGGGAGGAAGGCCTAGAAGTTCATCTAGAAATACATCAAGAAACTCATTAACCTTAGGAATTGATTGAAGAGTAGGTGGTTCAGCATCGGCATCTCTGGCCCGAACAAGATGGTAGATACAATCTCTGGAAATCATCTTTTTTTGCCTTAAGGTATGAAATAAACCTACCCCTTGGTGTCGCAGTATTACCCATCCATTCAAGGATTGGCTCACCTGGAAACTGAAATCTAACAATCTTTGTTCGACAATCAACATTAGTGTAGCACAACGCCAGCCAATCCATGCCCATAATAATATCAAAATCAACCAGTTCTAACTTTACCAGATCCGCTAGAGTCTGATGGCTACAAATTAACACTGCACAATTTCGATAGACCCGGCTACCAACTTTCGACTCACCAACTGGTGTAGATACCGTAAATGGCTCTCTTATTAACTCAAGATCCATACCATTACAGGCAATGAAAGGGGTGACATATGACAGATTGGAGCCTGGATCTATCAACGCATATATATTATGTGAAAAGACTGATAATATACCTGTAATAACATCAGGTAAAGACTCCTGATCATGTCGACCCATCAATCTGTAAATGCAGTTCTAGCTACCACCGAATCTAGTTGCTCCACCCCTACATCTGCCTCGACTGGCTGATGTTTGATGACCTTGCCCTGACGGGCGTGCTGAAGATGATAAAGCTGCTATAGATCCAGTCGGCTGGGCCCTACACCTCCGCCTCTTGTCGGACACTCTCGCATGATATGATCGGGATAACCACAAGAATAACACACCTCTGATCCTTGTTAGCACGTCCCCGGATGGGCCTTACCACACTGCTCACATCGAGTCAAAGACGACCTCATCTGACTAGAATCCCCTCTATAATAGGACTCTAATGCTCGTGAACTCTGACCTGGTCTAGTTTGAGCAAACCGATCAACCTTCGACCTTGAAAACTGTGATGGTGCGCTAGCTTTCGGGTAGGATGGATGCCTATAAAACTGTGGCCTACACCCACCTCTAAAATCTCCTATGTCACCTACGGACTAGACCCTCTTGTGCTGGCCCCTATCACGCTCTCGATCTACCCGTTGTTATTTCTTACGATCCTCCAGATTCTGTGCATAAGCCTGAATGCGAGTAATATCCATATTCAGATTCAGAGAAGCCGTAGTACACTCATTAACCAAGTGCGGCCCTAAGCCAGTAACAAACATATATACTCGATCGCTCATCTCAGCTATGATCATAGGAGCATATCTGGCCAACAAATTAAACTGCAAGCTATATTCCTGAACACTCATATTACCCTGCTCAAGAGATAAAAATCTATCCTACCTGGCCCGTCGGAGCTTGACTGATAGAAAATGATGTAAAAAGCCTTCGAAAACTCTATCCATCCTGCTAGTGGGGCATGAGGTCCCCTAGAATGCTCTCAATGCTCATACCAGGTCACCGCGACATCCCGCAATCTATAGAAAACAAACTTTATAGACTCAGTATCGATGGCATCCATTACCCACAAGGTACGCTGCATCTGATCTAGAAAATTCTATGGGTCTACATTCAGGTCTGATCCCGTGAATACCAGAGGGTCTAGGTTGATAAAATCCAAAGCTCTCGCACTAACTGCTCTATCAGAAGGACCGGTAGTCTGAGATTGGGCCTGAGTAGCCACCAATCGAGTCAATAATTGCACAACACTTCGCATATCAAGATCCTTATCTAGAGTATCAGGTGGAAAAATTGGGGTACTGCAGGTCCACTAAGCTCCTCTGGAGGTGGTGGAGTCGGGAATCCTGCGGAAGAGTCACACTATGGGCCTCACTCTGGCCCTCACTAGCGGGTGACACTCGGATGGTACCCTCATCCGCAGCCGTACTCAACGCCCTCTTACTCTGGAACTTTTTCCTTGCTATAGGCATTGCTGAAATCATAAACACGAGACAAATTAGGAGTGGAATGCTTATAGCTCAGCTCTACTACACAATCTAGAACAAGAAGGAAAGGTAACCATCATAAATGCCTCGTAACCTCCTATTTATAAGTGTGATGCACAACACACCCATAAACAAGATTCTACTAGGCACGACTTGCAAACTCCCTAGGACAAACCTGCTATGATACAAAGTTTGTCATGACCCAAACCAGAGGGCCATGACGGACACCCGAACCTTATTTGCCGAACACCACTAGAGATACATTCACCACATAATCGTAAGTAAGTATAGGCCACGAGGGCCGTCACGAGGTAACCTCTTGACTCATAGAAATAATAAGCTAAAAAGGTGCAAGACCGACATGCCATATATATATATATACATAGATGTTGGACATGACCGTCTACAAGCCTCTACTGGAGTACGTGACATCATAAGATCGGGACAGGGCCCCGTCATACCCATATGCATATAAAAAATATCGTACCAAGACTAGACTGCAACTTCGGAACAAGTAGAGTGCTCCAATATCAGAAGAATAGGCAATCTCCTGGTGTGAACAGTCGCCATGTCTACCTGAGCCTGCGGACATGAAACGCAGCGTCCCCCAACAAAAGGAAAGTCAGTACGAATAATGTACCGAGTATGTATGGCATGAACAATAACATAATAAAGGCATGGAGGTAACCTAAGACAAGAAACAATCAACCTGTACAGAATGCTTCTAGGGGCCATAATATGCCTAAGTATCATACATATACGGACATAATGCCTGGTCATACATATACATATGCGTATATAACGCAATCAACCTCCGTGGGCATCCCATCATATCATATCTACCTATGTGGGCATAATAATCATCATATACCAACTAATCGGGTGGTGGTGCGTATATAATGTCATAACCTTTCCCATACCCCATATACATATCATATAGCATAGCATATATAACGCTTGTGAGGTCATGATGTAAACATATATATAATGCATGAATGATACTAAAACACTCTGAGTCTATCAAAGTGACGCAAGGTCGTTACTCCTCCGATTAACATTATGGAACTAACATCATCAACATAACTTACTTTGAAGAATCAACAAGTCATAAAATAAGATCACTAACATTACATAGAAGTCAAGAACATCAGCCTCTACCATATCTAAGAGTGAAGCCGTTATGGATATTGTTCGTTTACGTTCATTTCATTCTGATCATGCCAAAATAAGGAAGAGTAGCCTTAACATACCTTTGTTGCTAAGGACTCCACATACTGCCCATAGTACTTCAACCTACATCAAGGTATTAGAACTATGGTTAATTCCATGGAAGGACTCAAAACACATTTCTAAAATAGTAGCTCTCTTACGGAAAATCGGGCAACACTTCCCCTACATTTCCTCACTTTCCCAAATTCAAAACAGCACCAAACAATGATATTAACAATATCAATAACCAATCCCATCCATTCAGCCCCTTAACAATGTAAGAAAAATTCTGACAATTTAAACAATAGTATAACGAGCGGCACACTTGATTTGTGATTAAACAACTATAGTTTTAAACCCCTTCTTCTTTCCAAAATTTATAAACAACATTAACCACAACATATTCAATTATCCCTACTGATTTTCAGCCACAATACCACTTTAAAACGACCCCATAACAGTCCCACAAGTTCAGCAACTCAAAAATGATTTTTAGATTATTTCTTCATCAATTCTTACTTCCACAACTTAGTTAAGACACCAATAAGCTTTACCACAACATATCCAAGTCGATACTCACATGTAACAGCCATATAATAACATGAAACTACTCCAAAATAGTCTAAAACAACAAAACAACTTCCACTTAATTTGCAGCCCCTACTTCACAAGTTCTTCACCGAACAACCTAGCTAGAACTTAGATAAACTCAAATACAACAAGAATGGAGGATTTTTTTTACCTATATCAGATCTTGTAGGGATAAAAAAAATGGTAGTATCTTTCCGTTGATGACCATCAACTTGCTTCACTTCAGATCATTCAAGATTGGAGATTACCCTTTAACTTGAATTGAAAGAAGAAGAAGATTATTGGCAACTTCTTAAGGGTTTGGAGTAGAACAATTTGAGAGAGAATTTCGTGGCTCTCTTTTATGTTTCTACTACTTGGATATTATGAGGAGAGATGTCTTGATTCATCCTCTTAAAGGGCCCTCTTGGCTGACCTACACATGTCCATTTAGGTGGACTAATTCGGGCCTTTCCTTTTAGCAAGTAGGTGACACACCTACTTGTCACCTGCTTGGTTAATTAATAGGTGTCACATGCTGATCTTGTTCACTTAAATACGTGGCTTGTTCCCGTTTAATAATTACGACATGTGTTAAGTAGCTCAAGCTAGCAGGACGTGTAAGCAAGCAACTCAAGCAAGTAGGACGGGTAAGCAAGCAAATAAATTTTATTTGCCTGTCACTATGATTGCAAGAACCTATTTTTACCTAGGCTCGTGATCACGCTCCCTCCTTCGCGATAGCGAAGAAGGAAACCAGAACAGCAGACACCAGATTTTGTTGTTTTCTCTCCAACTTCGAATCAACCCTTGAAAATCATTTGGAAGCCAAATAACACAAACCAAATATGCATTCCTATCAGAAACACACATTTCGGACACGTTCGCGCACTCGAAATTTCCAGAAAAGGTCTCTAAGTCTCGAGTTTGACTAAAGTCAACTCTTAAGTTTAAATTCCACAATTTTACATCCTAACTCCCAAAACACACCGGCCTGCCTCGGGACCTGAACCTAAAGCTCAACTAAGTCATAAATGTCATTCTGGAGCTAATGGAATCGACGGAACTACAAATAGAGTGCATTTACCCAAAAGTCAACTATGTGTCAAACTCTTCTATTATCTTAACTGGAATTTCTCAAACATAACAAAATGGGTTTGAAACCTACCCGATCACCTCAAAAACCATGCTACCCATCTCCCAGATCATAAATAAGCTAATAAGGACTCGGAAAGGGTAATTTAGGGGTTTCTAGGCAAAATAAGCAAAACAATTTTTTGAGTTGTTACAAGGTTAAAAGTGTTATTCATAGGATGCGTAGGGGAAGAGTGACCGAGCCTGATGAGATTCTGGTGGATTTTTTAATGAGCGCGAGTAAGGCTGATCTGGAGTGGCTGACTAGGCTATTTAATGTCGTGATTAGGATGACAAAAATGTCCGAAGAATGGAGAGCGAGTATAATGATCCCGTTGTAAAAGAACAAATGTGACATCCAGAGTTGCAACAACTATAGAGATATCAAGCTATTAAGACACACTATAAAAGTGTGGGAGAGGGTGGTGGAATTACGGGTAAGGAAAGACGTGTCTATTTCTGAAAACCAGTTCAGATTTATATCGGGAGGTGGAATAGTACAAGGAGAGGAAGAATAACCTCCACATGATGTTCATTTACCTGAAAAAATGAATGACAAAGTCCCAAGGGAGATTTTTTAGAGATGTTTGGAAGCTAAATGTGTGTTTGTGGCATATATTAGGACATCAAGGATATGTACGATGGAGCCAAGACGTAAGGACTGCAAGAGGAGATTCGGAGAACTTTTCAATGGTGATGGGGTTGCATCAGGGATCTTCTCTTAGCCCATTTTTATTTTCCTTAGTGTTGGATGAACTGACGCGAACAATTCAAGGGAAGGTGTCATGGTGTATGTTATTTACGGATGACATAGTTTTGATTGAAGAGACTCGCAACAGAGCTAATGTTAAGTTAGAGGTTTGGCGACATACACTGAAGTCCAAAGGGTTCAAGTAGATCAGAACCAAGAAGGAATATTTGGAGTGCAACTTCAGTGACGTAGCACAGGAGGAGGGCGTGGAAGTGAGGCTTGAGACACAGGCCATCCAAAAGCGAGGAAGTTTTAAGTATCTTGGATCCATTATCCAAGAAAATTGAGAGATTGATGACGATGTCACACTGTATTGAGGCAGGGTGAAATAAATGGAAGCTCGCCTCTAGAGCCTTGTATGATAAGAAGGTGCCACCAAAACTCAAAGAAAAGTTCTATAGAGTGGTAGTTAGACCTACTATGTTGTATTGGGTTGAGTGTTGGCCAGTCAAGAAGTCCCACGTCCAGAAGATGAATGTGGCGGAGATGAGGATGTTGCGATGGATGTGTGGGTATACTAAGAATGATATGATTAGAAATGAAGTTATTCGGGATAAAGTAGGAGTGGCCTCAATGGAGGACGAGATGCGAGAAGCGAGAATGAGATGGTTTGGGCATGTTCAGAGGAGAGGCACGGAGGCCTCGGTGCGGAGTGTGAGAGGTTGGCTTTAGACATGTTCAGAAGAGGTTGAGGTAGGCCGAATAAGTATTGGGGAGAAGTGATTAGGCAAGACATGGCGCAATGGCAACTTACCGAGGATATGACCTTAGATAGAATTGTGGAGGTCGCGGATTAGGGTGGAGGGTTAGGTAGTAGTACCTGTCTCGTGTATCCTTCCATATTAGCAGACGTAATGTTACCTTGTAGGTGTTTGTCCTTTGTTTTTCTGTTACTATTTGCTATCTCTTGTTATCGCACCAGTTGATGCATTTACTGGTAAAATTTTTTCATTATTGCTTATCTATAATAGTTTGCCACTTTACTTTACTTTACTTTCTTGAAACCATATCTGACCATTTTTGTTATGTTTTCTCTTGAGCCGATGGTCTTTCGGAAACAACCTTCCTAACTCCCAAGGTAGGGGTAAGGTCTGTATACACGCTACCCTCCTTAGACCCCACCGTGTGGGATTACACTAGGTATGTTATTATTGTTTAGGTGCTCAATTGGAACAATGCTTAGTTTAGGTGCCTAAGAAGAAAATTATGTCAAGTTTAAGGGCCTCTATATGTATTCAACCTTCTTTTAAAAAAAAAGAATAATTAACTATTCAATAGCCGAAACTCACATATGAACTACCATAACTTTTACTTCACTTAGTTGAATGCTTTTAGTTCCATCAATTTCAGTTTTTTTAATTCTTTTAAATTGATGCTTGATGCAAAGTTAAGAAATAAATAAGTCTTTTTAAAAATTTATGATCTTAAATATGCATAACATTTGTGCGATGATACGATTTTTGAAATATATAATCTTAAATATGTCATAGAAAATTATGATTATATTTATTTTATTAAAGGTAAAATAAAAAAATTAAATTAATTTATTTTCAAATTGTAATTTTTCTTTTTAGAACGGAGTAAAAAATAATTAATAGGTACACAAAACTGAAATGGGAGGGGTATAATTTAGTAGTTGTAATTCTATTACACACTTGAATGGAGGCCATCCTCATTTGCCTTTTCCTTTTTCGGCCAAAAACCAAAAGAACAAATGTTTATATATATATTTATTTATTTTTCCCTTCATTTTATAATTTTCAATAATGATTTTAAAAGGAAAGAATGAGAAGGAGAGGAAAAGAAAGTGTTTGGCAAGCACACCATGTCGACATAACAAAATAATAGTACTCGCAATCAATCGATCAATCAATCAAATTTCCTTCTTAACACTTGGCTACTATTTTCCTTAATCCACATCGCCGGGAAAATGAGACGGCCAGCGACGATGAACGTTGACGCTATGACTCGGAAAGTGGAGGTGGACAATCGAATTCCTCTTCGCAATTACTACAGGATCGCCAATAATCTCCTCCGACAGGTATAATCGCTACAATGTTTTCCAATTTTATTTGTTTTACTAATATCCTGCCACAAAATTGGGGTTATGATTGTTATTATGGATATAACTGGAACCTTTATAACTACAACTTTACCTCAATCCAAACTAGTTGGGATCCGTTATATGATTCTTCTATATCAGTTCAATACAACTACAACTGAATTCTCTCTATCTATTCCGCTCTACTTGTGCCTATTTGATTCAAATACATCCAACACTGTCATTGTTATGATGATAAAAACTGGAACTTTACGGTTGATGCCTCACCTCCATGTTAGTTGGGTTCGGCTAAATGAATCCTGATATATGTTTCATTCCCAAACTTTATATTGACAAATGGTTTTCGTTTAGATTGAGTTTTGTGATTGTCTTATGGTTTATTGACAGGCCAATATTCACCGTGGAGAGAAGAATATCATAGACTTGTATATAATACTACTCAGATATTCAAGGTGAATCAAGAATAATGCTTTTATTTTTGCAGCCATTTCTCCTCAGTTGGATGTATATGTGTTTGCTAATAACTTAATGGTGTTGTTTGTACAGTTTGGTTACTGAAACGATACCCTACCATCGAGATTACCAGGCTTTGCATCCTAAAGAAAGAGCATTATCCAAAAAGGTCAGTGCTTCATCAGTTCATTTTGCCAAATGGTCCTTTACGAATTGGGCTACTTTGAACAGTTTTTCTTTGAGTAATCAACATTCTGGATTGCAAATTATTCTTCATGTGATCCGTATACGACTTGTTTTTTTAAGTAATGTGTCCAGATACGATTTGTGATGTTGTTCTTTAAGTTGACTTCTTTACCTGAAGATGCCAAGTTTTCAACTTTTGATTGTCTCAGATGCTGTTAGCAGTGCTAGATGAACTAGAGGGTTTAAAACCTGAATTCCAGCGTCAGTTTCATGGAATTGGTAAAGAAACTCAAGTGACAACTCAGCCTTACCAACTCAATAATCAGGAGAACCATCACTATAGACCAGTTGGGAATTCTTTAGGACGGCCTTATACCAACAATGACACATCTTCAGATTATGATAATCAATGGGTATGCAACATGCTGGTTTTCCGTTTTCTTTGAATTGTTGCATTTTATGACTTATATTTGACTATTTGTTTTTTTTTTCTATCGCTTTATGCTGTTTCCATTTTTCCTTTTTCTTAGAAATTAGAACCGTAAATAACTTAAATTATATTAGTTGTCCAAATGATACTTGAATTTTATACGCTTGCTCTTTGCTGTCTGATTTCTTTTACTAGAGTTTAGGGCAAATTTTCTCTTACTTGAAGTCACAATTTCATATTTTTTTTCCATCTCAGTAAAATAAAGGGCATCACTTCTTTGCCTCCGATTTCGTATCCAGCTTATATTTTGTCGGCGCAACTTTCAAGGCCTTCTCTTCAGCCTTGTTTTTCTGTCTTACACTTTGTTCTCTCTTCTTATGTAATGCAAATTTGTATATGGTAACGTTGCAGGCCATAACAAATGCACCTTCATCTACATGGAAGCAGAATAATGAATACTCTCGTATTTCATCCCCAAGTTCGATTGATATGCAATTCCAAAAGCTGTGAGTATCCAAATTAAGAAAATTATTATTTTTTCTCGGGTGGGTGGGTGGGTGGTTGTGTTGCAGAGCATGAAAAAATGTATTTAAATAATTTGTTTGTCTTTGTTGGTTTTGCGTGAGAGGAAATGTCAGAAATGTACTCAGGAATAGCAACTCTAGGATGTTTTGTAGTAAGTCTAGTATGGAATGAAGTAACTTAAGATAGAACAGTAGAGTTTTACTGAACGAGTTGCTATACTGTTTCAGCAGCAGTTACTAATCGTTTTTCCTCATTCTTCTTGTTCAGTACACTTGCACATATGTAGATAGAATGGAAACTCTTTGACTTCCCGTAGACTCATTTTTCTAGAGGCTTATAGAATACTCCAGATACATAATAATTTGATTAATTACTTTTGAGACAACCAAGATTGCTTTTAATTAATACAAAGAAAACACATTGAATTTAACATGCCCCCTTAATGTATCGGTCTTGAACTCAAAAAGCTAACGAAATTTCTGAAATCTTCCTTGGGCCAGTACCTGTCTCTGGGTGGTAGACTCACCTAATTAATTCAGTGTTAGATGCACTCCCAACATACATGATGTCATTGTTCCCAATACCAACAGGGGTTATCAACAGACTTGATAAAATCAGAAGGTTATTTTTGTGGCAAGGAAACAAGGAAAAGAGAGGTTTTCCCTTGGTTAAGTGGAAAGCCTTAATCACTAGCAAAAAGCAAGGAGGACTGGGTATTAGAAATCTGAATTTCAGGACAAAGCTCTTAAAATGAAGTGGCTATGGAGATTCACCGAAGAAAGTCAACATCTATGGGGAGGAGTCATTAAAGCAAAGTATGGGGAAGAAGATAAATAAATGACCAAAGATGTAAACACACCTTATGGAGTTGGCCTGTGGAGATCCATAAGGGCTCTATGGCCTGAATTGAAGAGCAATACATCCATCAGAGTGTATGGTGGAAACAGAACTGCCTTCGGGGAGGACGACTGGCTTGGAAGTGGTAGTTTACAAGAAAACTTTCCAGATATTTTTTACTTAGTACTTCATCAGCAGAAGACTATTGCAGAACTTAAATCAGACCAAGGATGGGATCTTATCTTCAGAAGATTGCACAATGATTGGGAGATTCAGAGAGTGACAGTTTTATAGGGCATTGGAACTCTTCAGTGGCCTACAAGAGGGGTCTGATAAATTATGGTGGTTGGGACATAGCAGTGGCTCTTTTAGGGTGGGTAGTGCCTACAAGTTACTGAATCAGACCAACCAGCAGGTTATGAACTGGCCATGGAAGCACATTTGGAAGATTAAAATCCCATATAAAGTTTCTTGTTTTGTTTGGCTTCTGGCCAGCGAGGCTGTTCTTACTAAGGAGAATTTAGCTAAAAGGAAGATCACTTTAAGCTCCAGTATTTGCTTTCTCTGTGGTGAGGAAGCGGGGACAATTAATCATCTATTTCTACATTGCAAAATTACAGAACAACTATGGAGAATGTTCATCAGCCTTAGAGGAATATCTTGGATAATGCCAGGAAGGATTATTGATGTTCTATACAGTTGGGAGAAGCAGGTTCTCAGGCAGAGACAGGGATAGATGGAGAACTGTCCCGACAAGCATTTGGTGGACAATTTGGAAAGAAAGAAATTCCAGATGTTCTGATGATGTGGAGAATTCTTTGCAGAAGATAAAGTTGAATTGTCTTTTGCTTCTATATTTTTGGTGTAAAAAGACCGATTCAGAAGAATCTGTTGATATAATTGATGTTCTGAGTAGCAATTAGGAGGGCGTTTAGTTTTGTATACCTGAAGCACCTTTGTAAATATGGTTTCAGTACAACCTATGTACTGTTTTGTCTATTAATACACACAAGTTACCAGTTTAAAAGAAATGCTTTGGTGAAATTACCAGCAACTTGATTTTTGGACTTGCAATACTCGAGCTCAATCTCTTGTTCTTCAATCTTCTCTCGGATGAAATGATGCTTCACTGCAATGTGTCTTGTTCGGCAGCTATAAATTGGGTTTTTGGCCATTGCAATTGCTGATGTGTTGTCACAGAACATCCTTGTTGCTTTGTCTTACTTTTCTCCAACTTCCTTCAAAATTCTTCTAATCCAAATAGCTTGAGAAGTTGCCATTACTGCTGATTCATATTCAGCAATTGTGCAGCATTGCCAATAAAATGCTCCCGAACCAAGTGAAAAACATAACCCGTTTTGCTCTTTTCATATCATCTTTAGAGTTCGTCCAATCACTATCACAATAGCCAACTAACTTTAATTTATGTCCTCTCGGGCCTATCCAATACTTGATACCATAAGCCAAGTTCTTTATTTAATGTTGTTCCAAGGTGAAAATAGATGGGATCTTGCATAAATCTTGACAATAAACTTGTAGCAAACATTAAATCCAGCCTAAAGGCCGTAAGATACATCAAACTTGCAATAATACATATATACAAAGTGTTATCCACTTTTCTTCCTCCATCTTCCTTCGTCAACTCCGCATTTGAGGCAGTTGGTGTTGTCATTGTTTTTCAACCAAACATGTTAAACTTTTTAAGTGTTGTTTCAACATAGTATTACTGCAAACAAGTACTCCATCAACTTGTTGATAGATCTCAAGACCAAGAAACAACAACAACAACAACATACCCAGTGAAATCCCACAATGCGGGGTCTGGGGAGGGTAAAGTGTACGCAGACCTTACCTCTACCTTGGAAGGTAGGGAGGTTGTTTCCGAAAGACCCTTGGCTCAAGAGAAAGTATGGCAAAAAACGGTCAGATAGGGATAAGCAATTCAAAGCAGTATGAACACGAAAATAGCGAAAGCGAAAAAGCTATGATAAAGCAGTCTGAAAAGGAGCAGTATATAAATAAGATAATCGAAGTACGAGAGATAACAGATAATATCATAAATCAGAGGACAAGAAATTAAAGAGCAAAACTGCGACCATTAGTACAAAAGGATAAGTGGACTACCTATTAACCTTCTACCCTAATACGAGTCCTCCATAAGTCCCTATCTAAAGTCATGTCCTTGGTAAGCTGGAACTGCGTCATGTCCTGTCTAATCACCTCTCCCCAATACTTCTTGGCTTACCTCTACTTTTCCTGAAACCGTCCATAGCCTACCTCTTACACCTCTGCACTAGGGCATTGGTGTCTCTCCTCTTCACATGCCCAAACCATCTCAGTCTCGCCTCTCGTATCTTGTCCTCCACCGAGGCCACACCCACCTTGTCCCGGATATCTTCATTCCTAATCCTATCTCACCTAGTGTGCCCACACATCCATCGCAACATTCTCATTTCCATACAACAGAGTCGGTCTAACCACCACTTTGTAGAAATTGCCTTTAAGTTTTGGTGGCACCTTCTTATCACACAGCACCCCTGAAGCGAGCCTTCATTTCATCCACCCTGCACCAATTCGATGTGTGACATCATCGTAAATATCCCCATTCCCTTGTATAATAAACCCAAGATACTTGAAACTTTCTTTCTTCTGGATGACTTGAGTACCAAGCCTCACTTCCACGTCCGCCTCATGCGATACGTCACTGAACTTGCACTCCAAGTACTCGGTCTTGGTCATACTCAACTTGAACCCTTTAGACTCTAGAGTTTGTCTCCAACCCTCCAAATTAGCGTTGACTCCGCGGCTCAAGACCAAGAAAATGATGCAATAATCCTAAATCACTCATCTCATATCTCTATCATGTCTTTCTTAACTCAGTAACTATATTCGTCGTTTCTTCCATTTTTTAAAAAAGGTTACCTCATTTCTTCACTAAAGAGTTGGCTCACTCTTGCTCTTGGCAAATCCATGATCAGAGGCAGAGCTACATTGTGTGTAGTGGGTGCTTGAGCACCCACTACTCTTGACTCCGATGCTATTGGAAAGGAAGTACTAAAAAAAGGAGTGAGCACCCAGCATCACTTAAGTCAAATTGCTGTGATGGTCTTGGAAGCCATTTGAATGGGTGCTCGACCTTTGCATCGGGAGATTGAGACTTCATCAAAATATTTTTGTTTGTAGCTTTTTATGCTTTTTGTTTTACCTTTCATTTTCTTTATGAGTTTTCCTTTTAACTCTCTTCCCCAATTCTAGGCACCTCTCCCAAAATGGAATTCTATTTTCTTTTTCCCTTTGTAGTTTTTTATTCTTTTACATTCTTTCCCACTCAACCTCAGCTTCCCCAAAGCATACGAGCACCTCTTCTCCTACAACACAACTGAATCCCTCTTCATTTTGATCACTTCTCAAGTGAGCACACAGGACCTTAAAATCCTTGGTCTGCCACTGTTTATGATGCACAAAGTAGTTGTCAATTTAACTTTACCATTTCACGGTGCTTGCTTCAACCCATACAATGCCTTTTTGAGCTACGCACTTTGTCTTATTCTCTCTTTTAACAAACCACCATGGTTGATTTCTTTTTCAAGCTCACCATTCAAAAATGTTGATTTTATATCAAGTTGGTACAATAACCAACCTTTTTGTTCAACCGTTGCAATAAGAGTTCGAATTGTGTCCTTGCATGACACGGTGCAGAAGTCTCATGATAATCAACTACTGACTGTTCTGAATACCCTTTTGCGACCAATCTTGCCTTGTGTTTCAGTATGGATCTATCTAAATTATACTTGATTTTGTAAATCCACTTTACTCCACGACTTCTTGACTTTCTGGTTTGCTTATCAACCCCTAAGTCAAATCTTTTTCAATCATTTGATATTCTTCCACCATTTCTTTATTCTGAATATCTTCTTTAATTGCTTCTTGAAAGCTTGCTGGTTCAACCACTACTCGAGCTTTAGTTGCTAGAACTTGAACCATCGCTTGAAGATGGTGGTTGATCACATCTTAGAGCTTCTTCACCTTTAATTTCTTTATCAGATTCTTCAGCCACTACATCTTGTCTTTCAACCTTGCTTTGCTCTCAATTCCAACTTGCTTCTTCGTCGAATAACACGTATAGGCTATAAAAATGCATTTCTCACTTGTTTCAACAAGCATATGCTTTTTCTCTTTTGGAATTGAGCATATCAAATGCAAGCGAAAATCTTCAAATGCTTCACCGAAGACTTCTTACTCCAAGCTTCCAAATGAGTTCTCCTTATAAAAAAAAGCTTCCAAATGAGTTCTATTTTGCTACGCTATTGTTGGACACCTATATATCAAGTACACCGTTGTATACACTGCTTCAGAGCAAAAAGTATTTGGCATTCGCTTCCCCTTTAGCATCTTTTTTTCCATTTCAACAACAGTTTGATTCTTCGTTTCCGATACACCATTTTGTTATGGAGCGTACCAATAGTTTCCTGCCTTTCTATTCCTTCATCTCCACAAAACTGTCTCTTGAGGTATATTCTTTACCTCTATCACTCAACAGCTTTATATAGCAGCCACTTTGTTTTTCAGCATAATTTTACACTTATTCCAAACGCCATATATCTTACAGTTTTGTTTCATGAAATAAACCCAAGTCATTCTTATATAATCATCAATGAACAAAATAAAGTACCTGTTTCCGCCAAGAGATGTTGTCCTCATTGGTCCACAAGCATCACTGTGAACTAGCTCCAATGCTCGTTTTGCTCTTCATGCACCACTTTGCGGGAAAGAGCTTCTATGATGCTTTCCAATTGCACACCCTTCCACCAACACCACCTTCATCTTCAATTCCTGGCAGCCCATACACCATATTCTTTTCTTCTAATAGCTTCATCCATTGAAAATAAAAGTGTCCTAGCCTCTTGTGCCACGGCCAAGACTCGTCGGTAACTTGTGTATTGAAGGCTACATCTCCCCCATAATTGAAGATCAGTTGAAAACTTCTTCCTTTTTCAATCCTCACCTTTGCCATGAGTTTCTTTTCTTCTTTTGTATCACAGATTGTGCAGTAATTGTCTTGAAAATAAATAGCAGATTCATTCTCCACAAGTTGCCTGAAGCTAAGTAAGATTTTATCTAAATTAGGAGCCAAAAGTACATTATGGATAAAGTTAGTACCTTCTTTTATTTGAATGCAAATTGTGCCTCTTCCAATTGCTTGAACACAAATTTCATTTCCCATCTTTACTTCAGCCTTCACTTTGTCATTCACCCTTGTAAAGATACTTTTGTTCCCGGTAATAGATTGTTGCACCCGGTAGAGATACATTCACCCTTATATTGCTCTGCCCCTTGTGTTTTTGTGGACAGGTTGAGCTTGGATTGTAAAGGACTTCAAAAGAATTATTCGAAGTGCCTTAACAACCTTTGCTCATGAGCTTGTACCATCAACTACGAACACTTAAAGTGGATATGTCTTTTGTCTCCTCCATAACAGAAACTATAAAATCATATTTTTTAGTCAAGCTGATCAACATCTTCACACCAAGTTTCTTATCTTTAATCACTTCCCCATGTAAGCTCATTCTTTGTTGCAATCTCAACATCTCTAGAAAAATACTCCTTCAAACTTTCTCCATCCTTCATCTTCATATTCCCGAATTTACTTCTTAAAGTCAGACATTTAATAGTCATACCTTTGTGTTTCCTTGAAACTCTTCTTGTAGAGATTTTCATGCGTGGTTTGCTGTTGTAGCTCTCATGTTTCTTGGAAAAAATGACTCTGTCATTGCTTGCTGAATGTATTCTATGGCTTTTGCATCTTTCTTCTTAGTCTCCTTCAAAGCCTTCATTTCTGCTGCACAAAGAGCTGCTGTATTTTCTAGCTCTTCATACCTATCTTCAACAAGTTCCCATAAGTCTAGTGATAGAAATACTATTTTGGCCTTTAAGTACCAAAAATCACAATTCTCTCTCTTGAAAATAGGAATTGACAGTTGAGCAACGCCTTGTTCACTTGTGCTAGCATTATTTAGCCTTTCTCCTTTAAGATGTTTAACTCCATATCCAGATTTTATATCGACCAAGCTATGATACCGCTTTGTTGGTTTTGCGTGAGAGGAAGTGTAGCAATCAGAAAGGTACTGGGAATCTAGGATGTCTCGAAGTAAGTCCGGAATGAAACATAGTAACTTAAGAAATCACAATAGTAGTTTTACTGAACGAGTTATTATATTGTTTCAGCAGCAATTGTAATTGTTTTTCCTCATTGTTCTTGTTCAATACACTTCACATATATAGATACAATGGAAATGCTTTGGCTTCCCCAAGACTCATTTTTCTAGAGGCCTTTAGAATACTCTAGATACATAATAACATACTAACTACTTTTGAGACAACTAAAACTATTAATAAATACAAAGACAATGTTAATTTTACCAGTCTTTGTGATCCTATTTCATTGGTGTTTGAGCAGAGATACTGCTGTTGAAGAAGTTAAAACTGGTTTCTTCTTCTAAAGGGTTGAATGTTGATATAACCAAGCTTTGGTTCATTGGTACAGTCAATTAGTCAGTTTACCTGTGAAGTTCTGTGGTATAGGGTTTCATAGTGTGCGATATTTTGGAGTAACTAGTTATAAGCTTTGGTTTCAGTTAAGTTTACCTGAATAAGTCTTATCCAGGTTAAGAGAAGTGCTTGCCACATGCAACACTGTTGTTGCCAGGAAGAACTAGTGAAATTATCATTCTTAAGCAATACAACTAGTCCCCATATTTCAGCAATTTAACTTTAACCAATTTAAGAAAGTGGAGCGGGGCCAATTTCTCGTACTTGCTCAGTGTGCCCCCTTTCATACAACTTTTGACTGGCATCTTAACTTTTGTGCAAGTCAAGCATGGACGTTTAATTTGTAATGGTGGAAGTTCATTTTTCTTGTGAAGTTCTGCAATTCTTCTGAACGTATATTGTGTGATGGTTAGTTTATATGGCAAGAGGAAATTTTGTGATGTAATTTAAATGTTTGTTGTATAAATTTATTGTTGCAGATCTCTCAATTTTTCTGTTCCAAAGCAAGAAACATTATCAAGGCACTCTTTTTTAGGCCCAAATGGTCTTCGTGGTCAATGGTCAGGACCTAGTTCTGAGATAAAGGTAGTTTTGTTCAGTGAAAAGGTAGTTTTAGATCTTATGATAGAATTCAGCCTAAACTAAATGATCTATTTTGGTTTCTACAGGTTAATTACCCAGCAAATGATTATCAAGCTTCAAATGAGATTTTGAGGTTAGGCCCTGCCAAGTTTGGTTATTGCTATTTCAGCCAATTAAGAGCTCTGAAGTCTTTTAAGACAGACAATTAAAGTAGTATATCATAGTAGCCCAAAACTTGCATTACCTATGTTTCTCTATTTTTTGATTTCTTCAAATTATTTTGGTACAACATTTTGAATGTTGTGTCACTATTTTTATAGCCTCAATCAGGTTGAAGATGGATCTTTGGTGTCTAACAACACTAGCTTGAAAGTGGATAAGTCTACTATGGAATCGGTTCTTTCTTTGGATGATGGGCGCTGGTTACACCCTACTGAGGATTCTAATTTTCAATTTCCCGAGGATGTGCGGAGTGATATTATTCCTTTAAGTAACTTAAGGCAACCTTCGCCCCCTCCAGTTTTGGCACAACTACAACAAGAGTTCCGTCCTATATCTCCATCCAAAGTTGCAGATCCAAGACCTGGGCCAGCTAAGTCCATCCAGGATGGACCATCCAGTTCAAATTCTTATCAACATTTGCATGTTGTGAGTTCTTAATTTATTTTACATTATATTGGCTTTTGTATCTCTTTGACCCGTAGAAGTCTTGAAGTAACCGTCATATTTGTAGGAAATTTTTCGTCGAAGTCTTGTGTTTGTAGTTTTTAATCAGCTTTGCCTGATATAAAATTTCGCTATTATGACCTTTGTTCTTTTTCTCTTATACTGCAGCCAGTGAGACTGATGGAAGATTTCTTGAGATTAGCTCGAGAAAATACTGCAAAGAATTTAGAAACTTGTGGAGTTCTTGCTGGTTCACTGGTATGAAGGAAACACAGTAAATCTAAATGCTACATATGGAATTTATGAACTCTATTTACCTATTATTCTATGCATCGTAATTTGTGTCTTGTATTTCTTAACTTGCAGGAAAACCGTGTTTTTCACATCACTACTCTTATTGTCCCAAAGCAGGAGTCAACTTCGGATTCAGTAAGTCAAATTTTATGTTTCATCTTACGCTACATTAGATTTATGCTTCAGCTTGACCTCTAGTTTTCAGAAAGCAAAATTGGATGAATTAGAATGGAGAAAGTCCAAATCCTGTATAGCGTCTTTGGATTTTGAAGTGAACACTGCTGAACCAAGTTTGTAAATTTTAAGAGCTATGGCTCTTTAGGAGTACCTTCAAGTTTCCATTTTTGGATTTATATAACCTGAATTGGGGTGGAATTGCTGGAAATAGTGCTCATTATGTTTTCAATTCCCTGTTTCAGAATCAAAGTTAGAGGGGAAGATAAGAAATAATTAGTGAGTTGGTAGTTTCTAAATTTTAGATACTGTTTCCTAATACTCTATTTTAACAGTGTCCTGATTTTGAAATGAGGGTGCGGGCATGATAAAACTACAGGGAAGGATAGGTCATACTAGTTAAAGAATAAAATAGTCAGATATGTTTCAATGATAAAAGTGGTTTTTACATGTTTCTAATCACAACTTTTGATTCTCAGTGCCAGACACTAAATGAAGAAGAGATTTTTGAGATTCAAGACAAGCAGTCTCTCTTTCCTCTTGGTTGGATACATGTAAGTATTGCAAGCAGATATGTTGACTTCTTATGATTCTATACTTGGTCAATGTCAGTGTCTTCTACACTGGAGTACAACAACAAACAACGACAACATACCCAGTGAAGTCCCACAACGTGGAGTCTGGGGAGGGTAGAGTGTACGCAGACCGTATCTCTACCTTGGTAAGTAGAGAGATTGTTTCCGAAAGACCCTTAGCTCAAGACAAAGCATAAGCACAAGCAAAGCAACAGAAACGGTCAGACCCGGACAAGAAATTTAAAGCAATGTGAAAATGAAGGTAACAAAAGCGAATAAGCTATGATAAAGCATTCCGAAAAAAGAAGCAGTAACTAACGCAAGTAAATAAGATAAATAAACTACATGAAAGAACATACAACAGCAGAAATCAAAGGATAGGGACTATAAAACAATACTGCGCCTACTAGTATGATAGGCTAAGCAGGGCTATAATAATAACACTACAACTACCAGTATGTAAGCGTAAGTAGTACTACGCTCAACTACCTACTACCCTTCTACCCTAATATGTGTCCTCCCTAACCCCCTATCTAAGGTCATGTCTTCAGTAAGTTGCATCTGCGTCATATCACGTCTAATCACTTCTCCTCAATACTTTTCCGGCCTACCTTTCCCCCTTTGAACCAGTCCATAGACAACCTCCCCTCTTGAACCCGTCCATAGCCAACCTTTCACACCTTCGCACTGGGGCATTTGTGCCTTTCCTCTGCACATGCTCGAATCATCTCAACCTCGCTTCCCGCATCTTATCCTCCACTGAGGCCACTCTCACTCTGTCCCGGATATCATCATTTCTAATTCTATTCCTCCTTGTATGCCCACACATTCATCTCAGCATCCTTATCTCCGCAACTTTCATCTTTTGGATGTGCGAAATCTTTGACTGGCCAACACTCCGCCTCATACAACATAGTCGGTCTAACTACCACCCTATAGAACTTGCCTTTAAGTTTTTGTGGAACATTTTATCGCATAAGACTCCAGATGCGAGCCTCCATTTCATCCACGCTGTACCAATACGATGTGTGACATCGTCATCAATCTCTCCATTCCTTTGGATAATAGACCCGAGATACTTGAAGTTTTCTTTCTTTGGAATGACATGCGTATCAAGCCTCACCTCCACGTCTGTCTCATGGTCGCTTCCGTTCCTGCACTTGCACTCCAAGTATTCTGTCTTGGTTCTACTCAGCCTATACCCTTTAGACTCCAGAGTCTGTCTTCAAACCTCCAACTTAGCGTTCACTCCGCTGCGAGTCTCATCAATCAGGACTATGTCATCTGCGAATAACATACACCATGGAACCTCCCCTTGAATTTGTCGCGTTAGTCCAGCCATCACCAAGTCAAATAAGAATGGGCTAAGAGCTGATCCCTGGTGCAGCCCCATCATCACTGAAAAGTGCTCCGAGTCTCCTACTGTCTGTACCTTGGTCTTGGCTCCATCAACCATATGTAAGTCTCTCTTCCTCTCCCTATACTGCTTCACCAATCTGCTAATAAGATGAATGACTTTTGTAGTCGAATGCCCATGCATGAATTCAAACCGGTTCTCAGAAATAAACACGCCTTTTCTCACCCTCACCTCCACGAACCTTTCCCAAACTTTCATAGTGTGGCTTAGCAGTTTGATACCCTTATAGTTGTTACAACTCTGAATGTCACCTTTGTTCTTGTACAAAGGAATCATTGTACTCCACCTCCATTCTTCGGGCATTCTTGCCGTCTTAAAAATGACATTAAACAACTCAGTCAGCTACTCCAAACCTGCCCTACCTGCTCTACCAAAATTCAACTGGATCTCATCAGGCCCGGTCGCTCGTCCCCTACGCATCCTGCGAACAACACCCTTAACCTCCTCAACCTTAATACTTCTACAATATCCAAAATCCTGGTACCTTCCGGATTGCTCCAGATCTCTCAACACAATGTCTTTATCTCCTTCATTCAAGAGTTTATGAAAGTAAGACTGTCACCTACGTTTAATACGCGCGTCCTCCACCAGTACTTTGCCGTCTTCGTCCTTGATGCACCTCACGTGATCCAAGTCACGGGTCTTTCTCTCCCTCACCTTGGCTAGTCTGTACAACTTCTTATCCCCGCTTTTTTTCTAATTCCACATATAGCCGTTCAAAAGCCGCCGTTTTCGCCGCTGTAACCGCTAGCTTTGCCTCCTTCCTCGCCATCATATATAATTCCCTATTCGTCCATTTCTCTACCTCATTCTTGCTTTCTACCAATTTCGCATACGTCACTTTCTTTGCTTCACTTTCTCTTGAACTTTACCATTCCACCGCTAGTCCCCTCGATGCCCACCACGGCTACACCGTGAAACCCCTAGCACACCTCCCGAATGCAACTGGTCGTCCTGTCCCATATACCGGTCGCATCCCACTACTCCCCAAGCCCCCCTGGCCATCAACCTCTCCCCATCTCCTTTGCAATAGCCATGGTCAAACTCCCCCATTTGATTCTTAGTCTGTCATCCACAACCCTCCTCTTCTTCTCCATCTTGATCTCCAAATCCATCACCAAAAGTTTATGTCGGGTTGTAAGATACTCACTCGTAATAACCTTGCAGTCTTTATAAAGACCGTTATCAACCTTCCTAAGGAGCAAAAAGTATATCTGAGTCTTAGCCACCGAACTACGGAAAGTCACCAAGAGTATGAAGATTTAATAGTGAATTGACTTTGTTGTCTCCGTGGAATTAAGATAAGTAAATAAGAAAATTCAGCTGATATAGATATGTTCACCTTCAATGGAATTGTTTGAATTATTCAACCTTTATAAGGTTATATAGAGTATGTACTCTCTTGAATCTTGTAAAAGTTCCTGCAATACTGCTAGACAGCTATCTGGTAGTGTCATTATTTTTTTTCAATCATCCGTCGAAGTCATCTGAGCTTACCAAACACTTGGATACCCTGATTGTAATACGTTTTCTGTCTCAAGTTACTTCATTTGCAATCACAAAAGCGGACT
Source organism: Anisodus tanguticus (assembly GCA_034509755.1). Lineage (NCBI taxonomy): Eukaryota > Viridiplantae > Streptophyta > Magnoliopsida > Solanales > Solanaceae > Anisodus > Anisodus tanguticus. The sequence goes on along the minus strand of CM067561.1, from coordinate 6,268,898 downwards.
CTGTTATGGTTTATGCTGACATGGTTGATGGTTATGTTTCACTCATTAAGGTCACAATATGCTTTGGTAACACTAGTGACTTCATTTTTAAAGATCGTAGGGTATATATGAATCTATTTGTGGTAAGGCATTCAGTGTCTTATTTTTCGCTTAACACTGTTTTATGTCTGCAATTATTTTGCCTCTTAAGCTTTCCCATCTCTGCTGCATGTAATAATACAACATGCGACTCCTTCTGAGTCTGTCTTTTCCTGTTCTAGTGGCTGTTTATTCTTTTTCGTGTTTTGGCTTGGAGGGTCATTTTATGTCATATCACCTGATAATCCAGCTTCCATAGAACGACCTTTCATATTGTTATCTTAAGCTTATCTGATTTACTCCTACTTTTGAATTAGGGTACAATGTTCCAATGAAGTGGAGTGTTCTGAAAGTCATTAGATTCTTTGTTGTCATAACTGGCCTAAAATCTACTATGTTGGAATAAAAGATGAAACATTTGCAGGAGAAGTCTCTGGCATGGTGTATAAATGAACTAGATTTAGTTGCTCTCACATCTTGACTGGTTTTATCACCCTTGAGTATGACTTGTTGGCTTCTTATTTGTGGTAATTTGCAGACACATCCATCACAAACATGTTTTATGTCATCAGTTGATCTGCACACTCATTATTCTTATCAGGTAATAAGCAATGCTCTGTGTTACTTTACCTTAGATATGACTGAGCAAGGTTCTGATGTCCAATTCTTTGGAATATAAATTGTGTATATTTCTTTATATTTCTCAGAAGTTGAAGCCTCTCCATCTAAGTGTAATTGTGAAATGGCCGAATGTAACTTTACAATCTAACAATAGGTGGTTTTTGGTAGTTCTGACTTCTATACATTGAATATCTTTTACTTGTGGCAAAAGGATTTGCTATAGATTTTAAATCTTTGGAGAATATCGTCAGAAAAATGTGGATTATATTATCGTCAGAAAAATGTGGATTAAAAATATGAAATTTTTTCTTACCTCCCTCCACCCCATGCGCTACCCCATCCTCAAATTTCTATTTCATATTCTTTTTACTTTTATAAAAAAAATTATAAAAAATATGAATTGTGTTCTTACTTCCTACCCCCCTCCACCCCATACCCTACCCCATCCTCAAATTTCTATTTCAGATTTTATTACTTTTATAAAAAAAAATTATTAAAAATATGAAATTTTTTCTTACCTCCTACCCCCATCACCCAACCTCCCCCCCACTACCCCCGCCCTCCCACCCCACCCCCAAAGTTTCTATTTTATATATTTATTTTACTTTTATAAACTTTTTATAAAAAATGAGAAAAATTTGCTTACCCCATCCCCTGAAGTTTTTACTTTATATATTTACTTTACTTATACAAATTTTTTATAAAATATGAGAAACTTTTCTTCGCCCACTACCCAGCCCCTACCCTCCCACCCATTATTTTATATATTTATTTTATTTTTATAAAAAATGAAAAAATTCTTTAAAATATTATTCTTATTTTAAAAATAAAGATATGAAAAAATCAAATATCATACAAAATAAAATAACATCATAAAAGGTAAGTTTGAAATTTGTAAAAGTAATGGGTCAAGTTGGGCAAGTTGGGTTATGATCTATTGATTCAGCCCATATTGACCCGCCCATCTTGGCCATGTAAGCTTTGGGCGGGTTGGGCATTGGCCCATCTTGACCCGCCCAACTTCAGCCCAAACGGCCCACCTGCCACCCCTAATTATACCTAATCAAAGATGTTCATCCCATGGGATGAGAATGGATTTGTAACTGCTCATTTTCTATCATAGGGTGCATTTTTGTTTCTCCACACTTTCTTTTGGCTCATTTGTAGATTATGTTGCCAGAAGCAATTGCAATTGTGATGGCTCCTACAGACACTGCCAGGTAAGCCATTATCTATTATTCTCTGGTATTGCTCGAGTAGCTTGTGCACAAAAAAAAGATTCTTAGTACGGTTCTTTGCTAAGTAATACTGTTCTGATTCCCAGCTCCATATTTAACACTCGTGAATTGTATGTTAACTATGCAAGTCTTGGGTGGACTAAACAACACTCTTTTAAAGAAGTCAATTATTGGGTGATTTTTGTTGAATCAAATTCTGATTTCCTACTGCGGCCGTGCTTGGACTTGACCATGCCTTTGGGCTGTTCAGGCTCATGCGATGCCAGCGACAAATGCACTTATCAGAGAGTTTTTAAGCTCTGGAGTCCTAAAACCTATAAAAGTAGTACATCTGAGATCTGAAAAAAGTCTATTAATGGAAGTGACTCTAAAATACTGATTGCAGTGTTTTTATGTGACAGCCCTCATGGCATATTCCACTTGTCTGATCCTTCTGGCGTGTCTGTTATTCGCAATTGTCAACAACGCGGTTTTCATCCTCATGAGGAGCCCGATGATGGAAGTCCAATATATGAACACTGTTCTCATGTCTATATGAATGCAAACATGAAGTTTGATATTGTAGACCTTCGCTAACCTCACAATTTTATAAACCTTGGGAGGCTGCACATTTAGGAGTTACAATGATGGCTGTATAGAAGATTGTCTTAACTTTTAAAGTAGTCAACACCTTGTACATTCATTCACAGGGATCTGAAGATACAGTTTACATGAAGTGAGCGATTGTATTTGTTTTCTTTTCTTAGTCCAAGAATTTATATTGTAGATCTTTCACCAAATTGATATGAGAAAAGTTGCAACTTATAATAGTTTTCATGTAGTTTTCAAATATATAAATTTTAATCTTAAAATATTGAGTTCATCTAATTCAATTTAGCTTCAAAGTTTACTCAAATTGACTATCTAAAAGCGAAAAGTATTATATAAATTGGGACGGATGGAGTAGTAAACTAGTGAATTTATCCACGTTTTGTGCAGTTATATAAAAGAAAAGAACAGAAAAAAAAATTAAAAAGAGAATGGTATCTTTCATTTTCTTTATCGAATGATATATTCCACTCAGTGTATTGCGTTTTTATTGACAAAAGCAGAGCGAATGATACAGGGAAATGGTTTTGTAGCCATTTACAAACTTGTTTTTAGTTATATGTCTTTTTTGCAAGAGATCACTTTTTTATACCTAAGAGATCTTCATTTTTACCCGTATAAGATCCGGAAAGGTTACTTTCTTCTATTCAAATTATTAGTGGGCAACGGATCTCATTTACCCCATAAATGTTAGGCATGTAGGTTTGCAAGAGATATTTTGAATTAGGATTTAAGTTATACTCCATACAACTAATTTAGGATCCTAGCCTCATTGACCCTCGGGAAAAAAAACACGACAAATGGAACAGAATGATAACAAACTGATAAATGAAATTTGGATGTTAATATTCTGGTAACATCACCTCAAACAAATAATCTATAATGGAAGACATGAACATCCAAAAGCTGCTATTAGTTTCATTTATCTTCTTCTATCTCAATGGCCACAAGAATCATAAAAGAGATGTAAAAACATACAAGAAGAATAAAAGAGATGTAAAATCATACAAGAAGAATGTGCATTTCACAGGGAGCAAGATCAAAATTTGATAATCTTTTAGAGTAATGTGCATTTCACAGGGAGCAAGATCAAAAATTGATAATCTTTTAGAGTAGCAAGATGTCAGCAACAACTTCATCAATCAATGAATTTAGCAATCGTTTCTCGATCTGTATTCCGAGTTCAAATGCTTCAACTTCAAAGTCCAGCCATCTTCCAAAGTAGCTGCTCATGTCCTTGTCTACGAGTTCATCAACCATGCAGTTTCCCATGCCACTCCAACCTGATATTTCCCTATATACTTCTTCTGCTAGCCTCTCCTTGTTTCTAACCACCAATACACCTTTTGACCATGTATCATATCCACCCTCCACATACTCCCTACATCTCAAGTCCAAGCATTCACCCACACAATCAAATACAACCTTTCGTCTTTGTTTTAGCTCATCATGTCCACGACCATTTACCCTTTCCAATTGATATAAAAGGTGTGGATTGATGATCTCGTGAGACCTTCCCACTGCGAAATCCATGAACACCGACTCAATATTGCATAATATGTCCTTCACATATTCCAGCTCCCAATTTGGTGATTTCCCAGAGTCCATCATGCGGAGATGCTTCCCGTCTTCCTTTTTACCAGAAGTTGAAGTGGCAGAGTCTAACAAATCTACATCAGGTTCTATAGAATGGAACTTTTTCCATGAGCCTACACCAAACACTTCTTTAGCTTGTACTGATGAACTTTGCTTGCTAGCTGAAATTCATTAGATAATGTTCAGATATATCTATAGTCTCAATCTATGTTCATGAGTGAATAGGCACTAGGTCTGCTGATCTTACCTCCTGTATAGTTACTTTCTGCAGTATCTGAAGAATTGCAACTTTCAGAAAGAAAAGAATGCTCAAGAACAGATATAGGGCTTGGGAACCGACTGCCAAACATCTTCCTGCATTCAAATTCACTGCTGCCATTCTCACTCGATTCCTCTTCAATCCCCTGAAACGATACAGATTAAATGATGAAATTAAAAGGTTTCTGTAAAGAGCTTTCTATAACTTATAAAAGAAGAGTTCTTAAGCAAATAGAGCAAATACAATTACCAAAAGTACATTGAATTAGGAAAGTAGGTGACAATTACTTTCTGCAATGTGCTGAAATTTTTAGTCAAAGATGTCTAAAACCATACTACGTCAAATTCAACTCAACTAAAAGCAGGAGGAGGAAACAGTTTAGTCAAAGATGTCAAAGCCCTCACAACATCAAATCATTAAAAGGCATAACGGGCTAAACAAGAAATGCAGGTTAACATAGAGTTATCTGAATGGTCTAATTAAATTCTCATATGACAGGAAAAACTGTAGAAGAATACCAATTGATGTATACAGGTATCTGCAACCTAAAAACAGAGTGACAAACTTAATACAATAAAGATTCAAGTGTAAAACAGAATTCTGCCAAACCTATGATACATACCTGATGCTTCTGCTGCTCAGTAGAAGAAAAGCCAGGGTTGCAGCGGCTGCCTAAATCATCCACGTCCATGTAATCATGGTTCCTGTTACCATGAAACGTGGCGGTCTTCTCTAAGCCACTCAGAGCTGGTGACTGATCCTGGAAAATCGATGAGGAACTACTGGACGTTCCTGTTTTCTGGCGTGAAGATTCAACTACATAAGATAATTCTCTTAACTTTTGATCCAAAAGAGTGCTCAAAGCATCCCCTCCATTCAAGTTATGCCCAAAAGGAGCCTTAAGACTATTCATACAATCTGAGGTGAGCTGCATCTTTTTACTTCGAAAATCTGTGCTAAACTCACGACTTTTCCCTAACACTTCTCTTGGGGGCTCAGGGCTGGGTGGTATTGATCGTGTTAGGGGAGCATTGAAAGTAAAGGAAATAATGTCTGTCCCTTTCCCTTTATTGTTCTCACCCCAATCCATGAATGTGCCGGACTGAATCAGCTTTCCACTTTTATGAGTAGACATGCTCCCAGCAGCCTGATTTTTCTCATATTGGATATCACCGTCACTAGGTCGTTTCTTACGTGACACACTTTTAGTACAAGAATATGTTTCTTCCTTTTTATCGTCTGCCTCTCTGCTCAACCTCCTGGAACTGACTTTAGAGCTTTCAGCCATTTTACCTGAACTTATCTGTCGCGCAAAGGAAGAATCACCACTAAGTGTTCGTTTTGCTTGTGAGTTGGAAAGAAATTGCTTAGAAAGTGGCTTCCCCCTATCAGCTATGCTATTTTGTTTTTGATTATTCTGCCGCAGAACACTTGAACTGTTATGTACAGATGGTTTCTTGTGTGTGTTCTTTTCTGTACTAGGTTGGCTTGTAAAGAACTGGTTTGAAATGACTTTACTTGGTGGTTCTTTCTGGACAAGTACACTTCTGCTACTGCCTGGATTTAGGCCCTCTCTTTTCTGGACATTGGCTTTTGCTTGCAGGGCTAGTGAAATAGATTTTCCTTTAGTTTTGCCTCCAACAAAAGATTCATCAGAGTCTGAGAAATCTTTCTGCCTAGTGGTTATTATATCTGCCGATCCATTCCAGCTCTTATTCATAGGTTGACCTTTAAGGTACTTAGAAGCATTAGACTCAGCTGGCCTTCGAGAAGCTTCAGCAATCTTGGAACCTTTTTGAGAAGCTTCAACCCTTTCTTTTAAATCTTTTACCTTCAAAGGAACTGAAGAAGATCCAATTAGGGACAGTTTTGCTTTCGAAGCAGTTTGAGGTCCTGCCTCAAGTATTCTGGCGGCTGCTTCCATTATGTGAGCTGCATTCTGAGGTGGGATAGAATTGGCACTTTTGATTGGGGATAGAAGCTTACAATGAGTGATTGGGATTGATTTAGCGGACTTAGGAGGCAAAATCTCCGTTTGAAACTTCTCGATCTTCCGTTGATTTGGCCCCAATGAGCTTCTGCCTAGAGCCTCCATCTTCACATGGAGGTTACTGGAATATCCTGTTTGAAAATTTTGTTGGTATTCAAGGTTTCTCGAAAGGCAAGGAGCACTTCTTAGAGACTGGGAATCAAAAATTGGAGTTGAGTAAGGTTCTGAAAAGTTAGGGGATGGCAAGCAATCCAATCCCATAAGCCTTGCAACGACACCAGCAGGTTTGATTCCATAATATTCCTCATCAGTCACCGACGAAGCACAACTGTAATCACTGCTTCCTTTGACACTAGACCCAGCTATAGTATCTTCCTCATTGTTCTGCAATCAAAATAAGTTTCAGTTGAAAAAGTATAACAGGAAAATTAGGTGGACAAAGAAAAGATGGGAGAGCTTAATTAACTATTGAATACAGACCAGATGAACCCGAGTCATAGGCAAGTTCCCATCACATCTCTTCTTCTGTTTGGATTGATCTGCAAAAAAAGCATAGGAATCATGCTTGTTCAGCCATTATAACACCTAACAGCATAGTTTTCTTGAAGTAGTACCACTACATGCACATGGAAGAATAAGTAGTCCTAACCATTGTTCATAAACATTTTCAGCCTTTACCTGGTATGTCAGACTTGCTAGAGAGCAATTTCTTCCGCGATTTTGCATTCCAATCAAATAGCTGCAGGAAGCCATCAACATAACCTCCTCCACTCTTGGAACCATGTTTCGCAGCACCCATATTCACCCGCTGATCTCAAGCTCTCTTCAAAATTTGTGAACTGAAAAAACAGCTATAACAGCAAGCATGTTGTTTCCAGACCCCAGCTCATCTGCTGGAAATTTTAGAAGCAAGAGATACTGTTTATAACAAACCTTGGGATATCTAAAAGGGTGAGTAAAATGTAGATGCTTTTTAGCATCTTCTTTCAGAGATTTGTTCCTTTAGGCTACTTTATTTGTCAGCGGAACTTGAGAAATTAAGGAAATGGAAACGGAGGAAATATGCTCCCCCCCCACAGTTACTTTTGAAGATCTTATCTTTTCTTTTACATAGTCTCCCATTTTGTCAACCAATTTGCTCAACTCCTTTTCCCTTGACATTGAAAACTATATCTCTTTCAAGAATTCAAATGAATACGCATGAAAACTACTTGCATTATCCAAATCTTGATGTGACATCTTTCCAGCAAATTTCTCCATTTTTAAAATTCCAGTCATTCGATCAATTTTTTTAGCTAACTGTAACATGATAACAAACTCAAATGCCTTTTCTTGATATCACTAGTCGAATGAGGCCACCTACTTGGGGACCAGTTAGAGAATCTTACTCAGAACATGCGACAAGTTCATTTCAGATTGTTACTTCATCTTGGTTGAGTCTTTACTCTGTAGTAGTGAAACCCCACACATTTGAGAAGCATTCTCTAGTTGGCATTACATCATGACTTCAGAAAAGTCACTCGTGCTCCCTATACTAAGTCACTAATTACTCCATCCAAACGTAGACCACCTAATCCTATTTCCCACTTTCCCGACTCTGACAAGATCCTCACTTCTCTCAAGTTGTCTATTTTCAGTTGATTACTGACCTGCATTTTCTGAAGTTCACCTCTAATATACCAAAGTGAGTAGCCATATGACCAAGTTAGTTCAAAGTTGTGCCTCCAGTACTAAGAAAGCTTATTAATTCAGTGTGAGAACAAAAAGGTGGCAGGACTACAAATTTGATTGAAGAAAAAGAGAGAAGATCTTGAGAACCTTAATGTCATTAACACTTTACTAAAATCAAATTAGTTCCTGTGACCTTTGAATTGGGACTCACTTTGTGACCTAATCAGCACATAAAATCTGTTGCAAAATCAAATTGCATTGCAGACAACCAGACACAAACTCTTTCTTGATTTCCCAAATCACTCCAACGCATTGAAGTTATAGTCAATCAAAGATTTAAAATCTAGTGCTTTTACAGAGAAAATGTGAACTAGAATATCATTAGTACCCACCCTCTAGTAGGTCTACAAGTTTCCAAACTGAATCATATCTAATAAAAGTTCTCCATGGGGAAATATATTTTCTCCCTTTCCTTTCTCTTCTGCTTTGATATCAAGATCAAAAGCTCTCAACTTTTTATGCTAAATCTAGGTCAACCTATAATTTAACAATCTGCAAAAATAACAAATTGAAGATATTCAACCCCGTGAATTGTCAAGCAAAAACAAAGCACTGAATCAAACATTCTCCAATGTAACAGTCCTACAAAGAGAACAACAACCCTATAGTCACCACCATTTTAAAGAAACAAAACTAAAGAAAACAAACCCAAATATGAAAAGGACTCAGAAGAAATCAGAACTCATTAGGCCTCCAGACTTCACAAATTCTGGAGAATGATCAGGCATAAACATACTAAAAAATCAATCTTTCCCATGTATAAACCATAAACAAAAAGCCCCAATTGGTATCAGCATTAAGACACAAAACAAAACTTACATGACCCAAAACAAATCAAATGTTAAACCTCCTGCTAGCTAATCCTGTCCTTTCCCAGACCATCAGTGCTTGTGGGTCTGAAAGATCAACCAAAAACATTGTACAAAAATCAATCTTTCCCATATATCAATTCATACAAGACCACCATGAAAAACTAAACCAAGAAAAACAACAAAAATGAAAAAAAAAAACTTACATGACCCAGAAAAAATCAAGACTTTGACTCCAAATTTTCAATTCTTGTGGTTTGTGTTTTTTTTTTTGGGGTGGGGGGGTAAGGGGGAAGGGGAGGAATAGCAAGTGAGAAGTGAAAGCTGTAATCTTTTTTTGAACAGAGAGGATTAAATGAGGAAGACAAAGAAAACACAATTAAATTTTTGAAATCTGAATATAATTAATGGGTTTGTCCACAAAGGGTTAAAAAGCTTCTAACGTCTCTTTTGTGATGAGAGAGAGACATTTCAAATTCTCCAACGGGACGCGCTCCTGTTCCCTTTCTACTTTGAGGATTAAATTCCCAGATATTAAAATAATAAAGTCAAAGACAAACACAGATGTTTTAAAACATTTACTACTCCTGTTAATTAAAGTCATATCTTATGTTGGATCCTATATTTTTTAATAAAAGTAACTTTTATCTAAAAAAAAAACATTATTTATTCAAATCTCAAATCTGATACTCCAACTTTTTTTCTTTTTAAAAAATTATATCAAGGAAAAATTTCAAAAAAGTACACTTTGATTTACATTTCAAAAATTTAGCACATAAATTTTACATTGCAAAAATATAACTCATAATTTACATTGTTGTAAAGATATACCTAAAAACACTTTTATATAATGTTATACACTTACATATAAAGTATATAATGTGTAGGTATATACACTAAATAAAATAATTATACATGAAAGTATGAACTTATACACATATTTATACATAATTAAATAATATTATATAAATGAGTATAAAGTATAAACATAGATTTGGTTGAGAGAGAACGGTTTATATTTTTTTCATCATTTTTTAAGTGAATTTCATTCCCCTCATTTTTATCACTTTTCACTAGAAGTAGAAACCCCTTTTAAGGGATATCATTGATTATACAAAAATATATAACCATGATTATACATGTGCAGTACTCACGGTACAAAAGGAAACCCCTCATTTTTTCACTCTTTTTTTCCTCCTTCAATAATCTTTTTTGTTGTGTAAGAACAGAGAAAGCTTATCATTTTTCTTTGTTTTATCTTAAATTTATTTCCTACATATATCTGTTGCAACGTATATCTGATTTTTTTCCTCAGGTAAAATTTTGTTTTTGGTTCTGAATTTTTCGGGGTTTACCTGAAATTGAATCTGATGAGTGATGAATATGCTTTTGTTGTTATCTATGGAAGTTTTTCGAGATAGAGTTTCATGGAAATCGATTAGATTTGGACTCTTTGACTGTTTGAATAGGTTCACCGGCGATTCGGGTCTGTTTTGAATTTGGTGGTAGTAAGTCATTTTTTTAAGATTTAAAAATGTGTGTTAATTTTAATAGCATTGTTACCCTAATTAATATAAAAAGGGATAGCTCGGTGCACTAAGCTTCAACTATGCGCGGGGTACGGGGAAGGGCCGGACCATAAGATCTATTGTACGCAGCCTTACTTCACATTTCTGCAAGAGGCTATTTCCACGGCTTGAACGCATGGCCTCCTGATCACATGACAATAACTTTACCCGTTACTCCAAGGATCCCTTCACTCTAATTAATATATAATATAATTATTTCATATATGAAGAGATGGAGCCTATTCATCTTTTTACTAATAATAATCAAAACATAATTATATCTTTAAAAATCGGTAATCGATTCTTCTTTGTTCCCCACGATAGTAGCAGTAAGATCCATGTCTCCAGTGAAGGCATGAGAGTTTTCTAAAAGTCTCCTCTCATTACTTATGGATAAAGTTGTTAAGCTTTTACACACGGAAAGATTTTCCCATTCTAAATAAGAATGAGAGTCTTTCATCAAATGTCCAACTGATCATTACGCCTGTATTGTAAATATGCAGTTAGGAATAATCCAGCCAAAGTAATAGAAATTAGACCTAACACGATTCCAAAGTAAATTACAATTTGAACTGTAATATCTATCAGATTAAAATTTCAATAGCTAATTAATTAACTTCTCATATCTTTTTAATCAATAGAAAAAATATCTTTTTCACGAGTTTTTTTCGGGTTTGACTCCGCTCCATTAGTTTTTGCTCTATTAATTGTCAATACACCCCCCTGATGAATGACAAGTGTCATAGTTATTGTGAAAGGTACTAATGGTACCTTTATCTTATTCTCCGTTTTTGGTTAAGTTCTATTAATGGTACTAATTGAATTTTTTAAAAAAGGAGCTAATAATTAAGTATTATTTAATTAAACAATTACTAAGAAAGCATTCAAATGTAAAAATGAAAAATAACTTTGTACCATTTTTTTTGTTCATGTCAAATAACTTATTGGGTTTCAATTAAATAATTAGTAAATTTTTTCTATTTTTGGTTAATCATTTTTCGCCAAATAAACTCTTACACACGTTTTTTTCTCTTTTAAAGTTAAGAAGAATTTTTTTTTGAAACTTCTTTTTTATATATATATAAATTCTATTTCATTTATTCAAAAGGGGAATAATCAAAATTATTTTGATTTTTTTTGTAAATTTTTGTCTTTATATTTAAAAGATTTTAGTGAAAATCATAACTTGCAATAAAATGGCCCTTTTATTTAAAGGAAGTTCAACCGCATTCTTTTTTTTCTTTTCCCAAACTCTAATTCTAAAAGACTTTATTTTAGGAGAAATCAAATTTATTTAAGAAAAGTATTTTTAAAACATGTTCAAAATTTAAATAAAATCAGTTAATCAAAAGCTTTGTTTTTTAACTTAAGCCCTTTTTCCATGTTTTCTTAAAAATCAAGTAAGACAAAATGCTTTTCGCAAAGCAGTCTTAAATCAAGACTCGTTTCAAATCATTTGCAATTTATTTAGGAAAAAACTGTTCAACACAAGTAAAATGAATTCAATAGTGCAATCAACCGAATTCAATAATTAAATTAAAATATTTAATTTATTAATCTCAGGTCTAAAATTACAAACGGTACTCCCTATTCGTTCTAGCGATATAAGTATCGCATCTAAACTATTTCAATTAGTCTCTAACCTACGATTTCAATATTAAAATTACAAAACACATAACATCAAAATACAATAAATAATAAAACTGGGTCAGGCTAGTGGGCATACCGGTCCACCAGTTAATAATGTTATGTTCTTTGTCATTTTCACTCATGACGACGCCTTCAGCAACTTTCCGGACTCCATAAAAATATGAAATTGGCCGCATGCCCAACAGGTCAAAACCAGTCACACAAGGAGGAAGAATGGACCCACCAGGCCCAACGACATATAAAGGAGGGGGAAATAAATGGAGTTAGAGAAGACCCCAAAACTTATCAAATATAAGGTAAATAAAACAATGATATCAAATTAAGCATATATATATAATATATATATATATATATATATGCAACTTATATTAACTATAGCAGTCTGAAAAGATAAGCTAACAGGCCCAGATAAATAACGGTCTAATATCAGCAAACACACGGGCCTCCTCTCAAGTGATACGAGAAAGGAGAAACAGAACCAACAAATGTCAGTCCAACCATTTGACACAAAGTATTGGGCTTCACGTTCAAGATAAACAGAACATGCCCATATCTAATATACATTTATAACTAAGCCACCCCACATTTAGCACATATTTTGACATATATAAGTCTGATATGCAAAAAATATACAAAGTATACATGATATACTTGAAAGTATACAAGAATATACAACCTTGATTTACACCCGTGTATACTAAGGTCTCTATACCTTATATACCTTGAAATATATCATTATATATATTCGACAACTCATGTAGACAATACAAGAAAACAAGATTAATATGAACAATTCAAAATCACAAACAAAAATGAGGAAATTCAAGAACATCTCGTGACAAAAGACAATAAACAAATTAAGCAAAAATGATAAAAAATAAAAAAAAAACAAGTACAGACAGGAAAAACATACACATGCATCTCATTGTGATTCAATATAAGTGGTAATAGGCCAATAGATAAGCATATTCAGACCTGGACCTAAACTTGAACAAACAGGTAACATGTTTCATTTGTATTTAAGAGATCGTGCTTAAATTAATAACTTGGAAAAAAAGGACAGGTCCAGTTCATGCCTGAGTAACACAAAAATCACATTTCAACCTTTCTCATGCAAACATGTTTTTCAAATCAACTTATGGTCTCAAGCTATCAACCAAAGGTGAAAGAAAGAAAAAGAGTCTCAAAACTCCATCCAATTTTCATACGAAAACTACATCGGATGGGAATGACTCTGATTAACCATACACCTCAATAAAATATTTGAAAGAAAACATGACAGTGAGAAAACAACAAGGCTAGGGTCATTTTCAAAAACACATGCTTAACCACTTGTAAGCCGACATACTCACATAGACTGATTCATGAACCAAATGAAAACACATATATTCTTAACAAACAGTCTGAACATGGACAATTTCAGTAAAAAAAAAAAGGCATAATAATCACATACTTCTAGTAGGCAATTTAGACATGTGTGTGTACAACTTATCAAAGAGCATAGACATTTTATTCATACAAAGAGACTAGTTAAAATATATCTATTCATTCCTAGGCAGTTTTATACCCAATCACATCCTATACATGCTTAGATAAGCAGTTCATGAGACATTTGGGACATGGAGGTGAACAAATAATCATTTAAGGACAACATTTCAAAGGTGCAGAACCACTTAGGCTAAGCTAGACATGCAGAGTTCTAATCATGGACATATAGACATAAGAAGGAGCAAGTGACATAACAAAGATGATATTTCCAGATATGCAGAATCATTTTTAGCTAAGCATACATAACTATGTTCATGTTGTACACTAAACGAACAAAGTAAAATCAAGAAGGTTGTCAAACAGGTTCTAAGTCAACACTATCATACCATAATTAACCAACATCCCAAACATACTGAACTAAATACAGGGACTCCACAAGACAGCCTACTTCAACATTTTAGTCTACAATTAATCAGTCATTTTCAAAAACCAACAGATATACACAAAGCTTCATATTTGAAAGATGGAATAATTCCCCTTAGGGATTCCTTTCATTATTCACAATATATATAGCTGTACAAGGTTGATTCCTAATATGGTACGAATCCTAACTTACCTTACAAAGGTTGATTCCTAATACAGTTAGAATTCTAAGTTACCTTAATTATACATCTACCATTATTACAAAATATACGGAGAATATTCTGAGAATATTCGCTAATAATATTGACTATCCTAGACTCATACAAACAGATTTATAATCATACTGGTAGATATTCAAAGAGAACCTACCTTATACCACTCCTCAATCATAGAGGACATAGGAATAGGTCGTACAAACATATATCCAAGTTCATAAAGCAATTAAAGATTTGTCACTACTTAACATGAGATTCAGACAAGTCAATTACCAAATTACAATTACAGACTCAGAATTTGACCACTACAGAATATAGCTCTCAAACAATCCTACCAATCACCTATATCATGGTGTTTACCAAAACAAGTAATAAAACAACATAGACATCACATAATTCTAACTATGAACCTTTAGCATAGCATACTTAAGTGTTAACAATCAACTAGACAAATAAACATCATAAGGTATTTTTACTAATCACGGTCCCCTTAAACATGCTGAAAACTTAGCTCATTCTGCCTCATAATCTCTATTACAGGTCTTAAGACAACATATATATCACACAATCCTAAATATAAATCTAACACACCATTCTTAAACATTAACAAATAAACAGACTAACAAACAACTACTCAGTTAATCAACAGTAAGCATCATGCAGTATTTGACTTAATTCATAATCTTCTAAAAAAACAGGTACTAATTAACATCATATTATTACATAATATATAGTATAAGTTAAATAACACATGCAAAAAAATTTCTAAACAGAGCATTCTTGAAAGATTTCACCTATGTGAGTGTGAAAGTAGGCTGCTTCTTATGAGATTTGGGCTCATTCTCAAAAGCACTCATGAAAATTGGGATAGAACAAAGCCGTAATGTGATGGTTGTTAAAGCTCATGTCAACACCTTGATTATTATGTGTAAGTAGTGATACTTTATTTTCCTTAAGCAGTCATAGTTCAAGTCTGAGATCACTATGACTCTGGAGTAAAGGTTACTGTTTTACTAAGTGGAGGTTCAATGCAGAGCACACCTTCATTATGCATAATAGTCTTGCTTCAGCTGAGAAAAATCAATTCAACGGGATTCACTATAACTATAATGCTATATATTATCGATATTCAATATGAATAATAAATACGCGTAGAGACTAATCAATGTATGCAAAAAGAGTAAAACTTGCACAATCAGAAAGAGAACGACCAAAGTCAAAAAAATTTGCCTGATGTTGATGGAGGAGTATGGAGCAATGCTTGAGACTGTTTGTAGAGTGAATTTTTTTTCATCAAGAGGAATTTAAGAAGCAGACATATGAGGCGTTGCTTCTCAATGGGACACAAAGGCAATTTCTCCCGACATTCTATTAACAATAAAATAATTCTCTAAAAATGTTAGTGAAAGCCAATAGTCATTGGATTTCTTTGATGGTAGGTAGTGAAAATCCTCTGTATATATAATTGTCCAATAATAATGTTGATTCCAATGGTTATGTACTCTTGTGCTTTACCATAGTATCCAACGACAAATTTCACTTTTATGTTTATCCAATATTTTTCTCTATTATTCAATAATGGACCAACACAAAATAGAACAAACTCCATGGATTGGGATTTGATCATTCAGAGATCGGTAATCTACTTATCTCATTGCAGAAAGTTGTTTTGTTAAAAAAATAAATGCATAAAGCAATATGTAGGAAAAATGATGATAATGACTAGGGCTGTCCAGTGGGTCGGGTCGGCATGATCCCGATCCGGCCCGTCCCGCTACCCGCCCCGCCCTATCCTGACTCTGTCCAGCCCCGCCAGCCCTCCTCCCAGTTTGCACATATAGTCGTTGCAACAATGACCAAATTTCGATTTTGACCGTTGTGCAACGGCTATAACAACCATTTTTGCCCCCCGTTCCCCCAATCCCATAAACCCCCTACCCCTTAATATTTATTTTTAACTCCTAAGTTACTATATCTACACTTTAACCCTATTTCTCAACTATAAATACATCATTTTCCTCTTCATTTTTCTCACAAATCTTCCTACCATCTCTCAATTTATCTCTCTACAATTCTACATTGCCTACTAAATATTATATTTTTTTACTCATTTATATCAAAGTTAAAACATTTGGAGTGAAGTTGACAACTAGCTTGAGGATCATCCATCGAGCAAAATTTCAATTTTCAACCTCGATTACACGTCGACGTTACGTCGGCGTTTGGTACCTTCGTTTCTTCTAGTAGGGGTAACAAGGGTAAGGGTACATCTTCTAGTAATCTTATTTCTAGTCCCGATGATTTCATTGATTTCACTCATATAGATGAAACTTGATTTCACTCATATAGATGAAACTGCTTTTTTTTTAATGATATAACATTAGACGATGAGGTAGATGAACCAAATTTTAATTTAAACGATAATCTAGATGACACACCCATTAGTGCACATCAACCTCAAGCTCAGACTGAGTCTCAACCTCAAACTGAAACTAGTATGCCTCATATTCCCACTAGTATGAGTCGAGGCCCCACACAACGAAAATTAAAATCAGCTGCATGAATTTTTTTTATAGGGACCAAGAGAATCAACTAGCTAGATGTAAAATTTGTAAAAATGTTTATAAATTTAAAATCAGAAAAGGTCAACGTGGGACGGGAGGTTTATTGAGACATGTACAAGGCGAGCACACAACTAGTTGGAATCAATATCTGGCTAAAAAATCGGGTGTGTCAGTGCCATCTGAGTCGGGACAAGGTTCACATAGTGTCCCCGACCAAGTACAGAGTCAAATTAACCTGACGACTGAGGAATTTTTGGTCCTAAATATGATAAAAACAAAGATAGGAAAAATATGAAAAAATTAGTTGCGGTAGAGGGTTTGCCTTTTTCATTTCCTTGCTCTCCTGGTTTTATTCATTACATTCGAAAACATATAATCCTGCTTTTAATGCTTTTCCTAGATCAACTGTTAGAAGGGTTGTTTTTTAAATTTACAAGTGAATATCAACAATTTTTACGTTATGCATTGTATCATTTTAATGGCAAAGTGGCTATCACCTCTGACATATGCCGTAGTACTAACGGTAATGATTATTTAACGGTAACATGTCATTGGATGGATCAAAATTGGTCTATGCAAAAACGTATTTTAGCATACAGATATATTGATGATAGGCACACTGTAAGTTTTATTGCACAAAATATTAATACAATTTGTGATTATTATGGAATAATTGATAAAATTATGACTATTACATTAGATAATGTTACTTCTAATGGTTATGCTATAAGACTTAAAAGTTCGATTAACTCCATGTTTTTCTAATCATTTTCATATAAGATGTGCGTGCCATATTTATAACTTAGTTGTAAAGGTTGACCTAAAACTTTTTGAAAGCATTCTTGATAAAATATAATTTGCTATAAATTTTATTTTTAAAGGTAATAAAATACAAAGATGCAAAAAGTATAAAAAAAATTGTCATGATTGTAGATTACCTTATAGAAAAATTCCAGAAGAAGTTCGAATAGGTGAAATTCTATGTATGAGCAACTATTTGTTGCTTAAGATTATAGACAACCTATAACTTTATTATTTAACGCCCATAATAAAAATTCAAGGGATATGCTTGTAGATAATGATTGAGATTTTTTTTTAGAACTTAATGGATTTCTAGAGAAATTTTTTCAAGCTACTAAAGAATTTTCCGTTATTTACTATCCCACTATTTCAAATATGTTATTTTATATAGCTCTAATATTTTGTTACTTAATGAATATATGAAAAAACCATCTTACACTCCATCTATTAAATCCGACTATTAAAGTAGACGATTGTAAAACACTTGTAGAAACGATTTATGATTGTATTGAAGTACTTCCAACAGACCCAACTGAAGAACCAACTCACAAACCAACTAAAAAGAAGTTATATGTATTACCAACAACAAAGTGCAAATAATCAATTGGCTTCAGTACCATCTTCTACTACTTCGCCGCAACCTTATAAAAAATATGCGGTTTCTGCTGCTAGTATTCAAGGTCTTAGAAATAAAATGTTTAGTGGTTCAACTTTTTCACAAGTTAGCGAATTTGATGTTTATGTTTTGCAGGGTGTTGTACCGTATGAATTAATTGTCAATGATGAAGGACATGAAGACTTGCTGAAATACTGGAGGCAGAATGAGAATTCATTTCCGATACTAGCAAAGATGATCCGAGATGTGTTGAACATTCAAGCGTCATCAACAGCGTCTGAAATCGCTTTTTCTGCTGGAAGATTTCAAATAGGAGAGCACAGACATTCATTGGCGGGAGACATATAGGAGATTGCAGTTCTATTCAGAGATTGTATTCGATCGGAGCGTAGAAGGTGCGGTCAACCGGAGATCAACGACGAAGAAGACTACAACTACAACGAAATCTTGTCCGAGGGAACGCGAAGCAACGTCGAACAATTTGACCAACAAATTCCAATTCCAACCGAAGATCCTCAAGACATTGTAAGGAATTAGAAAAAGTATGGTTAACTATGTATTTTTTTTAATTGCAATTTTACTATGTGATTTGCAACTTTTGAACAACACCACAAAGTTGCAATTTTGAAATTGTATTACAAAAAAATCATATTTCTATTAAATAATATAAGAGGCACAAAAACAGCCTTGGGATGTTTTAATTACACTATCTTGTTCAATTATTGAAGTGTTTATATATTTTATTTTTTAATATTAAGTGGCAAAAAAAAAATCTCGATCCCAATCCGACCCGTCCCGTCCCGGCCCCTCTTCCGGCCGGATATGGGACGGGATGGGGCCTCTTCCCGTCCCGCCTATCCCGTCCAGCCTGGCCCACCGGAGCCCGCGTCCCGACCCTCCCCTATCCCGTCGGGTCCCGCCCGGTTGGACAACCCTAATAATCTCAAACTGCCAGTTTAATTACTCTTATACGAGATAACTTCTTAAGAAACTAATATATTATTAATTTGACATATAAAAAACGTGCAAATAGTAACTGAAAGTTAAAGTAGCTTACATTTATGCAATAATCGTAGCACAAATTTTAGTTCAGTTAAATTGAGAAATAGTAGTTGCTCCATGACTCGTTTAACATTCTGTAATAGCGGATTTGCGTCAAATTTTTCAATTGAAATATGAAAAACTCATTTTATCAACATTTTGAACTTAAATGGGGAAATATATCAAAACGATTAATAGTTTTGCTAAAATACTTTGCTTCTTTTGGACGTATACAAATTATCCATTAAAATGTTATTAAATTAAAAAAATTAAGACACTTCATTAGTCTATCCAACTATAGATATTAAAGATATTAAGAAGCATAAAGTTTGTAGACAGTATGAGGTATAATTATACATTATAAAAAGGTTCAAAATTGCCCTTAACGTATTAGAAATGATTAAAAAATGCCCCCCTTCCACTATTGGATCAAATGTGACATTTCTTTCATATAAATGGCTCAAAAATGCCCTCAACGTATTAGAAACGGCTAAAAAATAACCCTCCTTCCACCTATTGGACTAAATTTGTCCCTAAAATTATTTTTTGGCTTAAAAGTGTTCCTTCCTTAATGACATAATTATATGATAGTTATTTAAATTTAAATTAAAAATGTGATCTTTATTTATTGGTCCACATAAAATTTTAACCCAACACAAAATCCGTTAAAACTTAATGTAGCCAAGCGATAAAATCATCTTTTCACCTCCCGTTTTCATTTGATTTAGCATACTGTTCTGTTGGTATAGAAATTTTGATTGAATTTTGATCAACTGAATCAGATAAAAAACTTGCGAGAATTTTGATTCCCTCTAGGTTTTCTGTACAAATGACAAAATTAAATAATTATGTCTAAATCCTAAATTAATTAGAATAGGCTATACTTTAAAAATAATTCGAACAAATATCGAACCAAATGTGAATAATTCCAGTATTGAAAGCATTCAAAATAAATAACTTTGGATAGCCAGTAGCAAATTCATACCTAACTTAAAGCATTCTCAGACACTTAAGCAAAAACAAAATCAAGCATAAACAATATGAGACCATGTAGCAATAGTACCTCAGATGATCATAGCAAGATAATTTCTCATCAAACAAGAGGTACACTACAGGGTTTATCAATATTTAGCTAGGCCATGTTTTCTCAAGGCAAACTTTTATCAATGTTGGTATAGAAATCAATATTTAGCATAATGGAGGAGCAATATTAAGCATGAAAATAACTTTATGGGCAAATTTGATTCAAAAGGTGGATGGAGAGGACATTTTTGAGTCATTCTAATACGTTAAGGGTATTTTTGAGCCATTTAGATGGAAGGAAGGACATATTTGATCCAATAGGTGGAAGACGGTCATTTTAAAACAATTTCTAATATGTTAAACGGTATTTTAATCCCTTTCCGTTATAAAAATAAACTAAACTTACTTGTGGTTGGTTTGGTACAAAATCTTGGATGAATATTGGGATAAGAAGCTTTGTATCAAACTTATTCCTTGGATTCTCCACCGTTGCAACAATAAGATGACCAATAATTTGAATCAAATATAACCGGAGCAAATGCCAGACATTTCTAAGCTTAACAAAAATCAGGCAACGCAAAGGAAGTGAATACCTTAACAATTAACTATGAGGGGAAATGAAAAATATAAAAACCAGTCTTTATTACTGAAGTCAAAATATTAAACCAAAATCTACCGAGTAAAACAACAATAATACAAGATAATAAAATGTACATAGAAATAAATGAAGAATTTATCACGGGTATCTTTGGTAGGATAGAAGTTATGTTCTTTCATAAATATTATCTTACAACGTATTGTTTAGTGTTTGGTTGGTGAGTAAAATAAAAAATTGTCCATCAAGAAGAAGAATCATTTAATCTATTTATGTATACACATCAAAATTGGAGTAGGAAATAAGAGGAAATCAAAACAGGGATACTAAAAATATGATAAGAGGCCGTAAATAAAATGAGAATATTAAAGAATTGTGAGAGGCATTACTGATGAATGTTCGCATAATGATAAAAATGGTGACTTTTCATTTTTGGACTTTAATGAGACAAAAATGTCGGGGTTAGTGTAACCGATATTTCTTTAATTGAATAGTGACTTTTAGGACTAATGGTGACTTTTGGACTTTGTAAAATTGTCATAGCAGCTCTTCAACGACTGGATTTTTTTTAAAAATAATTAAATATTATATTTAGAATAATTATGAGGGTATTTAAGTAATTTAACTTTTAAGTTAGGGGCTTTATGCTTTTAATATAGGGAAAATGGTCAAATTTGCACTCCAACTATGTTTTATGGAACAACTTTGCCCTCTGTTAAATTTTGAGATCAAATATACCCTCACCGTTTGCAAACTTGTTAAATTTCCCTCAATTGGACCGAAAAGTGTGTTGAACTCCACGTCGGATCCACGTGGATGCCACATCGAATCCATGTGGACTCCAATAAAACACATGGCATGTGGGACCCACACCTTTAACCACCGCTCCATCGCCATCGTCGACGAGCCGTCGCCCTTCACCCCACTACCCAAACCACTATTACCACACCACATCGCCACCCAACTGCTTCAACAACCAAACGACAACGACCCTTGTTCCATCACATCCACCAACAAACACTCATCCAGCAACCACAACCGCACCACCACTCCGACCTCTAACAACCAACGCCGACCACCCCCATTGCGTACACCACTACCACTATATCAGCACAACCACACCATAAACCAAACAACATCACAGCGACCAACAAACACTCTGGTGAACCCATCAAACTCCGGCCAGATCCACGAGCGGGCCCACCACGTCACCATCGTCTCCGGCGAATCACAACAATGACAACATCACAACTCCCTACATCCATCGCTGCTTCGCAACAACCGGCAAACACCAGATCTGCCATGAACCAATAACCGAACAGCCCATTCGACGTTATTTGGGTTTCCCAAGGCCGAGATTTATGCGTGAAAATTTGATTACGAGCTCGATTGGGTACTGAAGTTCTTGTATGAAATTGTAAAAAAAATTAGTTTTAGCTACTGATTTGTGAAGGTTGATGTCGGGTTTGGGGTCCAAACAGTTGGGTTTGATAAAATCCAAACCTAGGGGTATTTTTCATTGATAAATGCATTTGTGTAATTGATTCTAAGCTTTTTTTCTCACAACTTTGAGTGTTTGTTGGTATAGAAACTCCATTAATGCCATTGAAGGAGCTCTTGAAGCTTCAATTTCAAATTTCATTTATAATATCTCCGTTCAACATCGTGTTCAAAATCGGTCATGTTAAGATTGTGTTCTTCAATGATTAAAAAAGAATTAAGGGCAAATTTGAAATCTACGAAGTAAATGATTCTGAATTTATGATGAGGGTTATTTGGACTCTAATTAGGGTGGGGGGTCGGTTGTTGGCTGCTCTAGTTCACCGGAGCAGCGGGAGACGAAAAACGGAGGGAGTAGAAGAAGTGGGGTGATGTTTGGTGTGGGTCCCACATGCTATGTGTTTGATTGGCGTCCACGTGGATCCGACGTGGCGTTCAACACCTTTCCGTCCAATTGAGGGCAAATTTAGCAAGTTTGCAAACGGTGAGGGTATATTTGATCCTAAAGTTTAACGGAGGGCAAAGTTCCATAAAACATAGTTGGAGGACAAATTTGACCCTTTTTCCTTTAATATAATATAATATAGATATAGATATAGATGAATTCGATGACAAATTTAGAACCCATAAACTATAAATTCTAACTACGCCTCTCTTTGTCAGGCTCCTCCCATACCTAATTAGGATCTCTGGCGTAAACATCAGGATTGTATGTTTTGATACATCATATCCTTACGCGGTACATTAATCTTCAATTGAGTAATGAGGAAACATAAGTGATACTGGAGGGTTTCTGAATGTCTCAATGACACCGCAATGAAAATATGGAAGCTTGGCGAGATCAGTTTCGTTTACCAATTACTTGTTTCCCCTGTTTTTTTGGCGAATTTTGGATCACTTAGGTATTTATCCTGAGTGCATAAAATAACCTCAAAAAGAAAATTTTAATGAAGTCAAACCTCCATACTACTAACAAATAAGAACTTGAAAGAACCAAATACTCTGTGGTCATTACAGTTTTTATAACATTTTTTTTTAATGCAGATACTTATTAAAACTTACATTCCCATTTTGCTAATGCTAATTTGATGTCAATGTCAGTTCTCAATTTATGCAAGGCCTCTGGATAAGCTAAAAGAAGCCACATTGGATTTGGTCCTTAATGAAATCACTGTTCCCGCAACAAAAATGACATAAAACAGATGTAGCCATCATCCAAAGTTTAAAAGAAGTTATCTTTGATTTTACAGACACAATCTACATTTTGTTGAATAATACTTGAAGAAAGTTAATTCCATGATTTATTCCATCCAAAGTATACAAATATATACAATTCTATCTAATCAATATAGGCTATCTCTAAGGATATGATAATCAATACAATTGATCTAATCATCCTAATTATATGATTCTAATTACAACTTAATTGATATAATGGGATATGATGGATATAATATATCCCTAATTATCCTAACAATACTATTAAGGGGTTGTTTGGTAGGCGGGATAAGATGGGATGAAATTATTAGCCCCATGGAATTGAAATTATTCTATGTTTGGTTGGTGGGATAACTCTTTTAGTATCCCACCCAATCTCATCTATATGAGATAAAATGTGGGATAAGTTATCTCATATAGTAAATGGATAAGTTATCCCATCATATCCTGTTGGGAGATTTGCTCTATGGTACTTTATAAAGCAGTACGGGAAGTATTTAACTATTACAAGTATTCGAAAGGATAAACAAAGAATACAATATTTTCGACTAGAAATCTGAAAATTACAATATAACAACAAAACCGAAATTACGATTTTGTTGAAGATCGAAAAAAATGGAAACTGGTTTATCTTTGAGTCGAGTGTGGCACTCTGTCCTTAAGACAATATTGCCCCGTATGTATCCTTTATACGTCCCGGACAATTTGTCTCCCAAGATAAAACAAAGAATGGAACCCTTGAGCAAAGGAAACTCAAGAGCTACCGTGAAGAATATTGAGTAACGAAATGATGCTTGGAAGTTGTAGGAAGAAAACTGTTTTTGTTGTGTATTTTCGTGAGCTTTATGAACTGTTATTTTTCTGCTCTTTGTAGTGCTCAACAATGGTGTAAGGGTGTGTTTATATAGGTGAGGGAGGGGCTGAAAATCGCCTCCATAATAGCCAAATAATGGCCATTATGGAGGTAGTAAAGTCACCAACATAAATGGTGAAAGACCAACTGTTTTGGCCATTATAGGAGGAGTAATTCAGCCAAAATAAATGGCTGAATTGAGAGCTTGGACGTTTCTGCTTTGACTGTCGAAATTCCAACTTTCGAAAACTTCGGGGACCAAACTGTACATCTTGAAACTTTAGGGACCAAACCGTACATCCGAAAGAATTCGGTCCAAACCGCACATCCGAAACTTCGGGATCAAACTGTACTTCTGGCAAAGTTTTTCTGGCCCAAAAAGATAATATCAGAAGGCCCACAGCCCACAGCCCGTGAACCCGTGAACCCGGAACCGGACCGGACGGGCGGGCGGCGGCGGCGCGCGTGTGGTCTTTACTTGAACCGAAGCACATCTAGGTCCTCCCTCCTTTAAACACATGGGATACCCCTTGGGGTCCCAAACCCCAAACCAATTTCGAATCTTATATACACAACAATTCTTTCTTCCTCTACCGATGTGGGAGAATTACACACAATACCACACTTTCCATGCTTCAAACACCTTACTTCGTGAACCAATATCTCTTTCATTTCTCAATGAAATTTGACGATTCTTGGCCCTACGGTTATCTACGTACTTAGTAGATCATGCATGTGTGAAGAACCGGATTCTCCAACATACGTTACACTAGTGTTTAAGCCGTTAAAGTTGGTCGGTCGCAACTCCCGCCAAAGGCAAATTTCCAACATATCCTACCCAATCCAATTACTCGTGTTGTATCTCAAAAATGGAGAGAAAGTTATGATTTACGGTTCTCCTTGAATTAAAGTTCTAAAACTCACTTATAAATGTCTTCAAGGAGAGCTACCGTACCCATTCAAAAAAAAAGGAGGGTATTGTTTTTCAATTAAGGTGACCGAGTGGAATTTACTCATTAAGTTATAATAAACCATTGAAAAGCAAAAATTGCATGATCAGTAAAGCAAAAAAGAAATAAAAGAAGAAAACTAATTAATAGTTAATTACTAAATTCTCATTGAATTATTTAAAAAGGTAATTCATTGCACAAAATATCTTCCGTTAGCGGAGTCCGAGAAAAAGGAAGGTGTAACGTAGACAGTCGACCGGAAGGAGATTAGGAAATGAATTAATTATTATGAGTTTTCCATCAGTACTTGGGAGGTGCAAGTCGTAGATGAAGATCAACTTCCGCTCCATTATTTATACCATCTGGATTTTCAACGGCCATGATGTGTTGTGGGCGTACAATCTGAAATCTAAGTGGAACACCTGAAAGTACCTGCGACCGCAACCGTGCCCCGTGATACCGAGACATACTCACATTATTATTAATCAACGCTCCTGATCTTGCCGCGTGTGCATGGATCACCAGAACCACCGGCCGGCAACGCTGTTGATGATCACCACTGATTAAGTGAGGTCGTCTTGTTCTTTGCCTTTCCTTCTTGTGTGCGTTTTGGTGGCCACCTAGTGCTTGAGAATTTGCAAATTCTCTATGGCAATATTGGCATTCAAATCTCTTCGCCTCCACGTCTTGCGATGGCAGCGGCGGTGGAGGACGAAGTGCGGTGGTTTTGTCACATTCCGTCACCGGAAAACCGAATAGTGTCACTTGTCTTGGTGATGGTGAAGGTATGCTACTGTGCACTGAGCTTTCTCCCATATTTTTAGTGACAAGCTGCAACTGAAAATAAAGTCCTAGTCGTCTTGTATTTATAGAAGATGAAACATGAAGATCAGGGCCGGCTGGATAGTAAGGCAACTAAGGCCTTTGCCTTAGGACCCACAATTGTGGGGCCCCACTTTTTACTATTTTCATAGTTATATCAACATGTTTTTAGTTTTTTTAAAAATAAAATTTGCTAAATAAAAGAATGAAAGAGAGTTTATTGCTTCTTGTTAGGATAATTATGGGGTCATCCCATAATTATCTCAAATCACCATCAATCATATAAATTGTAATCACATAATTTAGGATGATTATGATATGATTGTAACTTAATATCATATAATTTAGGATAATTAGATAGGTCTTTCTTAATATTAGCATTATACACTCGTATATATATTTCAAGATTGGAATGAAATAACTCATGGGAATTGATTTTCTTCGTGGTCAAGAGCCACAATCTTTTTGCCCTAAACCTCCCCCCTCGTCGGCCTCACTCTTAAGCCAAAACCTCTCTATTTTTCAGCCCCCAACCAAAATAATATCTAGGGTTTTCTACAAACCCTAAACCTA
Source organism: Anisodus tanguticus (assembly GCA_034509755.1). Taxonomy (NCBI): domain Eukaryota; kingdom Viridiplantae; phylum Streptophyta; class Magnoliopsida; order Solanales; family Solanaceae; genus Anisodus; species Anisodus tanguticus. The sequence continues at coordinate 6,242,088 of CM067561.1, read as the reverse complement.
ATAATAAAACTCTAACCCTAATCCACTACCCACCTCACCCTAACCCTAAAACCACCATTCTTTTGGGTTTTGTTTTTTCTTCTTTTCCCCACCCTAGCCGACACCATTAGGGTTACTCCACCAAATTCCACCAATCACAAAATATTTCTTTTCCATCTCTTATTCTTGTTTTGTTTTTCGTGGGAAGCTATGGCCGACAAACAAAACTTCCATCCAACTCTTGCCGTAAACAACGTCAAGAACTTTATCTCAATTACACTTGAGATGGAAAAAGGGCAATACTCCTCTTAGGTGGAGTTATTCAGAATTCATTGCCGCGCATACGAAGTAATAGACCATATCATCCCTTCCGAGTCTTCATCAGACACCACTGATATTGACAAAAAGTTATGGTCTCGTTTAGATGCTATAGTCCTTCAATGGATTTATGGCACCATCTCTAACGACCTTTTGCATACCATATTGGAACCTGACTTTACGGCTCAACAAGCGTGGGAACGTTTGCAAAATATTTTTCAAGATAATAAACTTTCTAGGGCGGTATATCTTGAAAACCAATTCACCAACGTCAAATTGGATGACTTCTCAAACTTTTCAACTTATTGTCAAGAGTTGAAGATGCTTGCCGACCAACTATCCAACGTTGGTGCACCGGTGACAAATCAAATGTTGGTTCTTCAATTGATTGCAGGGTTGAATGAACATTATGATGGGGTTTCTACATTCATTCAACAGAGTAATCTGTTGCCTCCATTTTATGAGGCTCGTTCGAGATTGATTCTCTAAGAAAACCGCAAGGCAAAGCATATAGCCTCCGGAGCAGCCACCATCGGAACAACCCTTGTCTCCACCAATTCATATTCCGCATATTTTGCGACACCACATTCCAGGTCGAGAGGAACTGGAATCGCAACAACAATAGTAAAAAATGGGAGTCAAATCGCAACAACAATAAAGAAAAATATAATGGCGGAAAGGGATGTGGTAGGGGTGGCGGCCAACTCGCTGGCGGCATCAACAACCACCAACAGCAGAGGCAATGGCGTCCCAGCCAGTGGCAGCCTCAAGCCCAGTCCGGCTGGAGCCATTGGGGGCTGTACCCGCCGTGGGCTTGGGAACTACAATAGGCTGCCCCACCGTGCCCATACCCCACCTCATCGTGGGCCAGTCTATCATCTTCAAATCGACAGCCCAGACTTCTAGGTTCTCGTCCGCAATAAGCTTTTGCAGCCCATGCACCATCTTTCGAAAGTTATGCTTCAACCGATATCGAACAGGACATGAACAACATGAATCTGAATGTTCCAGATGATTCGTGGTACATTGACATAGGGGCTACGTCACACATGACGACATCTCAAGGTAATCTCTCATCTTATTTTAATATGAGCAGTAATAAAAATATTGTTGTCGGCAATGGGCAGGAACTTCCAATTCGTGGTATTGGTCAAGTAAAACTTCCTCCCGCCCTCACCCACCATTATATTTGAAAAACATCTTACATGCACCAAAATAGATTAAAAACTTGGTATATGTACGACGTTTTACAACTGACAACAATGTTTCTGTTAATTTTAATCCGTTTGGGTTTTCTGTGAAAGATTTTCAGACGGGGATGCCACTAATGAGATGTAATAGCATGAGGGACTTGTATCCCATCATTACCACTTTCAAAAATCATGTGACCAAACTGTTGACCTTTGAAGCTATTTCCCCTATCGTATGGTATAATCGGTTGAGACACTCGGGAGCACCGATGTTCAGTACTCTTAGGAAGAATAATTTTGTTGCTTGTAACAAATTTTTGGACTCTTATGTTTGCCACACTTGTGTGTTTGGAAAACATGTTAAACTTCCTTTTTCATTATCTACTTCACATACGCTTATGCCATTTGACCTTATGCATTGTGATTTGTGGATATCACCGATTTTGAGTTCTGCAGGTCATAAATATTATATGCTTATTTTGGATGATTATTCAAATTTTATGTGGAAATTTCCCTTACGGCAGAAATCGCAGGCCTTTACCGTTTTTAAACAATTTAGTGTTTTTATCAAAATCCAATTTGACAAATCCATTAAAGGTTTTTAATGTGACAATGGGAGGGAATTCATAAATACCCAATTTAATGATTTTTTCACCAAAATGGGATGTCTTTGCGTCATTCATGTCCTCATACATCACCTCAAAGTGGGAAAGCCAAAAGAAAAATTTGAACAATTAACAATATAATTCGCACACTTCTTGTGCATTCATTCACACCACCGATTTTTTGACATCATGCACTCCAAATGGCCACATATCTTTTAAATATTCTCCCTAGCAAAATACTCTCCAACATATCCCCTACATAAATATTTTACCATCATCTCCCATCTTTTACACATTTGAGGGTTTTTGGGTGTTTGTGTTATCCCTTGTTTCTGTGCACAACCATTAACAAACTTCAGTCCGGTTCCACTCCTTATGTGTTTTTGGGATATTCACAGAATCATAGGGGATATAAATGCTATGATATGACGAACGGAAAAATCATTATCTCTCGTCACGTAGTTTTTGTTGAGTCTACATTCCCGTTTGCTAATTCTCATGTGGCATCCCACCTTCATATGGTTTTTTGGATAACGAAATAAATCCAATTTTATATCATCATCTCAATACCCAAAATCAGATGGGACCGGCCCAAGATAAGCCCCACAATGTACCGGCCCAACCACAAAATGGGACTGGGCCAGTCTGAGGTGTGGAGGTCACTGCATTTTTACCGTCGGCCCAGTCCACTTCTCGTGGCTGGCAGGCCCAAATGAGGGAGCTCACTGCTCCCTCACCCGTGTCTCTACCCCAGCATCCATGCTCATATTTTTAGGCCCATAATCCCAATCCCTTTCGGCCCAATAACCCGACAGAAAACCGAAATAACCAACCGTCTACCTTGGCCCAAAATCCACCTCCCCTCAGCCCAATACCATAGCTGAAACCCTAAACCCCACTTTTCACCCAACACGCTACGGAAATTCTCTCCCAAGGAGAGGCAATTTCTGGCGTGTTTCCCAAACAAACTCTGAGCCCACTTTCTGGCCATTCTGGCCGTAATACGTACTGGGCGGCCTCATCCCGAGGTCGCCCAGCCTTTGGCGACCCTACCCCCACCCCTAACATACTCCAATATAGTCACTAACTCGTACCCCAACTCACAAAACCTCACGGCTGCTACTGTTTGCGGCGGCACAGATTTGGTCGAGATTTCTCTTTGCTGAAACCCTACCCCATCAATCCCACAAAAACCAATCACATACTTACATGGAGAACCAACAATTTGGTTTAGTTCACAAGAAGTTGCAACGTTAATCGAGCAACAAGATTTGAAGTATGCCGTGGTTGGTAAGTTTAGTCATGGAATGCCCACAATCAATTTCTTGAGGACGGAAATTCCAAAATAATGTGACTTGAAGGCAGAAGTGAGAATTAGGCTTCTTCATAATAAGCATGTCTTGATTCGATGCACAATCAAAGAAGATCATGTCACGTTGATGTCGAAGCCTAGCTTTTGGATTAAGGAGAAAAACAATTCCTTTTTTTATGAGAACATTCAAATAGGACATGTGGTTTACTCCGGTGGAGGAGACAAGTATGGCGGTGATATGGCTTTCGTTTCCAAATTTGCCTCCCAATTTCTATTGTCAATCAACTTTATTCTCAATAGCTTCATCGGTGGGGAAACCTATTGCAATAGATGCGGCTACGTTGAACAAAACAAGACCTAGTTGTGCTAGGGTAAAGGCGGAGACCAATTTGCTTAAGGTACATCCACAAAAATACAACATCCAAATTGTGAAAGGGGAAGAGATTCATACAATTTCATACAAAATCCATTATGATTTCTTGCATAAATATTGTAGTACTTGTAAATTCCAAAGACATGACATACATGGGTGTTGGAAGATCAACCCGGCGTTAAGGCCAGAAAAGGACAATGGTAGTGGCGGCGGGAAGGTGGAGACGGCAGGGGTTGGCCAAGGTAAGGCTCAAAACCCTAACTCTTCCTCATATTCTCCTCCCAATACCATTCCAAACCAATCTGAGTGGCAATCAGTCAAAAACCGCTGGAAAAACACTAGTCAAAACTCACAAAACCCTATCCGAAATCAAGTTGGCAACACTACCGACGCCAGAACCCTACTGTTGACGTCAAAACCCACCGAAAACAGTGGTGGCGGTGGAACTCCTCCGCCGCCGTCAAACCCTAACCCTACCGTTGAAGGTCTAAACCCAGAAAACCCTAACCCTAATCTCTCAAACCCTAAACTACTTCAGCCGCAAACTACTAACCCTAACCCTAATATCATACCGCAAACCACATACCAAAGCCCTCAACCATCATCCGTCAACCCAACTGGATTGACGGAAAACCCACCAGAAAATGGCATCGGAAACCCCACTGGTTCGCCGGAGGCCCAAAACCCTAACCCTATAACCACACTGCCAAACCCTAACCCTAACTAAGAAACCCCTACCCGAAACTAAGCCCAACCCGGAAACACTCAACCCGACCCAAAAGCCCACTCATTTACACCATCGACCCCACTGCCCAGCCCGCAACCCGACCCATAAACCCTACCCGACCCGGGAGCCCAAAAGCCTAGCCTACCCAACCCGTATCCCCCGACCCAAAACTCATTTTGAGCTTAAATTACCCTAACCCAAACTCGAGTTTGGTTACTATAAACCAAGTATACGATGCCATTCCATCATCGAGTGGTGAGAGGAGTGGCTCAAAAGAGGAGGATGGAGAGGATTATTTTGATTTAGACCCAGCAGAACAATCAGCAGATGATAACTTGGATGTAGAAATGGAGGATGATATAGATGAGGTTCCAGAAGACGCGTTAGAATGACTGTATGTGCGACATGCTACTCCTGAGTACTGGGAGCTCATACAAAAATACATCGTGGATAACCATAGACTTATGACAGTGTTTTACCTGACCAGAGTTCAAAGGACGAGAAGACGGCCCCGCCCTAGAAAACACAAGAAATGATTCAATTCCATGAATGCTTGGAGGACGAGAAAGAAAAGATACACCTTATTGAAGACTTTATAAGGCAAGAGGTAGCTTGCAGATTTGTTCTTATATATTTCTTTCATTATGTTAGTATCATCTTATGTAATATCATCATAGAGTGTGTTATAAACTCTGTGATAATCATAGAATACTTGATCTTAGCTAGCTTTTTTTTCTTACATTCTTGTTAGTTGAGGCGTGCCTCAATAAGACTTGTCTTGTACTTCCTCTTTGGGGGCCCTGTTTCCTTTTTGTTATTAATAAAATACCACAAGCTGCAAGGCTGTGACTTATATAAAAAAAAATACCATAGCTGATAGCCCTACTCTCCAGCAGTCAGTTTTAGCCAAACCTAGGACCATTGAAACCCGTGCCATGCACATATTTTTTAGTCCAAATGTCATTTTAACCTAACATCTTCGGTCCAACCATCACCTCTTCCCAAAAACCCCAAATTAGCCTTATCATACTCGAATTGGAAAGTTGCCATGTTAGACAAAATTGATGCTCTTATTAAGAATAAGACGTGTGAGTTAGTGCCCCGTCCATCTAATGTGAACATAATCAGGTCTATGTGGGTTTTCTATCATAAAAAGAATTTTGATGGCTCCTTTGCGAGATACAAAGCTCGTCTTGTTAGTGATGGCAGATCTCAGCTTGTTGGCGTGGATTATGGTGCAACATTCATTCCAGTGGTTAAGCCAGCAACTATCAGGGTTGTTCTTAGCCTGACACTGTCAAAATCATGGTTCATTCATCAGTTGGATGTAGAAAATACATTCTTACATGGCCATTTATAGGAGATAGTTTAAATGTAACAGCCTTTGGGTTTCCGAGATCCTACACATCTAGATTATGTTTGCCTATTGAAAAAATCTTTACATGGTTTGAAACAGGCTCCTCGGACATGGTATAACAAGTTTACAGAGTTTGTATCCACACTGGGTTTATCACACAACAAGTCTGATCTGTCCTTGTTCATTTATAAGAAGGGAAATGACATGGAATATATCCTTCTATATGTAGATGATATCATTCTCACGACATCATCTGCATCACTTTGCCAGTCTATTATGTCCCTCATTGCAGCAGAATTTGTAATTAAGGATTTGAGTCCTTTAAATTATTTTTAGGCATTGTTGTAACTCAATATGCAGGTGGTCTGTTTCTCAGTCAAAATAAATACGCCGAGGAGATCATTGACAAAGTCGATATGTTCTCCTGCAAACCATCACATATACTGGTTGATACAAATACCAAATTGAGTAACTCTACAGGTACTGCATATAATGATCCAACACATTACCGCAGCCTAACAGGGGCCTTGCAGTATCTTACTTTCACGAGACCTGATATCTTCTATGTTGTTCAGCAAGTATGCTTACATATGCATGATCCGAAAGAAGAGCATATGGGGGCTCTCAAGCGAATTTTGTGGTATGTTAAGGGTACTCTTCATTTTGGATTGCATCTGTATAAGTCCTCCATTTCGAGTCTCTCATCTTATACAGATGTGGATTGGGGTGGCTGTCCGGACACACGACGTTCCACCTCTGGTTATTGTGTGTTTTTGGGAGACAACCTCATTTCATGGTCATGAAAACGACAACCAACGATGTCTCGATCGAGCGCTGAACAAGAATACCGAGGGGTAGCCAATGTGGTTGCTGAATCATGTTGGCTCCGTAATCTTCTTCTAAAGCTCCATTGTTTGATTGAAAAAGCAATCGTGATTTATTGTGATAATGTGAGTGCGATATACTTATCCGATAATCCTGTCCAGCATCAACGCACAAAACACATAGAAATGGATATATTATTTTTCCGAGAAAAGGTTGCACGTGGACAAGTCCGCGTTCTCCATGTACCGTCCCTTTATCAGATTGCCGACATTTTCACCAAAGGTCTTCCGCGCGTACTATTTGATGATTTCAGGGACAATCTCAGCATACGAGAACCTCCCGCTAAGAGTGCGGGGGACTGTTAGGATAATTATGTGGCCATCCCATAATTATCTCAAATCACCATCAATCATATAAATTGTAATTACATAATTTAGGATGATTATGATATGATTATGAATTAGTATCATATAATTTAGGATAATTAGATAGGTCTTCCTTAATATTAACATTATACACTTGTATATATATTTTAAGATTGAAATGAAATAACTCATGGAATTGATTTCCTTCACTTCTGATGGTTAGGAATAGGAATGGAAGTCTTTGTAGAAAAAATAACTTGGAATTTGAGAATCAAATACAATTGTACTATATTTTTTTTCTTTTTCTTTTAACCGTTCACTAATGATAGAAGTATGTTTATATTGTGTATTTCCTTCTCGCAAGTACATAATACCTTCAACTATTAAAAAGCTAATTGAGTTTATCAACACAAAAATCAGATAGTCTGTTGTTAAAAAAAATGGAGGAAGAGCCCCGTAAATTGAACAAAATAAATTGCTTCTCGAAGAATTATTAATTATTAGAAGATATTGATTTTCATTTTTTTTTAAATAACTTTGCATCTTTAAAAGCTAGAAAAATAACAACAATCACAACATATTCAGTGTAATCTCATTAAGTGGTTCTTTGAAAAAGGTAGGATGTACCATACCTTATCGCTGTAATACAATATACATACATACACACACATATATATAAAGGCTCCTTATTGGAATTTGGCTTTAGGCCACATATGTTATTGAGCCGCCCCTGATGAAGATATTATTTATTTTTCCATGTCTGATTTTTTATGACAAATTTGATTGAGAATATAATTAAAATAATAAAGTGTGCTCTATCTAACATTAAAAAGATTTTTTACGTATTTAGCCCATGAAAAAATAATTAACCCTGCATGTTAGGGATGTGTTGAGAATATAATTAATTAAATTAGTCTCTATGTTCATGTTTTTCACGAATATATCTTGCGTCAAATACTATAAAATGTCTAATTATTGAAACTATTTGTTGTATTGCTATTTTATACACTTACGTCATTAACATTAGTGAATTAAGCTAACAACCCAAAAGAATTAATTAAGGGATTCCAAGCCTCAATCCAAAACGTTTTGAATGTCTTTATAAACTACTAGCTAAGTATATGATATGATATAGTAAGGTAGTTATTGGAATCTCCAAGCACACAGTTCCACAACTAATTCAACCTGATAAGGATCAGGCCGGTCCAGACAAGATTCACTCGAGATTTTGTGATCGTTTGTTTTAGTATCCATTCATCATGGGATGACACGTGTCTTCTTGGCTTCAGCCTTCCCACCATGGACCTCAATAAGCAATATGATATTGGAGTTGATCTGATATGTACATACTCTTTTGTTTTCTTTGAGACAAAAAGTTCATGTGTTTCTTAAAGATCATACGTACTGTTGATGTTGGATGGATGTTGTGACAACATCTGTCCAACGCTCAGGACAATATCTTATGAAAATAAGAATGTTGCCTGCGATATTGTGATAACATTGCTGTAACGATTTTGCATATTCTTCCGGCCAAAACAGGTTGTGTTACTGTGAGTAAAAAATGACCTAGGCAAGCTAACAATGATGTTTTGTTTAAAACGTGGTAAAAGAAATAGTCAAAGCTTGGAGAGGAAGCAGCGTGAAGACCAATTCCAGAACGTTGAGCTTTTGAAGGAGCAAGAACCGGTCCAAGCTGAAGCCTTCTTTTACTCAGCCTCCGCAACCAAACATTGAGGATTTCAAGGGAAGTTCCACACTATAAATAGAGGGGAACTTCAGAGTATCGATATCCGGATTGAGAACGAGAAGAATTATCAAGAGAGCTCTCGCATAGTCACCTTAGAAACTGGATCAACATACTTAGCCTAAAGTAGTATAACAACATCTAGTCCCACGTTACTATTGCTGCCCAGATTCTAGATCAAGCTTATATTTCAAGCAATAGTAATGAAGATGTTATATTTGTCTTTTTAGATCTTTTAACTTTGGGCTGAAGTCATCTGCGACTTCACTTTTGTTTGTAATTTCTTTTTCGCATTTATTGTTCAACCTTACATAAAGAAATTCATTTTAATTGTATATAATTTATACAATTCTTTGGTCATTGACCATCAAGGGATATATTAATATATACCCTTGAAAATATAAACCTTGTGTCTCTTTACTTTTCCGCTGCATTTACTCTATAAAGGTTTATAACTATTTTATCACAATGTTGCCTCAGATGTTGACACAACATTGAAGACAACATCTAGAAACTGTTTGAATTGTTCTAGCTGTTACGGTTTTATTCTTACATATTTTTGCTTATTCGTAGCCCCGGACCTAACAAGTGGTATCAGAGCCAACACTTGATACAATTAGTGTTTGATTCTGAATATTACGGCTATGGACTCAGTTATACAGAACGTTGGTAGACTTCCAATTCTTGACGGAACTAATTATGCCTATTGGAAAATCCGACTACGTTCGCACATCAAATCCATTGATGTTCGAGCTTGGAGTTCAGTTTCCGAAGGCTATGTGATTCCTAAGTACCCAGCAGACGATGATGGTGATGTACTTACCAAGCCCGAATCTGAATGGACCGCGGAAGAGATCAACAATGCAAGCTTCAATGAAAAGGCCCTAAATGCGATATTTGGATGGGTAGATCTCTATATGTTTAAACTTATCCGAATTGTACTACGGACAAGGACGCTTGGAAGACCTTACAAACTCATTGTGAAGGTACCTCAAGTGTACGATGTACAAAGCTTCGCATGATTTTGAGCCAATACGAACGCTTAAGGATGGAAGAATCTGAAGACATAAAATCCTATTTTGAAAAGTTAAGTGACATTGCTAATCAGTGTCAAGTGCTTAGTTTTCCTTTAACCAACACACAACTTATGGATAAAGCTCTCAGATCTCTTCCTGAAAGGTTTAATACTAAGATTTATGCTATTGAAGAGGTCCATAATCTTGCTAATATGGATCTACATGCCTTGATGAGCATCTTTCAAACATATGAGATGAATATGAAGAGATAAAGAGATCTGTATAAAGACAAAACTTTGGCACTCCAAGGACAAACCTCAGAAACCGAATTGGAAAACGAGAAAGAAAACTTGGAGGAACTGGGAAATGGTGCTACTGTTGCCTTACTTACTTGTCGATTCAACTCGATGGTGAGAAAGATCAACAATGATCGCAATAAAGCCAAATACAAACAGCATCAAAACCCACTCTTTGATAAACAACCGAATAGGTCAACTTCTGATCAAAGTAATCACAATCCACTGAGGAAATCTAACTCCGACAGTACCAATTTCAATCCCAAACAACTCGAGGGAGTGCAATGTCATGCATGCTCGGGTTGGGGACACTAAGCTAATGAGTGTGCAAACACCCTTAGAAAAATTGGTAAGGTCATATGGGTAACTCTTAGCGATGATGAGAACAAAGAGGAGGAAGGAGATCAAGAAGAAGAACCACAGGAAATTCTGACATCCGTGTTTGAACACTCACTGTCTGACGATGAAGATGTTGTTGACAATGTTGCAACAACATCAGGAACAACATCAAACTCAACATCTGGAATGTCTTCAACATCAGAGAGGTATGTATACTTTGACTATTCTGATGTAAATTATTTTAGTGGATTTAATTCTTCATCTGAGGCTGTAAATTTGGATCTAGTTGACTCCAAAGACGACGTAATAAAGGAATTACAAAGTCTTTGTAAAGCCTTAATCACTGAATCCGAGCAACTAGACTCAAAAGCAAAATTAGTGACTCTTGAGAATAGCAATCTGAAAGGCACAATCAACTGATTAGAGGTGACACTTACCAAAAAAGACCTAGAGCTTGGTAAGATTCGTGCACGATTAAACGTAGTTGAGACCACCTTTCAAAGGCTCAACATGAGAACCTCCAAACTGGATGAAATATTGAACTTTAATAAACCTACAAGGGCTGGGCTTGGGTACCAATCTCCTAGCAAAACAAATACTTCCAGAATCCATAGTCAAACTGAGAGGATAAAATTTGTCAAAGAAAATTCGAGTAACTCTCACTTCACTGAAATTGGATCGAAGTTTGTATGTAGCTTCTGTAAAAAGTCAGGACATCTTATGCCCTACTGCTACAAACTTCAAAACTCTGCACTCAGAATATTGCCTAAAATGTCGTCGCACAATGTTGCCCAACATCACCGACAACATTCAAAGCAACCAACAAAAAGCATAAAGAAGAAAAAGAAATGGGTACCCAAACTGAATCTGAAATGTAATGTGTGCATAACTGCTTTGCGTACTAACATTACAGGTTCTTGGTATTTCGTTAGTAGCTGCTCACATCATATGACAGGTACTAAACGCCTATTGAAGGAATATGAAGCATTCAATGGAGGATACGTGACCTTTGGAGGAGGAAGTAAAAGTAAGATAATTGGTAAAAGAACTCTAAATGTTCTGAATGTACCAGCCTTGATAAATGTTCTTCATGTAGAAGGTTTGGTTGCTAATCTTCTAAGCATAAGCCAACTATGTGATGATGATCTCGAGGTGAAATTCAACAAGCTTGGATGCAAGGTTACAGATTCTGCGCATAAATGTGTCATGTTAGGAACCCGAACAGGAGATAATTGATATCTAGTCGGTAGACAAGAGTTGTGCAACGCTGCAAAGGTAGGTGACTTGACACTTTGGCATCAAAAGTTGGGATATGTCAACTACGGCACCTTAGAGAAGCTGATCTCATTTGAAGTCATTAGAGGCATTCCCGTGACCGGATCCAAAAGATAAAATACTATGCGAAGATTGTTTGAAGGGAAAGCAGACCCGAGTTTCTCACAATGTTGTCCAACATGACGGACAACATTCAGGTACGTCTCATTGTTTCCAATTATTGCATATGGATCTTATGGGTCCAATCGAGGTAGATAGCCTAGAAAGGATGAGATATTCTTATGTGATAGTTGATGATTTTTCCAGATTCACTTGGATCTATTTTTTAAAGGAAAAATCACAAACCTTTGAGATGTTTAGAACACTTTACTCTAGGATTAAGAACCTATTTTGTTCTTCGATTTTTAGAATTAGATATGATCGTGGAAAGGAGTTTGAAAATCAAACCTTTATAAAATTTTGTGAAAAGAAAGGCATATTCCATGAATTTTCGGCACCAAAAAAACCACAACAAAATGGGGTTGCTGAGAGAAAGAACAGAACTTTACAAGAAATGGCTAGAGTTATGTTAAGTTCTAAACAATTGTCAAAAAGGTTCTGGCCAGAAGCCTTGAACATGGCATGTCACATAATTAATAGAATCTATTTAAGGCCAGGGACCAAGATGACACCCTATGAACTGTTAAATGGAAAGAAACCTACAGTGTGGTACTTTCATGTCTTTGGGTGTGTGTGCTATATTCTTAATGACAGGGATAAACTGGCAAAATTTGACTCTAAGAGTGACAATGGAATATTCGTTGGCTACTCTCAGAATAGCCATGCTTATCGAATATACAATCCTCGGACAAAGACCATACAAGAATCAGTCAATGTTATTTTTGATGACCTGTTGGATATATCTGGTAGATCTTCAGAAAACAACATTATGGTTGCAGTTGAAGAGGAGCAACTCACTGAAGAAACAGATGTAGTCCCAGATGTTGTCCCAAGATCAGAAGAAACATCTCAACCTCCAAGAGAGAACACAGGGGACGAAATCGAGGAGGAGTCTTTTACGGAACTGAATGATCAAGTGAGAAAAGACCCTCTATCGAGGATTAGAAGGAACCATCCACCCGACCAGGTGATAGGAGGAGTTTTTTAGGAGAGGCGTACAAGATTGAAAGAGCCAGTGAATTACCGAGAAATGGTAAGGTATGTGTGCATGTCCACCATATACCAACAGTAAGTCTCTCTTGTCTTACATCTACTTTGGAACCCAAAAATATTGGGGAAGCATTAAAAGATAATTCTTGGATTCAAGCCATGCAAGAGGAGCTTGAACAATTTTCCTGAAATGAGGTTTGGGACTTGTTACCACGACCCAACAATAAAAATGTTATTGGGTCTAAGTGGATATTCAAAAACAAATCAGATTAGTTAGGGAAGATTGTCATAATCAAAGCTCGACTTGTTGCTCAAGGATATACACAAGTAGAAGGTATCGATTATGACGAGACCTTCGCTCATGTGGCTAGAATTGAGTCAATAAGATTGCTTCTTGCTATTGCTTGCTATCTAAAGATTACCTTGCACCAAATGGACGTTAAAGGTGTCTTCCTAAATGGATACTTGGACAAAGAAGTATATGTTGAACAACCAAAGGGATTTGAGGATCCTCATCATCCACATCATGTGTACAAACTCAAGAAAGCTTTGTATGGACTAAACAAGCCCCACATGCATGGTATGGTCGTCTAACTAACTTCCTTGTTGAGTTTGGTTTCACCCGTGGAGAAGCTGACAGAACATTATTTATTAAAAGACACGGTGTAGATGTAATAATAGCTCAAATCTATGTTGATGATATTGTTTTTGGTTCGACTACAGAATCTTTCTTGAAGTCTTTTGTCGAAGCAATGTCGACAACATTTGAGATGAGCATGATTGGAGAACTAACATTTTTCTTAGGCTTGCAGATTAAACAAAATGAAGATGGGATCTTTGTATCTCAAAGCAAGTACGCCAAGAATCTAGTTAGGAGATTTGGTCTGGAAAATGCTAAACACATGAAGACTCCAATGGGCTCTACGCAACAGGTATGTAAAGACGATGTTGGACAAGATGTTGACCCAACATTGTACCGATCTATGATAGGTAGTCTTCTATACCTTACTGCCAGTCGCCCCGATATCATGTTTAGCGTATGTGTTTGCGCCAGGTTCCAAGGTATCTCATTTTAACGCTGTGAAACGTATCATTCGATATGTTGCCGGTACAAGTGACTTGGGAATTTGGTACTCCAAAGACACTAATCCTAATCTAATAGGATATAGTGACTCGGATTGGGCCGGTGATGTAGACGATAGAAAAAGCACTAGTGGTGGGTGTTTATATCTTGGTAATAATCTAGTCTCATGGTACAGTCGTAAACAAAATTGTGTATCACTCTCGACTGCCGAATCTGAATATGTGGCAGCCGGAAGTTGTTGTGCTCAACTGATTTGGTTACGACATATGCTAGATGACTATGACATATCTAATAACTCCATGATTTTGTACTGTGATAATCTGAGTGCTATTAATATTTCCAAAAATCTGTTCAGCATTCACGTACAAAGCACATAGATATAAGACATCATTTTCTAAGAGACTTAGTGAAAAAACAACTAGTTCAAATCGATCATGTTGATACTTTTTGTCAACTGGCTGACATTTTTACCAAACCTTTAGATCATGAGAGATTTTCTAGCTTGAAAAAATCTCTTGGTCTCTGTTTCCTTTGAAAATAAGACATGCTAGGTAGATGTTGTCCGAAATGTTGTCCCAACATTCTGGATAACATTTACTGTTGGGTCAATATACAGGATAAGTGTTGTAGTGATGTTGCAATATTTTTTTTAAAAGATTCAAGCATGACTCTAAAAGGACAAGATATGAATGCGATACCGTTCTCTGCAAGTATCATAAGAAGGCGAAGCCTCTACTCAAAGTTTTGGATGTATACAAAAAGAGCAAAACTCTAAGATTGGTATCGTTCCTATTCTATAGGAGTACCACGTGCTTCAAAAAGGTTGAAATTCCTCAATATTTTTTTAATCTGTATGTGTTCAACTAAGTTGATTAAGGACAATGGTAAAATGTTACATTAGTCCAATGATCAGTCTCATAGGGAATATATACGGAAATATCATCTACCAAATCAGAAAATCCTTGGAGTCCCATAATGCTTGTTTAACTTTGAAATGTTGCCAACATCATCAACAACATCAACAACATCGTGTTCCAGTACATTGATCAATCTGGTTTATCTTATTTTATTCCTATTTTTGGTATTTATCACGTCTCTGTCTTTAACTGGAAGTTCAAAATTTTTGGAGGACCATTTTTTTTAAAATGATGATATGTGTTATGACAATCCTTATTTTAGGTGTGTAAAGAGTTTTTATTCTTCTATACAATCTAAATTTAAGGAAAAGGAGTTTGAGTGTAAGTATACTTTGCCATAATAAAACCTCCCATTTTTGTCTTGGAATTGTCACATCAGCCGACTATCAATCTATCAAACCATGACAGCCCAAACAACACCGTTATTTCTCAAAATCCAAAGCTTCTCCAACAAGCCAAATCCTTCAAAACCCTCTCCCATGTCCGTGTCCCCAAAATCCACAAACACCAAAGATTATTCTCTAATGTCGACTAGTCCAACAAATAACAACAAGGTTTACAAGCATTATACTTCCATCAATGACTTGAGACCGGTCGATGAGGACTGCACACAGGCTATGATCATGCTTGGTTCAGATATGCCATTACAGGTGAGCTACCCAGGAGATAATGAAAACCCAATCGATGTTGATGCAACATCTGATTTCTCGAACCTTGCCTCAAGACAGTCAAGATCGACATTTCCGACGCGAAGGTCAAAGAGAGTTTTCGAAAACCAATTCGGTGAATACCAGTCTGCCAAAAGATCCAAGGAAGAGTCGACTTTCCCTGTTGATACTACCACAAGCAAGAAGACGACACCAATTTTAGTGTGCCCGCTTCTTCCGAACTCCATCAACTTCCACAAGCGAGCCGATAAGGAAATAGAAGAAGAAGAGATGTCTAATGACGCACCTCTACGAAACTTCATTCCTAAAGGGGTACATAGAACATACTGTTATTTTGATAAAAATGTTGCCTCAACATCAAAGGCAACAGACGAGAAAATGGACCCAGACTATGTTGCCCCAACATCCGAGGCAACACCTGCAACCACCTCATCCGAACAAGAAAATAATAGATTCTGAGGTAATTCCCTACTCTTTCATGTTTCAAACTAAATCATGCTCAAGTAACTGGAATTGGTTTAAGAATAGAGGAGTTAGAGGGGAGAAGGTGATTGACCTAACTTCATTCTCCAAAAATGGTTTAGTTGATTTCTTACGTAGTCGAAACATCTTAAGCTCGTATCCGGTAAGAATCCTTATTATGAGAAGGTGATTAGGATGTTCTATGCTAATTTGATACTTGTCTTTGTTAAGGACACAACCTCAAAGAAATTTGGGAAAGTGTACCTATACAACAAGGTATACAATTTTACACCTAACATCATCAACTCCACTCTTGGGATAATTATTAGTGAAAGAGAACCTCAACCAAACTCCACTTTGTGGAGGAACTCAATTCAATGATCAAGTACCTTACAGAAATTTGATCACTTGTTTGGGCTCCTCGCAGCCCCGTGTCAAAGCTTACCGCCCGTTTGCCACTTTGCACAAACTTGCTATAT
Organism: Anisodus tanguticus; assembly: GCA_034509755.1. Classification (NCBI taxonomy): domain Eukaryota; kingdom Viridiplantae; phylum Streptophyta; class Magnoliopsida; order Solanales; family Solanaceae; genus Anisodus; species Anisodus tanguticus. The sequence goes on along the minus strand of CM067561.1, from coordinate 6,225,608 downwards.
ACAACCGACTACCCTCCCTCAATGAGACAAAGAGTGACCCTTGATCAAGCATCACCGCTTTTCAAAATTGGAAGGAATCGAAAGTTGACTTAGGAACACTTATATTCAACCATGTTGTCAACTTGCGAAAAACAAATTAACTCTGCCCTTCCATACCCCTTCTTGATTTTTCAAATCCTGCTCAACCAAGGTTTTAAAACTCCAAAAGGAGAAAAGCTGAGTCTAGCCTTAGAGGTTTACTCAGTATAATGAGCAGTTGTTAACAGTAGGGACAGGGTTATTGACCTGCCCTGGAAGACAGATGAATGGGACACTAACACATCAAAGGATGTTGCCGATATTCCTGGCAACATTGCTTAAGAAAAGGTCCCAATGTCCAAAGACTGGCTTCGACAACACATTGCTGAACTTGATAGGCAGATTCAAGAACTAGTGCGAGCCAGGAGCTATTATATGGGCTTACTTTCTTCACAAAAAAGGGGGAGATGATGATGCTGCTGCTTTTGTTGGAAGCAGACAGACAGGGGGAGCTGTTGATGATGTTGTTGATGCTGCTGCTGGAAGCAGACAGACAGGAGGAGGGTGCAGGAAATGATGCAGGGGGAGAAGAGTTTAGATGATTGCTGACTACTTCTGATGCTGAAGATGAAGATTGTGTTGCACAATGTTGCGACAGAGTGATCGATCACAGAAAGCGGCTGGAAGCTACTGTGATAATCATGCTGATGGAGTTGGTGATTCAATGATGAATGTTTATTTGAATAGTGGATATACTGACATTACTGACATTTGGAATATTATTTGTGTTTGTAATATTTTACTTTGGGACATTTGTTCTTTTTTGCAGACATTATAACTGCTTTCTAAAGCTATTTATATATGGTTGTCTGATGTGGATTGGTATGAATGATTACTGTAGACTGATTACGCAATTGTTGTAAGTAAGTCTACAGTAATAGAACATAACTCCTATCTAATCAAATCATTGATACTACGCTGTTTGGAATTTAACACTGCAGGTTAAGGGGGAGAGCATAGCACTGATCCTACTGATTCTTGGAATGTAAGGACTAAATTGGGAATCAGTATCTTTGTCATTTTTGCTTTGTATGAAATTTTGTGAAGAAAGGCAAAAAGGGGGAGATTGTTGATGTTGGATGGATGTTGTGACAACATCTGTCCAACGCTCAGGACAACATCTTATGAAAATAAGAATGTTGCCTGCGATGTTGTGATAACATTCCTGACAACATTTCTGTAACAATTTTGCCTATTCTTTCGGCCAAAACAGGTTGTGTTACTGTGAGTAAAAAATGACCTAGGCAAGCTAACAATGATGTTGTGTTTAAAACGTGGTAAAAGAAACAGTCAAAGCTTGAGAGGAAGCAGCGTGAAGACCAAGTCCAGAACGTTGAGCTTTTGAAGGAGCAAGAACCGGTCCAAGCTGAAGCCTTCTTTTACTCAGCCTCCGCAACCAACCAGTGAGGATTTCAAGGGAAGTTCCACACTATAAATAGAGGGGAACTTCAGAGTATCGATATCCAGATTGAGAATGAGAAGAATTATCAAGAGAGCTCTCGCATAGTCACCTTAGAAACTGGATCAACATACTTAGCCTAAAGTAGTATAACAACATCTAGTCCCACGTTACTATTGCTGCCCAGATTCTAGATCAAGCTTATATTTCAAGCAATAGTAATGAAGATATTTTATTTGTCTTTTTAGATCTTTTAACTTTGGGCTGAAGTCATCTGCGACTTCACTTTTGTTGGTAATTTCTTTTTCGCATTTATTGTTCAACCTTGCATAAAGAAATTCATTTTAATTGTATATAATTTATACAATTCTTTGGTCATTGACCATCAAGGGATATATTAATATATACCCTTGAAAATATAAACCTTGTGTCTCTTTACTTTTCCGCTGCATTTACTCTATAAAGGTTTATAACTATTTTATCACAATGTTGCCTCAGATGTTGACACAACATTGAAGACAACATCTAGAAACTGTTTGAATTGTTCTAGCTGTTACGGTTTTATTCTTACATATTTTTGCTTATCCGTAGCAACGGACCTAACAAGTGGTATCAGAGCCAACACTTGATACAATTAGTGTTTGATTCTGAATATTACGGCTATGGACTCAGTTATACAGAACGTTGGTAGACTTCCAATTCTTGACGGAACTAACTATGCCTATTGGAAAATCCGACTACGTTCGCACATCAAATCCATTGATGTTCGAGCTTGGAGTTCAGTTTCCGAAGGCTATGTGATTCCTAAGTACCCGGCAGACGATGATGGTGATGTACTTACCAAGCCCGAATCTGAATGGACCGCGGAAGAGATCAACAATGCAAGCTTCAATGAAAAGGCCCTAAATGCGATATTTGGATGGGTAGATCTCTATATGTTTAAACTTATCCAGAATTGTACTACGGACAAGGACGCTTGGAAGACCTTACAAACTCATTGTGAAGGTACCTCAAGTGTACGATGTACAAAGCTTCGCATGATTTTGAGCCAATACGAACGCTTAAGGATGGAAGAATCTGAAGACATAAAATCCTATTTTGAAAAGTTAAGTGACATTGCTAATCAGTGTCAAGTGCTTAGTTTTCCTTTAACCAACACACAACTTATGGATAAAGCTCTCAGATCTCTTCCTGAAAGGTTTAATACTAAGATTTATGCTATTGAAGAGGCCCATAATCTTGCTAATATGGATCTACATGCCTTGATGAGCATCTTTCAAACATATGAGATGAATATGAAGAGATAAAGAGATCTGTATAAAGACAAAACTTTGGCACTCCAAGGACAAACCTCAGAAACCGAATTGGAAAACGAGAAAGAAAACTTGGAGGAACTCGGGAAATGGTGCTACTTGTTGCCTTACTTACTTGTCGATTCAACTCGATGGTGAGAAAGATCAACAATGATCGCAATAAAGCCAAATACAAACAAAGATCAAAACCCACTCTTTGATAAACAACCGAATAGGTCAACTTCTGATCAAAGTAATCACAATCCACTGAGGAAATCTAACTCCGACAGTACCAATTTCAATCCCAAACAACTCGAGGGAGTGCAATGTCATGCATGCTCGGGTTGGGGACACTAAGCTAATGAGTGTGCAAACACCCTTAGAAAAATTGGTAAGGTCATATGGGTAACTCTTAGCGATGATGAGAACAAAGAGGAGGAAGGAGATCAAGAAGAAGAACCACAGGAAATTCTGACATCCGTGTTTGAACACTCACTGTCTGACGATGAAGATGTTGTTGACAATGTTGCGACAACATCAGGAACAACATCAAACTCAACATCTGGAATGTCTTCAACATCAGAGAGGTATGTATACTTTGACTATTCTGATGTAAATTATTTTAGTGGATTTAATTCTTCATCTGAGGCTGTAAATTTGGATCTAGTTGACTCCAAAGACGACGTAATAAAGGAATTACAAAGTCTTTGTAAAGCCTTAATCACTGAATCCGAGCAACTAGACTCAAAAGCAAAATTAGTGACTCTTGAGAATAGCAATCTGAAAGGCACAATCAACTGATTAGAGGTGACACTTACCAAAAAAGACCTAGAGCTTGGTAAGATTCGTGCACGATTAAACGTAGTTGAGACCACCTTTCAAAGGCTCAACATGAGAACCTCCAAACTGGATGAAATATTGAACTTTAATAAACCTACAAGGGCTGGGCTTGGGTACCAATCTCCTAGCAAAACAAATACTTCCAGAATCCATAGTCAAACTGAGAGGATAAAATTTGTCAAAGAAAATTCGAGTAACTCTCACTTCACTGAAATTGGATCGAAGTTTGTATGTAGCTTCTGTAAAAAGTCAGGACATCTTATGCCCTACTGCTACAAACTTCAAAACTCTGCACTCAGAATATTGCCTAAAATGTCGTCAGCAATGTTGCCCAACATCACTGACAACATTCAAAGCAACCAGCCTGAAAGCATAAAGAAGAAAAAGAAATGGGTACCCAAACTGAATCTGAAATGTAATGTGTGCATAACTGCTTTGCGTACTAACATTACAGGTTCTTGGTATTTCGTTAGTAGCTGCTCACATCATATGACAGGTACTAAACGCCTATTGAAGGAATATGAAGCATTCAATGGAGGATACGTGACCTTTGGAGGAGGAAGTAAAAGTAAGATAATTGGTAAAAGAACTCTAAATGTTCTGAATGTACCAGCCTTGATAAATGTTCTTCATGTAGAAGGTTTGGTTGCTAATCTTCTAAGCATAAGCCAACTATGTGATGATGATCTCGAGGTGAAATTCAACAAGCTTGGATGCAAGGTTACAGATTCTGCGCATAAATGTGTCATGTTAGGAACCCGAACAGGAGATAATTGATATCTAGTCGGTAGACAAGAGTTGTGCAACGCTGCAAAGGTAGGTGACTTGACACTTTGGCATCAAAAGTTGGGATATGTCAACTACGGCACCTTAGAGAAGCTGATCTCATTTGAAGCTGTTAGAGGCATTCCCAGACTGGATCCAAAAGATAAAATACTATGCGAAGATTGTTTGAAGGGAAAGCGGACTCCGAGTTTCTCACAATGTTGTCCAACATGACGGACAACATTCGTGCGTCTCATTGTTTCCAATTATTGCATATGGATCTTATGGGTCCAATCGAGGTAGATAGCCTAGAAAGGATGAGATATTCTTATGTGATAGTTGATGATTTTTCCAGATTCACTTGGATCTATTTTTTAAAGGAAAAATCACAAACCTTTGAGATGTTTAGAACACTTTACTCTAGGATTAAGAACCTATTTTGTTCTTCGATTTTTAGAATTAGATATGATCGTGGAAAGGAGTTTGAAAATCAAACCTTTATAAAATTTTGTGAAAAGAAAGGCATATTCCATGAATTTTCGGCACCAAAAAAACCACAACAAAATGGGGTTGCTGAGAGAAAGAACAGAACTTTACAAGAAATGGCTAGAGTTATGTTAAGTTCTAAACAATTGTCAAAAAGGTTCTGGGCAGAAGCCTTGAACATGGCATGTCACATAATTAATAGAATCTATTTAAGGCCGGGACCAAGATGACACCCTATGAATCGTTAAATGGAAAGAAACCTACAAGCAGGCGGTACTTTCATGTCTTTGGGTGTGTGTGCTATATTCTTAATGACAGGGATAAACTGGCAAAATTTGACTCTAAGAGTGACAATGGAATATTCGTTGGCTACTCTCAGAATAGCCATGCTTATCGAATATACAATCCTCGGACAAAGACCATACAAGAATCACTCAATGTTATTTTTGATGACCTGTTGGATATATCTGGTAGATCTTCAGAAAACAACATTATGGTTGCAGTTGAAGAGGAGCAACTCACTGAAGAAACAGATGTAGTCCCAGATGTTGTCCCAAGATCAGAAGAAACATCTCAACCTCCAAGAGAGAACACAGGGGACGAAATCGAGGAGGAGTCTTTTACGGAACTGAATGATCAAGTGAGAAAAGACCCTCTATCGAGGATTAGAAGGAACCATCCACCCGACCAGGTGATAGGAGGAGTTTTTTAGGAGAGGCGTACAAGATTGAAAGAGCCAGTGAATTACCGAGAAATGGTAAGGTATGTGTGCATGTCCACCATATACCAACAGGTAAGTCTCTCTTGTCTTACATCTACTTTGGAACCCAAAAATATTGGGGAAGCATTAAAAGATAATTCTTGGATTCAAGCCATGCAAGAGGAGCTTGAACAATTTTCCTGAAATGAGGTTTGGGACTTGTTACCACGACCCAACAATAAAAATGTTATTGGGTCTAAGTGGATATTCAAAAACAAATCAGATTAGTTAGGGAAGATTGTCATAATCAAAGCTCGACTTGTTGCTCAAGGATATACACAAGTAGAAGGTATCGATTATGACGAGACCTTCGCTCATGTGGCTAGAATTGAGTCAATAAGATTGCTTCTTGCTATTGCTTGCTATCTAAAGATTACCTTGCACCAAATGGACGTTAAAGGTGTCTTCCTAAATGGATACTTGGACAAAGAAGTATATGTTGAACAACCAAAGGGATTTGAGGATCCTCATCATCCACATCATGTGTACAAACTCAAGAAAGCTTTGTATGGACTAAACAAGCCCCACATGCATGGTATGGTCGTCTAACTAACTTCCTTGTTGAGTTTGGTTTCACCCGTGGAGAAGCTGACAGAACATTATTTATTAAAAGACACGGTGTAGATGTAATAATAGCTCAAATCTATGTTGATGATATTGTTTTTGGTTCGACTACAGAATCTTTCTTGAAGTCTTTTGTCGAAGCAATGTCGACAACATTTGAGATGAGCATGATTGGAGAACTAACATTTTTCTTAGGCTTGCAGATTAAACAAAATGAAGATGGGATCTTTGTATCTCAAAGCAAGTACGCCAAGAATCTAGTTAGGAGATTTGGTCTGGAAAATGCTAAACACATGAAGACTCCAATGGGCTCTACGCAATATGGTATGTAAAGACGATGTTGGACAAGATGTTGACCCAACATTGTACCGATCTATGATAGGTAGTCTTCTATACCTTACATCGCCACGCCCCGATATCATGTTTAGCGTATGTGTTTGCGCCAGGTTCCAAGGTATCTCATTTTAACGCTGTGAAACGTATCATTCGATATGTTGCCGGTACAAGTGACTTGGGAATTTGGTACTCCAAAGACACTAATCCTAATCTAATAGGATATAGTGACTCGGATTGGGCCGGTGATGTAGACGATAGAAAAAGCACTAGTGGTGGGTGTTTATATCTTGGTAATAATCTAGTCTCATGGTACAGTCGTAAACAAAATTGTGTATCACTCTCGACTGCCGAATCTGAATATGTGGCAGCCGGAAGTTGTTGTGCTCAACTGATTTGGTTACGACATATGCTAGATGACTATGACATATCTAATAACTCCATGATTTTGTACTGTGATAATCTGAGTGCTATTAATATTTCCAAAAATCCTGTTCAGCATTCACGTACAAAGCACATAGATATAAGACATCATTTTCTAAGAGACTTAGTGAAAAAACAACTAGTTCAAATCGATCATGTTGATACTTTTTGTCAACTGGCTGACATTTTTACCAAACCTTTAGATCATGAGAGATTTTCTAGCTTGAAAAAATCTCTTGGTCTCTGTTTCCTTTGAAAATAAGACATGCTAGGTAGATGTTGTCCGAAATGTTGTCCCAATATTCTGGATAACATTTACTGTTGGGTCAATATACAGGATAAGTGTTGTAGTGATGTTGCAATATTTTTTTTAAAAGATTCAAGCATGACTCTAAAAGGACAAGATATGAATGCGATACCGTTCTCTGCAAGTATCATAAGAAGGCGAAGCCTCTACTCAAAGTTTTGGATGTATACAAAAAGAGCAAAACTCTAAGATTGGTATCGTTCCTATTCTATAGGAGTACCACGTGCTTCAAAAAGGTTGAAATTCCTCAATATTTTTTTAATCTGTATGTGTTCAACTAAGTTGATTAAGGACAATGGTAAAATGTTACATTAGTCCAGCGATCAGTCTCATAGGGAATATATACGGAAATATCATCTACCAAATCAGAAAATCCTTGGAGTCCCATAATGCTTGTTTAACTTTGAAATGTTGCCAACATCATCAACAACATCAACAACATCGTGTTCCAGTACATTGATCAATCTGGTTTATCTTATTTTATTCCTATTTTTGGTATTTATCACGTCTCTGTCTTTAACTGGAAGTTCAAAATTTTTGGAGGACCATTTTTTTTAAAATGATGATATGTGTTATGACAATCCTTATTTTAGGTGTGTAAAGAGTTTTTATTCTTCTATACAATCTAAATTTAAGGAAAAGGAGTTTGAGTGTAAGTATACTTTGCCATAATAAAACCTCCCATTTTTGTCTTGGAATTGTCACATCAGCCGACTATCAATCTATCAAACCATGACAGCCCAAACAACACCGTTATTTCTCAAAATCCAAAGCTTCTCCAACAAGCCAAATCCTTCAAAACCCTCTCCCATGTCCGTGTCCCCAAAATCCACAAACACCAAAGATTATTCTCTAATGTCGACTAGTCCAACAAATAACAACAAGGTTTACAAGCATTATACTTCCATCAATGACTTGAGACCGGTCGATGAGGACTGCACACAGGCTATGATCATGCTTGGTTCAGATATGCCATTACAGGTGAGCTACCCAGGAGATAATGAAAACCCAATCGATGTTGATGCAACATCTGATTTCTCGAACCTTGCCTCAAGACAATCAAGATCGACATTTCCGACGCGAAGGTCAAAGAGAGTTTTCGAAAACCAATTCGGTGAATACCAGTCTGCCAAAAGATCCAAGGAAGAGTCGACTTTCCCTGTTGATACTACCACAAGCAACAGCACTGACACCAATTTTAGTGTGCCCAGTTCTTCCAGAACTCCATCAACTTCCACAAGCAGAAACTGATAAGGAAATAGAAGAAGAAGAGATGTCTAATGACGCACCTCTACGAAACTTCATTCCTAAAGGGGTACATAGAACATACTGTTATTTTGATAAAAATGTTGCCTCAACATCAAAGGCAACAGACGAGAAAATGGACCCAGACTATGTTGCCCCAACATCCGAGGCAACACATGCAACCACCTCATCCGAACAAGAAAATAATAGATTCTGAGGTAATTCCCTACTCTTTCATGTTTCAAACTAAATCATGCTCAAGTAACTGGAATTGGTTTAAGAATAGAGGAGTTAGAGGGGAGAAGGTGATTGACCTAACTTCATTCTCCAAAAATGGTTTAGTTGATTTCTTACGTAGTCGAAACATCTTAAGCTCTGTATCTGGTAAGAATCCTTATTATGAGAAGGTGATTAGGATGTTCTATGCTAATTTGATACTTGCTGTTAAGGACACAACCTCAAAGAAATTTGGGAAAGTGTACCTATACAACAAGGTATACAATTTTACACCTAACATCATCAACTCCACTCTTGGGATAATTATTAGTGAAAGAGAACCTCAACCAAACTCCACTGTGGAGGAACTCAATTCAATGATCAAGTACCTTACAGGAATTTGATCACTGTTTGGGCTCCTCGCAGCCCCGTGTCAAAGCTTACGGCCCTGTTTGCCACTTTGCACAAACTTGCTATATACAACTGACTACCCTCCCTCAATGAGACAGTAGTGACCCTTGATCAAGCATCACTGCTTTTCAAAATTGGAAGGAATCAGAAAGTTGACTTAGGAACACTTATATTCAACCATGTTGTCAACTTGGCAGAAAAACAAATTAACTCTGCCCTTCCATACCCCTTCTTGATTTTTCAAATCCTGCTCAACCAAGGTTTTAAGACTCCAAAAGGAGAAAAGCTGAGTCTAGCCTTAGAGGTTTACTCAGTATAATGAGCAGTTGTTAACAGTAGGGACAGGGTTATTGACCTGCCCTGGAAGACAGATGAATGGGACACTAACACATCAAAGGATGTTGCCGATATTCCTGGCAACATTGCTTAAGAAAAGGTCCCAATGTCCAAAGACTGGCTTCGACAACACATTGCTGAACTTGATAGGCAGATTCAAGAACTAGTGCGAGCCAGGAGCTATTATATGGGCTTACTTTCTTCACAAAAAAGGGGGAGATGATGATGTCTTTCTTGCTTTTGTTGGAAGCGACGACGAGGGAGTCGTTGATGATGTTGTTGATCTTCTTCGGAAGCGGAAGCGACAGACGGGGGGAGGGTGCAGGAAATGATGCAGGGGGAGAAGAGTTTAGATGATTGCTGACTACTTCTGATGCTGAAGATGAAGATTGTGTTGCACAATGTTGCGACAGAGTGATCGATCACAGAAAGCGGCTGGAAGCTACTGTGATAATCATGCTGATGGAGTTGGTGATTCAATGATGAATGTTTATTTGAATAGTGGATATACTGACATTACTAACATTTGGAATATTATTTGTGTTTGTAATATTTTACTTTGGGACATTTGTTCTTTTTTGCAGACATTATAACTGCTTTCTAAAGCTATTTATATATGGTTGTCTGATGTGGATTGGTATGAATGATTACTGTAGACTGATTACGCAATTGTTGTAAGTAAGTCTACAGTAATAGAACATAACTCCTATCTAATCAAATCATTGATACTACGCTGTTTGGAATTTAACACTGCAGGTTAAGGGGGAGAGCATAGCACTGATCCTACTGATTCTTGGAATGTAAGGACTAAATTGGGAATCAGTATCCTTGTCATTTTTGCTTTGTATGAAATTTTGTGAAGAAAGGCAAAAAGGGGGAGATTGTTGATGTTGGATGGATGTTGTGACAACATCTGTCCAACGCTCAGGACAACATCTTATGAAAATAAGAATGTTGCCTGCGATGTTGTGATAACATTCCTGACAACATTTCTGTAACAATTTTGCCTATTCTTTCGGCCAAAACAGGTTGTGTTACTGTGAGTAAAAAATGACCTAGGCAAGCTAACAATGATGTTGTGTTTAAAACGTGGTAAAATAAACAATCAAAGCTTGAGAGGAAGCAGCGTGAAGACCAAGTCCAGAACGTTGAGCTTTTGAAGGAGCAAGAACCGGTCCAAGCTGAAGCCTTCTTTTACTCAGCCTCCGCAACCAACCAGTGAGGATTTCAAGGGAAGTTCCACACTATAAATAGAGAGGAACTTCAGAGTATCGATATCCAGATTGAGAACGAGAAGAATTATCAAGAGAGCTCTCGCATAGTCACCTTAGAAACTGGATCAACATACTTAGCCTAAAGTAGTATAACAACATCTAGTCCCACGTTGCTATTGCTGCCCAGATTCTAGATCAAGCTTATATTTCAAGCAATAGTAATGAAGATATTTTATTTGTCTTTTTAGATCTTTTAACTTTGGGCTGAAGTCATCTGCGACTTCACTTTTGTTGGTAATTTCTTTTTCGCATTTATTGTTCAACCTTGCATAAAGAAATTCATTTTAATTGTATATAATTTATACAATTCTTTGGTCATTGACCATCAAGGGATATATTAATATATACCCTTGAAAATATAAACCTTGTGTCTCTTTACTTTTCCGCTGCATTTACTCTATAAAGGTTTATAACTATTTTATCACAATGTTGCCTCGTATGTTGACACAACATTGAAGACAACATCTAGAAACCGTTTGAATTGTTCTAGTTTGTTACGGTTTTATTCTTACATATTTTTGCTTATCCGTAGCCCCGGACCTAACAAGTGGTATCGAGCCAACACTTGATACAATTAGTGTTTGATTCTCGAATATTACGGCTATGGACTCAGTTATACAGAACGTTGGTAGACTTCCAATTCTTGACGGAACTAACTATGCCTATTGGAAAATCCGACTACGTTCGCACATCAAATCCATTGATGTTCGAGCTTGGAGTTCAGTTTCCGAAGGCTATGTGATTCCTAAGTACCCAGCAGACGATGATGGTGATGTACTTACCAAGCCCGAATCGAATGGACCGCGGAAGAGATCAACAATGCAAGCTTCAATGAAAAGGCCCTAAATGCGATATTTGGATGGGTAGATCTCTATATGTTTAAACTTATCCAGAATTGTACTACGGACAAGGACGCTTGGAAGACCTTACAAACTCATTGTGAAGGTACCTCAAGTGTACGACGTACAAAGCTTCGCATGATTTTGAGCCAATACGAACGCTTAAGGATGGAAGAATCTGAAGACATAAAATCCTATTTTGAAAAGTTAAGTGACATTGCTAATCAGTGTCAAGTGCTTAGTTTTCCTTTAACCAACACACAACTTATGGATAAAGCTCTCAGATCTCTTCTTGAAAGGTTTAATACTAAGATTTATGCTATTGAAGAGGCCCATAATCTTGCTAATATGGATCTACATGCCTTGATGAGCATCTTTCAAACATATGAGATGAATATGAAGAGATAAAGAGATCTGTATAAAGACAAAACTTTGGCACTCCAAGGACAAACCTCAGAAACCGAATTGGAAAACGAGAAAGAAAACTTGGAGGAACTGGGAAATGGTGCTACTGTTGCCTTACTTACTTGTCGATTCAACTCGATGGTGAGAAAGATCAACAATGATCGCAATAAAGCCAAATACAAACAGCATCAAAACCCACTCTTTGATAAACAACCGAATAGGTCAACTTCTGATCAAAGTAATCACAATCCACTGAGGAAATCTAACTCCGACAGTACCAATTTCAATCCCAAACAACTCGAGGGAGTGCAATGTCATGCATGCTCGGGTTGGGGACACTAAGCTAATGAGTGTGCAAACACCCTTAGAAAAATTGGTAAGGTCATATGGGTAACTCTTAGCGATGATGAGAACAAAGAGGAGGAAGGAGATCAAGAAGAAGAACCACAGGAAATTCTGACATCCGTGTTTGAACACTCACTGTCTGACGATGAAGATGTTGTTGACAATGTTGCGACAACATCAGGAACAACATCAAACTCAACATCTGGAATGTCTTCAACATCAGAGAGGTATGTATACTTTGACTATTCTGATGTAAATTATTTTAGTGGATTTAATTCTTCATCTCGAGGTCTGTAAATTTGGATCTAGTTGACTCCAAAGACGACGTAATAAAGGAATTACAAAGTCTTTGTAAAGCCTTAATCACCGAATCCGAGCAACTAGACTCAAAAGCAAAATTAGTGACTCTTGAGAATAGCAATCGAAAGGCACAATCAACGATTAGAGGTGACACTTACCAAAAAAGACCTAGAGCTTGGTAAGATTCGTGCACGATTAAACGTAGTTGAGACCACCTTTCAAAGGCTCAACATGAGAACCTCCAAACTGGATGAAATATTGAACTTTAATAAACCTACAAGGGCTGGGCTTGGGTACCAATCTCCTAGCAAAACAAATACTTCCGAATCCATAGTCAAACCGAGAGGATAAAATTTGTCAAAGAAAATTCGAGTAACTCTCACTTCACTGAAATTGGATCGAAGTTTGTATGTAGCTTCTGTAAAAAGTCAGGACATCTTATGCCCTCCTGCTACAAACTTCAAAACTCTGCACTCGAATATTGCCTAAAATGTCGTCGCAATGTTGCCCAACATCACCGACAACATTCAAAGCAACCACTCACGAAAGCATAAAGAAGAAAAAGAAATGGGTACCCAAACCGAATCACGAAATGTAATGTGTGCATAATCGCTTTGCGTACTAACATTACAGTTCTTGGTATTTCGTTAGTAGTCGCTCACATCATATGACAGGTACTAAACGCCTATTGAAGGAATATGAAGCATTCAATGGAGGATACGTGACCTTTGGAGGAGGAAGTAAAAGTAAGATAATTGGTAAAAGAACTCTAAATGTTCTGAATGTACCAGCCTTGATAAATGTTCTTCATGTAGAAGGTTTGGTTGCTAATCTTCTTAGCATAAGCCAACTATGTGATGATGATCTCGAGGTGAAATTCAACAAGCTTGGATGCAAGGTTACAGATTCTGCACATAAATGTGTCATGTTAGGAACCCGAACAGGAGATAATTGATATCTAGTCGGTAGACAAGAGTTGTGCAACGCTGCAAAGGTAGGTGACTTGACACTTTGGCATCAAAAGTTGGGATATGTCAACTACGGCACCTTAGAGAAGCTGATCTCATTTGAAGCTGTTAGAGGCATTCCCAGACTGGATCCAAAAGATAAAATACTATGCGAAGATTGTTTGAAGGGAAAGCAGACCCGAGTTTCTCACAATGTTGTCCAACATGACGGACAACATTCAGGTACGTCTCATTGTTTCCAATTATTGCATATGGATCTTATGGGTCCAATCGAGGTAGATAGCCTAGAAAGGATGAGATATTCTTATGTGATAGTTGATGATTTTTCCAGATTCACTTGGATCTATTTTTTAAAGGAAAAATCACAAACCTTTGAGATGTTTAGAACACTTTACTCTAGGATTAAGAACCTATTTTGTTCTTCGATTTTTAGAATTAGATATGATCGTGGAAAGGAGTTTGAAAATCAAACCTTTATAAAATTTTGTGAAAAGAAAGGCATATTCCATGAATTTTCGGCACCAAAAAAACCACAACAAAATGGGGTTGTTTGAGAGAAAGAACAGAACTTTACAAGAAATGGCTAGAGTTATGTTAAGTTCTAAACAATTGTCAAAAAGGTTCTGGGCATAAGCCTTGAACATGGCATGTCACATAATTAATAGAATCTATTTAAGGCCAGGGACCAAGATGACACCCTATGAACTCGTTAAATGGAAAGAAACCTACGGTGCGGTACTTTCATGTCTTTGGGTGTGTGTGCTACATTCTTAATGACAGGATAAACTGGCAAAATTTGACTCTAAGAGTGACAATGGAATATTCGTTGGCTACTCTCAGAATAGCCATGCTTATCGAATATACAATCCTCGGACAAAGACCATACAAGAATCAGTCAATGTTATTTTTGATGACCTGTTGGATATATCTGGTAGATCTTCAGAAAACAACATTATGGTTGCAAAAGAGGAGCAACTCATCGAAGAAACAGATGTAGTCCCAGATGTTGTCCCAACATCAGAAGAAACATCTCAACCTCCAAGAGAGAACACAGGGGACGAAATCGAGGAGGACTCTTTTACGGAACTGAATGATCAAGTGAGAAAAGACCCTCTATCGAGGATTAGAAGGAACCATCCACCCGACCAGGTGATAGGAGGAGTTTTTGAGGAGAGGCGTACAAGATTGAAAGAGCCAGTGAATTACCGAGAAATGGTAAGGTATGTGTGCATGTCCACCATATACCAACAGGTAAGTCTCTCTTGTCTTACATCTACTTTGGAACCCAAAAATATTGGGGAAGCATTAAAAGATAATTCTTGGATTCAAGCCATGCAAGAGGAGCTTGAACAATTTTCCTGAAATGAGGTTTGGGACTTGGTACCACGACCCAACAATAAAAATGTTATTGGGTCTAAGTGGATATTCAAAAACAAATCAGATTAGTTAGGGAAGATTGTCATAATCAAAGCTCGACTTGTTGCTCAAGGATATACACAAGTAGAAGGTATCGATTATGACGAGACCTTCGCTCATGTGGCTAGAATTGAGTCAATAAGATTGCTTCTTGCTATTGCTTGCTATCTAAAGATTACCTTGCACCAAATGGACGTTAAAGGTGTCTTCCTAAATGGATACTTGGACAAAGAAGTATATGTTGAACAACCAAAGGGATTTGAGGATCCTCATCATCCACATCATGTGTACAAACTCAAGAAAGCTTTGTATGGACTAAACAAGCCCCACATGCATGGTATGGTCGTCTAACTAACTTCCTTGTTGAGTTTGGTTTCACCCGTGGAGAAGCTGACAGAACATTATTTATTAAAAGACACGGTGTAGATGTAATAATAGCTCAAATCTATGTTGATGATATTGTTTTTGGTTCGACTACAGAATCTTTCTTGAAGTCTTTTGTCGAAGCAATGTCGACAACATTTGAGATGAGCATGATTGGAGAACTAACATTTTTCTTAGGCTTGCGCATTAAACGGAAATGAAGATGGGATCTTTGTATCTCAAAGCAAGTACGCCAAGAATCTAGTTAGGAGATTTGGTCCGGAAAATGCTAAACACATGAAGACTCCAATGGGCTCTACGCAACGGTATGTAAAGACGATGTTGGACAAGATGTTGACCCAACATTGTACCGATCTATGATAGGTAGTCTTCTATACCTTACGCCGCGCCCCGATATCATGTTTAGCGTATGTGTTTGCGCCAGTTCCAAGGTATCTCATTTTAACGCTATGAAACGTATCATTCGATATGTTGCCGGTACAAGTGACTTGGGAATTTGGTACTCCAAAGACACTAATCCTAATCTAATAGGATATAGTGACTCGGATTGGGCCAGTGATGTAGACGATAGAAAAAGCACTAGTGGTGGGTGTTTATATCTTGGTAATAATCTAGTCTCATGGTACAGTCGTAAACAAAATTGTGTATCACTCTCGACTGCCGAATCTGAATATGTGGCAGCCGGAAGTTGTTGTGCTCAACTGATTTGGTTACGACATATGCTAGATGACTATGACATATCTAATAACTCCATGATTTTGTACTGTGATAATCTGAGTGCTATTAATATTTCCAAAAATCCTGTTCAACATTCACGTACAAAGCACATAGATATAAGACATCATTTTCTAAGAGACTTAGTGGAAAAACAACTAGTTCAAATCGATCATGTTGATACTTTTTGTCAACTAGCTGACATTTTTACCAAACCTTTAGATCATGAGAGATTTTCTAGCTTGAAAAAATCTCTTGGTCTCTGTTTCCTTTGAAAATAAGACATGCTAGGTAGATGTTGTCCGAAATGTTGTCCCAACATTCGGATAACATTTATCGTTGGTCAATATACGGGATAAGTGTTGTAGTGATGTTGCAATATTTTTTTTAAAAGATTCAAGCATGACTCTAAAAGGACAAGATATGAATGCGATACCGTTCTCTCAAGTATCATAAGAAGGCGAAGCCTCTACTCAAAGTTTTGGATGTATACAAAAAGAGCAAAACTCTAAGATTGGTATCGTTCCTATTCTATAGGAGTACCACGTGCTTCAAAAAGGTTGAAATTCCTCAATATTTTTTTAATCTGTATGTGTTCAACTAAGTTGATTAAGGACAATGGTAAAATGTTACATTAGTCCAAATGATCAGATCTCATAGGGAATATATACGGAAATATCATCTACCAAATTAGAAAATCCTTGGAGTCCCATAATGCTTGTTTAACTTTGAAATGTTGCCAACATCATCAACAACATCAACAACATCGTGTTCCAGTACATTGATCAATCTGGTTTATCTTATTTTATTCCTATTTTTGGTATTTATCACGTCTCTGTCTTTAACTGGAAGTTCAAAAATTTTGGAGGACCATTTTTTTTAAAATGATGATATGTGTTATGACAATCCTTATTTTAGGTGTGTAAAGAGTTTTTATTCTTCTATACAATCTAAATTTAAGGAAAAGGAGTTTGAGTGTAAGTATACTTTGCCATAATAAAACCTCCCATTTTTGTCTTGGAATTGTCACATCAGCCGACTATCAATCTATCAAACCATGACAGCCCAAACAACACCGTTATTTCTCAAAACCCAAAGCTTCTCCAACAAGCCAAATCCTTCAAAACCCTCTCCCATGTCCGTGTCCCCAAAATCCACAAACACCAAAGATTATTCTCTAATGTCGACTAGTCCAGCAAATAACAAGGTTTACAAGCATTATACTTCCATCAATGACTTGAGACCGGTCGATGAGGACCGCACACAAAGCTATGATCATGCTTGGTTCGATATGCCATTACGGGTGAGCTACCCAGAGATAATGAAAACCCAATCGATGTTGATGCAACATCTGATTTCTCGAACCTTGCCTCAAGACAGTCCAAGATCGACATTTCCGACGCGAAGGTCAAAGAGAGTTTTCGAAAACCAATTCGGTGAATACCACCGCCAAAAGATCCAAGGAAGAGTCGACTTTCCCCGTTGATACTACCACAAGCAAGAAGACGACACCAATTTTAGTGTGCCCGGTTCTTCCGAACTCCATCAACTTCCACAAGCAGAAACTGATAAGGAAATAGAAGAAGAAGAGATGTCTAATGACGCACCTCTACGAAACTTCATTCCTAAAGGGGTACATAGAACATACTGTTATTTTGATAAAAATGTTGCCTCAACATCAAAGGCAACAGACGAGAAAATGGACCCAGACTATGTTGCCCCAACATCCGAGGCAACACCTGCAACCACCTCATCCGAACAAGAAAATAATAGATTCTGAGGTAATTCCCTACTCTTTCATGTTTCAAACTAAATCATGTTCAAGTAACTGGAATTGGTTTAAGAATAGAGGAGTTAGAGGGGAGAAGGTGATTGACCTAACTTCATTCTCCAAAAATGGTTTAGTTGATTTCTTACGTAGTCGAAACATCTTAAGCTCTGTATCTGGTAAGAATCCTTATTATGAGAAGGTGATTAGGATGTTCTATGCTAATTTGATACTTGCACATTAAGGACACAACCTCAAAGAAATTTGGGAAAGTGTACCTATACAACAAGGTATACAATTTTACACCTAACATCATCAACTCCACTCTTGGGATAATTATTAGTGAAAGAGAACCTCAACCAAACTCCACTGTGGAGGAACTCAATTCAATGATCAAGTACCTTACAGGGAATTTGATCACTGTTTGGGCTCCTCGCAGCCCCGTGTCAAAGCTTACTGCCCTGTTTGCCACTTTGCACAAACTTGCTATATACAACTGACTACCCTCCCTCAATGAGACAGTAGTGACCCTTGATCAAGCATCACTGCTTTTCAAAATTGGAAGGAATCAGAAAGTTGACTTAGGAACACTTATATTCAACCATGTTGTCAACTTGGCAGAAAAACAAATTAACTCTGCCCTTCCATACCCCTTCTTGATTTTTCAAATCCTGCTCAACCAAGGTTTTAAGACTCCAAAAGGAGAAAAGCTGAGACAAGGTACCATTGAATTTATTATTGGACACATTATTATAAACTGTCCTCTTTCTGCCAAAAGAAAGTATCTTTTGGAACTATTGTTTACCACCAAAAGAGACAAGGTACCATTGAATTTGTTAAGTAATTTAAAAGATACGTGCATTTATTTGGACGATAAGTAGAATAATAAAATCACTAAAATAGTGATAATAAATGAAATGAATTTCAATAAGATAAGCAATGGATAAGAAGTATCATGGGCAGCCTAAGCTCGGAAAAATTTCCTAGTGAAAACTCCTCCGGTGTGACTTCGGGCTTTGTTGAACAGCATGAAACCCATGCAAAAATGATAGAAATGACTTATAAATTGCTAAATTGCATAAAAGTTACTTCTTAAACTCTAAATTGAATGTCTCTCCAACATGAAGGTTGAACTCCTTTTATAAGTATGAATTTAGGGGTTTAGAGCCCGAGAATCTCTCCTTATAAATAATGTACAATAAATATAGAATTGAAAGTCTTTAATATTAAAAGAGTAACGTCTGACGCTATATTCGGATCGGATAAATAACGGCTGATATTTATAATTTCTTTTGACTCTGCCCGTAGTAACTTGTCCGACTTCATTCCCTCCATTGCCTACTCTGGATTTGCACTCTAACTGAACTCGTGAGCATTCTAACTTGTCTCGAACTGAACTCCTGACCTTGCCACATATCATATTAAATTTCACCGTATATAACTTGATGTTCGGCCAAAGTTACATATATTTACTCACTGTTTACCTCACATTTTGTACTTCAATCATCAGTTGAGTATAAATATAGTGATTTGAGCTTAATATTATATTTATGCTTTGTAGGTAAATTGGAGATGAAATTTGAGCAAAATTAGCAAAATTGAGTGAAAAGGATTAAAATTAACAAAAGAGCTTCACAAAGAACGGAAAGCATAATTGGAAATTGAAGATGGCTCATCATTGTGTGATGATTACGCACATCATTGAGTAATGATTGGTATAAAGCAGAAGAGAAAAATGTAACAACTTTAAAGTGCCCAGAAACGTAACAAGAAGTGGAGCTGTACATGGATGTTTGTCTACGTGGCAAAATTTAAGGCGTGAAATTACAATTCCATTGCGAGGGTGCCGCACGCAAAGACGTTCTCTGAAGTTTTGTTTTGGCTGTCTGCGCCACCTGCGCGACGCGAGGGTGGCGCGAGCCTCATTATTCTTTCCGGTCCGAGTTAGATTTGATTTTAAAAGCCCAGACGATTTGATACCTTATAAATAAATATTCTACAGGATTTTTACACAATTTTTGAATAACTTGTGACCTTGAGTTCAGAACCTTTGACCTAGAGAGTGCTTGGAGCCGTCGTGGAGGTCGGAGTTATTGGGTTCTACCTTTTCTTCTCCTTACTACTAGTTTCTTTGTATGAATTGGTGTTTTTCCTCCATATCTATGTGCAGCTAAACTTCGCGTTCTAGGATTGTGGTATAGCCATGAATATTGATGTTTGAAGACTACATTTATCTTAATACGAGTTGTTGATTTTGATTGTTTCTTTAATTTTGTGCATAATTGTTTGATTGTTTGGCCAACAGTTAGGTTCTATCGACTATCTAATATAGATGTTTGCGAAAGATGTTAGATTAGAGAATGGTTAGCGAGAGTGTGATCTGATTATTCCTACAGTTGGGCTAGGATTTGTGGCTAGGATGTTCAATTAAATACCGTAAACTAATTGCGTTCTTAACATGTCAATTCCATAAAATATAGACGGCGACCTATTTTAAATAGGTGAGTAGTAGTTCGGGAGAATAGTACAATAGTTAATAATACGGTTAATTAGCAATCGTCCATAATTCGAATTAAGGAGAAATAGTTCAAGAACTCAATAGGATTGGTGAATCAACCGCAACCCTGGAACATTCATATCATTGATAACATAAAACTCGCTCTTTCTTAGTTAAAGTTTATTATTTATTTATTTTTATTTTTAAATAGTTTATAATTATAACCCTCGAATTATATCTCCTATTTAGATAATTAAAATTAGTGTAATTTGGTTGACGGTTAATCATAAGTCCATGTGGGTACGATATCTGGACTTAAAAATCCTATATTACTTGTACGACCGCGTATACTTACGTGTGCGTTTGGGAGCAACAAGTTTTTGGTGCCGTTGCCAGGGACTTATAAATTAACTATTTTTCTAGATTAGATTTTTACTTTTATCTTCACAAGTTTTTTTGTAAATATTTTTATTTTTAAAATTATTTGATTTTCTCTCTTAATGTGTTTTTAGATCTCTCAGCATGGTATCTGGGGATGAAATATACAGAGGTAAGGTTCTCGATGAAGACGCTTGGTTGACGAAAGATTTTTATGACCCGTATTTATGATCTTGTCGTGACCTGGCATTTTGAAAGTCTGAGTTTGAATATGGGGGTAAGGGTTGGTATTGTGATGAATAATATCGATCAAGGGAATATGCGAAACGACATTTTTTACTAACAATGCTGGTGAATGATTGGTTTAAGGAGATAGTTGATCTTGCAGGTTTGGCTTGGCTGTGCACAATTTGGATGCAAAGGTTAATGCATGCAACGCCCAACAATTTAGTGATGAGTTGTGTGAAGCTGAAAAAAACCTTCTAGCCCAAATTAAGGAGCTAAAACGAGAATACCAATCATTAAACCATATTTTTCTTGATGGTGCCAATATTATGAAGAGTGCTCTAGAGTCATGTGAGGGAGTAGATAATATTACTTTTGGATACTGGAGTGTGTGTATATATGAGGATGTAAATAGTAGTACAACTTATGAGTTAGGGCGTATTAGATCTCATTCCAATCATTTTCTCACATTTTGTTTAGATAGTAAGATAGTAATTGAGCCATCTGAGCCTATGGGGGAGTCAAAGGGTGAGGATGAGAGTGCCTATATTCTTGAATTTATTGTGACAAAAAGCAAAAATTACATTCCTCATCTAAAGGCCGAGAAGTGCAGAGTGAAAAATTTATTACTTGGCATGGTTATCTTTGTAGCCCTACTAAAGTAGCATAGTCGCAGACTGGATGCACTGTTAGGGGTACAATTCATAAGTTCAAGGTGGAGGAAAAAGTTAATTCGCGTCGTGTTGCGACGTGGAATCAAGAGCTTGTTGGGAGGCAACCCAACATGTATTTTTATTTTTTATTTTTTATTTTTTTTAGTATTACGTTTTGTTTTGTTTTGTTTTTATTTTGTAGTTTAGGGGAAGTCTGAGTACCCGAAGTTAAAGCTGAGGAGCATGTTTGAGCTTAAGTGTGGGGTCATCCCGACCCTTGATGTTGAGAATCATGTTTTTAGCTAGGCCTTAGAGGGTCTCAGGGAGTATTTCTCACCCTTGTTTTAATATTTTCTCTGCAACCCATGCATTGAGGACAACACATATTTTTAAGTGTGGGGTGAAGTACTTCCGATACTTTTGAGGTCGAGGATGATTATGCCATAGAATTGTTTTTAGTATTTCTTAAAGTCTTACGAGTCTTAGTATTAAAAAAAGAAAATCAAGAAAAATATAAAAAGATCTTATTTTAGTCTTTCTTTTATTTTTAGTTTAATTGTTTATTTTTTTTCTCATTAGTGGCATGGATTATCCACCCCTTTGTTTTTCTTATGGACTCGATTCTTTTTCAAAGGGGGGACTTTGAATTGGGTAATTTTTTATTTTTAAGATTAGTTTTTTTGAAGTAGTAAGAGAGAGAAGAAAGACCTGTTGACTTATTTGATACTAGCATATTTAGGCCTGAACTTGAGTAATACTTTCCTCTGAGTGCTTGAGTTAATTAGAATAGCAAACTTTCTGACACCTAGGCTCAGGGTTGTGACTCTGTATATAGCTTATTCTTATTTTGTAGTTTGTCGTGACCTTGTCTGTGCTAGAGTAGAATTGATCCATCTTGTTTGAGACTTGTGCCATGTGTGGTGAGAATTTCTTGCATATATTCCATGTTTTGCATCTTAGTCTAGAACTTGCCCTGCATGTTATTGAAACAAAATAAAAGTGTTGCTTTGTTTAGAAGATGATGATACGCTTTTTTTTTTATGTCTAGTCAATTTTAGCCTTTTCAGATATTGTACCACTAGTTAGCTCTTTGAGCTCGTAGCCTTTCGTTCGGTAGCCGTAGTTTTGCCTTGATCTTTTTGTTTGAATCCCTCATTTTTGCACCCTGCTTCCTTGAGCATTGTAGCTTAGACTGTGATATAATTGTTAAATCTGAAGAAAAGGGATGGTCAAGTGTAAAAGGTGACCAATGATAGCTGCAAAGTGATGAAAAGACCCTCTTAAAAAGAATGAGACATGAAAAATTGCTTTAAAAATAAAATTGATTGAAACGTTTTTGATATGAGGGAAATACTTATGAAATAATTAATGAAGAGAGGCTGAAAAATAAAGTTAAGAGATGGAAATAATGGGCGATAAAGTCTAAAAGCGCAAAGTACTTAGGAAAGTGTAAGTCAATATATATAGTTTTCCTATCCGTCTCCTAGCCAATATTACAACCCGTTAAAGTCCTATTTGATTTTATTCGAGCACACTTAATTAGTAGAGATGTACATAATGGGCAAGCATATGGTTCTTTGTGCATACATGTGAATTTCTTTGTGAGTGCGAGAGTTGTTCTTTGATGCTATTTCCTTAAATTACATTCGATTCTTTAATTTCAATGTGTGGACTATTTCTTCTTGTGATGACACTTATTTCATGATAGATATGTGATGTTATTAGCTTCTTTGACAGAGTAGATGAGCGAGTTTAAATTTGATAAGTTAGAGTTTGTATCTAAGGTTAGAATGTTAGAAGTTTGTTGTTTGCTTGTATATCTTGTATGATGATCATGAAGTGTATATTTGATGGTTTGAGTTGTTATAGGTCCTAATTGTTGGTATCAATCAAAGTGATGATGTTCATAGACTTGATTTATTGAGAGTGATTTTAAATGCTTACTCGAGGACGAACAAGAGTTTATTGTGGGGTGGTGACGTTCGGCCAAAAATGTATATATTTACTTGTTGTTTATTTCACATTTTAGTACTTTAATCATTAGTTGAGTATTAAATATAATGCTTTGAGCTTAATATTGTATTTGTGTTTTGTAGATACATTGGAGATGAAATTTGAGCAAAATTAGCAAAATTGAGTGAAAAGGATTAAAATTAACAAAAGAGCTTCACAAAGAACGGAAGGCATAATTGGAAATTGAAGATGGCTTATCATTATGCGATTATTACGCACATCTTGAGTAATGATTGGTATAAAGCAAAAGAAAAAAATGTAACAATTTGAAAGTGCCCAAAAATGTAACAAGAAGTGGAGCTGCACATGGATGTTTGTCTACGTAGCAAAATTCAAGGCGAGAAATTACGATTCCATCGCGAGGATACCGCACGCAAAGACGTTCTCTGAAGTTTTTTTTGGCTGTCTGCGCCACCTGCACGACACGAGGGTGGCGCGAGCCCCGTCATTTTTTCTGGTCCGAGTTGGATTTGTTTTTTAAAAGTCTAGGTAATTGTTGGGAGTTTTTGCTTTATGGTACTTTATAATGCAGTACGGGAAGTATATAACTATTACAAGTATTCGAAAGGATAAACAAAGATTCAATAATTCAACTAGAAATCTGAAAATTACAATAGTTACACACGAAAACTGGAAATTCCAGTTTTGTAGAAGATGAAAAAATGGAAATTGTTTTTGCTGAGTCGAGTGTAGCACTCTGTCCTTAAGAAAATATTGCCCCGTATGTATCCTTTATACGTCATGGACAATTTGTCTCCCAATATAAAACAGCAATGGAACCCTTGAGCAAAGGAAACTCAAGAGCTACCGTGAAGAATATTGAGTAACGAAATGATGCTTGGAAGTTGTAGGAAGAAAACTGTTTTCGGTTGTGTATTTTCATGCACTGTTTTTGGTGTTCTCCTTGGTGCTCAACAATGGTGTAAGGGGGTGTTTATATAGGTGAGGGAGGGGCTGATTACTGCCCTCCATAACAGCCAAATAATGGCCATTATGAAGGTAGTAAAGCCACCAACATAAATGGAGAAAAGACCAACGGATTTAGCCATTATAGAAGGAGTAATTCAGCCAAAATAAATCGCTGAATTGAATGCTGTTTCAACATCCATGCCACGCAAGACTGCAATGGCCCTAGATGTTAAGCTACTCACAAGGAAGCACATTTTACAACCCAAAGGTTCTTTTCCCGGAGGAATATCAACCATTACACAAGTATGGTTCTATATGATGGAATATATTTCTCTCTTTAGCTTCTTTCCAAAAAAAACGCTTTTGGAGATGACAATTATTTGTCAATTGTCCATGGTTCATTATTAACCATACAAGCTAGAAGGATTGGAACAAGTCTTTGTCCCCTTCTTTGCTCCGTCTCGGTTCAACATCTAGAATCCCTGAGTTCTGCAGATCTAGAATATTAAGTTCCGGATAGCCAGCAACTTTCGAGTCCTGAAGATACGGAACGTCTAGTTCCGGACAGTCAGGCCCTCGCGGGTTCTTGTTAACCTTGAGCAATTACTCCTTTTTCCTATTTCAAGGAAAGTTATCTTCAAGGAATTCAACATTCTTTTACGCCAAGAGGCGATTAGCACTACTGTTATTTGCAGATCCAGTGGATATGCAATCTACAGCTTTAGGTACGAAACCACCTCACATCACAACATTTGTATGTGAGATCCTTTCCATGTCTCACACGTAGGGTTATCCTTATCCTTATGCGGAGTTCTGTTGAGAATTACATTAGCGGTAAGGATCGCCTTGCCCCACATAATTTGGGCGTATGGGTTTGCGCTTGGCTAACACCGTTAGACTGAGGTGAGTAATGAGCAGTCATTTAATAAACGATGCTTCACATTCTCCCCCTCTATCACTATGAATTTCTCAATCCGTGGGCTTAGTTGATTCAACTTCTGCTTTGTAGCGCTTATCCGCTTCAACAACTTCATCTTTGCTTTTCAACAAACAAAGGATTCTATACGTTGTACTATCATCAAATGACGATCACAACGTACTTGTCTCCCCCCTCTATTTTCTATAAACTTCAAATCACCCAAGTAGGTGTGACTAAGTTCTAGAGGAGCAGTGCGTCTTTCGCTATTCCCTTGACGGAATTTGGAAAGGTGATTTTGCCTCTTTGCCTACCTCACATTCATTTTGAGGGTTTATGTCGACGGAAGGCAACAATCTCAACATCGTTAGCTATTGAATGACTTGCTATTTAACGTGTCTTAATCTATGATGGCATAGATGCACGGATTACAAATATATCATTCATATGGCTACAGACATACTGTACCATTCTTGATTATTACAGACCTGTTGGACTAGTCTCAAACCAGCTTGACCAACAGCGTCCCTTAAACCAAGTTAGGAATATGTATCACCTCATCTTAGAGTGATCAAAATCCATGAAGTCCTATTGAGGACAACCTCTCCAACCCCTTCTACTTTAGAGGTGGCGTTGCTTCACATGAACAACCTCTTGCCCGTGGTTAGGGCTCAGCCGGATCATATGTGATCTAGATACTCTGGCCTACTCCAGTTGCTTTGGCAGACTGAGTGTCCAATTTCTTTACTGCCTTTCTTTAGGCCTTCAGATCATTCAGGACCTGGAAACTCTGGCCCACCTTACTAGGTGTCCATTACTTTTCCAATGAAGTGAATTCTGGCCCCACTCCAGTCCCCCGGAAGCTTTATATTACTGAGTGTCCAATATCATCATATCAAAGGAATTTTGGCCCACTCCAGTCGCCCGGAGGTTTTGTATGACTGAGTGTCCAATATCATCCTATCAAATGAATTTTGGCCCACTCCAGTCGCCCGGAGGCTTTGTATGACTGAGTGTCCAATATCATCCTATGAAGGATCTTCTGCCAAATAATATGACAGGCTCAACGTCATCAACTTTTAGACTTCTTCCGTTATGATTGGTGCCCAGATAATTCTTGGCGCTTACTTAAGAGTGGTAACAGTTTTCGCACAGTCAGTGGATCTTACTCCCTCGTATGTGCAAACATACTTTACACACTTTAATAATTACACTTAAAAGAACGGATCTTCTTAAGTCGTTTACAAAATCCAATCTTTAAACGGAAAAGAAGATGAGATTAAACTTCTGATTTGGTAAAGCGTAAGGAATATAAATTATTTTCATATTCCTCCTTACTTTAATCCATTTTTAATCAGACATCATTTAATCTTTATTTTGACAAGTAAGAAAAATACTTATCATTTAATCTTTATTCTTGACAAGTAAGAAAAAAACTTATCCCAATTTCGGATTCTGGCTCACTTCAGTCACTTCATCAGACTGAGTATCCATTTCCTTCTCACCATTATTCGGATCCTTTGTTTGGGACAGATATAGGCCTTCTGCTGCAAGATAGAATAACATCTTCAGTCTTCTCCTCTTGTCCCAGTTAACATCCTCAGGCTCTTGTGAGCGCTTGTTCCCACCAGTCTTGGTATCGGTGACACCATGAACACGTTCATCATCATCACTCTCTTCTACCAGAAAACCATTGCCATATCCAGATTTGGTCACACAACTTTTGACTGACATCTTTCGAACACTAATAGTAATACTATACAATATTGTCTTAAGTTGTTGGGAGTTTTTGCTCTATGGTACTTTATAATGCAGTACGGGAAGTATATAACTATTACAAGTATTTGAAAGGATAAACAAAGATTCAATAATTCAACTAGAAATCTGAAAATTACAATAGTTACACACGAAAACTGGAAATTCCAGTTTTGTAGAAGATGAAAAAATGGAAATTGTTTTTTCTGAGTCGAGTGTAGCACTCTATCTTTAAGACAATATTGCCCCGTATGTATCTTTTATACGTCCTGGACAATTTGTCTCCCAATATAAAACAGCAATGGAACCCTTGAGCAAAGGAAACTCAAGAGCTACCGTGAAGAATATTGAGTAACGAAATGATGCTTGGAAGTTGTAGGAAGAAAACTATTTTCGGTTGTGTATTTTCGTGCACTGTTTTTGGTGTTCTCCTTGGTGCTCAACAATGGTGTAAGGGGGTGTTTATATAGGTGAGGGAGGGGCTGATTACTGCCCTCCATAACAGCCAAATAATGGCCATTATAAAGGTAGTAAAGCCACCAACATAAATGGAGAAAAGACCAACGGATTTGGCCATTATAGGAGGAGTAATTCAGCCAAAATAAATGGCTGAATTCTGGAAACTTGAGGGACCAAACTGTACATCTGAAAGAATTCTGGTCCGAACTGTACATCTGGAAACTTCTGGGATCAAACTGTACTTCTGGAAAAGTTTTCTGGCCCAAAAAGAGAATATCAGAAGACCCACAGCCCACGACCCGTGACCCGTGACCCGAGAACCCGAAACTCGGAACCGGACCGGATGGGCTGGCGGCGGCGGCGCGCGTGTGGTCTTTCCTCGAACCGAAGCACATCTAGGTCCTCCCTCCTTTAAACACATGGGATACCCCTTGGGGTCCCAAACCCCAAACCAATTTCGAGTCTTATATACACAACAATTCTTTCTTCCTCTACCGATGAGGGAGAATTACACACAATACCACACTTTCCATGCTTCAAACACCTTACTTCGTGAACCAATATCTCTTTCATTTCTCAATGAAATGTGACGATTCTTGGCCCTACGGTTATCTACGTACTTAGTAGATCATGCATGTGTGAAGAACCGAATTCTCCAATATGCGTAACACTAGTGTTTAAGCCGTTAAAGTTGGTCGGTCGCAACTCCCGCCAAAGGCAAATTTCCAACAGTAATTTGGTACCTTATAAATACATATTCTACAGGATTTTTACACAACTTTGGGAAAACTTGTGACCCTAAATTCAGAACATTTGACCTAGAGTGTTTGGAGCCACCGTGAAGGCCAGAGTTATTGAATTTTACTTTTTCTTCTCTTTACTAGTAGTTTTTTGCCTACCTTGCTTTTGCGAGTATGTTTGGGTCCACGGATCGATGTGATGATAAGTGACAAATGGGTCGACTGAATCAAACTACAAGACGGATTAAAACTAGTGATCAAATAAGTAAATGAATCATGATTAAATTCGCCTAAAATTTATTTACACCAAACTGCAAGAAATTAAAATGAGTCAAATAACATATCGTAATCCGACCCGTCTAATATGATCCAATTCTCCATCTTATTATTTTCCTTTTTAGAAAAAAGAAATAGATAACGTATGTTATTACATTTTAACTTAAACTCTTCCAAATTTACTCGATTATAAAGACTTTGTATGTTTGGACTTATATTGTATTTTGACTTATGTTACATTATGTTGATGTGTTTTGACTCCATAATTTGATAAGTAATTTTGGGGAAAGCCTGGATATCCGATTTTGACGCCCACATTTAATTTACGCTTTGTTATTTTAGTTGTCCCCTAATATACTGAAGAACAAGGTTCTTCGGCAGTAACAAGAAGTAAGTGCGGAATAGTAAATCACAAGGAATTTTAATGTGAAAAACTCCTTGCTTAAGGGAGAGAAAACCACGACCTACTTTAGTAGGATTTTCCCAATAACTTCACTAAATCAGGAGCAATTTTAGGTTACAACTCTATAACCAAGGGACTAACAACTTGATACATTTCCTCCTCTATAATTCTCCCATTTGTAGCTACTTCTTTTAAGACTATACTCAATCCTAAAAGCCCTTTAGAACTCAATAACACCTATTACAAAATGTCTGGTAAAGTAAATAAGTTACAACTCTTGAACACATAATCAAACTAATAAACTAAAGAACTATAAGCTACAACAGTGTTGAAGACATTTTCTTTCGTTGCCAGATGAGTCCTCACAATAACAACTATTTGCTTCAATAAATTTTCAATTTGTGCAATAGCATCAAGAACAAGTAGCATCCATGTGGTGCTTTATATATGAGTAGTGGTTGGACGAATTTCTCTTGAATACATGCTCCAATTCGTAAAGGAATTAGGTTAAGGAATCCAATCCTAATTGGAATTGATTTCCTTAATTGTTTCGACCACAACACGTTTTTCTCCTATTTTCAACGCATTTTTCATATGTGCAATTATAGTCATATTTCTTTGTTTAAACACGCTTCCTTGATCACACGTTTACAACATAAACTAATTTCACAAGAAATCCTTTTTGCAGGAAACTGCTTCGTAGCTCTGATA
This sequence comes from Anisodus tanguticus, assembly GCA_034509755.1. NCBI lineage: Eukaryota > Viridiplantae > Streptophyta > Magnoliopsida > Solanales > Solanaceae > Anisodus > Anisodus tanguticus. The sequence goes on along the minus strand of CM067561.1, from coordinate 6,195,805 downwards.
AACAATCGTCTTCAGTCTGCTAAAGACCTGATTTTTTCAGTGTCATCTTAATATTTATGCAATCTTGTTGCAAGCTTAACCAGTTTCTTTGAGAAACATGTACAAGATCTGGTTCTTGTGTATATTTATCAATTATTCTTGTGTATGTTTGTCAATCATCAAATATTAAATTCAGCTCACTTCAATAAATTCCACCCCGCCCCCTCCCCCCACCCTCCCCCCGCATTTTTTTAATGATAAACACATAACTGAAAGAAATAATCCCCTTGATTATTTTCATTAATTGAAAGGTATTTATACAAGTTACAAAATAGAAGAATCATATTCCTATTCTATTCCTAAAACCTTATTCTACCATAATTCTAACTATACAATTATGGTAAGTGTATAACACTAATTAAGGTAACCTTTACACTACAATATATTAACCATATATACGAAATATACATTGCCTAATATACATTTCCCGCGTGATGGGCTTCTCATTCATTTGTAGCACCCACCGCCGGGGCCGCTTCTCATTCACTTGAGATTCCCACCGTTGGGTCGCTACCGAGATGGGCCGTAATTCATCGCTTTGCCTATGATATACACTGTTGTATATTGGGTTTATATCACAGGTATATTGCTCTGTTTAACACACCCCCCCCCCCCCCGCAGTCATAGCGGGCGGTCTTCGAATGCTGAGACTGTCCCTAAAATCTTCAAGGAGTACCGAGGGAAGACCCCTTTGTAAAGATGTCTGCAACTTGATATCTTGACGGGACATGACATACGCGTACCTGCCCGCGAGCAACCTTTTCACGGACAAAGTGAATGTCCATTTCGATATGCTTAGTGCGTTGGTGCTGAACCGGATTACCTGAGAGGTAGATGGCACTAACATTATCACAATATACTAAGGTTGCCTTCTGAATGGGGCAATGAAGCTCTAAAAGCAAGTTACGTAACCAATATGATTCTGAGACCACATTAGCTACCCCTCTATATTCTGTCTCTGCACTGGAGCGGAATAGAGTCGCCTGACGCTTCGCAGACCAGGAGACCAAGTTGTTGCCAAGGAACATACAATAACCTGACGTAGACCGTCTGGTGTCCGGACAACCACCCCAATCTGCATGTGTACGAGAAAAGTGTGGATGTAGATGAAGGATACAAGTGCAAACCATAGTCCAGCGTCCCCTGAATATAACGAATGATGCGTTTTATTGCATTCATGTGCTCAACTCGGGGATCATGCATGAATAAACACACCGCTGAACAGCATACGTAATATCCGGTCTGGTAAAGGTAAGATATTGTAGGGCCCCTGCAAGACTGCGATAGCGGGTCGGGTCCTCGTATGGTGCACCTGTCGCGGCACTAAGCTTGGGTTTTGCATCAACTGGAGTAGAAGTGGACTTACAAGATGACATCCCAGCCCTCTCTATGATCTCAGCAGCATACTTTCATTGAGATAAAAACAAACCATCTGAATGACGTTTGACAGCAATCCCCAAAAAGTAACTCAAGGGCCCTAAGTCTTTCATAGCAAACTCAGAACTAAGCATGGCCATGATAGACTGGCGCAAGGCATCGGAAGAGGCAGTCGAGATGATATCATCCACATACAACAGAATGTAGGCCAATGACGACCCACGGCGGTAGATGAACAAGGAATTATCTGACCTGCTGTGAGTGAACCCAATAGTCGAAACAAAGTCTGCAAACCTCGTATACCAGGCTCGTGGAGACTGCTTAAGCCCATATAAGGACTTCCTCAACAAACAGACATGATGAGGACGGTTGGGATCCCTGAAATCCAACGGCTGATGCATATAAATTGTTTCCTTGAGATCACCATGTAGGAAAGCATTTTTGACATCCAACTGATGAATAGGCCAAGTCTTTGAAAGAGCCAAGCTAAGCACAGTGCGAATAGTAGTCGGTTTGACTACCGGACTAAACGTCTCCCCACAATCTATCCCAACCTACTGAGTCTTACCATCACCCACAAGCTGTGCCTTATGTCGAGCAAATGAACCATCTGAATTCTCTTTATGAGCAAAAATCCACATAGAGGTGTAGCGGGAGGAATGATGTGATGAGTTGATCTGCCAACTCCTTGAGTTTCTTGCAATATGCAGAAACGTTTGGAAATTCGTCCATTCGAACTAGAGAGAATTTCTGCTCGAGTGTGATGACACGTGAATGTTGGTTATCTTGGAATATGTCACGCAATCTATTCCAGGCAGCCATAGCCGTGGTATCTAGCTCAATAATCGTCTGTAGAAGGTCAACCGAAATAGTGGCGTAGATCCACCGGAGAACGGTAGCATCAAGAGTAATCCATAACTGAGGATCCTCCGCAGGAAGAGGTGTAGCAGGAGGAATGATGTGATGAAGAACTTGATGGGAGATAGCGTAAATTTTAAACAACTCCACCCACGTCGCATATTGGATGTTTTCCATCTCAAGGACAATAGGGATATTGTTCTTGACGTTAGAAACCATGAGGGCAGGATGATAATTGTTCTTAGACATATTGAAAGAACAAAGTAGGAGGGGAAATTTGGGAAAAGTAAGAGAGATTTTGAGAGCGGAAGACGACTTTCAGAAGAGAAATCCGAGAGGGGGGGTACTCGGCCGAGAGGTGCAAAATTTTTGGGAGAGAAATTTTTCGTAAAACCTAGTCTCTTGATACCATGAAAGAAATAATCCCCTTGATTATTTTCATTAATTGAAATGTATTTATACAAGTTACAAAATAGAAGAATCTTATTCCTATTCTATTCCTAAAACCTTATTCTACCATAATTCTAACTATACAATTATGGTAAGTGTATAACACTAATTAAAGTAACATTTACACTACAATATATTAACCATATATATGAAATATACATTGCCTAATATACATTTCCTGCGTGATGGGCTTCAGTTCACTATAGCAGCCCCACCGTTGGGTCGCTTCGTTCACTGGAGATGCCCACTGTTGGGTTGCTACCCCGATGGGCCGATTGGCCAGAATTCACTGCTTTGCCTGTGATATACACTGTTGTATATTGGGTGTATATCACATGTATATTGCTCTGTTTAACAATAACATCTTCGTAACAATTCATGTCTACTCAACTGCAGCTTCCCCCAAAGAACCAACTTCCACTTGATCAGTAACTTGACTTAGTAAGATGTAGTCTCATTTAAATATGACTCATCTTTCGCTCATTGCTGAAAGTATATTTATGTCCTAGAGACAATCTGTATTAGGACAAATGTACTTTATACACATTCGTATTATTATTAATGGAGATTAATATTTTGGCATTTGCAATTATTGAATTATTAATTGATTGTTTATAATATTCTATAATATGCATCCCTAGAGGTTACGTTGTTATTAATAATGTGAGATATTAATAATATAATGTAACTCTTAAAATAGCATCGACCAATGATCATCGAGAATGGGATATCGATGATATGTGATAAATCGACATGTGGTTTGCATCACATCCTTAGAGGATGTAGTATGTCTCACCTGTTACGAGTAATGGCTACTCGTGATGGACACATGAATACTTTGAAAGTATTGATATACCTTGCTGATATATTGTTTGTTATACATGTCTAAAGTATGATCAGCGTGTGGAAGATAGAAGTCCTTAGACTTGAGGTCAATACACACCTTGTCTACATAGTAATATATTTTTATCCTGTCCTAAGCTCAAATGCCTTATAGGTTGAGATACGACTTGTATTGGGTACAATACGATGTGGATTAAAGGTGGTAGTTGAGTCAAGATTAGGATTCATTCCTCGAATGTATATTCGAGTGAACACTCAACTTCTCATTGATATTGGGTTGACTAAGTCATTGGCTAACGCAATAGACATATCTAGAATATGATCTTGTTGTCAACCAATATAGATGAGATATAATGATCAAGCCATTTGGATAGACACTTGGCAAATCCTAAGCTTGATCGAGTGTATCGTGAATGAAAGGATTTTATCTTACCACGTAGAGGTTAAGATTACTAGATTTATGTAAACGTACTTCACATTTTGAGTTTGTCTTGCGGCGCCGTCTAGGAGTTCCGCGTAGACCTTAATTTGATTAGTGTCGATATGATAAGGCATGTAGGGTCATACTATGTCGATTGTCCTTTCGATCTAAGGATGTATTGAGAGAGTATTAAATATTCGATTTAGAATCGAGATATTTAAATGAATGATGATTATTTTAATTAAGTCAAAATTGGATTTTGGATTTAATTAAGAATGTGCTGAAATTTTTTGGGTCAGGCCCAAGGTCAAACCGAACAAATTTTTCACCTATAAATACAGACATACACTTCATTATTCATGACACTTAATTTTCATATCATTATTCTAAGTCTTAGAGACTCAGAATCAAAACACTCTCTCGAATCTCTACCGGATTTTCTAGCTTTCCAAAGTAGGAATACATTGAAGCTTGGAGCTTGCAATCGAAAGGGCATTCGCGTGCGCATCCACAGTTGATAAAGATTCCAGATATTGTAAGCATGTAAGTATCATTCAATTCTTATGTTTACGGTTTTAAATTACCCTATAGTCAAACAGTTCTACGTTTGTTGTGTTTGAAACAAGTTTTCAATATCCGTTGTGTACAACAACCCAACAAAACCCTACAATTGCAACCATATAGATGTCTAGGTATTTCAGTTTGTGTGCACACTCTTTCTTCAAGGGCTCTTGTAGAGACCGGGTTCTTTGTCCAGATCAGTGGCACATAAACATTTTAATTATTATCCCTTTCACGGTAGAATACAGAATTAGTCATTATTATCCTTTTAACCTGCTAAGCATCTCCATATTTGTTGTCAATCATGGTGTCAAAGAAGTATTTTAGTTCATCTTGATCAATCCACGCTTCAAAATTGTTCCCTCTCTTTAAGTGATTTTTGCAGAAGACCTTAATGGCGGCTTTGGCAACCTTTTCCTTCATCTTGTAGTCAGTATTGTAAGGGACTAATTATCTTCTTGTGTTCCCTTTTTTTAATAATCAACTTTAGGTACCAGGTCCTATGTTACAACTAATTATATTTCAATTCTTTTGGAATAGTATATTCTTATAATTGTGTTGGAGTGGAATTTTTCAGTGCCAAGTCTCATACTCCCACCTTGATGGGCTTTTAGTGAGAGAAGATTTTTTTTCTTTTTCTTGTGTCATGTGATTAGAATAATTGTTGTTTAGAGACCACATGCTCTCTTTTTTCTCACCTCAACCTTCAAAACAATCAGAGATTAGTCTTAGAAACTCAAGCTAGCTTACGTCCATTTTTATGAGAAAAAAGATGAATTAAATACTTCTTAGTCCATCTTAGTAGATTTACACTTTTTAGTAAAGAATCAGATTTTCTTCCGTTTCTCAACATAGTGTACATTCTTCTGAGTTGCTTTGAATATTAGTGAATATTAGAAGATATTCACCATATATTTTGTAATTATTAGTTTTGTATAATTATGGTAGATATATGATCTTTATTGTATTAGGACTCCACATTGTACACACTATATATATTTGTATTAATGAGAAGGACTCCCCAAGGGAGATTAATTCAATCTTACAGGATAGTTCTTTTACATTATATGATATTGAAACAGTTTGTAATTGTGTTGATGTTCTATACCAAAACAGTTTCTTTGTTCGTTGATGCTGAACCGGATTATAAGATAAGTATATGACAGATATATTATCACAATACACCATAGACACCTTACACAAGGGACACTGAAGCTCTAAAGGGAGGTTTCGGAGCCAGCAGATCTCAACAATAACATTTGCAATGCCTCTATACTCTGCTTCTGCATTCAAATGGGATAGGGTGGTTTGCCTCTTGGCAGACCACGAGATGAGATTATCCCCTAAGAACACACAGTAGTCGGAGGTGGAGCGTCGGGTGTCTGGACATCCTACCCAATCTGCATCTGTATATGATAACAACCTGGTCGGTGCAGAGGGGTAGAGATGTAATCCATAATCAAGTGTGTCCTTAATGTATCGAATGATACGTTTAAGAGCAATGAAATGAAGCTCCCTGGGGCAAGCATAAACAAACACACCTGCTGAACAACATAAGCAATATCATGCCTGGTGAAAGTAAGATACTGAAGTGCACCTGCAAGGCTCCTATAAAGAGTGGGATCGGACACTGGATCACCATCAACAACGCTGAGCTTTGATTTAGAGTCAACCGGAGTAGGCATGGTCTTGCATTTTTCCATTTTGGCCATGTACACAATCTTCTCTACATACTTACGCTGACACAGTAACATAGTATCTGCAGATCTAGTCACTGATATCCCTAAAAAATAACTCAACTTCCCCAAGTCAGTCATAGCAAATTCGGATTTAAGTAGAGCAATGATCTTATTTTTCAACACATCAGATGAGACAGTAAGAACAATATCATCCATTTATAACAACAAATAAGAAATGCTACTACCTCAATGAAAAATGAATAGAGAATTAGCACACTTGTTGCATACAAACCCAATCTGCATAATGTAATTGGCAAAGCGTTCATACCATGCTCTAGGGGCCTGTTTCAAACCATAAAGTGACTTACGAAGACAACATACATAATGAGAGGCCTCCGGATGGACAAAGCCTGGCAGCTGGTGCATGTAAACAGTTTCTTTCAAATCCCCATGTAAGAATGAATTTTTGACATCAAGCTGATGAATCAACCAATGCTTACCCGTAGCAATGCTCAGAACTGTGCGAATGGTAGCCGGTTTAACAACCGGACTGAACGTCTCACCACAATCAATACCCTCCTTCTGATTAGTACCATTAACCACTAGTCTCGCCTTATATCTCTATGGGTCACCACTATATCTGAATTTGTGACGAAATAGCCACATGCATCAGATCACATTCACCCCATCCGGTCTAGGAACCAAATCCCAAGTGTGTTGTTTCATTAAAGTATTATATTTCTCATGCATGTCTGCCTTCCAATTAGGGTTAAGTTTGGCTAATTTTGGGTTTTTGGGAATTGGGATATGGTTTGTGCGAATATGTTAAAATGAACTTTGGGTTTGAAAATCCCGTGTTGAGCACGGGGTTCCATTCATTGTGTGGGGGAAGGGACATGTTGGGTATTCTGGTGGGGTGTCGGGTCTGGGTTATTCTGTTGGGTCTGAATTTGTAGGGCAGTGACGGTAGAAAGTGGTTGTCGGGCGAGGTCAATGGGGTAGGGGTTTAGGTGATTATTCTCGGGTGCACGAGACGGATCGGGTACGGTTGGAGATTGTCTTAGATCGTGTGGATGGGTGGGACGTGATTCTTGGTCCGGTGATGGTAACTGGGTGAGAGGGTAGTTATGTTGTCACGGTGGGGTGGCCTGGGGTTGGTATGGTGACTGATTTACAATGGGTTTATTTGGTTGCAGAGTTGGGAGATGGGAGGAGTGGCGGCAGTGGGTGACATAGTAGATGTCAGTTTTGGTTGTCGGTGGGTTAGAGAGACAACGACGGGACTATTATGGGGGACAGTTGACTGATTGCAAGTGATGGCAGTGGCAATCAGCGGTGATCGAGATTGGCCGGACATAGTGTCGTTGGTGGCAGTGGCAGTTTGCAGTGACGGAGATGTGGGGGCTGTGGTGACGGTACGACAGAGTTTGGTGAGTATGACAGGGTAGGTGTCGGACTCGTCTAGAAAGGTATAGTCCATATTTCAAAACTTTTAGATATTTGCAAAAGGGAAAATTATCTTATCAAACGTGACGTGACGAGAGACGTGAATTTGATGAGTGGACAAGTCATAGCACAGATAGCCCCTATGATTAGACGGGAAACCTATGAAGACACAATGAGTGGTTCGGGGTGCTAATTTCTGAGGGGTAGTGGAGGCAAGATTTGTGTAGCAAAGGCAACCGAAGATCCGAAGGTGATCATAGGAGGGGATCCGACGGTATAGAATTTCGGTTGGGGTCATGTTATGAAAAGTACTAGTAGGTAAAATATTAAGGATGTATTCTACCATTTTGACGGCATAGGGAGAGAGGCATGAAAAAGGAGAGTACGAACCATGTTATTTATGGTGCGGATGATTCATATTGCTTTTCCATTCTGAGGGGAGGTGTAGGGACACGAAAATCGAAAAACCATGCCATTATTTTTTGCAAAATTTATGAAACGTGAAATTATTAAATTCACAACCATTATCATACTGGAAAGATTTGATGGCTTTTTCAAATTGTGTTTTGATAAAAATACGAAATTCAAAAAACTTGGCAAAAACTTCCGACTTGAATTTTAGTGGGTAAATTCAAATAAAATGAGAGAAATTATCTAATAAGACTAGATAATATTTATGACCTATTGAGCTAGTAATGGGAGATGTCCATAAATCAGCATGAACAATATCAAAAGGAGAAAACGTAACACTTAAAGATGACATAAAGGGAAGGCGAACATGTTTGCCTAAAGGGCAAGAAAAACAATGTCGGGCAAGTTTCCCATTGTTACATCGAATAAAATTATTGCTTCTAAGAAAATTAAAAACATGAGCTCCTGGGTGTCCAAGTTTATCATGTCAAGTTGACGAAGAGATAGCAGCGAGAAAGGTGTATGAGCGAGATCTGGCAGCGGAAGTGGATGAGAAGGGATAGAGGTCCCCTGTACTATTGCATCTTGTATGAGGTGTCCCCGTAAGCAGATCCTTCACAGAAAAACTAAAGGGGTCAAACTCAACAGACACAGAATTGTTACGAGTGAATTTCCTCACAGAGATTAAATTTTTAATGATGTTGGGAGCATAAAGGATGTTATTTAAGAAGAAGGGTGGGTGGGTTGGTTGGGTGTATGTGGTACCATAACCCTAAATCGATATGCGATGATCATTTCCAACTGTAATAAATTGAGGATACTTTAAACGAAACAGTTGGGAGAGATTAGCTGAGGATCGGGTGAGATGAGAAGTGGCTCCCGTATCCATGTACCAATTTTCATTGAGCTGCTGCATATTTAAAAAGCTGAAGGCCTAGCCTAAATCAGTGGGGGACAGGCCGTATGCAGGCTGCTGGAATTGGGTCGTCGCCATGTATGCTTGTTGGCTATGATAGGTGACTGACGTGGGCCTGGGGAATGACCCAAGATCCCGGGCTTCCAAGAAGGAGGGACTTGGGCCGCGGGATGCTGAAGGTTGAAGGAAATCGTGGCCTAGGTACTGGGGGTTGGGCCACTGCCCTGGGCCGGCCTAAGAAGGGAAATTATTGGCCTGCTGCTGCTGCCCTGCGCGATCTCCACGTCCGCAGTGTTTGCCGCCACCGTTGTCGTGGCCTATGCCGCCTTTGCCACTGACGCAGTTGCCCCGCTATTAATGATTGTTTGACGGTGGTGGTTGGGCAGTGGAGGCGGCGTTTTCCGCCGGATTTTCAACCACTAACATTTTTTAGTATGTTCGTCTTGTTTGGCACGTCGGGTTTCTTCCAGCAATAATTGTGAATGGGCCTTTTTAAAGCTGGGTAGAGGATCGGCTTGCTGTATTATGATTGTTAGAGTATCGTATTCAACCTTCGGTTAGCCTGTAACTAGTTGGAGAACCATCTCCATTTTGGAAATTGGTGTCCCCACATTGGATAGTTGGTCTGCAACTAGTTTCAAGTTTTTGCAATACTCGGACATGTTAGCAAAATTTTTGAGACGTGTATTATTGAACTTCCCTCTAAATACACGGCACGAGTGTGCTTATTATCCTGAAAAATTTCCTCTAAATGTAACCATAACTCACAAGCCGAGGCACCGATTTTCATAATCGTATGAAGTAAGTCCTTAAAGATGGTGCCATAAATCCACTATTTGACGATGGCATCAAGGCGGCGCCATATCGGATCATCAACCTCTATAGGGCACGGGAAAACGTCGTCAATGTGATAAAGCACGTTATAGACACATGCATGAATGCGAAAGAGTTCCACCCACGAAGAATATTGACCATCTTCTTGATCAAGAACAATAGGAACGAAGTTCTTGATGTTGGTGACGGCAAACATCGGATGGAAAGAAGAGGTGGAGGGGGTAGTGGGTATGGTGTGGGTAGAGATGGCAGTGGATCCTGGACCCGGTGGATCCAGATCCATTTTATAGGATATGGATCTTCAAAATTTGGACCCGACGGATCCGAATCGGACCCGGATCCATTTTGACGGATCGGATCTGGATCTGGATCTTGTATTTGAGATCCGTATTCGGTCCAGATCCGACCTGTGGATCTATTTTTTTATTAAATATATTTATAACCTAGAAAGTAATTTTATAAGTATTTTCTTAAAATTGCTAAGCACATCCTTGCAAGTTTAATTCTCAAAACAAGTTTAATTTATCCCCGCGTTAACTCAAAAATCAAAAAATAAAGAGGTAACTTCGATAATAAAATCAATGTTATATTAGTGAATGACTAACATCTCCATAGACAAGTAGTTAAAATTATATTCACTTCATTAGTGAAGATTCGAAGCACATGGAAGTTCTGCATTGTGAAAATACTAGTCAGCATTTTCCACAACTATTGTCATTGTCCAACATTTTCAATTAATAGCTCACAATCAAAACGAGACAACGAACAAAATATCTCATATGAACATTTCAAAATTGAAACACAGTAAACTGTTAGCTAAGTAAAAATCGTTTGTCAGTTCAAAAAATAATTCTTAGCAAGGTTACATTCTTAGCAAGACAAATTTTTTTACATGTGGATCCAGATCCGATTCGTGGACCCGGTGGATCCGATGGATCCAGATTTGGATCTAATTTTTATGAACCCGACGGATCTGGATTCATGTATGAAAATGGATCTGGATCTGAATCTAGTAAGATCCGGTCCAGATCCGATCCGTTGCCATCCCTAGGTGTGGATGACGACTGGGGAGAAAGAGGAACCCTCGGTAGAGGTAGGGGTAGTTGTGGGGGCCATTGGATGACGGGAAGGGAAAAAATTAGTAGGTTATGGTGTTGTACCATCGGCCGAATGAGGTAGGGGCAGGGGGCGGCACTTAGAATAAAAAGGAAGAAAAATTTAGGTGTTTAGGGTTTTGGCTCTGATACCATGTAAATAATGGACCTTGGGCCTAAATCAATCCCAAAAGCTAGCTTATGAGGGGAAGATTGTCCAAGTCCATATAAGGAGTCCAAATTCTCATTCTATTTTGGATGTAAGACTCTTAACTCTTCTCCGCACGCCCAGACCCCGTTAACTGGAGCGTGTATGACATAATTTGGGGATCCAACATCGGTGAACATAGAATTAGAATGGGTTTGGCTCTGATACCATGTAAAATTATATTAATCTCCCTTGGAGAGTCTTTTTCATTAATACAAATATATATAGTGTGTACAATGTGGAGTCATAATACAATAAGGATCCTATATCTATCATAATTATACAACACTAATAATTACAAAATATATGGTGAATATCTTCTAATATTTACTAATATTGAATTTATCCAAGCATGCATCCTTGAAGTGTCCATTATTTACATAGTGTGTTATAAACGATTTCCAAGAATAAGACATACATGTTTTCGGGGTGTAAGGAGTTTTAACTTTTTTATGTCCTAGATCATATCTGTTGTTGTTGTGATTTGAATGGAACGATGTTAGAACTTCTGAGGATTTGATCCATTTGAGTGTTCTCTCGAAATCATACTTTGCCTTGTCAAGATCTTCTTGAAGCGTCTTGTTTCTTTCAAGCTCAACATGGAGATTAGCATATGTAACTTTTACATCTTTCTGTAGATTCACTTGAATATCATTAGCACTATCTTTACCTTAGGAAGGTGCACCTAAAAGTTTCTCCTTTTCAATCTCTAACATAATTTTTCATTACCTAGAGTGAGAATCTGGTTCATGTGAGTGTCAATTATCTGTTCTATGTTCTCTTCAATTTCTTCAAAGTTTTTGCGATCCAATAGAACAGCGGAATATGCACTCATTATTTATTTCCTTTTTAGCATGCAGATTTTCAAAGGCCTCAATTACTATGTGGGATACACATACTAATTTTTTTGGAGTAAGTATGAATAGCCTCCTTAATTTCAGTGAAATTTACCTCTGAGTCATTATATTCAAATTCTGAATGAGTGTGAGCTATTAGTGCTAGGGTTTCTCCTAAGTTAGAATTTTTTTAGGCTTTAAGGACTGATCATCTTTTCCAGCTTCATCATCACTAAGGTCTTGATTTTGTATGACTTCAAGAACCAGGTTGGCATCTTTGTATAATGTGGTACATTTTTTTATTTTGAAGTTGTTTCTTCTCATAAATCTTTAAGTTCTCTATTAGCTCATCCACAGTTGGTGTAAGATTGTAATAATTTCTCTTGGGGAGTATTCTCATTAGTACAAAATATATATAGTGTGTACAAAAAAAGAATCCTAATTCGGTAAGGATCCTAATATACCATAAACATGACTGATTTGATGAGTGGACAAGTCATAACATAGATAACCCCTATGATTAGACGAGAAACCTATGAAGACACACGGAGTAGTTCGAGGTGCTAATTTGTAAGGGGCGGTGGAGGCAAGATAGGCAACCGGATATCCTTAGGTGATCGTAGGAGGGAATCCTGCGGTATAGAATTTCGGTTGGAATCATATTGTGAAGGGTACTGGTGGGTAAAATGTTTAGAATATATTCAGACATTTTGACGGCATAGACCCAAAAGGACGGAGGAAGAGATCCATGAAACAGTATAGTACAAACAATGTTATTAATGGTGCGGATAATGCTTTCGGCTTTACCATTTTGAGGTGAGGTGTGAGGGCAGAAGAAACGAAAATCATGTCATTATTGTTACAAAATTGGTGAAACATCGAATTATTGAATTCACGACCATTATCACACTGAAATGATTTTATGCATTCTTCAAACTGTGTTTTGATAAATGTCTGAAATTCAAGAAATTTTGCAAACACTTTCGATTTAAATTTGAGTAGGTATATCCAAATATAATGAGAAAAATCATCTAACAATACCACATAATATTTATGACCAAGGGAACTAGAAATATGGGATGTCCACAAGTCAACATGAATAATATCAAAAGGTGAAAAAGTGACGCTGGTAGATGATTTAAAAGGAAGACGAACACAGTGTTGGGCAAGTTTCCCATTATTACATTTGATAAAATTATTGTCTCTAAGAAATTAAAAAATGTGGTGTGTGGGTGGCCAAGCCGATTATGCCAAGTGGATGGAGATATAGCAGCGAGGGAGACTGGAGAGCAGGATCTGACAACGGAGGTGGATGGGAATGGATAGAGATCCCCCGTTCTATTGCATCTCGTAAGATGGGTCCCCGTACGAAGATCCTTCGCTGTAAAACCAAACGGGTCAAACTCAACAGAGACAGAATTATCACGAGTAAGTTTTCGGACATAAATTAGGTTCTTGATGATATTTGGTGCATACATGACATGTTTAAGGGAAAAAGGCAGATGTGGTGGTTGTGTGTGGGATGTATCATAGCCCTGTATTGGAATGCGATGACCATTGCCAACAGTAATATATTGCGGATGCTTTAATCGAAATAGCGTAGGAATATTACCTGCAGAGCGAGTGAGGTGAGATGTAGCTCCCGAGTCCATGTACTAATTTTCGTCGGGTTGCTGCAAGTTCATACTACTAAAAGCCTGGCCCAAATCAGATGGGGACAGACCGGTTGATGACTGCATGTATTGGGCCTGAGTGAAGTGGCCCTGAGTCATCTGGTATGAAGTTGCCAAGACGCTGGGGAGGGGCCCAACAGCCCATGTTTGTTGTGTGAAAATTGGGCCGGTACCTGGGCAGGTACTGAGGCCCAGTTCAGAAGCTGGAACTGTGCAACTGGGCTGGTCCACTGAGAGTATGGACTGGGCTGCGACTGTTGTGAGTGTTGCTTCTAGCCGCGGCCCTTTTCACGTCCTTCACCACCTCTACCGCCCCCGCGGCTTCTGTCTCCCCTGCCGTCGCGGTTCTGCCGCGGCTGAGTGTTTTTCGACGGGATTGGGCTGGCGGTAATGTTATTTTGAGGAGGCGTTTCAACTGCTAACGCCTTTTGGTTGTGCTCGTCCTGCTTTGCACGGCGGGTTTCTTCTAGCAACAATTGCGAACGGTCCTTGTTAAAACTGGGTAATAGATTAGCCTGTTGTATCATGGTGGCCAAAGTGTCATATTCACCTTTTGGGAGGCCTGCAACTAGTTTTAAGACCATCTTTGTTTCAGAAACAGGTGAGCCAACGTTGGATAGTTGATCTGCCACAAGTTTCAACTGTTTGCAAAAATCAGTCATGTTGGAGAAATTTTCAAGACGTGTATTATTAAATTGTTCCTCCAAATACACAGCACGAGTGTGCTTGTTATCTTGAAAAATTTCCTCCAACCGAAGCCATAAATCACTGGCCGAGGCACCGGATTTCATTATATTAAGGAGCAAGTCCTGAGAGATACTACCATATCCATTGTTTGACAGCGGCATCAAGACGAAGCCATGTAGTGTCGTCAACCTCAGGTGGGCGAGGGAAGGAGTCGTCGATATGGTCAAGCACATTGTAGACACATGCATGAATACGGAAGAGTTCAATCCATGGGGAATATTGACCATTTTCTTGATCAAGAATAATTGGGAGGCAGTTCTTGATATTGGTGACGGTGAGGACTGGATGAACTGAGGGAGAAAAGAATTATTTTGGAATGGTAGGGGTGACGACGGTTGAGGATGATGCCACTGTGGGAGTTGTGAGAGGAGTCATTATAGTGGATGAATTTTAATGGAGTAGGAGAAGGGAGACAAGAAATAAAAAATATTGAAGGAAGGGTGGTTATCTCGGCCAAGGGTGGCCGCCGGTAGTAGTCCGAAACAGGGGGGCACAGCTCAGAGAAAGCCTAGGGTTTTGACTTCTGATACCATGTAAGATTGTAATAATTTTCCTTGGGGAGTATTCTCATTAGTACAAAATATATATAGTGTGTACAAGAGAGGAATCCTAATTCGGTAAGGATTCTAATATACCATAAATATACAATATTCATAATTACACAATATATGGAGAATATTCGCTAATAGTTGGTGTTTTCAAATCCCTTGTTTCTATTAATGAATAGACCTTTCTTTCCAAGGATTCAGGCAGGATATTCAAAAAATTTCTAATTCTCTTACCTCGAGGGATGATCTGTCCAAGTGAATTCAGTGTATTAGTAATATCAGTGAATTTATTGAATATTTCTAGGATGTTTTCTCACTTGTTCATCTTGAATAGCTTATATTGCCTAATTAGCAAGTCGATCATTGAATTCTTGTTCTGACTAGTGTCTTCATAACTAGCTTGCGGTAAATCACATATTTGCTTAATAATATCACAAGAGGAGATTCGACTATACTCATTGAGTCCACCGCCGCATAGGATAATCTCTTTAACCTTGGCATTCATCTAAACATCCTTGACGTCTTCACATTATATTAAGCACTAGTCTTAGGATCAATTTCTCTTCCCTTTTTATCACTGGCCATGCATAATTGGACCATCCTGTATTATGTCTAGAAGTTCTAAATCCCCTGCTGATTATAAAGTCATGAAATTTTGAGTTTCACTATTCATAATATTTTTCATTAAAGTATGGTGGTCTTGTGATTGATTGTCCTTCTTGAATCCATCTAGTATTCCTTTAATGTGTTAACCTACATGAAAGAGTCTGCTTGGATATCAATTCTTATTTTAGTTGTCTCCTAATATACTGAAGAATCAGGTTCTTCAACAGTAACAAGAAGTAACTATGAATAGTAAATCACAAGAAATTTCATCATGAAAAACTCATTGCTCAAGGAGAAAAAAATCATGAACTATACCTTAGTAGAATTTGCCAAATAGCTTTACTAAATCAGGAGCAATTTTAGGTCACAACTCTATAATCAAGGGATTAATAACATAGTATCTTTCTTCCTCTACAATTCTCTCTAATTGTAGCTACTTCTTTCAAGACTCTACCCAGTCTTGAAATTCCACAACTCAATAACATCTATTATGAAATGTCTAGTAACGTAAATAGGTTACAACTCATCAACACAGGGTCAAACCAATCAACTAAAGGACTATATGTTGTAGCAATCTTGGAAACAAGTTCTCTTCGTTGACAGTTAACACCTCCTCATAATGATAATTATTTTCTTGAATAAATCCCAGTATCTGTAATAGCATCAAGAACAAATAGCATTAATTTAGTATTTTATATAGGAGTAGTGTTACGTCAAATTTTCCTTGAATACGTGCTCCAAATCCCATATCAATTTGGTTAAGAAATTCAATTTGTATTGGTTCGACCTCCACACATTTTTTTTCTATTTCCAACACACTTTTCATATGTGCAATTGTAGTCATATTTCTTTATTTGAACATGTTTTCTTGATCACACGTTTATACCATAAACTAATTCCTCGAGGAATCCTTCTTGCATATGAAAACTACTTCGTATTTCCGATCAACAGTCAATTCTAGTCACCTGCTAAGGACTTGTAGTGTCAGCTTCGTATTTATGCAACCTTGTTGCCAGCTCAACCAGTTCCTTTGAGAGACATGTACATGACCTCGATCTTCTGTATGTATGTCAATCATTCTTATGTATGTTTGTCAATCATCAAAACTTGAATTCAGCTCAACTCAACATGCTTGTTTTTTTATATTTATTTGCATGTGTACCCATTTTGGAGACATACGATGCATGAAGTTAGTTTTGACAAAGTTTAACTTCAGACACAATGTCTGAAGTTTCATAAGGCTGAAATTTAGTCATTTTTTTCCTGACTTTCACCATTTCTGTCTGAAGTTCATGCACATAAGGCTAAAGTTTAAGAAAAAATAATTAGCTCATGCAAAAATGACTGAACTTCAATCAATTATGGTTGATGTTCAGGAAAAAGTGACTAAAGTCCAGCCATTGTTATCTGAACTTTAGGCAGAAATCCATAAACTTCAGACACTATATCTAAAGTTTAATTTTATCAAGCCTAACTTCAGACACTGCATGTTTGAAGTGTCTTTGTGTGCAATAAAATTTAAAAAGTGGGTAAAGGTTAAAAATCAATGTTAAAACAGGCTGCCCGTAAAAAAATTATGTTGTGTTGGGGTTTAACTCGTTTGGTCAAGTTAGCAAACAGGTCACAAACAAATGTTCAATCTATAATCATTAGGACCCCTATTTGATCGGGTTGCTCCAAATGATCACAACGGTCGATTATTACTAGAATTTTTAATTGGCTCTCATAACTCAACATGTTTAAACTTGGACGAGTTACTAAGAAAGAGATTCATTTTGTCAGTTTTAATCATGATAAATATATGACAAGGCACATGGAGTTGATGTTGAATTGGTGATAAATGATTTAAAGTTAGCACCAGACACACCAACTTGTTATTTGGACCTTCATGTCTGGTTAATATGAAGATTGTATCTATCTTTCTCTTTCTATCTGTATTATGAACTTCTCATAAACGTGTGATGTTTGTGTACTGATTTTATATCGACCTATAAACCACTGAAAGTGTATAAAGCAGAGGGAGACTTGTGAAGATCATGATAAACACTATCATTGATCTTAGATATATCACATTATCTCATCCCATCATTTCTCACAACTGTTGTTACTCACGTCTGAAGAATATTTACGCCCCTTTTTTCCACATTTTGGAAAGAAAATGTGCTTTTTATTTTTAAAAGAAAAGATCAAACAAGCTTTGATAATGCTATGGCAACAAGTCTCCTCCTGTTGCCTGCTAAAAGATGTTGGTTTTGGAGTTACTTAAGCAACTACTGTTGTTTACAAAGCTTGGCTTCTCAGTTTAATCATTGATCTGCACACAAACACAAAAAGCAACACTGTGCTCCATGGCTTTGAGGGGCGTATTAGAGACATAATTAAATTAAAAGTGTGCTCCCTAATAAAATTTTGATTTTTTATGGACCAAGATGTGTAAATTGTTTTTAGGGTAAAGGGTCAAATTTGAATAATGAAACAAATTTACCCTCCATTAATAGCTGGGGTCAAATATGTCCTTGTTATTACTAATTGAGAGTCAAAGTTGCCCTGAGCTATACAAAATGGGACAAATTTGCCCTTATTTTTTAAGCTATAGAAGTTTAGCACCCGATGATGTCACGTGTCATGCAATTAGGGATCACTTGGTAGCTGATTAGAAGTTAAGTTAATTATGTTCTAAATTATGCATAAGTAATACTTCCTCCGTCCCAAAAAGATTGACATTTTTCGCTTTTCGAGAATCAAACGAGTTGTTCTTTTACCGTAATTTTTTCAAATGTCTTTCAAATATTTTAAATTATTAATTATAGTGACTTATAGTACTTTTTACGTAGTTTTCAAATATGTAAATTTTATTTTAAATTTTTTAATATTTTATGTTCTAACACACGGTCAAAATTAAGAAGTTTGACTCTCGAAAAGCGAAAAATGTCAATCTTTTTTGGATAGAGGGAGTACTATGTTTGGTAGCATTCTTTTGCTATGTATTAAATTCAACACACCTACTACGGTGTTTGGTTTGCAATTTAGAAACTCGCATAACAAATACATGTATAAGTTATGATGGAATCTATGTGTTATTTTATTCAGGATAGAAGATGGAATAACTAATACATAATAATTAAACTCTGCATAACTAATGTTCTGCATAAAATAATACTCTCTCCTTCCCAATTTATATTATGTAGTATGACTAGGCACGAAGTTTAAGAAATAAAAGAAGACTTTTGAATCTTGTGATCTAAAACAAATCAAAAATATTTATGTGGTTATAGATTATCTCGTTAAGCGTAAAAGGTGAAATCTAAAGTTAAATTGTTTCCAAATAAGAAAATGTGTCATTCCTTTTAGGACTAACTAAAAAGGTAAGTGTGTCATTCCTTTTAGGACGAACTAAAAAGGAAAGTGTGTCATAATTGGGACAGAGGGAATATATGGATTCCTTCATAACTAATTCATATATTACTAAAACATGAATAACTCTAACCAGCTACTAAACAACTGCTTAAGGATTAATTTTTCAAATGGGGTAAATTTGAACCTTTCAAGTAGTTCGGCAAATTTTGCCCTTCCCCTAATTTTGAATTTTTATTTTTTTGTTCCTCCTTTCTCTCTTTCCGCCACTATCTCTACCACCAATCATCCTTTTCTCCTTCATCCTCCTTGTCTCTCCAGTCCCATCACCATTGTCATCATCACCTTCCCCACCATCTTCTTTTCCCCTTTCCTTTTTCTTTCTCTCTCCCATCACGGCCATCACTACCTACGCCACTAGAAGAGAATGTGGTAAACTTGAACATGGAAATAGTATTCTAGATATTACATTAAAATTGTATTTTATATTAGGTACAATTCAATAGTTTCAAGGGTTTTGTTTTGCTGTTTGTAACTCTGTTATAACACAGTTGAAGTGGTTTGATCATTTATGTGGTGGCTTTTAATTTTCCCACGTTATCCAAATTGGTTCAATAGCTTTTGTAGGTCTTATCATTTTAGTGTGACACAAGTTTCACCCACTAAGCTTATTAGGTTGAGAATATTTGGTAGGGTATCTTTCTTTTGTGTGTTTTGTTTTATTCCCTTTCTTTGTGCTTGCGTTAGGCAGTGATGATAGGTAGGTGTAGACAAGAAGACACTTGTTGTTTCAACAAGATACAACATAATGAAAGGAGACATTACATGGTGGTGTGAAAGTTGACAGCCTCATCCGAGGAATACTAGCTAGCACTATAGTCCACAACAGAACAGATAATTAAGACTTGACCTTAAGGTTGACGAACTACAGCCATTGATTCACAAAGCTGGGACTACCTAGCTAGATATCAATTAGGACTACCTCAACTTCTATCTTTCCTTCATTTGTCCTTCTCAAGTACAATCTTGAATCATAATTCTAGTATATCTTGTCATCTGCTAACACCCGTACGTGTGCCTTTCATTTAGTGTTCCTTATTTTAATTAAATGTCTTTCGTTTTTGTTAGTAGTAACAACTTTCGTCCTTTGCAACTTCGTTTATTTTGACAATAACGTAACCTTGTCGGTTAATAGCAGATTACGGGATGCAATTCTCAATGATAAACTAACTTCCTGTATATATATCGAGTAAACATGAGAGGTTCTTGTCTTTACATGTTATCAGAGTCAGACTCATTCTAATTCTTTGTTCACCGATGTTGGGCCCCCAAAGTATATTATCCACGCTCCAGTTAACAAAGTCTGGGCTTGCGGAGGAGTGTTAAGAGTCTCACATCGGATATGGAATGGGAACATGGACTCTTTATATAGACTTGAACAATCATCACCCTACAAGCTAGCTTTTGGGGTTGAGTTAGACCCAAAATACATTCTTTACGGTTCTCACCAACTAACTCAACTTCTTCCGCAATAGAATTGCTTATTATGGGGAATTTATACAGATTTTAACTTGGTGCACAAAACTCGATAATGGATTTGGTACAAGAACTTGGTACAAAATTAAGGGTCCCTGGCTGCATCAAAAGACTGATTGCTAGCAAGCCCTGCCGCGCTGAAGAGGGATAAGAAGTGGTCCAAACATTTAAGATAGTCCATGTTACATGTAAACAGTTGAGAAAGAAAGAAAGATTGCGATAGAATCACTGTTTTGTTACCTTGATTAAAGATAGTCACAATACCATAAATTCTTCGAACATTGAATTTGACAAGTATTGCTTCCTAGGCACGCTACGCCACATGAGTATCATGTTAAATGAGCAAAACTAGTGCAAGGGTCTAAACGAAGCGAAATGAATATAGATGATTCATTTAACCTAACCAAACCACCTAGCTTTGTATTGGGTGATTGAATATATTACTGTTGAAGAAAGAAATAAAGAAAGTAAGAAGGGTAAATTAGTCCTTTTATTAATGATAGTTAGTTAGTTAAGGAATCAGTCTGTTAACTATAAATAGGACAGTACAGTGTATTTGAAAACAGATTTTTCAATTCATTCAATATACAGTTCTACTACTTCTTCCTTCTCCATCTCTTCATTTTCAAGATTTTCGGCCAAGTGTCGATCAAATTAGGATAAATTCAAGCTTTGAAATCAATTTCAAGGCAATTACTGGAACAGAACCTATAAATCAAAGCAATTCATCTGGTTCAACTGATTCACAAACTCATGTTGTGGATTACAATAATCCACTATAGCTTCAATAAACCGATGTAAGTGGAGCATTTATAATTTCATTTCAGTTGAAAGGCAATGAAAATTACACTGTTTGGTATTGTTTATGAAAATCACATTATTAGGAAGAAACAAGTTAGGGTTTGTTAATGACAAATGTTAGAAAGAAAGTTATCCAGAAAGTATGTGGGATCAGTAGGAACGAGTAATCGCAATTGTCCTTTCATGGGTTATGAACTCTGTAGCATGAAATTTGATATGAGGTATAGTGTATGCAACTAGTGCACAGTCTGTATAGGAAGATTTGAAGGAAATGTTTGAGAAGATAGATGATTCAAGATCTTTCAACATTCATCAAGAAATTGCTACTACTGTACAAGGTACTCAGTCTGTATCTGTGTACTGTTCAAGATTGAAAGAATTGTGGAATGAGTTTGTGTCTATGGTTCCAATACATGAATGCAATTGTGATAAGTCTAAGGAGTTTGTAATGTATGTACAAAGACAGAAATTGTACAAGTTCCTTATGAGACTAAATGAGTCCTATTCACATGCAAGAAGTCATATACTATTGTAAAGTCCTCTTCCAAATGTTAACCAAGCATATTCCATGATAGTAAGTGATAAGAATCAAAGGACGGTAGCTAGTTCAAGTAACTTTATTGGATTGTATGTGTCTAATACTAGTAAATCTGCTGGAATGGGTGAATCCGAAGCTGTAGCAATGTATTGTAGAGCAGGTCATCAAGGTCAAAAGTTTAAAAAGAGATATAATCCCAATTATAATCCTAATGTCTTTTGTGATCACTGCAAGTTTAAAAGACACTATATGGTTGACTGCTACAAACTAGTTAGATACCCTCCAGATCACCCTAATGCTAATAAGGGGGTGGCAGGTTTAATAAAGTGGAGAACAAGTTCCAACAGTATGATAACAGGTTTAAACCAAAATTTAGTAGAGGAGGAGGACAAAGTACACACACAACTCATAATGCAGTATCTGAACAGTGGTATCAGAATGGTAATCAAGGTCCATCCATGAATATGAAGAACTCTATAAATTTAATGATGCCACATCCAAACTCTGGATACAACAACTCTCAAGCAAGTGCTCATACACCTAGTTTATAGTAACAACTGGCTCAATTTCAAAGGAATGAAGGTCCATCTATCACAACATCTCAATATGCTGAAATATATTAAATGATGGAGCAAAGTCATGTAGCTACTAAAGCACCTCCTCAATCATCTCAACCAAGTGCTACTCACTCTGCAAATATGAGAGGTACTTGTAACGCCCTGTTAGTCTCAAATAATACACAAGAATGAATCATAGACTCAGACACTACTGATCATATGACCTTAGATTTAAAATTACTAGATAAAACTAATCTAACCAAACTATAAGTTTTTAAAAAATAGTACTTCCTAGTGGTTATGTTATACATGTTAAACATACTAGTACAAGTAACATATCATCTAGAAGTAGCATTCATAATGTGTTCTACATACCTGAGTTTAAGTTTAATTTGCTATCTGTGTCAAAGTTAAGCAGGCAACTAAAATGATCAGTTAAGTTTTATCCTAATTTTTGTGTTTTCCAGGATCTCTTCACTGAGAAGGTGAAAGAGATTGGTAAGGAAGTGGATGGTCTCTACTACCTCATAAGATCAAAAATCAGACTTGCAAAAGAACAGATCATTGGTTATGGATTGTCCTCTACAAACGAAATTGTTAGTGATGAAGATCTTTTAATCTCTGACATAAGAGAATGGGACATATATAAGCTAGACTTCTACAAATATTTTTTTAAGAAGACTAGTATTACAGATTTGTTAAATAATGCACAGTGTGTCCTTGTGCTAAGTAAACTAGATTGACATTTTCTAAGAGTACAATGGTAAGTTCTAGGCCTTTTGAGCTTATTCATATGGATGTTTGGGGTCCTTATAAAACTATCATCTTTGATGGATATAAATCTTTCTTAACTATTGTGGATGATTTCTCAAGGTTTACTTAGATTTTTTTACTAAGATTGAAATTTGATGTGTTTATTCATATTAAGAACTTAATGGTCACTTATTAGAAATCAGTATGACATAAATGTTAAGATAATCGGAACTGACAATGGCACAGAATTTGTAAATTCTCTTTGTTATGATATATTTGCTGAGTTAGGCATTGTGCATCAAAAACATGTCTCTATACACCTCAACAAAATGGCATAGCTGAAAGAAAACATACACATATCCTTGAAGTCACAAGGGCTATAAGGTATCAGGCTCATATTCCAATAAAAAATTGGGAACATTGTGTTCAAGCTGCTGTATATATTATTAATAGACTGGCTTCCAATGTTATCAATAACTACTCTCCCTATGAACCATTGAATACTAGAAAATCATCCTTGATACATTTAAGAGTATTGGGTTGTCTATATTTTGCTAAAAACTTACAACAAACTGACAAGTTACAATCTAGAGTAAGAAAGGTTATTCATATGGGATATTCTGAAATTCAAAAAGGTTATACATTGTATGACATGAAAAATAGGTGTTTCTTTGTACACAAAGATGTGGTCTTTAAGGAAGACATATTCCCTTTCTCTAAAGTCACTAATTCTGCTACTCTATTCTCACCCTCTATACCTGTGTATGAAGATGTTCAACCTATCATACCAGGTTCTACTAGGGTTGTCCAACGAGGCGTGGCAGAGCGGACCAGGACGGGACCCGGTGGGACGAGGGGAAGGGTCGGGATCGGGTCTCCGACGGAATTGGCAGGCCAAACTTAGCGGGACAGACGGATGTCTCCTCCCGTCCCACATCCCTCCGGAAACGGGGTCGGGTCGGTTCGGGATTTTTTTTATTGGCACTTGATTTTAAAAAATAATATATATAAACAATTCAATAATTGAACAAGATAGTGTAATAAAAATATCCCAATGCTATTTTTGTGCCTCTTATACTATTTAATAGAAATATAATTTTTTTGTAATACAATTTCAAAAGTTGCAAATCACATAGTAAAATTGCAATAAAAAAATTACATAGTTAACCATACTTTTTTGAATTTCCTCACAATGTCTTGAGGATATTCGGTGGGAATTGAAATTTGTTGATCAAATTGTTCGACGTCGCTTCATGTTCCCTCGGACAAGATTTCGTTATAGTTTTAGTCTTCTTCTTCGTTGATCTCTGGTTGGGCGCACCTTCTATGCTCCGCTCGAATCCAATCTCTGAAACGAACTGCAATATCCAATGTGTCTCCCGCCAATGAATGTATGTGCTCTCCTATTTAAAATCTTGCAGCTGAAAAAGCGCTTTCAGACGCTGTTGATGATGCTTGAATGTTCAACACATCTCGGGCCATCTTTGCTAGTGTCGGAAATGTCTTCTCATTCTGCCTCCAGTATTTCAGCAAATCTTCATGTCCTTCATCATTGACAATTAATTCGTACGATACAATACCCTGCAAAACATAAATATCAAATTCACTAACTTGTGAAGAAGTTGAACCACTAAACATTTTATTTCCAAGGCCTTGAATACTAGAAGCAGAAACCGCATGTTTTTTATAAGGTTGCAGCGAAGTAGTAGAAGATGGTACAGAAGCCGGTTGATTATTTGCACTTTGTTGTTGGTAATACATATATACTTGTTTCATTTAGTGTGTATGCTAGACGTAACTTCTTCTTTAGTTGGTTTGTGAGTTGGTTCTTCAGTTGGGTCTGTTCTTCTATACAATAATAAATCCTTTCTATTAGTGTTTTACAATCGTCTACTTTAATAGTCGGATTTAATACCGCACCAACAATATAAATAGTGGGAATATGAAAAAAGTATTTTTTTTAAAATTTTAAATTTTTTTTCAATAGATGTCTATAAGTTGGTTTTTGCATATATTCATTAAGTAACAAAAATATTAGAGCTATATAAAATAACATATTTGAAATAGTAGGATAATAAATACCGAAAAATTCTTTAGTAGCTTGAAAAAATTTCTGTAGAACTCCATTAAGTTCTAAAAAAATTCCCAATCATTATCTACAAGCATATCCCTTGGATTTTTATAATGGGCGTTAAATAATAAAGTTATAGTTTGTCTATAATCGTAAGCAACAAGTAGTTGCTCACACAGAGAATTCCACCTAGTCGAAACTTCTTCGGGAATTTTTCTATAAGGTAATCCACAATCATGATAAAAAAAATTATACTCTTTGCGTCTTTGTATTTTATTACGTTTAAAAATAAAATTTATAGCAAATTGTATTTTATCAAGAATGCTTTCAAAAAGTTTTAGGTCATCCTTTACAACTAAGTTATAAATATGGCACGCACATCTTATATGAAAATTATCAGGAAAATATGGAGTTAATCGAACTTTTATAAGTCTTAGAGCATAATCATTAGAAGTAGCATTAGCTAATGTAATAGTCATATTTTTATCATTTATTCCATAATAATCACAAATTTCATTAATATTTTGTGCAATAAAACTTCCAATGTGCCTATCATCAATATATCTATATGCTAAAATACGTTTTTTCATAGACCAATTTTGATCTATCCAATGACATGTTACCGTTAAATAATCATTACCGTTAGTACTACGGCCTATGTCAGAAGTAATATCCACTTTGCCATTAAAATGATACAAATCATAACGTAAATATTGTTGATATTCACTTGCAAATTTAAAAACATCCCTTCTAACAGTTGATCTAGGAAAACCATTAAAAGCAGGATTATATGTTTCTCGAATGTAATGAATAAAACCAGGAAATGAAGAAATGAAAAAGGCAAACCCTCCACCGCAACTAATTTTGCCATATTTTTCGTATCTTTGTTTTTATCATAATTAGGACCAAAAATTCCCACATGTACTTAGTCGGGGACACTATGTGAACCTTGTCCCGACTCAGATGGCATTGGCACAACCGATGTTTTAGCCTGGTATTGATTCCACCTACCTGTGTGTTCGCCTTGTACATGTCTCAATAAACCTCCCATCTCACCTTGACCTTTTCTGATTTTAAATTTATAAATATTTTTACTAATTTTACATCTAGTTAGTTGATTCTCTTGGTCCCTATCAAAAACTCTCATGCAGCTGATTTTAATTTTTGTTATGTGGGGCCTCGACTCATACTAGGGGGAATATGAGGCATTCCAGTTTCAGTTTGAGACTCAGTTTGAGCCTTAGGTTGAGGTGCACTAGTGGGTGTGTCATCTAGATTATCGTCTAAATTAAAGTTTGGTTCATCTACCTCATCATCTAATGGTATATCATTAAAAAAAAGCAGTTTCATCTATATGAGTGAAATCAATGAAATCATCCGGACTAGGAATAGGATTACTAAAAGAAGTACCCCTACCCTTGTTATCCCTACTAGAAGAAGCATCATTACCCTTACCCTTAAACATACCTCTTAATCCTTCCATTTTAATTATGCAAATAAATAATTAAAGATAATGAAATTAAGTGCGATAATTAAAATAAAGTAAGAATAATAATTTAAACAAAGAATGAAGGTACCAAACGCCGATGTAACGTCGACGTGTAATCGATGTTGAAATTTGAAACTTTGCTTGATGGATGATCCTCAAGGTAGTTGCCAACTTCACTCCCAATTTTTTAACTTTGATATAAATGAGTAAAAAATATAATATTTAATAGGCAATGCAGAATTGTAGAGAGATAAATTGAGAGATTGTAGGAAGATTTGTGAGAAAAATGAAGAGGAAAATGAGGTATTTATAGTTGAGAAATAGGGTTAAAGTGTAAATATATTAACTTAGGGGTTAAAAATAAATATTAAGGGGGTAGGAAAGTTTATGGCCTGGGGGGGCAAAAATGGTCGTTATAGCCGTTGCACAACGGCCAAAATTGAAATTTGGCCGTTATTTCAACGGTTGTTTTTGCAAAGGATCGGGCCGACCTGGCAGGGCGGGATCGGGCCGACCTGGCCCACTA
This sequence comes from Anisodus tanguticus, assembly GCA_034509755.1. Taxonomy (NCBI): domain Eukaryota; kingdom Viridiplantae; phylum Streptophyta; class Magnoliopsida; order Solanales; family Solanaceae; genus Anisodus; species Anisodus tanguticus. The sequence continues at coordinate 6,168,633 of CM067561.1, read as the reverse complement.
GACAGCCCTAGGTTCTACTAATCATTCTCTGTCTATAGTACAAATATCAACTGATAGAACATGTGAGATAGGTTATAATCAAGAGGAGTTATTCACATGAGAAGGTGCAAGTCAATCTGTTGAGGCATTACCTCAAGTCCAGAATGAAGTGTTAATTCAAGTGCAAGGTATAAATACTCACCATGAAGTACAAGAACAGTCACATACAAATCTACCAAAGCAAACAACAAAGAAGTCAACAAGAGGCAACCATACATCATGATGGATGAAAGAGTTTGTGCCCTTGAATGTTCATAATGGCATTCCTTATGCATTATCTAATTACTTATCTTATGATAACTTATCTCCTAAGTACAAGGTATTTATGTCATATGTGTCAAGTGTTACTGAACCAACAAAAGCAATTAAAGATTCAAGACGAATTGGAGCAATGCAGAAGTAGATGCACTACAACAGAATAACACTTGGCAGATAGTAGAATTACCATAGGGCAAGATTTCTATTGGGTGAAAATGGATCTTCAAGATCAAATACAAAGTCAATGGAGAGATAGAAAGGTTTAAAGCAAGAATAGTGACAAAGGGATACGGTCAACAAGAAGGAATAGATTATCAAGAGACATTCAGTCCAGTTGTCAAGATGGTGACAGTTAGAACAATTTTAGCCATAATAGCTGGTAGAAAATGACATATACACCAAATGAATGTGTATAATGCCTTTCTTCAAGGTGTTTTACATGATGAGATCTACATGGAATTACCACAAGGATGTAAGAGTCAGGGGGTAACAAACAAGTATGTAGACTCACTAAATCCTTGTATGGGCTCAAACAGGCCCAATGCAGTGGAATACAAAGTTACAAGAAGCTTTAATCAGATTCAAATTTGTTCAAAGTTAGTATGACCATTCCTTATACACAAATAAGACTGAAACATGAATCATAGATATGTTGGTTTATGTTGATAACTTATTGATTACTAGAGATAGTCTAGAATCAATAATCAAGTACAAATACTACTTTGCAAGAAACATTTATGATGAAGGACTTGGAAGAGTTAAAATATTTTCTGGGAATTGAGTTTGTAAGATCAGAGAAAGGTATTCTAATGCATAAAAAATATGCATTAGAGTTGATATCAGAATTAGGTGCTGCTAAACCTGCAAGCACACCTATAGACAAAAATACAAGTTCACTACTAGAGAATATGATCAGCATGTCAAGGTAAGAACTAATAAACAAAATGAAAGATATGAAAGATTGTAATGAAGATGAATTGATTGAAGATCAAGGAAGTTATCAGAGATTGATAGGTAAATTACCATACCTAACAGTCACAAGACATGACATTGCTTACAGTGTACATACTTTAAGCCATTCCTAAAACTACCTAAAAGGTCATATATGGAAGGTGCTTTAATGATAGTCTGATATATAAAACACAACCAGGACAAAGGATTTTAATGTCAAGCACCATAAGAGATATAATCACAGCATTCTGTATATCACGACCCAAACCGGAGGGTCATGAAGGGCACCGGACCTTACTTATCGAGTACCATTAATCATGTAATTAACATCTAACCATAATCAATCATGGCCACGAGGACCGTCACCAAATATCCTGCTGACACGTGAAAATAATAAATTAGGAAGGTACTGTGTAAATTCTTGCAACCGGAAGAAACCAATCGATGTGTATATAGGTACTAAGGCTGACAAGACCATACATGACTACTGTACACATGACAACTGTCTACAAGTCTCTAAAGAGTACGTGACATCATAAGGTCGGGACAGTGCCCCGCCATACCCCAACACATAACCAAAATATCGTACCACGACTACACTGCAACTCTGAAATAAATAGAGTGCTCTAATATCAGCTAGACCAGCAACCTACTAGTGCGGATCATCACCCTGTCTACCTGAGTCTGCGGGCATGAAACGCAGCGTCCCCGACAAAAGGGATGTCTGTACGAATAATGTACCGAGTATGTTAGACATGAAAAATAGCATAATAGAGACCTGAAAGTAACATGAAACAAGAAACAACCAACTAGAAGAGAAAGCTCCTGAGGACCATAATATGCATAAGTATCTTGTATGTGTAGAATGCCTCTGTGGGCCATAATATGCATAAGTATCATGTCTGTGTAGAATGCCTCTGAGGGCCATAATATGCATAAATGCCATGCACAATGCAAATGCGGTCATGCACATACGCGTATATAATGCCATCAAGCCTCTGTGGCATCCCATCATATCATATCGGCCTCTGTGGCATCCCATCATATCATATCGGCCTCTGTGGGCATAATCATCATCGTGTATATTTGTATCAGCTGCAGGTAGTGTGTGTATATAACGCATTCCATTTTCCCATATCCCATACATATATATAATGCATAAATATAGTAGAGTATATAACTCATTTGAGGTCAAGGTATGTCCATGAATATAATGCATGAATGATATGACAATAAGATACTAAAAGTTTATCGGAGTGATGTAATATCGTTTTACCTCCGATTAACATTATGAATACTAACATCTTTTCCATATACCTCAATAAGGATTTAGGAACATATTTAGACATGCTTTGACAATAGGAATGAATAACATGAACATTTTCAACTACTTGAAGTAGAATAATTTATGGAACAATATTACGTTTACGCTTCGTACTTAGAACATGCCAAAAGAAGAAATAATGTGCCTTAACATACCTTAGATTTTGACTTTTCAATCACTACAATGAAATCAGTATGCCCAGTACACGTTAAACTTATATTGTTGCTCACGTTTGCTGCCTCAAGATAACTTGCTTCCAAAATTGAATTGTTGGGACGTTTTTCTTTCTTGGTGTTCATAAAAACCCAAAATAGAAAGTACTAATCTTCAGAGATTATTTATGGTTGCTACAAAAGTTTATGAGTACTTCCTAGGCTAAATGTTGCTATTCACGTTTTTGCTAAGAAAATCAGTGAACGAAAATAAGTCACTGAATCGTGTGTGTGTGTTTTTTTATCCTCGGAAGAATTACCAACGTGAAAGGAATTCAAAGTAGAAAATTTGTTGTTGCTACCTTTTGATCTCAAAATGAATTTACTCCCTAATTGAAAAATGTTGCTGGAATACTTTGTTTTATATACTAAAGAAATATAAGTCATATAACAATGACACATATGTAACATCCCGTACTTTCGGGCCATGGTTTGAATCGCTAGACGTATGTAAATAGGCCCGAGTGTTGGAGGATGTTTGGTCATATTCGTGTATGCAAATAAAGAAGCTTAGTGTATAAAAGGATGCGGTCCCGAAATAATTTAGGACTTAAGAAGTGTGACGACGGGAATTGAAAATAATAGTTGTATGTCCCAAAAGAAGTTATGGACTAGTGTTATATAGCATAATTATGACATTGAGTATATGAAGGTTTTATAAGTCATTAAGATTTAAGTGAAATGGGATCAAGAAATTAATTATGCGTGTAATTGGCTAAATGGGAGAATTATAGTGGAAGACAAGAAATAAATTGAGATTATTGGATAAATATTATGTGGATTGAAAGAAAAAATCCCTTGATTATTTTCATTAATTAAAAGAGTATATATACAATTTACATATTTCCATAATAAGAGAATCTTATTCCTATTCTACTACTAAAACATTATTCTACTTGGACACTAACTATACAATTATGGTAATACAAATATTATGGTAAGTGTACAATACTAATTACACAACAACATTACCTAAATTAGGATACTACAATATTACCTAAACTATACACGGTCAAACAGTAAAACCGAGAACCAATATACATAGGATATACACGTGTATATCCTATGGATATTTAACACACCCCCGAAGTCATAGCGGGCGGTCTTCAAACGCTGAGACTGTCCCTAAAATATTCAAAAAAGATCGAGGGAAGACCCTTTGTAAAGATGTTGGCAATTTGATACCTTGACGGGACATTGCAGACGCGTACCTGACCATGAGCAACCTTTTCATGAACAAAGTGAATGTCCATCTCGATTTTTTTAGTGCGCTGGTGTTAAACCAGATTACCAGAAAGGTAGATGGCACTAACATTATCGCAACAAACCAAGGTTGCTTTCTGAATAGGACAATAAAGCTCCAACAACAAATTACGTAACCAACATGATTAGAGACCACATTAGCTACCCCTCGATACTCGACATCGGCACTGGATCGGGACAAAGTCGACTGACGTTTCGCAAACCATGAGACTAAGTTATTGCCAAGAAACATATAATAGTCAGACGTAGACCGTCTGGTGTCCGGACAGCCACCCCAATCAGCATCTGTATACGAGACAAGTGTGTACGTCGATGAAGGCTATAAATGCAAGCCATAGTCAAGTGTACCCTGAATATACCTAATGATGCGTTTGAGCGCATTCATGTGCTCAACCCTGGTATCATGCATAAACAAACACACCTGTTGTATGGCATACGTAATATGTGGTCTCATGATTGTGAGATACTAAAGGGCCCCTGCAAGACTGCGATAGCGGGTCGGATCCTCGTATGGTGCACCGGATGCAGCCCCCAATTTGGGTTTAGTATCAATTGGAATGGAAGTGGACTTACAGGATGACATCTCAGCCCTCTCAATAATCTCGGCTGCATACTTCCTCTGTGATAAAAACAATCCACCTGCATGACGAGTGACCGCAATCCCCAAAAAATAACTCAAGGGCCCCAAGTCTTTCATAGCAAACTCAGAACTAAGCATTGTCATGATAGACTGGCGTAAGGCATCGGAAGAGGCAGTCAAGATAATATCATCTACATATAATAGTATATAAGCCAAGGACGAACCACGACGATATATGAACAAGGAATTATCCAACCTGCTATAAGTGAACCCAATAGTCGAAACATAGTCGGCAAACCTCTTATATCAGGCCCGAAGAGATTGCTTAAGTCCATATAAGGACTTTTTCAACAAACAGACATGATGAGGATATTTGGGATCCCTAAACCCCAAAGGCTGATGCATATAGACTGTTTCTTTGAGATCATCATATAGGAAAGCATTCTTCTCTAACTGATGAATGGGCCATGCTTTTGAAAGAGCCAAGTTGAGCACGGTGCGAATGATAGCCGGCTTGACCACCGGACTAAACGTCTCACCACAATCCACACTAACTTGCTAGGTCTTACCATCACCCACAAGTCGCGCCTTATGTCGTGCAAATGAACCATCTGAATTGTCTTTATGAGCAAAAAACCACATAGACCTAATAATATTAATAGCAGATAGACGGGGCACCAACTCCCACGTCTTATTATCAATAAGAGCATTATATTCATCGGTCATAGTAATTTTCCAATTTGGGTCATTTAGCGCAGACACAAGATTACAGGGTAAGGGTGATTTAAGCACATTAGAATGTAAATTAAAATATCTTTTTGGTTTAAAAATACCTCGTTGACTACTAGTGACTGTTCTATGACTCGGGGAAGAATTGGGCTAATTTAGGAAATTTTCTGGACGCGGGAAGGACCGGCCAGCAGGCAGTGGGCCTGCTGGCCCCAATCTGGAATCGGAAATAGAACCTGACACCGAGACTGGCCTAGATTCTGGATTGGGCTCGGCAACTGGTCCAGTTATGGAAACTGGGGCAGAACCTGGCCCAAGTCCAGAACTGGAAAATGAGGATGGAATCGGGACTGTAAAACCAGCGGGCAGTGGGCCCGCTGGCGGATTTGGGGTGCGGGACATGTCCAAAAACTGGTGAGTAATATACGGGGATATACCATCATCCAAAAAACTATACGAACTAGGCACGGGATTACTAACCTTAGCAAATGGAAATTGGGATTCATCAAAAATTACATGGCGACTAATGATGATTTTACTAGATGATAAATCAAAACATTTGTAACCACGATGATTAGACGGATAACCCAAAAACACACAAGGGCCTGAAGTTTGTTAATTGTGGTGGACGGAAATAACGGATATCATAAGCACCCAATGAACCTAAGATGCGAATACGAAAGAGTCTTATTATATAAAATTTGCAGAGGGGACGAATATGTCAAACCATTGGAAGGAAAAATGTTAAGAAGAGATGTAGTCATTTGTAGAGCATGATGCCAAAATGATAGGGGTACGGAAGCATGAATCAATAAAGTGCAGACAATGTTATTAATGATACGAATTTTTCGTTCGGCTTTCCCATTTTGTGAAGACGTGTGAGGACAAGAAAAACAAAAATTGATCTCATTATTTTCACAAAATTCTCGAAACCCCTCCATTGTCATATTCTTTTCCATTGTCACATTTGAGATTTTTTATTTCACGTTCGAATGAATTCTAATGAATGCTCTAAATTTTAAGAAGATAGAAAAAACCTGAGATTTTTTCGCTATTGGAAAAGTCCATAAAAATTTAGAATAATCATCCAAAAACATAACATAATACCGATGATCCAAAGAACTAAGAACATGAGACGTCCATAGATTACTATGAATAATATCAAATGGCATTAAAGTATGAGAAGTGGAGTCTACAAATGGCAACTTAACAATTTTTCCTAAAGAATAAGATTGACAATTCGGAGTACTACGCGTACCCTTATAAGAAATAAAATTGTTTTTATCTAAGGAAGACAAAGTAGACGACCCCGGATGACCAGGACGAGCATGCCACAAGGAAGGAGCAAGGGCTGCAAATGCTGACGGCAAGGCTTGACTCGATAGACCGGAACATGGTGTGATAGAATAAAGATCTCCCCTACTATCATACTTCATGAGAGGACTCCTTGTCTTGAAATCCTTCACATATAAACCAAACGGATCAAATTCAATAGACACGGAATTATCAGTGGTGAATTTACAAACAGACACTAAGTTTTTAATCAACTTGGGGCATGGAGGGTATTTTTCAAGATAAGGGGTGGATGGGAGGGAGACAAAGTTTTATGACCATAACCACGAATTGGAATAGAACTATCATTACCAACAATTATGCCACGAGGGTTGTTCAAATTGAAATAAGACGAGAGAATACCTGAATCGAATGTCATGTGGGTAGTGGAACCGGTGTCTATATACCAATTCGAGTCTGGTGGAGTCAAACCAAGTGTGTGCATCGCGGCCTCAATATTGGTCTGAGTGGGGCCTGTTGGATGGTGGGCTTGCGGAGGCCGGGGCCCAAGTACCCCTACGTGCTGCCCTGGCCCGTGACTGCTTCTGCAACCACTCGCCTAATGTGCATTGGGCCATCTAGGCTCCTGGAAGCCCACTGGACAGTGGCTGGAAACTGTGAAGGAGTTGGGCCGTAGGGCCACTGCACACTGTTTCAAGCCCGCGGCCAAGAGGCCCAAGGCTGAGACCAGTGGGAAGGTGTTCCACTGTAACCGATATGGGGTCCACCGCCACTGTTTTGGCCTCCGCTACCGCTGTCGGAACCGCCGCGTTTGCCCTCGCAATTTTTCCCATTATTCTTCCGGCTATTTTTTGTCGCCCCCGTGAGATCAATTTTGGTTCGAATTGTCACCAAAATTTTGAGGATTAGTGGAGGATGTCATCATGACCACGGGACTAGCACTTGTAGCCGCCTTTTTAGCCAAACCGGTTTCTTCCAAGGTAATCATGGAGCGGGCCTGATAGAACCTCGGAAGAGGATAACTTTGACGAAGGAGAGTTCCAACGCCAATAAAGGCCTCGGATAGTCCAGCAACCATCTGTAAAACAAGATGATCTTCACTAACTGGCGCACCAACGTTGCGGAGTTGGTCCGTCAATTCTTTCTAACCTTTTGCAATATGCTAAAACGTTTGGGAAATTTTCCATGTTGACATGGGAAAATTCATGTTCAAGGGTAACAGATCTGGAATTTTGATTATCCTGGAATATGTCACGCAACCTATCCCACACAGCCATCGCCGTAGTGTCTGGCTCAATAATCATCTGCAATAGGTCGGTAGAGATAGTTGAATAAATCTACTGAAGGACGATGGCATCAAGTGTTGTCCATAATTTAGTATCATCCTCGCGTGTAGGCACCTCCGTATCTCCAGGAGCCGCGGGGATTATGTGATGGATGACTTGATGCGAACGAGCGTGAATTTTGAACAACTCGGCCCACGTCGCGTATTGTACATTTTCTATTTCAAGAATTAGAGGGATATGATTCTTGATGTTAGAAACAACAAGGGCAGGGTGAAACGTGTTTTTTGACGTAGACATAACGAAAGAAGAATAGGTGATAGAGGGATTTGGAAGAGAGATTTTGAGAGCGGAAAGAAGTGTAGAAAAACTGATGAGGGCTGCTCGGTTTTTGCTTGGCCGAAATAACAAGAATTTTAGGGAGAGAAATTGTTGTTTTGACCTAGGCTTCTGATACCATGACAGAAATAATCCCTTGATTATTTTCATTAATTGAAAGAGTATATATACAATTTACATATTTCCATAATAGGAGAATCATATTCCTATTCTACTCCTAAAACATTATTCTACTTGGACACTAACTATACAATTATGGTAATACAAATATTATGATAAGTGTACAATACTAATTACACCACAACATTACCTAAACTGGGATACTACAATATTACCTAAACTATACACGGTCAAACAATAAAACCGAGAACCAATATACATAGGATATACACGTGTTTATCGTGTATATCCTATGGATATAATCCAAATGAATTATGGATAGGTGGAAATAAATGGACAATATTGACAATACATATGAAATGATGTGGCATCATGGGATGAATGCACTAGTGACTATGCATAACTTAAATGTGTTTCGTGGCATATTTTAGTAAAGGGATTTGTTTATTTCGTGATATGAGTGGAGAAGGTATTAGGCCAAATGAGTTCACTTTGGCAACAGTTTTAAAGGGTTGTTCAATGTGTTTAGATTTAAAGTTTGGGAAACAAATACTTGCTGAGGTTGTTAAAGGTGCAGCCTTTTCGGATGTTTATGTTGGTTCTGCTCTTGTTGATTTGTATGCTAAATGCTGTGAACTAGAATCTGCTGTTAAAGTTTTCTTTTCCATGCCGGAGCAGAATTCAGTATCATGGAATGTTTTACTTAATGGGTATGTTCAGGCTGGTCAAGGAGAGGAGGCTTTGAGATTATTTTTAAAGATGTCAAATTCAGAGATGAGGTTTAGTAATTATACGCTATCTACTATTTTAAAGGGATGTGCCAATTCAGTAAATTTGAGAGCTGGTCAAGTTATCCATTCAATGTTGGTCAAAATTGGGACTGAAATGGATAATTTTACAAGTTGTAGTCTTGTAGATATGTATAACAAATATGGTCTGCAAGTTGATGCCATGAAAGTGTTTTTAAGGATAAAATCCTGACACTGTGGCATGGACTGCAATGATTAGTGCACTTGATCAGCAAGGACAAAAGAGAGAAATGTCATTTATTTCTTGGATAGTAATAGAGCATCCCCTTCATCTCAATGAAGCAATATTTTAGTGTATATAGCAGCAAACAAGGAGCACAATGTGAATTTAATTAACATCAATGTTACTTGGTATTTCGAACAAGAAAAGTATAACTCTCGTCAAGAATAACATACGAGTTCCGCGCACCGCTTTGATCCCGTTGTTCCATTTATCGTGTTATTGAATTCGGGCTTTCTTCGAAGTGAAGTAAGGTGGAAGAAAAGGGTTTCTTGAAAAATAAGATTGGGGTGCATTACATGCTGCTTTAATTGTATTGTGGATACAAAATGGCTAAGGTGTGTTAAGACAAATTATTTCTTTCTTTTGGCATGTTCTAAGTTACGAAACGTAAACGTAATATTGTCCCATAAATGATTCTACTCTTAGTAATTAAGAATGTTCATGTTATTCATTCCTATTGTCAAAGCATGTCTAAATACGTTTCTAAATCCCTATTGAGGTATATGGGAAAGATGTTAGTATTCATAATGTTAATCGGAGGTGGAGCAACATTATATCACTCCGACAAACTTATAGTGTCATATTATCATATCATCCATGCATTACATTCATGGACATACCTTGACCTCAAAGAAGTTATATACTCTACTATAAGTATGCATTATATATGTATGGGGAATGGGAAAAGGGATACGGCGTTATATACGCACACTACCTGCAACTGGTACAGATATACACGATGATGATTATGCCCACAGAGGCCGAAATGATATGATAGGAGACGGCGTTATATACGCATATGTGCATGACCGCATTGTGCATAGCATTTAGGCAAATTAAATATTATAGCCCTCAGAGGCATTTTACACAGACATGATACTATGCATATTATGGCCCTCAGAGGCTTTTTCTACTGGTTGGTTGTTTCTTGTCTCATATTACTTTCAGGTCTCTATTATGCTAATTTTCATGTCTGACATACTCGGTATATCAGTCGTACTGACGTCCCTTGCTGGGACGCTGGGTTTCATGCCCGCATGCTTAGGTAAAGAGGGTGATGATCCGCACTAGTAGGTTGATGGTTCAGCTGATAGTGGAACACTCTACTTGTTCCAGAGTTGCAGTCTAGTCGTGGTACGATATTCTTGATATGCATATGGGTATGGTGGGGCCCTGTCCCAATCCTATGATGTTACGTACTCTTTAGAGGCTTGTAGACAGATATCATGTGTATAGTAGTCGTATATGGCCTTGTCGGCCTTGGTATGTATATGTATATAGGTTGGGTCCTTCTGGTTGCAGGATTCTACATAGCTCCTTTCTAGTTTACTATTTTCATATGTCAGTAGAGTACCTCGTGGCGGCCTCATGGGCCATGTGAAATTATGGATATATGCTAAATATGTGATTAGTGGTACTCGACAAGTAAGGTCCGGGTGCCCGTCATGGCCCTCCGGTTTGGGTCGTGACAACATAAGTCATATACCAAAGACACATGTCCCCCTCTTAATTACATAAGATGACAATGTGAATTAACTGATCTTGTATGAGTGTACAAGAATTGAACACATGAAGAGTACTTTAGACCAAACATTTAATCCTTATCCATTAATCCAATAATTAATTTTTTTTATCTCAATTCACTTAAATAATAATCACCTTTAACCCACTTCATAAACTCATTATCACAATCGTGTGATATAGTTCTAGTCCATAACCTCTTTTGGGACATATAAAATATTATATCCAATCACCGTTGTCACACTTATTAAGTCCTAAATTATTTCGGGACCACATCCCTTTTATATACTAAGTTTCTTTATTTGCATACGTGAATATGACCAAAAATCCTCCAACGCTCGAGTCTATTTGCATACATCTAGCGATTCAAACCATGGCCCGAAAGTACTAGATGTTACATTGTAATGCTGATTGGGTTACCTGTTGTTTTTCAAGGAAATTAGTAACACGCTTTTTAATAAAGTTGGGAGACTCACTAGTCTCATGGAAGTCCAAGAAACAAACTACTATCTCAAGAAGCACAGTTGAAGCTGAGTACATAAGCATTGCCATCACAGTTTCAGAATTAACATGGTTAACAGGTTAGTTCGAAGACTTAAGAGTATAACTTCAACTACCAGTTTGTATTCACATTGACAGAAAACAACCATCCAAATAGCAGCCAATCCAGTGTTCCATGAAAGAACAAAACACATTGAGATTGACTGTCATTTCAAAAGAGAAAAGATTCAACAAGGGTTGATCAAGACTGAATATATACATACATATGAAAGAACAAAACACATTGAGATTGACTGTCATTTCAAAAGAGAAAAGATTCAGCAAGGGTTGATCAAGACTGAATATATACATACATCACAACCGCCTGCAAATATCTTTACAAAAGGGTTGAACAGAGTTCAACATGAATATCTTATATCAAAGCTAGGATTGCTTAATATCTTTATGGCACCTAGCTTGAGGAGTGTTGAAGAAAGAAATAAAGAAAGTTATAAGGGTAAATTAGTCCTTTTATTAATGATAGTTAAGAAATCAGTCTGTTAACTATAAATAGGATAGTACAGTGTATTTGAAAACAGATTTTTCAATTCATTCAATATACAGTTCTACTACTTCTTCTTCCTTTCGATCTCTTCATCATGATATTGTTAACACATTGTTAGATTACATATTATTTCAATTACTTATATGGTGGATATATATATATATATATATTGAAATTGTTGTAGTTGATCTGATACATAATATTACTCTGTTTGGAGTGTAGGCAAAGGAAGGTATATATGTTCTCATAATTGGCATCATGGTATGCTTATCCTTAAACATGTATGCTTAATAGTTCCAGAGGGTAACATCACAAGATTGCAGAATCAAAGAGATGGTCCACTTATACATGGCTTTCTTGTCACAGTCACGCATGGATTTACACCCATGTACTAATGTATTTTGCACAATAACAGTGCACAGCGGTCTCTGTTTTCTAGTGTAGTCAGTTGGGTCGTTTATGAAATTTGGGATTACATTTATCCTATGTTTGATTATTGGTATTAGTTAAAACCAGTCTAAATTTTATACAAAAATATTGGTACTATCTTATATAGGATATCGATGTGGATTATAATCCCAGGATATCCTTGTTCCGAACCAAATAATTCCTAAAGGGTTAATTTGTGGTGAGCTTAGCATGAAATTATCTTTTACTAATCATTTATACTCTATCCATCACCATCACGAGGAAAGGGACAATTGGTCTTTTGTGCACCCTCAACTTTATGGTATCACTGATAAATTAGATTCTAAAGTATGTCAGCAAGAATAATAAAAGAAGGTGATCTTGCTTTTTATTTCTGTGTTTGATCTTCCCTGTTTGGGTTGGCCATCAGAAAATAGAAAAAAAGATTGTAATAGGAGCATTATATTTCTTTGATGAGACTCAGTCTTTCAATCTACTTTTAAACTGTCTAATAAGATATGGAGTAATAAATTCTAGATAAATCTTATTAAATGGGTGGTGCCTGTGAACCTCTCTGTTCGAGTGGATCTAACTATTAGTGAATATTGAAGTGGATCATATCATATTGTTTCTAGGCAAAATACCTCAAAATGACACATGATGAAATATGTGTGAAAAAAATAATTCCTTCATTATTTTCATTAATGAAAGAGTATATATACAATTTACAATTTTTTATAATAGAAAATTTTTATTTCTATTCTACTCCCAAAACCATATTCTAGTAGTACAATAATCCTATAATTATGGTAAGTGTACAATACTAATTAATACAATATTTACACTACAATATTTACCTAAAATCTTCCATTAAACGGTGATATACACGGTGTGTATGTCACTGTGTATATCACGGGGCTAGACAGCTTCAAATCTGGAACAAAACCGTGATATACACTCCTTGTGGTAAGTGTATATCACGTGTATATTTAACACACCCCCGCAGGGAGGCGGAAGAGATGCATGAAAAAAATGGTATGAATCATATTGTTAATTGTGCGGAGAATTCTTTCGACTTTACCATTTTGAGGGGAAGTATGGGGGCATGAGAAACGAAAAATCATGTCATTAGCCGCATAACAATTATGAAAAAGGGAGTTATTGAACTCACGACCATTATCACATTGAAACGTTTTGATGTCTTTTTCAAATTGTGTTTTAACCAAGGTACGAAATTCAAGGAATTTGGAGTAAACTTGAGACTTAAGTTTAAGCGGATAGACCCAAAGGAAGTGAGAAAAGTCATCCAAAAATACCTAATAATATTTATGACCGAGGTTGCTAGTTATACTTAAAGAAGACGTGAATAGAAGTCTAACATGTTTCCTTAGATGACAAGAGGAGCAACTATGAGAAAGTTTCCCTTTATTACAGTGAATTAAATTGCGGTTTCTAAGGGAATCAAAAACATGCGTCCCGGGATGACCAAGTTTATTATGCTACGTTGATGGAGATATTGCAGCTAAAGCGGTAGGTGGAGTGATGTGGGCAATGGACGTGGGTAGGAAATGATTGAGGTCCCCCTCACTATCGCATCTCGTAAGAAATTTCTCGGTACGTAAGTCCGTTACAGAAAAACAAATTGGTCAAAGTTAATGGATACAGAATTATCGGTGGCAAATTTTCTGATAGAAATTAGGTTCTTGATAATGTTAGGGGCATATAGGACATTTTTAAGGGAGAAATGGGGATGTGGCGGTGGGGTTAGTGTGTGGCTAAACTCTTGAATTAGAATGCGATGATCATTTCTGACCATAATAGATTGAAGAGTATTTAAATGGCACAGTTGAGGAAGAATACTAGAATTATTGGTGAGGTAAGACGTGGCGCCCGTATCTATATACCACGTGACATCGTGCTGCTGCTAGGCCATTGTATAGTGGGCCTCGCGGCTGGAAAGTGGCCTGGTAGTGCTGGGCCGATGGTCAGTGGGCCTCAGCAGCGTGCTGGGCTGATAGGCAGAAGGCCTCGGCAGGGGCCATTATTGTTGTTGGGTCGTTGTATAGTGGGTCTCACGGCTGGAAAGAGGCCCGGTAGTGCTGGGACATTGGGTTGTGGGCCTTATCAGTGTGTTAGGCCGCTGGGCAGTGGGTCTCAACAGTGGCCACTATTGTTGTTGGGCCGTTGTGTAGTGGGCCTGGTGGCTGGGCAATGGCTCAGCCCACTGAGTCGGGTACTGGGCCTGCGGCTGATAATTTGTGACATCGGGAGTTGAGGAAGCATAAGCTGGAGAATCCATGGGGGTTACCAAAAATTCGTGGAAGAATATCGGTTGAGAGGCTGTCGTATACCAACTGTATAACATCGGTATACGGGGCTTCTTATATGATAAGTGTATCGGGTGGTGTATACTGCATGTATACTTGAAGTATATGGGCTACAAAGTAGAGAATATGGGGGTTGGGTGCTGTGTATATCGTTGTATATCAGCGGTATACAGATTCTGTTTGAGAAGAAGGGGAGTACATACGAGAGGTATGTCACGAATGAGTAGTGGTATACGGGGCTGTATATCATGGGATATATGCGGTATACAACTAGATTTTGAGGGAAGAGACTTGTATATCACGTAGAAGCATGGTATACTGATTGTATATCACGAAGAGGTGGTGGTATACAAGGCTGTATACGGCTGAATATCACCGAAAAAATGGGAGGCGGGGGAGAGGTATGTGGCAGCCGAATTAGGGTTAGGGTAGGGAGGGATTTTTGGCTCTTGATACCATTTAGAATAGTGTAATTCTCCTTGAGGGAGTTCTCTTATTAATGTCATATATATAGAGAATACAATTGTAGTACTAATAGAATTAGGATCTCTATTTTATATTAATTACCTTAATTACATTAAATATTAATTACAGAATATATTGTGAATATATATGAATATGTTCACTATCAGTTTACTATAGTTACTTTTTAGGTGATTTAATAGTTATAAATTCTTTTTATACTACTGTCAATATATAGAAGTTAAATGATGTTATATGCTTTTCTTTTAGAAATATGCACAAATTTTGTTGAATACAGGAGGGCTTGGCGGAAAAATTGTTAGCTTGGGGTGAGAGAGTGAATACTAAAATTGTAGTCACCAAATGCGAAGAAGTTAATTTTTGTTGAAATTTTACTTAGATAAACTGACAATATAAATGAAACTTCTTAATATCACCATCTTACACAGTTTAAAAGAGTGAATTGTTCCATAAGTATTTGGTGTTGGGACAAAGACTTATGCGACTGAGGTTTGCAGGTGACCTTGAATGGTAAATGAGGAGGGATAGATGAATGCACATATAGTGGTAGTGGAAAAACACCTATGTTTTGTGCTTCTGCTGCATTTTTAGCTCTAGCTATTGTTAGAAATTTACTAATGTGGAATTAAATTTATCCCATTATTTATGACTCGAACAATTGGGGCCCCGCACGTCGGAAATGTCATTTCCACACATGTGTACACGTAGTGCCAAGTATCGTAAATTTCATTAGTGAAAGAGATATTGGTACATACGTAATATGTTTGAGATATAGAATGATGGATGGTTATAGGCCAAATGACAAGTATTCTATGTTGGTAAACGAAAGAAGAAGTGTAAGATGAAACGAGTTGGAAATCACCGCGGAGCCGTGAAGGGCCGCGGCGCAACACCGTCAAAGCCGCGGCGCCCCATGGCAGCACCGTTGCACTAAATGGTGGTTTGGGATACTGGAGTCGAGGCATCGTGGCACTAATTCGCAGAGTCGCGGTGCTTCAGAGGCAGAATGCTGCGACGGGAAGATGGAAAGTTCTGACTTTTGGGCTGGTTTTGGAGCATTGAATCTCCATTATTTGGCTGAATGTAACATCTCAATAAGTGTCATTACATGGCTATTAAAGGCCATTAGTTGGCTAGTTGAGGGGTCATTTCCTTACACTATAAATTGAGGCATTTGGCTCAATTGTTCAACACTTAAAAAATTTCTGAAATCTTCTTCTTCCTCTCTAGCAAGTTTCTATATTCAAAGTTCTTCAAGAGTAACACTAGAGTTTCCTTTGCTCATTTGTTAGTTGTTGTTGTATCTTGGGAGACTATTGCCCACGAACGTAAAAGGATATATACAGGGCAATCTTGTCTTAAAGACAGAGTGTCATCACTCGACTCAGCAAATCACAATGAGTTTGTATCATTCTTGATTCCAGTTTGTTGTAATCTTTAGTTTATCCTTTCTAGCAGTCTGTAATATTTACTTACTTCCCGTTTCTCGCAATTGTTGTAACCCCATAATTTTTAGACAAGGTTGTTGTAAGTGCTTAGAAAGATAACTGGATGAGAACTTCTGATACTACTGTTACTACTCAAGGCAACCCCTATACCTTCCCCAGTGCTGGTCAAGGCACATCCAATGCCTTCACTGCTGCTCAAGGCACATCCAATGCCTTTACTGCTGCTCAATGCACATCCAACGCCTTTCCTACTGCGCAAGGGAACGTTACAGTTCCTCCACCCTCTAGATTCCACCATGAACGCCCAGAAAAGTTCATAGGCTCCAACTTCAAGAGATGGCAGTAGAAGATGTTATTTTATCTGACTGTTATGGGAATGACTCATTTCCTAACAGAAGATCCTCCACAAGCTGGAGATGAAGTGGACCCTCAACCTAATGAAACGGCTGAAGGGACCAAGGTATCCATGTCATTAATGGCATAAAGACGGTTCTTGATGTATGGAGTCATAGTGACTTCATGTGTAAGAACTATATTTTGAACTGTCTATCAGACCCACTCTACACGGTGTATTGCACCGTAGGCACCGCGTAAGAGTTATGGGAAAAACTGCAGAAGAAATACAACGTATAAGATGCTGGTACGAAGAAATTCATTGTTGAGAAATTCCTGAAATTTCAAATGGTGGATAGCAAAACTGTGATGTCCCAAGTCCAGGAAGTCCAAATTATACTACATCACCTGGATTTGGAAGGTATGAAACCAAATGAGCAGTTTTTGGTTGCATTACTAATTGAGAAGTTACCTCCCTCGTGGAATGAATTTATGAGTTACTTAAAACTCAAGACAAAGGAAATGACCTTTGAGGAACTTATTATCAAACTTCAGATTCAGGAAGATAATAAGAATGTCTTGCCTAGGTGAAAAAAACCCGTTGAGGCAAAGGAAAATCTGGCTGAGGCCAAAGGGAACCCAAGCAAAAAGCGCAAGTTCCAGAAAGACGGCAAGACCCAAGTGGCGGAGAAGTTCAAGGGGAACTGTCACCACTGTGGGAAACCTGGTCACGTGATCATGGACTGCCGCAAGCTCAAGACTGAGAAACAAGAGAAGTCCAAGGCCAAAGGCAAGGCACAGGCTAATGTCGTTAAAGACACGCTTCTTGATGACATGATTGAGGAGTTCTCGGCGGTGGTGCTTGAAGCAAACCTTGTTGAGAATCCCATGCAATGGTGGATGAACATGGGTGCTACCAGACATATCTGTTCTAATAGAGATGCCTTCTCCACATATACACCAGTTACAGACAAGAAGAACGCTTCCTCTGACGTGTTGGGGGTAGGAAAGGTAGTCCTGAAGATGACTTCTGGAAAGGAGCTCACTCTGAAGGAGGTGATGTATGTCCCTGAGATTAGGAGGAATTTAATTTCAGGTTATTTATTGGTTAATGCTGGTTTTAGAGGCTAGTATTTGAGTCCAATAAATTTGTAATCACCAAGAATGGAACTTTTGTGGAAAGAGGCTTCGTCTGTGAAGGCTTTTTCAAAGTTAACGCCATGTTTGTAATGCGTCCAAGCAATAAAATTGAAGTTTCTTCTTACTTGCTTGAGTCTTCTAATTTATGGCATCATAGATTAGGATATGTTAACTATAAGTCCATCCAAAGGTTGGTGAAGTTGGAGTTGTTGTCGTCTATCGACATAAACACTCAACATAAGTGTGAGGTGTGCATAGAGGCAAAACTCACAAAAAATCCTTTTCGATCTGTCGAAAGGAATACCGCTCCTCTAGAACTTATTCACACAGATATATGTAATTTAAAGTTTGCACAAACTAAGGGGGAACAAGTACTTTGTGACATTCATTGATGATAGCACAAGGTATTGTTACATTTACTTGTTGAAAAGTAAAGATGAAGCATTTGAAGCGCTCCGACGTTACAAAGTAGAAGTTGAAAACCAACTAAACATGTGGATTAAATCCATTCGTAGCGATAGAGGGGGAGAATACGTAGCGCCTTTTGAGAAATATTGTGCCGAATCGGGCATTGTTCATCAAACGACGACTCCATACTCACCTCAGTCGAACGGTGTTGCAGAACACAAGAACTGCACGTTGAAGGAAATGATGAATGCCTTGCTCATCAATTCCTGTCTTCTCCAAAATATGTGGAGAAAAGTCATCCTTAC
This sequence comes from Anisodus tanguticus, assembly GCA_034509755.1. NCBI lineage: Eukaryota > Viridiplantae > Streptophyta > Magnoliopsida > Solanales > Solanaceae > Anisodus > Anisodus tanguticus. The sequence goes on along the minus strand of CM067561.1, from coordinate 6,149,792 downwards.
CGCTAATACGATTCTTAATAGAGTCCCACATAAGGGTAAGGACAAAACTCCATATGAATCATGGAATGGAAAGAAACCCACCTATAAATATTTAAAGGTGTGGGGTTGTTTGGCAAAGGTCGAAGTGCCCGAGCCAAAGCAGGTCAAGATTGGGTCAAAGACTGTAAATTGCATTTTCATTGGATATGCAAATAATAGTAATGCTTATTGCTTCTTAGTTCATAAGTCAGATATTCCAGATATCCACGGGGCTACAATAATGGAATCAAGGAATGCTCAATTCTTTGAAGATACCTTTCCTAGAAAGGAAAAATACATAACCTCTCGCAAACGAAGTTATGAACAAAGCTCTCAGGAACCGGGAGTCGTTGACTGCCCAGATCTAGATGGTTCAGATCTAGTGGACTTCGAAGTGTCTGAATATCCAAAATCTAGTGTTTCAGATTCTCAGAATTTGGAGACTACAGAGATGGAACCAAGGCGAAGTAAAAGGGCCAGGAAGGATAAATCCTTCGATCCTGACTTTGTAGCTTATATGGTTGATGACAAACCAAGGACAATTGCTGAAGCATTGTCAACTCCAGAGGCACCGCTCTGGAAAGAAGCTATTGAAAGTGAAATAGACTCCATCTTGCATAACCATACTTAGGAGTTGGTTGATCTTCCTCCGGGAAATAAACAGTTGGGTTGTAAGTGTATACTCAAATGAAAGTATAAAGCAGATGGGTCTATAGATAAGTACAAAGTCAAGTTGGTAGTCAAGGGCTATCGGGGGAAGAAAGGCCTTGACTATTTTGACACGTACTCCCCGGTGTCTAGGATGACGTCCATACGAGTATTCATTGCGATCGCAGCGTTGCGTGACCTTGAGATACATCAAATGGATGTCAAGATAGCCTTTCTAAATGGTGATTTGGAAGAAGAAATTTATATGGAATAACTCGAGGGGTATGTGGTTCCAGGGCAAGAGAAGAAATTCTGTCGACTTGTCAAATCTCTGTAGGGGCTGAAACAGGCCCCGAAGTAATGGCATGAAAATTTTGATAGTACTCTACTATCGAAGGGTTTCTCCGTTAATGAGTGTGACAAATGTGTCTACACAAAAGGTAACTCTAACTCGTTCGTCATGATATGCCTGTACGTAGATGACATGTTGATCACATGGAGCAGTCCTAGCTTGATCCTAGAGACTAAGAACATGTTGAAACAATGCTTCGACATGAAGGATATGGGTATCACATATGTCATCTTAGGGATAAAGATTTCTAAGACGTCTGACAGATTGGTCTTATCTCAGTCTCACTACATCGAGGATGTGTTGAGAAAGTTTGAGATGTTTGACAGTTCACCTATGAAGTCACCACTGGATAGAAATCAAAAGCTTGATAAAAATCGTGGTGCACCTGTATATCAGGAGCAATATGCATAGATGATTGGTAGTTTGATGTACATAACAAATTGCACCCGACCTGATATTGCTTATACAGTCAACAAGTTAGCTAGGTTTACCCGTAATCCGAGTAATGATAATTGGAAGGCGTTGAATTGGGTACTATAATACATGAAATACACGCAAACTTACGAGTTGTATTATTCGAGATATCCAGTTGTACTAGAGGGGTACAGTGATGCAAACTAGATATCTGATATAGAGAACACCAAGTCCACCAATGGGTATATATTTACAATTGGTGGTGGGGTTGTGTCTTGGAAATCCTCTAAGCAAACTTGCATCGCCCGATCCACAATGGAATCGGAGTTTATCGTTTTAGACAAAGCAGGAGAAGAAGTTGAGTGGCTTCACGACTTCTTAGAGGATGTTCCTTATTGGGACAAACCCGTACCTTCTGTAATGATCCACTGCGACAGTCAGTCGGTTCTAGAAAGGGCACGGAGTTCTATGTACAATGGCAAGTCTTGTCATATTCGACGGAGACATAAGACCGTTAGGCAGCTGATCACCGCGGGTATAATATCCATTGATTACATAAAATCAAATGATAACATAGCGGATCCACTGACAAAGGGCTTACCCAAAGATCAGATATTCTGCTTGTGTAGGGAATGGGCTTAAAACCCAAGCTTTAAGGACCAATACGGTGGTAACCAACCTTACTGACTGGAGATCCCAAGAATTTGGTTCAATGGAAAAACTAAGCTGTAAAGGTTCAGTTAAGTGCTTCGGTGGAAGCAAGAGAACTTCGAGTTATGATCCCTATAAGGAGCATAAACCCAAAGTCGTTCCCGTGATAGACGTTAAGTGCTACATGTAGTGTGGGTAAAGGTTAATTTTCCAAAACCTTTAATGATCCTCAACAGTTGAGGTTAGATTTGGAGAAACTTTTAATGATTCCTAACACTTGTAAAGTGGGGTATAGAAGGATACCTTGTAGGAGACCACCTATTTAAGTGCGAGGACTGGCCGCCTCAAATGAACGCACTTAAGAATCCAAGAAGTGTCCATGGCCACAACGGACAAAACACTACGAAGAACAGAGTAAGGGAAGTTGTTGTGTTGGTACCGTTGACTTGGCTTACACTAAACACTGACGGTTCAAGACATCACGTTCACCGCGCAGTAAGTAAGTCCGATGGTATTCAACTATGGAAGGTTCAGAGCGGAAGCTACCTATCCAGATGCAACATTTGTCCACTGAAAGATTGCTGGAAATCGGCACCTTGTGAGTGCGCCAAAATTTCTTTTAATAGGGGATTGTTGGAAAGTTACTAATATGGAATTACGTTTATCCCATTATTTATGACTCGAACAATTGGGGCCCCGTACGTCGGAAACGTCATTTCCACACACGTGTACACGTAGTGTCAAGTATCATAAATTTCATTAGTGAAAGAGATATTGGTACATACGTAATATGTTTGAGACATAGAATGATGGATGGTTATTGGCCAAATGACAAGTATTCCATGTTGATAAACGAAGGAAGAAGTGTACGAAGTGTAAGATGAAACGAGTTGGAAATCACCGCGGAGCCGTGAAGGGCCGTGGTGCAACATCGTCAAAGCCGCGGCGCCCCCATGGCAGCGTCGCGACACTAAATGGTGGTTTGGGATACTGGAGTTGAGGCATCGTGGCACTAATTCGCAGAGTCGTGGCCCTTCAGAGGCAGAATGCTGCAACGGAAAGATGGAAAGTTCTGACTTTTGGGCTGGTTTTGGAGCATTGAATCTCCATTATTTAGCTGAATGTAACCCCTCAATAAGTGTCATTACATGGCTATTAAAGGCCATTAGTTGGCTAGTTGAGGGGTCATTTCCTTACACTATAAATTGAGGCATTTGGCTCAATTGTTCAACACTTAGAATTTTTTTGAAATCTTCTTCTTCCTCTCTAGCAAGTTTCTATATTCAAAGTTCTTCAAGAGTAACACTTGAGTTTCATTTGCTCATTTGTTAGTTGTTGTTGTATCTTGGGAGACTATTGCCTACGAACGTAAAATAATATATACGAGACAATCTTGTCTTAAAGATAGAATGTCATCACTCGACTCGGCAAATCACAAGGAGTTTATATCGTTGTTGATTCCAGTTTGTTGTAATATTTAGTTTATCATTTCTAGTAATCTGTAATATTTACTTACTTTCCGTTTTCCGCAATTCTCATCACCCCACTGCTATTGTCATGGTCATTGAACACACTTACTTCTTGTTTGTTGTGAGCAAAGCAACTCCTCCTCGTATACTTTATTGGGACCCTCAATCTCAATCTGTCAAGACTCTTGTTGGTATGTATGTATATGCCACCTTTTTTTTTCTACAAGAAAATGTATGACATGTCTAATTTATTTAGACGAACAGTAAGGTCGTCTTACTAATTTCCGAAATAGATGTCAAAAGTATTACATGACCAAATGTTAGTTGTATCATAAAAGTGTAAAAGTTTGATGAAAGCCAGGGGAATAACTCTATTTTCACGGGTACAAAATAATTGAAGGGTTAAAGATCATATTTTGAAAATCTAATGGGGTAGCCCCATACATCCTCTCTTGGCCAAAAGTATGCTTCGGTCATGGGTAGATCCAACTTTTTGACTGCATGTCTAGTCGCACTTACTAGTTACTGCCTCTATGATTTCAGAACATAAATTTATATCAAGTTTGTACTTGTTGGCAACAAAGAAAAATAGTGTGGTGGTACTTCACATCCACTGACTTAAACTTTAGAATCCTCCTTTACTATATTTTTTCAATCTAAATTTTCCATTATTATGCAAATATCCAACAGTTTATAGTTAGGAGGGAGCTAGAGTTTTAGTTATGGGTTTGGAGGAACTCAATAACTTTGATCAAAATTTTATATTTGTGTTAAAAAATCTACTTAATATTTATGAATAATTTATCCGGAACTTGGTAAAATGCCTTCTTTTTAGAATTTAGGACACATAAACTTAAAATTCTGGATTAATCTTTATTGACTATAGTATCATGTTAAACAAATATAGCTTTTGTCAAAGAACTAAAGCTTTATACTCCCACATCCCAATTTATAAGATGTAGTTTGACTGGGCACGAAGTTTAAGAAAGAAATGAATATTTTTGAATCTTGTGGTATAAAACAAGTCAAAGATATTTGTGTGGTTATAAATCAATTCCGTTAAGCTAAAAGATAAAGTTGAAAGTTAAATTATTGTCAAATAAGGAAATGCGTAATTCTTTTTGGGACTGATTAAAAAGGAAAGTGTGTCATATAAATTGAGATAGAGGGAGTACTTAATTAATGCATGCTGTGTTTCAATATTTTTACGCAGGGTTTCATTTGCTGTTGGGGAGATATTGTTACTAATAGGGCTAAGTGTAGAGTCTGGGCATCTAAGACACTGGGAAACACCAAGACACAGTTGCTTAGTACTTGGACAGGGATTGTTCTCTGCTGCTGGAGTTTTTGGCCTATTGACAGTTTTCTTGGCTGTTGGTTTATACATCACAGCTCTTCGTGCACAAAGACTCTTGCTTCATCAAGAAAGTATTAATCGTCAAGTACTTGAAACTTCTGTGCTTTTTGCATCTCTGCGAACAATAATTAGAACTGTGCCTAATGAAAATCCTATTTCAAGAACAGATCAGTATAATATTGAACATGCTAATACTTCATTATCACAGTACCTATCTGACTTTGATAAGTATATGTACTTGGTTTGAAATTAGCACAACAAATTGTAGATAATCTTTACCAATCCTTTTTTTGGTTTATAGACATGTTTAACTGTGTCCAAATGTAACTACTACACATTCTTGATGTTGATGTCAAAAGAATTTTATTTTGGGGACTTTGAATCCCATAATGGACATATTATAGTTTTTAATTCTAATTCAGTTTCTCGTCTATCCCTCAAGAAAAAAATTTACTAGTAGTACTGTATTAATTTATTTCCCTCAAGTAGATTTCGTGATAAAAACGAAGCACTTAAAAAGGTTAATTCTTTATTTTATTTTTATTTTGTTTCACTTTTTTATTTGATAAGGACGCATAACTTGTTTTAGTATGTAGAGTTCAAATTAAGGTGTAAAAAAATATTTACACATCAGGTTTTTTGATCGAACAAACCACCTTTTCTTATTCACAACTCAACAAAATACAGGCCAGACTTTAGACAAATAAGTAATTGCTCCTATCCACTATTCTACCATCTATAGATGAGATATTGTAAGTATTTCCTCTATCCAATCCCTATCTTTACATCTTTTCTTCCTCTGTATTCTATCCATTATTATTCTGCACTTGCTCTCCATTTGAATTGCTTTGCAAACTATCTCCGGCCTTGGCACTCTATGATTCCATATAGCTGCCATATATGATAGATGAGTGATGTTGTTCCTGCCCATAAGAAAGCCCTGCTCATCCATCCCTTTGCCCTTCTTGCCACTCTAGTCCACCATCCTTTTGCAATATATTGTGTAAGCATGCTTGTGAGAATTGACACTTGAAAAAGAGATGTTTCACACTTTCATCATGGCTTCCACATAGAGGACAAGTTTCCTAATCAATTATCCACATCTTCCTCATTCTATCCTTAGTCAATAATCTATGATGCATAATCAGCCACCCAAATGAAGTTGTGCTTTGGGATATTCACAGTGTTCCAAACATCTTTCCAGTGTTGCCAGTGCACACCATTCCCTCTCTTCCATTCATACCCACTCTTTATTGTGCACTTGCCATTAGGTGTTAGCCAACCATTCTGCACAAAACCTCCTTCAAAGTCAACCTTGATTGAACAGATTTTCTTCCAATACCAACAAGAGTTAGCTGGAGCTTCATAGTGCCACCAATCTCTGCCCTTTAGAAATACATGATTCACCCACCTTACCCATAAATTATCAGCTTTATTTGTCACATGCCACACATACTTGGCTATTGTTGCCTCATTTCACACCTTGCTCTATGTTATACTCAGACACCCCTCCTTCCTACTCCTGCATACCAAGTCCCAGGCTATTAGATTAGCCTTATTTGTATTTACACCCCCAGTCCACAAGAAATTTCTGCAGATTACTGTGATCTGTTTTATTATCTTCCCGGGCAAAATAAAAATGAAAGACCAGTAGGAGTGAAGATGCAGTAGAACAGAATTAACTAACTGCACTCTTCCTGTGTATGATAGATGCTTTAATCCCCAAGTTCTCACTCTACATGTTAGCTTCTCAATTAGTATCTCACAATCCACATCATTGAGCTTTCTTGTAGAGATTGGTACCCCTAAGTACCTGAATGGTAGTGCTCCTCTCTTATACCCTGTGAGCTCACATAACTCATCCAGGTCTTGGCTATCTATATTTGCTGAGAAGATATCTGATTTTGATGCATTAGTTGTCAACCCAGATGCAAAGGAGAAAGTCTTCAACCCTCTATGCATTAGCATTACTGATTGAATTTCCCCTTTACAGAATATAAACATGTCATCAGCAAAGCAAAGATGGTTTAGCCTTATACTCCTACATTTTGTGTGGAAAGCAAAGCCTGGTTGTCTAGCTACCCAATTCATGACTAGTGAAATATTCCATGCAGATAACAAAAAGTAGAGGGGAGATAGAATCACCCTGTCTAGACCCCTCCTCCTGTATTTTCCCATATACCCCCCCCCCCCTCCAAAATTCAGAGCAGTAGAGTACAGTGGAGAAGTTACACATTCCATACTTGATGAACTTATATGAAAATTTTAGTCTATATAACATCTCCTCCACAAAACCCCACTCTACATAATCATACTCTTTTAAGTCAATTTTCATCAAACAACTCTTTGTAGTATTCTTCCTCTTGTACAACCTAACCAGATCCGGACATATAAGGATATTCTGCACAATAGTCCTCCCCCCTACAAAGGCACTCTGGTTTGCTAAAATAATGTCAGGCAATACAAGCTTCAATCTATTACAAAGCATCTTTGATATTACCTTGTAAATGGTATTGCAGCATGATATTGTTCTATAATCAGCCACTGTGCAAGCATTAGTAGCCTTTGGAATCAAAGTGATTACTGTTGCACTCAATCCCTATAGCATCTTACTTGTTCTAAAAAATTCCAAGACCCTTGCAGTTACATCACAACCCACCACCTCCCATGCATCTTTAAAGAATTGACCTCCATAGCCATCATGGCCAGGTGACTGTCCCCCATCTATAGCCTATAAAGCTTACTTCACTTCCTTCTCAGTAAACTCCATTTGTAGCATATCCCTTTGTCCATCAGATACCAGGGATCCTTGTTTTATGATATCACTGTTGGTTGATTCCCTTTTCCTTGAGCTAGTTCCCAGAATATCAGTATAGTATTCAGTGTATGCCTTTACAATGTCCTCCATAGAGCTTCTGTCTACCCCTTCCTTATCTCTCACTGTAAAGATTCGATTGGAGTTCCTTTTAGCTCTCAAGTAATTGTAATAAAATTTGGTATTGAGGTCCCCTTCTCTTAACCACAAAAATCTTACTCTTTTGCTGCAAGAACTTATCACATGCCAGCTTCCATTCTTTATCTTGCTTAGCCAGATCCATTTCTTCCTCCACTAGCCTAACATTCCTAAGATCTAGTTGGATTGCTACCTGGCACTGATGTAGCTTATCCCTTGCCATTTCTGCCTTCTTCTCTATATCACTAAATTTGTCCTTGTTCAGCCTTGTTAAAACTCTCTTCAACCTATTCAATTTCCCCACCAATTAGTACATCTTTCTGCCCTGTATTTCATCCCTCCAGTTCTGTCTAACTTTCTCTTTGAACTCTTTGTCAAGACTCCACATGTTGAAGTACTTGAACCTCTTATGTGTTGATTGTGATGCCAACTACAACTAACAATGGCTGGGCAGTGATCATCTAACCCTTAATTCATAAAATGTACCTATGAGGCAGGCAACACCCCTAACCACTCATCATTGATTAACACCCTATCTATTCTACTCATCACCCTTGTCTCCCCTTATTGTTTATTATTCCATGTAAAATATGATCCAGAGGACTTCCAAGTCATGTGACCCACATGTGGCCACACGATTTCTAAAGTCTTTAAGCTTAGCTGCTCTTCCATGACTTCCCTTTCTTTCACCATTATTGAGTATACAGTTGTAATCACCCATAAGTGTCCATGGATCCTACATTTGACTATACACAGTTCTTATGTCCTCCCATAACCCTCTTCTAAGGGCTTGATCATTAAACCCATAGATAAAGGTTATATACATTGTCTTCCCAATCCCCCTATGCTTCACCTCACAATACACCATTTGTGCAGTGACACATTTTATATCGACATCAAACACTAAAGGTTTCAACACCATCCAAATTCTTCCCCCTGGGTGAGCTGATAAATTAGTTGTAAAGGACCATCCATTACAAAGGTTAAGAGCTGCTCTCTGAGATTTGACTCTCTTAACCTTCGTCTCCAGAAGGCCAAACAAGCTGATTTGGGAATTATGCAAAAACATATGCACATCCCTTTGTTTATTAGCCCTGTTCAACCCCCTGGTGTTCCAAAATTCCATTTTATCCATTGGGGAGGGGCAAACCTCCCTCCCCCATCATTTTCAGGGCCTGTACCATTATGACCATTCAATTGTGTTGAAGGTTCTGTTCCTTGCTTCTCACTATCTTCCTCTACTGGTAGTTGTGCATATGAGTTCTTTGTTGTTATACTTGAGCATTTGTTATGACAACTCCTTTTTGTGGATTATATTGCCTTCCTTTGCCCTGCTTATCCCCTATGTCCTTCCTTACCACCCCTGCCCCAAATCATGCTCTGGTTGCTTTGTTTGCTGCTGGGGCTCAGTTTCTTGAGGAATATCTTCCGCAGACTCCCATAACTTTTTAAGCAAAGCAGCTTGCTCTACCTCCTCCCTTTTGTTTCCTTCTACACTCAGTCACATCATGCCCATAATTCTTACACTTTGTATAGAAGACTGATTTCCACTCATACTCCACTCTCTGTTCAATAATTCTCCCATGCTCATTTTCAAACATCACACCACATGGATAGTCCTGGTTCAGAGGAATTTCCACTAACACCCTAGCAAAATTCATACTCTCCTTGTTTGCAGTTATTGCATCTGTTATTAGAGGTGCCCCACTAAACTAGCAATTTTAGTCAATGCATTCTTCCCCCAGTATTTTACATCTAGGCCAATCAGTCTGACCCATATAGGTATTTTATCCATTTTCTCCCTAGTTGCATCATTATCAACCTTCCATGGTTTTACAACTATTCGTTTCCGATCAAACACATGTACTCCATCCTCCACAGTTTTCTCCCTATCTTCAGTATGGTAAAACCTAACCAAAACCCCCCTATTCATCTGTATAATTTTATCTATGCCCCTCCTTTTCTAAATTCTCCGAAAATACCCTTCCATTACTGTTTGTGGTGGATTGTAACCCATCACATAGCATACCACTGCATTTGACCACGCAATTTCCTCTTCCACATCTTCAATCTTAATTTTGATTCTCTTATTCACTTTACCATCAGACGGAAGTTCTAATCCTTCATTCATCTTTGGTGTTACTGCTACGTGACTCCAATATGGAGTCCCCACTGTTTCGTTCCCTATTTTGTTTAGGGTTTGAGGCATACCCGTAATAGCAATACTTGCTTCAGCAATTTCCACTTGATCTGCCTAAGAACCCTTCCTGGAGCTCCCACCTATCGCCGGTGTTGCAATTTCACTCCTCGTCGGTTAGGGTACTAATTAAGTAATTACAACTAAATTTTAATAATAAACGTTGATCAATAATCTGGTGTGGTAACTAATTTACTATCATAGTTCAAAGTTCAAACTACACAAATAATTTTTTTTTTTTATGCGGCTAGTAGATTCTAATTTAAGATGGACTTAATTTATATCTATCGTCAATACAAAAAATTAAAACTTGTTAAATGGAGTAACCTATCTTATTATCCAAGTTAGTAATTCTACATCTTCTATATCCTTTTGTCGGACATGATAATGTAGAGTTTCTATTAATTCATTCAAAAGAAATTAGCATCAGTGAAGACTTCTTTTTTCACAAAAAAGATTAGCTAATAGATGAAAACGGATCTCTCATTCAATCAAATATCCCACAGGCGATGAAAGTCCGGTATTGTATTTAATAGAAATGGCAGCGTTTAGGCGGACTAGGAGCGGAGAGCCCGTTGCACCTTGTTTTTCTGGCCCATCTTCTTTCTAGTTGCAAGCTCCCTCCGGCAGTCCCTGGACGAGTAAGGGATTCCTTCAATGAGTTTCGACTTTCCACTATAACAGTGGATCACAAAATGGATCCATGATTTTGTTGGAAATTTGCCTTTGGCGGGAGTTGCGACCGACCAACTTTAACGGCTTAAACACTAGTGTAACGTATGTTGGAGAATCCGGTTCTTCACACATGCATGATCTACTAAGTACGTAGATAACCGTAGGGCCAAGAATCGTCAAATTTCATTGAGAAATGAAAGAGATATTGGTTCACGAAGTAAGGTGTTTGAAGCATGGAAAGTGTGGTATTGTGTGTAATTCTCCCTCATCGGTAGAGGAAGAAAGAATTGTTGTGTATATAAGATTCGAAATTGGTTTGGGGTTTGGGACCCCAAGGGGTATCCCATGTGTTTAAAGGAGGGAGGACCTAGATGTGCTTCGGTTCGAGGAAAGACCACACGCGCGCCGCCACCGCCCGCCCGTCCCGTCCGGTCCGGCTCCGGCCCGAGTTCCGTGTTCATGGGTTCATGGGTCGTGGGGTCGTGGGGCCGTGGGTCGTGGGTCTTCGATATTATCTTTTTGGGCCGAAAACTTTGCCGAAGTACGCTTTGATCCCGAAGTTTCGGATATACGGTTTGGACCGAAATTCTTTCGGATGTGCGCTTTGGTCCCCGAAGTTTCAAGATGTACGCTTTGTCCCCGAAGTTTCCGTAAAATCGAAATTTCGACGGTCAAAAACGTAAATGCCAAGCACTCAATTCACCATTTATTTTGGCTGAATTACTCCTCCTATAATGGCCAAAACAGTTGGTCTTTCTCCCATTTATGTTGATGACTTTACTACCTCCATAATGGCCATTATTTGGCTATTATGGAGGCGATTTTCAGCGATGAAACAGCCCCTCCCTCTCCTATATAAACACCCCATTACACCATTGTTGAGCACTAAGACATATGCACCAAAATACATAAACGAGATCTTTGAAAAACGATTACACGAAAAATACACAACCGAAATAGTTTTCTTCCTACAACTTCCAAGCATCATTTCGTTACTCAATATTCTTCACGGTAGCTCTTGAGTTTCCTTTGCTCAAGGGTTCCATTGTCTTTGTTTTATCTTGGGAGACAAATTGTCCAGGACGTATAAAGGATACATACGGGGCAATATTGTCTTAAGGACAGAGTGCCACACTACTCAAAGATAAACCGCTTTCCATTTTTCGATCTTCAACAAAATCGTAATTTCGCTTTGTTGTTATATTGTAATTTTCGCATTTCTAGTCGAAAATATTATTGAAATCTTTGTTTATCCTTTCGAATACTTGTAATAGTTAAATACTTCTCGTACTGCTTTATAAAGTACCATAGAGCAAATCTCCCAACAAATTTCAAGTCCACTCGTTGATTTCGAGAAAATCGAATCAATTAGCTTTTTTCTCAGCGATGCCTCCAACTCGAGATTTTGATTCATAGAACTGAAAGACATAGCTACAATTACTTAATGAAGGAGAAACACAACTTTTGTTTTTTTTGGAGAAACATCAACATCCTTGCCAACCTACGATTCCAAAGTATTAGTATTTGACATTCATATTTCCCAACCATTATTTGGCCAATTGTTACTGAAGACAAACATTAATTAAAACTTTATGTACGTTGTGCAACAACTCTTTTTCTTATTAAACCTTTCAAATTTCAAACCCCACGTTTGCGGAGACGTGGAGAATCAAACTTGTAACACTAATATGTAATATATGATCATGACATTTCGATCATTAAATTGTCCTCTTACATAAAAAAAATTTAAAAAAAAGCTTTGCTATAATCTCCAAAAAGAATCATATCCCCTCTAATTCATTTAGTCAACTATAGAACAATTATATAAAAAAAACTCGTAGTCTAACTTAAGGAAGAAGTTTAATTTGGTTATTCCATGTTTAGCGAAGTAAGTGTCACGCTCCTATCTGGAAGGACACGTGATTGGCACTCTACTCTAACCAGGGAGGGGACGCATTGGATGTCACTGATGTTCGAGCCCCCATTGACTCCGGACCGGCACCATGTATAATTATAATAGAAAATATTGTAAACTGATTATATAAAGTCGACTAGCATCCATTACAAAAGGTCACTAGTAAGTGCTTTGTTTTAGAGGCAGAAACTAAAGGTTTTGTTTGTGCGAGGTTTTGAGTTTGATACTTGCTTGAAGTACTTTATGAAAATCTTCTGGATCATCTATCCAAGGTTTACTTCCATCTCTTTTTTCTTTTACTCGCGGACTTTGAGCATGTTTGGGTTAGTAAATATTTTTAAATGGTAAAACTGATTTTTTAAATAGTAATTATGTGTTTGAATAAAAGTGCTGAAAATCACTTATTTCCTGCTTGCCCGGGACTAGATAATTAAGCAGCTTCCTCTGGGCTGCACCTAACACTGAAATTCTAAACCTTATCTTCCCTGCTTCCGGGTATGAATCTCATCTCTCAAGAGCGCTACACATCTTTTAAGGGGAGATCATGTGCAATAAGATCACCCATAACACAGCTCTTCCACTGAAAATTAGCAGAAAATATGTTTGATAAAAAAGTGTTAACAAGTTGTTCTTAACTAAACTATCCTTAATCTTTTATTGAAAATTATAAACTTAAAAGTATCTTTGTAAATAAAATGAGGGATGATGGATATGGGGTGAAGAGGAAGTTGGGGATCTGTTTTGGAAATGATATTTTGAGAATTAAAGAAATTAAGGATCAAATAAAAAAAAATTGATCGATTTTTTATACAATCATCATCTGATACCACACTTACAATAGATGATCGTATCTGATACCACAAAAAAGAGAAGCATGAGAAAGTTGGACTATCAGATGATCCTAATTTATCGCACTAGAAACATAGTCGATTACATCTCCATCCAAGAGACATGAAAGCAAGCCCTCGAGGGCTGAATATTACTAATAGGATATCTTGTAAGTTTCATAGACTATCTCCTAAAAGACGAAAGAAGACTTTCTAGGGTAAAACATAATAACCAAGAAAATATATTTCAAAAGAAAACATGTAATTCATTTATAGTTTGAAACTAATAGATAATTGAAAACTAAGTCTGCAAACTGATAAATGAAGCTAAAACATAATCTGAGTTATTTTTAAAAAACAACATTTAAAAGAATGTTTTCACACCTAAAAGTATTATTTTTGACTGAATTCTCTCTTATGGCTTTCACAACCTCTTTCTCCATGTATATCTTGTATATCATTGTACATCAATGTATGTCATGTGTATGTTAAAGTATATACTTGGCATACACATGATATACAAAATATATTAACTTACACAAAACATACAAGACACACACACAATGAGACACACATTTGTATACTGTTATATTTACTTGTATGTCATGTGTATATCACTGTATATACAGTGTGATACAACGGACATATAGAAATAAACATCAAATATACACCATATATACATCAAAGTTGCACTCATTTCACCTTTAAAACATCGATAAAAATTACCATAACCACCACTCACTCTACCATAATGATACAAAAAAAAGGAAGAAGAAAATATTTCATTGGAGCTAGATCTGTCTAAATGTATTTCAAAGTTATTTCGTCGGAGAAAGATAACTCAATTGAGTTTTCCATGGAGTTTGAAGGCATTGTATTTCCAACTGCTTTAGAATGTTAAATATACATATGATTTACAAATATATCATATGTATATGGTGTAGATTAGTTTAGGTAGTATTTGAGTGTAATTAGTATTGTATACTTACCATAATTGTATAGTTAGTGTTCAAGTAGAATAAGGTTTTAGGAGTAGAATAGGAATAGGATTCTCCTATTGTGGAAATATGTAAATTGTATATATACTCTTTCAATTAATGAAACTAATCAAGGGATTATTTCTTTCATGGTATCAGAAGTCTAGGTTTTTTATTCCTCTCTCCAAAATTCCCGTCGGCCTCCTCCAATTTCCGGCGACCTACCTCGATTTCCGAACCCTCTTTCTCAGATTTCATGCCCGACGATACCTCCCATCTTCCCAAATTTTACCTTCCACATCCCTTTATCACTTCATGTTCTTTCATTATGTCTACGTCAAGGAACACGTTTCATCCTGCCCTCGTTGTTTCTAACATCAAGAATCATATCCCTATAATTCTTGAAATAGAAAACGTCCAATACGTGACGTCGGCCGAGTTGTTCAAAATTCACACTCATTCGCATCAAGTCATCTATCACATAATCCCCGCGGCTCCTGATGACATGGAGGTGCCTCAATGCGAGGATGACCCAAAATTATGGACCACACTTGATGCCACCGTCCTTCAGTGGATTTATTATACTATCTCTACCTACCTATTGCAGATGCTTATTGAGCCAGACGCTACGACGATGGCTGCGTGGGATAGGCTGCGTGACATATTCCAGGATAATCAAAATTCTAGAGTTGTTACCCTTGAACATGATTTTTCCCACGTCAACATGGAAAATTTCCCAAACGTTTCAGCTTATTGCAAAAGATTGAAAGAATTGGCGGACCAACTCTGCAATGTTGGTGCGCTAATTAGTGTAGATCGTCTTGTTATACAGATGGTTGCTGGCCTATCCGAGGCCTATAGTGGCGTTGGAATTCTCCTTCGTCAAAGTAATCCTCTTCCAAAGTTCTATCAGGCCCGCTCCATGCTTACCTGAAGCCGGTTTGGCTAAAAAGGAGGCTACGAGTGCTAGGAATAAGATTGTATTATCATAATTGTATAGTTAGTGTCCAAGTAGAATAAGGTTTTAAGAGTAGAATATGAATAATATTCTCCTATTATGAAAAATATGTAAATTGTATATATATTTTTTCAATTAATGAATTATTTCTTTAATAACAATTTACTTGGACACTATGGAAAGAGAAAAAGGGAAGAAGAGGATGATGTCATCGTTGTTATGGCGACGACTAGAGTTGGGAATGGGGGATGGGTCTGCACTTGAGTATTTGGAGATAAAGATTAGTTTTATCCAAAGGGGTCAGCTTGCTGGCAGGGAGTCAAGTTTGCGGCCTTAGGGTCGCAAGTTCGATTCCCCCCTAAGGATATCGTCCTCCGGGCACATACATGTGGTAAAGCCTGGGCGCTAAAAAGCCGCGCGGGCATGTTGCAGTGTGGGTTCGGTCTCCGCCAAGCTTTAGGGATGGGGCTTGTGGGGGGGTCAACCTTGTAGCATTGATCCGTTGGACGCAAGCAGACACCGACCATGTGTGCATATCCCGCGATTTACCCGGTGGTGGGGTGTTTGAAGGACCGGTCCCATCATCTCCGGGAGCCTAGTACCAAGACTTGTGCAGGTACTAGCGATATGGGGGTACTAAGGCCACCCCGAGACCTGGATTATCAAAAAAAAAAAAAAAAAAAAAAAAAAAAAAAAAGATTAGTTTTGGTGATAGAGAGATTAAAATATGAGTCTAAAATCAAGGGACCCCTCCCTAAATTGCTATATTTTAAAATATTGTTATATTGGACATTTTTAAAAGTATCTTTAAATCGATAATTAAGGCTCCTTTTGCGTCAAATACCGTAAAATTCTATTATTTAAACTTTCATGTGATGCCATATTGTTGGCATTGCGGGATTGCCCATCATGTTACATATTCGTCTATTTCTTCTTCTTTTTTCTCTTTTGTTTTTGTTGTAATATGTGACAATTTTATCATTTTAAACATTTTCTATTTCATATCATGTACATATTAACATGTTCCAAACGCTTCTTAGACCATATGAATTCTTATACTCATTGAGACATTTTAATTACGTCGCTAAACTTGTTAGTACTAAGATTGTAATCCTAAAAACATATTAGACTTTATGCTGATCTTATCCTATTTTATATATTATATAGGTGGGTATGTTTTTGTGTGTTTATAGAGTAAATATAACCTTACTAGGAAGATTGTTGTTGGTCATTGAATTCAATGGTTATGATTTTAATTCCTTGTTGAGTTCCTTGTATAAGTTATATTTAATTTTAGAAATACTTCAAAATTCCAAACTTGAGAACCCCCAATTAAACTTGCAATAATTTTTTGGGTTTAAAATTTAAATCAAGCATTTAGATTGTTCAACAATGTCGATTTAAATTTTTCCGGCACAAATTCAATTTTAATAATAAGTATTGACATAAATTAGCTTAATAATAGTTTCTCAACCTCTAGAAATGAAAATACTTCAAAAACTTTCCATAAACTTCGGGTTTGTTCGTACCACAGTCCTTCGATGTTTCACATTTTGTGAATGGATGGATTGAGAAGACAACAATGTCTTCTTTGTTTGAAGCTGCAACATTTTGGTTCTAAGCCAATGCAAATAATCCATTTTATATTTATGAATTGGGCCACATGGACAAATAAATCAATACCACCTATTTAATTAAGGGACAAATACATAAGTAGCCATTCCGGTGAAAATATTGACCACATAAATTAAAAGATATATTGTAGCAACAAAGACATATGTATAAATTATATACTATATATATATATTTATTATACACTTCAAAATGTATATAGTGTGTATATATATTGTATGCAATGTGTATCTACAATTTATATGACATATATACACTATTTATAATATGTCCAGCTCTCATACAATTTGTATACACTATTTACATATGAAATATATAATCAACATATAATATATACACAATAATTATACACATATTATATATGTGTATAATATGTGTTTTAGGGATACATCTTCATTGTTTGGCCAGCATCGTAACACCGACTGAACACTATCAGTTCACCCCGTCGTTCCACCTCTCCACCGTGAATCACCCTTAATGTACCACAGTAACCCCTTCACCTTCCACCTTTATTTCCACTAGCACACCACCTAAAAACTATCATGAAATCACCATAGCTTCTCATGTATTTTTCCTTCGGGTCTCCGCTCCAACATCATTTTTTCCTTTGGATATTGCGGCAACAACCTAAAAAATAGATTGATTTGGAGAAGATACGGATGGATATTCCTAGAAGAAGTACGAAGACATAGATGATGCCAGAGATAGATGGTTACCACTCGGAGTAATTAAATTCTTTATTGTCTCCAACCACTCGTTGTTGGTCACAACTCACAATGGATACCATATTGTCCCATTCCTCATTGTTGTCATCTAGGAGTTGTTTCTCTAACTTTTACAGTCAATTCATGGCTTGTGTTCATCGTGAAAATTATTGAATCGGCGAAAGAACAAAGAGGAGAAAGTGGGGTGAAATTTTAAAGTTTGGTTATAACTTGTTTTTGTTTTGGGCCTAAAGTGTATTTCGAGTCATATAGTCCAAAGTTGAGTCATTTAAATTATTGGCAGCCACATCATATTCTTTTTTCTTTAATTAAAGTTCCACATATACCAACTTATAATTCTGTTAAAAGGAGGTATATTTTTAATCCGAAAATTAACATTAAATGCAATTGAAGTTCAATAGGTGAAAGAAAGATATTTTTAACCTAAAAATTGACGGAGCGCTCAATAGGTGGAAGAGGAGCAAATTTAAGTAATTTTTAATATATTAGGGATATTTTCCGTTTAATTTTTAACGCAAAATTGAAAAGTGAAAAATAATAATTTTGAGACACGAGAACACATATGGACACAATCTTGGGCTTGAGCCCACAAAAATAGCCGAAAATACATGAAAACCCGGCCCATGTAGAGAAGAAGACTAGAAGAGGAACTCTTTCCCCAATACCCTCGTCATTCACGGTCTTCCTTGTCTCCAAAATATTGGGTATATTACTCTCTCTCTGTTTTGTCTCCGTCGATTCAATTATCGTTGTTTGTCCTTCAAGGGTTTTCTCTTTTGCAGTTTTAAAGGATTTTAACCAACCAAAGATGTCTCTGAGACCAAGTGCTAGGACGGAGGTTCGTAGGAACCGTTACAAGGTTGCCGTCGATGCCGAGGAAGGCCGCCGGCGGAGAGAAGACAACATGGTTGAGATCCGAAAGAACAAGAGAGAAGAAAGCTTGCTTAAGAAGCGTCGTGAAGGTCTTCAAGCCCAACAACAACAGTTTCCTACTAATCTTCAAACTTCAACCGTTGAAAAGAAGGTTATTTTTTTTAATTTTGTTGTTATTTTTTATTTTTCAATTCAGGTCTTGTTTTATCAGTATATTGTGCATATATATTTGGAGTTTGAGCTATTTGATTGGTAAGTTGAGAATCTCGGAACTCTAATTATTATCGTTTGTGTTTTTTTTGATACGCCATATGTTATTGTTTGATCAATCAGTCGAGTAATCAGTCTCAAACTATGTTAGTTTTGTTATATACCGTGTTTGATTTGATGATGATGATGTTTAAGGCTGAATTGGCTTCTGGTGTATGAATGTGTGAGCGTATGTATCATCTGTCTATACTGATGAAATCTTATCAGTTTTGAAGCTCGTCTAATGCTGTTTTAAAGCTCATTTATCGATGAACTTTTGATCAGATATAAAGCTCCTTTGCTTCTGATTTAAAGCTGATCTTTTTAAATGATTTTTATTAGAAATCCATCAGTTGTTTCATAGTTGGGAGTAAATTTGGTTTTGTGCTGATTTGATTGTGAATGTGGTTTTGAATGGTAATTGATTGTTGGTTTACAGTTGGAAAGTCTTCCATCGATGGTTGCTGGTGTTTGGTCAAATGATAACAATTTGCAGCTGGAGGCGACCACACAGTTCCGTAAATTGCTCTCTATCGGTATGACTAAGCCGTGCTCCAGCTTCTGTTTTATTCAATTTGCTTATCACTTACGTGCAAATTTTGATTAACAGAAAGGAGTCCTCCTATTGAGGAAGTTATACAATCTGGCGTTGTCCCTCGATTTGTTGAGTTTCTAATGAGGGAAGATTATCCGCAGCTCCAGGTAGAGTTGTCAGTTACTCTTTTGCGCCTTTAGTTTTCATGGTTGTAGCTTCATTCACGCTTGCTTTATACTTACTTACGGTTCTGCATTCATAGTTTGAAGCTGCTTGGGCTCTCACAAACATTGCGTCTGGTACATCTGAGAATACTAGAGTGGTGATTGACCATGGGGCTGTGCCAATTTTTGTAAAGCTTCTGGGTTCTCCAAGCGATGATGTTCGTGAACAGGTATGATTAAAAATTGGCAAGACCACTATGCTGTATAGACTGAAGTTATGTTAATTAGCAGGCTGATTGTATTTTCTTTCCAACTGCAGGCTGTGTGGGCACTGGGAAATGTTGCTGGCGACTCTCCTAGGTGCCGTGATCTTGTTCTTAGTAATGGGGCTTTGATTCCTTTGCTGTCTCAGTTGAATGAGCATGCCAAGCTTTCAATGCTGAGAAATGCCACCTGGACTTTATCAAACTTTTGTAGAGGCAAACCACAACCTCCATTTGAGCAGGTTGGTTATTGGCTGTTGAAAAGTTTAATGCGTGCAATTATTTATTTCAAAATATTGTGTGTTTCTGAGGCATTCAAAATAACTCAAAGTTGAGGGTCATCTAGTTTGGTAAACTGAAAGAACTTATTGGATGCTTTGCACCTGATATCAATTCATTTGTCAGGTGAGGCCGGCACTCTCAGTTCTTCAGAGGCTTGTTCATTCAAATGATGAAGAGGTGCTAACAGATGCATGTTGGGCACTTTCTTACCTTTCTGATGGAACAAATGACAAAATTCAAGCCGTCATTGAAGCGGGCGTTTGTCCACGGCTGGTTGAGCTCCTCATGTGAGTGCGATGTTCTAGGTTTTCCTCATTTGACCTTTTTTTTAAATATCTGACTTACCATTCTGATGTATATGTCAATTGATCCTCAGGCATCCGTCTCCTTCAGTACTCATCCCTGCCCTCCGTACAGTAGGAAATATTGTTACAGGAGATGACCTCCAGACTCAGGTATGTATGGCTTAATGACATTTTATAAGCTTTAAAGGTTGAATCCAAACACTTCAACAAATTGACGAATCTCGTGCTTGAAATGAGACGACCACATTTGTAATTTTTGGCAGTTGAGTATCATTGTATAGATTACCAGAAACAAAATGCTAGTGTGTGATGACACCTAACTTGACGTGGTGGATGTGATAGATGCAGAAAAATAGACTTATAAGCTGTATGCATGTGATATCTTGACCTAATTGTGGGGTAGTTGCGATTTCCTTGTTATTCCAAAATAAGCATTTGAATTCAAACGTTTTCCAAATATATGCCTGATATAAAGTTGAAAATTTAAAAGAATTTTCAACTTTGTATTTGGTGCAACAATGGAATGTCACTGACATATCCCAATGGTATTGCAGCCCGGCGACCATCCTTCTTCTGATCAGTCAAAGGGAGAGTCAGATAACTTTAAAATAGTTCAAATTATATTCTTTAGGAAATTTTATATGTTGACTGTTGATTCCTTTTCTCTAAACTAAGAGTAAACTGATAAGGTCGGGCTCTTTAATTTTTCGCGCAGAGGATATTAATGTTCCAAATATTTTATTGACACCAAGGACAAAGAAACTGAAAATAATTCTCGGCACTTGGAACATTTTGACTGTTGTTTGTCCCACAAATAGAACTACTACAAGTATAGTGAAGAGGATATTGGAATGTTGTAGATAGATTTGGGAGTATTGGATTTTACCATCTTGTATAGAAGTGCCTTTATTTAAGTAGTTCTTTTAAAAATAGTAATAATGGGACTTTCTCAAAACAAAAAATAGTACTTATGGGGATTTTTGCTGGCACTTGGTTGGGTATTTGTTACATTATATTTAAGGCAATTCTAGTGTTCCTTTTTCTATTTGGGTTGAATTAAGCACTTGGTTGGGCAGGTTTTTTGGTACATTTTTATAGTTTTAGTGTTTCACTAACTTAACCCCTTTAAATCTTGATGACAGCAAAGAACATTTTTTTAATTTAAGTTGGTAATAAGAACTTTGAAGTTGTAGGTTTAGTCTGTAATGCATCTTCAAATGCTAAACAAGTGTTTCCCAAGCTATGTGGTATTTGATAGGTGCTTCTAGAAGACTTTGTTTTGCAAAATATGAGCTTGAAGCTATGTGATGTTGTTTGGAACGAGAGTTCAGTTGGTTCTTGGAGAGTTTTGTTTAGCAAGTCTACTTTTTGTTGCAACCGTCTTGTCGATGGGTTCTGCCCGTTGTTGTTTTACACATCTAGTTCTTGCATATCCCATTTTGAAAAGGGAAAGAGTGTTTAAATCACCCTTGTAAATTGCCAGTGTCTTGGGTTTGGTTTGCTAGAGATCATGCATTTTTTGTCTTCCTTTACTGTCCTGTTCAACTTTTATAATATAATCCTTCCGTCAATGTGTGGAGTATTTTTTGTTCCTTCTTTAAATCTTCTGCTAAAATATAACTGAGCTAGTCATGCATGTTACTAATATCAACTATCTTCACAACCCAGTGCATTATTGAACATGGTGCCCTTCCTTGCCTGCTGAGCTTGTTAACACACAATCACAAAAAGAGCATCAAGAAAGAGGCCTGCTGGACTATATCAAATATTACTGCTGGGAACAAGGAGCAGATACAGGTATGCCCTTAAGATTTAAACGACAGATAAATATAGTTTATAGTCAGCTCCTGGATACATTGTTTGCATGTCTTCTAAGTTCAAACATGTTCTATAAATCTATGGGTGGTTAAATTGGTGAATATGGGATTTAAGTAGTATGTGTAGTAGTTGGAAATAGAACTGGAAATTTTTAGTTGTGGAGATGTTTTGTTGTAGCGCCACCATCTCTCTCACTCCACCCCCGTGTTGTAGTGCCACCATCTCTAAATAGTTTTAAATTTTTGAGCAGGCTGTAATTGAGGCTGGATTAATCGGTCCACTAGTCAATTTGCTTCAAACTGCAGAATTTGAAATAAAAAAAGAGGCTGCCTGGGCTATTTCAAATGCTACTTCAGGCGGGACCCATGATCAGATCAAGTATGTTACTTCCTTTTAGGGTAATCATCTCTGTTATTGCTAATATTTTTACTGAATTCAGTGTTTTCTTGTGCTTTTGGCTATAGGTTCTTGGTGAGTCAAAACTGCATAAAGCCTCTGTGTGACTTGCTTGTGTGCCCTGACCCAAGGATTGTCACCGTCTGTCTAGAAGGATTAGAGAACATATTGAAGGTTGGGGAAGCTGAAAAAGCCAACACTGGAGGCATTAATTACTATGCTCAGCTGACCGATGATGCTGAGGGATTGGAAAAGATTGAAAACCTTCAGATTCATGATAACAATGAAATATATGAGAAGGCTGTTAAAATACTGGAGACATACTGGTTGGAGGAGGAGGATGAAACATTGCCGGCAGGTGATGGAACACAAAACGAATTCAATTTTGGGGGAAATGATATTCAACTTCCATCTGGCGGATTCAAATTTGGTTGAAAGCTATTACATCCATCCACCAAATTTCTCCCTTAACAGGTGGATAACACATTTGATCTGATTCCTTAATCTGTATGCAATTTTTGGATTGAAAAAGTCATTTTTGTTAATCCTATGCTCACCTGAAGTGTTAACATGTGCAGGCTGTGTATGGTGGATGAGAAGTGCAGTTTGAAAGATGACATGTTGGTGCTGGGGTCATGTCAAGTCGAGTCAGATCACCTCCCTGAGTCTGGTCAGTCCGGTCAAGAGTCAGTCGTGGTTGAGGAGGTGCCGAAAAGGGGTCATTTCCATATGACAGTCGTAAATAAGACTGCGTGAAGAGTCTAAGAGGTAAGAACAGTGGCATCTTGGTAATATGATACACGATTCCCCTGATGCTTGTATTGTTTGGTGAAAAGTATGAGAGTTGTTATCAGTGAATTAGCTTCTCAGAGTGCGGAAGTCCTTTTTCCAGTTAGCACATGAGATGTATCTGCAGTCTGTCTTAAGAGAGTCGGTCTATATTGTTTAGAGTTGCTGAGTGGATGTGTATACTTTATGAGTCATTTCTTATAAAATATTGCAATAGAACACATTTGAGCAATTTTGATCTTTCTGTCTTTTACTTTGGTGACTCAAGTTCAAGTTACAGTAGCAATCAGCAACATATAGATATCAAGATGAATTGTTCCCTTATGAAGTTCTTGTATTGCATATAAGTCACTAAAAAAGCAACGTGAACTTGCTCGTAGGATAGAGGATAGGGGTGTGCATTGTTGGGATTAAACTGAAAAACCAAACCAAACTGATTTTTTGTGTTAATTTGGATTGGTATGGTTTAATCAGGTTGAAAGATTTTTTTAAAAATGTTTGTTAGGTTTCGGATTTAGTAAAGAACAAAAAACCGTAAAAACTGAATTATATGCGCATATTATTTATATGAAAAATAGTTGATAATTAAAGGAACTAACTAGCGTTAAATAATACCTACATTTTCTTTTTTTGATCATGGTATTAGGCATGCAGGTTCATTTTCTTGTTGCATTTATGCTTTACAGAAGACTAGGAGTGTTTGTCTATCTACTTTATAAAAAAAAAGTGTATCTCATCAAATATGCACTATTGTCTTAACAATGATGTTCAGTAGAAGTCTTCATAATAGATTTTCATTTTTCGTCATTTAAATACAACTAATCGATTATATTAGATCCATATTATCTTATATGATATTACTTAATGACAATGAGAAAATTGAAGAAAATTAAATTAATTTTGATTCAGTTTGGGTTCACTTACATATGGTTTTCATCAACCTCGCGAAGGCATACGACAAAGTCTCTAGGAGGTTCTATGGAGATGTTTGGAGGTTAGAGGTGTACCTGTGGCATGCACTAGAGCAATCAAGGATATGTATGATGGAGCCAAGATCAGGGTACGGACAGTAGGAGGAGACTCGGAGCACTTCCCTATGATGGGGCTGCACCAGGGATCAACACTCAACCCATTTTTCTATTTGCCTTGGTGATGGATAGACTGACGCGACAAATCCAAGAGGAGGTGACATGTTGTATGTTATTCGCAGACGACATAGTCCTGATTGATGTGACCTGCAGCGGAGTGAACACTAAGCACTAAGCTGGTGGTTTGGAGACTTGACTCTAGAGTCTAAAGGGTTCAGGCTGAGTAGGACCAAGACAAAATACTTGGAGTGCAAGTTTAGTGACGGCAACGACCTTGAGACAGGCGTGAAGGCGAGGCTTGGTACCCAGGTCATTTCAAAGAAAGGGAGCTTCAAGTACCTCGGGTCTATTATCCAAGGAAATGGAAAGATTGATGACGATGTCACACATCGTATTGGGTCAGGGTGGATGAAATGGAGGCTCACATCTGGAGTATTGTGCGATAAAAAGGTGTCACCAAAACTTAAAGGCAAGTTCTATAGGGTGATGGTTAGACCGACCATGTTGTATGGGGCGGAGTGTGGCCGGTCAAGACTTCGCACACCCAAAAGATGAAAGTTGCGGAGATGAGGATGCTAAGATGGATGCATGGGCATACAAAGAGGGATAAAATTAGAAATGATATCAGGGACAGAGAGGGAGTGGCCTCGGTGGAGGATAAAATGCGAGAAGCTAGGTTGAGATGGTTCGGACACGTGCAGAGGAGAGACATAAATGTCCCAGTGCGGAGGTGTGAAAGGTTGGCTATGGACGAGTACAAGAGGGGTAGAGGTAGGCCGATGAAGTATTGGGGAGAGATGATTAGACGGGATATGGTGCAGGTGCAACTCACTGAGGACATGACCTTAGATAAGAGGTTATGGAGGACACGTATTAGGATAGAGGGATAGTAGGTAGTCCAGCGTAGTCCTACCTATGCTTACAAACTGGTAGTTGTAGTATTATTATTGTAAGCTCGCTTAGCCTATCATATTGCCTTATAGTCCCTTGTCGTTTGATTTATGCTGCTATGTGTATTTTGTTTGTCTTATTTACTTGCATTAGCTATTGCCTCTTTTTGCTCATTTTGTTTTCAGAATGCGCTGTCATGACTTACGCACTTTGTGTGTCTTACTTTGCTTGGACTTGTGCTTTGTTTTGAATCGAGGGTCTCTCGGAAACAACCGCTCTACCTATCAAGGTAGAGGTTAGGTCTGTGTATTGTCTATCCTCCCCAGACTCCACATTGTGTTGGGTATGTTGTTGTTGTTGTCAGTTTGGGTTGACATACTTTCAAAATTAAAAATTGGAAAAATGAAACTGAATAATGCGAAACGGAATGTGCATCCCTTAATTAGGGTTGTGATAGCGTATGGGATGGAAGTGGTAGCAGAGCAAAATTTTCCTGCTGGGGAAATTAGTGCAGCCACACTGAAGTTCTAATAACCATTTTATGCAGTAGGTTCAAATTATTGGGCTAAGCTATTGGTTTTAGACATTTTGACAAGATCATGCACATTGTTTTGCTTGATGTTTTTGCTCTTGCCAACGTATATGACTTCAAGTATTTGGTTCAGCCAATCCATGGTTTAGTTACTTTGACAGTATAGCAAGCCCGAGTCTCTCGCATGGGGGTGCTCCTAATTTGCCATTTTAATCTACTCTCATAGTTACCCAAATTACAGTATGCTGCCTTCATTCTGTTTCTTCTTCCATTCTGTTGATACCTTAAGAAGACCTATACTTCCAAGTTCCAACTAATGTCTAATCGGATATGCCGTTTGATTGGAGGCTGGTACCATGGATGCTCTTGACATCTGTTACTCTTTTTGATGAATGTGGTATATTTATTTGAGGAATGTTATCCATTACACCTGTCTTTTATCAGCTAGCTAGCTTGTGATTGAGACATAGTAACTATTGCTTATTCCGATCAATGAATTGCCAAGGTTTAAATCATCCCAAAGCTGTGGATTTCCAATTCATATGCTCCTTCCAATTAGTCGTACGAGACATTGTTTGTGCCAAGTAATATTTTCAAAGATGATCTTTCTTGTTCGCCCTCCAATAACGTTAAACAACACACCTTAGGCATTAAACAATGATAATAGATTTTACAAGCATAGCTTCCATCTTTAATTTTTCATGCTTCTATCTCCATTACAAACCCCCCTCCCCCCCCCCCCCCCCCAAACAGAACTTTCATGATCTCCATGTCCAAAAGTTTCCCCTTTTAGAAAGTTGCTGGAAAAATGAGAAACCTTTCCTTTATCAACGAGGATCAGAGTGAGTTGCCAAACAAACAAAACAAACAAAAGAGTCATTCGATGAGCCTCAAAGCGGTGCTTTCATGTGAAAATAGCATCGAAAAGAAAGCTTGATTTTTTCACATAGAAAAGGTAGCTTGAATTATTTGATATTGAAAAACAGCTCCAGGCCGATGACATAGTGGTTGATCCACTCGAGATTTAAATTTTTTACCTCTAAATACTTTGTACATACTGTTTTAACAAAAAACACATTCAATTGATGACTTCTTAATGTCAAATTTATTACGAACACAAGTTCAATTACGTAGTCACGTTTGGAGAGTAGAGGACCCCATCGGCTAGAATAATCTATCCAATGAAGTAAAAATTCGATAAAATGTTGAATCGCAGCGCCAGATGGATCGATCTATGCATGAGGCTACTCATGTAGTAATAAAACGGGGGGGGGGGGGGGGGGGTTCATTTGCACTTTTGTTATTATTGTACTAGTCTTTAATTTTTCTCCTTCAAAAGTCAAATTTATACTTAGAGGGGCATAAGTTACTCATAATAATATCCACAAGTTATGCCGGCTCTCTTAAAGAATTTATACCCTGCTAGTCATAAGTTCGATTTTGAAAGACAAAAATTAAAGGCCAACTCATTTGAAGGGAAAACCATGCAATTACTTGATAAAACGGACTAGCCACATTTCTATCTTGTACAGAGACTATTTGTTTTTTGACGGACCCAGAATTTAAGTACTTGTATTGAAAGAATGAACTCTTTAATCTACTGGTCAATATTGGAGTGAAAGAAATAATCCCCTTGATCATTTTCATTAATTGAATAGGTATATATACAAGTTACAAAAATAGGAGAATCCTATTCTATTCCTAAAATCTTATTCTACCATAATTCTAACTCTACAATTATGGTAGTGTATAATCCTAATTTAGGTAACAAATACATTACAATATACTACACATATATTTTCCTAATATACAATATTCTTACATTGTCTAATCTAATATGTCCAAACCGAGAGAACCTATTTTTGGGCAGAATCCGAGATTGATATACACACAATATACACATGTATATTGTGTGTATATTGCCTTATTTAACATGGAGGAAGAGAAAAATAACGTTGGAATTTCAGAGAGAACAATGGATGTTTGGTCCCTTTTTCCCGCCAGGTATTGTACTGAGAAATTGGGATCGGGTGATGTCGGGGAGGGAAAAATTGGGGAATTTGGGGGAAAACACTAAAGTAACCATTTTAATAATGTAATGTACTACTAGGAGTATTTAAGTAAACAAAAAGTGGGGAAGGGGCTTACATATTACCTTCATATAGTATATTAGCGATGTTAGGGTTTGTCTTCAATTTTCTATCTTATTTGATTTCCACCATAATTGTGTTTTACTTCAAAAAATGGTTTTCTAGTAGAAAGAGTTTTCGTTGTTAAAAAGTACTCTACAATATGTATCATTTTCTTGGAAGAGAAGTTTTGTACTTTTATAAATAAAATATCTTTTTTTCTCTTACACAACACAATAACATTCATAATGCAGTCATTAAAGAGTCTTGTTTTGGTGGAGATTATTCTCTCAACATATTTTATGTTTTTATATTACTTTTTTAGTATGTATGTCACTTGGCCAAGTCATATTAATTATTGTACTTCTTTTAGTATAGCTTTCTTTGTGTCTGATTTATCGCCGTCAAGGTTTGCAATTGTTAGCTTCGACGTGATGCCCTAATTATTTCTGACTCCAACAAGTGGTATCAGAGTCAATGGTTCAACCAATGCTTCAACGGGTTGAGGACATGTTCAAGGCTGACGGTTCAAATCAAGATGCAAGCAATTTCACTATAATGAAGATTCTGTCCGAAGTATTACATGTGGAGATTCTGTCCGAAGTATTACATGTGGAGTTGAACTTTCAACCATATTTTCAATATTCTTGCTGCTACATCTTTAAAAATAAAAGCAAAATATTTTAAAACCATTTTTAATCCATAATATTATTAACCTTATTTTTAGCTATGTCAAACAACAGTGATGAAGATTATATGAAGATGGGGAATCAAGATAATTTTGTCTGAAACTTCAGGCCAAAGGGATATTTGTTAGAGATGTTGAAAGCTGAAGATGTTATGTAGGGGTAGAAAACTGTTGGAAGCTGCTGCTGCTGCTGTATGATGAGCAAGGATGAAGCTGAATGATGTTGCTGAACCTAAGCTGTAAATGTTTGTTCAATGGTTTGATGGATTGATGTGGTTATTTGTTGACAATGGTTTATTTCTATTTGTATTTTGTATATATTGGATGATATGTATATATATGTGCTTATATTTTTTTTTCTAATCCTATGAATTGGTATACACATGTTTGCTTGTATGCCATCACATGTTAAGGGGTAGCATGACCTTGAAATAATTGATCACAGATGTTGGACAACATTGACAACACCATAAGTCAACTTTACATTTTAACGAGTTTTGTGAAGAAAGACAAAAAAAGGGAGATTGTTAATGTTGGATTTGATGTTGTGACATTTGACCCAACATATCTACTGAAGTATTGATTTGAATGTATAAGAATGTTGGGACAAATGTTGCACAACATTCGGACCAACATTTTCAGAACTGATTTTGCCTTACTTCACGTAATGTTTACTATGTAATAAATATGACTTGACAAGGTAAAAAGGAGTTGGTAAATACGTGTGAAGAACGAGTCAAGGCTGCTGCTTTTCGTGAGGAACAAGTCAAA
Source organism: Anisodus tanguticus (assembly GCA_034509755.1). Classification (NCBI taxonomy): domain Eukaryota; kingdom Viridiplantae; phylum Streptophyta; class Magnoliopsida; order Solanales; family Solanaceae; genus Anisodus; species Anisodus tanguticus. Next base: position 6,120,251 of record CM067561.1, on the reverse strand, counting down.
ATTGTTAGAGGTTTTTGCTCCTTGATCGCCTCCAACCAATCCTACCAGCTGCCCACCTTTCCCTCAACCTCCACAACCAATCGATGAGTTTTTCAAGAAAGATCCTCTACTATAAATAGAGATTCTACTACAGTGAATCGATATCCAGAATCAGAAAGCAAAAATACCAAGAGAGCTCTTGGGATTTCATCTCAGAAATCTGGATCACCAGTGTTGCCTGAGTGTGTTGACAACATTCTGTCCAACATTACAATTGCTGTTTAGATTCTAGATTAGTTTTGTATGGAGCTATTGTAATGAGAGGTTGTCTATGTCTACTGAGTTAGATTTTCCCGGCAGAAGTCATATGCGACTTCAACTTTTAATCCTTTCCGTTTTATATTGTAAATCTGTAAAGAAAGGAATTTGTACTTTTGTATATAATATATATACAATACATTTGGTCATTGACCATCATAAGTTATATAATATATATAACCTATGAAAATTTAAACCTTTTTGTTCTTTAAATTCCGTTGCATTTACTCTTTAAAGTTTCTGTTTTGCTAAGTGTTGTTACTGGGGTCGGACGACATAATTGCCAACATTCGGAAACAGAATTGACATTCGATTTATTTCATCTCTTGTTTTTACTTTCCGTAGCATTTGACACCCTTCAAGTGGTATCAAAGCATACACTTAACACACTAAGTGATTGGTCCTGTTGTCATTAGGTATGGATCCGACAAATCCAACTATTGGTAGACTTCCTATTTTAGATGGATCAAATTATACCTATTGGAAGATTCACCTACGTTCTAATATCAAATCAATTGATATTAGGGCATGTATAACTATAACCAATGTGTATGTTGTTCCAATGTTGCCACCGGATGAGGAATGTGATATTCTTGTTAAACCTGAATTCGAATAGACTACAGAAGAAACCAATAATGCTAGCTTTAACGAAAAAGCCTTAAATACAATTTTTGGATGGGTTGATATTATATGTTCAAACTCATTCAAAACTTCTCCACGGCTAAGGATGCATGAGATACTTTACAAATTCATTGTGAAAGTAGCTCAAGTGTTCGTCGAACAAAGCTACACATGTTCATGAGTAAATATGAACGTTAAAGGATGGAAGAATCGGATGATATTAAATCTTATTTTGAAAAGTTGTTTGACATCTCAAATGAATGTCAAGTGTTTGGCGAACTATTAACCAACACTCAACTTGTCGAAAAGGCTCTCCGTTCCCTTCCTGAAAAGTTCAATTTAAAGATTTGTGCTATTGAATAAGCTCACAATATTGCTACCATGGACCTTCATACCTTGATGAGCATTCTCAAAACTTATGAGATGAACATTGAGAATCAAAAGGAATTGTATAAAAGCAAGAATGTGACACTTCAAGTTCAATCATCGGAGAGTCAAATCGAAGAAGAGGATGAGAATCTTGAAGAAATTGGTGATGGTGCAAATGTTGCCTTACTCACTCGAAAATACAATTCGATGGTGAGGAAGTTCAACAATGAAAGAAATCAATCTAAATCTAAAGAGCACCAAAACCAAGTCTTCAATCAAAAGTCCACTAGATTCCTTCCAAATGTACAAAAAGGAAATCAACCAAGAAGAACCAACTCAAATCATACCAAATTTAATCCCAAATAACTTGAGTCCGTGCAGTGTCATGCATGCTTTGGTTGGGGTCACTATGCTAATGAATTTGCAAACACTCTTAGAAAATTTGGTAATAACCTATGGATTTCTCTTAGTGATGATGAAGAAGAAGATGAAGGAGATCGTGAAACTGAAACACAAGCAGTGCTGTCTACTATTTTCGAATAGTCTCTATCAGATAATGAAGATGTCGTATACAATATTGTCTCAGATGTCACGACATTTGCTCCAACATCAACAACTACATCAACATCCTCAGCGACATCCGAAAGGTATGAATTCTTTAACTATTATGATATTAATTGCTTTAATAGTTCTATTTCTATTAGTGAGGCTGGTTGTATAGATCAAGTTGAATGCAAAGATGATATGATTAATGAATTACAAAGTATTTGTAAAGCCTTAATCATAGAATCCAAGCAACTTGACAAAAAGGTAAAATCTTTAACTCATGAGAATTTTGTATTAAAAGGCACGATAACCCAACTTGAGGTTGCACTTACCAAAAATGATATTGAATTTGATAAGATCTGTGCAAAATTAGATTTAGCCGAAGCAACCTTCTGTAAGCTCAACACGGGGACTTCAAAATTGAATGAGATATTCAACTTTAGTAAACATTCATATGCAGGAATTGGGTACGAAAACTCTCTTAAAACCATATACTATAATCTCTTTCATAAAAATGAGAAAATATGCTTTGTAAAAGAAAAAGGATGAATAATAGGTTCTCATATATGTCAAAGAATATGAAGTTTGTGTGTCATCACTATAACTCCCCTGGACACTTCAAACCATACGGTTTCAAACTTCAAGATTTTGTGAGTAAAATATTGTCCAACATTTCGGATAACAATCTAAGCAACATTTTTGAGCCAAAAGGTAAAAAATGTTTTAAGAATGTTTGGGTTCCTAGAAAGGATGTAACATGTAATGTTGCTATAACGGCATTAAGAACTAACATTTCAGGTTCTTGGTACTTTGATAGTGGATGTTCTCGCCACATGACATGTACAAAAGGTTTTCTAAAGAACTATGAGTCATTCAATGGAGGAAATGTTACTTATGGAGGTGGCAGTAAAAGCAAAATAATTGGAAAAAGGATCTTGTATGTTCATGAATTTCCAGCCTTAAGAAATGTCTTACACGTTGAAGGCTTAATGACTAATTTGATTAGTATTAATCAACTGTGTGATGACAATCTTGAGGTAAAATTTAATAAGAATGCCTGTGAAGTTATGAATAAAGCCAATATATGTGTCATGACAGATACAAGAACAGGTGACAATTGCTATCTTGTTGTAAGACAAGAAACATGCAATAATGCTAAGGTCGATGATACTACACTATGGCATCAGAAGTTGGGGCATGTAAACTACCGCAATTTAGAAAAATTGGTCTCATAAGAAGCGGTTAGAGGCATACCCAAACTTAGCCATAAAAGTAAAATTGTCTGTGAAGATTGTTTGAAAGGTAAGCAAACCCGTGTCTCTCAAATGTTGTCCAACACGACGGACAACATTCAGGTACGTCTTACTATTTTCAATTGCTACATATGGATTTAATGGGTCCAATTGAAGTAGACAGTCTAGGAGGCATGAGTTATTCCTTTGTGATAGTAGATAATTTTTCTAGATATTCTTGGATATATTTTTGAAAGAAAAATCACAAACATTTGACATGTTTAAAATCTTGCACTCTAGAATTAGAAATTTATTCTATTCTTCTATTTTTCGGATTAGATCCGACCATGGAAAAGAATTTCAAAACAGTTTATTATAAATTTTTGTGATAAAAAGGAAAATTTTCATGAGTTTTCTGCCCCCAAAACTCCTCAACAGAATGGGGTTGCAGAACGGAAGAATAGGACATTTCAAGAAATGACTAGAGTAATGCTTAGTTCTAAACATTTGTCAAAACGTTGATGGGCAGAACCCTTGAATACTGCTAATCACATATCTAATAGAGTCTATCTAAGGCCAGGAACAAAGATGACACCCTATGAGATTATAAATGGAAAGAAACCAAACTTGTGTTACTTTTATGTTTTTGGGTGTATTTGTTATATTTTAAATGACAGGCATCATTTGGCAAAATTTGACTTTAAGAGTGATAAAATTTTGTTGGCTATTCACAAAATAGTCATGCTTATTGAGTATACAATCTGAGATCCAGAACTGTGCAAGAGTCTGTAAATGTTATCTTTGATGATTTTTCTGATGTTTCAGGAAAAACTATTGAAAATAACATTATAGATACAGTTGAAAGTCCACAGATTGTAGAAGAATTGGATATTGCCACAAATGTTGCCACACCTGAAGCAACACCCGAAACAACAATAGAGACCACAGAGGCCACAGATGAAGAGTCAAGTGCTGAATTGTTAGACCAAGTTCGTAGGGACCCCTCATTAAGGATTAAGAAGAATCATCCAACGGGCCAAGTGATAGGGGAGTTTTTGAAGGAATTAGATCAAGAGCCAAATAACCACTCAACTATAGAGAAATGGTAAGGTATGTATGTATGTCAACCGTATACCAAAAGGTTAGTCTTTCTTCTTTTATATCTATATTAGAACCAAAGAATATTGTAGAAACACTTAAAGATAATTTCTAGATACAAGCAATGCAAGAAGAGCTTGAATAATTTTCTCGAAATGAAGTTTGGGACTTAGTTCCACGTCTAAATATTACAAATGTAAATGGAACTAAGTGGATTTTTAAAAATAAATCAGACGACTCAGGAACAATTGTTAGAAACAAAGCACGTCTAGTTGCACAAGGTTATACTTAGGTTGAAGGAATTGATTTTGATGAAACCTTCGTTATTGTAGCTAGAATCAAATCAATTAGACTTTTACTTGCTATTGCTTGTTGTCTGAAAATTACTTTACATCAAATGGATGTAAAAGGTGCCTTCTTAAATGGTTATCTAGATAAGGAGGTATATGTTGAACAACCAAAAGGATTTGAAGATCCTTACCATCCACACTATGTGTACAAGCTTAAAAAGGCTTTGTATGGGTTGAAACTAGCCCCTCGGACATGGTATGGTCGTTTAACGAACTTTCTTCTTGAGTTTGGTTTTAACCGTGGCGAAGCTGATCGTACCATGTTTATTAAATGACATAGTGTAGATATTATAGTTGCTCAAATCTACGTGGATGACATAGTCTTTGGATCAACGTCATAGTCGTACCTAAATTCATTTGTTGAAGCTATGTCATCGACATTTGAAATGAGCATGATTGGGGAATTAATTTTTTTCTTAGGCTTGCAGATAAAGAAAAGTGAAGATGGAATTTTCATCTCACAGAGTAAATATGCCAAGAATCTAGTTAAAAAATTTGGGTTGGAGAACGCTAAACAGATGAAAACGCCAATGGGTTTATCGCAGAAGGTATGTAAGGATAATGTTGGTAAAAATGTTGATCCAACATATATCGATCTATGATAGGTAGCCTTCTTTATCTTACTGCTAGTCACCCAGATATTATGTTTAGTGTTTGTGTTTGCGCACGTTTTCAAGCCTGTCCCAAAATGTCCCTCTTAAATACCGTGAAACGTATTATTCGATATGTTGCTGGCACATGTGAGTTGGGAATTTGGTACTCCAAAGACACTAATCCTAGCTTAATAGGATTTAGTGACTCGGATTGGGCTGGAGATGTGGATGACAGAAAAAGTACAAGTGGATGATGTTTTTATCTTGGCAATAACCTTGTTTCATGGTATAGTCGTAAATAAAAATGTGTCTCACTTTCAATTGCTGAATCTGAATATGTAGCAGACGGAAGTTGTTGCTTTAAATTAATATGGCTACGACATATGTTAGACAACTATGGATTTACTAACAACATTTTGATTTTGTACTATGATAATTTGAGTGCTATAAATATTTCCAAAAATCCAGTTCAGCACGCACGTACAAAACATATTGATATTAGACATCACTTTTTAAGAGATTTAGTTGAAAAACAGCTAGTTCAAATTGAACATATTGACACTTCATCAACTAGCTGATATTTTTACAAAAGCTTTGGACCATGAGAGATTTTCTAGTTTAAAGAAATCTCTTGGTCTTTGTAATCTGTAAAAAAGACATTTTTTGGTGAATGTCAGCTGAAATGTTGTCTAACATTTCGGGTGACATTTACCTATGTTATATCACTCTTCTTAATTGGCTAGTTGTAAATAGCCCCAGGGCTATGGAACAAAGGATTATCTCGGACCTAGACCGAGGTATTGATGGTGATTTTATAATCTCGCAGAACAGAATGTGATACGATGAGATAGAATGCAATAGAAACAAAGACAGGGAACGGGTTACCTACTCTTAACGGGCAAAGCGAGCCCCTTTATTCTGAATTAAAGAATTCAGAATCAATCAAATCTCCCCAAGTAGGATTCGAACCTACGACCAATCGGTTAACAGCCGACCGCTCTACCACTGAGCTACTGAGGAACAACAGGAGATTCGATCTCATAGAGTTCAATTCCCGTTCCCAACCCATGACCAATATGAGCTCGACTTCCTTCGTAACTCCCGGAATTTCTTCGTAGTGGCTCCCTTACATGCCTCATTTCAGAGGGAACCTCAAAGTGGCTCTATTTCATTATATTCCATCCATATCCCAATTCCATTCATTTAATATCCCTTTGGTGTCATTGACATAACAGATGTCGTTTCTAGTCTATCTCTTTCTATTTCTTTTCTATATATGGAAAGTTCAAAAATCATCATATAATAATCCAGAAATTGCAATAGAAAAGAAATAAGGGAGGTTTGTGATGATTTTTCAATCTTTTCTACTAGGTAATCTAGTATCCTTATGCATGAAGATAATCAATTCGGTCGTTGTGGTCGGACTCTATTATGGATTTCTGACCACATTCTCCATAGGGCCCTCTTATCTCTTCCTTCTCCGAGCTCTGGTTATGGAAGAAGGAACCGAGAAGAAGGTATCAGCAACAGCTGGTTTTATTACGGGACAGCTCATGATGTTCATATCGATCTATTATGCGCCTCTCTAGCATTGGGTAGACCTCATACAATAACTGTCCTAGCTCTACCATATCTTTTGTTTCATTTCTTCTGGAACAATCACAAACACTTTTTTGATTATGGATCTACTACCAGAAATTCAATGCGTAATCTCAGCATTCAATGTGTATTCCTGAATAATCTCATTTTTCAATTATTCAACCATTTCATTTTACCAAGTTCAATGTTAGCCAGATTAGTCAACATTTATCTCTTTCGATGCAACAACAAGATCTTATTTGTAACAAGTGGTTTTGTTGGTTGGTTAATTGGTCACATTTTATTCATGAAATGGCTTGGATTGGTATTAGTCTGGATACGGCAAAATCATTCTATTAGACCGAATAAGTACATTCGATCTAATAAGTACCTTGTGTTAGAATTGAGAAATTCTATGGCTCGGATCTTTAGTATTCTCTTATTTATTACCTGTGTCTACTATTTAGGCAGAATACCCTCACCCATTCTTACTAAGAAACTGAAAGAAGCCTCAAAAACAGAAGAAAGGGTGGAAAGTGAGGAAGAAAGAGATGTAGAAATAGAAACTGCTTCCGAAATGAAGGGGACTAAACAGGAACAAGAGGGATCCACTGAAGAAGATCCTTATCCTTCTCCTTCCCTTTTTCGGAAGAAGGGTGGGATCCGGACAAAATCTATGAAACGGAAGAAATCCGAGTGAATGGAAAGGACAAAATAAAGGATAAATTCCACTCTCAACTTACAGAGACAGGCTATAACAATATTAATACTAGTAATAGTCCAATTTATTATTATGAAGATTCTTATCTGAATAATAATAACACGGGAATCCAGAAAATTTTAAATTGCAACTGCTTGATAAAAAAAATGAAAATAAAGACCTCTTCTGGTTTCAAAAACCTCTTGTGAGTCTTCTTTTCGATTATAATCGATGGAATCGACCATTTCGCTACATAAAGAATAATCGATTTGAACAAGCCGTAAGAACTGAAATGTCACAATATTTTTTGACACATGTAAAAGTGATGGAAAACAAAGAATATCTTTTACATACCCCCCAAGTTTATCAACTTTTTGGAAAATGATAAAAGGAAGGCTACCCTTATTGTCACTCCAAAAAACCCTCCCTAATGAACTGGACAATCAGTGGGTTTCTACCAACAAAGAAAAAAATAATAATCTGAATAAGGAATTTTTAAATTGTGAATAAAAAAAAAAAATAAAGAATTTGATTCAAAAAGTAGAAAAGAATAAGTAATAAACTAATAAAAAGACTGAAACATAAGCTAAATACAAGAAAAGATAAGAAGATATGCGTCCGCCCCCTATATATTTGATACCTTCTCCTACAATGAAACTAATAACCCCAACCCCGTTAGTCATCCCATCAATTACTCGTCGATCAAAAAAATGAGTAAATTCAGCTAATCCTCTTATCCCACCAACAAAGAATCTTGTATAAAAAGCATCTATGTAAGCACGATTATATGACCAATCATATATGCCATTGATAATTTTGTCCCACAGAATTCTCTTAGGGCCCTTTTTAACAAAAGAATTAATTAACTCAAAATTTTTTAAAGAAGAATAAATGGGTTTATATAAAAAGGATGCTATAAATATTCCGAAATAAGCTATACTGACTGAAAGAACTGCATCCTTTAAAAATTCATTCCAATCCATCGAATTATTCGACTTTTGATGCAAAAGATTTATAGATGGAGCTAACCATTTCGATAATATATCCAAATTCACTCCTTCTTGGTTGAAAGGAATTCCTATAGATCCAACAAACAAAGTAAAGAGTCCTAATACAAATATTGGGAATAGGATAGTATTGTCCGATTCATAAGGATAGGAATAAACCGTTTTATGCTCAAAACGAGCAATAGTCATAAAAGGTCTTGTCATCTTTCTTCCATTTTTATGAATTGGATATTTAGTTTTAAAATAAAAATGAGTACTTTCATTATTATTCATTGGTAATAAACAAGAGTTTTTTTTAACTCCCTTTTTACCCCATAGAGATATTGAATAGAAAGGGGTTTTTTGTTTCCCACCATAATTTTGAAAATGAACGTTTAAATGCCCTTCAAAAGTAAGTAAATAGATCCGAAACATATAAAATGCGGTTAATCCCGCCGTGGCCCAAGCTATTATTGCGAAAATTGGCGAATACAACCAACTATCATTAAGAATTTCATCTTTGGACCAAAAACAAGCAAGAGGTGGAATACCACAAAGAGAAAGTGTACCTAATAAAAATGTGATTTGGGTAATTGGTACATGTTTTCTTAAACCTCCCATAAGACCCATATTCTGGCTTTTAGCTGGAGAATATCCAACAATAGTTTCCATTGAATGAATAATGGATCCGGATCCTAAAAATAATAATGCTTTGGAATAAGCATGAGTAATCAAATGAAATAAAGCGCTTCGATAAGACCCCATACCTAGAGCTAACATCATATAACCCAATTGAGACATTGTGGAATAGGCTAAACCTCTCTTAATGTCTTTTTGAGCAAGAGCTAAAGTAGCTCCTAATAATACTGTTATTATTCCTATAACCGAGATCAAATACATTATGTAAGGTATAACTCTGAAAAGAGGAAGAAGCCGAGCTACAAGAAAAATTCCCGCCGCTACCATAGTAGCAGCATGTATAAGAGCCGAAATAGGAGTAGGCCCCTCCATGGCATCAGGTAACCATACATGAAGGGGGAATTGGGCGGATTTAGCAACTGCACCGGCAAATAAGAGAACAGCGCATAAAGTAACAAATAAAAAATTGACCTCATTATTAGAACTCAAGTTATTGAATATTTCGAATAAATCCCTAAATTCGAAACTCCCTGTTATCCAATAAAAACCTAAAATTCCTAATAATAAACCAAAATCCCCTACACGATTAGTTACAAACGCTTTTTGACAAGCATTTGCCGCAACAGGTCGTGTAAACCAAAATCCTATTAATAGATAGGAACACAGCCCAACCAATTCCCAAAAAATATAAATTTGTATCAAATTCGAACTAGTAACTAATCCCAACATGGAAGTACTGAAAAAACTCATATAAGCAAAAAATCTCAAATAGCCTTGATCATGAGCCATATAATTATCACTATAAATAAGAACCATAATTCCAACAGTAGTGATTAATATTGACATAATAGAAGTAAGTGGGTCGATCAAGTATCCGAAGTCTAAAGAAAAATCATTATTGATGATCCAAGACCATACATATTGATAAAAAGAACTGCTATTTATTTGCTGAATAGACAGGTAGATTGAAAAAATCATGACTATGCTTAACAATAAAACACTCTGAAAAGCCCATACCTCTTTTGAAAGGAGTCAATAAAAAGTCAAAATATGGACTAACTTAAACTAATTTAAAACTTATAAATCTAATTTTATATTCTTACTTATTCTGAGTCTTTGCTAAATACTTCAACTATTGAAATAAAGAAGTTACAATTGGTCAAATGATATGAAAGGGATTAATTACTAGTCTCCTTTGAAATAGGCCTATTTTTGGTCTCAAACTCAAAAATTTGAATTGTTGTTGCTAAGAAAAGGTTTGCCATGTATATAAATATTCCTCTCATTTGATATTTCTTTTTATCATTTCTGTTTTTCCCAAAAATATAAAAAAAACAAAAAAAGAGGGGAAAAGCTCAGCGGGTGTATATCTTTCTATCTACCCGATGGAAACACCAAATCAAACTCCAATCACTTTCACAAACCCTAATTCCTCAAAATCATCTCCTCAATTCTCACCGATGGAAACTTCTCCAATGTCAAAACAGATGTCAACCAACATTCCATCCAACACTCCCATGAGCATTAGCCCTCCGTCGAATACACCTCAGCAACCGGGCCAGTTTTCTTCCTCAAATCTCCGTGAAGATCTTTCTAAAGCAATAATGTTTAAAGGGTTTGACGAACCTTTAGATATCAGCTATACTGGAGATAATAAAAATCCTATAGATGTTAATCAAACTTTTGATTTCTCATCTCTGGGTAAAAGGTCAAGGTCATCTACCTCTCCTACTCGCATATCAAGTAGAGTGTTTGAGAAAACAGTCCAAAAAGGTTCGAGTAGCAAAAGGATTAAATGTGAAACATCTAAACCTGCTTACTCGAGCAGTGATAGTGAAAATATGGACTATGTTTTCTCAACCGAAGAAGAACCATCTGCTTCTGAACAACCCTGTGTGCCTCAAGAAAGGGAAATCCCAGACGAAACCCTCTTAAAACAATTTGTTCCAAAGGGAGTTCCTAGGACTACAAGGACAAGTACTGCTCCAAATGTTGCCACAAATGCCACAACATCTTAGGCAACATTTCAGCCAACATCCGAAGAGACACACGCCACAACATCCTCCAACAGTACCAAATCCATAAGTTCAGACATGTCTGATTCAGACATTGAGGTATCTGCTTTTTCAGATAAATTCTATTCTAAAGCTAACCATGATATGTGAGATTTTTACAAAAATAGAGTAATTAGGCATGAGAGAGTGTTAGATATTACTTTCTATAATGAATATGGTTTGGTAAAATTCGTAAATGATAGACAACTTCTTGGTTCTGTCACTGAAAAAGAACCATATGTTGATGAGATAGTAAGGCTGTTTTATGTGAATTTAAGCTCTGTTATAGAGGATACCTCCTCAAAGAAATTTGGGAAGGTATATCTCTATAACAAGGTATATCTTTTTTTACGCCTACTATCATAAATCAATGTATTGGCCAAAATGCTGGAGATAATGTTAGAGAAACTGAACAGGTGATAGACAAAGTGGATGAAGTAATTGAATACCTCACTGGAGGTATAATAAAGAAATGGATCTCTAGATGTCCAGCCTCCAAATTAACATCCCTATTTCCCACCCTCCACAAAATTGTTATTCACAATTGGCTTCCTTCAATGAATGAGTCAATTGTGACATTTGAACAAGCCACCTTGTTGTATAAAATTGGGAAAGGTTTGAAAGTTGATTAGGGAAAAATGATATTTCATCAAATTGCCAACTTGCCTGACAAAGAATCAACTTCAATACTTCCTTTTCTATCTCTGATCTACAAAGTATTAACTATCCAAGGCTTCGAGCCTAAGAGAGAAGACATTTTAGGGAAGGCTCCTGAGCTTTGCATTGTAAACAAAGCAATTTGAAGAGCAAGGACAGAGTCATCGACTTGCCCTGGAAGAAGGAAGCTGGAAGTGAAAATGTTACCAAAAATGTCACCAACATTCTAGGCAACACTTGCCCAAGACAGTCTACACTGTCTACAAAATGGCTTGTGGGTCAAATTGCAAAAATCAACCAACAAATTGCAGAAGTTGATGCTGCAAGGAATGCCCTGATGCAAGCTAGAGACCATTTCATGATGCTAGTTTCTTCAAAAAAATGGGGAGATGATGTTGATGCAGGGGGAGAAACCTAAAGCTGCTATGCTGCAGAGATGAAGGGGGAGAGATGCTGAAAGCTGAAGCTATTATGCAGGGGTAGAAAGCTGTTGGAAGCTGCTGCTGCTGTATGATGAGCAAGGAGGAAGATGAATGATGTTGCTGAACCTAAGCTGTAAATATTTGTTCAATGGTTTGATGGATTGATGTGGATATTTATTGGCAATGGTTTATTTCTATTTGTGTTTTGTATATATTGGATGATATGTGTATATATATGCTCATATTATTTTCTAATCCTATGAATTAATAGACACATGTTTGCTTGTATGCCATCACAGGTTAAGGGGGAGCATGACCTTGAAATTATTGATCACAGATATTGGACAACATTTGTGACAACACCATAAGTCAACTTTACATTTTAACGAGTTTTGTGAAGAGACAAAAAAGGGGAGATTGTTAATGTTGGATTTGATGTTGTGAATTTTGACCCAACATATCTCCTGAAGTATTGATTTCAATGTATAAGAATGTTGGGACAAATGTTGTACAACATTCAGTCCAACATTTTCAGAACTGATTTTGCCTTACTTCACGTAATGTTTACTATGTAGTAAATATGACTTGGCAAGGTAAAAAAGAGTTGGTAAACACGTGTGAGGAACGAGTCAAGGCTGTTGCTTTTCGTGAGGAACGAGTCAAAATTGTTAGAGGTTTTTGCTCCTTGATCGTCTCCAACCAATCCTACCAGCTGCCCACATTTCCCTCAACCTCCACAACCAATCGATGAACTTTTCAAGGAAGACTCTCTACTATAAATAGAGAGGCTACTATAGTGAATCGATATCCAGAATCAGAAAGCAAAAATACCAAGAGAGCTCTCGGGATTTCATCTCAGAAATCTGGATCACCAGTGTTGCCTGAGTGTGTTGACAACATTCTGTCCAACATTACAATTGTTGTTTAGATTCTAGATTAGTTTTGTATGGAGCGATTGTAATAAGAGGTTTTCTATGTCTACTGAGTTAGATTTTCCCGGCAGAAGTTATCTGCGACTTCAACTTTTAATTCTTTCCGTTTTATATTGTAAATCTGTAAAGAAAGGAATTTGTACTTTTGTATATACTATACATACAATACATTTGGTCATTGACCATCATAAGTTATATAATATATATAATTTATGAAAATTTAAACCTTTTTGTTCTTTAAATTCCGTTGCATTTACTCTTTAAAGTTTCTGTTTTGCTAAGTGTTGTTACTGGTGTCGGACGACATGATTGTCGACATTCGGAAACATAATTGACATTCGATTTATTTCATCTCTTATTTTTACTTTCCGTAGCATTTGACACCCTTCACTATATATATATATATATATATATATATATATATATATATATATATATATATATATATATATATATATATATATCATTCAAACCGGAAGCGTGGATTCGGTCCACATTGGAGCCACTTTTTTTTTCTGAACCGAAGAGAGTTATATGACTAAAGACAGGATATAAAAACATAACAGTGCATGAGGAAGATCTAAACGATGCTTCCTCAAATTGATTGTTTGTGCTTGAGGTACATATTAATAATTCTACCTCTAAAAGATCATTTTGTTCAGAGAATTCAAAACAATGAAGAGTGTAACAGCTATGATGTGTATGTACATCTGTAGTATACCACCATATGAGGATGCACACTAGAGCCAGATGCGCCCACGGTCTTCCTCCTCAACTGTCCATAACGACAAAATGATGGATGACAATGATCGGATGAGTTTCTCATATATATTATATGGAGACTGCTAAGCACCTAGGACCTAGAGAATCAACTGGCAGTTAATCATGTACACATTTAATTTGGCCACATATCTTTGTGAAAGGGAAAGTCCCGAAGGCGAAACCCCCCACCTGTACTAGAGGTCCCTTGGCCAGGTGGGATGTAAATCGAGGGATATGCGCGAGTGGCAATCCTGCAAGGGAGAGGACCAACGGGACACGAACCCAGCAACATCCCTTGCAATATTTCAGCAAAGACTGTCACCACACGGATTCGAATCCTCGACGTCGGAGTGGTTGTACCCCAATCACCTTGCCACTTACCAACTCGCCTGTGCCCCTGGGGACAATTTGGCCACATATCTTAACTATGATATATTAACAGGCCGGCTTCCCCCCTAAACACAAACCACCCAACCCCAAGAAGTTTGTATAGGTTCTTATGCCATCTAACCGAAGGCATCTCCCAAAGAAGAAATTTAAGGATTGAGCAGCGCTTACTTCGACATGGGTTATCAACTCATGTCTCAGGATTTGATCATGACATATAAGGAACAAGCTTAAACATTCAAATGTTGATTTAAATTATATATACTTATAATGTAATTAATATTACCGAATATGAATTAACTTGTTATAGCAAATTACTTACTATTTGTTTCATAATATCATTCAATGATATTATATAGAGTTATCATGAATTACCTTTTAAGTAAATCACCTTTTCAGTAACCTAATTGTGTAACTAATGCTAATTAAACTCTTGAAGTATTATATTTACAAGCTAGCTCTTCCTATTGCTTTTATGATTCCTTTTGAGTGAGGAGAGAGTGATATTTTATTGGGATCTTTACAAAAATACGCAGAATATAATTCATATTTATAACAACTTACAACACAATTCCACTTTCAATATATAGCAATAAAACTGTCGCGTAACGTATACAACATCCAACAAAACTCACAACATTAAGAATTTTAAAAATCTTTTCTTTCTTCTTATATTCTTTCTTAGATTTTAATAAAATCTAATCCGAAGAATTCATTACGAAACAACATTGAAGAACTAAGTTATGGACCTCCCGAAACTCAAAGTTGTGGTCAAGGACTTTCTTCTTGCAGTAAGAAATGTGGTTGTTTTAAGCTTAATAGTGTTGGAAATTTGCCTTTGGCGGGAGTTGCGACTGACCAACTTTAACGGCTTAAACACTAGTGTTACGTATGTTGGAGAATCCGGTTCTTCACACATGCATGATCTACTAAGTACGTAGATAACCGTAGGGCCAAGAATCGTCAAATTTCATTGAGAAATGAAAGAGATATTGGTCCACGAAGTCAGGTGTTTGAAGCATGGAAAAGTGTGGTATTGTGTTCAATTCTCCCTCATCGGTGGAGGAAGAAAGAATTGTTGTGTATATAAGACTCAAAATTGATTTGGGGTTTGGGATCCCAAGGGGTATCCCATGTGTTTAAAGGAGGGAGGACCTAGATGTGCTTCGGTTCGAGGAAAGCCCACGCGCGCCGCCGCCCGTCCGGTCCGGTTCCGGGTTCTCGGGCTGTGGGTTGTGGTTCTTCTGATATTATCTTTTTGGGCCAGGGAACTTTTCCAGATGTACAGTTTGATCCCAGAAGTTTCATATGTACAGTTTGGACCAGAATTCTTTCAGATGTACAATTTGGTCCCTGAAGTTTCAAGATGTACAATTTGGTCCCTAAAGTTTCCAGAAAGTCAGAATTTGGGCAGACAGAACAGAAACGCCACAACACTCAATTCAGCCATTTATTTTGGCTGAATTACTCCTCCTATAATGGCCAATCCGTTGGTCTTTCTCACCATTTATTTTGGTGACATTACTACCTCCATAATGGCCATTACTTGGCCGGTAATGGCACTTATGGAGGCAGTTTTGCTGCTCCTCCCTCACCTATATAAACAACCCCTTGCACCATTGTTAACACACTCATACTACACAAAAATACACAAGCAAAAACAGTTTCTTCCTACAACTTCCAAGCATCATTTCATTGCTCAATATTCTTCACGGTATCATTTAAGTTTTCTTTGCTCAATTGTTCCATTGCTGTTTTATCTTAGGAGACGAATTGTCCAAAACGTATAAAGGATACATATGGGGCAATATTGTCTTAAAGACAGAGTGCCACACTCGACTCAGCAAAAACCAAACAGTTTCCAGTTTTCCTTCTACAACAGAATTGTATTTTCAGTTTTGTTGTTGTATTGTAATTTTCAGTTCTTGTATTACTTGACAGTTATTTGTAATTCCCATTTCCTGCACCTTTGTAACCAACAAATAGTTGTTGGAAATCATTGAATAAATTTGACATTTGTGGTTGACTATTATTTTGATGATTGAAACATTAGAACCAGAATCAACTGTCATTTTTGAAGCTTCAAAGTTGGAATTTGAGTTTGCAAGATCGGAATAAAATTCGACTAGGTAGTATTTCAAAGATTGGGAACATCTTGAGGAGCTTATATCTCAAGTTTGGAATGATATGTGCAGAATTAGTGAGATTTTGGATCGAATTTCAGATCATATTGAACTTCAAGGTTGAAGAAGAATTGTTGTTCGATGTATGTCACTTGTATGTCATGTGTAATTTATGTGTATAAATTCATATACATGACATACATAGGATATATATATATATATATATATATATATATATATATATATATATATATATATATATATATATATATATATATATATATATATATGACATACAATAATATACATGTGATTTATAAGTATATATTACGTGTATAACATATGTATATCACTTCAATTTCAACTCAATTTTTCAATAAATAAATTAAAACCTTATTCAAATGAAAATTGAAACAACAACTTCCCTACCTAGATCCGAAGAAACCCGATATCAATTTTATCAGCCTTACCTAGATCCGAAGAAACCCGATATCAGTTTTATCAGATGAACATAAATTCATCAAAACAAATATTCAAGTTTCAAGATTTTCAATGCTCTTCAATGGAGTTTTTAGTTTTCTCCACCCAAATTATCATATCAACAACAAAATGACGGGTTGCAACTGTTACACCTCATATTTTCACGCGTCCTCGTTACCGTAATGTTAGTTGACATAGGCTCGGAGATGGTAGGATCCCTCCAAGCGACTAATAAAGGTTCACGAAAGTGTTGAGTAAGTTTTGAGAATGTTTAAGGCATATCGGATCAACAAAAGTAAGTTTTGATGAAAGTTCGACAAAACGTCATCTAGGGGCACTCTACGAATCGCAGAGCATGATCTGCAAATCCCAGAGCATGATATGCGAATCCCAGACCATGTCTACGAGACACAGATGGTGTGCAGGAGATTGAGATAGGAATTTCTAAAATCCTGGCAAGGTCTGCGACCCAACTTGCGATTCGCAGGCAGGTTTTGCGGTTCGCAGACCTTGCTACGATTTATGGTGCCAAAATTTTAAATCTGCTATAAATAGACCCAACTCGACCCAGAGCTTATTTTATTTCATTTTCACTACCCTAAGAAGGTCCTAAGATTTCTCTAAGAGGTCTCACATGATCTAAGGGGAAAGGAAAGGCAAACAACGCAAATCCAACGTAAGGAATCCCTTGATCATCGTTATATCATTTTTCTCCTTGTTGTGTTGATTTTGGAGAATTCTTGGAAGCGAAGCAAGATTGGATTTGAAGTAATTTTTGTGGTTTGAGGTAAGTTTCACCTCCATCTTCTTGTTATTAAGTTTATACAAGTGATGAGAGGGATGATTATTGAAGAATCTTGTAAGGATAAGCTCTTGAAATCTTGAACTTGGTAGTAGATATTGTTGGGCTGTTTCGTTTAAACTAAGGGTGTGGTATGAAGTTTATGGGTTGTTGATTGAGTTATACAGATGGAGGAAAGTTAGTGAAGAAGGTTGTTGTTTTGATATATGTATAGGATAAGCTACAAAAGATTATATAAATTCTACGCACGCTAAGTGTTCGACGAAATATCTAAATGAACTTTCTTATGAGTTATGAATCCGTTATTTATACAAATCATCCATATAGTATAGATAATTGTTTGTCGAGCATATGAGGGCTTGTGGAATCCATATAACTAAGGCGACAAGGTATGTAGGGCTTATTCCTTATTTGGCATGATCTTATTTAGATAAAAAATGAAACGATGTCATCCAAAACGATCATATTCCTAATAACTTGAGTCACCTTGTATTCCTCTCTCAATAGGAAATATAACTCTTATTGTCCCTTGTCGGGAGTAGTTTCCACACCTTATGATATTCTTTGTTATGTGATTAATTCATCGGTCCAGGTATTCTATTCATCCTAGTTCTACTAAGATGTTCCATGACCTTTAGCAGATTTACTGGTGGAACGATATGAAGAATAATTACATAGTTTGTGGCCCAATGTACAAATCGCCAGCAGGTCAAAATTGAGCATCAGAAACCCGGGGACTTGCTTTAGGGTATAGGATTCCAACGTGGAAATGAGAGGTGATCAATATGAATTTCATTACAGGCTTGCCTCGTTCTTATCAGAAGTTTGACTCCACCTGGGTTATTTTTGATAGGCTTACAAAGTTAGCCCATTTTCTACATGTCAGAACTACTTATTCAGTCAAAGATTATGCCAAGTTATATGTCAAAGAGATAGTTCGACTTTATGGGGTTCTAGTTTCCATTATATCTGACAGAGGTGCCCAGTTTATAGCTAATTTCTGGATGTCCTTCCAGAAAGGTTTAGGTACTCAGGTTAATCTTAGCACAACTTTCCATCAGTAAAAAAACGGACAGGCCGAGTGCACTATTCAGACGCTTGAGGATATACTACGAGCTTGTGTCTTGGACTTAAATGGGGGTTGGGAAGATCATTTGCCGCTTATTGAATTTGATTATAATAACAATTATTATTCCAGTATTAAGATGGCTCCATATGAAGTCATGTATGAGCGAACGTGTAGGTCTTCTATCGGCTGGTTTGAAATGGGTGAAGCAAAGTTATTGGGACCTGACTTGGTACAACAAGCGGTAGAAAAGGTGAAGTTGATTCAAGAGCGATTGTGGACCGCCCAATGTAGGCAGAAGTCCTATTAAGATAATCTACACCAAAACCTAGAGTTTGTTGTTGGCAATTGGGTGTTCCTAAAAATATTGCTATGAAAGGCGTGATGAGGTTTTGGAAAAAGGGCAAGTTTAGCCCCAAATACGTCAGACCGTATCGGATTATATAGAGGATCGGCCATGTGACTTTCAGGCTTGAATTACCCCTGGAGTTGGAAGCAATCCATCCAGTGTTCTATGTGTCCATGCTTCAAAAGTACATATGAGATCCCTCCTGTATTACCCTAATAGAGGATGTTCAGATTACAAATGACTTATTGTACAAGGAAACTCCAGTTGCCATCTTAGATCATTAGGTCCGCAAGCTACGGACCAAAGAAGTAGCCTCTGTTAAAGTGTTGTGGAGGAACAATAATGTGGAAGAAATGACGTGGGAGACTGAGGAGGACATGAAATCCAGTTACCCTCATTTGTTTTAGACTATAGGTTTATATCGACACTCGTGCAATACAATTTCCCTATTTCTATCTTATCTATCAAGCTTATCTTATATACCTTGTATAGGCAATGTTGTTGATAATATGTGATAGATGTAGTCCAAATTTCGACAGTTAAGGTGAGTTATGACTAACCTTTTTATTTTATGAATAGATAGACGGTCGTGTGGTCATTGTATATTTGTTTTGTACGGTCTTGTCGGCCCATTGTCAGTTGTTGGCAGCACTTTATATATATATATATATATATATATATATATATATATATGTCGGTTAGCTGCCAATCATTACATGTTATTCTATCCAGACTTCCACTGTGTTTGTTATTCTGAGGCCTTATTGGACCAGATGGTTATATGTTCAGATTATGATACACTGGTGGTATGATCGGGCCGTTCAGGCACCGGGTGCCTCCCATTGGGGTGTGACAGCAATGACAAAATTGAGAGAGGTTAGAGAGACGCAGATGGAGGAGAAGGAGAAATTGATAGAGAAAATTGAAAAGAATAAGTTTTACAATCAAAATTGAAGCCTAAAATCAAGGGATATACCTATTCTCTTAAGTTACTACAGAATGAATAAATCATGTTAAATAGGGTAATTATATAAACGTGGCTATATAAAATTTAATTAGATTTCCTAATTCATCACGTGTGATAAATTTATACATTTGAGACATTCTTAGTTGATACATCCTTTAATTCTGTAAGTCTATAGCAAATCAGAAACTCAACAATTTATGCAAAGCAAATCTAAGGTTTTCTATATTAGTGTGATGTGATTTTTTTAAATAGTGGTGATACAAAAAGTTGTTCTTTTTCAGATATTATATTTCTTGGCCAGCTAACCAAAGATGATAAGGTTCAAAGCGTGGTCCGAAATTGTCTGATTTTGATTTCAACAACATGGTAGGTCCTTTCTTGCAGATTTATTACTGAATTCTTATTTTCTTGTGTAGACAACGTCATGCTTCTCTTTTTAGTTTTTTGATCCTATTTTTATTTTATTTTTCTTTGTTAATTTTTCAAAACTAAGGTTGAAGTGTTTTAATTGCTAAAAGTAAATTATAATTGATACGTTTTTCCTCTCTAGAAAGTACAAATATATATTATAGTGCATTTGTGTTATCATTATTTCGTGAAAATATATCTCGTTGTGCGTTTGTGTTATCATTAACCTAACAACATTTATTCGGCCTTAATATATGCCAAACTAACGAAGTTCACAAGATCCATAAATGTTAAGATCCAATATTCATTGGATATATGTCTAAAATAGAAAACTCATTAAATTTTCTCTTAATAAGATTTACATTGATCTAATACTTGTGTTTGTTAGGGTAGTGTGGAAATATTAAGTTTTGTCTTGCATTTACTTATGATTATATCAATATATAGGACATTTGATGAATAACAGACTGAAATGAAGAAGAGAAGATAGAATCGTAGAAGAAGATGGAAGAGATTGTATATTCAAGCTTAATGAAAAATGAAGTACAAGACTCCTTATATGGGAGGTAGTTAGTTACTAACCACTATGATTGACTAACTACTCATCTAACTAACTTTGTGAAAGTATGTATGTCCTAAAGACAATCATTATTAGGGACAAATGTACTTGAACACATTCGTATTATTAATAAGATTAATATTTATGGCATTTGCAATTATTGAATTATTATTTGATTGTTTGTAATTATTCATTAATGTGCATCCCTTGAGCTTACATTGTCATTAATAGAGTGAGATATTAATGATAGAGCGTAACTAGGGATGGCAACGGATCGGATCTGGACCGGATCCTACTAGATCCAGATCCAGATCCGTTTTTCATACCTGGATCCAGATCCGGATCCAGATCCGTCGGATCTATAAAAATCAGATCCAAATCCGGATCCATCGGATCCACAGGGTCCACGGATCGGATCTGGATCCACATGTTAAAAATTTTGCCTTGCTAAGATTATAACCTTGCTAAGAATATTTTTTTGAACTGACAAACAATTTTTACTTAGCTAACAGTTTACTGTGTTTTAATTTTGAAATGTTCATATGAGATATTTTGTTCGTTGTCTCGTTTTGATTGTGAGCTATTAATTGAAAATGTTGGACAATGACAATAGTTGTGAAAAATGCTTACTAGTATTTCCACAATGCAGAATTTGCATGTGCTTGGAATCTTCACAAATGAAGTGAATATAATTTTAACTACTTGTCTATGGAGATGTTAGTCATTCAACGATATAACATTGATTTTATTATCGAAGTTACCTCTTTATTTTTTGGTTTTTGAGTTAACGCGGGGATAAATTAAACTTGTTTTGAGAATTAAACTTGCAAGGATGTGCTTAGCAATTTTAAGAAAATACTTATAAAATTATATTCTAGGTTATGAATATATTTAATAAAAAACGGATCCACGGGTCGGATCTGGACCGGATACGGATCTCAAATACAAGATCCAGATCCAAATCCGATCCGTCAGAAACGGATCCGGGTCCGATCCGGATCCGTCGGATCCAAATTTTGAAGATCCATATCCTATAAAACGGATCTGGATCCACCGGATCCGGATCGGGTCCAGGATCCACTGCCATCTCTAAGCGTAACTCTAAAATGGCCTCGACTAATGATCATCGAGAATGAGATATCGATGATATGTTATAAGTCGACATGTGGTCTGTATCACATTCTTAGAGAATGTAGTATGTCTCACCTGCTACTATTAATGATTACTAGTTATGGACACATGGATACTTTTGGAAAGTATTGGTATACCCTGCTGATAAATTATTTGTTATACATGTCTAAAGTGTTATCAGCGTGTGGGAGATGAAGGTCCTTTGACTTGAGGTTAATACGCGCCTTGTTTACAGAGTAATGTACTTTGACCCTGTCCTAAGCTTAAACTCCTTATAGGATAAGATACGACTTGTGTTGGGTGCATTATGATGTAAATTAAGATGGTAGTTGAGCCAAGAATAAGATTCATTCCTCTATTGGATATTCGAGAGAGCACTCAACTTCTCAGTGATATTAGGTCGACCAAGTCATTGGCCAATGCAAGAGACATATTTAGAATATGATCTAGTTGTCGAAAAATATAGATGAGATAAAGTGATCAAGCCATTTGGATAGACACATGGCAAATCCTAAGCTTAATCGAGTGTGTTGCGAATGAAAGGAATTTATCATCTCACATAAATGTTATGTTTGTTGGATTCATGTAAACGTACTTCATATATTGAGTTCATCGTACGGCGCAGTCTAGGAGTTTCGTATGGACCTTAATTGGATTAGTGTCGATATATGAAGGCCTATAGGGTCACACTATGTCGATTGTCTCTTCGATCTAAGGGTGTATTGAGAAAATATTAAATATTCGATTTCAATCGAGATATTTAAATTGATAATAACTATGGGATAATTTCTATTAGATGGAAATTATTTAATTAAATCAAAATTGGATTTTGGATTTAATGTGCTCAATATATATATTAAATAAAAATGGGAAACAATAATTTATATAAGGCGCCGCAGCGCCTGCTAGGCTGCGCCGTCCCGGCAGTGGGACCAGTCAGACTGGCCCACTGCACCTCGGTTTTTGGGTAGGCTTAGAGCCCAACCATAATCTGATTTGTGACCTAATTTTAACTATAAATACATCACTCCCATTGTTAATTAACATATACCAATTCTATAAACCAATTCTATACTTAGAGTCTAGGACGAAACTCTCTATACCACTGCCAAGATTTCATGGCTTTCTTGACAGAGGAATACACCATAGCATAGTGCTTGTAGTCGAAGGGACAGTCGCATGTAATCCCAAAGTAAAGACTCCAGATTTATTAACCTGTAAGTGTTCATGTTTTATGTTACATGTTTCAATTGTCATATAACCATACCAGAAGAAATTATTGAGGTAAGTAGAACAAAATTTTAAACTTCCGTTGTGCCTACTTATATGTTTTGAACCCAAAAAAACCCTACAGTGGTATCAAAGCACAAGCTAGTTCAATGGTTATTTAACAATTGAATAACATAATAATATGGGTTAACCATAAAATTGGATTAAAACAAAGCTTCTGGAAATCCTACAAATCTTGGCTGAACAAAGTAGACCTTTTTGTGTCACCCTAAATTATCTCCTACGCTAACTCGAGGAAGTCATTCCGTTCTAACTCAAACTTAGCCAAAAGTGCGGATATCCAGCTCATTGCACGGTACATGGCAAAGAACGAGTAAGAATGGACGATGGTCGATATGTGCGTTATTGATAATGGTGGGTGATGATAAATGATATGTGATTTGATCCCTAAATTGGATTTATGACTCGAACGATTTTAGAAAAATCAACAAAGAAACGTTTTGTCAGGACGTCGGCACCGCGGCCCTAATGCAATACAAAGGTTTCTGCCTTGCCAGTGCCACGACGCTAAAGCAAAATAGAAATTTTCAGTTTCTGCCTTGCCAGCACCACGACTCCATAGTGGAGCACCGTGACGCTAAATGCATTGCAGAAGCCGAATTTTGGCTTCTGCCTCACTGGCGCCTCGACTCTAATGATTAGCGCCGCGACCCCATCGGTAAAAAAAAAATTCAGAATGTTTAACCCATGATTATTATTATATAATATATTATTTGATAAGTATACTGTTTATGTGCTAAATGTTTGTCATTTAGATTACTAGTATAGTGTCCGCATTATACGTATTTGGGTAGACAACGCACAATATTTGTTAAACCGCTTAATATCATGCTTGGGTAGGCGGTACCCAATATGTGCTTAGTTATTTGCATGATAATTAAGATGCTTTGTTGGACATAGCATGCTAGAGTTGATCTTGGTTAAAACCCTAAATTAAAATGTTTCCCAAAATTTAATACAAGTCTCATTTAAAATGAATGTGTCGTCTGTTATAATTGATGATAGTGCAAAATCCTTTTCGGCGAGATGAGTATTTATGCCACAACATTTGCTCTAAGTCTACGAGGACTCATACTCTTTCATAGATGCATGTTAAATGTAGAAGCGGGTGATAAACCTTCATGAGTATTTACACCACAGTGTTTGCTCTATAAGGCAAAACTCACTTAGATACATAATTGAAGTCGCATAACGGGGTTGACTTACTACTGTCTTGGCGCCACAGTATCGGACAAGCGGAGGGACGCAGATTGATTGTTTAGAACATTCGGTCAAACAAGAGTTACAAATTGTTTGTAATTGGTTTGGAGACCTACCGAGTTATGCTATTGAAGTTATCAGCCACAACAAACGCAGAGATAGCATGAACCTGGATCTTGGCCCATTATGACCATATTTGATATGAGTCTGTATTCTTCCATGGGGTCGAAGGGTATGTTAAAATAGTGGGAGCTAATTAAACTAAAGGCCATGTTAATTAGTTAATGAATGTGTTCAATAGAAATTATATTAGAGTTTAATTTCAAGTCTATCTATATCTTCAGTTTATATAAAATGTCGAATCAGTCACTGAAAATGTTGGTCGAGACAAATAAGTGGACTGGATCAAATTACCCTGACTGGTTACGAAATCTGCGATTGGTATGAAGACTAGAAAGAATTGAGTATGTGTTAGACACAGTGTTCCCCACAGTCCCTGCTGAAGATTCTGCTGAGTATGCCCTGTTTGACAAAGTGGCTTATCAGAAACATCTAGACGATGCTACCTCGGTACAATGTGTAAAGTTGTCCTCTATGACCTTGGAGTTACAGAGGCAACATGAAAACATGGGCCTCAACAAAATGCTAGAACACTTGAAGAGTCTCTATGACTCACAGTCTCAGACCATGAGTATGAACTGTTGAGGGACCTTTTCAAGTGTAATATGAACGATGGGGGTCAAGTGTCAACACATGTTCTGAAGATGATTGGGCTGATAGAAAGGTTGGCTTCGATTTGAACGAAACTGCCTATAAATGTCTCTGTCAACCTGATCCTAAATTCACTCCCTGGTTCATTTGAGAATTTCATTGTGAACTTCAATATGAATGGGACCAAGGCAAGTCTTCCAAAGCTTCACAACATGTTGAAGATCTTTGAACTATCTACCTCTAAAGGTAAAGTCGTGCTTATGGTGGGCTCTTCTAGCAAGTTCAAACCCGAGGGTAAGAACATGCAGAAGAAGAAAGGTAAGTCAATTGCTGCACCTACAGTTATAAAACCTAGATGAGGTGTTCAGAAGAAGGCAAAGGTAGCTTCGGATGTGTGCCTCAACTGCAAGAAGAAGGGGCACTGGAAGGACTGCACAACTCCAGGAGGAGGCAAAGCACTAGGTGCTCCTGGATCTACTCGACAAGGTATGTTTGTCATTGAGATAAATATATCTATAAATAACTCTCACTGCTGGGTATTGGATACCGCATGTGGCTCACACATTTGTAATAATGTGCAGGGTCTGATTGACAGCAGAAAGGTTGGACCTTGGGAGGTAGACCTGCACGTTGGAAATGGAGCACGATTGGATGCTGAACGCGTGGGAACTTATATACTAGATGTAACTTCAGGCTTTTGTTTAGAACTAAAAAATTGTTATTTTGTTCTCTCATTGACGAAGAATATTATTTCTATCCCAGTGATAGACATTGAGGGGTTTTCCTCATTTATTGCCAATGGTAGTTATGTAATGTCTTTTAATGGTTTTGTTTGTAGAAATGCTCCGCTTGTGGATGGTTTGTATGTTCTAAACTGTAGTCGTGAAATTTTCAATGTGTAAAGCAAACGAGCTAAGATAAGTAATCCAAGAAACACCACCTACTTATGACACTGTAGACTTGGTCACATCAATAAATCAAGGATAGCAAGATTAAGAAAGTTAGACTACCTGGAACCATTTGACTTGGAGTCTTATGGTAACTCTGAATCTTGCTTGAGAGGAAAGATGACCAAAAAGCCACTTTCTGGGAAAAGGGTGCAAGCCAAAGAGGTACTTGAGTTGGTCCATACTGATGTATGTGAGCCATTTTCAACTCAAGCTAAGGGAGGCTTCCCTTGCTTCATCACTTTTACATATAATTTCACAAGGTTTGGGCATGTGTCTCTTATGAAACACAAGTCCGAAGCCTTTAAGAAATTCAAGGAGTACAAGTCAGAAGTAGAGAAGCAACTTGAAACAAATATCAAGACCATTCGATCAGATCGAGGAGGTGAATACTTAAGTAAATAATTTCTGGATTACTTGAAGCTTCATGGAGTCCAATCACAGTGGACACCTCCTGGAACGCCACAGATGAATGGTGTTGCTGAAAGGAGAAATCAAACCCTATTAGATATGGTTAGATCCATGATGAGTTTCTCAGCTCTACCAACATACCTTTGGGGTTATGCATTGCAAAGCTGAATTTATATTCTAAACAAGGTTCCTTCAAAGTCAGTAGAGAAAATTCCATATGAGATACGGAATGGCAAGAAGCCAACACTTAAACACATGTGACCCTAGGGGTGCCCTGCATATGTAAAGAAGATGCTTACTGACAAGATGAAATCTAAAAGTGAGAAATATTATTTTGTGGGGTATGCAAAGAAAACTAAGGGATATTATTTCTATCTTCCTGGAGAACATAAGGTCATTATTTCCAGAAATGCAACTTTCCTTGAAGAAGACTATGCCTTCAAGGAACGAAGCTGCAATAAAATAGATCTTGAAGAAATTCAAGAACCACAAGATAACACAGAAGTTGAACCCTTGTCAAAAGACCTAGACAATGATTCAGTGGGAGTATTTGGTGAAGATTGGGTACTTAGAGTATGCCCTTAAGCCAATGGGAGTGCTGTGAGAGATAGTGCAAAAATGCAAGGCTCTCATACACAACCAATGGAAGATGATACAATGGTTGTACATTATTACATTCAGGAAATACATGAAAATGACATTCTTGAAAGCTCTCAAGGTGATGGATTGTCCAGCACACAAAGACCTTCTCACAATCAGAATGCAACAAACACTGAAACATAGAATAATCAACTCCGTAGGACCACTAGGACTCATCGTCCGCCTAAAAGACTTAATCTCATTGTTGAAACACACAATGAGATAGATATTCCTGATGACAATGAACCTACAACCTACAGAGAAGCTATGTTAGACATTGATTGTTAAGTCCTTAACTGGGGATTATCGTGAATAAAATCATCTGGAACAAAATGAATAAATTTATAAAGCATGCTTCTAAGGCATTGGACCAAAGAATCTAGCCTATTTTAAAGACACTTGAATCGTCTAAAAACTTGAGAATAATTAAAATTCCAACATTCATGCCCGAAATGAATAGAAGACGTCTTATTCATAAGCATAAAAATAAGGACCTTATGCTTAGTCATCAAATGATCAGAAACTGGAAGAATTCTTGCCCGATTTTAAGCAAACTAAAGTAAAGGTTTGTATTCAAAGTAGATTAGGTTATTTACTAAGAACAAGAGGAATTTTTCCCGGATCAAAGCAAACTAAGTGATGATTTGTTTTAAGTTAAGATCCAAAGTCAAAAGCAATTAGATCAGGCTGGATTAACTTTGTTATTGCTAAAGTTATCTAAGGCAAGACAAAAACGGATGCAGGAAATTGAGAAAAATTCTAATTAAGACAAAAGAAAGTCTGATATATTCATTCATAAGGAAGGCCGGAAAATGGTCAGAACAAAAATATATACAAGGAAAAAGGAAGTACAAAATAAACAAAGTCTTGGAGATCAGTCGAATTCAGGCTTGGAGTTTTTAGGGTCCTCGGAGCTATCTCCATTCATCCGGTGGAAGGCCTGGACCTCTAGAGCCTTGACTTCAGTAATCTTGTCATCTAACTTTGGGATTCCATCTCTAACCTGCTCCAGGGTGTACATCCGGACATTCCAGGTTATGTGCTCAATTTTAAGCACTGTCCGAGCCACTTCAGCTTCCACAACGGCAAGAGCTTGGTCTTGTTCAACCAATGCTTGATTCAGTTAGGCTAAAATCTCAGCATTCCTCTAGGAGGTGGCCTCGAGGTCATTTCTCAGCCTTTCAATTGTTTGAGTTTGCCGACAGACCTGATCTTGAGACGCCTTTAAGTCTCTTTCGTAGTTCTGCTTCAAAGCAGCCTATTTAGCAACTCAACCCGTATCAATCTCGACGAGCTCGGTGGTAAGGCTTTCGACCTCTCCATTGAGGAAGTCTTCCTTCAATACTTGGTA
The DNA here is from genome assembly GCA_034509755.1 of Anisodus tanguticus. NCBI lineage: Eukaryota > Viridiplantae > Streptophyta > Magnoliopsida > Solanales > Solanaceae > Anisodus > Anisodus tanguticus. The sequence continues at coordinate 6,091,594 of CM067561.1, read as the reverse complement.
ATGCTGGACTTCTTTTTGCTTTTCAAGTTCTTGGGAGAGAGTATCGAGATCGTTGTAGATATCATTGTTCTCTTTATCCAAGGACTTGTTTTCTTCATTGACGAGTTCGAGGTCATTCATGGCCCGGTTATAGTAACCTCTTACCTGCTCCAACTCAACCTTAACACGGGGCAAGTCACCGACTAGTTCTTTCTTTTTTCTGTTAGAGGAGTTATTTGAGGTGCCAAATCTCTCTATATTGGGCATCCAGTTGGCCCTTAAAATACTTATTTTCCTTGAGGCAACGGAGAAAGCCTTCTTCAATCAGAATGGAAGCCTACAAAAGAAAGTTATTTTTGAGTTAGAGCTTACCCGGTTGGACGCGTGCATCCTTTTGTTGATGAGGCATTTCCATGATACCTCTTTCATTTTATCCTTATCGGACTGGATATCAAGGGCCTCAGGTAGCTTGCAACCCCGACTGGTCGAGATAAAAATATAGTGTCTTCAGAGAAGGAGAGGGTTGCAATTGTCAGATCCACATTTGGAGTTGGAAACAAGTCCACAAGCTTGGATCGGGAGGTAGCATGGTTTCTTGGCGGGTGAGTTGATTTGTTAAGCCTCTGGGGTATTGTCAAATGTGCAAAACAAGAGGTGTTCACTGGCGAAACCAGATTTGTAGAGGTTCTAGCCTCGCCAAAGAGGTGATCAAAGTCCTCATGCCCGAAACTGGGGGCCGATTGTGATGATGATTCAGACGGAGGAGTTGAAGTCCTTTGCCTCTTTGACAACGGTTCCTAATTCTTTGCCTCATCATCATCTTCTATGATGACAAACATTTGTTCAAAAGGTGATGTCATGATGGCAGAAGTTGGCACGATACCGGTGGGAGGTATGGTAGCTTCCGCAGTTGCGATTTCTTCGACTCCAAAAGAACCACCTTCTCCTGCAGTTGTTGTGTTCTTTACTCAGGAAGAGCCACCTACTTCCAGAGTTGTTTTCCTCTTTAAGAAGCCAAGGGAGACTTCGGAGGTTTCAAAGATTTCTTTTTGGTACTTGAGCGATGCAGCGAACGGAGGAAACATCGTCAAGTACCGGATTAGGAAGAACCGGAGCAGCCATAGAGCCTATCCTCAGGAGTACGGAGCCTTTTGGCAAATATGAAAAAAGAAGAAGATGGTGAAAATGTGCATACGTTAAGAGGTAAAATAAAAGGAGTTCAGTAATTACGAACCATGATTTTGTGCTTTCAAACGGTCTTTTGGAGATCATTTTCGATGTCCTCTATTTGTGCAGATGTCAACTTATGATTTTATCGACCTATGCATGAAGGGTCTTGATAGTGGTCAGAACCCAACGGGTGGCTGAAAAAAGTAACAGAGGAAAATTTTAGAGACAAAGGTTGTTAGAGGCAACATGGAAAATCAAAGGAAAGAGTTTTTGCACTTACGGTTTAAGTTCCATCTCTTCGGAAAAGGCAAGAACCTCTCCGGAATAATTTCGGCAGTACGAACTGCTACGAAACGTTCCATTCAGCCTCGATCTCGTTCTTCATCGAGGTCGGAAAGGATGCAGAATTTACCTCATTTGGAAATCTAGACGATATCACCATGAAAAAATTTCAGGACATATAGAAGGATCAAATGATCCAGGGTAAAAATGTCATCGATCTCATTGGCCAGATATCGAAGGCAAGTAATGACCCTCCAGACAGACAGACCAATTTGTGCAAGACATAAGTTATAAGTCTTGCACATTTCTAGACTCACGTCATCTATTGGATGGTCGATCTTGAAGGTGAATGGGTAGGTGTAAATATAGGAGTACTCAGGTTTATGCATAGTGATGTCATCATCAAGCCCGGGGATGATGGGTTCAGAGGGCAGCTTTTCCCAACTGTAGTCGATTCGAACTTTGTCAAGAACGAAGGGAGTGATGGAAGTTGGGTAGTTTTCGCTATTTTACCTCGATCACTTTTTAAAGTAACGATATGGATGATGAACTCGTTGTAAAAGAGGAAAGTGGATGTGAGCATGTCGAAGGCTCTAGGCTCGAAGGTAGCCTGAGCTTTAGGAGATTCGTCGGCGCCGATTGCATCAACGGTGACCGACGGAAATGAAGGTGATGGTGAAGAGTTCCCTGAAGAAAAGAAGGTGTTGGTTTTTGCCATAGTGAAGAATATTTGAAGGTTTGAAGAATGGGAGATTTGAAGATCTCAACGGAAGAAGTTAGAACATATTAATGAGATTTGGAAGGAAATTTCGAAGAAGTGATAAATGGAGGAGAAGATGAAGATTTTATAGAAGCATTATTGCGAAATGCTTCGACTTACGAATCGAAGAGGCGGTGCAATTAATAGATGACATATGTTCTGATTTGCAGGGAGATGAAATGTGAATTAGAATTTGGGAAAGAGAAAATGTTTCATTTTTCCACCTGCTTCGGAGTGATTTGAAAAGAAGCTTACAAGAGTAGATAACGAAGAAATCATTCATTTCCCGTCACTTCGGTAAACTTTGATCCCTGAAGTGTGGGGACTATATGTATATGGTAAAAACCGATACGACATGTGGCAAGGTTTGAGTGTGGAGTTCGAGGTAGATAATTGATTTGTGAACCGAATACAAGTGGCACCGAGATGAGGCAGCAGTTGGGAAGAGTCCAGATGCGACCGAGTCAGTTGACACCGGCCAGAGTACTGGTGGTATCCTAAGCGTATCTGTTCCGGTTATGACGCTAGCCGTCACTCCTCTATCATTAAGGGGACTTTATTAGCTTTAATTGCATTTAATTTGAGAGGGAATCTCGGGTATAAATGCCTTATTTCCTAGCTATAAAAGGATCTCAACCTTCATGTTGGAAGGGCATCCACTTTTCATTATCTACGTTTGTACGATCAATCTCATAAAGAATACACTCATTAGCTCTCATTTTTAGCTCGTAACCGAAGCAATTTACCTAAGGACCGGACCAATCTTGCCGAGAAGATTCAATCAAGTTTACTACATTCCAGGCTAATTGCTTACCTTTACTTACTTATTGTTAATTGTTTATCATTTATTATTTTATATTTTAAATCGATTCACACATCTTTAAAATCACATATAAATTCAATTGTATATTTTTTGAGGTAAACACTGCTTTGCATTTGTAGGGTGAAACTGCCAGGGTGGATTTGAAGTTGGACTCTCTAAAGTCTAACTTCATACTTAAACGTCTTAAATTTAAAATTCAAATATAGGGGTCTTAAAGTTCGGCTCAACCAAGCTTAACGTCAGACCTCATGGATGGAGTAAATTTATATATGAGAGAGAGAGAGAAGTGTTAGGATATAATGTATAAATTCATGTTTGAAAATTAAACTATATCTTTAAAATAGGGCATGATATTGATCGAATTAGGCGGCGAAAGGGAGAAAGTGGTCCATCAAGGCTACAGCAAAGCGGTGACAGTGATGTCCTTGTTATGGTCTACTCATAACTAACAAAATCCTCACACGTCTTGTCCTTTTCATTCCCCATATATTGTCATAACGTACCCTCACACCTGGCCATCAAATATTTGTCTCTTTATTAATTCCTCTCATATCTTCTTCTACCATATTTATGCCCATAAGTTCTAAGATTTTTTTATATCCAGCTTTTCGACTTATGTCAGACTATTTTTGAAGATAATAGTCTCGGTCCCTTAGTATTACTATCAGTAAATCGCGGGATGTTCCTGAATGACTAGAGTTTGAGAACAGAGCAACTGATATCAGTTATCACCTACAAGGTTCTACCCCATAAGAGAACAAATTGGTCCCATCAGGGTTCGAACCCACGTTTCAGGCCTCTAGCTAGATTTTAAGTTTTCCTCCTTTGTCATTCAGCTATGCCTTGGGGACAAGTTCTAAGATATTCTCCGAATACAAACAGATGTTTTATTACCCTTTATTTCAGTAGCTAAGAAAATGATAATGTGGACATTAATTTGAAGGATGTGGAAGTTTTGGATGAACCTTGTGTGAATACTAACTAGCAAGGTTATACTTCTAAAAATCTCGACTTTTATGGATTTTTCACGGAATGTCGGTGAGAAAAACCTTGATAGTAGTGATTTCACACGGAAATATTAAAAAGTTTTCCAGCGTCTTAATGGAAATATGTTTCCCACCATGCATTTTCCTAGTGAATTGATTCGATAGAAATAAAGTGAAAAAATCATATTTTATAACACAAATTTTCCACGGAATATCGTTAATTATTTTAGTTGATGTCAAAAGAAAAGCTTATGATAATAAGGGACTACGGAAAGAGATACTTGGCTAATCCAATGCCAGTCATTTAATGTCAACACTTCATTTGAATATCTAATTATCTTTGTTTCTCTTTCCTTTGCTTCGAGAAAGGAAAAGTTGTTGCTTTTGAGTATACATCAACAACTAGAAAAGCTAATCAATAACTCAACTAAGTAAAAAGAGGGAGAGTGTATACTCAAAAGCATCCCAGATTGCTGTTTTCTTCTTAATGGGTCCTTATTCTTTAATTAATCATAAGTTCCAGTCTGAGCCGAGGTACAGTATATTTGAAACATAGTCTTTTTAGCTAGCTGTACAGACATGATATGTCTTTTTAACATAACTATTCAGTAGTATTATTTTATGAATAATTAACTCTGTTATTTTCTTCATTTATTTATTATGTAATCATGATAAATTAATATTGATTTGGTACTGCTACCATATTAGGTAAGTTTTTTGTGAAAAAGTATTTCATCAAATGATTACATTTCTATGCTAAAATTTAAGTCCGAACGTTAATTTTCCATAGTGGTTGTTCACTTGCATTATTGAGCCTTAATCTGTCACGTGGACATCAAATTATTATGACAATTATATTTATGAAATTTTTTGGTAAATGATTATTTTTCGGAACGCTAATTAAATTTTAGCCAGCGTCTCAAATATTTTCAATGTTCAGTAACATTTAAATGCAAACTAGTACCTTATACAAGATATGCAATCTCATGATGCAATTGAAATACCTTCACTCTGTTGATCTTATAATTAAACCACTTCTTAAGATCATGTAACGACCTATCCAGTCGTTTTTAGCTAAAGACCCTTATTTGACTATTTTACCCTTCTCGTAGGCTCTGTGTGGGGTTTGTAATACGTGGGGATGGGTGGCACGGAGCCCGAGGTTCATTTATGTGATTTTCAGATGAAAAACCCAAATTTAGAATCTTAGAGTTGATTAGTTTGACTCACAGTTGACTATTGAGTATATGAGTTCTTTTCCGGATTCCGTTGCTTCCGGTAGTTCCGAAATGTCATTTGTGACTTAGTTTTGTCATTGATTCGCTTTCCGAGGCACCCGGATGAATTTGTGGCCTTATTATTGAATTTATGAAATTTGGTTATTTTGAACGATTCCTTAGAAAAATATGTCTTAGCTCGGTTATATGGGAAATTTGAGGGCGCAAGAGTTTGTAGCACTGTTTACCTTGGGATAGTATGTTTGGTTTGTGTCCAGGAGTTCCCGGGAGTGTTTCGGGTGTTTGGTGGAAGTTTGAGTAGATTTCCAAGTTGCTGGTTCTGGTGTGCCGCACCAGTGGTTGTTGGCCAATTCTGCGTGCCCACTTCTGCGGAGGTTGGCTCACAGATGCGGGCCCTGTGAGATCGTGAGGTTCCGTCCATTCAGAGATTTCCTCGCAGAGGCGCCATCGCCTCTGCAGGAAGTTCAGTGTTTCCACCTTAGCGGACTTTCTCCATTGCGGTGAGGCTGCAATTGAGGGATCGATTCCGCCGGTGCGGGATCACTATTTCAGTCAGTTTCTTAAATCCCCAAAAGTGATTCACTTTTCCAAAATATCTTATTTCGGTTCTAGAGCTACCTAAGGAGAAATTCTTGAAGGTTGGGACCAAGTTCTTCATTAGAGGTAAAAAATTTCACCCTTTGTGATTTTAATTCATATTTTAGTCCTATAATCTTGACATAAACTTCAAATTGGGGAAAATGTATTCTAGTTTTCATGTTAGAATAAGAAAGAATGAAGCTTGGATTTCAGAGTGTAATATGAATTAGCTTATCTTGATATTTTGAATAAGTCGTGATTTATGATAGATGATCACGTGTAATGTTTAATTTGAATATGGAGACCCTTTTCAATTTGGGGGGAAACCTAGGGTTTGTAAATTGGTACTTTCTTGAATTATGCAATTGAGGGTTCAATTGGGGTTAGTTCTTCAAATAACTTAAGGTTATAACTAGTTAGCATGTTTTAAAGCTTTTTGAGTAGAAGCGTTTAGATTTTGATACCGTGGGCCTGTGGTTGATTTTAGGGTCTTGGGTATGTTTGAAGGACTAAGTCCTTGTATTGAATTATGGATTAATATTAACGTATAATCTATGCATGTTAGACTACGACTATTAAAAGGCACTCCGGAAGAGCAAGGCTATCGTCGAGGGTTGATTGTTCGTGGCGCCTGCTCGGCCTTGAAGTAGGCTACAGTTTATCCTTTTTAGACTCCGATAGAAGTATGTAATTAGTTATAAATGTTAAGAAGTATTTGGCATTGTTAGGGGTCCCACTCAAATAGTTGTGATGAACGTTTGAGTGGGTATCAGTGTTGAACTGTGATGATAGGTAATTTGGGGAATCAACCTCGAGCTGATTCTGACTGTTGTTGATTGGGCTTATCGCCATTATGTGGGCTCATCGCTATATTTGCTATTGTTGTGTTTACTTATCACACATGCTTTTGATATGATATCCTAATTGTACTTGGATTATGTGTTATTGAATTTTGAAAGCATGTGATATTCATCTCTATACTTGGTTGTATCTCATTACATCCTGATTTCTTGCCTTGTATTGTCATTTGCATTTATACACTCATGGTTATGATGATATTGATATGAGAGTGGTATGGAAATAATGTGGGTCCAAGAGACTGGGAAGGTAAGAACATTTATGAGATTATAAAAATATTGAGATAATGACAATGATACACGGGAGAACGGGTTGCACGCTTGCAACTTATTATTCAGCCAAGAGCTGGGCTCCGTGAGAAATTTCGGAACAGTATATGGACTTCATGGGTCCCTATGAGTGTGCAGTTCATAGAATTTGAATGCATGTATATTGAAAGATGAAAGGTACCTGACATATGCATTGCATTGCATATAATACATACATTACTTCATGGATTATCTGTTGATGTATTAAGTGTTGGACAGGTTATTGATGACTTGGTTGATTTATTGGATAATGAAGGATTGTTATTGATTATTGGATACTTGAAATACTGTCATTGAACTCTTATAAAATTGTGGTAACCTACATAATTATTATGAAATATTATATGAACAAGGTGAATTGTTGATTTAGTGAACTATTATGTGAACATAGTGACTTATTTGGAATATTGAACTGCTTAGCATAGGGTTATTTGGTGTCAACTTGATATTTATCTTTAATTGCGTATCTTCCGTCGTTGTCGTCCTATGATGCGTACGGGGGTACGTTGTGTACTCATACTACACTTGCTGCATTCATTTTGGATGCAGATACAACTCCTTCTACCAGTTCGGGACCTCGAGCTTGAGTCCGAGCTGGTTGATACTCACATCTCTTATCTTGTCTTTACTTCGAGAGACATGTTTCAAAATTTTAGACTATGTTCCGTTCTTTGGCTGATGTATTTGACTTTTAGATGCTCTTGTATTATTGACTAGATCTATGGGGGGTGTATTATGATTCTCAGACTTATTTCCGCTTTTATATCATGATAGTCAGATTATCAAGTATTTTGTTAATTTCTGCATTTCTTATTTTGTATTGTTGAATGAGGAGTAGTTCGCCTATAACTGGGAAGGTGTAGGTGCCACCACGATTCCTAAAAGGAGTCGTGACAGATACTCTCCAATAGTGTAAGTGTTAGATCCCTACAAAATGTTGTTTAATAAATTCTTCGAGACAATATATAATCCAGGAGCACACTATGGCATTGCATTCTCCAATTGTCATGCGAAATCCTCCTTTAATAACTCGTTTTTGCAGGTTCTTACTAACAAGTTCCCAAGAAGAGCAATCCTCATAGATTTGCTCAAAGTGTTATATTTTTAGTTTTCAAGCAATTGAACTGGGATCAATATTGAACGAGGAGTTTATGAAGGATGGAGATAGAATATATAATTGTGATCAATTTTCACCACTGCTACAAATTAAGCTACAGGACACTTTGTTCAGATTGTTGAGTGTGCCTAATGGTTTTGCCCAGGCGGGCGTGCATCTGACTACTCCGGATGGGTCACACACCCAAGTGGGAGAGGGACAGACTCTCGAGTTTTGTAGGATGGGGGTGTGAAGACGAAGGTTGGAATTGAGACTTTTAAAAAATAAAAAAAGATGAATGAAAATACAAAAAATAGAAAAAAGAGTAAAAATTTAAAATTTAATCGATTGTTTACGTATCGCTAATGTGGCAGAGAGTGTTCTATACAACCCATTGTAATATTGGCCTGGACAATGCAAGGTTGAGTTTAATTCACGTATAAGTTGTTTAGGAATAAATAATTACAAGTAAAATTTAATTGCTAAAGTGAGTTTTCGGTCCAAGTTTAGAGATGAAAAAATGTATTTTTTCTAACTTTTAATGTGTGAAAAACATATAAGTTAGAAGAAAATTTAATTTTTTTTTACCAATTCATGTTCATATAAGAATGTTCATATATGAGCGTAAACAGTTTTTCAATAATAGATGTTTGTATTACTTACTAGAAAATAAAGGTAGTAAAATAAAAAGTAGAAAATACAACAAATACCCATTGAAGAGAAAGATTTACCCGTCCCCTCACAAATAAATAACACAACTACTCGTACATCTATATGTCATGACCTAAAATCCCGTTGTGCCGTGATGACACCTACCCTAACCCGTAGGCGAACACTAACATCCAAATGTAATGATATAAATGTAAAGTACGGAAAAAGTAAGGAAAATAATAGAAGTCTTGTCAAGTCTTAAAACTTAATACATAAACCTTGAAAGAAAACCCCAAAATCTGGTTGTCATGAGTACGGAGCTACTAATTGGAATACAAGTCTGAAATGATATACAAATCACTATCTGATATAAAGGACAGAAAGGTAAAAAAAAATCAAGAGGAAGAGTTCCAGTGTCGGGATAGAGTCTGCGGCTCGCCCTGGACTTCCAAGAAATATCTCCAAGTGTCGCGTGCTCCTCCGTGCATTCGGATCGGTGCCTACACATAGAGTGCATCAAGTGTAGACTGAGTATGGGAAGCAGGTGTACCCAACAACATCGTCGACCGACCATAACTATAGCGGTGGCGAGGGTTGGTACTTCCAATATTTCTCTTCTTGCTTGGTTAGTTAAATGTATGGTTTATAAATAATTCAACCATTAAAGTAAAGATTCTACAATCCCACCAAGTCATAAAGTCCATTGCTCTTTCAAGAGCATCATAAAGTTTCTAATTTTACCACAATTAGGACAGATGTGTCCTCAAAGTTTACATCTTTTCACTAATTAAATAAGTTCTACTCATAAAGGTCCAACCCTTTCACGAATTAAGGCACAATCACTTTATGTCCACATGTTTTCTTTAAAAAGGAAGTAAGGCCACCTCTGAAGTTTGAGAACCAGCTGGAACTTGGATTGCTGACTAATCTAATATCCTACCAAAGAAGATGAACTTGCGGGTAATATACTGTATGTAAGACTGACGGGCTTCGAATGAGGCTTTGAAGAAAGAGATAGAGGTTCTCAAGAGCGGATCTTCAAGAGCAAAGACCGGAGAACAGTAAGAGCTGATTTGTCTCAATTAGGCTTTTGATGGCGCAGAGAAAGATCTTATTTGAATTTAGGGGATTCATCTATAAAGAATAAGGGAGATCTAAATAAACAAGTTTACCATTAAAGATTCAATCTTTTAGTTCTTATACTAAGGAACACGTAAAAATCTCATCTCTATATCGTTCCGAACAGTCTAAGTCATAAAGATTCCATCTTTATTAGCACTTCTAGCAATCAAGGTCATAAAGATCCCATCTTTATATCATCAGCATACTGTTTCATATTTTCATCTTACATCAAGAATAAGTTACAAGGTGCCAATATTTTTTTCCTTAAAAGTCACATAATCATAAAGTCTACAACTTCACACACAAAGTACACATAACAAATAATTACACGTCAAGAAGTATGAATGAAATAATATGTAGATGATTTGTATGCAAACCATATGTATGCAATGCAATGGCCGAATGTCCCAATATACAACACCGCTGCAGTAGGTGTCACGTGACTCATTGGGGACTCATGAGGTCCATATACCCATCCGATCCCAACTGTGGCTGTAGTATCATAATCATCCAAAAGTTTTCATCGGATCCTGAATCTATGGTTATAGTATCATCATCAATCATCACTCTTTTACCATGTACCATATCCAGTAATCGGCTTTCAAGCCCCTTTAAATCAGTATTTCAATAGTTCCAATGCCAATGATAATATGTATAAATGATATAGATAAGTGTACACCATGCAACATCATAATCAATACAATTAGTATTATCAACTCTTTTTAACTATTTAGACGAGATGTGGAGTGATGAATGCATGGCAAGTCAAATCACAATAAGCTATCAATCATGGATACGAGCCAAAATAAGCAGCAGACATACCAACCTAAGTGGATTTATACACCATGTTCACGGCCCGAAAGCTAAACACATAATCTCTGTCATGCATATCATACTAAGTCATTTTAATTACCCTTTTAAGTACACCAGTATCCGTACAAGTGCTCGTCACCTCACTAGTATGGGACCCAAAATTTCTCATTGCTCCCATTAATTAAATACCAACACATAACGCTATATTAGAGTCTAGTAAGTCTCAACTTACTTGTATCGAAACCGAAAAATCACGCAGCAGCTCTTCCCTTTCTCTGATCTTCCTCGTGAGCCACTCTGTTCATGTACATTAACTAGATGAGATTATGGGTGTAACGGTACCCATATCGATATATAAGACTAGAATCCCCAAGTTAAACTACAAAGGAACTCCAGGCCCACATAATAAAATCAAAAATTTATTACCCAGTTAGTACAATAACATGCTAAACAAACATATCCTTAAGTTGATTTGATAACTAAGCCCGATTGGATTCTCAATTTTAAGATTAGGCAAAAAGGCTCAATTTCAAACCCTAGAATTATTCTCAATTCCAAAAGGGTTTCTAACATAAAATTAATCAACTAAAAATCATCATCTAACATGATTTAATACTAGTTTATAATATTAATATCAGCTAATCAATAACCAATCTCCAAATCACAATTCTTACCCTCTTATTCTCAACATGACACTACACCATCATTCCCTTAATTTAGAGATTAAACTTAGGATAAGGAACTTAAATGGTTAAATAATAATTAAAAGATGATATTAGGGCAGAGGATGTTCCTAATACAGCTTTTCGGATGTGATATGAGCATTATGAGTTCTTGGTGATGTCTTTGGCTTGACTAATGCTCCTGCAACCTTCATGGAGTTGATGGATGGAGTATTTAGGCCTTACATATATTCCTTTGTTATAGTTTTCATCAATGACATTTTGATATACTTTCAGAATAAGGAGGAGCATGAGCAGCATTTGAGGATTATGCTTGGTGTTCAGAAATAGAAGCAACTTTATGCTAAGTTTTTGAAGTGTGAGTTTTGTATTAGTTCAGTGGCATTCTTTGAGGCATGAATTGATTAAGTAATTATGGTAGATTTCAAGAAGATTAAGACGATTAGGGATTGGATTAGATCTTCTTCAGTCATCGAGGTTTAGAGCTTTGTAGGTGTCGCGAGTTATTATAGGTGTTTTGTGGAGAGATTCTCATCCATTGCATCCCCGTTGACTAGATTGACTCAAAAGAAAGTGGCATTTCAGTGGTGTGATGAGTGTGACGCGGCTCCTAAAACTCAAGACTTTGTTGACTATCACTCTGATTTTGACATTATCTATCAAAAGAGATAGCCTTACTGTCTATTATGATACTTCTAGAGTGCATCTTGGGTGTGTGTTGATGTAGAAGGGAAAAGTGGCCGCATATGCTTTGAGGCAGTTGAAGGTACATGAGAGGTTAAAAAGGTTATTCTTTATGACAAGGTGTTGTAGGGAGAGGCTAATGAGGCTATTCTTGATGCTGATGGTGTTTTGAGGATCAAAGTTGAGTTTGTGTTCCTAGGGTGGGTGATTTGACTATATTGATCATGGAGGAGGCTCACAGTTTGAGATATTTTATCCACCCAGAGACTGCAAAAATGTATTGTGACTTGAAGAAATATTATTGGTGGTGTTAGATGAAAATGGACATAATGGAGTTTGTGTCACAGTGTTTGATTTGCCAGCTAGTGAAGTATGAACACTAGAAGTATGATGGTATTATTCAGAAGATGTCCTTACCGGAGTGAAAGTGGGAGCAAATTGCAATGGAATTCGTGGTAGGATTATCATGGACTTTCAGCAAATTTGATATTATTTTGGTCATTGTGGATAGGTTGACCAAGTTCGCACACTTCATTCCAGTCCAGACTACGTACAATTCAGAGAAGTTGGCCAAGATCTACATTCGAGAGATAGTTCGTTTGCATGGAATGTTTATTTCTATCATTTCGGATCAAGACACATGGTTTACATCTCATTTCTGGCAGTTTATGCAGAAAGAGTTAGGTACTAAAGTGGAGCTTAGTATAGCTTCTTACCCTCTGACTAATGGCCAACCTGACTAGACTATTCAGGTTCATGAGGATATGTTGCAAGCTTGTGTGATTGACTTCGATGGTCATTGAGATCATTTTTTATCTTTGGTGGAGTTTCCTTACACAATAGTTATCACTCGAGTATTGAGATGGGGCCATTTGAGGCTTTGTATGGAAGGAGGTATTGCTCTCCGATCGGTTGGTTTGATACATTCAAGGTTAGGCCATGTGTACAGACCTGTTGAGAGATTCCTTGGACAAGGTCAAGTTGATTTAGGAGAGACTTCCACGGCTCAGAGTAGGCAAATTAGTTATGCAGATCGGAAGGTCTCTAATTTGGACTTCATGGTTGATGAGCGAGTCTTGTTGAATGTTTTACCCATGAAGGATGTGATGAGATTTCAAAATAAGGGCATGTTGAGGCCGAGGTATATTGTGCCATTTGATATTGTTCTGCATGTTGGTATGGTGGCCTACAAGTTGGCTTTACCCTCTCAGTTATCGGGTATGCATCCAATCTTTCATGTTTGATGCTGAATAGGTACCATTTGGATGGTTCTCATGTGATTCGGTGATGCTTGATCAGAACCTGACCTTTGAGGAAGATCCTATAGCTATTTTGGATAGACATGTTCAAAAAATGAGATAAAAAGATATCTTTTGTAAAAGTACTATGGAGACATCGTCCGACCGAGGAGGCTACTTAGGAGACCGAGTCAGATATGCGGACTAGATAATCTCAGGTTTTTAGAGTCCAGGTACTTCATTTTCTTTACCGTTGGAGGACAAATATTTATTTAAGTTGTATCTGATGTAGCGACTCACTTAGTTGTTTTGAGCTTTTTGCTTATTTTTCCATAATGCCCTTCCAGTAGTTTCACTTGATTGTTTATGGCTTGCAGGGATGGATGGTTAGTTCCCAACGCACTCGAGCTAGTTTTGGAGTGATTAAGCTAATTTGGAAGTTTCTAACTTAAAAAAGGGAAATATTTGACCAAAGGCAATATCGGGGGTAAATTTGTCATTTCTGAAGTTTTGTCAATTCCATTAGGTCCGGAATGTCGTTTGTGACTTAGTCGAGCTGTCGGTTTGGGTCTCAAGGCATTCGGGTGTGTTTTGGGTAGTTGGTTGGAATTATAGGATTTTATGATTTAGAGTTGACCTTGGCCAGCATCAAGTCAAGGTGAGCATTTTGGGGGATTTCAAGTGCGCGAGCAAGTCCAGAGGGTTTTTTGGGACTGAAATATATAATTGATTTGTGTTTGGAAGGTTGTGGATGCGTTTAGGGAGTTGGATAAAAAATTGAGAAGCTTAGGGCTTCAGTTGGTTTAACTAGTTACTGGTTCAACCGCACTTGCGAGCCCGCATCTGCGCTGGGTGGTCCGCAAGTGTGAGGTTGTGCAATCAAGCTTTGGGTCACACCTGCGATCACCAGGGCGCAGGTGTGAAGTCGCACCTGTGGGTGGACTTCTGCGCTTGTAGAAAGGGTAACAGGCCAAGGGCCTCACACTTGCGGAGAATAATCTGCCAGTGCGATCTCGCACCTATGCTAGGCCCTTCGCACCTGTGACGGGCCTGACATATTTAATGAGGTTTCTCCAATTTAAACCAATTTCATTCTAAAATCATTTTCAGAGCTTGGGAGCACAAAAAATAGTGATTTCAAGGGGATTCTTCAAGATTCAACCTTATGGTAAGATCTAAACTCCATCTAAGTAATTTATATGTTTTCATCATTTAATTAGTGATTCCCTTCTTGAATTTAGACTTGAGAATAAAGATTTTTCCTAGAATTGGGTTTTCATGAAATTAAAGGATCCAAGGTGAGTTGAATTTCATGATTTTTAGAACTCTTACTATCTAGGCTATGTTTAAGGTAAATGTAAGCTGAATTTCCAGTTTTGAACTTCAGGGCTCGACATTGGGTTTTGAATTGACTTTTTAAATCAGAATATTTTATATGGAAATATGGATATTGTTAGACTCGTATTCTCATGTGGATACTATATTTGAATAGAGTGGGCTCGTTATGAGGCTCTAAATAAAGGGAAAGCAACGGAGTGACTCTTCGGCTTTGGATTCAGGAAAGTTGAGACTTACTAGACCATTTATGTAGTGTTTTGTATTGGTTAATGTAATTAAGGGGTGTAATAGAGAATTGGGAATCCCGTTCTCATGAGGTGATGAGCATTTGTGTGGGTGTCGGTGTATATATATGGGTAATTAAAATATAAAAAACTATGCCTTGTAATACATATTATGTGTTTAGCCTTCGGGCCTTGTGTGGTAATTAAATCCACTAGGTTGGTTTTTTTTGCTTATTTGGGCTATGATAGCCATGATTGATTGACTTTAATGAATATTTACTTGTCTTGAATTCATCACTTCACATCTCATCTAAACATGAAACAGGAATTCATCTTGATAATTTGGACTGATATTATGCATTCGCATGATGTACGCATATCCATTATATTCACTCATGGTATATTGGCATCTAAATGATGAGGTACGAGAAAAGGGGACTAGAAGGCCGGATATTGGATATGGTATATGGATGGAGCAATAATGATGATTTTATAGCCTAAGGGCTGGTACCTGATGTGATCTTGGAGATCTGATATTCCGGAGTGGTATATGAACCTAATGAGTTCCTTATGGATTATGTGAAGCCTACTGCAGGAGCGTGTATATATCGGTGCATATGACCATTGCATAACATACATTTCATTTGCATTACATACCATTTCTACTTGATTTCATGATATACATGCCTTATTTGATGGAACATTGGATCTTTATGACTTTACATGCTTAATTGAACCTTTACGACTATACTTAGAAGAGGCAGACTTTATGATTTGGTTGAGTTGTGGATTGTTTCACTTAATTATGGGAACACTTATAAACCATAAATCTTAGTACTATAGGTGAGTATCGGGAGTACCAACACTCGCTGTCACTATAGTTTAGGATCGGTCAACGGCGATGCTGGTACACGTGTTTCCCGTACTCACTCTATTCTTGCTGCACTTTTTGTGTGTAGGTTTGAATCCAGGAACAAGTAGAGGTCAAGATCCCGCTGATCGTTAAAGCATATCTCATAGTCCAGGATGAGCTGATGATAGTCCCACAGTACTGGGCTTCTTTCTATATTTATTTTCTATCTTTTCTTCTTTGCAAGACAATTCTATGTAGTATTTCCAAACTTGTATTCTGATTTAGCAAGCTCTTGTAATTATGACTTCCAGGTATTTGCGAGTAGTTTGACTTAGACTTGTTTCCTATTATGTTATTAAGACTATTTAAGTATTTTGGAGTGTTTTACTTCTAATTCCACATTATTTTCTGCTTCGACTCATAAATGATTTGAGATTCGCCTACGGGTTTAGGATAGGTGCCCTCACGACACAAATGGGATTTTGGATCTTGACCCTAAATGACCACTTAAGATATTATTAATAATTGGGATCTCTTCTATACATCTCAGGAGATAATTTATTTTAGAATCTCTATCAAACCAAAGATTACAAGCATATAACGATGAATTTAGAAACGGTTTAGGAAAAAGAGAAAAATAATTAGCATGCTTGATAGGTAAAAAAAGTAAAATTCTATCAATAATTTCATTAGAAAAATAAATAGTAAAATTATTATTGGACTCAGCATCACCATTTGGTTTCATAGTGTTTTTTCTAAATCTTTTTCTATTAGATGACACAAAACTTGCTTTATTTTGTACCCTGAAACTTTCATCACTATTCTTTTTCCTAAATTAGAAAGAGAAAGACAAGATGTAAATATATAAATTAAGGAGAAAATGTTGAGATAACATGCAAGAAGACAATGTGAGAAACCTATATATTTATAGAGTGAAAATGTATATGAGATGCTTAAAAGATATTAAATTCACTTAACAAATTACCCTAATGTACTTCATATATGTGGAATGTAAAAACAAAAAAAAAAAGAAGAAGAGAATATTATCAAATTTCATTAACAAAGAAATCTATAGTTAAAGATTACGAACACAAGAATTATGTTAGAGACCCCTGCTTTATGGCATTTTTTTTTATTCGGAGCTCAAAAAATTTAATTATTGAATTATATGAAGAATTTGAAAATAGTATGAGGCAAAAACAATTTAATAAAATTTATTTATTGTTATTAATTCTTGCCAGTTTAATCTGAATTAACATGTAATATCTAAGATTCATTCATTTAACATTAACGTAAGGTGTAACGACCCGTTTGGTTGTTTTGTAGTATTATCCTATTTTCGCTTAAATGACCCTTCCTTTAGCTTTATTTTTGCATATTTGACATCCGGGGATGGGTGGCGCGAATAACAAGAGAATCGAGTTTGTATTAGGGAACAAAATCCAAATTTTGAAGTTTCTGAAGTTATGATTTTGAGGAGTTCCACTAAAGGTTGACTTTTGGGCAACTATGTCCGTAATTAAATTCTGACGATTCAGTTGACTCCATAACATGATTTATGACTTATTTAGGTGGTTGGTACATATCCAGAGGAGTTCGGAAAGGTTTTGGATATTTGATTATTAATTTTTGGTTTGTGAGAAAGTTAGGATATTTTTCTTGAAACATGCTTTAATGATGTTGCATCAGTGTTTTGAATGCGCGAGCAAGTTTGTAGCATCGTTTCTACTCAAGTTGCATGTTTGGTTTGTGTTCAGGGGTGTCCGAGCCAGTTTCTGATGTTGGATCGGATGTTTTGGGAAGTTAAGACTTGCTGGTATTTGGTGCTTCGCACCTGCTCGTGAGGAAGCGCACCTGTTGAATTTGGGTCGCAGGAGCGACATCACACATGTGGGTCGATGTCCGCACCTGCGAACTTTGGGTGATTAAGTTGGGCTCGCATCTGTGAGCTTTTCTGCACAGATGCGGCCTCACGGATGCAAGAATTGTGTCATACATACGAGGATCGCTTGGCGGTAGTGACTCTTGTATCTTCTTAAAACTAACCTAGATTTCATTATTTCATATTTTGTTGGGTGCTCGGTTTTAGGTAATTTCAAGGGCATTTTACTTGCTAAACCTCGGGGATAAGTTTCTAATACCAAATTCTTTGATTTCTTTTGATTCTTATCATTAATTAGTGTTTTAAGTCATGTTTTGGGGTTGGAAATTGAAGGGGGGGTTGTCCTGAGATGGGAATTGAGTTTTTCTTGAAATTGAAGGTCAATCCACGGTTAGTTTTGAGTAATTTTTGGGTTTAGCTTATTTTGGCTATGAGTAAATAATTTCTAAAATAAAATTTTAGGTTTGACCTTGCGGGCCCAATGTTACCTTTTTGGGTTTATTTTGAGTTCGACTAGAAGTATTGTAATATGGGTGTCTGCAGATTCGTATTTTAATATAGTATACGTATTTGATAGACTTTGATAGTTCGAGGCTCTTCAAAAAGGAAGGCTCTAATTTGATGATTTATGGTTCCTGATCGGCTTTGAGGTAGGTTATGACTTACTCCTTAAGACTTTGATTGGAGATACGTATATAGAATATAAATGTTAACGGGCTATGAAAGTGAGCTTTTGTAACGACTTGAAAAGTCATTTTTCTTGTTTTACCTAGAAACCCCTAGATTACCCTTCTAGAGTCTTTATTTGTTTGTATGTGATCGGGTAGGTTTTGAGTTCTTTTTGGTAAGTTTGGAAAATGCATTAAGAGAATAGATGAATTTGACTCATAGTTGACTTTTGGGTAAAAGCACTCTTTTAGTAGTTTCGTTGGTTCCATTAGCTCCGGAATGACGCTTATGACTTAGTCAATCTTTGGTTCAGTTCTCAAGGTAGCCAGGTGTGTTTTGGTGGTTTCGTTGTGAAAATTGTGAAACTAGAACTTAAGGGTTGAATTTGGTCAAATCCGAGCCTTAGAGACCTTTTCCAAGAATTTCGAGTGCGAGCATGTCTGGAGTGTATTTTCTGATCGGAATGCATGTTTGGTTTGTATTTGAGTTTCGGAGAGTGTTTCAGATGGTTGACGGGGAGTTTAGCATGATTTAGTTGTTGCTGATTTTTGGTGTTCACACCAGCGAGCCTTGGTCCGCTTCTACGCGTCTGCCTCTGAAGAGGTTTGGCACGCACATACGAGACTTGACCTCGAGTGGAGTTTCCGCTTATGTGAAAGACTTCCTCACAGAGGCGTATGCGCCCCTATGGATATTCCTTTTGCCCCATCGGGTTTCCAGCATAGTAAGTGACCTCGCCTCAGCGAATGGATTTTCCACCGAAGTGAGTCCCCACATGTGAGATCGATTCGGCTGGAGCGAAATCGCTATTAAGATTTAATGAGTATAAAGCCCTAAAACATTCTCATTCCCCAAATATTCTTCCTTGGGATTGAAGACGGAGCAATGGGGATTTTTTTGGGGTTTTCCAGAGAGTTCATCAATAGAGGTATATTTCCCCCCTTTAATTATCGTGTATTAGTTAAGTTTCTATTCTAAGTATGATCTTTAATTGGGGGAGTGAGGACTTAGGTTTTGTTGAGAATAAGAGAGTAAGACTTGGAATTTGGCAATTGATTATTAAATTATTGTTATTAATATTGTAAGCTAGTGTTATATTATATTAGAGGATGATGATTAATTGATCCATTTCATGATAGAAACTCTTTTGGGAATTAGAGAAAATTCTATGGTTAGAATTAGGGATTTTTTTTCCTAAACTTGAAATTGAGGATCCAATTGGCTTATATTTGAAATTAACTTAAGGATATGACTACTTAGCATATTAGCATAATATTCGAGTAATAATGTTTGGATTATGCTTTGGTGGGCCCAGGGTTTCTTTGTAGTTCGACTTGGGGATTCTAGCCTTGTTTACCAATATGGATATTGTTAGACCCGAATTCTTATTTAGTTAATATAATTGATCAGAGTTGGATCGTGAGGAGGCTCTAAGGAAGGGAAAAGTTGCCGCGTGATTTTTCGGTTCTGTATCAATCAAGTTAAGACTTACTAGACTCTGGTATAGTATTATGTGTTGGTATGTTGTATGTTAAGTAATGAGAGTGATTGGGAATTGGGGGTCCCATACTGGTGAGATAACGAGCACTTGTACAAATATCGGTGAAACTAATTTGGGTAATTAATGAATTTAGAATGATATGCATGACAAAGATTATGTGTTTATCCTTCGGGCCATGAGTGTGGTGCATAAATCCACCTAGGTTGGTATGTTTGCTAAATTAGTTGGCCTCATAGCCATGTTTGATAACTTATTTTGATTTGACGTGTCGTACATTCATCACTCTATATCTCATATAAATACTCGAAGAGAAATTGATAATACTGATTGTATTGATTATGATGTTGCATAGTGTACTCGTATATATATAATTCACACATATTATATTGACATTTGAACTATTGAGATACTGCTGAAAGGGGCTTGGAACCCGGTTTATTAGATATGATACACGATATGAGAGTGATGAATGAGGATGACATTACAACCACAAAGCCATGAGTGTGGTGCATAAATCCACCTAGTAGAGTCTTGTGGATTGGTACGAAGAGCTCCATACCTATCTTCGAGAGGCTAATAAGACATTTAGAAAATTTCAATTCTTTTATTCATTCATGCGAATTCGACTATGAATGAACTCTAAATCTCAATTCTTTCACTCTTACTCACAGATAGTGAGGACTAGTTCAGCCGCATGAGGAGATCAGGATCCCATACCTACACCCGCACCCGTTTTCATAGGTGGTGCACGAGGCAGAGGGCGAGGTAGAGGTTAAGGCAGACCTCGAGTTACATCCTAAGTCCGAGAACCTGTAGTTGCTCGGGCTCGTGATAGAGTAGAGACTCCAGGGCTAGAGACTATTTCGGAGAATGATAAGGTTCAGGTTGATGAGGATGACCAGGGTCAAGTTGACGGGGCAGGATCAGATCTAGCTCCACCGAGTTTTATTTCTACACCTGTGCTTTAGGATACTCTAGTTCACATGATAAGATTTCTTCAGACTATAGCTCATGGTATTCAGCCGATTACTTCTAATGGATCACATACTAGGGTCAGAGGACATACTCTTGACCATGCTACTATGCTTGGATTTCAGACACTAGGGGTTCGTCCAGCACCTGTCGGGGTTACTTAGTTCTTAGGTGCTACTGTACCTGGTCTTGCTAAACCTCCAGCTGCACAACCTGTTATTTCTATTGAGGAGCAGAAGATGTTCGATAGGTTCAAAAAGTCAGATCCTCCCAAATATGCTGGAGATCTCAAGGATGACGCGTATGAGTTCTTGATTAGCTGTCATGAGAGGTTGCATAACCTCAGATTAGTAGAGTATTGTGGTGTTGATTATACTACATTTTAGATAGTTGGACCTGCTAAGCAGTGGTGGAGGTCCTTGAGTCTAGACCAGCAAGGTCTCCTCCTATCACTTGGGCTTTATTTACCTAGATTTTCTTAGAGAAGTTCATGCCTCGCAGTTTTAGGGAGAGGAGATGAGCTCAATTTGAGGGGTTACGCCAGAGGCATATGTATGTGATCGAGTATAAGACACGTTTCCATGCCTTGTCTTGCCATGATTTGATAATTCTTTTTGATGAGGTTGAGAGGGTGAAGAGGTTCACGAATGGGTTGATTTGTCCTCTTTGATTGATTGCAGCACAGATGGCTGCCACAAGTTCCATCTTGCAGCAGATTGTTGATGCAGTTAAGAAGGCTGAGTTTATTAGGTGACAAGATTATGAGGAGAGGGTGGTCAAGAGGCCACGTTTCAACACTTATGTAGTTTCCTCATCTGGAGGTAGGGCACATTATGGTGGAGGTCATCACCGTTTGAGTGCTAGGCCCGTTATTGCTGTTATGCATATATCTAAGGGAGGCCAGTCCTCACATACTTCTCATGGTTGGAGCAGTTGATCCCGAGTTCTTATCGGCCCTCTGGCTGTGGTGGCCATTTGGGTGCCAGTTCTTTTTCTCATTCGTCGACAGTTCCTAGAGGTTGTTTTAAGTGTGGTGATATTGGGTACTTCAAGAGGGATTGTCCCAGACTTATTTGTGGTGGTATGTCCCAGGGTTTGAGAGTAGTAGGGTAACCGGCTAGAGGCGGGTCCTAGAGTAGTAGAGGTAGTTCTCAGGGCGGCAAGGGTGGCCCTTAAACAGGTT
This sequence comes from Anisodus tanguticus, assembly GCA_034509755.1. NCBI lineage: Eukaryota > Viridiplantae > Streptophyta > Magnoliopsida > Solanales > Solanaceae > Anisodus > Anisodus tanguticus. The sequence goes on along the minus strand of CM067561.1, from coordinate 6,069,702 downwards.
GAGATGGTGCTCAGTCCGCTAAGGTGGTGAACGTGGGGGTGCTCAAACTTTGGATAATCATGGTCATTTCTATGCGTTTCCAGGTAGACCTGAGGTAGAGGCCTCCGATGCTGTGATCACAGGTACTCTTTCAGTTTTCCATCGACCTTCTACAGTTTTGTTTGATCCAGGGTCTCCATACTCTTATGTGTCTGCCTTGTTTGCTTTGAGTTTGAATTTGATGTGTGAGTTTCTAGCCATGCTTATTCATATTTCTCTATTTTTAGGGATTCTCTAGTGGTATATCAGGCATATTTAGGTTGTGTAGTTACTTTGATGGGGTATGATACTCATGTAGACTTAAAAGTTTTGAGTATGGTAGATTTCAATGTTATTTTGGGTATGGATTAGTTAGCTCTGTATCATGCTATCTTGGATTATTATGCCAAGATGGTTACCTTATCCATGTCGGGTATTCCTCAGTTAGTTTGGAAAGGTACTCTTAGCTAGTGTCTGAAGAAATTGATTTCATTCCTTAAAGCTCAAAAGATGGTAGAAAAGGGGTGTCTTTCTTATTTGGCTTATATTCGTGATACGAGTGTGGAGACTCCGGGCACTTAGCCTATTTATGTTTTTCCATATCGGATGGCACCGACCGAGTTAAGAGAGTTGAAGGAGTGGTTGCAAAATCTTTTGAGTAAATGTTTTATTCAACCCAGTGTTTCACCTTGGGGTGATCCTGTGTTGTTCGTGAAGAAGAAGGATGGGTCTATATGCATGTGTATCGATTATTGATAATTGAATAGGGTGACTATTAAGAACAGGTATTTGATACCTCACATTGATGATTTATTTGACTAGTTATAGGGTGCTACGGTGTTTTCTAAAATTGACTTAAGGTCCGATTACCACTAGTTCAATTGGGGTCGATAATATTCCTAAGACGGCCTTCTGAACTTGATATGGGCAGTATGAGTTTTTGGTGATGTCCTTTGGGTTGACGAATGTACCTGCAACCTTTATGGAGTTGATGGATATGGTGTTCAGATCCTACTTGGACTCATTTGTGGTGGTATTCATTGATGATATCTTGATTTATTCTTGAACTGAGGAGGAACACGAGCAACATTTGAAGATCGTGCTTGGTATTCTAAAGGAGTACCGTGTATTGTGATACTTCTGGGGTAGGTCTTGGGTGTGTGTTGATGCAAAAGGGCAAAGTGATACCTTACGGTTCGAGGCAATTGAAGGTTCATGAAAAGAATTATTCCACCCATAACTTGAAGTTGGCGGCGATCATGTTTGCTTTGAAGATTTATAGGCATTATCTATATGGAGTGCATTGTGAGGTGTACGACCATCGTAACCTTCAGTATTTATTCTAACAGAAAGATATTAATTTGAGACAGTGTAGGTGGTTGGAGATCCTCAAGGATTATGACATGACTATCTTGTATCACCGGGTAAGGCGAATGTGGTGGCGGATGCCTTGAGTCATAAGGCAGTAAGCATGGACAGTTTGGCTATGTTGCATGTGGGAGAGCGTCTTATCGCTATGGATGTTCCAATCTTTGGCAAATTGATTTGGGTGACTTGATATTTTAGATCCCGGTAAAGTTTTAGCTTATGTAGAGGCGCGATCTTCATTAGTTGAGCAGATTAGATCCCAATAGTTCAATGATGTATAGTTGTGCAAAATCCGTGACAAGGTGTTGCAGGGAGAGACGAAGGAGGCGGTTATAGATAGTGATGGTGTTTTGAGGATCTTGGGGCGAGTTTGTGTTCCTAGGGTGGTTTATTTGACTAGATTGATCATGGAGAAGGCCCATAGTTCAAAGTATTCCATTCACCCAGGGGCTACAAAGATGTACCGTGACTTGCGACAATATAATTGGTGGTGCAGAATAAAGGACATAGTAGAGTTTGTGTCCCGGTGTTTGAATTACCAGCAAGTGAAGTATGAGTCGCAGAGGTCTGGTGGTATGATTCAGAGTATGCATATTCCCAAGTGGAAGTGGGAGCAGATTGCTATAGACTTCGTGGCAGAATTTCCACGTACTTTGGGCAAGTTTGACTATATTTGGGTCATTATGGACAGGTTAACCAAATCTACTACTTTCATTCCGATCCAGACTACTTATAATTAAGAGAATTCGGCCAGGATTTACATCCGAGAGATAGTTCGATTGCATATGGTGCCCATTTTTATCATTTATGATCGCGATACGTAGATTTTTTCTCACTTTTGGCGATCTATACAGAAGGAGTTGGGTATTATAGTGGAGCTTAGTACAACCTTCTACCCTCAGACAGATGACCAATCTGAGCGGACTATACAAGTTCTCAAGGATATGTTATGAGCCTGTGTGATTGACTTTGATGGTCATTAGGACCAGTTTCTACCCTTGGCGGAATTTGCTTACAACAACAGTTATCATTCGAGTATTGAGATGGCATCATTTGAGGCCTTGTAGGGTACTGATCTTTTGAGGGATTCGTTGGATAAAGTTAAGTTGATTCAGGATCAACTTCTTACATCCCAGAGCAGACATAACAGTTATACGGATTGAAAGGTCCGTGCCTTGGAGTTCATGGTTGAAGAGCAAGTTTTGCTGAAGGTTTCACCCATGAAGGGTGTAATGAGGTTTGGGAAGAAAGGCAAGCTACCCCCGGGTTTATTTGTCCTTTTGAGATACTTCACAGAGTTGGTGAGATGGCCTATGAGTTGGCTTTACCTCTTGGGTTGTCGAGTGTACACCTTGTATTTCATGTGTCAATGCAGAAGAAGTATGTTGCTGATGGTTCTCATGTGATTAGATGGGATTCGGGTGATGCTCGATCAGAATCTAGCTTATAAGGAAGAACCTGTAGCTATTTTGGACAGGCAAGTTTGAAAGTTGAGGTCCAAGGAGATAGCTTTCGTGAAAGTGCAGTTGAGGAATCTACATAGGAGACTGAGTCCGATATGTGGGCTAACTACCCCGAGCTATTTGAGAGTCCAAGTATTTCCTTTTCTTTACCGTTCGAGGACGAACGTTTATATAAGTGGTATTTGATGTAACGACTTGAAAAATTATTTTGCTTATTTTTCCTAGAAACCTATAGATTACCCTTTTCGAGTCTTTATTTGATTGTTTGTGACTTGCGGGGATGGGTGGCATGATTCCCGAAGTGATTGGGTAGGTTTAGGGTTCTTTTGGTATGTTTGGAAAATACTAAGATAAGAGAATAGAAGAGTTTGACTCATAGTTGACTTTTGGGTAAAAGCACTCTTTTCGTAGTTTCATCGGTTCCATTAGCTCCGGAATGACATTTATGACTTAGTCGAGCCTTTGGTTCATTTCCTGAGATAGTTGAGTGTGTTTTGGGGGTTAGTTGTTAAAATTATGAAACTAGAACTTAAGGATTGACTTTGATCAAACCCGAGCCTTAGAGACCTTTTCCGGGAATTTCGAGTGCGCAAGTAGGTCTTAAATGGGTTTTCTGATAGGAATGCATGTTTGGTTTCAATTCGGGAGGTTCCAGGAGTGTTTCGGATGGTTGATGGTGAGTTTTGCATGATTTGGTTATTGCTGGTTTATAGTGTTCGCACCAGCGAGCCTTGGTTCGCTTCTGCTTGTCTGCCTCTGCGAAGGTTTGGCTCACAAATGCGAGACTTGACCTCGAGTGTATGGGTTTTCTCGCAGAGGCATATGTGCCCCTGTGGATATTTCTTCCGCCCCAATGGGTTTCCAACATAGTAAGTGACCTCGCCTCAGTGGATGGGTTTTCTGTCGAAGCGAGTCCGAACCCGCGAGATTGATTCTGCCGGAGCGGAATCGCTGTTCAGATTTAATGAGTGTAAAGCCCTAAAACATTCTCATTCCCCAATTATTCTTCCTTGGGATTGGAGCACAAGCAGCGGGGATTTTCTTAGGGTTTTCCAGAGAGTTCATCAATAGAGGTATATTCTTTCTCCTTTATTTATTGTGTATTAGTTAAGTTTCTATCCTTACTATGATCTTTAATTGGGATTGAGGACTTAGAATAAGAGAGTAAGATTTGAAATTTGGGGATTGATTATTGAATTATTGTTGTTGATATTGTAAGCTAGTATTATATTATGTTAGAAGATGATATTTAATTGATCAATTTCATGATAGAAATCCTTTGGGGAATTGGGGGATATTCTAGGGTTAGAATTGAGGCTTTTTTGTCTAAACTTGAAATTGAGGATCCAATTGGGCTTAGATTTGAAATTAACATAAGGATATGACTACTTAGCATATTAGCATACTGTTCGAGCAATAAATTTTGGATTTTGCTTTGGTGGGCCCTGGGTTCCTTTGTAGTTTGACTTGGTGATTCTAGCCGTCTTTACCAATATGGATATCGTTAGACCCATATTCTCATTTGGTTAATATAGTTGATCAGAGTGGGCTTGTGAGGAGGCTCTAAGGAAGGGGAAAGTTGCCGCGTGATTATTCGGCTCTATATTAGGCAAGTTGAGACTTACTAGACTCTAACATAGTTTTATGTATTGGTATGATGTATGTTAATTAATGCAAGTAATGGGGAATCGGGGGCCCCGTACTAGTGAGTTGAAGAGAACTTTTACGGGTACCGGTGAGACTAATTTAGGTAATTAATAAACTTAGAATGATATGCATGACGGACATTATGTGTTTAGCCTTCGGGTCATGAGTTTGGTGCATAAATCCACCTAGGTTGGTATGTTTTCTAAATTAGTTGGGCTCGTAGCCATGTTTGATAACTTATCTTGATTTGACTTGTCATGCATTCATCACTCTATATCTCATCTAAATACTTGAAGAGGAAATTGATAATACTGATTATATTGATTATGATATTACATGGTGTACTCATATTCATATAACTCATACATATTATATTGACATTTGAACTATTGAGATACTGCTGAAAGGGGCTCAAAACCCAGTTTATTGGATATGATACATGATACGAAAGTGATGATTGAGGATGATATTACAACCACAAAGCTGGGGTCCGATGGGATCAGATGGATATATGGACCTCATGAGTCCCCTATGGGTCACGTGACAGCTATTGCATCAGCGTGTGTATACCGGGTATATATGGCCATTGCATACATACATATCATCTGCATTACATTCATTTATATTATAACATGTACTGGATGTTGTGTGTACTCAGTGTTGAATTCTAGTAGACTTATAATCTTATGGTTATGATAGTAAGAATACTGATACTTGAGACTTATAACCGTTGTGAGGTCGAGTAGTGTGACTTGATGGAACTAGACGCCCTGGATGGGGTTTAGGCTGATTTGGTACTAATGTTGAAGACTGTGTTAATACTTGTGAACCTTGATAACACTTGTACTTTTGGTTGAACTATAGAAACTACTAGTAAGCTTGGATAAGTGAATTGTCTTTATACTTATCTAACTTATTAGTGTAGAAGTATCAGAAAGTAACAACCCTCATCACCGTTATAGATAGGGTCGGTCGACGATGCTGCTGAGTACACGTGTTTTCCGTACTCACTCTACGATGGATGAACTCTATGTGCAAGTACTGAGCCGGATTAGAGCGGAGTAACTTGAGAGCAGACCTTTGGAGATTGCTAGAGGAGTCCAGGGTGAGCCACAACTTCCTTCTCGGCATTGAAACTCTTTTCTGATTATCTATTATTCTGTTTTTTTTCTTTTCAAACAACACTGTGTATTCCACTTTCAGATTTGTATTCCTATTTGGATCTTTGTACTCATGACTACTGGATTTTGGGAAATTTCTTGCAAGTTATGTATTAAGTTCCAGACTTGATAACACTTCTGTTGTTCCTTTATTTTTCTGCATTTACTTATATCTTATTATGTTGAATGGTTAGGGTTCACCTATGGATCAGGTAGGTGCCCTCACGACACAATATGATTTTGGATCGTGACAACCTTCAGGCATTTTAGGTGGTGATAATTCCACTGGCTCGGTATAGTTGTTGCTTATGTGGGCCATGATAGCCATATTTGAGTTATATTCATGATTTTTTATTCGATTCACCTTCATCATTCTACATCTCATTAAAATCATGTAAGATAAATCATTCTTGAATTGAATTGATATTAGGTATTGGCATGACACTCTCTTACTCTTTTCGTACTTTTTTGGTATTATTGGCATTTGATACAATTCATGCTATATTTATTTATACATACATATTGTTGAAGTGATTCACTTCTTGAGGTACGAGAAGGTCTGATGAGGCCAAAAAGAGGTAAGAATGATGTTTTTGCAGCCCGAGAGAAAATATTTCCAAGTGATATGATATGTTAAAACCTGATGATATATGATATTATTCTCACATTCCGAGGAAAAAATGTTCTGGATGGTGGTGAGTGGTATATGGACCTGGCTAGTCCGTATGGGTCATGACCATGTGGCATAGCTCTTAGCATATGTGTATCAGGTATGTATTGGCTAGATCATTGCATATCATTCTTAATTGACTATGCTAGTTCATGACACATTCACATGATTTAATAAAAAAAGCTTATGCTTTATACTTGTATTGAGAATGTCTTAAGCTTTATGACTAAATTTAAGAAGAATTGAGCTTTATGACCTGATTTAGTTATGAACTTTAAAATCTCGTAATCCTAACGGAATAAATGTTCTAATGGGATATGTGTGGCTCGTCTGTCTTTATATTATATATGCGTTGTTTCTTCATAATCGGTTTATGATACTTACGTGGTACTATTGGTTTTACTCATGCTACACTTGTTCCAGTTCGAGACTTCATAGTTGATCTCGAGGCACAACATCCGAAATTTTCAGTGTAAGCTACATGGCTGATCCATGGTCCTGAAATTCTCATCTTTACTTGCTTTCTGTATTTGACTTCCACAAATAATTTTATTTTGTTTTACCCTGACTTGTATCAAATTTATTTTAGCGCGCTTGTACAAGTTAGACTTGGTTTCGATAATGGATTGTACTTATAACTTTTTAGTATTTTTATATTATTTAGACTTGAAGAAATCGTATTCTACTTAACTTTTCCGCTTTACTTGCAAAATGACTTCATGATTAATGAAGGTTTGCGTACCAGTGAGATAGTGCAGATGTCGTCATGACCCTTGATTTGAGTGGTGACATAAGGACTTTCTAGTAAAATAATAGTGTATTAATACAAGAGAATGAAGAAAAATTCTAACTGAATAGATGTGGAACAATTCAAGATTAAATGTTAATTCCTTAATATCCTTTTAGTGCCGCACAATATCAATGAACAACATCACAAATATCTAACTAGTTGGATCGATTATATGACTCATCAATATTTATTGATCTATTTGGATCAATTTTATTTTTCCAATACTTAATATATTTATCAGGGTTTCTCTAACACCGGAATTAGTGCAAATATCAAAATTGCTAAGCCTTAATACCCAGCTAACGAATATCGTTTATGTGGGTTTTGTTTTTTATTGTGTATTTTCATTTAGTATGCGTTAATTCTAAAATATTGTAGATATTTTACGATAACATTACGATGTAATTTAAGTATGTCTTGTCCATTATTGACACCTGTAGTTATTATAATTCATATTGATGGATCAGTGTCTTTGGCTGTTTACATATATATAGGATGTAGTCAAATCATATCACGCAGACTTTTTTTACCTTGTGGTATGTGTATTTATGCTACTGGTATTGTCTGTCAAATACGATCTATCCCTATTTTTGTTATTGTCTAATTTCTTAAGATCCTGAATCCTTCTTCATATTTGCATTTTATGACATTTTATGTGTAAAGTATTTATAAAGAATAAATACTAAAATTTTCTTTCCCGAAGATGATTAGAACTTCAGACATAGACTTTGAGGCTCCCCAACTGGCTATCAACTTAATTGATTGTGATATTCACGCATTCATTACACAATTTTAGGTGAGATTTTAAATTTAAATCTTAAAATATATTATGATTAAATAATTGAATCTATAGAGAGAGATTACGTAAACAACAACTATGCCCCTCCTGCATATTCTCAACACAACAACAATACTGAACCATCAATTTTCATAACCAAAAAAAAAAAAAAAAAATCAAACACTTTTTGTGGTGAATCCAAAAATATTTTGGAAAGGATTATTTCATTTAATTCTACACCGTAACAACTCAAAAAGTGGTTTTGCTTATTTTGCCTTGAAACTCCTAAATTACCCTTCCGGAGTCCTTATTTTCTTGATTGTGACTTGCGGGGATGGGTGACATGGTTCCCAAGGTGATCAGGTGGGTTTCAGATCCATTTTGGTAGGTTTGAGAAATCCCAAGTTAAGAGAATAGAAGAGTTTGACTCATAGTTGACTTTTGGGTAAACACGCTCTTTTGGTAGTTTAGTCGGTTCCATTAGCTCCGGAATGACGTTTATGACTTAGTAGAGCCTTTGGTTCGGGTCCCGAGGCAGTCGGGTGTATTTTGGGGGCTAGGTTCTGAAATTGTGAAATTAGAACTTAAGAGTTGACTTTAGTCAAACCCAAGCCTTACAGACCTTTTTTGGAAACTTCAAGTGCGCGAGCAGGTCTGGAATGTGTTTTCTGATAGGAATGCATGTTTGTTTTTTATCTGATAGGTCCTGGGGTTGTTTCAGGTGTTTGACGTAGAGTTGGTGAATTTGGGGCTACTGTTGGTGTCTGGTGTTCGCTTCTGCGGGTCTGCCTCTACGAAGGTCTTGCTCGCAGATGTGAGACTTGACCAAGTGTTGATGGTCCGCTTCCGCAGATACGTTCCTCGACGTGGCATGTGCGCCTCTGCAGAATTTGCTTCCGTGTAACAAAGCTTCGGGATTTAAGTGACCACGCCTTAGCGGATGAATTTTTCGCCGAAGCGGGTCCGCTCCAGGGAAGTCAATTCCGCTGGAGCGGGATCACTGTTCAGATTAAAATAAGTTAATGACCTAGAATCTAATTTCATTCCCCCAATATCATTCTCCATGGGACTAGAACTTGGGCAGTGGGTGTTCTTGAAGATTCAAGGGAAATTCATCATCTAAGGTAACTTTGATCCATTACTTAATGTGTATTAGTTAGATTCTATCCTAAGCGTGATTCTTAGATGGGGAAAATAAGAGAAAATCCTTTATTGAGAATAAGAGGATGAAATGTGGGGTTAAGGGGGGTAGATGATTGGATTATTGTTATTAATATTGTAATCTAATATTGTATTAGACTAGTGGGTGGTATTTTCTTAATCAATTGCATGTTGGAAACCCTTTTGGAAATTGGAGAAAATTCTAAGGGTAGAATTTCGGCTTTTTGCTAAAATCTTAAATTAAGAATCCAATTGGGCTTAATTGTTAAATTAACTTGATATTATGTCTATCTAGCATGTTATGGTACTATTTGAGTAATAAAGTTTGTATTTTGATAATGTGGGCCCGGGGTTCCTTTGTAGTTTAACGTGAGAATTCTAGACTTGTTTGGCATTATTGACATCGATAGACCCATAATCTCATATAGTTAGTATATTTGATCAGAGTGGGCTTTAGAGGAGGCTCAGAGAAAGTGCAAGGTTGTTGCATGTGTCTTCGGCTTCTACTCAGGCAAGTTTAGACTTACCAGACTCTACTATAGCATTTATGTGTTGGTATGCTGTAAATGAACTATTGGAAGTAATGAGAAATTCAGGGTCCCGTATGAGTGAGGTGACGAGCACTAATACGGGCATTGGTGAACTTAACATGGATAAATAATGAACTAGTATGATATATCTAAAGGAGTTTATGCGTTTAGCCTTCGGGCCACAAGCGCAAATCTGCTTAGGTTGGTATATTTGTTAATTATATGGGTTTGTAGCTATGTTTGATATTATATCCTTGATTGAAGTTGTCATGCATTCATCACTCTACATCTCGTCTAAACACTTGAAAAGAAACTTATAAATACTAATTGTATTGATTGTGTTGATTGCATGGTGTATACATATCCATATCATTCATACATATTATAACTAGCATTGAACTATTTAGATATTGCTGAGAGCGGCTTGGAAAGTGGGTTATGGGATATGGTACATGATACGAGAGTGATGACTGATGATGACACTTCAGCCACCGAGACGGTATCGGATGAGTTATGGACCTCATGAGTCCCCTATGGATCACGTGATAGATACTGCAGCATCGTGTGTATACAGGGTATATATTGTCATTGCATTCATACATACCATTTTACATTGCATTAATCTATATCTTGATATGTAACTGATGTTGTGTGTACTCGGTGTTGAATTTTGATTTACTTATGATCTTCTGGCTGATAGAAGGAATATCGATAGCTTACACTTACACTATTGTGAGGTTGGGTTGAAGAACTTTAAGAGTCTAGACGCCCTAAATAGAGTTTAGGCGGATTTAGTGACTATTTGGGCTTAACCTTAATATAAGCCTGAGAATGTGAGAGTACTTATACACTGTTAAACTGTAGAACTATTGATAGGTTGGTTAATAGATTCTTAATTATGCTTAACTAACTAACTAGTAGAGAGGTATTAGAAAGTTCCAACCCTCGTCATCATTACAACTAGGGTCGATCGTCGATGCTGATGAGTACACGTCTTTCTCGTACTCACTCTACGTTTGATACACTCTATGTCCATGTACCGAGCCGGACGATGGTGGAGCAGATGAAGTTTAGCACAGTTGTAGATTTCTTGAGGAGTCCAGGGTGAGCCGCTGATGCATTCTCAGCACTGGAACTCTTTTCTCATTTTATGCTTCTCCTTATTACATTAAAATAGTACTTGTTATTTCACTTTCAGACTTGTATTCGCATTAGAGCTATGTGCTCATGACTACTGGATCATTAGTGGATTTTCCTTTCGATTTATGTATTATGTTATGAAACCTGTTAAATACTTTTGCTGTTCCGTTACTTTCGCATTTACTTTTATTTTTATCTTGTTGAATGTATTTGGGTTCGCCTATGGGTTAGGGTATATGCCCTCACGACACAATGAAAATTGGGGTCGTGAAAAATTGGTATTAGAGCACTAGGTTAATTGTCTCATGAGTACATAAGCGATGTCTAGTAAAGTCTTGCGGATCGTTATGAAGAGCTCCATACCTTTCTTCGAGAGGCTATAAGACATTTAGAAAATTTTAATTATTTCATTCTTTCATGCGATTTGATTAAGATTAAATTCTAAATCTCTTTGTTTCACTCTTTCTCACAGATTGTGAGGACAATATCAACCGCAGGAGGAGATCGGGATCTCGCACCTGCACTGGCACCCATTGGCAGAGTTGGTGCACGGGGCAGGGGGTGATGCAGAGGTAGAGGCAGACCTCGCGTTGCAGCCCGAGTCTAAGCACCTATAGTTTCTCAGGCTTGTGACCGAGCAGAGTCTCAGGGGCCTGAGGCTATTCCGGAGGATGACGAGGTTCAGATTGATGAGAATGAGCAGGGTCAGGCTGACGGGGCAGGACCAGATCAGGCGCCTCCAAGTTTTATTACTACACCGGTGCTTCAGGATACCTTGGTTCACATAATGAGATTTCTCGAGTCTATCGCTCAAGGTATTCAACCGGTTACTTCTAATGGATCTCATACTAGGGTCGGAGGACAGACTCCCGACCATGCTGCTATGCTCAGATATCAAACACCAAGGGTTCGTCCATCACCTGCTGGGTTCCTCACTTCTTAGGTATGACTGTACCTTGTCTTGCTACACCTTCAACTGCACAGCTTGCTATGTATATTGAGGAGCAAAAGATGTTCGAAAGGTTCAGGAAGTTGGATACTCACAGATATGATGGAGATCCCAAGGATGATGCGCATAAGTTCTTGATTAGTTGTCATGAGAGGTTGCACAACCTCAGATTAGTAGAGTCTTGTGGTGTTGATTATACTGATTTTCAGATAGTTGGACCTGCCAAACAGTGGTGGAGGTCTTATCTTGAGTCTAGACCAGTAGGGTCCCCTCCTCTTACTTGGCTTTTTTTTACCTAGATCTTCTTGGAGAAATTCGTGCCTCACAGTGTCAAAGAGAGGAGATGATCTCAGTTTAAGGGGTTACGCCAGAGGTGTATGTCTATGTCTGAGTACGAGGCGCAGTTTCACACCTTGTCTCGCCATGCTTTGATGATTTTTCCTGATGAGGCTGAGAGGATGATGAGGTTCACCAATGGGTTGATATGTCCTCTTTTTTTATCGCAGCATAAATGGCTTCCACAGGTTTCACTTTCCAATAGATTGTTGATGTCGTGAGAGAGGCCAAGTTTATTCAGAGAGAGGAGTATTCTTACCTCCCGTAGTTTTATGTGTGAATGAGAGCGTAGTTAGCCGATTTTAGTTACTGCGACTTGAGATTTTTCTCGGGGGTCACGTATGACTTAGATGGACGTTAAAAAGATATACTGAAGGTTGGGGGTCATATGGATTGCAGGAACCATCCCTCGATGAAGTTCGATGAAGTTAATGCGATACGTTAAGCATTTTGCATTGCAGATGAGATCTGCCCCGCAATTTGGGGTGCAGAATGAAGCAAAGGTTGGGGGATTTTCTGGAAGGAGATGCGGTCGTATATGGGCTCGCATACCTGAGGCGGTAGCCGACTTAAGTTGTTATAAATTCGGGGGAGGCTTCATTTCTGGTCATTTTTCGACCCAAACCTGTCATTTAGCTTTTGTAAGACACCTCTAACATATCCTTAAGGTCTAAAGGCAACTCCAAGGTGTATCAACTCAAATTCAACCTTGAAGATCTTGTAAACTATCAAGAAGTACTTTTATGTTATTGTAACATAAGCAAGGGTGATGGTGGACTATGAAAGGCTTGGATTGAAGCTTGTGGTTGTTGTACAAGGTATGTTTAATCCTCTTTGGTGTGTATTTAAGATGATCCATGTGTTGGTTAAGTTGTTTGGATAATAAGCTACAAGATAGCACATGAGGTTATGTGAGATATTGTTCTTGTTGTTAGGCAATTTTAGGAGTATGTTCTTTATTGTTGAGGTTGTTGTATGATTCCTCGTAAAGTAAGATTGTGCTTGTCATTATGAGCATTTTCATTGATGTTGATGTTGCTGATTGTTGTAGATGGATTGTAAGAAGGCGAGCCTCATCGTTGTCATCAGAGATTCCATTTCAAGGTATGTTAAGGCTTACTCCTTGTTTACTCAGCATGTTTATTTAAGTATTGGGAGTGTTTTTCGCAGTTTATAGCGTCTCATCATGTTAACATCCTATGGTTGCCTTATTGGTCTCATGAACAGTAGAAATGTTATGTCATCACTTGTTAGTCTACAGAGAAGAATGAGATGGCTATGGTATTTACTTTATTGAATAATATTGTGGATTCTTATGGAAGAGGAGAAGTAAAATGGTATGTCATCTTTATAGTGGTTGTTAGAAGTGTAATAACTCTGTACTTAATAGGTTAGGAAGCTCTAACCTAAGGCATCATATGACGTACATATTCATGTTAAAAGGAACCCCTTAGCTTTAAGATGAGGTTAATGTTGTTGATGATAGTCTTCGAATGTAAGTCATGAGTTTAACGATCGTATGATATTTCGATAAGTTCATAGAAGTCACTTATCACGCTCCGTGTATGTATGTAAGTAATACCTATAGAGGCACGACTACAGTAGTATGATTTACCACCGGTTGGGCAATTGAGAATTGTTATTTACTACCGTCTGGGCAGTTACTACTGATTTGTTGGACAATCGATCAGTTAGGGCTACAATGATGATATAGCGGCATAAGAGTCCAGTGAGAAGGTAAGAATGATAGTTATGTATGTTGCGGTTCTTAGTGGCATTATGGGGATTTAGGTTGAATCATATATTTCTTTCTCTTCTATGACTTATTATTATGTTTGATTTCCGCCTTACATATTCAATACATTTTTCATACTAACGTTCATTTGCCCGTGGACGTTGTGTTTCATGCCACACAAGTTCAGAAAGGCGAGGAAATGACCCTCCACTATGAATTGCCTCAAGATATCAACTTTATTGGTGAACTCCATTTCCTCCTAGAGTATTGTCAAGTTAGGGTCATGCTTATGCCCTTTTGATATTTTAGGTATGTCGGGGGCCCTATCTCGACTTATGTATTATGTCGACGTTCTCTTTTAGAGGCTTTATAGATATGTCATGTATTGTAAAATTTATTCAGTACGACCTTGTAGGCCTGGATGTTGGTTAGAGATTGTGTTGGCCTTATCAGACTTAGTATGTGTATATGCATAGGTTAGGTTCTTCTGGTTTTAAGATTTGTATGTCGTGTGGTTTTATGGTTATTATTTTGAGGCCTTGTTGGCTCAGATGTTATACGTTTGCGTGATGATATTCAGATGGTATGCTCAGGTCATCCAGATGCCGGGTGCCGGCCACACCTCCCTAAGGTTGGGGTGTGACAAGTATGAGAAGAGGGTGGTCAAGAGGCCTCGTCTGTAGGTAGGGGTTATTCTGGTTTAGGTCACCACCATTTGAGTGTTAGGCCAGTTTTTGCTGCTATGCCTACACTAGAGGGAGGACAATCTTCACATACTTCTCATGATTCAGGGCAGTTGACCCTGAGTTCTTATCAGCCCTCTAGCCGTAGTAGTCATCTGGCGCTAGTTCTTCTTCTTAGCCGTCGGCAGTACCTAAAGGTTTCTTTGAGTGTGGGGACCTTGGGCATTTCAAGATGGATTGTCCCAAACTTAGGCATGGTGGTCAGTCTCAAGGTTCTGGATCGAGAGCAGCGGGGAAGCAGGCTAGAGGTGGGTCTCAAGGTACTAGAAGTAGCTCTCAGGGCAGCAGAGGTGGCTCTCAGACAAGTCGAGGCAGTGCTCCGTCCAGCCGAGGTGGTGGATGTGGGAGTGCTCAGACTTCAGGTGATTTAGGTCATTTCTATGTGTTTCCAGGCAGACTCGAGGCAGATACCTCTGATGATGTGGTCACAGGTACTCTTTCAGTTTGCTATCGACCTGCTACCATTTTTTTTATCCAGGGTCTACCTATTCTTATGTGTCTGTCTACTTTGCTTTGAGTTTGGATTTGGTGTGTGAGTCTCTAGCCATGCCTATTCATGTTTCTACACTTGTTGGGGATTATGTAGTGGTAGATCGAGCATATTTGAGTTGTGTAGTTACGTTGATAGGGTATGATACTCAGGTAGACTTGAAAGCTTTGCATATGGTAGATTTTGATGTTATTCTGGGTATGGATTGGTTAGCTTCGTACCATGCTATCTTGGATTGTTATGCCAAGACCGTTACCTTAGCCATGCCTGGTATTCCTCCATTATTTTGGAAGGGTACTCTTAGTCAGTATCCAAAAAGGGTGATCTCATTTTTTAAAGCTCAAAAGATGGTAGAGAGATGGTGTATTTCTTATTTGGCCTATGATCGTGATACGAGTGTAGAGACTCCTCCCTTAGAGTCAGTTCTAGTAGTTCAGGAGTATCCAGAGGTATTTCCTATAGACCTTTCCAATGTTCTGTCGGACCGTGATATCGACTTTTGTATTGATCTAGAGCGGGCACTCAGCTTATTTTTAGGGCTCCTTATCGAATGGCACCGACTGAGTTGGGAGAATTAAAGGAGTTATTGCAAGATCTGTTGAGTAAATAGTTTATTCGACCCAGTGTTTTGCCTTGGGGTGCTTCAGTGTTGTTTGTGAAGAAGAAAGATGGGTCTATGCGTATGTGTACCGATTATAAGCAGCTAAATCGGGTGACTATCAAGAACAAGTATCAGTTACTGTGCATTGATGACTTATTTGATCAGCTACATGATGCTTCAGTATTTTCTAAGATTGATTTGAGGTCTGGTTATCATCAGCTAAAGATCAGGGCTGAGGATGTTCCTAAGACAGCCTTCCGAAATAGATATGGGCATTGTGAGCTTTTGGTTATGTCATTTTGGTTGACGTATGCACCCACAACCTTTATGGAGTTGATGGATATGGTGTTCAGATCCTACTTAGATTTGTTGGTGATTGTGTTTATTTATGATATCTTTATATACTAGCGAAGCAAGGAGGAGCACGGCAACATTTGAGGATCGTGCTTGGTATTCTGAAGGAGAAGCAACTATATGCAAAGTTCTCAAAGTGTGAGTTTTTGCTTA
This sequence comes from Anisodus tanguticus, assembly GCA_034509755.1. Taxonomy (NCBI): domain Eukaryota; kingdom Viridiplantae; phylum Streptophyta; class Magnoliopsida; order Solanales; family Solanaceae; genus Anisodus; species Anisodus tanguticus. Next base: position 6,053,616 of record CM067561.1, on the reverse strand, counting down.
GCTCGATAGATTTCTTAGGGCATGTGGTGACCATGGATGGTATTATGGTAGATCCCAAAAAGATTGAGGTTGTCCGAGATTGGATTCAGCCAGCTTCAGTTATAGTGGTTTAGAGTTTTGTTGACCTTGCAAGGTATTATTGATGATTCATGGAGGGATTTTCATCCATTGCAGTTCTATTGACTAGATTGACTCAGAAGGATGTAGTTTTTCAATGGTATGATGCTTGTAAGGTGAGCTTTCAAAAGCTCAAGGCCTTATTAACTACCGCTACGATTTTGTCCTTGTCAGTAGAGGGAGAGAGTTTTACCGTGTACTATGATGCTTTTTGAGTGAGTCTTGGGTGTGTATTGATGTAGAAATGGAAAGTGATAGGAGAGGAAACTAAGGCGGTTATTCATAGTGATGGTGTTTTGAGGATCAAAGGTCAAGTTTATATTCCTAGGGTGGGTGACTTGACTAGATTGACTATGGAAGAGGCCCATAGTTTGAGGTACTCCATTCACTCAGGGGCTACGAAGATGTATCGTGACTTAAGATAATATTATTGGTTGTTCAGGATGAAGAGGGACATAGTGGAGTTTGTGTCCCGGTGTTTGAATTGGCAGCAAGTGAAATATGAGCACCAGAGGCCTAGTGGTGTGCTTAGAGGATGCTCATTCCCAAGTGGAAGTGGGAGCGGATTGTCATGGACGTCGTGGTAGGATTGCTCCGTACCTTAGGCAAGTTTGATGGTATATAGGTCATTGTGGATAAGTTGACCAAATCGGCCCATTTCATTCCAGTTCATACTACTTATAATTCAGAGAAGTTGGCTAGGATCTACATTTGAGAGATAGTCCGATTGCATGGGGTGCCTATTTATAACATTTATGATCGGGGTACGCAGTTCACTTCTCACTTTTGGCATTCTATACAGAAAGAGTTGGGTACTAGAGTGGAGCTTAGTACAACCTTTCACCCTCAGACCGATAGCCAGTCTGAGCGATCTATTTAGGTTCTCGAGGACATGTTGCGAGCCTACGTGATTGACTTTGGTGGTCATTGGGACCAATTTCTACCCTTGCTGGAGTTTGCTTACAACAACAGTTATCATTCAAGTATTGAGATGGCACCATTTGAGGCTATATATGGTAGAAGGTGTCATTCTACCGTTGGGTGGTTTGATGCTTTTGAGGTTCTACCTTAGGGTACTGATCATTTGAGAGATTCATTGGTCAAGGTTAAGTTGATCCAAGATCGACTTCTTACAACTCAGAGCAGATAAAAGAGCTATGCAGATCGGAGGGTTTGTCCTTTGGAGTTTATGGTCAAAAAATGAGTTTTGCTGAAGGTTTCACCCATAAAGAGTGTGATAAGGTTTGGGAAGAAGGGCAAGCTTAGCCCGAGTTTTTGTTGGCCCTTTTGAGATAGTGGACAGAGTTGGAAATGTGGCCTATGAGTTGGCTTTACAACCTGGGCTATCTGGTGTGCACCTTGTGTTTCATGTGTCGATTCTGAGTAAGTATATTGTTGACGATTTTCATGTGATTAGATGGGATTCGGTGATGTTGGACCAAAACTTAGCTTATGTGGAAGGGCTTGTAGCTATCTTGGACAGATAGGTTCAAAAGTTGAGGTCCAAGGAAAGAGCTTCCGTAAAACTGCAATGGAGGAACCGCTCAGTAGATTAGGCTACATGAGAGATTGAGTTCGATATGCGGACAAACTACCCAAGCTATTTGAGAGTCCAGGTATCTCATTTTCTTTACCGTTCGAGGACGAACATTGATTTAAGATGTACCTAATGTAACGACTCGAAAAGTCATTTTGCTTGAAACCCCTAAATTACCATTCCTGAGTCCTTATTTTCTCTCATGTGACTTGCGGGGATGTGTAGCATGGCTCCCGAGGTGATCAAGTGGGTTTTGGATCCATTTTTGTAAGTTTGAGAAATTCCAAGTTAAGAGAATAAAAGAGTTTGACTCATGGTTGACTTTTGAGTAAATGCGCTCTTTTCATAGTTTTGTCAGCTCTATTAGCTCCGGAACGATGTTTATGACTTAGTCGAGCCTTTGGTTCGGGTCCCAAAGCAGAACGGTGTGTTTTGGTGGCTAGGTTGTGAAATTATGGAATTAGAACTAAATAGTTGACTTTAATCAAACCCGAGCCTCAGAGATCTTTTCTGAAAATTGGCGCGAGCAAGTCTGGAATGTATTTTCTTATAGGAGTGCATGTTTGATTTATATCTGGGAGGTCCCGGGGGTGTTTTGAGTGTTTGACGAAGAGTTGGTAAATTCAGGGCTGCTGCTGGTGCCTGGTGTTCGCGCCAGCGAGCATGTGTCCGCTTTCGCAGGTCCGTCTCTGCGGAGGTCTGGGTCGCAGAAGCGAGACTTGACCAAGTCACGATGGTCTGCTTCTGCATATGGGTTCCTTACCGGGGCATTACGCCTCTGCGGAATTCACTTCCGCCCTAGCAAAAGTTCGGGATTTAGGTGACCTCGTCTCATTGGATGGGTTTTTCGCTGAAGCAAGTCCGCTCCAGGAAATTTGATTCCACTAGAGCGGGATCACTATTTTGATTAAAATAAGTCAATGACCCAGAATCTAATTTTATACCCCAATATCTTCTCCTTGGAACTAGAGCTTGGGCAGTGAGTGTTCTTGAAGATTCAAGGTAAATTCATAATCTAAGGTAACTTTCATCCATTACTTAATGTGTATTAGTTAGATTTTATCCTAAGCATGATTCCTAGATGGGGGAAAATAAGAGAAACTCCTTTGTTGAGAATAAGAGGATGAAATGTGGGGTTTGGCGGTGGATGATTGGATTATTATTGTTGATATTGTAAACGAGTATAGTATTAGACTAGTGGGTGGTATTTGCTTAATCAATTGCATGCTAGAAACCCTTTTGGGAATTGGAGAAAATTCTAGGGCTAGAATTGTGGCTTTTTGCCAATTTTTGAAGTAAGGATCCAATTGGGATTAGTTATTAAATTAAATTGAGATTATGTCTATCTAGCATGCTATGGTAATATTTGGGTAGTAAAGTTCGTATTTTGATAATGTGGCCTAGGGTTCCTTTGTAGTTAACGTATGGGTTCTAGACTTTTTTAGCATTATGGGCATCGATAGACCCGTAATCTCATATAGTTGGTATATTAGATCAAAGTGGGTTCGAGAGGAGGCTTAGAAGAAGAGCAAGGCTGCTGTGTGAGTCTTCGACTTCTACTCATGCAAGTTGAGACTTACCAGACTTAGTATAGCGTGTATGTTTTGGTCTACTGTAAATGAACTAATGGATGTAATGGAAAACTGGGGGTCCCGTATTAGTGAGGTGACGAGCACTAATATGGTCACCAGTGAACTTAACTTAGGTAAATAATAAACTAGTATAATATATTTAAAGGAGTTTATGTGTTTAGCCTTCAGGCCACGGGCGTGGTGCATAAATCCTCTTAGGTTGGTATGTTTGTTGATTAATTGGGCTTGTAGCCGTGTTTGATATTATATTTTTTATTGAACTTATCATGCATTCATCACTCTACATCTCTTCTAAACACTTGAAAAGAAACTGATAAATTATGATTGTATTAAATAAGTTGATTGCATGGTGTACACATATCTGTATCATTCATACATATTATAACTGGAATTGAACTATTGAGATATTACTGAGAGCGGCTTGCAAAGTGGGTTATGGGATATGGTACATGATACGAGAGTGATGACTGATGATGACACTTTAGTAGGGCTGGCAATGGATCGGAGGTGGATCGGGTGGAGCTCAATCCGCCTCCACCCGTCAACCATCCATCCACCACCCTACCCATCCATCGGCCTATTTTTTCTTCATCCACATCCGATCCACCCATCATCCACGGGTGGATCAGGTGCTTCGCTGGTGAAAATTATAGCACAATCAGTCAATCACCTAAAATCCTTGGTAAAACGAAAAAAAAGTACATCAAAAAATATCGTCATACTGTTTTTACAAGCCGTGTCTATGCTCCAAACATGCAATCAAAAAAACGGAAATGAGCCAAAAGCCAATAATAATCCGAAGTAACTGACGTTTAAAGGACGAATTACATGTCACTTCTAATAATACTAATAATTGAGTTTCTAATTAGTGACAATCTTAATAGACTAAAACATTAAAATCCATCAGGTCTTCCGTCTTCATATCACATCCTCTAAGATCCATTCATTTTCTAAATCACATATCCATGATGAAATGCTAGAATTTAGTTGTACATTAAAAAAATTAATTTATAAACGGGTGGATGGATGGGTCGGGTGGTGGGTTGGATGTATGTCCACCCAAATCCGACCCGATCCGTCACTCGATTAAAATTCATTTTTTGTCTGATTTTCATCCATATAATTGGGTCGGGTGGATCGGATATCCATCGGGTCAGGGTGAATTGTCAGCCCTACACTTCAGCCACCGATCTAGTATCCAATGGGATCGGATGGGTATATGGACCTCATGAGTCCCCTATGGATCACGTGATAGATACTGCAGCATCGTATGTATACCGGGTACTTATGGTCATTGCATTCATACATACTATTTTGCATTGCATTAATCTATATCTTGATATGTAACTGATGTTTTGTGTACTCAGTGTTGAATTCTGATTTACTTATAATCTTCTGGCTGATAGAAGGAATATCGATAGCTTACACTTACACTGTTGTGAGGTTGAGTTGAAGAACTTTATGGGTCTAGATGCCCTGAATGGGGTTTAGGCGGATTTAGTGACTATTTGCGCTTAATCTTATTATAAATCTGAGAATGTGAGAACACTTATACATTGTTGAACTGTAGAGCTATTGATAGGTTGGTTAACTGATTCTTAATTATGCTTAACTAACTAACTAGTAGAGATGTATCGGAAAGTACCAATCCTCGCCACCGTTATAGCTAGGGTCGGTCGACGATGTTGCTGAGTACACGTGTTTCCCGTACTCACTCTACGCTTGATGCACTCTATGTGCAGGTACCGAGCCGAATGACGGTGGAGCAGATGGAGCTTAGCACGGTTGGAGATTTCTTGAGGAGTCCAGGATGAGCCGCTGATGCATTCCCGGCACTGGAACTCTTTTCTCATTTTATGCTTTTGTCCTTATTACATTCAGACAGTACTTGTTATTTCACTTTCAGACTTGTATTCACATTAGAGCTATGTATTCATGACTACCAGATCATTGGGGATTTTCCTTTTGATTTATGTATTATGTTATGAAACACGTTATATACTTTTGTTCTTCCTTTACTTCCGCATTTACTTTCATTTTTATATTGTTGAATGTATTTGGGTTCATCTATGGGTTAGGGTAGATGCCCTCACGGCACAATGAAAATTGGGATCCTGACATACACTCACAGGCTTCTATGTTTAGGAAACATACAACTTTCATCCTTATAATGACAATAGATTGAAATAGTAGCTTCCTCTGAAACTGTAATGAAATCACTTAATTTAATTTTACGATTATTTTTCTTTGATTCAACTATAATCAAAGACTTCAGGAAGCTGGCATGTAACAAGAAATAGTTCACTAATTTCTCCTCAAGCTCAAATTTTTTGAACCCTCTCACCTTCAATAACTTGAGTTGAGAGAATTTTGTTTGGTACTTGTCAAATTTGTCCTTCGCTACTAAATTCCAATAGCATCCAGTTTCCATTGCATAATCACAAAAGTGAATAATGTTATTGATTATTTCACAAAATAGTGCTATTAAATTAAAGGTATTTTTCTTCATAAATCATGTGACAATATTAAGACATAATACGATAAATAAATTCTAATCAGAATGAATATCACTTACATATGTGTTTTTGAAAATTAGATATAAAGACAAAATCAATCAGTAAAGATTCATATATTAATGGTTTCAATTTTCATAACTTCTAATTTATGAATCTTATGATTAAAGATATCATAAAGAATTCATTATCCACGTTGAAAAATGAGCAAAATTTGGTTATGTACAGTGAAATTTTGTTCGTGATTACCTCATTGAAAATAAATAGAAAAATCACAGAAACAAGAAAATCAAACAATCAATAAATAGCTCGAAAAAGTTTAAAAGGTCAAAATTAATATACTTACATGAAAAAGAGTCTTTCAATTTGGGGATAATTCTTGACAAAAAATAAAAAAGAATATCCCAAGGATTGATGAAACTCAATCTCCGTCGCACCAATTGAAGTTTCTTCAAATTCAGAAAATAATACTTCATATCTCTATATTCAAAATCCGCATATCTAGAAGAAATCCCTAAATCAAATGTTAAAAATATTTATACCATCAATATATATAATTTAAATTAAAAAATAAACAAAAAAAGACGACCATTAGATTACCTCAAGAAGAATATTGTTAATTCAGAGAGTGCACATTTCTTAAGACTTCCAGCAAATCATCCCTTTCACTTATATGAAACCCCTTTGTGGAACCAAAATCTAATATCACATCTTTTAATCTTATTGGATCCACAAATTTGATTTTGTTAATCTTACCACCATAATGAAATGTACGAATATTTGAATTATCAATTGGGACCGAAATTATGTCACCACAACCCTTAATCAAAAGAGCCCTAAAGTTATTTGAACCTTTAATTGTAAGTTCACCATTAAAAAGAACAACCCTCCAAACTCAATGAATAAAATTAGGTATCATACGAACTCTAGTTAGACTAAGAGATTTCAAAAATCTTAAACCTTGTAGTTTTGGTGATAGATACAAGCTACAACAGATCAATTTTAGAATACGTAGAGTTTCAACGTCGATAAAATTAGAAGGCAAAAAGTAAATAATCCCATTATAAGGTTTAACCAGATGCAACTCGAGCTCTTCTAGGCCCTTTGATAATCCGCTATATGAGAAAAGACGCATACTTCATTGGCTCGTGAATATAAAGTTGAAAACTATGATTTTTTTGTCTAAATGATTACTTAAAATATTATTAATAATTGGGATATCTTCTCTACCACTCAAGAAACAATTTCTCCTAAAAGCTCTATCAAAACAAAGATTGCGAGCATATAACCATAATTTTTTAAATTGTTTAGCCATAATAGAAGAAGAAATAGCATTCTTGATAGGTACAAAAGTTAAAATTCTATCAATAAATTCATTAGGAAGATAAACAGTAGGACTATTATTGGACTCGTCATCACCATTTGTTTTCATAGAGTTTCTTCTAGATTTTGTTTCTATGAGATGACACTAAAACTTGCTTTACTTTGGACCCTGAAGCTTTCATCACTATTCTTTTTCTAAATTAGAAAGAGAAAGACAAGATGGAAATATACGAATTAAGCAGAAAATGTTAAGATAAGATGTGAGAAAACAAGTGATAACTCTACGTATTTATAGAGGCAAAGTTGTAGAGTTGTTTAAGAGATCTGAATGCACTTAACAAGTTACCTTAATGTGCTTCTTATCTATGAAAAGCAAAAACAAAACAAAAAAGAGAATATAATCAAATTTCATTAATAAGCATTCTATACTTATAGATTGCGAAAATAAAAATTACATGTTGGGAGATTTGCTCTATGGTACTTTATAAAGCAGTACGGGAAGTATTTAACTATTACAAGTATTCGAAAGGATAAACAAAGATTTCAATAATATTTTCGACTAGAAATCTGAAAATTACAATATAACAACAAAACTGAAATTACGATTTTGTTGAAGACTGAAAAATGGAAACTGGTTTATGCTGAGTCGAGTGTGGCACTCTGTCCTTAAGACAATATTGCCCCGTATGTATCCTTTATACGTCTGGACAATTTGTCTCCCAAGATAAAACGACAATGGAACCCTTGAGCAAAGGAAACTCAAGAGCTACCGTGAAGAATATTGAGTAACGAAATGATGCTTGGAAGTTGTAGGAAGAAAACTGTTTTTGTTGTGTATTTTCGTGAGCTTTATGAACTGTTATTTTTATGCTCTTTGTGGTGCTCAACAATGGTGTAAGGGTGTGTTTATATAGGTGAGGGAGGGGCTGAAAAACTGCCTCCATAATAGCCAAATAATGGCCATTATGGAAGTAGTAAAGCCACCAACATAAATGGTGAAAGACCAACGGATTTGGCCATTATAGGAGGAGTAATTCAGCCAAAATAAATGGCTGAATTGAGAGCTTGGACGTTTCTGCTTTGACTGTCGAAATTCCAACTTTCTGAAAACTTCGGGGACCAAACTGTACATCTTGAAACTTTAGGGACCAAACTGTACATCTGAAAGAATTCTGGTCCAAACTGCACATCTGAAACTTCTGAGATCAAACTGTACTTCTGGCAAAGTTTTCTGGCCCAAAAAGATAATATCAGAAGGCCCACAGCCCACAGCCCACGACCCGTGACCCGTGACCCGTGACCCGTGAACCCGTGAACCCGTGAACCCGTGAACCCGAGAACCCGAGAACCCGAGAACCCGAGAACCCGGAACCCGGAACCCGAAACCGGAACCGGACGGGCGGGCGGCGGCGGCGCGCGTGTGGTCTTTCCTCGAACCGAAGCACATCTAGGTCCTCCCTCCTTTAAACACATGGGATACCCCTTGGGGTCCCAAACCCCTAACCAATTTCGAATCTTATATACACAACAATTCTTTCTTCCTCTACCGATGAGGGAGAATTACACACAATACCACACTTTCCATGCTTCAAACACCTTACTTCGTGAACCAATATCTCTTTCATTTCTCAATGAAATTTGACGATTCTTGGCCCTACGGTTATCTACGTACTTAGTAGATCATGCATGTGTGAAGAACCGGATTCTCCAACATACGTTATACTAGTGTTTAAGCCGTTAAAGTTGGTCGGTCGCAACTCCCGCCAAAGGCAAATTTCCAACAATCCCCTCTTGAAAGAGATTTTGGCGCACTCACATGGTGTCTTTTCATTTCCAAAGAATATTTCGGCGGACCGATGTTGCATAAGGAGAGGTAGCCTCGGCTTTGAACCTTCCATAGTTGAATACCATCGGACTTACTTACTATGCGCGGTGAACGTGATGTCTTGAACCGTCGGTGTTTAGTGTAAGCCAAGACAACGGTACCAACACAACAAATTCCCTTACTCTCTTCTTCGTAATGTTTTGTCCGTTTTGGCCATGGACAACGTCTTGGATTCTTAAGTGCGTTCAATTTGAGGCGGCCCGTCCTCGCACTTAAATAGGTGGTCTCCTACAAGGTATCCTGCTATACCCCACTTCACAAGTGTTAGGAACCATTAAAAGTTTCCCAAAGACCTAACCTCAACTGTTGAGGATCATTACGAGTTTTGAAAACTTAACCTTTACCCATACTGCAGATAGCACTTAACGTCTATCGCGGGAACGGCTTTGGATTTGGTGTTTCTTTTCGAAATCACTATCCGAAGTGCTCATGCTTCGACCGAAGCGATCAACCGAACCTTTACAACTTAGTTTTCCCATTGAACCAAATTACGGGATCTCCGGTTCGTAAGGTTGGGTTTCCACCGTATTGGTTCGTATATTTTGGGTTTTAAGCCCATTCCCCTAGACAGGCGAGAACACTTGATCTCGGGTAGTCCCTTAGTTTGTAAACAAGGAAGTGACACCCGTGATGATCAACTGCCGTACGGTCTTATGTCTCCGACGGATCGTGACGAGATATGTCCGGACGCGTCATCCGTGTCCTTCCTAAAGCCGACCGGCTAGCCACGGTGTAGAACTGCTGAAGGCACGGGTTTCTCCCAATAAGGGACGTCCTCTAATGAGTCGTGAAGTTACTCAACTTCTTTCATGCTTTGTATAAAGCGATAAACTCCGATACCATCATGAATCGGTCGATGCAAGTTTGCTTAGAGGATTTTCCAAGAACCACCATACACATTTACTTGTGGCTTTGGTGTTCTTCGGATCGATGTCCGTTTGCATCACCGTGTTCTCTCGTAACCGCTGGACATCCGAGAATACTATAATCCGTAGATAAGCGAATAATTCGGATATCGTCATATCCGACTTAACGCCTTCTATTGATCATGTATTAAGATCATCGGTGAACCTTAGTTCAACGATCTGTTTGTTGGACGATACCAGGTCGGTTGTAGTGTGTACAATACATTGAACTACACGTGACACGAGCATATCGCTCCTTGTCTATGGGTGCACCATGATTCCAATCGATTCTATGATTCATATCTATTGGTGGCTTCAACGAGACCGTCAACTATCGACCGATCCGTTAGATGTCTTAGAAATCCAATTCCTAAGATGTCATCTGTGATACTCATATCTTTCATATCGAGACTTTGTTTCAATATGATTTTCACTCTAAGACCGTTGGTTTTCCAACTGTTGGCTTTCTAACTTCGAGTCAATGTTTCGTGATCGATTCATTGTTTCTGTTTTATCGAGACTTTTAGGACCAAAATGTTAACATTTCGGGGACCAAAATGAAAGTTCGGGAAGAAGCCCAATAGTTCGACAAACCAATTCGATCCTCTTCTTCCAACTCTCCGGTTTGGAAGGTCGTTTCAACACCCATGCCATGTAAGATTACAATGGCCCTGGATGTGAAGCTACTCACGGGGAGCACTTTTTACAACCCAAAGGTTCTTTTCCGGAGGAAGATTAACCATTACACAAGTATGGTTCTATATATAGAATCTATTTCTCCTTTAGCTTCTTTCCAAAGCGGCGTTTTTGGAGATAACAATTATTTGTTAATTGTTCATGGTTCATTATTAACCATACAAGCTAGAAGGACTGGAACAAGTCTTTGTCCCCTTCTTTGCTCGTCTCGGTTCAACATCTAGAATCCCCGAGTTCTGCGGATCTGGAATATTAAGTTCCGGATAGACGACAACTTTCGAGTCATGAAGATACGGAACGTCTAGTTCCGGACAGTCAGGCCCTCGCGGGTTCTTGTTAACCTTGAGCAATTACTCCTTTTTCCTATTTCAAGGAAAGTTATCTTCAATGAATTCAGCATTCTTTGACGCCAAGAGGCGATCAACACTACTGTTATTTGCAGATCCAGTGGATATGCAATCTACAGTCTTAGGTCGAACTTGACCTGTTTCGGTAGCCCATCTTTTACCAAGCTACCCCTCGTAATTTGGGCGTACAACTTCGCACTTGGCTAACACCGTTAGACTGAGGTGAGTAATGAGCAGTCGTTTAATAAACGATGGTTCATATTCTCCCCCTCTATCACTACGAATTTCTCAATCCGTAGGCTTAGTTAATTTTCAAATTCTGCTTTGTAGCGCTTATCCGCTTCAACAACTTCATCTTTGCTTTTCAACAAACAAAGGATTCCATACGTTGTACTATCATCAATGAAGATCACAACGTACTTGTCTCCCCCCTCTATTTTGTATAAACTTCAAATCACCAAGTAGGTGTGACTAAGTTCTAGAGGAGCGGTGCTTCTTTCGCTATTCCCTTGACGGAATTTGGAAAGGTGATTTTGCCTCTTCATCTACCTCACATTTATTTTGAGGGTTTATGTAGAAGAAGGCAACAATCTCAACATCGTTAGCTTTTGAATGACTTGCTATTTAACGTGTCTTAATCTATGATGGCATAGACGCACGGATTACAAATATATCATTCATTTGGCTACAGACATACTGTACCATTCTTAGTTATCACAGACCTGTTGGACTAATCTCAAACCAGCTTGACCAACAGCGTCCCTTAAACTAAGTTAGGAATATGTATCACCTCATCTTTGAGTGATCCCAATCCATGAAGTCCTATTAAGGACAACCTCTCCAACCCCTTTGATTTTAGAGGTGGCGTTGCTTCACATGAACAACCTTTTGCCCGTGGTTAGGGCGTAACCGGATCATATGTGATCTCGATACTCGGGTCCACTCTAGTTGCTTTGGCAGACTGAGTGTCCAATTTCTTTACTGCCTTTATTTATGCCTTCAGATCATTTAGGACCACGGAAACTCGGCCCACCTTACTAGGTGTCCATTACTTTTCCTATGAAATGAATTACGGCACCACTCCGATCGCCGGAGGCTTTATATGACCGAGTGTCCAATATCATCATATCAAAGGAATTTTGGCCCACTCCCGCGCCGGAGGCTTTGTATGACCGAGTGTCCAATATCATCCTATCAAAGGAATTTTGGCCCACTCCAGTCGCCCGGAGGCTTTATGTGACTGAGTGTCCAATATCATCCTATGAAGGATCTTCTGCCAAATAGTATGACAGGCTCAACGTCTTTAGCTTTTAGACTCCTTCCGTTAAGATTGGTGCCCAGATAATTCTTGACGCTTACTTAAGAGTGGTAAGAGTTTTCGCACAGTTAGTGGATCTTTCTCCATTGTATGTGCGACATACTTTACACACTTTGAGTTATTACACTTAAAAGAACGGATCTTTTTAAGTCGTTTACAAAATCCAATCTTTAAACGGAAAAGAAGATGAGATTAAACTTCTGATTTGTTAAAGCATAAGGAATATAAATTATTTTCATATTCCTCCTTACTTTAATCCATTTTTAATCAGACATAATTTAATCTTTATTCTTGACAAGTAAGAAAAATACTTATCATTTAATCCTTATTCTTGACAAGTAAGAAAAGTACTTATCCCAATTTCGGATTCTGGCTCACTTCAGTCACTTCATCAGACCGAGTGTCCATTTCCTTCTCACCATTATTCGGTTCTTTTGTCCGGGACGAGATATAGGCCTTCTGCTACAAGATAGAATAACATCTTCGATCTTCTCCTCTTGTCCCGTTGACATCCTCGTGCTCTCGAGAGCGCTTGTTTCCACCAGTCTTGGTAGCGGTGACACCATGAACACGTTCATCATCATCACTCTCTTCTACCAGAAAACCATTTCCATATCCAGGTTTGGTGACACAATTTTTGACCGACATCTTTCGAATACTAATAGTAATACAATACAATTATTGTCTTAAGTTGTTGGGAGATTTGCTCTATGGTACTTTATAAAGCAGTACGGGAAGTATTTAACTATTACAAGTATTCGAAAGGATAAACAAAGATTTCAATAATATTTTCGACTAGAAATCTGAAAATTACAATATAACAACAAAACTGAAATTACGATTTTGTTGAAGACTGAAAAATGGAAACTGGTTTATGCTGAGTCGAGTGTGGCACTCTGTCCTTAAGACAATATTGCCCCGTATGTATCCTTTATACGTCCCGGACAATTTGTCTCCCAAGATAAAACAGCAATGGAACCCTTGAGCAAAGGAAACTCAAGAGCTACCGTGAAGAATATTGAGTAACGAAATGATGCTTGGAAGTTGTAGGAAGAAAACTGTCTTTGTGGTGCTCAACAATGGCCATTATGGAGGTAGTAAAGTCACCAACATAAATGGTGAAAGAACCAACGGATTTGGCCATTATAGGAGGAGTAATTCAGCCAAAATAAATGGCTGAATTGAGAGCTTGGACGTTTCTGCTTTGACTGTCGAAATTCCAACTTTCTGAAAACTTCGGGGACCAAACTGTACATCTTGAAACTTTAGGGATCAAACTGTACATCTGAAAGAATTCTGGGATCAAACTGTACTTCTGGCAAAGTTTTCTGGCCCAAAAAGATAATATCAGAAGGCCCACAGCCCGTGGCCCGTGGCCCGTGAACCCGAAACCGGACGGGCGGCGGCGGCGCGCGTGTGGTCTTTCCTCGAACCGAAGCACATCTAGGTCCTCCCTCCTTTAAACACATGGGATACCCCTTGGGGTCCCAAACCCCTAACCAATTTCGAATCTTATATACACAACAATTCTTTCTTCCTCTACCGATGAGGGAGAATTACACACAATACCACACTTTCCATGCTTCAAACACCTTACTTCGTGAACCAATATCTCTTTCATTTCTCAATGAAATTTGACGATTCTTGGCCCTACGGTTATCTACGTACTTAGTAGATCATGCATGTGTGAAGAACCGGATTCTCCAACATACGTTACACTAGTGTTTAAGCCGTTAAAGTTGGTCGGTCGCAACTCCCGCCAAAGGCAAATTTCCAACATTACATTAGAGGCCCATGCTTTATGGCGTTTTTCTTGGATTTGGAGCCCCAAAAAAATTAAATTTCATAACTAAATGCAAAATTTGAAATAGTGTAGGAGGCAAAAAAAGATAGTTACCTGTTGTTATTAATTCTTTCAAGTTTGAAATTGGAATTAATATGTAGCATTGAAGTTCCATACATCCAAAATTAATCAGTAGGGATCTTTTACAATGTAAAATTCGTGTGATCTGCCGTATGAACCAAAAAAAAGATAAGTTATTTGTATGGAAGCTGACTGTATAAAAAGTAATAATTTTGAGATAAAATTTCATATTGATCCTTGATAAAATGTTTGTTGTGAAACGTAAAAAATAGACATTATTAATATCTGCATAACTGAATTTTTTACATAACTTCGAGTATTTGCTGAGCATTTGGTTTACGTTACTAAACCAATGTGAAAATCAATGTAGTATTTTTTTTGTAGGATAAATTATGAATAAATAGTATGTAGTAGCAATAACTAGGTTAATATATAAGTTAAAATATCAGTAAAGTATGCAATCATATTTAACTATTTTTATATTGTCTCTTGTGTTTTATTTACCGATCTATTATATTATTCTTTATCGATATATTGTCAAAAGAATCATATAACCAATGGAGGAATTAGATGTTCGGAGTGGTTCGGTCTAGCCCAATACAGTTTATTTGTGTTGAAATTTTTATTAACTATGAAAAATATTAAATTTATAACCAGTTATTAGTTATTACCACTTGAAGTCAATATTCTAAAATCCAAATAATCTTAAAGTTGAAATTATGGCTCCTCCTCAATATAACTAGAACATTTATGATGGGTTATAAAATGGATCATCCCTTAATATGTAACATGGTATCCGAAGAACAAAAATGGAAGAAAATGGTTTTCCTAGTTTCTAACTTTATAAATGATTTTCTTAAATGAGGGTGTAAAGGACAAATATAAATGACCAAGGGTAGAATTTCTAATGACTTCTTTTATTTAGGGGAACAAATTTAATATGGAATATCTCTTTAGACTTGACTGAATTAAGATAGTAAAATACTTACAAAAGTCGACTTACCCCTTAAATTTTCATCTTTTTTGGTATTTGCAAGTTTGCAATTGAGATACCTTTAAGGGACATTAATTCACTATGATCAGATTACCTTAAATAGTGTGAAGTTGGACAGAAAAATAGTAAGTGAATGGGCAAAGAAAACCGAATTTGCTAGATGAATACAAAAGAGAGTAAGCATATTTGGAAAATTTCTTAATAACTTCACAATTTTTACCAAAAAAGCTTGCTTTTCTGATAGAATATACAACAAGAACTTAAACGAAAAAGGAAACATTTTATCTATATGACTCTCGCAAAACCTCACAATCGGAAGGCCAATAAAGTCCATGAAAATTATGTGAGATAAAAAATTAAATTATAGCAGAGACAAAAATGTTATTTGATTCTTTTTTATATACGTAAGTTTTTTCATTTACTCGATGTCTATACTAGTGAGGGATAACATGTACTAATAAATAGTCAAGAGATAAAAGGAACTACTGAAGTCATCTAAAGACTATACTAGTAGAGCTAACAAGTACTAATAAAATAGTTTAAAATAAGAGGTAATAGTAAGTTATTTGATGATTACATTGGTGAGAAGTAATAGATTTTAAAAAAATAGTCGACGGATAAGAGGTACTAGTAAGTTATCCGTTACAAAATTGGTGAGAGATAAGAAGTACTAGTATAATAGTCGAGAGATAAGAGATAATAGTAAGTTATTTCATTATTATACTGATGTAAAATAATCGAGAGGATAAAAATACTAATAAAATAGCCCAAATGCACGTAAGGTGATCCGATCCTATCATTATATAAAAAAGGAAAAAAAAACTCAAATATAATTTTGAACTATAAAAAATAACTGAGTCATGTCACTCATTAATAGCTAAACATATTTTGACCATCCCTGTGACCAAATATGCACATTCAAGTTAATTGGGGGTTAGGGATATTTGTATGGTCGATTGAGGGAAATGAAGAACTTAATTGGATTAAAAGAGAAGTCGGTCGGGTTCTAGTATGGGGCAACTTTAATTTAACCAGGATGACACTAAAATTAGTGGGACGGGCTAGTAATGTGGATCGATTAATTGAAGGCTACATGTATTTTCTGGTATTTTAAAATCGATTAAAAGAGTCGTTAGTGGTAAGCAACGGCGGAGCCACCGTACGCTAAGCAGTGGTACAAATGTGTATATTTGGTTACGATGATAATATAAATATACCCAACTATCAATGTGTGACATGACTGAACTATTTCTAATAATTTAACGGCATACTTAAACTTTTTTCGTAGAAAAAATGTCACAATAAGGACATCTTTTACTCAAATAGTTTAGAAGAGACCATTTGACCAATTTGGCAACTTACAACTCAACATAGATTTTGGAGTAATGAATTCCATGTAGGATTTGGCATGATGACAAAGTTAAAATCCATAACAATGTTTGGAAGGACACATGAAAATTGGAATTGGGTGTAATTATATAGTTTGATATGTTTGTTTGACCATGTAATAACATGGTTAGTAGGGAATTGAGTGTAATTAGGAGGGTGTAATTACACTCTCCAATGCTTAAAGAGAGGGGGTTGAGAATTGGATGTAATTACAGGGCTATTTTTAATTTTTGTTTTGTTTTTATTTTTATTTTTTATTTCTATTATTTTAATTCCTTTTTTATTTTGAAATTGTTTTTATTTTGATAATATATTTCTCTTTTTATATTATTATCATTCATTTTCTTTCTTTTTATTTCCCAACATTTACTTCTTGTGATTCCGTAGGCCTCCTGGACACAAACAACACATGATACCTAAGTGTAAACGACGCTACAAACTCACTCGAGAATCCGGAATTCTCATATGACCAAGCTAAACTCCACTTTTCTATGAAATCACTCAATCACTCAAATTTTAAAATTTAGCAAATAATGACTCAAAACACATCCAAATGCCTCGGAAAGTGAACCAAAGACTCGGCTAAGTCACAAATGATGTTCTGAACCTACCAGAAGCGACGAAATTCAGAAATGAACCCATCATTTCAAGACTATCAAACTTGGATTTTCCTTTTGAAACCCATCTAAAAGCACCTGGGGAACCGTGCTACCCATTCCTGCGAGTCACAAACCCCACATAGAGTCTACGGGAAGGATAATTTGGTTAAGTAAAGGTCTTTAGCCAAAAACGACCAGACGGGTCATTACATTAGTAGGTGTATTTTCAAAACTAGAATAATAACGCAATTATGCTAAATTAAGAAATTTAAAAAATATTCCAAATTACACAAACTAGAGCCTAAGGGTTGACTTTGGTCAAACCCGAGCCTTAGAGACTTTTTTGGGATTTTCAAGTGCGTGAACAAGTCAGGAATGTGTTTTTATGATAAAAATGCATGTTTGGTTTGTATACGGGAGGTCCTGGATGAGAATTCGAATTTGGGGATTGATTATTGATTAGTTGATTTTAATACTGTAAACTAGTATCAAACCATGTTAGAATATGATGTTTAATTAGTTAATGTAATGTTAGAAACCCTTTTTGGAATTAGGGATGAATCTAGGGTTTGGGAACTGGGGCATTTTGCCTAATCTTAGAATTGAGGATCCAATCAGGCTTAGTTTTCAAATTAACTTAAAGATATGATTAATTTGTATGTTATAGTACTATTTAGGAAATTAAGTTTAGATTTTGCTAATGTGGGCCCGGGGTTCTTTTTTAATTCAACTTGGGGATTCTAGTCTTATATACCGATATGGGTACCGTTAGACCCGTAATCTCATCTAGTTAACGTAATTGACCAGAGTGGGCTAGTGAGGAGGCTCAGAGGAAGGGAAAAATTGTTGAGTGATTCTTTGGCTCCGAAATAGGCAAGTTGAGACTTACTAGACTCTAATATAGCGTTATGTGTTGGTATGTTGTATGTTAACTAATGGGAGTAATGGGGAAAGTGAGATGACGAGCACTTGTATGGGTATCGGTGTACTTATAGGATAAATAAATAAACTAGTATCTTGTACATGACAGAGATTATGTGTTTAGCCTTCTGGCCGCGAGAGCAGTGCATAAATCCACTTAGGCTGGTATGATTGTTAATTTTTTGGACTCGTAGCCATATTTTATATCTTATTATGATTTGACTTGTAATGCATTCATCGCTCTACATCTCATCTAAATACTTGAAAAAGAATTGATAATACTGATTGTATTGATTATGTTGTTGCATGGTGTACTCATATCCATATCATTCATACATATTATATTTGATATTTGAACTGTTGAGATACTGATGAAAGGGGCTTGAAAGCCAGTTATTGGATATTTTACATGATACGAGAGTGATGATTGAGGATGACACTACAGCCACAGAGCTGGGATCGGATGGGTATATGGACCTCATAAGTCCCCCATGGGTCACGTGACCTACTGCAGGAGCGTGTGTATACCGGGTACATATGGTTATTGCATACATACATATCATTTGCATTGCAGTCATTCATATTCTTAATGTGTATTTGGTGCTATGAGTACTCAGTGATAAGCACCCCTAATTTGACTGAGCACGAAATTTTAAAAATGTAAAGAAGACTTTTGAATTTTGTGGTCTTAAATTAAAGATCTGTATAATGTATCCCAAATGTCCATTAATCTTGTGACCTTAAACGTGACATGTGGAATGTTAAAATTAAAGAGTTGTCAAAATAGGAAAGAAACATTCTTTTTAAAGAAGACAAAAAAAAAGTAAAACATATAAATTGTAACAAAGAGAGTAATACTCTTAATATTATTTTAAAACTTGGTGAGAAACATTCATATGTTGAAGATTATGTGAAGAAGAAAAATCAAATTTATTTTGCTTGGATTTTCTGACAAACTTAAAGGGTGCATTTGTCAGAATTTGCCCTGATTTTCTATCATTAGAACTACTTTATTTTGGTGGAAAATATCTCTTTTAAATTAAGACTACTTATCTCTTGGAGAAAAAGTTTTGAACTTTGATAAATTTCAGATCTTTCTTTTCATGCAATAACACAATATTATCCGCAATGTAATCATTTAGGATTAGAGAATTTTATTTAGGAGGAGAATTTATTCTTAGCTAGTTTCTTCTATGTAGTAGATTATTTATCTTCTCCCGTATGAATGTAGGTCAATTGATCATATACCACATTATAATACTTTTTTTTATTTTTAATTTATCGTCAGTCAAATTTTGTAATCGTTAGCTTATACATGACGCGACTCGTTATTTCGATCCCAACGACATATAATTGTTGAACTAGGAGTGAGTCTAAGGTAACTTTTTCATGAGTACCAAATATTTGAAAATTTCTTCATGAGAAATGACTATGATTTCCCTTTAGGCTTTCCCCTAAAATGAAGGTTAAATTCAGGATCTATTTCCATAGAAAGAGACCCGTTCTATAATCTGATTGTTATTAATAAATAAATGTGCCTCTTTAAGCAAAATTTAAAAAGGCGTAACCCACCAACCCACTCGCGATACAAACTAAAACATATATACTCTTTTTGTCCCAATTTATGTAACATTCTTTCCTTTTTGATTTATTTCAAGAAGAATGTCATCTTTTTATATTTAAAAATAATTTAACTTTATGAGATAATTTACAGCCACACATTTATATAAGAATTGATTTGAACCATATATTTCAAAAAAAAAATCTTCTTTTTAAAATTTCATGTCAAATTAAATAATGTCACATAAATTGAGACGGAGGAAATATAAAAGTGTAGGTGTGCAGCAAGAAGTTTGACCAGAACTATATTATAAGCTGGTCAAAACTGAAAGCTCTGGGAGTCACGAATCACTATGCACATGCATTATGAAACTGTAATTTCTTGATACACTATAATATTTGTTATGTCTTTTAGTGTTAAATTAAATAACTTGGAAATTTGAAACATTCTTAATTGAAATCGACCTCATTCAATTTAACGGACTCCTGCTATTTCCATTAGATCAACACCTTTTCATGTTTAAGTCCAAAATTTTAAATAAAATTAACTTGATAATATGACATTGTACAAAAGATGTGACGTGCTATAGTTTTTTTTACTTTAAAGTTTATGGAAATATGGTACTAAGAATGCCAGCAATTGCCTTCACTACAACTACTGGTCACCGATACAGGATATGTTACAGGAAAAAGTGTTGGAAATTAACCTTTGGCGGAAGTTGCGACCGACCAACTTTAACGGCTTAAACACTAGTGTTACGTATGTTGGAGAATCCAGTTCTTCACACATGCATGATCTACTAAGTACGTAGATAACCGTAGGGCCAAGAATCGTCAAATTTCATTGAGAAATGAAAGAGATATTGGTCCACGAAGTAAGGTGTTTGAAGCATGGAGAGTGTGGTATTGTGTTCAATTTTCCCTCATCGATAGAGGAAGAAAGAATGGTTGTGTATATAAGACTCGAAATTGATTTGGGGTTTGGGACCCCAAGGGGTATCCCATGTGTTTAAAGGAGGGAGGACCTAGATGTGCTTCGGTTCGAGGAAAGACCACACGCGCGCCGCAGCCCGCCCGTCCGGTTCCGGGTTCTCAGGTCCATGGGTCGTGGGATATTATCTTTTTGGGCCAGAGAACTTTGCCAGAAGTACAGTTTGATCCCAGAAATTTCAGATGTACAGTTTGGTCCCTGAAGTTTCAGATTTACAGTTTGGTCCCTGAAGTTTCAAGATGTACAATTTGGTCCCTGAAGTTTTCAGAAAGTCAGAATTTGGGCAGTCAGAACAGAAACGCCAAGCACTCAATTCAGTCATTTATTTTGGCTGAATTACTCCTCCTATAATGGCCAATCCGTTGGTCTTTCTATCCATTTATGTTGGTGGCT
The DNA here is from genome assembly GCA_034509755.1 of Anisodus tanguticus. Lineage (NCBI taxonomy): Eukaryota > Viridiplantae > Streptophyta > Magnoliopsida > Solanales > Solanaceae > Anisodus > Anisodus tanguticus. Next base: position 6,032,672 of record CM067561.1, on the reverse strand, counting down.
TTACTACCTCCATAATGACCATTATTTGGTTGTTATGAAGGCAGTTTTCTGTCCCTTCCTCACCTATATAAATACCCCCTTACACCATTGTTGAGCATAAAGACTTACATCAGATATGCTACACGAAAATACACAACCAAAAACAGTTCTTCCTACAACTTCCAAGCATCATTTCGTTACTCAATATTCTTTACGGTAGCTCTTGAGTTTCCTTTGCTCAAGTGTTCCATTGCCGTTTTATCTTGGGAGACGAATTGTCCAGGACGTATAAATGATACATACGGGGCAATATTGTCTTAAGGACAGAGTGTCACACTCGACTCAACAATAACAAAACAGTTTCCAATTTTTCCGTCTTCAACAGAATTGTAATTTCAGATTTCTAGTTGAATTATTGAATATTTGTTTATCCTTTCGAATAATTGTAATAGTTATATACTTCCCGTACTGCTCTAAAAAGTACAATAGAGAATAGAGAGCAGAATCTCCAACAAAAAGAAAATAACTTATTTCTCACACGAATTATTGTTAAGATAGTTTTTTTTGGGGAAAGAATAATTAATTACATAAACCTACAAAGACGTGAACAAGGCATAGTAATTTCTCTTAGGGCCCGTATCATGTTACTTACTGTTTGAGGCATAAAAACATCATAAATAAATAGGTGGATATTCATACAAATGGCATTAGATTCTCATTAAAGTGTGTGTGTGTGTGAATTGTACTACAGGTGGTGCGTTGACGCCAGCCGCCAACAATGTTTTGTCTCTATGAAACAAAGTACACTTTCTTTTTTCCAAAAAAAAAGTGTAACTCCCACCTCGTGAGCCTCCACACCCCGATCCGACAGGTCTGTGAAAAAGGTAAATTATAGTGACTCAATTGATTTAAAAGATTAGACCAGTACCACGCTGCGCACAAGGTACACTTTCTTAATTCTTGGTTTTGGTACTCCACTCATGTGCTTTGTTTTACCAAATATAGGGGTGGGTAAAAAATTCCGGAGAACAATAAAAACTGAATCGAACCGGTTGTTTGGTAAAAAACAATATTTTGAAAAATCGAACTGAATCAGGATTTAGTGATTCGGTTCGGTTTTTTAATTTTGGATACGAACCGAACTGAAAAACCGAATTAAATATGTAATTAATCTTATTTTTTATTTTATGCTACTACTATCTCTTGAATCATAGCCATTGAAGTCAATCTATGAAGCTTTTATGAAAGTCGAATGCGACATGAACTTGATTAATATCACGGAAGCATTGACATAAAATGTAGGGAGAGAAAGTTGTTGTAAATTGGTAAAACTTTAAATGGTCATAACTCTGTGCTCGGATGTCCGTTTTACCCAAATTTTTTTATTTTGCGTATTTTTTCGAGACGTGGCCGGGCAAAATGCCAGGGCCGCCAATTTTTACAAAAACGTCTGTTTTCCCAATCAATTTGTGTTTTCCCTTAAATCGGTTTCTAATTTTCTTTTTTCTTTAATAAATATCTCACGATATAAAATATTATGAACAAAGGATAATTCGTATGACTCTTGAAATTCGAACATTATCTCATAAATTAAATGGAGTATTTATTATCTTCATGACAAGACTTAGGTGTTGCTTCATTTATGTGCGTCTCATAACATTTCACATACTTCAAAGATAAATTTGCTCATTTTTTGCTTATTAATCAACTAATTAGGTTAACTGATAGGCGTAGTTAAGTTCAAGTATATTTGGACCAACAACTAAATGATAAGGACATATGTGAGCTAAATTATTAACGAAAGGCATATTTCCTCAACTTTGAATATTTTAAGGTCATGTGTGACCCTTTTCCGTTTAATATATTATCGACCTACCTATTGAGCAAATAAATTTGATTTAAAAAGTAAGAAAGTGAAAAAGAGAAAATTTTATTACATATCATATTCCTATTGGACGGTATTAAACTTTTACCTTTAATTAAACTTGCTCTACCAAACATACTCAATTTTGTCATAAACACATACAAATTATTTTATTTATTCATAACAAATTATTTTATTTGTTCACCGCAAAGATAATAATAAAATTAATATTAATTTGTTCACTTTTTGTTATTTTGTTCATAACAAATTAATTTTATGAACCAATCAACAACCTCAATTTTATTTTTTTGTTCATAATAAATTAATTTTTATTTTTTTGTTATTTTAGTGGAGAACAAATAAAATAATTTGTATGTTTTATGATAAAGTTAAGTGAATAAATAAAATAATAATTTTTTATTTATTTTTATTTTTATGGTGAATAAATGAAATAATTTATATATTTTACGACAAAGTTAGTTATGTTGGGTTTTAATTTTGTCCAATAAGATTATGAAACGTATAAATAATAATTAAAAAGAATATACTTAAGCTTAAGACAGATTTGAGCCTCAATTGTCACTTTAAAAAGAAAAAGAGAAAAAAACAAAAACAAAAATTAAAAATTAATAAAAGATAAATAAATAAGTTGTATGTTAGTTTTAAGGCCAAAAGTGAGCCAAAAGGTAAGCAGACGTGTATTTTTAGCAAATTAGGGGGATGAAGGGTATATTTAGATATTTTGAGATAGTGCAGGAGCATTTTTGGCTCATTTCTATAGATTAAAATAATAATAAAATATTATAATATTAAAAAGTAAAAAATAAGAAAGATTGATATTTTAGTTGGTAAAATAGGTATATGGTTTATTGAGTGAACTTCTAAGTGTTATAGACATAATTAAGTAATTATTTTGTTACAAACAAAAATATATAATTTTATCAGATAATTTCAAATAGTTTAATGGCTATTATAGTAACAAACTATAAAATGATAGCGTACGTATATTTCTTTTGGTTTACCATGAAAATGAAAGGTGATCGATGAGTTGGTGGCTGAATAGATTTGATCGAGCTATATAGTGCTTTAATTGGTGATGGTGAAAGTAATCGTGGTAGTGGCTGCTTTGTTTGTAATTGAGTAGCAAATATTGATGGAGCTAATTAACAGTTAAATCAATTATTCGAATCGATTATTGGATTAATGATTTGGGTTAATGGGTTATTAGTTCGGGTATCGGGTGGTGTTCTACGGTTATTGGGGTATCGGTTTGACCACTTCTGTTAACGGGTAAACCGATAACCCGTAAACTATTTATTTAATTACAATTATACCCTTCAATATAAAGTCACTTGACTAGACTTAGGGTTCACTTGATTTCTCACTTCATAATAGTCTCTCACTAGCGGCGATAGAAACCCTTCTCCTCCAAGATAATAGCCAAGATAATTGAATTAGAAGCCAAGATAATAAAGGACATACTATGAGTAGAAATATGTAATTAGTACACCAGATTCCATTCATCTGTTACTTCTTGGTTACATTTATGTCTTTTCTATAAATTTATTATCTGAAGAATGTTTCTTACGCGAAAGTGCATTTTGAAACTTTAATTGCCTGAAAGATGTTTCTTATTTTCTTTAAGCATTTGGTGTTTGGCTGTGTTGCAGTGACAGTTTTTGATAATTTTGGTCCAAGTTTATTTTCGTTCTTCCTATTTCAATTGGATAATTTTATTCGAAGCTACTTTCAGTTTTGAAAATGGGTTCTTTGTTCTTGAAAAAATCCATGTAAAATCTTAACGGTTAAACCGATAACCGAATCGATAACGATCAACAACCGATTAACCAATAACCCAGTAATCGATATCTTAACGGTCTTTAATAGTTTAACATGTCTACAAATCGATAACCGATAACTTTTAACCCCGAACCGAACAATCTGATACGCAATCCTATTTGTGACTGATCAGGTGGTGACGACTTACATGGTGATGGTGATTGTGGTGGAGGAGCTAGCGTTAACCCGTGATAATGGTAACATGATAATTTTGAGGGGGTAAGGGTTAATATATATATATATATATATATATGTAAAAAGAGAGAGAGCCTAGTGATATGATTAGTCCGCTTGGACAGCTCAATTGGTTATCAAGTGGGATATTTGGAAAATATAAAAAGAGAGAGAAAATGTGTGTGTGTGAGAGAGTGAATCTTTGATAAAAGTACATGTATGTATAAAGAGAAAGCAAAAGAAAAATAAGAAAAAAAAGAACTTTTCGCCCACTCAATATTTTAAGATGCACCCACCGTCATATTGTTTTTTCAGACCCCTATTTGCATTCTTCGTCCCCTTCTCAATTTCTATATTTGTTGATCTCACCCTTCTAATTTCATAGATTCTCCTTTCGCTCAAAATACTCTTGCATGCGTACACTATGTGCTTCTCTTGTGTTTTTTTCTTCACCACTATCGTTTTCATCGCTTTCGAAACCTACTCCCTCTTCAGCCTCTCTGTCTCCATCTTCTCTCCTACCCTCAAATTAATAATAGTCCACCATTTTTCAGTGAATCAGAATACTAATAAATTGAATAGAAAATGACACAAATTATTACAATAATTATGATTGGAGATTTTTTTGAGTTGTGATACTTCTTTCTTATATTCAGTGGATCATTCTATGTCCATCCACACAGCCTAAAAGTTTCCATCTAAATCTAGACTTGGGGCTTAGTCTATATCTTTTGGCTATTCCTAATGATAGTTCTCGCTAGTAATTGTTGAATGTTTTTTTTGGATGATACTGGCTGAGGTTTTATTTGGGTAAGAGATGAATATTATAATTGTTTTCAAGTAATCTATCCTAAAGATAGTGATTTTTGAATAATATTTTCAAAGATGGTTGAGAGGTAGTGGCTACGATAAGGAGATGAAAGATAAAGAAGTAAAAGGAAAAACAAACGTATATTTAAATATTCACACGCTCAATTTTTGGAGAAAGTCATTCATTATGCCATATTAGCATGGAGCGTTTAGTAGAAACACTTTTACTAGGGTTAAGATGTTCAATAAGTACTTACCTTATTTGAGGTATTACAATGAAAATAGAAGCCAGCTTCAAGGAGTCGTCTATGTATTTAACATTTTTCCTTTGATATGTCACTCAATGATCCGTGTATGTCATACCCTTGTCTAAAATAAAATAGTCTAATTAGATCGTGCAGTGAGATATTTATTACGTACTTTGGTATATAAAGAGTATAAACAATTCGTATATTTGGAAAATAAGTGCAAGTTATGAAAAGTATACATAAAATATAAAGCGTTTACAAAAGAACTCTACGACGCATTCTAAAGAAATCATGTTATATGTGTTGGATATGTAAAGCAATACGGGAAGTAAATAAATAGTACAAGTATTCAAAAGGATAAACAAACAAGCCAATATTCAGAACTGCCGCAAGCTTGTTGAGTCTTGAATCTTGATAACCTGAAATCAAGAAACACTGCAAATTTGGATTATTACAACTGTGGCTGAGTCGAGAGATGTCTCTCTGTCTTTAAGACAAGATTGCCCGTATATATGTTTTTACGTTAACGGGCAATAGTCTCCCAAGATAAAACAATAACTCATCAACACTACAAAGCAAATAGGTTTATTCTGACGAAGAAAACAAACACGAAACGACTTGCTGAAGAATGAAAAAGGAAGGAAGAGTTTTCTGTTTGTCCATACGTTTTTGGACAGAACATGTTTCTCTTTTCTGTTTGATGTTCACTTTTTTTGACAGAACATGTTTCTCTCCAATATATAGCATAAGGGAGGGACTCCTCAACTGCCAAATAATGGTTGTTAATGGCCATTGAAGGAGTGAGTAATTCAGCCCAAGACCCAAGACCGGGCGGGCGGGCGGCGGCGGCGCGCGTGTGGGCTTAGCCTTGAACCCCAAGCACATCTAGGTCCTCCCTCCTTCAAACACATGGGTTACCCCTTGGGGTCCCAAACCTTTAGCCAATTTTGAGACTTATAAAGAGATCAATTCTTCCTTTTCCCACCGATGTGGTAGATTTATCCCACACCATATTTCCATGCCTCAAACACCTTACTTCGTGGACCAATATCTCTTTCATTTCTCAATGAAATTTGACGATTCTTGGCCCTACGGTCATCTACTCACTTAGTAGATTATGCACGTGTGAAGAGACAAAGCCTCCAACATACGGAACCCTAGTGTTTAAGTCATTAAATACGGGTGGACGCACCTCCCCACCAAAGGCAAATTTCCAACAATACGTAACTAGCAACAACAAAACCAACAATAAAAACATTGATGAGAAATTGGTTGAACAGAAAATTTGATGGCAATGAATAAGTTTTTCCTATATAAGCATGGACACATGCAACATAAATATTGTTGCAATCACTAGGTGTTTCCAATAAAATTACATAACCTATTTGGCCTATGTAACAATATTCAAAGTGAAGCATATATTTCATGTTCTTTTGAGTAATAGCAGTGAATAAATGCGAATTTAGCATATTATTACTTTCAATTGAATTCAACATCTTTGATAATGACAATAATTATACTTCAATAGCAAATAATCTGATATTGATTATATAAATCCACTGATTATATTATTTATTTAAACTCATCTCATCACATTTATCGAATAAAATAAATTAAAATTATATATAATAATAATAGTATTAATAATAATTAAAAAGTTCTCTATATTCTTGTTATCTTATACATTTATAATAATGTCAATGAACTTCTAAAAAGAAATATGTTCAAATTAACGTACTACTAAGACTAAACCTTCTCGTAACTAGTAGATATCACCTATATATATAATCTTTTTATTTCATTATGCGCTAAAGTTTGCATTAACTATAAGAAATTGTAGGTTGTTCGAGACAACTTCTTTCTAAGTGATTGTAGATATATCTTGTCCTCCTAACATCTCACTCCTATAGTTGAAAATCTACGGATGAGTAATCTGTAGATTAACGAAGAACATGTCTAAACAATCTCAAGCGATTTCTTTCATTTTTTCATCGGCGTGTGCTATTTGCACCTTCTAGAAAATGTGCTCATTTTATCTTGTCTGACTGCATATTCATCATACATCCACATCTTTGCAACATTCAACTTGTAAATATGTTAAACTTTAACGACCCCATATTTGCTATCATATAATATTATCACTCTTATAATTGTTATGTAAAATTTACTTTTAACTTTGGTATGCTCCTTCTATCACATAGTATTCTGGTAATACTTCTCTATTTCAACCATCTTATTTTGATTATATGAATGGTATATTAATTTATCATTTCAACCATTTTCTTGATTATCCAAGAAAATTGAGAGACTGACGATAATATCACTCATTGTATTGGTACGTGGCGGATAAAATTGAAGATCGCATATAGAGTCTTGTGTGATAAGAATGTGCCATCAAAATTTAAAGGCATATTCTACCGAGTGGTGGTTAGACCGGCTATGTTGTATGGGATGGAGTATTTGGCCAGTTAAGAACTCGTACGTTCAGAAGATGAAAGTTGTGGAAATGTGGATATTGCGATGGATGTGTAGGCATACTAAAGGAGATAAGATTAGAAATGAAGATATATGGGACAAGGTGGGAGTGACCTCGATTGAGGATAAGATGGGGAAGCGAGACAGAGATGATTCAGGTATGTGCAAAGGAGATGCACAGATACCACAGTGCAGATGTGTGAGAGGTTGGCTATGAATGATTACAAAAGAGGTAGATGTAGATCGAAGAAGTATTGAGGAGAGGTGATTAGACATGATGTTTCACAAGTTTAGCTTACCGAGGACATCACTTTAGATAGGAGATAATGGAGTACGTGAATTAGGGTAGAAAATTAGTATGTAATTGAATGTTGTCCTACATATCCTTTTATATTCTGCAATTATATGTTATTTCTGGTACTTCAATTATCCTATTAATTTATGGTAGTTACAACTATTTTTTTCAGACAGCCTTATCATGTTTTTATAATATTTTTCCATGAATTTTTATATCGCTTTGAATTGTTTGTTCTTGTGCTGAGGGTCTATCGAAAACAGTCTCTTTACCTTCCAAGGTAGGGGTAAGATCTGCATACATTCTATCCTTCCCAGACCCCACTTTGTGGGATTTTATTGGGTTGTTGTTGTTGTTGTATTTTATTGATACACGAGCCTAGATGTTTAATTTTTTTTGCATGTTTGCACCACATGCAATCCCGTCTAGTCTCACCTCAAACTTCACTCTTCTCATGCTGACTAAACTGTTGCAGTGCATGTATTCGATCTTACTTGAGTTACTTCAACTTATACCTAATTACTCTCTAATGTACTTCTCCTTAGTTCAAATTAGAGGTGGCCAGTGGGCCGGGTTCGGGACGGTTGGGGCAGGTTTGGCGGGATCGGGTCGGGGCGGGATCTGGTCGTGACGTTTTTTTTTTGCACTTAATTTTAAAAACAACATATATAAACAACTCAATAATTGAACAAGATAGTGTAATAAAAACATCCCAATGCTGTTTTTGTGCCTCTTATATTATTTAATAGACATGATTTTTTTTGTAATACAAATACAATTGTCAAAATTGCAACTTTGTGGTGTTGTTTAAAAGTTGCAAATTACATAGTAAAATTGCAATTAAAAAAATTACACTTTGAAAAAAAGCGTATTCTAGTTTCTTGATAATTTCCTGTGGTTTTTCGGTTGGAATTGGTATTTGTTGGTCAAATTGCTCCACGTCGCTTTCACCACCTTCGGATAAGATTTCGTTGTAGTTTTCATCTTCTTCTTCGTTGATCTTCGGTTGACTGCACTTTCTCCGCTCCACTCGTATCCAATCTCTGAATAATACTGCAATCTCCAAGTTGTTTATGGATAATGAGTGTTTGTGCTCTCCTATTTGATATCTACCGCCAGAAAAAGCGCTTTCAGACGCCATTGATGACGTTTGAATGTTCAAAACATCTCGGGCCATCATTGAAAGTGTCGGAAAGGTCTTCTCATTCCCCCTCCAATATTTCAACAAGTCTTCACGTCTTTCTTCATTGAGAACTGCTTGGAACGGTATAGAACCCTGCAAAACAAAAATATCAAACTCGCTAATTTGGTTAGTAGCGGTACGGCCGTACATTCTATTTCTGAGGCTTTCAATACTAGCCGCAGAAACAACATGTCTTTTGTGAGGTTGTGTTGAAGAAGAAGAAGATAGTATGGAAGCCGGTAGGTTGCTAGCACTTTCTTGCATTCGTCTTCTACGCTAGACAACACTTCTTCTTTAGTTTGTTTAATAGGTGGTGGGTGATTTGAATTTTTGGGACTTGGAGGTGGTAGTACTGCTATACAATCATAAATAGTTTCAATAAGTGATTTAGTACCGTCTATTTTAATAGTCGGATTTAATACAACACCAATAATATAAATAGTGGGAATAGGAATAAAATATTTATTTATTTTGATAAACATGTTTTTAATAGCTGGTTTATTCATATATTCATTAAGCAGTAAAACTATTAGAGCTATATAAAACAACATAGTTGAAATAGTATGATAATATATACCGAAAAATTCTTTTGTTGCTTGAAAAAATTTCTCTAGAAATACAATAAGTTCGAAATTTTTTCCCTAATCGTTATCTACAACCATATCAGTTGGATTTTGATTATGAGAGTTAAAAAATAAAGTTATAGGTTTTCTATAGTCATAAGCAACAAGTAGTTGCTCGTATAAAGAATTTCACCTAGTGGGTACTTTTTCTGGAATTTTTCTATAAGGTAGTTGGCAATCGTGACAAATTTTTTTATATTTTTTTTTCGTTGTATTCTATTATTTTTAAAAATAAAGTTTATAGCAAATTGTATTTTACTAAGAATGTCTTCAAAAAGTGATAGAACATCATTTACAACTAAGTTATATATATGGCACACACATTTTATATGAAAATGATATGGAAAAGATGGAGTTAAACTATTTTTAAAAATTGTAATAGCATAATTGTTAGAAGAAACGTTATCTAATGTAATAGTCATAATTTTATCAGTTATTCCGTAATAATTGCACACTTGATAAATATTTTCTGCAATAAAAGTACTAGTGTGCCTATCATCTATATATCTATACGCTAAAATACATTTTTGCATAGACCATTTATAATCTATCCAATGACAGGTTACCGTTAAATAATCATGGCCATTAGTACTACGCCCAATATCAGAAGTGATAGTCACTTTGCCATTAAAATGATATAATGAATAACGTAAATACTGTTGATATTCATGTGTAAATTTAAATACATCTCTCTTAACAGTTGATCTAGGAAAATCGTTAAAAACAGGATTATACATTTCTCTAATGTAATGAATAAAACCAGTAGATGAAGGAAATGGAAAAAGGCAAACCCTCCACATCAACTAATTTTGCTATTGCTTCCCTATCTCTATGTTTATTGTAATTAGGGCCTACAATTCCCTCCGTCGTGGGGTTAATTTGACCCTGTACTTGGTCCGGAACAGTATGTGAACCTTGTCCCGATGGAGTGGGCGTTTGTGCACCCGATTTTGAAGCCTCGTATTGGACATACCTAGGGATGGAAACGGATCGGATTTGGACTAAATCCTTCTAGATCCAGATCCAGATCCAGATCCGTTTTTCATACCTAGACCAAGATCCGGATCCATCGGATCCATAAAAATCAAATCCAAATCCGGATCCACGGATCGGATCTGGATCCACATGTAAAAAAAATTGCCTTGCTAAGAATGTAACATTGCTAAGATTTTTTTTTTGAACTGACAAACGATTTTTACTTAGCTAACAATTTACTGTGTTTCAATTTTGAAATGTTCATATGAGATATTTTGTTCGTTGTCTCATTTTGATTGTGAGCTATTAATTGAAAATGTTGGACAATGACAATAGTTGTGGAAAATGCTGACTAGTATTTTCACAATGCAGAACTTGCATGTGTTTGGAATCTTCGCAAATGAAGTGAATATAATTTTAACTACTTGTCTATGGAGATGTTAGTCATTCACTAATATAACATTGATTTTATTATCGAAGTTACCTTTTTATTTTTTAGTTTTTGAGTTAACGTGAGGATAAATTAAAGTTGTTTTGAGAATTAAACTTGCAAGGATGTACTTAGCAATTTTAAGAAAATACTTATAAAATTACATTCTAGGTTATGAATATATTTAATAAAAAATGGATCCATGGATCGGATCCGGACCGAAGACGGATCTCAAATACAAGATCCAGATCCAGATCCGATCCGTCAGAAATGGATCCGGGTCCGATCTGGATCCGTCGGGTCCAAATTTTGAAGATCCATATCCTATAAAACGGATCTGGATCCACCGGGTCCAGGATCCACTGCCATCTCTAGGCATACCTAGCTGGATGAGCCCTTGCTACGTGTCTCATTAAATCCCCCGTCCCACCGTGACCTTTTCCAATTTTAAATTTTAAAACATCTTTACAAATTTTACATCTTGCTACTTGATTCTCTACGTCTCTATCAAAAAATGTCCATGCATCTTATTTTAATGGTCGTTTTGCTGGACCTCGTCTCATACTAGAGGGAATAAGAGGCATTTCAGTTGAAGGTGCACTAGTGGGTGTGTTGTCATCTACATTTGTGGGTGTATTATCTAGATCATCGTCTAAATTAAAGTCTTCTTGAGTTTCAGAAAATAGCTCCTCATCTAAATCTAATGGTATTGTAGGAAAATGTTCAGTATCAACAAAATCATCCTGTGTAGGAATAAGATTTCGTCTAGAAATAGGATGACTAAAAGAAGTACCTTTGCCCTTGTTACCCCTACTAGAAGAAGTCTGACCCCTACCCGTAAGCATACGTTTAAATCCTTCCATTATAAATTTATAATTATACTAATAAATAATTAAAGTAAATGAAATTAAGTGCGCTAAATAAAATAAACAGGCAATAATAATTTAATGAAGGAACGAATGTACCAAACGCCGACGTAATGTCGACGTGTAATCGAGAGGTTGACTTGCCCTTGTTACCCCTACTAGAAGAAGTCTGACCCCTACCCGTAAGCATACGTTTAAATCCTTCCATTATAAATTTATAATTATACTAATAAATAATTAAAGTAAATGAAATTAAGTGCGCTAAATAAAATAAACAGGCAATAATAATTTAATGAAGGAACGAATGTACCAAACGCCGACGTAATGTCGACGTGTAATCGAGAGGTTGAAAATTGAAATTTTGCTTGATGGAAGATCTTCAAGCTAGTTGTCAACTTCACTCCCAAATGAATAAATAAAATTCAATATTTGGTAGATAATATAGACTTGTAGAGAGATAGATTGAGAGAGATTGTAGGAAGATTTGTGAGAAAATGAAGAGAAAATGAGGTATTTATAGTTGAAAAATTGGGTTAAAGTGTAAGTATAATAACTTATGGGTTAAAATAAATATTAAGGGGGTAGGGGGGTTGGGGGAGGGGGGAGGCCAAAATGTAAAATGATCGTTGGTGCAACAACTATTTGTGCAAAGGGTGGTTTCGGGCGGGATCGGGACTGGTTGGGGCCTGGCGGGACTGGGGCGGCTCGGGACGGGTCGGGACGAGACCATGTCCCTTCCCGGTTCGAGCCCTGATACCGTAAAAAAAAATTTTAAAAAAAAGTCGGGGTCGGGACGGGACCGGGGGGTGTGTCGGGGCAGGACCAGATCGACCCGGCCCACTGGCTAGCCTTAGTTCAAATTAATACCCTCACTTGGTTTCGCCAATTAACACAATACTATCAACAAATAGTACACGCCACATGACCTCATCTAATATTGTGTCGGTTAACTCATTCATAACTGGGGTATATGAGTATGTGTCAAATGTCAATTCCAGTGCATGTATTCAATCTTACTTGAGTTACTTCAACTTATACCTAATTACTCTCTAATGTACTTCTCCTTAGTTCATATTAATACCCTCACATAGTTTCATCAATTAACACAATATTATCAGCAAATAGTACACGTCATAGGACCCATCTAATATTCGGTTAACTCATTCATAACTAGGATATATAAGTAGGTGTCAAATGTCAATTCGTAGAGTAGGCCACTATTATGGAAAACTTCTTAGTATCTTTTACTATTGTTCTCATACAAGTAATGATTCATTTATACATCTCTTTTATGTTATTTATATATTAAATATGTATTCATTCACCCATTGACGAAGGACTTCTTATTGATATACTATTATATACTTTCTCTAGGTCAATAAACATCATGTGTAAATATCCCATCAATCTTTTAGCAAGAATATTTACTCTTCATTATAGATTTTAGAGGCATAATCCAAATTAACTAGTTCTCTCACTATTGTCGTATTTCTGAATTATACTCTCACTCTTTTCTAGAATTTCCTCGTATAACTCATGAGTTTAATGTCAATATCTTAAATTTTAATAAATATTGAATTCTAATTAAACCTACAAAATTGAAATGTGTAATAGCTAAAGCATTAAGAAGTTAAAGGTTAAATTCATCATATGTAAATCTTGAATTAGGCTTTGACAATGATTTTTTTCAAATATCATGCAAAAAATAATCAGGAATTTCATCTAACATTGGGTCCATCGATCGGTTTGACAAAAGTACTCAGCATTTTGGAGTCAAACGTATATATATATATATATATATATATATATATATATATATTACTTTTCTTAAAAATTAACTGATAAATAAATATATCATATGCTTGACAACCTTACGTAGTAATACCCCGCTTATAAAAAAGGTTGTTGCTGCATAAATAGTCCCAATAATTTATATTTAATTGTCAATTTTTTGTTTGTGATTGATCTATATTTATGAAAATTGCACAACAACAACATAGTAGAGTGTACGCATACCTTACATTTACCTTGGTAGGTAGAGCGGTTGTTTCCAAGAGACCATCGGCTCAAGACAAAGCACAAACATAAGAAAAGTAAAACAAAAAAATGACTAAGACATGCTAGCGAATTCTAAAAAAGAAGCAATAACTAATACATGTAAATAAGATAAACAAAATACTCATAGCAGCATAAATCAAACTACTGGAACTATAAATCAATATTGTGCCTACTAGTATGTTAGGCTAAGCGGGCCTACAATAATAACACTACAACTACCAGTTTGTAAGCGTAGGTAGGACTACGCTGGACTACCTGCTACCCTTCTACCCTAATCCTTGTCCTCCATAACCCCTTATCTAAGGTCATATCCTCAGTGAGTTTCACCTGCGCCATATCCCGTCTAATCACCTCTCCCTAATACGTTTTCGGCCTACCTCCACCCCTCATGTACCCTCCAATAGCCAACCTCTCACACCTCCGCACTGGGGCATTTGTGTCTCTCCTCTACACATGCCTGAACTATCTCAACCTCACTTCCCACATCTTATCCTCCACCGAGGCCACTCCCACTCTGTCTCGGATATCACAATTTCTAATTCTATCCCTCCTTGTATGCCCACACATCCATCTTAGCATCCTCATCTTCGTAACTTTCATCTTCTGGGTGTGCGAAGTCTTGATCGATCAACACTCCGCCCCATACAACATAGTCGGTCTAACCACCACCCTATAGAACTTGCTTTTAAGTTTTGGTGGCACCTTTTTATCGCACAAGACTCCAGATGCGAGCCTCCATTTATCCACCATGTCCCAATACGATGTGTGACATCGTAATCAATCTCTTAATTTCCTTGGATAATAGACCCGAGATACTTGAAGTTTTCTTTCTTTGAAATAGCTCGAGTACCAAGCCTCACATCCACGCTTGTCTCAAGGTCGCTCCCGTTACTGAACTTGCACTCCAAGCATTTTGTCTTGGTCCTACTCGGCCTGAACCCTTTAGACTCCAGAGTCTGTCTCCAAACCTCTAGCTTAGTGTTCACTCTGCTGCGAGTCTCATCAATCAGGACTCTGTTGTCTGTCAATAACATACACCATGGCACCTCCTATTGAATTTGTCGCGTCAGTCTATACATCACCAAGGCAAATAGGAATGGGCTAAGAGTTGATCCTTGGTGCAGCCCCATCATCATTGAGAAGTGCTCCGAGTCTCCTCCTATTGTCCGTACCCTGGTCTTGGCTCCTTCATACATATCCTTGATTGCCCTAATGTACGCCACATGTACACCTCTAACCTCCAAACATCTCCATAGAACCTCTCTAGGGACTTTGTCATATGCCTTCTCGAGCTCGATGAAAACCATATGCAAGTCTCTCTTACCCTACCTATACTGCTCCACCAACCTCCTAATAAGATGAATGACTTCTGTAGTCGAACGCCCATGCATGAATCCAAACTGGTTCTCGGAGATAGACACGTCTCTTCTCACCCTCATCTCCATGACTCTTTTCCAAACTTTCATAGTGTGGCTTAGCAGCTTAATACCCCTATAGTTGTTGCAACTCTGGATATCACTTTTGTTCTTGTACAAAGGAATAATTGTACTCCACTCCATTCTTCGGACATTCTCTCCGTCTTAAAAATGACGTTAAACAACTCCGTCGGTCACTCCAAACCTGCCCTGCCTGCACTCTTCCAAAATTCAACTGGGATCTCATCAGGCCCAGTCGCTCGTCCCATGCGCATCCTGCGAACAACACCCTGAACCTCTTCAACCTTAATGATTCCACAATACCCAAAATCCCAGTATCTACCAGATTGCTCCAGATCTTCCAACACAATGTCTCTATCTTCTTTTTCGTTCAAGGGTTTATAGAAGTAATACTGCCACCTCCGCCTAATATTCGCATCCTCCACCAGTACTTTGCCGTCCTAGTCCTTGATGCACCTCACATGATCCAAGTCCCGGGCCCTTCTCTCCCTCACATTGGTTAGACTATACAACTTCTTATCCCTATCTTTTTCCTCTAATTCCACATACAGATCTTCAAAAGCCGTCGTTTTCGTCGCCGTAACCACTAGCTTTGCCTCTTTCCTCGCCATCTTACACAATTCCCTATTCATCCACTTCTCCACCTCATCCTTGGTTCCTACCAAATCCGCATACGCTACTTTTTTTTCTTCCACCTTCTCTTAAACTTTACCATTCTACCACCAGTTCCCTCGATGCCCACTACGACTACCTCGCGAGACCCCTAGCACTTCTCTATCAACCTTCCGAATGTAACTGGCCATCCTGTCCCATATACCATTTGCATCTCCACTACTCCCCCAAGCCCCCTTGGCAATCAATCTCTCTCCCATCTCCTTTGCACTAACCATGGTCAAACTCCCACATTTGATTCTTAATCTATCATCCACAACCCTCATCTTCTTCTCCATCTTGATTTCCAAATCCATCACCAAAAGCTTATGTTGGGTTGTAAGATACTCTTTCAGAATAACCTTGCAGTCTTTACAAAGACCGTTGTCAACCTTCCTAAGGAGCAAAAAGTCTATCTGAGTCTTAGCCACCGAACTACGGAAAGTCACAAAATTCTCCTCATTCTTCAGGAACCTCGAATTGGATATCACCATCCCAAAAGCTCTAGCAAATTCCAAAAGCGAGACGCCTCCCCGTTCTTGTCCCCGAGGCCAAAACCTCCACGTCGTCATACCCCTCGGAAGTGTCCCGATATGTCTATTGAAATCCCTTCCTATAAATAACTTCTCAGTAGGTGGTATACCTCCCACCACTTCATCCAAATCTTCCTAAATATGCCTCTTATCCTCATCGTTCAAGCCCGTCTGCGGCGCATACGCACTAATAATGTTCATAGTGAACCCTCCAACGATCAACTTAATCGCAATCATCCTTTCATTATCCCTCCTAACCTCTACCACCTGATCCCTTAGCTCACTGTCTACCAAAATGCCTACCCCATTCCTATACTTCGACCTACCCAAGAACCATAATTTATACTCGTCTACATCTTTAGCCTTAGGTCCTACCTATTTGGTCTCCTGGACACTGGCTATATTAATCCTACTCTTCTTAAGAATCTTAACTAGCTCTATGGACTTTCCCGTTAAAGTCCCAATGTTCCAATACCCTATTCTCAGCCTAGCATCTCCCTTACCCCACTTACTCCCCCTAACCCTCGCCCCCGTCCCCGACCGAGAACATGACCCTAGTCTACCATCATTCACCAAAGCAACTAGAGCAAAAAATACTAGTCAAAGGTTAACGTTAAGACACATGAAAACTAATACAAAGCACAAGTTAGCAAGAATCTAGAGGTAAGTCAGGCTACTACAGACCAAAATGATAAAGCAAAGGATAAGAAGAATAAATGCAAGAATGTAAAGTCAAGATTCAATAAAATGCAACACGCAAGAATTTAACTACAAGGATAATGACAAGGACAAATATTGAGTGCGAGTAACTGGAGGTACCAACTCCAGGCCGATAGAACACGTTCACACGCTGGAACACACTGTTCACTGCCTAAAATCATTATTTCCTACCAAAAATTTTGTATCCGGAAGGCGGGAGAACGGAGAGATAGAACCTGGATGTACGTCGTGGCAGATCTGGTGGTACCTGCAAAAACAGAGCAAAAAAAATAAAAAATAAAAATTTATTCACCGGAGCTCGGAGCTCCGGTGTTAAAGTGGTGGTGGCGATGGATCGGTGTGGTGACTGTTGGCTACTGGGTTTCACCAAAGCTCAGAGCTCCGTTGCGGAGATGGAGCAAATCTGGGGGGTGGAGGATGATGGTGACGGCGGGGATGGTGGGGTTGTTTGTCGGCGTTAATGGAGGGAGCAGCGAGGGGAGAAGGGAAAGGGGGGGAAGGGCGACGGCTTGGTGGCTTCTAGTCGGAGCTTCAGAAGTGTCTTAATTAGCACAAAGATTAGGTCAATATTTTATCGGTACTATTTTTTTCACTGTATATAGGATTTGTATCTTCACAACATAATTTTTTACATATATTAATATCAACAACGGGACTATTGGTTATTATAGAGTAATCAAAACAAATGAAAGGAACTTATATCAAGTACACAATCTATAAGGAAGTATTAAGTAAAATACGTTTTATTATATGTTGTATCTTACCGAATAAAAATAATTATATGTATCTAATTAAATATTAATTATTCATCTTCGTACATTCATTATTCTTATGAGAAAATAAAACTTCATAAGTTCAGATAATAGCTAATTATAATTCAAAACTCTATTTTTATAAAATTGAAATTATTTTACAATACCATACACCACATGGCTCGAGATACACATACAATGCGAAATTAGTACATCTATATGCACAAATGTGCGAAATTAATATTATATACACATTTTCAAAAATAAATATTTTAATTCAAAATCGACATCGTCTAAACATTTGATTCATTGTGTAGCTACTCTTGGCATGAGGCCTTGATTAAACAAGTTTTAGAAAATATTTGTTCATATTGAAAGAAGTAGCAGGTGGATAATAACAAATGATATTTTGTACTAATTAATGTCTTTCTAATAGTTTATAATAATTGTGATTCTTATTAAACAGATTGTGTTACTGTAACGTTTCTTGGGGAAGTGGCTTTGGCCGGGTGATCACTGATCAGGTACCAAAAAAAAAAAAAAACCCTAATTTTCACATAAGGCGGCAAACGGCAAAACAATATTTTCCATGTATCCCAAAATTGCCCCCGTCTAAATTAAGAAAAAACAAAGTAATACCGCTCTTTTTAATTAGAACACAAGAATTTTTGGCTGGTGAAGTGTTGGATTCACAAAATTTGTAACAAAGGATAGTTGCGTCATTTCACAAATCCTCGCGCCTAGGGTTTTCATAAGCCCCTTTATAAACCCCACATTTTTATACCACCCTGATCAGCCACAACTCCAATTCATTGTCGGTTCTCTTCTCTATATCCTTCCAGCAGCATTCTTTGTATCTATCTATCTATCCATGTCGGTTTTCTCAACCCCTTTAATTTCTACTCATTTTTCCTTCTTAAGCCCTTTGTTTCTTTGAAATCTAGTGTTTTTTTCTAGTTTAATCAAGTGTGATCAGCTGATTGTTGGTGTTTGTCTACCTTTTTCTTGTTCTTGGTATAGTAGTTTTAGTTGTGATCATTGAAGCTGAGGTGATCAAGTTGATCAAAGCGATGGATCTAAGTGATAAGGTGAGTGATCAAGATCCACCCTTCAACCATTTTACTTTGATCATACTTTTTGTGTACCTATTTTGATTTTTTTATTGTTGATATATAGGGTTCGGGATCTGAAGATATGAGCAGCCAAACAGCAACCCCAGAAAGGGAAAACAGCCAAAGCCAACTGAAAACATGTGTTGATTGTAGTACCACCAAAACCCCTCTTTGGCGTGGTGGCCCTGCTGGCCCTAAGGTATACACAACATCTTGATTCTTGATCGATGATTTTTTTTCTTTTTTTCTTTCCGAATGTGTCTAATGATGTTTTTTTAATTTTGTGGAATGCAGTCGCTATGTAATGCGTGTGGGATTAGGAGCAGGAAGAAGAGAAGAGCACTTCTTGGATTGAACAAAGAAGACAAAAAGTCATCCAAGAAATCATCTGCAAACAAAAACAACAATCAAAACCAGAACCAGAACCAGAGCAGTAACAGTTGTACCAGCAGCAGTGGCGATAGTACCAGCAGCAGTAATGGTGGTACTTTGTCGAAAAAGAAGTTGTCACCTTTGCAAAGACCAAGATCAAATTCAACTCATAGGAGGAATAATAATAAGCTTGGTGAAGTTGAACAAGCTGCTTTTTTGTTGATGGCCCTCTCTTGTGGCTCTGTTCATGCTTAATTAAAACAGAGAAAAATAATTTATTGTTGTACTAGGGGCAGTGATGGTTGTACCATTTTTTTCGTTGGTGAGTGATGAGTGGTGGGTAGATGTATGAGTAGAGTGATAAAGAGAGAGCTTAATCAAGTTGGGAGCGCTCTCATTTGAATGTAGGGTTGAACATGGTCTTATCCTTTTAAATTAAATTAAATTTATTTTAGTTTAATGAGATTCCCTTGTTATATGCTTATTCATTTTATAAAAGGATCCAATTTGATCAACGATTGTGTTAATTCATATGCTTCACTTGCAAATTTACAATTGTTTGGACATGCTTGTCAATTTAGTCTGAACTGAAAGTGCCCGTTAAAATCATGATTTCAATTTAATTTCAATGACGTCAGAATTCTCTTAAAATTAGAAAAATCGTTGTTTGTAAAAGAAATTTGAACTGATTAATTAAAATACAATTAAAGTATAGAGGATGTCAAAAAAAGTGTTATGATTATTAGGGGTGAGTACGGGTACAGGGTACCCAAATACCCTATCGGAACCGACACTAACGGGTAGGTTTCGGGTAGATATATTATAATAATGGGTAGGGTCCGGGTAGTAAAATTAGGAACCGATCAATGTCGGATCCGGTTCCGATTCCGGCAAATAGAGACAGGGTACCCGGACCCGGAACCGATATCCGGAACTTATAAAATATTAAATATTTTTACTTTTTTGAGAAACATTTGGACCACTTTTAACTTTCTCCAAAATTGTTTGTTACACGCATGCACATTGATTTTCCCCACTCCAAGACGCAAATATTTCAGCTTTTTCACCCCTTTATTCTAGAATGCTCTTTGTGCCCTAAGAGAAAACACCCAAAACTCTCTCAATAACAATGGCGTTTTAGCTACACCACCAAGCTTCATCGTCTTCGTTGTTTAAGCTTTCTCTCAGGTACTTTCATCGTTGAAGCTTCATCTTTGCCTCTTTCTCTCCCTTGATTGTGTTCACGTCGTTCCTAAAATGCATATGGGTTCATATCTAACTCTTCAATTTCTTTTTAATATCCTATGCTTCTGTTCTATTTCAGGCGATACTCATCTTCAATTTGTATTACTTTTTGATTTGAAATGTAAATCTATTTTTAAAATTTGTGTATATTTTTGTAGTTGTGAAGATGAAATTTAGGGATTTACTAGTATAATAAAGCTTTTCTTTTGTATCGAAGAGCTTATGAACACGAAAATAAGTTTAATTAAGATATTTCCAAATTTATTTTAAAATCAACACGTTCAATTAATTGAGTGTCAAATTTGGTATGCAATTTTAGGTTTTGGTTACAGAATTAGCTTTTCTACAATGAATAAGTTTTCTAAAACTTCTTATAAGGGTACTAAAAACTCCGATTGCAGGCTAAAAAACTATTGGATGAAATTATTTTAGAACTCTTTTTGATTCTCATAGGCTAAAAAATTGTTGCTTATTCTGTGTTTTTTTATTTACAGGGTACCCGGGAACCTACCCGGACCCTGCGGGTCCGGATAGGTTCCGGGTAATGATTGCTACGGGTAGGTTCCGGGTAGTAAATTTAGGAACCGATCTTTTACCGGGTAGGATCCGGGTAGTTAAAAAATGTTAGGGTACCCGGACCCGCTCACCCCTAATGATTATGTCCCAACATTAGACTGAAGGAACTATCGATAATTTAATACTAGAATCTGCTTGATCAGATGATGTTGACGCAACACACAAATAAGATATGTAACTCTGATTTTCGGAGGAAACGGTGTCCTGTTTTTTGAACTCACCGATGAATATTACATTAAATATGTTATTATTGTGGTTTAGGTATTTATGTTATTGTTGCGGTATAGAATACCTAAAGCATTTCTCTTTTTAGACTCGGGTATATTGAGAGTTTTGTGATCCTTTGCCTCTACTTTTACACTTTGATTCAATAACCTTTTTCCATTCTAAAACGAAATACTGTTCAAATATATTTTGTACTATGCAAAATTGAGTAGATTTGCCAGCTCATATATATCCTTATAGTTAAATACTTTATTCAATATGCCATAACCTAATTAAGATATTAATTTATCAATTCACACCAGATCTTGACACGTGTTGTAATCCTAAGAAACCTAAACTAACCCGGCTTATTGATGGCATATTTGAGTTATTCGCACCAGCTTTTATGTTATTTGTTTATTAAAAAAATTGTCTTGTTCGTTCATAGTAGTGCAATAGAAATTTATAATGATGCAATTTCCCTCATATCAATTGGTAAATTTTAAATACGATCAAAGACAATTAGAAGTGTAGAAAAATCCATTTCATTTGTTGAGAGAGAAACCCAAACTGTGGTTGGCCAAGATTATTATTTGATCTGTCTCAATTTGTTTGAAGGTTGATCAATTTGGTGAGTCAAACAACTCTTTCTCTAATTATGATTTTTTAAAACTCTTTTCATATATTTTAAATTATTAATTATGAAGACTTATAATACTTTTTATATAGTTTTCAAATATATAAATTTTATTATAAAATATTTAAAAATTTTATGTTTAAAATTAAATTAAAGACTAAACTGTTTGACTATCAAAACTGGTCAACATTCAAACAAATAAGGAGATAAGTAGTAATATTTTTAACTTCTTATCCGAAACAACCGGCCTCCTGATATGAATTGATGAATCCTCTAATTTTCATCTCAACTTTTCTTTTCTACAGTTTAGAAGCCAACAAGGCTTGCTCGTCCTTGTACGAACGCTGCTATATAGTATTGTACAAAAAGTTAATTGGATTGTACTTTAATTACAGTCTAGACTTTTCATTTATGGGAAGAAACCTATATACTCAGTCATTTTCAATTTATATGATGTAATTTGATTGAATACGAAATTTTAAAAATAAATAAAGATTTTTAAATTTTATAATTTAAAATAAATTAAAAATATTTATGTGGTTATATATTATCTCTTTAAAGTAAAATTTAAAATTAAATTATTATTAAACAAGAAAGTGTGATTTTTTTTTTTATGCTAACGAAAAGAAAATGTGTCAAATACATTTTTATGGAGAGGATATCTTTTTACTTAGGTGGGACATCTGGCTTTCACTACTCCAACTTTTTCGTTTCTCTTCTTCATTCTCTTCTTATTCTTCTTTTCTCACTTCTTTGGTTTTCTCATTTTATTGTTTTGTTTGTTTTCCTTCTTTGTATTTTTTTATTTTTGTATTTTTGGTATGTCTCTGTTTTTCTTCTTTTCTTGCTTCGTCTGTTTTCCTTCTTTGGTTTATTGTTTCTTTGCATGTATATTTTTGTTTACTTTATATTCTTATTTAGGAATTTCAGATTTTTACCTATGATTTGAAATTGAGGTTTCAAGGATGGAATCAGTTTCTCATTTCAAAGGTGAGCTTCAACCTTTTTTTCCCGTCTTGTGCTATAGTATTGTGAGCTTCAACCTTTTTTTTGATTCTCCAGTTTCTTGTGGATAATTTCTTTATATTTTTTGTTGGGTGTATCTCCATTTTTTGAACTATTATAAAGAATTTTGCTTATGAATTTTCTTGCGCACAATTTAGAGTTACAACGATTTGGTTGTGCTTTGACTTTTTTTATTAACCAGATATTAAACTACTTCTAACTTACAATGCGTGTCTCCTCTTATACTTAAGTTTTCAATAGCTAAATCTCTGCAACTACCTTACTTTGGCTGATTTGTATGAACATAAAGAAAATGTAGATATGGTAATTATTTTTCCTATATGAGTTGGCCGTTTAAAGAATCGTAATTGAGAAAATGATTTTAAATTGGACAATTTTGGATTCCCTTTGATAGAAAGACCAGTAGTCTGATTCCATTCCTTCTCTAATTTATAGGTCCTTTTTAGTAGACTTGATTATTGGCTTGAGTGTTGTGTAGAAATGGTTATAGTAAACTTAATGAAAATTTCTGTTTATCCAGTGAAAGATGTAATATTCTAAATGACTGCTCATAAGTAACAATTATGAAAATGAAATTGAATTACGCATTTATACATGTTTGTCTTCAATGTTGGAAAATAGTAACTATTTTCTTCACTTTGTGAAGTTTCAGTCCATAATAGAAAGTTGAGAATGAGTGGAAGGTTTTTTTGGTCTGTGTGTTTTCAGTATTAGATTGAATGTTTAACTTGCGGTCTTCAGTTATGGGATTTTTCATAGTTATTGTTAACTTTCATCAAATGAATATACACATCACGAGGTGCATTTTATACTTATTCTATTCATACGACCGTAAGATCCTTAAGCTTTTTCTTTTTTACTTTGTAATGAAAATCACTTGAAAATTGAACAGTTTCCTGATCAACCGAATATAATTTGGATGATATATCAACTATTGAAGCTATAAAAAGAAGAAATATAATTTTCCTTGTTCTTTGTTTTTGAAACAAATTCTGTTTTCATAGTGTATATTGTTATTTTCTATTGCAGGCTGGCACAAGAAGGAAATTAAGAAGTTAAGCTAGACAACCATAAAGGTGATTGATAAACATGCATATTTTGTTAGAATATAGAACTTAACACTCATACTTTCTAACTGTTTGAATAAGTTATAATTTCTTCATTAATTGTATAACCAGGAAAATGTTCCTCAGTGATCCCATTCGACAAATGATTTCGTCGATGTTTAGGTAATATTATGCTCCTCTCGTGTAATATAATGCTTTCTTCTACTGTAACCAACTGTCTTATCTATATTCTAATCTTGGGTGTCACAAGTATATTGTTAATAAAGAATTTTCTTTAATTCTTAAAGAGTTTGATAAATTAATAACTTTCCAAAAGCAAAATATGAGGTTAATATAAATTTATCAGTCTATGATTAGGTATTGCACTTTAAAAAGTTCTCAAAAATGAATAAGTGTAGTTCTTTCTTCATAGAGTATAGATCTATAAATGAGTTACTGTGGAGAAATTGAAGCCTATACTTTTCTAATTCTGAAATTAATTTATATAATTAATATTGTCTGGGCAAAGGGACTATGACATTTTCTGATAATGCATATGACGTTATCTTCAAATGAATATTTC
This sequence comes from Anisodus tanguticus, assembly GCA_034509755.1. NCBI lineage: Eukaryota > Viridiplantae > Streptophyta > Magnoliopsida > Solanales > Solanaceae > Anisodus > Anisodus tanguticus. The sequence goes on along the minus strand of CM067561.1, from coordinate 6,007,960 downwards.
ATCAAGCATTACTATGTTATGCATCAGAAAGATTTAGCAAATGTGAGAAATAAGATGATATGTTACTATTTGAATGTGAATATGATAAGGCGATTCTTGAAAGAGTCTTCATTTTATGTGATTGGATGAGATATCCATATTCTATTTTATCCTTGAGCATTTTTACTATATTTGATTGTCGCCTGTTCCTAATGTCAGTAGGTGACTGCTTCATTAGAATGAATGTGCCAAATTTGGAAGATTGGATATACTTAGTGGAAATCGTTGGAATTCTATGTCACGAGTCATATGTGTTCTTTAAGCTAGAACTATTCATCTCCCTTCTATCTTAGGTGTTGTGGTGTATTTCCTTTTCATACTCTTTGAAATTAAATCTACTTAAAAGTTTCTGATTTCGCTCATGTGAACTTTACAATTTTAGGCTGAGGATGTAATAATAATTTTGGTCTATTATTTTTCAAAATGCTATTTCTCCAGCTGTTGGTGTGATGCCAGCAATGTCCTCCATATGCTCTTCGATGTCACATAACATTACCTAAACAAAATGACATCAAGTGCACTGCATAAAGATCAGAATGAGCTTTTCCTTTTGTCTTCCTGAATGAGATGATAATATTATCAGATTTCAGTTGCTATTGCAGGTGGTTGTTTAAACTGAAAATCTGCATTTCACTGACCTAGCGAGATTTGGATCTATTGATGAGAGATTAGATGAGTATGGATGATTGTTATTATACAATCTAGAAGTGAAACACCAGATGCTTGCTGTTTTGAGACAAAAGGCTTTTTTTCAAATAAAACTGCTAAGGTTTAAGGTTATATTAGATTATTATTCAATGTTTGGTGCTTCCATTGTCTATAGTAACCGACAAAGGTCTGAGGTTCATTTTGTATGACAAATGAGATTTCTGATGGTAAAGTAGTGAGATCTGAGCGAATATTTTGACCTAAATCATTATTACTATTTAAGACAATGCATTATTCTGTTGCGAACTTACATATAAATGTATGTATTAACGTGATTCTGGCTTTGCTAATGTGGAATAGCTTGGGCGACTGTTAAGAGTTCTTCAAGATAAAAAGCAACAACATACTGCTTTATATCTTTCAACATGGAGGAACAAAAATTGCATGTGGTGGTAAAGTTGGCCGCCAAATTCATGGACGACAGCACTTTGCTGCAAGCCCTCATGTCGACAGATGTCTATGTTGTGCACTTTATTTGAAACCAAGGAAAATTGCAGAAAGTAGTAACATAAATATTGTTGTTCTATTATAGATCAAGTCCTTCCACAATCTTGAGCTTAGCCGAAAGACCAAGAAAGATATAGGGATATGTTTTAGTACTATGTTCAATAAAATGAAATCATTTACCTTATATTCTTACAGGTGGAAACTTTTTACTATGAAGTGATAATCGACTATAATGAAATCTTTGTTTTGAATTTGATTGGATAATTTCAATTTTATTAGACTTTACTGGTGTTACTTTGTATTTCATCGATATAGCTATAGCTTTATGTTCCCCGTATATTGGGCTCGTGCTCACGGGCCATGCCCCTCTAGTTTAAATCTATATTATGTATGATTTATTTCTCTCAAGTCGGCTTATGTTCCATTTTGCTCTCTAGGCGTTTCCTCATGATTTTTTTGGGCCAAATATGTTTCCAAAGTACGCGCCTAGGACTAATAGGCCCCTCAAAGTATGTGCGTGCGATCAAATATTTCCAACTAAATATGCCCCTCAAAGTATGTGCGTGCGATCAAATATTTCCTTCCTATGGGGCTGGATAGTTTTGTTGGTTTTCGTTGGGTTCATGTACGCAACGGAATTTGAAAAAAGTTTGTGTTTCAAACCCAACAAGCGATGAATTGTAGGACGATTATGTAGTAATATAAAACACGTCAATACATAACATGTATATAACCATAATACTTTGATAGAATACTTACGGTTTGAAAACTCTAGAGTCTTTTAGTAATTTTCGAGGGTGCGCACGCAATTGATCCTCGACAGCAAGTTCCAAGAACTCCGATGTATACCTCCTTCGAACAACTAGGAAATTTGACAGAGGTTTAAGAGAGAGTTTTATTCTAGGACTCTAAGACTTAGAATAATATATGAATAATGTGTCTAATAATGAATGAGGAGGCGCTCTATATATAGGTGAAATTAGGGCAAAATTCAGATTTTGGGTTGGGCTCAAAGCCTGGCCCAAAACGAATTGCAGCAGGCCAATCTGATTTGGCCTGCTGCCCAATTAGCGCTGCGGCGCTTTTCGCACTTTTCACAAAATATTTTTAGCACAGTTTAATTAAATCCAAAATCCAATATTTACTTAATTAAATAATTTCCATCAAATAGAAATTATCCCATAGTTATTATTAATTTAAATATCTCGATTCCAAATCGAATATTTAACATTTTCTCAATACACCCTTCAATCGAAGAAACAATTGACATAGTGTTACCCTACATGTCTTCACATATCAACACTAATCATAGTAGGGTCTACACGGAGCTCCTAGACGGCGCTGTAAGACGAACTCAATATGTGAAATATATTTACGCGAATCCAGTAAACTGAACCTCTATGTGGGAGGATAAAATCCTTTCATTCTCGACGCACTCGATCAAGTTTGGATTTGCCAAGTGTCTATCCAAATGGCTTGATCATTATATCTCATCTATATTGGTTGACAACAAGACCATATTCTAGATATGTCAATTGCGTTGGCCAACTACTTAGTCAACCCAATATCACTGAGAAGCTGAGTGTTCTCTCGAATATACACTCGAGGAATGAATCCTAATCTTGGCTCAACTACCACCTTTAATCCACATCGTAATGTACTCAATACAAGCCGTATCTCAACCTATAAGGCATTTGAGCTTAGGACAAGATCAAAGTATACTACTCTGTAGACAAGGTGTGTATTGACCTCAAGTCTAAGGACTTCTATCTCCCACACGCTGATCATACTTTAGACATGTATAACAAATAATATATCAACAGGGTATACCAATACTTCCAAAGTATCCATGTGTCCATCACGAGTAGCCATTACTCGTAGCAGGGGAGACATGCTACATCCTCTAAGGATGTGATGCAGACCACATGTTGACTTATCACATATCATCGATATCCCATTTTCGATGATCATTAATCGAAACTATTTTAAGAGTTACGTTATAATATTAATATCTCACACTATTAATATCAACGTAACCTCTAGGAATGCATATTATAGAATATTGCAAACAATCAACTAATAATTCAATAATTGCAAATGCCAAAATATTAATCTCCATTAATTATAATACGAACGTGTATAAAGTACATTTGTCTAATATAGATTGTCTCTAGGACATACATATACTTTCAAATTTTAGGTCTCTTAGATTATTATACACATGTCAAGATCTAGTGCTAATAACTAATTATTCTTGTAAGTAGGTTAAGTTGGAGAACCATTTAAATAAGGGCATATTTAGACCAATTTATTTTATGGTAATCGCATATGTGAGCTATAGTAACAGTCTACATAGTACGAGAGCGTATTTGGACCTTTTCCTCTACTTTTTACTCTTCACTTCAATGACCTTTTTCCTTTTGAAAATGAAACATTTACTAAAGGAAAAACAAGAGGATGCCGTTTTCAGAAAAAAGTATCTAACATTTTCAATTCATATCAGACATGCTGAATTAATTTAAGGAACATGTCGAGTTATTGTTTTTAGATAGGATTACAGGAAGGGGGAAGTGAATTACACAGTCATCCATTAATAAATCAGCCGTATATTTCAAAGTTGCAAAAAAAAAAAAAAAACTATTTTACAAGCCATTTTGAGTCTTTGAAACACATCCAACCGAACTAATGTGTAATTGTTCTGGATTGGAAGTTGAAGTATTATTAATATTGATTTACATTGCCTACTTGTTGATTAAGATGAATATCCCACCATAATTAATATGAAGGCATGTATTCATATTTGAGTTAGACCAATAATGTGATTGCCATTCAAAAAGAAATTGGAGGGGAAACAAAAATAGGGGTAGTAGGACACAAAATGGAGATGAAGCTCAACATATTTGTTTTCAGCTATTATTTAGTTTGAATTTTCAGAAGAAAGGAAAACTTAAACTCACTTATCATCCCGGAACAAAGGCTGAGGAAATGATCTCTTATAGTAGTTATAATAATTTGTACGTAAAAAAATGACCTTACAAATATTTCTTATGCTAAGTTTATAAATATCCCGTGAAAAGAGCCATATAATTAAAATAGCATTTTTAATGAACCACAGAACCGATCTCTCATATCCAGCTAAATAGGAGACACTAGAGAACATTGAAATTACCAAATAAAATCAAGGAAAAAACTTGAGCATTTCTCTGATCACCAAACGAAGAGTTAATATATGAAGTAGAGTATGGCATTGCTCTCCTTTTTTTTTTTTTTTCCCAGAGTAATGTTGAAAGACCATGAATAAAGAGAGCCAACTTGGGTCACCTGATTGTAGGTGATCAAGAAAAATGGAACCATTAGACAGAGAATTGGGATATAATAATATATGTTATCTTCCTTTTTTTTTTTTTTTCAATATCAGCTTCCCGGCTTACACCAGCCAGACTATTTCTGGAGATAGTAGTCCCGACCCCTCAACACTACTACCAGTAAATCGCGGGATGTGCCTGAATGACCAGAGTTTGAGAACAGAGTAACTGATATCACTTACAAAGTCCTACACCAGAAGAGAGCAAATTGCTCCCACCAGGGTTCGAATCCACGCTGCAGGCCTCCAGCTGAATTTTAAGTTCCCCTCCTCTGCCATCCAGCTATGCCCGGAGGACTCCTTTTTGTTTTCTAGTTATACCAAATATAGTTAGATTAATATGGAGCTATGGATGAGGGTCTTTTAGATAGGAGAGAGAAAGTAGTAACACAGAGATAGTAAAAGTAGTCTCTTTAAACGCAATTCCATATTTTTCTCCTCTTATTTGGACAAACAAATCTTAACATGGATTAACAATCCAATATTACTATAGATGGAGTTAATGCTGCTATCAAATGCAAAGTGAAATTATTCTACTGCAGCTTTTAAGCAAGTAGCTATTGATGTATGTGAAAGCCATAGTGTCATTCAGTAAAGTCAGTTTGGCCATCATTCAATCGAGTAGATGTACTAGTCACCCTCTTAGTTTGTGATTCAGATTTTAATTTAACATCATCAACAACAATTATTGTGACCCAAATCCCGATTCCCAAAATCCACTATCCAAATAAACTCCAAAGTCATCTGAAAACTTCTCAAACTCATGGCATCTCCAATGCCGATTGCTCCAGCATTTTCATTTGATTTGCTGAATGTAACTTTTCTAAACCGCATATATACGAAAGCATGAAAGTGAAGTTTTAGAATTGTAGCGATTCCAGCAATGTGAGTAGCACTAGCAGCCATGGAAATGCCTAATTCAAGATGGTAATCACTTAGCAAATCCATATTATCTCTATTCTTTATCCTACCTAAACAATTTTTAAAAATGAGAATTGTAAAGCACATTTTCTATGGAATTTTGTGTGCTTGGACAAGAAAAAGAAAATTCTCTGTGTCTATCTTATTCAAAATTGTTGATAAGAAATATATACAGCTCAAAGCTTTGAGAAAATCTCAAAATAGGTAGATAGTGGCAGGGACGTGTTTCAACTATATTTGAAAATATGCAACTCTGAGGAGATCATTTTAATTGAACGGCTTTCCCTTCAAATGGGCTAGTCTAATTTTTACCCTTAAATGGGTTGCTCTTTAATTTTGGCCTTTAAGATCGAATTCATGTCTGCAGGGCATAAGTTATTTAAGGGCACAAGACATAATTTATAGTATATTATGATGCGAAAAAATAAATTTATAATCGACGAAAAAATTATTTATTATGAGGGGTAAAAATTTAAGACAAGCACAAGATAGGGAAAAAGTGCAAATGACCCCGAAGCAATTCTTTGCAAAAGAAACCCAACTTTAAGAGGCCCATATAGCCCTAAATCGAATTAATCGAACCAAAATTAAGAGAAATCAAATCGAACTGAACCAAATTAAATAGAAGAAAAAGGATCAAATAATTTCTTCAACTACGGGAAATAGATCACTTTTGCCCAACCATTTTGACATGATGTGCATCAGATATAATCTAAGACACGTTGTGAGGTCGGTAAGTTGAAATGCATATAATATAAATTCATAAAACAATATTAAGAGATCCAACATGTAGGAGACAACATTCTCTAACAACTATTAGTAGTTGGAGAAATAAAAGAAAACGGTTTACCATTTCGCGAAGAAATAACTATTTCCATTTCTACGTCACATTCTCTAACAATTTCGCTAGTTTTTTTTTTTTTTTTGTATAAGCCAGAATGACGTTTAAAGAATATGGCATATAGGTTAGCTTCTTTTTTCTATTTTCTTTAATGAAATTTTTTGGCGTCCGACAGTCTGCTTACCCTCGATGCTAGAATACAATAAAATCTATTGATCAAATGTTTTCAAGAAATGTAACTTACAAAAAGAAAATGGAATAGCATGAGTATTTATATACATAGATTGAAAGTTTATTCAAAGTGGTAATTGAATTTGTTGCCAAATATTGCAATGGAAAGTAATCGTTTAATCATATTGAAAGTTATCGTAGAAAATTTAAAGTGACTTGATTCTCAGAATATGAGTTTAAGTAAGTAACATCAATGAATCTGAAATTCATAATGATTATAGTAGAAAATTTAAATTGACTTGATTCTTAGAATATGAGTTTTAAGTAACATCAATGAATTTGAATTTTAAGTTTAAAAAGGCGCATTGTTTAAGATACTAAGTAAATGTCACGATTCATTTTACGGATCATGATGACACCTACACTATTCCCTCGGTAGGCGGATCATCCTCAAAATTTTCTACTCAATTATAAAATGAAAAGCAAAATAAAACAACAATTTAATACTTAAACTGTCTTGCCATAGATAATAAATCATAAAAAGTGCAGAAATTATCAAATTACTACAAATCAAAAACCAGGTCTAAACTTGTACAAGAGCGTCTACATAAATATTATAAAGTTTGAAATTTAACAACTGTCTTGAAAAAAAATAAGAACAGAATGGTAATATAGAAGGAGATCCAGGATTGCTGATAGGTCGGGTGGCTGTCACAACTCCTTTCGGGCGTCGTGATGGCACCTACAATTTCCCCACCGGTAGGCGAACCACTTCCCAAACAAACAAGCATAACAATAACTTAAGCAGAAATAGAAGAAATAACTAATTAAATTGTTGTGCCATATAAATAAAAGGATTTATAAAATATTTAAAATCCACTTATTACATTATCAAATGATCTGGTCTGGTCAGTACAAGAGCCACTACTACATAAAGGAAGAAATGTTTGAATACTGTCTCATAAGTGCAAAATAAAGACAGGAAATATGAAGGGAGAATCCAAGACTGTTGAGGATGGACAATCTCATCATGAATACTCAAATCCACCGCCTCGGACGTCAGCCACGAGGTCCGGCAGTAGTCGATGGTACTGTATCTGCATCCAAAAAGAATGCAGTAAGTGTAGTATGAGTACACAACGTACCCCTGTGAGAATCATAGGCCAACAACAACAGAATACATGTAACATACATAAATATCAAGTTGACACACATGTATCCCTAACCTACACAGTCTGATTAAGCACATAAATCACCTTCAAATAATAGGTATGGTTCAACACTTAAGCAAACTCAGAATCATAGAAGTACAACACAACACGAAATCACCTTATCACAATAGAAATTTCAATCAAGTACAAATATCATGATTATAATGTATGTTAATGAATGATATACATGAATGAAATGGTACCTCTCAATCGACCTAATATACACATGCTACCGGACTTTGCCATGAAACAATGACCCATGAGGGACCCGCGAAGTCTATATATCACTCACAACCAACTGGATGATCCATCGATATAGCTAGAGCATCAATCATAGACTCATTCGTCGAGCCATATCAATCATCATCATCTCAGTATTTCAAACTATATCATAACAATATCATTACCTCGTTCCAAGTCTCATCGGACCAATAACATTCCATACCACTTCATTTCAATATCAGAATAACATGAGTATATGAATGCAATGGTAAATAAGGAAGTAACCATGAAGTATGGGATGCAATCAAGTTCAAGAGATGAATAACACATGCCTCAGAATTATCAACAACACATAATTTCACATAATCAGTCTTTTATATCAGAAGGCATATATGATGAGTAATTTCAACAACAATCACAAATAATAGCAATCATGGACACAAGCTCACATAACAACAATTGAGATCAATCCTAAGGATGATCCCCCAAAATAGTTCAACACTAGTATCCACCCAAGTGCTCATCACAGTTATTAAGGTGGGCCCCCATCACTCCCAATACCTCTCATTATTTATATATACTATATGCTTCTATCAGAGTCTAATAGAAAAAGTTGTAGTCTACCTCAAAGGAGAGCTGGTGCCACATACTACTCTCAAGCCAAGGCCTTGCCCTTGCGAAGTGCCTCCGAACGTTCGTAGTCTATTATTATAGATTTCACGTTAACACAATATTCTAATACATACAAAAGGTACAACCTTTCAAAGAAATCGGATACCCGACCCCAAATTAACCTCGGTCCCATAATGGTAAACTCAAAATATTAATGCTACAAAAGCATAGTAGCGGTCCAACTAGTCATAACCTTAAGTTTGAAAGTCATCTAACTCTAATTAGGTCTTCAATTGCCTTTTTAGATCAAATATCCCCAAATTAGGCAAACCCAAGAAATTCCCCCAAAATTCATGGAATTAAATTAACAAAGTGAACATAGCAATAGGTTATCCTATCATTAACAAACTTAAATCTGAAATATCACATCATAAAGCCCCAATTTTGGCCTCCAATTCCACCTATTTAGTCCTCTTAACTTTAGTAATAAAACCATAGGTTTTAACTTCCCAAAACATGATAACAACCTAAATTTAAAGATGGAATCATGAATAGATAATGAAAATGAGCTAGAATCCTTACTCCAAAGTTGGAAATCATGCCAAGCGTTGATTTTCCTCCCAGTCGAGCTTAGGTTTGTGAGAAGATGAGATATGGAAAGTTAATTCGAAGTAGGGTCTTTTATTAGGTTCTGATACAAAGATTCCGCTTCAATGTCTACAGAAAAATGACCACAAAAGAGACCCAACTTAATGTACCACATTTTTGCGAAAACGGAGACGACACCGCAGAAATGGCTCGCCTATGCGTACAAAACTCCTCAAAGGTGGACCTTTCCAATATTCTCATGGCTCGCATCTGCGGACCAACTTCCGCAGAAGTGGCCAACACTCGCTGGTGCGATTGCACCAGAACCATAAACTATAGCAAATAATAAAATTTTCTATCCAACACTTGAAACTCACACCAGACCTCCCAATATAAACCAAATATGCTACTCAAGTGTAAATGATGCTACAAATTTGCTCGCGCACTTGAAATTTTCATACGACCAAGCTAAGGTATACTTTTCTACAAATCCACTAAATTTCTCAAATTCCACAAATTTTCAAATAAGGACTCAAAACTCATTCGAATACCTCGGGAAGCAAACCGAAGACTTGACTAAGTCACAAATGACGTTACGGACCTACGGTAGCGACGGGACTCATAAATGAACCCATATACTCAAAAGTCAACTTTGGATCAACTCTTTTCATTTAAAACATATCAAACTTAGGTTTTTCTTCCGAAACCTATCAAATCTCCTCGAGAACCATGCTTCCCATCCCTGCAAGTCACAATCCCCATATATAGTCTATGGGAAGGGAAATTTGGTAAAGTAAAGGTCTTTAGCCAAAAACAACCGGACGAGTTGTTACATCAGATACCAATTAAATAAATGTTTGTCCTCGAATGGAGACAAACTGAAGGGAAAACATACCAGAATTAGTAAAAAAGTGATGGTATCTACTCTACATATCATCCTCGGTCTCCCAAGTATCATCCTCAACAGGTTAGTGCTTTTATTAAACTTTCACAGAAGCAATTTCCTTCCATCTCAACTTTCTAACCTGCCTGTCCAAAATGGCCACATACTCTTCTTCAAACTCCAAATTATGATCAAATAACACGGAGTCCCATTTAATGATATATGACCCATCAACATGGTACTTCTTTAACATGGAAACATGAAATACTGGATGTATACCTGAAAGGCCTGATGAAAAAGCCAACTCATACACCACCTTACCAATTCTCTAAAGAATCTCAAATGGCCAGATATACCTCGTACTCAACTTCCCCTTATTGCCAAATCTCATCATGCCTTTCATAGGCGACACCTTCAATAGAACCCGATCACCAACCATCTACTTTAAATCTCAAACCTTTCGATTCGCATATTCCTTTTGTCTACTCTGAACCACTAGGAGTTTGTCTTCGACCATCTTCACCTTCTTTAAGGAGTCTCTCAACAAATATGTACCCCATGGCCTCACTTCAAATGCATCAAACCATCCAATTAGAGAATGACATATCCTATCATATAACACCTCAAGTGGCGCCATCTCAATGCTAGAGTGATAACTATTGTTGTAAGCAAACTCTGCCAAAGGTAAGATTTGGTCCCAATGACCACCAAAATCAATCACACATGACCGTAACATATCCTCAAAACTTGAATGGTCTGCTCGGACTGACCATCCGTTTGAGGGTGAAACGTTGTGCTAAGATCCAAATGAGTACCAAACTTCTTTTGCAACATCCTCTAAAAATGAGAAGTAAATAGAGTAGCCCGGTCTGGAATAATATAAATGGGCACCACATGCAACTGAACAATCTCTCTAATATAAATCTTGGCTAATTCTCAGAATTGTAGGTCGTCTGGATCGAAACGAAGTGTACCTACTTAGTCAACCTATCCACAATAACCCAAATGGCATCAAACTTGCCCAAAGTCTTCGGTATCCCAACTATGAAGTCCATAGATATCCTCTCCCATTTATATTCGGGTATGGACATCCTCTGAGTTATACAATCCGGTCTCTGGTGCTCATACTTAATCTGCTGGCAATTCGAACACTAAGACACAAACTCCACAATGTCCTTTTTCATCCTACCCCATCAATAGTGCTGCTTCAAATGAAGATACATCATTGTTGCACCTGGATGAATATAATATATAGAATTGTGAGCCTCCCCCATGATCAATCTCGTCAATCCTCCAACACAAGGTACATATACTCTTCCCTTGATCCTCAATACTCCCTCACTATAAAGCATAGCCTCCTTGGCTTCCCATCGTATCACCTTATCCCTGATCTTGCACAATTTCACATCATCAAACTATTGGGTCTTGATTTGCTCCAAAAGAGATGACCTTGCCCAACACAAGCCAAAATCCTATCCGATTTTAAAATATCAAATCTCATAAAGTTGTTGACCAAGGACTGAACTTCCAAAGACAAAAGACGCTTATCAACAATCAAATACGCCAAACTCCCTATACTCATTGCCTTTCAACTCAGGGCATCTGCCACCACATTGGCCTTGTCCGGATTGTAATGAATAGTCATATCATAATCTTTGAGTAACTCCATCCACTCGCGCTGTCTAGAATTCAAATCTCACTGACTGAACATATGCTAAAGACTACAGTGATCGGTGAATACCTCACAATAAACCCCATATAGATAGTGCCTCCAAATCTTTAATGTAAAGACTACCGCTAGTAACTCCAAGTCATGAGTGAGGTAGTTCTTCTTCTACACCTTCAACTGCCTCGATATATATGCTATCACTCTGCCCTCCTACATCAATATATAACCCAAACCAATCCTTGAAGTATCACAATAAATAATGATGTCCTTCTCCTCTATATGTAGGGTTAAAATCGGGACTAAGGTCAAAATTGACTTGAGCTTTTGGAAGCTCTCCTCACACTCATTAGACCACTGGAAAGACATATTTTTCTAAGTCAACTGAGTCAAGTGAGAAACAATAGATGAGAAACCCTTGACGAACCGAAGATAATAACTTACGAGACCCACAAAACTCCAAATCTCAATCACTAAAGTAGGCCCAACCCAATCTCTGTTCCTCAATCTTCTTCAAATCCACCATGATACCCTCCTTAAACACTATATGCCCTAAAAATGCCACAGAACTGAGTCAACTCACATTTTGAAAACTTGGCATACAACTTCTTTTCCTTCAATATTCCAAGAACCACCTTCAAATGCTTTTCATGGTCATCCTTACTCTTAGGATACACCAGAATGTCATTAATAAAGCTAATAATGAAAGAAATCCAAATAAGGTTTGAATATCCCATTTATCAAATCAATGGAAGCTGCGCGGGCATTGGTAAGCCCAAAATAAATTACCAAGAACTTATAGTGGCGATAACGAGTTCTGAAGGCCATATTCGGAATACCCTCTGCCCTAATCTTCAACTGGTGATACCTAGATCTCAAATTAATTTTGGGAAATACTGATCGAACAAATTATCAATGTGAGGTATCATATATTTATTTTTGATGGTGACTTTGTTCAACTATGGATAATCTATACCTTCTTCTTCACAAATAGAATAGGAGCACCCAGGGAGACATAATGGGTATGAAGAAAACCTTTTCTCAACAAATCTAATAACTGCTCCTTCAACTCTCTCAACTCAGCTGGAGCCATATGGTACGGTGCAATAGAAATGAGATGAGTACCTGGCTCCACATCAGTGCAGAAATCAATGTCTCGATCCGATGACATACTAGGAAAATCCATCGAAAAGACCTTAGAAAACCCATTCACCACAGGAACAGAATCAAGTGGAGGAGTATCCACATTAGTATCCCGAATATGCGCCAAATATGCCAAACAACCCTTATCAACCAACTTCCTAGACTGAAGAAAATTCTTCTTTGGTGCAGGGCTTGGAGTACCCTTCCATTCTAATCTCGTGTTACATTCCATAATTTTGGACTATGGTTTGAACCGCTCGACGTATGTAAGTAGACCCGAGTCTGGAAGAATTTTGGTCATATTTAAGTATGCAAATAAAAAGCTCGTTGTATAAGAAGATGAAGTACCAAAATTATTTTAGAATTGAAAGTAGGATGACGGTGATATTTTGTGTGTGGCAAAATGCTATGGATTAATGTTATATCACATGACCATAATAATGAGTATGTGAAGTATATGAAAAGTGATTAATATTTATGTAAAGTGGGAACAAGGAATTTATTATCAATATGTTAGTGGGAGACAGTGAATAATTATAAAACGGAGGGATTAGTGTATGGATTGTCATTCCACGTGGGACCATGACAAATAAACTAGCATTTGATTATTAGTAATGAATGTAATATTTGATGACTACTAAAGCATAGGGGCTGGTAGGTTGACACGTTTTGGGATAATAAGTCTAGTAAGCAATAAGTGTAGAAGTGGGGTCCACCAAGAAGATATATTTGGAATAATTTGTATTTGCTAACTTCTTATGGAAGAAAAATGTATTAAAACAAATGTAATGTACAACAAACAAATGCCCAACAAATATTCTGTAAAAGGAAATATATCAAGTTTCAACGCAAAGAAGTAAAGAATACAAAGAGCGACTCGGAAGAGTGAGGCCATAAGGTGGAAGAAAAGTATTTTTTGGTATATAAAATAAGAATTATCATCTCCTAGATATATTTAATTTCACTCAGGTCATAGTTAAATTGTTAGATGAGAAAGTACAGAATTTCTACCGAAAATCGTAGTTGATGTTGTTATTATCGTATGGACTTTTGGTGGTTGTTTTGAGTTGTTTTGTGGGCTTGAACTTGGTGGAGTAACCTGAGAATATTTTTATTGTTGTTATTGACATATTCATGAAGAAAGAAAAAAGATTTAAGATATACTTTTGTTAATCGTAAACCGAGCTTGCCGCTCGTTGAATTGTTGGGTTATTTGAAGAACCTATTAAGAAGTTATTATTTTTTTGGGTTGCTATTATGACTGTCTTGAACTTTTGGGAAGTTGAAAAAATAAGGGAGATGCTACTGTTTTGTTATTGAATAAAATTTATCATTCGAAATACGATCATTATATCACTTGTAAAGTGACGTTAGTATCGTTTCATCGTTGTAGACTAAGGAGCATCGAGATAGGCTTGGTTGTTGTTGGACAGAAGGTTACAAAGGTATGTTAAGGTTTTTCTTTTCATACTTGGCATGGTCTCTTATCGAAAGTAATCATGAAACATATTTATGTCCCAAAAAGAGTTCCGATTTCATTTCTTTAGAGTTATATTTCTCTCTTATCCTATCTGTCCCTTGTCGGGAGTACTTTTAGTATTTAGAGCTTATTGTTGGGTAGTAGAGTTATTCATAGTTGTATATGTCTATTGTTGATAGCTGTTGGGTTGTTATTAAGAGCGACACCGAGCCTAAATGGCCGGGTAGATAACACTGAGCCTATACGGCCGGGTAGATACACATCGAGCCTCTTATGGCCGAGTAGATACACACCGATCCCTATATGTGGCCGGGTAGATGTGAGAGTATATTATGTATGTAAGTTGTGTAGAGACAGACAAGAACATTCCAGGTTACCTCTGACTTTTTCTTGTTCAATAAACTTATATTTTAGTTATTTAGCCGCCTTACATACTCAGTACATTATTTTGTACTGAAGTCTTTTTGTTTATGGACGCTGCATCATGCTTGCAGGTTCTGAGATGCAGGTAGAGAGGCCTCCTGAGTAGTACGTCAGAGTTCAGCCGAATGGTAAGCTTCATTCAAATTGGAGTTACCATGCGACCTACCTATTATATATATATATATATATATATATATATATATATATAATAGGTAGGTCAGGTTCCTGTCCCGACCATAACATAATTAGCCTTCTCTAGAGGCTTGTAGACCTATTTATTTTGTTGTGTATGTCAGTATGATGGCCTTTCCAGCCCGTGTATACATATATATCTTTTGGGTTGACTTAGTTTCAAAAGAGATAGATGTTATTACAGATTGCGCAGAGTATGACCTTGTTGGCCTAAATTAGTGTTGTCTTCAGCATCCACGAGTTATAGATGGTTGACTCGGATCCAAGTAGGGCACTGGGTGCAGGCTACCCCTCATGGTTGGGGTGTGAAAAATATGATATCAGAGCAGGTCATGTCCTAGAGAGTCTTCAAAGGCATGTCTAGTAGAATATTATTTATGGATGTGTTGTGCACCACATTTATAAATGGGAGGCTACATGATATTTAGGATGGTTACCTTCTCTTCTTATTCTAGATCGTACGATAAAGCTGAAGTGTAAGGAATTGGATTCTTAACCCTTTGTCTTGTTTTGGATACAGTGATGCCTATGAATAGAAGAGCTTCAGCTAGCCAAAAAGGAAATGCGGTAGCTGATGAGGGTACAAGTAGAGTACAATCTATTAGTGAGGGCCAGAGTGTGGCCAGAGTGTGGATGTGATACCCTCACAGGATCCATTGAACCCTCAAGCACCAGAAGAATAGATGAGGGAACCAACACCTCTGGTCCCTCTGTTTTAAACTCACGACGTGGAAATGGATATGTGGACTGCAACACGGTTGCTGACTTGTCTAGTGGCTGCTCAGGCCCAGCCCCAGGGTGTGGGTGTTTGATCTTATAATAGAGTAGTTAGTGCATGGGTTCAAGATTTTATTAATCTGGATCCTCCAGTGTCTACGGGGTCTGACCCGAATAAAGATTCGCTAAACTTCTTGGATGAGATGTACCAGAAATTATAGGTGATACATGCTACTGATACTAAGGCAGTAGAGTTGGATTCATATAGATTGTGGGATATTGCGATTGTGTGGTATGAGACGTGAGCACATTCTAGAGAATCGTGTATGCCATAAACAATATGGAAGGAATTTTCTGAAGCCTTTCTGTAACATTACATACTGGTAGAGTTTTGATGGGACAGGAAAGATAAGGTTCTCCTTGTACAGCAAAGTAGTATGAGCGTATTGTAGTATAGCCTTCAGTTTAATTTGTTGGTTAGGAATGCCTCTACGATTGTAGCCGAAATGAGTGATCGAGTACACCAATTTGTGAATGGTTTGGGACCATATCTAGGTAATGAATGTACTACAACCTTTTTGAATGCAGATATGCGTATCTATCACATCCAGGCCTATGCTTAGAATCTGGAAGATTCAAAGCGGCAACCACATGAGGATGGTGATGGGAGTCAACATAAGAGGGCTAGACCTACTAACCAATCTGAGCATTATTGGAATGGCCCTAGGCCATCAGTCCATCAGTCCATCATGCAGTTAGTATTCCTTACAATCCTAGGGGCCACAACATGATAGATATGTTCATTCTGGATTGGGTATGAGCTTTCAAACCTTGGGTTTTCAATATCAAAGAGGATCGACGTTGATGAGAGCAGTGTGGCAGGACCCATTATGGGCGATGTCATCAGGATTCTAATGTATGTTAAACTTGTTGGGATCTCGGTCACTTTATGTGAAGTTGTCAGATGAGGAATAGAGATAGTATGGCTCAGCCAACCGGATCAGTAACGACTTTGTCATTCCTAGCGTAGGTTCAAAACCCAAGAGGTGACGTCTGTGAAAGTGCTATAGAGGAATAAGAATGTCGAAAAGATAATGTGGGGAGCCAAAGAGGAGGTGAAATTTACCACACCTATTTCAGACTGAAGATATTACTTGAGAGGAGGTATTACAGTATAGCCTTGCACAAGCCAACAAATCCTGAGATGAGCTTTTATTTATGACTTAAAATACTTATGATTGACGATCTTGTGAGGCCAAGTGTTGTCATTTATAGATATTGGCCCTATATGGCATGTATAATGTGTTTTCTGGCGCGGGCAGGTTGGTTTTAGTTCAGTGTACAAGAAATACTCTTGACAAATTGTTTGTCAGTCTATAGATGTTAACATTCGAGGACGAATGTTTCTAAAAGGAGGAAGGATATTACATCCCATGCTTTTGGAATAAAGTTTGAACCGCTCGACCTATGTATGTAGACCTGAGTCTCGGAGAAGTTTGGTCATATTCAAGTATGCAAATAAAGAGCTTGTCGTATAAAAAGATGAAGTCCCAAAATGGGGGAGGCCCAGCACCACTTTAGTGAAAGAAGATGAAGTCCCAAATTTAGTGAAACCCAACACCACTTTCATGCATTAAGAAGATGAAGTTCCAAATTTAGTGAAACCCAATACCACTTTCATGCATTAAGTCACAACCCTAGTATTCCATCTTATTTGATATATTAATTATTAATCAAAATTGCTAATTAATTAGTTAACACAAACAAACATTTTGGTTACCTTAGAAGTAAAACATTTAGTAAAGAAATAATACAAAGAAAATAGGACTCATTTCACATCGTATTTCTTGTGGGATTCGACCCCAACCTAGTTGGGTTACAATATATGACAATGACCATGTTATACCGTATTATGGCCTAATTTGGGGGAGACCCAATTTTGGCAATGTTGCCGGGGAATACGGTCTTGAAATTTACTATTTGTAGTATTATCACTTTGTTAAGTCTTTATTTCTTAATTTACGTGTAGTTGTTTTTGTGGTGTTAGGTGCCATAGCGGAGTCCGATGATGAAGGAAACATAGAGATGACCATATTTGCTAATGCCATCCAGCCACCCCAAATTCTGGGGAATATAAGTTTCCATATCACCTCAACAATGCTCCATATGCTCAACGGCAAGGGCTTATTCGAGGGATTAACCTCAGACGACCAAATTAGGCATTTGAGGAACTTCAATGAGGTGTGTTTCGCCTTCCGTTATCCCAACGTGTCTGAGGAAGTCGTGAAGCTAAGGCTCTTTCCCTTCTCTCTAATAGGGGAGGCCACTATTTGGTTGAATGACTTTCCTTCCGAGTCCATCACTACATGGACCGAGTTGGTGGAGGCATTCTTTGAGAGGTTCTTCCCTCTGGCTCGCATGCTCCAACTTTGGGACGAGATATTAACATTTCGTCAAATGCCGGGTGAAGCCTTACATGAAACATGGTTTAGGTTAAAAAAGAAGCTAAAACAATATTACAACCATGGGTTGAGCGACGATGTATTGCTCCATACTTTCTATCGGGCACTTGATTCGGTCAACAAGTCAGTGGCCGACAATATAGTGGAAGGTTCCTTGATGGACAATTCATTTACCGTAGTGAGTGAGCTTCTTGATAAGCTATCAAAGACTAACCATGCTTGGCACACTTGTGTGTCGGAGGTAGTCGGGGAGGTCGTTAAAAGTATTGTGTACAGAGACAATAAAAGACAAATATAGGGACGAGACTATGGCACAATTGGTTACCCAAATGGCGGTCCTTACTAAGCATGTGATGGAGAAAGGGACCAAGAAGGTAAATGCGGTGGCAATCATTGGTACAAATCAAGAAGCAACTGAGATATTACCCTATAATCATGAAGGGTACAATGAGCAAGAGGAATATGTGAGTTTTGTGAACAACGTGCAGGGGGGGAAGTTTTTGACCTAATTACCTAGGATCAAGCCAACCATGGCGATGTAATAATCAAGACGGGAATCAAGGTTGGAAGAATGGCCAAGGTTACCCAAATTAGAGAGAGAGGAATGAAGGAGGGTGGAGAGATTATAACAACAACGGGTACCAAAACCGAAGCTCCAACTCTTATGTTTCACCTAGAGGGCAATCATATCAACAACCTACCCAACCTCCTGCTTATCACAATCGTGAGTCGACTAGCGATCCCGCTAGTTCTAACCTTGAAGAAATGTTGTCAAGAGTTTTGAAGAATCAAGACAAGTTCGAATCCAACATGAAGGAGCCCCAACAAGGAACAACAAACCGTGACTCCTTATAGTGAGAAGTTGGTAGGTACACATCACAAGCCGTCGACATATGACGCCTTGATTAAGTGGGAATAATATTTGAAAAATGGTCCTTTCAAGTTGTTGGACAAGTTCCGAAGTGGCTCATGTGAGAAGAAAGTTTCGGGCAACAGACTAGGTTCAACATGTATTAATCAAGTGTCTTCGAATTTGAGGGAAAATTCTTTCAAAGAAGGAGAGAATGATGCAAGAAAGGATCCAAACTCAGCTTCTAAACTCAAGTTGTTAAACGAAGGACCGAAGATGTCAAAGGTTGTTCATCAACCCACGGTTAAGGGCCGAGAATGGCATGGACTTTGGAGCATATTAGGCACCATTACTTTATTATCTTAGCAGACAACCTTTTATTCGGCCTTTGTGTTGGTCTTGGCCGAGACCATGCCTTTATTTTATTATCTTTAAATTCTAGACTAGTTACTAGTTATCTTAGGACATATTAAAACTATATAATAACCCTTAGCTTACTTTAGGACACAATTAATGCCTTGTAATGGAATGATGAAGCCAAGAAGGGTGACTTGGCCGAGAGTGCCAAGATGACAAGGACAAGTAATGACTTGGCCGACAAAGTGGAAAGGACAAGAGACTTCCAAGAGGGCCATTAATGAACCTATAAGAAGTCAAGCTCGGCCTAGGAGAGATTAAGAGTTGGCCAAGAACCACTCTCTTGTGCAAGGAATGAAAGCTTCCGAACTAGTTCCAAGAAGATGAGACCTTGAGAAGCCAAATTCATGCAGTCTTCTACTTGAGTTCCACAACAAGGGTGTGAAGGAGTTTAAGTTCATATTTGTCTCCAAGAAAAGCCAAATCCTTTCCCATTATTCTCACAATGGTGAGAACCTTATTTGTTCCTAAGCCAACCCGATCCCTTTCATTGTTCCCATTCGGCCGAGTGGTTGTGGTTTTGTGTCTTTTGGTTTGTCTTCTAGAAAGGTCCCTATTCTACTATAAATAGGACCCTTAGGATGTTGTAAATATATAGGTTGAATATTGAGTGAAATATAAACTTGAGTGTTTTCAACTTGTGTGTTGATTACAATAATCCGTCCTTGTGTGGGCCACAGTTTCTTGTGTGAACCACCCTCCCTTCGGTGTAAGTCTTGGTTAGGACTTGTGTGACCTAATCAAAACCCAAGCTTAAGGAACTCCCTTAGTTGCAAGTGAACATTGGAACTTGTGTGATCCAACCTAACCTAAGCCTAGGGTCTATCTTAAGGTTTTCGACCACCCTTACTTGGTTTGTATTCGGGCTTGTACTTAGCAACCATGAGATATGGAAAGTGAATTCGAAAATGGGTCTTTTATTAGGTTCTGATATAGCGATTCCGCTTCTGCGGAACAATCCTCTCACTTCTGCGAAAAAATGACCGGAGAAGCGGCCCAACCATTTTCGTAAAAACAAAGACGACAGTGCAGAAACGCCTCACTTCTGCGTACAAAACTCTGCAAAGGCGGACCTTTCCAATGTTCTCATGGCTCGTATCTGCTGACCAACTTCGGTATAAATGGCTCTGCAGGTGCGGCCAACACTCGCTGGTAGGATTGCACCAGAACCAACAGTTATAGCAAATACTCAAATCTTCCATCCAACACCCGAAACTCACTCGAGACCTCCGGACACAAACCAAATATGCTAACCAAGTGTAAACGAC
This sequence comes from Anisodus tanguticus, assembly GCA_034509755.1. Classification (NCBI taxonomy): domain Eukaryota; kingdom Viridiplantae; phylum Streptophyta; class Magnoliopsida; order Solanales; family Solanaceae; genus Anisodus; species Anisodus tanguticus. The sequence goes on along the minus strand of CM067561.1, from coordinate 5,987,335 downwards.
ACTACAAACTTGCTCGCGCACTCAAAATTCTCATACCACCAAGCTAAGGTCCACTTTTCTACAAATCCACTCAAATTTCTCAAAATTCATTTAAATGCCACAGGAAGCAAACCAAATATTTGACTAAGTTCAAACGACGTCCCGAACCTACTGGAAATGATGAAACTCGAAAATGAATCCATATATGCAAAAGTCAACTTTGGGTCAACTCTTTTCATTTCAAAAATATCAAACTTAGGTTTTTCTTCCAAAATCTGTCTATCTTTCCTCTGAAATCGTGCTACCCATCCCCGCAAGTTACAAGCACATATAGAGTATACGGGAAGTGCAATTTGGTCAAGTAAAGGTCATTAGGCAAAAATGACCAGACGAGTCATTATAATGGCTTACCCTAAAATCTCCGAAAGGTCTCCTCGAACATCAACCACGAGGCCCTGAGCTGGAAGAGAGAGCTGTAGCTGTATCCAAATAAAAGATGCAGTAAGTGTGGTATGAGTACACAACATACCCCTATAAGTATCATAGGCCGACAATGATAGAAAATACATAACACAAATAAAGACTAAGTTTTCTTCACAAATAACTATCAATTTGGCTTACTCCTTGTGTAACACATAAACTTCTTCAGAACATGGATAATCAGATAGCCACTTTTAAAAATAAGGTATATGAATAATGAAGTATTTATGCATGAATGTATTGCACTTTTCATTAACCTGGTACACACATGATACGATACATTGCCTAGTAGTCATGACCGATGGGGGACTCGTGAGGTCCATATACTGCTCACAATCATCCAACATGATCCAACATGATCCTCGGACTAGTAGAGCATTATATCATAGCAAATTATCTCGTATCAAATCATTTCATATCAATTCATCTCAAATCAGTTCATTTACCTCTCTTTCCGATCTTGTTGGATCAAACCACATATCATAGCAAGATCCATCTCAGTTACAATATTGGTATGAATGAATATATGCATGCGATAAGTAAAACAATTTTCATGAAAGCATGAGATGAAATATCATGTACATATGAGATGAATAATCAAGGCCTTAATACCATCAGTTCCACAATGATTCCAAAGATCAATCTTTCCACATATATAAGACATAGAGCAATGACATGAGTCAATTTACAAGCCAAGTATAAGTTAAATACCAATCTAAGTGGAATTATCCCTATAATAATATACACTGGTACCCACCCAAGTGCTCATAGCAATCACTAAGGCGGGACACCATCACGCCCAATACCCCTCAATAATTATAAGCCATACATACTCTCCATCGAAGTCTATAAAGTAAATTATAGCCTACCTCAATGCCGAGTAGGTGCCACGAACCCTCACGCCAAAGCTTTATCCTTCCGAAGTGCTTATGAACGATCATAGTCTAGATATTATAGATTCTACATTAACATACAAATCTAATGAAACCCATAAAGTCATGCTTCAAAATGAAATCTAAAACGAGACCCAAAAGTAACCCGGGCCCATGAAGGCAAAATAAGAAATTTAGTTTAAAAACATGCTACCCATAGTCTAAGTAATCAAATTATTAAGTTTGATGAAAAATTAATCACAATTAGGCCTTCAATTTCATTATTTATCAAAAGCTCCCAATTATGAAAGAACCCTAAACTCATATAAAATCATGGATTGAAATTGGAAATTCAAGCCTAGAAATAGTTTACCCATAGATTAAATAATCTAAAACTAAAGAATCAATATGTAAAGCCTAGATCTTGACACTAATTCCATGAAAACACTATTTTAGATAGTTGGGTTAAAACACTAGGTTTTATACCCATGAACAAGATTCTAACGTACAACACATGGAAGGAAACATGGTTAGACAAAGAATTTAAAGTTAGAAACTTACCCCCAAGGTTGAATAGTTGAATCCCACTTGAATCTCCCCAAAATCGAGGTTAACAATGAAGTAGGTGAGAGAAGAGGTCTAAAAATCAAACATGGGACTTTAAGGTTTCTGATTTCAGCGATTTCCGCTTCTGCCGACCATTCATCACAAAAGCGGCCACGCATATGTGGAGAAATAGCCACAGGAGAGATCTCCAGTGAAACAGACAAAGGCGCAAAAGCGGTTGAGGTCCGCTGATGTGGCCTTCCCCATTCTCCTAACTATCGCATTTGCGGACCAACCTCCGCAGGTGCTGTGGTGTTTATGCAAAAGCTATTACACTAGAATCAACAACTAAGTTTTCCAAGAATTCCCAATCCAACACTCGAAACTCATCCGAGACCTCCGGGATACAAACCAAATATGCTACATGAGTACAAACGATGCTACAGACTTGCTCGTGCACTCAAAATACCAATCCAACATCGGTACGATGAGTTTTTCCACAAATCACCCCTAACTTTCCTAAAACTTACATTTAGCAAAACAAGGACTCAAAATACATCTGAATGCCTTGGGAAGTTAACCAAAGACTCAACTAAGTCATAAATGATATTTCAGACCTAACAAAACTCAGAAACATACACGTTTACCCAAAAGTCAACTTTTAGTCAACTCTTTTCGTTTCAAAACTTAAGAAACTTCTAATTTTGGTTTTTCATTCCGAAACCCATAAAATTTACCTCAGGAAATGTGCCATCCATCCCCGCAAGTCACAAGTATCAATAAGAGACTACGGGAAGGGTAGTTATGTCAAAATTAGATTATAAGCCTAAAACGATGAAACATGTTATTACATCAGATACCAAATAAACGAATGTTCATTCCCGAACAGAAAAGAGACGAAGGGAAATCATACTAGAATCAGTAAAGAGATGGGGGTATCTACTCTATATATCCACCTCGGTCTCCCATATACCTGCTTAAGAGGACGATGCTTCCATTGCACTTTCATAGAAGCAATATCCTTGGACCTCAACTTTCTAACCTGCCTATCTAACATGGCCACATGCTCTTCCTCGAATGCTTGATTTTGATCAAATAACACTAAGTCCTATTGAATGATGTAGGACCCGCAAGAATGGTATTTCTTCAACACAGAGACATGGAAAACTAGATTAGCACTTGATAAACCTAGTGGCAAAGATAAATTAATAGAACATGATCACCTACTATGGAATCCGTATCACGAACCTTCCGGTCTGCATACTCCTTCTTTCTACTCTTCGTTAGGAGCTTTTCCTGAATCAACATCACTTTATCCAAGGAGTCTCTTAACAAATTCGTACCCTATGTCTTCACCTCAAATGCATTAGACCAACCAATCGGAGAGCAACATATCCTACTATACAAATCCTCAAATAGCGCCATCTTAATACTCGAGTGGTAACTATTATTATAGGAAAACTATGCCAAGGGGAAGAACTGGTCCCAATGACTACCGAAGTCAATCACACACACCCGCAACATATCCTCCAAAACCTGAATAATCCACTCGGACTGACTATCCATCTGTGGGTGAAATGCCGTACTGAGATCCAATCGAGTCCCTAACTCTTTTTGCATAGTCCTCTAGAAATAAGAAGTTAACTAAGTGCCCCAGTCTAAAGTAATAGAAATGGGCACTCCATGCAACCGAACAATCTCCCTAATGAAGATCTTTGTAGATTCTTTGAATTGTAGGTCGTCTGAATCAGAATGAAGTGCGTGGACTTGGTTAACTTATCCACAATGACCCAAAAAACATCAAACATTTCCAAAGTCTTCAGTAGTCCAACTACGATGTCCATAACTATCTTCTCCCATTTTCACTCGGGTATGGGAATTCTCTGAGTTATACCACCAGACCTCTAGTGCTAAAACTTAACTTACTGGAAATTCAAACATTGGGATACAAACTCCATAATATCCCTCTTCATCGTGCCCCACCAATAATATTGCTTTAAATCACGATACATTTTTGTTGCACCCGGGTGGATGGAACATTTAGAACTGTGAGCCGCCTCCATAAACAATCTGGTCAACCCTCTAACACAGGGACCACAATCACACCCCTTACTTATCAAAACTCATTCACTATCTAGAATCACCTCCTTGGTTTCCCCGCGCAACACCTTATTTCTAATCTTATACAACTTTATATCATCAAACTGTTGAGCCTTAATTTTCTCTAAAATAGATGACCTCACCTCAACACAAGTCAAAAAACCTCCCTAATTTTGAAATATCAAGTCTCACCATGCTATTGGCCAAGGACAAAACATCTAATGCGAAAAGATGCTCATTCACAATCAATTGTGCCAAGCTACCCATACTCACTTCCTTTTGGCTCAATGCATCCGCTACTACATTAGCCTTACCGGATGATAAAGAACGATAATATCATAGTCCACTCAAATTAAGATCACTCTGATTGAACACATGTTGAAGATTGCGATGATCTATGAATACCTCACAATGGACCCCATATAAATAATACTTCCAAAACTTCAAAGAAAAGACTACCACCGCCAACTCCACATCATGAGTGGGTTAGTTCTTCTCATGCACCTTCAACTACCATGAAGCATAAGCTATATCCTTGCCTTTTTGCATCAACACACTACCCAATCTGATCCATGAAGCATCACAATACACGATAAAATCATTCCCTACTACCAGTAAAGCCAAAATCAAGGCCGACGTCAATAACGACTTGAGCTTTTAAAATCTCTCTTCACACTCATCTGACCACTGAAAGGGCACATTGTTCTGAGTCAGCCTGGTAAAATGAGAAGCAACAGAAGAAAACCCTTCACGAATCGGCGGTAGTAACTCGCGAGACCCATGAAACTGTGAATCTCGGTCACTAAAGTAGACCTAGCCCAATATCTAATGGCCTCAATCTTCTTAGGATATACCATAATACCTTTCTTTGACACAGCATGCCCTAGAAATGCCACAGAACTGAGGAAGAACTCACACTTCAAAAAATTTGCATAAAGCTTCTTTTGCTTCAACAACCCAAGTACAATCCTCAAATTCTTCTCATGATCCTCCTTACTCCGAGAATACACCAAGATGTCATCGATGAAAACAATGACAAAGAATTCCATATAGGGCTTGAAAGTCCCATTCATCAAATCCATAATGACTACGTGGACATTCGTAAGCCCAAATGACATAAAAAACTCATAGTGGCCATAACGAGTCCTAAAGGCCATCTTTGAAATTCCCTCTGCTCTAATCTTCAACTGATGGTGCACTAGCCTCAAATCAATCTTGGAGAACACTGACGCACCCTGAATTTGGTTAAATAAATCATCAATGAATCCATTCTTCTTGATCAATACATATCCATATAGTACTGTCATTCTTCTTCACAAACAGAACGGGAGCACCCCAGAGAGATATACTAGGTCGAATGAATCCTTTGCTCAATAAGTCTTGCAACTATTCCTATAACTCTCTCAACTCTGCCGGAGCCATCCAATATAGAGGAATATAAATAGGGCGAGTGCCCGACTGAAAATGAATACGAAAATCAATTTTCGAGTCCGACGACATACCAGGAAAATCCATCAGAAAAACCTCGAAAACTCACTCACCACTGTTACAGACTCAAGTGGAGGAGTATCCAGACTAGTATCCCGGACATGAGAAAATATGCCAAAGACCCCTTATCTACTAAATTCTTCGACTGTGGAAATTATATAATCTTCTTTGGTGCAGGGCTAGGAGCACATTTCCACTCTAACCTTAAAATACCCAGCACAACTAACTTGATTATCTCGTCATGACAGTATAAGATCACATGATAAGGTGACAAAATCCAAACCCAAAATAATATCAAAGTCTACCACATCTAGAATACCCAGATCTACCCAAGTGTCGTACCTGATAAATGTAACCACACAGGATCAATAGACTCGATCCACTACAACAAAATCACCAATAGGAGTAGAAACATGAATAGGTACATCAAGCATATCACATAACATATCCCAACCCGTAGAGAAATAAGTGGACACATAGGAGAAAGTAGAACCTAGATCAAATAACACGGAGGCAGACCGATGACTAACTGAGATGATACTTGTGATAATCGCATCAGAAGCCTTAGCCTTTAGTCTACCTAGAAAAGCATATAAATAGGCACGTCCACCTTCAGACTGCGTACCCCCATGACCACCGTGGGATGTCTGAGCTCCCCATCTCGCTGACTAAGTACTACCCCTACCAGACTGGTAACCACCTCTGCTCGACTGCGAGACTCCCCTACTAGACTATCCACCTTTCCTAGCTGACTGTGCTAGAGTCTTGTGTGTCTGAACTCGAGAACTCTACTGAGCCCCACTCTGTGTGAGTCATGGACAATCTCTCTAAAAGTGACCTAGGCCACCACACTCATAACAAGTCTTTCCTGACATGGGTTGCTGAACTGTCATGGATGAACCATAACGCCCTTCACGATGTGATAATCGGGAATAAGACCCCGAGATATCCGCTGGCAGTGTAACCATTGTGCCCTGAAGGGACATCTATTGAAGTCTAGAGTGCTGACTGAATAGGGCGACTGGATTGAGGATGGTAGGTCCTGTTATACTGTCCCTATCCCCTGGAAGAAAAACCACTGAAACTACCAAACTTGTGAGCCCTCTATCGCAACCACTAATCTAAAACCCATTTCTCACTAACTCAACAACCTTGGTGTGATCCGCCACCGTATGGAATGATGCCCTAGAAGCTACTAGCTGTAATTATCGCCAACTGAAGTGGAACAATCAATCCACTCAGAAAACACCTAACTCTCTCCACCTCAATAGGGAGAAATGGTGTTGCATAATGATACAGGGCATGAAACCGGGCCTCATGCTCCATGACTTACATACATCATTAATCCAATCTTGAGAACTCTTCCCTCTTGCTCTCCTGCAGACTGCAAGGAACATACTTCTATAAGAATACCTAATAAAATTGAGTCCATGTCAACAGAGGCTACCCAGCTGGCTGACACTCAATGTAGGAAACTCCACCACTGCTTGGCATTCTCGATCATTTGAAAAGAAACATAATCAACCCTATGTGACTCCACCATACTCAGTGAGTGAAACCTCTCATGACAACTCACAATAAACTCATAGGACTCTTCCTTGAGTGTACCATAAAAATAAGGAAGTTTTATGTTGGAAAACTGCTCAAACATCTTCCCTTCCTCACGGGTCAAAACTAGCCCATACACTGGCTGAGGACCAAAATCCGATGCTGGAATCTCATCAATGCGGGGTTCCATAGCGGCTGTAGGATATGCCCATGGAGTACCATACTGATTTGGAGTATGACCTCCAACTCTAGTTTGAGACTCGTCTGGAGTAGCTGGAAGAACACATGCCTGGGTCAAACCCTTAAAAAGGCTCAAAATGCGTACCATGACATCCTGAAGAACTGGTGTGACAATAATTTATGGCGAAGCTTGGGCTGGTCCCAACTCCTCCTTCTCAAAAGGCTCATTATGACGCTCAACCTCTGGCTCGGGGGACAAGGATCTAGCATGGGCCTGACTAGCCGCTAGTGCTCCAACCCTAGCCAGTGCTTCTCCATAAGGTCTACCCCTACCACGACCTCTACCTCTACCTTTTCCATGCGCCACAGTCGCAGGCGTCAGTTCCTCATTCGTAGCTGCATTTGCACGTGTCCTCACCATTTATTAGAGAATATGAAATACAAGGTCCGATACCAATTTGAACAAACTAACACGAAGGGAGTGAAAGATGGAATGTTTCCTAAATGTGCTATAGCCTCTTAAGAATGGGTACAGACGTCTACGTATCGATCCTCAAGACTCTACTTGACATTCCTTTTGTACTCGTGAGACCGGTGAACCAAAAGCTCTAATACCAACTTCTCAAGACCTAATTCCCGGATCATGATGGCACCTACACTATCCCTCGGGTAGGTGGACAATCCCCAAAATCTTTTACTCAATTATAAAATGAAAAGCAGACTAAAACAACAAGTTAATACTTAAACTGTCTTGCCATAGATAATAAGCGTCATTGCCTAAATCGCGGGTTATGGTGGCACCTACACTATCCCCCTGGTAGACGAACAACTTCCCAAAATTTAGTAGGACCAAGTTAAAAAAGCATAATTTAAATAAGAACAAGTTAACAAGTCCTAATACTTATCATAGCTAGAAATATATCCAAGACATCGCTAAAATTTAGTAAAATAGTACAAGAGCTCTAAAATGTCAATCTCAAATACAAGTATGAAAGTTCTCGTAGGCTACATACTATCTGCCGAATGAAAATACATAAGTAAATATAAAGGGTCTTTCAAGGGCCACGAATGACCAAATATCTCATCCTGGAAAACCGTGAGATATCACCCTCGCGAATCAGCCACATGGCATTGAACTGGACCTGGGTCATACTCTGCACTCAACAAAAAGTGCAGCGAGAGTAGTATCAATACAACAATAGTATTGATAAGCATCATAGGCCAACAACGATTAGATAATGCATGAAGAAGTGGAAACTAACAGGTAGTAGGTAGACCTATAAAGTATGGTCACAAATCATGTGCATGTAAAGGTCAAGGAATCATATAATTGGCCAAGGATAGTTAAATAAATAAGTGAATGGATGTAATGCAATGCAGTAGCCCTATCTATCTCTCCTCACTCCAGTACACACATGCTATGGGAAATGCGTTAAAGTCATGATCCATGAGGAACCCACGAAGTCCATATACCACCTGGGATAGTTCCCATCGAGCGCTTACCATATCAATATAACATGCGCTTGAAATAGTTCCCATCGGGCACTTACCATATCATTCCATCATCTACCCAGAATAGTTCCCATAAGGCATACACAATATCCCTGTTATTGCTTTTCGGCCTTGTAGGACCATATCGTATCTCAATTCAACAATATGTAATAAACAGAACATATACAAGGGTACAAGTGGTACGCAACCATAATGATATTTCTTTCGACACATCATTTCCAAGGATTACCCTTTTGTTCATAACTTATTCAATTACGCAGTGATGAATGATAGTCTGAATCAAGAATACAAGTCATATTACTGCTCACGGTTTAATCATCAATATCACCCTTTCTTTTCTTGATATAGGTGAGTTATCATGTGATTAAGATACATGCAAATAATAATCACAAGGAAGAACATATATGGAGACAATGCCCATGTAATCTGTAACCTACCTCAAGGCCGAGCAAGTGCAAAGAACTCTCACGCTAGTGCCTTTCCATTCTGAAGTGCCTCCGAATGGTCAAAGTCTACCAATTAAGTATTTTACATCAAATACAATTCGATTGATACCCATTTCATTATACTTTTTGAAAAGTTCCCAAAATGACCCTAAAAATCCAAACCCGAGCCTCAAGGGCGAAACAGAAATTTAATTTCACAATCACATTACCCAAAGTCTAATTAGTCTATGTTATAATAATTTTGATAAAAATCTTTGAACTTGATCCTCAATCTTATATAGTCCCATTTGAAAATCTAGGGTTTTAAACCCTCAATTCTTCAGCCCATAAACAATTTAATCTACTAATTATTGACAAGAAATGACATATATTGAAGGAAACTAGTTTAGAACTTTACCCCAATGAAGATTCTAGATGGGCACCTTGAAATCTCCCCGAAAATTGAGCTAAAATCATAAGAAATGAAAATGGGGAAATTACTCTCGGAATCTACTTAATCACTGCTGCTACAGTAACCACTTCGTGATCACAGTCTGAGACCACGCGATCACGAAGCATAAGACCGACTCGGCCCATCAGGAACACTTCGCGATTGCAATGCCCCGCTCGCGAATACAAAGTACCACGACTCACCCAGTCCCAATGCGCATACATGCGATCGCAGAGACTACTCACGCGATCGCGAAGAACGACTTTGATTACTCAACACGATCGTAATCCTTTTTTCGCGATCGCAAAGAAGGAAACAACAACTAAACACCTGATTTTTCTGGTGTTCTCCGAACTTTGTTTTGACACTCAAAACTTATTCTGGACCCTTCAGACACAAATCAAACATGCTAATTATGTTTATTCGACGCTACGAAGTTTGACGCGCACTCAAAATATTAATCCAACATCGTTATAACACATTTCCCCCCAGAAATATCTAACTTTCTCACATTTTAAAAATAGACAACTAAGTACCCAAATTCTGCATGAACATCTCAGGACCTGAACTAAGGACTCGAATAAGTCATAAAATGCGATCCAGACCTAATGGAATTGACGAAAGTTGAATACAAACCCGTTACCAAAAAGTCACTTTTGGTCAAACTTATCATTTCAAAAACTTAAGAAAGCTCTAACTTAGGATTTTATTATGAAATGAGTTTGATTTGCCTTGGGAAGCATGCCACCTACCCCGCGTGCTAAAACCACCAAAATAAAGGTTATGAAAAGGGCATTTTAGGTATTAAAATTCCAAAAAGGGCTAAACAACTAAATGGTCGTTGCATTAGATACCAATCAAACAATCGGTCGTCCTCGAGTGAAAAGAAAAAGGGTGGGAGGTAATACCTGAAACGCTAAACAACTGAGAATATATACTCCATATATCTCTATCGGTCTCCCAAGTGGCCTCCTCAACTGGACAGTGCTTCCACTGCACCTTGACTAAAGCAATAGTATTACCAGATGGACATAAGCTCTTTCTCTAATGCCAGGTTCTGATCAAATAACACTGACTCCCATTGGATGAAGTATGACCCATCCGAATGATATTTCTTCAATATGGATACATGAAACACCAGGTGAACACCAGATACACCGGTGGCAAAGACAACTCTTAAGCCACTTCATCAACTCGTTGAAGGATCTCGAATGGCCCGATATACCTCGGACTCAACTTTCCTTTCTTCCAAAATATCATCAAACTCTTTATGGGCGAAACCTTCAACAGAAACCGATCACGTAGCATGAACTCTATATCATGAACATTCCAGTCCACATACTCCTTCTGTCTACTATGAGCAGCTAGGAGCTTTTCTTGAATCAACTTCACTTTTTCCAAGGAGTCTCTCAATAAGCCTGTACCCCATGGCCTCACCTTAAAAGCATCAAACCAACCAATCGGAGACCGATATATCCTACCATACAAACCCTCAAACAGCGCCATCTAGATACTCGAATGATAACTATTGTTGTAGGGAAACTCTGCTAAGAGCAAGAACTAGTCCTAATAACTACGAAAGTTGATCACACAAGCCTGCAACATATCTTGATGAACCTAAATAGTCTGCTTGGACTGACCCTCTGTCTGCGGGTAAAATGCTGTATTGAGATCCAACTTAGTCCCTATGTCGTTTTATAAGGTCCTCCAAGAATGAGAACTGAATTAAGTGTCTCAGTCTGAAATAATACAGATGGGCACTCCATGCAATCACACAATCTCCCGAATATAGATCTTTGCCAACTTCTACGAATTGTAGGTAGTTTGAACCAGAATAAAGTGTGCAGTCTTAGTCAACCTGTCCATGATAACCCAAATAACATTAAACTTGCCCAGATTCTTTTGCAACCTACCACAAAGTCCGTAGCAATCCTTTCCTATTTCCACTCCAGTATAGGTATCCTCTAAGTCATACCTCATGATTTCTGATGTTCATACTTAACCTATTGACAATTCACATACTAAGACATGAACTCCACTATATCCTTCTTTATTTGAACCCACCAATAATACTGCCTCAAATCACGATACATCTTTGTAGGACCAGGATAAATAGAGTACCTAGAGTTATGAGCCTCATACATGATCAACTTAGTCAAACCACCCACACGAGGAACACACATTCTCCCAGAATCCTCAAAACACCCTTATCATCAAGAATCACCTCTCTAGCCTTCCCCCTAAACACCTGTCCCGAATCTTGCACAACTTCACATCCTCAAACTATTCGGCCTTGATTTTTTTTAAAAGTGATGACCTCACCTCAACAAAAGCCAGAGCCTTGCACGATTCTTAAATATCAAGTCTCACCAGACTATTTGCCAAAGACTTAACCTATATACCTAGGTGACACTCCTCCATAATCAAAAGAGCCAAACTACCCATACTCACGGCCTTTCTGCTCAAAGCATCTTCTAACACATTAGCCTTTCTCAAATAATAAAAAATGGTGATATCATAATCCTTGAGCAACTCCATCCATCTACGCTATCTTGAATTCAAATCCCACGGATTGAACACATGCTGAAGAATGTGATGGTCCGTGAACACCTCACAATGGACCCTATACAAGTATGGCCTCAAATCTTTAAAGTAATGACTACCGCCACCATCTCTAAGTCATGAGTGGGGTAGTTATTTTTGTGCACCTTCAACTGCCTTGATGCATAAGCTATCACCTTGCCTTATTGCATTAAAACATAACCTAGACTAAGCCGCGAATCATCACAATAAATGGCAAAGTCCTTCCCTTCTACTGGTAAAGCCAAAATCGGGGCTGAGGTCAACAAAGACTTGAGATATTGAAAGCTCTCTTCATACTCATTTGACCACTGAAAGGCACATTATTCTAAGTCAACCTGGTCAAATGGGAAACAATGGAAAAGAAACCTTTCACGAACTGTCGATAGTAACTCGCAAGACCTACAAAACTTCTAATTTCAGTCACTGTAGTAGGCCTGGTCTAATTTCAAACTGCCTCAATATTCTTAGGATCCACCATAATGCCATCCTCAGACACCACATGACATAAAAACACCATCGAACTGAGCCAAACTCATATTTGGAAAAGTTGGCATACAATTGCTTCTCCTTCAACAACCTAACCACGATCCTTAAATATTTTTCGTGGTCCTCCTTACTACGAGAATACACCAAGATGTCGTCGATGAATACAATAATAAAGAAATCCAAATAGGGCTTGAAGACCCCAATAATTAAATCCATAAAAGCTGTGAGGGAATTGGTAAACTCAAAAGACATAACCAAGAACTCATAATGATCATAGCGGGTCTTGAAAGCCATCTTGATATCCTCCGCTCTTCAACTGATGGTAACCCGATCTCAAGTCGATCTTGGAAAAGACTGATGCACCATGAAGCTAATCGAACAAGTCATCAATGCAGGGGCTTAAATACTTGTTCTTGATAGTAACCTTGTTCAATTTCCGATAATCAATACACAACCGCATAGAACCATCATTCTTCTTTACAAACAATATGGGAGTAACCCAAGAAGAAACACTCGGTCTGATGAAACCCTTGTTCAACAAATCCTATAACGGTTCTTTTAACTCTCTCAACTATGTGGGTTCCATCCTATAAGGCGAAATAGAAATTGGCTGAGTGCTCGACACTAAATTAATGCAAAATCAATATCACGATCGGGTGGCATACCAGGAAAATCTGTTGGAAATATCTCCATGAACTCTTTCGCTCCTGGTAGCGACTCAAGCGACAGAGTATCCATGCTAGTATCTCGAATATGGACCATAAGACAAACACTCCTTATTCACAAACTTCTTTGCTCTTAAGAACAATATGATCTTCTTAGGTGAAGGGATAAAAGTGCCCTTCCACTCTAACCTCGAAATACTCGGCATGACCAATGTGTATGTCTTAGCATGATAGTTCAGAATAGCATGATAAGGCGATTACCACTCCATTCTCAGGATAATATCAAAATCTACCATATCAAGAATAACCATGTCTACCCAAGTGTCACATCATATGAAAGTAACTACCCAAGACCTAAAAACTCTATCACTACCCCAGAATCACCAGCAGGGGTAGAAACACGAATAGGCACATCAAATAAATTACATAGCATATCCAGACCCATAGAGAAATAGGTAGACATATAGAAGAAGGTAGAGCCCGAATCAAATGAGACTAAGGCCGAACGATGACAAATAAAAATAATACTTATGATGACTGCATCAGAAGCCTCAACCTCTGTCCTACCAAGAAAAGCATAACAATGGGCACGTCCACCTTCAAACTGTGTGCCTCCACAATCACCACAGCCTGACTGAGATCAACCTCTCACTAACTGAGCGCTACCCCTACTAGACTGATAACCACCATTACTAGACTGATGGCCACCCCTGCCAAATTGTAAACTACCTCTAACAGAATACCTGCCTCCTCCAGCTAGCGGTGCTAGGGACCTAGATGCATGAAATCTCATTGCCTTAACTCCCTCGACATGCTCTATTACCGACTGAAATGAGGCCCCAACAGCCTCCAACGGTAAGGTCACCAACCCAAGTAGAAGGTCAAAACCCTTTACGAATTATCCAACTCTCTCAACATCTGTAGGAAGTAATGTTGTCGTATATTAGGAAAAAGCAAAAAACCTAGTCTCATACTCCACAACGGACATATCCCACTACTCTAATGCCAAAAACTCATCCTTCCTGCTATCTCTTAGAGTACAAGGGACATACTTTTCTAGGAACACCTAATAAAACTAAGTCCAAGTCAAAAGTGGTGACCCAGCTGGTCGACACTCCATGTAATCCCTCCACCACTGCTTGATAGCCCCAACTAACTGGAAAGTGACATAATCAACATTGTGAGACTCCACCACACCCAACTTATGAAGCATTGCATGACTAATAATGAGCTCATATACATCCTCCCCCGGAGTATCATAGAACCAAGAAGGAGACATCCTAGTGAACCTCTCGAACAATTTCCGCTCCTTACTAGTCAACATTGGCCCATCCATAAGCCTAAGAGAAAAATTAGATGCTGAAATTTCATCAATACGAGAACCCACTGCAGATGTTAGAAGTACCCCTGGATTCAAAATCCTGGAGAAACCCTAGCATTGAGAGTCTGACCCCCCACTCTAGTCTGTGAGCCATCTAGAGTAACTGTAATCATGCCCGCCCAGGCCAAACTTTCAAAGTACTCCAACACTCGAAACATAGCCTCCTGTACATCTACAGTAGCAGTGAACCCAGGTTGTGCCTCTATGGCCTTAACAATCTCAGTCGGCATCGGCATCTCATCCAGAATTTCCTTAAGCTCCAGAGTCAATTCTCTCTCGGGGTCCTAAGTAGCAGTTGGTGCTTAGCCCCTAGATGGCACAACTGCACGACATCTTCCCCTTCCATATCCTTGGCCATGTCCCTTACCTCACCCACAAACAACTGCTCAGGCAACAGGTACGGGTGCAGGTGTGGGTTCATACGCAGGCTCCTGGCCTCAGATAGTAGTTGATCGCATCTTCATCAATTGTGAGAGAACACAATAACAAAGTTAAGATACCAATCTGAACAAACCCGCATGAAAAAATTAACCAAATACCAATTGGATTGAACTAGCACATAAAGAAAGAATGAAGTGTTTCCTAAATATGCCATAACCTCTCGAAGATAGGTACATACGTCTATGTACCAATTCGCGATACTCTACTAGACATTTCTCTTTTACTCATTAGAGTGGTTGACCTAGGAGCTCTGATACCAATTTGTCACAATCTAAATCACAGGTCTTGGTGGCACCTACACTATCCCCCTGGGTAGGCGAACCACATCCTAAAATTTACTAGGAACATAAATAAGAACAAGTCATATCTAGTAAAATATCCAACACATTACCAAAATATGGTCAAATAGTACAAGAGCTCTAAAATGCCAATCGAAAATACAAGTCGGAAAGGGCATGCATGCTACATACTTTCTGCCGAATGAAAATACAAAAGTAAATAAGAAGGGTCTTTTAGGGGACACGAATGACCGAGTAGATCACCCTAAATGACCATACGATATCACCCCCGTAAATCAACCATGAGGCGTAGAACTTGAACCTAGGTCATACTTTGCACTCAACAAAAAGTGCAGTGAGAGTAGTATCAGTACAATACATTACTGGTAAGCATCATAGGCCGACAATGATCAAATAATACATGAAGAAGTGGAAACTAACAAGTAGCACGCAAAGCAATCAAGTATGGTCATGAATCATGTACAAGTAAATATCACAAAATCATATAATTATCCAAAGACAATTGGATAAATAAATAAATTGATGCAATGCAATGCAATGTAATAGCCCCCTCTATCTCTACTCACTACCATACATACATGCTAAGGGCAATGACTCAAATTCATGACCCATAGGAGACCCGCGAATTTCATATACCACCTAGAATAGTTACCATCAGGCACTTACCATATCAATATAACATTCTCCCAGAACAGTTCTCATTGGGAACTTACCATATCATATATTATCTACTCGATAGAGTTCCCATCAAGCATACACACTATCCTCTTACCTCGTTCCGGCCTCGTAGGACCATATCGTTTCTCAATTCCACAATATGTAATAAACATAACATATAAGGGAATAAATGAGCATGCAAAATATCATATGCCAAGTATCAAGGGTACAAGAGGTAAGCAACCGTAATGATGACATTCCTTTCCGAAGTGTCTTCGAACGGTCGAAATATAAAAATTAAGTATTCTATGTCAAAATACAATTCCATTGATACCCATTTCATTATACTTTTCGAAAGTTCCCAAAATGATCCCAAAAATCCAAACTCGAGCCTCAAGGACGAAATGAGAATTTTATTTCACAATCACATTACCCAAAGCCTAATTAGTCTATGTAATAAGAATTTTGATAAAGTGCTTTGAACATGATCCTCAATTTTACAAAATCCCCTTTTCAAACCTACTGTTTTAAACCCCAAATTATTCAACACATAAATAATTTAATCTACTAATTATTGATGGGAAATGACATATATTTAAGGGAACAAGTTTAGAACTTTACTCGAATGAAGATTCTAGATGGGCACCTTAAAGTCTCCCCCAAAACCAAGATCAAGCATAAAAAGTGAAAATGGGGAAATGACTCTTGGATTCTACTTAAATCAAAACTACTACAGTAATCACCTCACAATCACAGTCTCAGAGCAGATGATTGTGAAGCACAAGACTGACCTAGCCCATCAAGAACACTTTGTGATCGCGAGGCTCCATATGTGAATGTGAAGCACCATGACTCACCCTGTCCCAATGCACATGCACGTGATCGCAAAACATGACTTCAATTACTCAAAGTGATTGTGGTCCCTTCGTCGCGATTGCAAAGAAGGAAACCAATAGCTGAACACCATTTTTTTCTAGTCTTCTCCAAACATGGTTTTGACACCCGAAACTCATCTTAGACCCTCCGGATACAAACCAAACATGCTAACTGAGTATATTCAACGTTACAGACTTGCTCGCATACCCAAAACATCAATCTGACATTGTTATAACACATTTCCCCCCCAAAACCATCTAACTTTCTCACATTTCAAAAATGGACAACTGAGTACCCAAATTCAGCATGAACGCCTCAGAACCCAAACCAAGGACTCAACTAAGTCATAAATGGCTATTCAGATCTAATGAAATCGACAAATCTCAAATACAACCCGTTTATTTGAAAGTCACCTTTTGGTCAAACTTATCATTTCATGAACTCGAGAAAGCTCTAACTTAGGATTTTATTCCAAAATTAGTTTGATTTCCCTCGGAAAGTGTACCATCCTAAAAACACCAAAATGAAGGTCATGAAATGGGAATTTTAGGTATTGAAATTTCAAAAAAGGCTAAATGACCAAACATGTCATTACAATAAGTCATAGGAAGTGCGGAAATTATAAAATTATAACAAACCATAAATCTAGTCAACTTGTACAAGAATGTCTACATAAATATTACCAATGTTTGAAATTTAACAACTGTCTTGGAAAAGAGAACATGAACAGGATGGTAATATAGAAGGAGATCTAGGGTTGCTGATGGATCAGGTGGCTCACCCCAAAATATCTGAAAGGTCACCTCGGACGTCAACTATGAGGCCATGAGCTGGAAGAGAGAGGTGTATCAACATCCAAATAACAGATGCAACAAGTGTAGTATGAGTACACAATGTACCCCCATAGGCATCATAGGCCGACAATGACAAAAAACACGTAACACATATAAAGACTGAGTCTTCTTCACAAATAACTATCAATTCAACTTACTTTTTGTCTAACAATATACCTCTCCAGAACATGGATAATTAGATAGGCACATATCACATAAGGTATATGAATGATGAAGTATGTATGCATGAATTTAATGCACTGTTGATTAACCTGGTACACAAATGCTATGGTTCGTTGCCCAGTAGTCATGACCCATGGGGGACTCGCGAGGTCTATATATTGCTCACAATAATCCGAATGATCCTCGGACTAGTAGAGTATCATATCATAACAAATCATCTTATATCAAATAATTTCATATCAATTCATATCAAATAAGTTTATTTACCTCTCATTTCGGTCTCGTCGGATCAAACCGCATATCATATCAAGTTCTATCTTTGTCACAGTATTGGTATGAATGTATGTATGCATGAAATAAGTAAAACAATTATCATGGAAGCATGCGATGAAAGATCATGTACGTATGAGATGAATAATCAACTGCATCTCACGACCCCTTTTGGGAGTCAAGTTGACACCTACAATATCCATCCGATACGCGAACCACTTCCAACCTAATCAACATAAATAAAACTTAAAGCGGAAAAAAAGTATTTTTACTAAATGTCTAGCTATATATATAAATTTCATAAAATACTGAATATCTAATTATCACATTTCACAAGAATCTGGTCTAGTCAATACAATAGCTACTACATAAGCAGAATATAAATGTCTGAAACTATCTCAACAAGGGAAAATAAAGATAGGAGTAAGAATGTAGAGTCCAGGGCTACTGAAGAAAGGCAGTCTGACCCCAAATCCTCTGGTCCACAACCTCAGACGTCATCTACAAGGTATCACACTAGTAGTCGGAGTCGTATCTGTATAAAAAAATACAAGTATAGTATATGTATACATCGTACCCTGAAAGCATCATAGGCCGACAACGAAGAATAATATGTAACAAACATAAAAGTTGAGTTGACAGGGGAAAATAAAGATAGGAGTAAGAATGGAGAGTCCAGGGCTCCTGAGAAAAGGCAGTTTCACCCTGAAGTCTCTGGTCCATAGCCTCGGACGTTAGCCACACGGTTTGACACTAGTAGAAGATGTTGTATCTGCATCTAAAAGAATGCAACAAGTATAGTATGAGTACACATCATACCTCCGTAAGCATCATGGGACGAAAATGACAGATAACATGTAACAAATATAAAAATTGAGTTGACACACAAGTATTACTAAGATACACGGTCTTGTTTAAGAACATAAGTCACCTTAGAATATAAATTAATGTTCAACATTTAAATCATATCAGAATGTAGAAATTACTGTTCAACACATAATCACCTCAATATGGAAATCCCAATTAAGCACAATTCTCATAAATATTATGAATGTTAATGAATTATATGCATGAATGCAATTGTATATCTCAATAACCTAGTATACATATGCGACAATACGTTACCTCATCGTCATGAACTATGGGGGACTCTGGGAGTCCATATACTGCTCACAACCAACTAGAATGATCCCCCATACTAGATAGAGCATCAAATCACATATTCATTTGTCGAGCCATATCAATTCTCACCATCTCAGTATCAAAATTATCTCATAATAGTATCATTTATCATTATTTCCAAGTCTCATCGGACCAACAACATTCCATTAGCAACTCCATTCCAATATCATGATAATATGAGTGTATGAATGCAATGGTAAATAAAGCAAGTAATCATGAATTATGAGATGAAATCATGTTCAAAAGAATAATAACACATGCCTTAATATTATCAATAACACATAATTCCATATAATCAATCTTTTCATATCAGGAGGCATTGAGTGATGAGTAATTTCAATCATCAAACACAAGTAAGATCAACTATGACGATAAGCCCATATAACAGCAGTCGGGATCAACCTAAGTGTGAAGCCCCAAAGCATAATACATCAGGACCCACCTAAGTGCTTATCATAGTGGTAGCATCCATGAAATATCAACATCACTAAAGGACATGGATGAAGCATTGGAAGTTCTAAGAAGCCCCATGACAAGATCTCAAACAAGGAAATTTGAAGACAAGCTCAATGGGCTGTAATTAGCAATTAAAAAGTGTCTTATGGTGGAAGAAGAGATCCAACACAATCAAAATACTTTTTTTCAAGTCATACACCTATTTGGAGGCCCAAATTAAAGTCTAAATCAGATTGAATGAGGCCCAAATGACCCCAATAAAGATGAAAATACAACAACCGAAAAATAATTTCTAGAATCTATATTTTAGTATTGTTTTCATCTATGTTGACTTGCATTGGTCTACGTGTGGGAAAACTTCTATGCCCCCAGGGAATATCATTCCTATTTAGAATTGTTTTTATCTATGTTGACTTACATGGGTCCAAGTGTGGGTAGTCTTCTGTGCTTCTAGGGAATATAATTCCCATTTATTTCAATCTTGACCAGCCCCTTCTTTACTACTATATAAAGGGTTCTTTGTTCTTTTATTGTAAATTATATTTTAAAGAATATAATATATTCGAGAGTTCTTTTGAACCTTTTAGTAGATTAATTTGGATTTTATCTTTCAACCTAGCTAGTTCATAGTGCAAGGTAGTAAAATAACTTCTTCTTTTATGTCTTTGGTTTCTTCTTGGTATTCTTAGAAGGAGATTAGTATATTTACTAATTGTTATGTAACTTACTCAGGAGCGGCCAAGATCCTAATTCTAAGTTTGATTTTTTTCTCAAGTAAAGGCGTTCGGTTCAACTAATAACCAATTTGTTATTACTTGGATCCTCTCAACTTTAGAACTTGCGTTCTTGGAACTATTTACTTGAATTTCCCATGTCTTTATTTTCTAGTTTTAGATTCTTTTCTACTTTGCTTCCGTACTTCTACTATTTTAATTCTAAATTTGGGATCTCCCTAACCTCATTGTTATCAAGTGGTATCAGAGCGGTTCTATCAAGATTCTGCTCTTGATAATCTTGGAGATTCCTTGAACAAATAGAGCAAAAAAAGGTTAAAAAAATCAAAAAACATATATTGTAGCATGAACAGTAAAACAAAAAAAAGAAAAAACTGGTATATTATTTGCCCTCCAAGAATTTTTTTCATCTATTTGTTTTCTAAAAATTAAGATAGAAAACAAGAAGAGGGGATCCTACATCTTGAGGATAAGAAACAATCAATATTTTTCTTACTCTTTGTCTTGTTTAAAAAAAAGTTTCTTTTTATTCGTGTCATGTTTCAACTATATCCTAAGTCTTTCTAGGATTGGTTCTTCACTTTCTTAGTGCCCCAAAATTCCTTATTTTACTACTATGGGCTTGATACAAGCAGGGTTTAATTATAAATCTACAAAGTATTTTTCCAAAGGTTATTTGAGAGGAAAAAGGCAAGAGTACAATTGAGAGAAAAAGCCAAAGTTTGAGTGATACACTATTTGTTTTCTTAGAAAGATGTCTGGAGAAGATGAAAGGAGGGCTCTTCAAGAAGCTGAGATCCGAGGAATAAATGACTTTACTCTACAAGGTATGCACCAACAATTTGAAAGATGAAATTTGCAATTTCAAGAGATAAATGACGCCATTGCTGAACAAAATTAGACAATAGCTGAACTTAAGAGGAGGAATCAACTTGTTGTACAACCCCAAAATAATCCCAAGCTTTAAAATAGAAGAAATGTACTCCATGCCCCCATTGTATATCAAGAAAACCCTATAGATGATTTTGATGATGATCTTAATGTAACTCTAGATAGAGTTGGGAGAGATAAGAGGGGACAACGAGGTAGAGTGGAAGATGATAATGTTAATAACATAAAGATGAAGATGTCAAATTTCAAGGGCACAAGAGATCCAGACTTGTACCTTGATTGAGAGTGGAAAGTTGAGGTTATTTTTTATTATCATAACTATTCAGAAGGTTAAGCTTGTTGTTGTTGAATTTTCTGACTATGCTTTTATTTGGTGGAAAAGGCTTACAAGGGATAGACAACAAGATGGAGAACCACCCATTGCTACTTGGGCTGAGATGAAGAGAGTCATGAAGGAAAGGTACATGCCTTCCCACTTTCAAAGATACCTACAAATGCGTCTTCGAAGATTAGAGCAAGGAACCATGACAGTTGATGAATACTTTAAATCTATGGATATGGCTATGATCCAAGATAATTGTATGGAAGATGAGGAGGCCACTATGGCTAGATTTATTAATGGTTTATGTAAATAAATAGCTGATGTAGTAGAAATACAACAATATATAACTTTAGATAAGTTAGTAGATATGGCTGTAAAACTAGAAAAGCAAATTAAAAGAAAGCAGCAAACTAGCTTATGGAGGAGTCGGCCAAACACCAATTCGAAGAAGCCATGGCCAAAACAAGATGCGACTTCTAGACTTCAAGAAGATAAAGAGAAAGCTAAAGCAGATGAAAATGAGAGAGGTAAAGTTTTTAACCCTAGGTCATCAAAACCTTCTAGTTTCATTCAGTGTTACAAATGTCATGAAAGAGGGCATATGATACATGAATGTCCAAATAGAAGAAATATTCTCATAAGAGAATATGGAGAATATGAGAGTGAAAAAAGTGAGGAAGAGGAAAAATAGGGAGGTGCGAGTGAAGATGATGTAGAGTTGCCTAATAGTAGTTTTGTTGGGGTAGCTAGGAAGATTTTTGATGTAGAAAATGAGAGTGAAAAAAGTGAGAAAGAGGAAGTAGAGGGAGGTGTGAGTGAATATAATGTAGAGCTTCCTTTTAATGATGGTTTGGTTGTGGTAGTTAGGAGGATTATGACTACCAATTTAGGAGTCAATAGTGAAGAACAAAGGGAGAATATATTCCATACTAGGTATGTGATAAAGGGGAGAACTTGTTCTATGATTATTGACAGTGGTGGTTGTGCTAACGTGGTGAGTTCACACTTGGTAGAGATGTTAGGGCTTGCATTCATGAAACACCTTAAGCCTTATAGACTCCAATGGTTGAATGATAGTGGTGAACTAAAAGTCAACAAACAATGTATGATTTCATTCAATGTTAGGTATGAGGATGATACTCTTGTGATGCCATTCCTATGCAAGCTTGTCATATCTTTCTTGGTCGTCCATGGCAGTTCGATAAGAATACTTTTCACGATGGAAGAAAGAATAGATACTCATTTGATATTAATGGCAAGAAGTATACTCTTGCACCTTTAAGCCCTTCTCAAGTTTGTGAAGATCAAAGGATATTGAGGGAATCAATGGGGAAACAAAGGGGAGGAAAAAAAGGTGAGCTTGAGGGAAAAGAAAAGGAAGAAGGACAAGAGTTAGAACAAAAGAGAGATGGCCAAGAGAGAGAGAGAGAGGGGGCAGCAACTTAAGCAAGGTAAAAGAGGGTTTGAGTGAAAAACAAAGTTTTGGTGAAAGGAAAGAGGCTAAGGAAAACAAAAGAGAGTTTCTATTTAAAAGCCAAAGAGTTTTTGAATGCAAGAAAATAGGGATTGCCTATAATACTACTTACTTACAACGGAGTCTTGATTAATTCTGAGCTACTAACTTCTTCTTTTCCAAGTAGAGTTTCTTCTCTTTTGTACGATTTTGATGATATCTTTCCTGAGGATATTCCTAAAGGTCTACCATCATTGCATGGAATTGAGCATCAAATTAACTTTGTTCCTGGTGAAAAGATTCCAAATATGCTTGCTTATAAGAGTAATACTGAAGAGACCAAGAAGTTGCAACGACAAGTTGAGGAGTTACTTGAAAAGGGGTTTGTGCGAGAGAGCATGAGTCCTTGCTCTGTTCCTGTTCTATTGGTTCCCAAAAAAGATGGATCTTAGAGGATGTGCGTGGATTGTCGAGCTATCAACAAGATTACAATAAAGTATTGTCATCCTATTCCTCATCTTGATGATGTGTTGGATCAATTGCATGGGTCCAAAATATTTTCTAAAATTGATCTAAAAAGTGGTTACCATTAGATTCGAATGAATCCTGGAGATGAATGGAAAACTTCTTTTAAGACCAAATATGTGCTTTATGAGTGGTTAGTTATGCCTTTTGGCTTGACTAATGCACCTAGCACTTTCATGAGATTAATGAACCATGTTTTTAAGGATTTTCATGAAAAAATTCTTGTGGTTTATTTTGATGATATCTTGATCTTTTCTAAAAATCTAGATGACCATGTAGAACACCTAAAACAAGTTTTTGAAGTTCTTTGAAAGACACAATTGCATGCTAATCTCAAGAAGTGTGTCTTTTGTGTGGATCATGTGGTATTCTTGGGTTTTCTGATCAGTTCTAAGGGAGTTGAGGTTGATGAAGAGAAAATCAAGATAATCAAAGAGTGGCTTAAACCTAAGAGTGTAACTGAGGTTAGAAGTATTCATGGGCTTGCTAGTTTTATAGGAGATTTGTTAGAGATTTTAGCACAATTATTTCTCCTTTAATTGAAGTTATAAAGAAAGGTAAGGTTTTCACATGGGGAAAAGACCAAGATGATTCTTTTAACTTGTTAAAAGAAAAATTACATTCTGCTCCTCTTTTGCAATTACCTAATTTTTCTATGTCTTTTGAGGTTGAATGTAATGCCTCTAAAAAAGGAATAGGTGTTGTTTTGATGCTGGAGTCCAAGCCCATTGCATACCTTAGTGAAAAGCTGAGTGGAGTTACATTGAACTACTTAATTTATGACAAAGAGCTATATGCTTTGGTAAAGGCTTTAGCTACATGGAAACATTATTTCTGTCCTAGAGAATTTGTGGTTAAGACTGATTATGAATCATTGAGATATTTGAAGAGCCAAGGTAAATTTAATCGTAGGCATGCAAAATGGGTTGAGTTCATTGGAACTTTCCCATATGTGATTGCTTACAAGCAAGGAAAATAGAATGTTGTTGCTGATGCACTTTCAAAAAGGTATGTCTTGGTCTCTACTCTTAATTCTAAATTGTTGATCAAATCAAGGGCCATTATGCTAATGATTCTGATTTTGGAAAACTTTTTACAGAATGTAAGTTGGGTCCTTGTGAGAGGTTTAATCTTCAAGATGTATTTCTTTTTAAGAAAAATTAGTTGGGTATCCCAAATTGCTTTTTGCGTGAATTGTTTGTTAGGGAAGCACATTGTGGTGGACTCATGGGATACTTTAGAGTGCCCAAAACTTTGGATATACTTGTTGAATATTTTTTTGGCCTGGCATGCGAAATGATATTGAGAAAGTGTGCTCTCATTGTCTTGAATGTAAACATGCCAAATCAAAAGTGTTACCACATGGTCTTTATACTCCTTTACTTGTTCCTACTTCTCATTGGATTGATATTTCTATGGAGTTTGTGTTAGGTCTTCCTAGAACTAAACATGGTAAGGATAATATATTTGTCATGGTAGATAGATTTTCAAAAATGGCTCACTTTATTCCATATTTGAAGACTACTGATGCATAACATGTGGCTGATTTATTTATGAAATAAGTAGTTAAATTACACGGTATACCTAAAACTATTATTAGTGGCAGGGATGCTAAGTTTTTAAGTCACTTTTGAAGAGTTCTTGGGGGAAAGTTAGGAACTAAACTGCTATTTTGTACATCGTGTCACCCGCAAACTGATGGGCAAACAGAAGTAGTTAATAGGACTTTAGGGAATATGTTGAGAGCTTCTTTAAAAGGAAAATTAAGTTTTTGGGAAGAAAATTTGGCCATGTTAGAGTTTGCCTATAATAGAACCATCCATTCTTCTACCGGTAAGTCTACTTTTGAAATTGTTTTTGGATTTAATCCTCTCTCCCCCTTGATTTGTTGCCTTTGCCTACTAGTGATATTATTATTCTTGATGGTAGGACGCAGGCTAAAATGATAAAGAAGATTCATGAACAAACAAGACTTGAAATTGAGCGGAAGAATAAACAAACCACCTTAAGGAGAAATAAGGGGCGAAAATCTGTTATTTTAATCCGGGAGATCAAGTGTGAGTGCATTTCAGGAAGGAAAGGTTTCCTGCCAAAAGAAGATCCAAACTAGACCCAATGAGAGATGGTACTTTTGAAGTCCTTGAAATGATTGCAAACAATGCTTACAAACTTGATCTTCCTGGTGAATATCAAGTTAGTGTTACCTTCAACATTTCTGATCTATCTTTATTTGATGTAGGCTTGAATTCAAGGACAAATTCTCTTCGAGAAGAGGGGAATGGTAGCATCCATGGCATCTCAACCTCACTAAAGGACATGGATAAATGTTTAGAAGTTCCAAGAAGACCCATGATAAGATCTCAAACAAGGAAATTTGAAGGCAAGTTCAATGGGCTGCAATTAGCAATTAAAAAGTATCTTATGGTGGAAGAAGAGATCCAACCCAATCTAGATGTTTTGCTCAAGTCATATACCTATTTTTAGGCCTAAATTAAAGTATAAATCAGATGGAATGAGGCTTAAATCACCCCAAGAAAGAAGAAAATCCAGCATCCCAAAAATAGTTTCTAGAATCTATATTTAAGTGTTGTTTTAATCTATGTTGACTTGCATTGGTCTAAGTGTGGGAAACCTTCTATGCCCCTAGGAAATATCATTCCTATTTAGAATTGTTTTTATCCATGTTGACTTACATGGGTCCAAATGTGAGTAGTATTCTATGCTTTTAGGGAATATAATTCACATTTATTTCTATCTTGACCAGCCCCTTCTTTACTACTACATAATGGATACTTTGTTCTTTTATTGTAACTTATATTTTAAAGAATATAATATATTTGAGAGTTCTTTTGAACCATTGGGCAGATTACTTTGGAATTTATCTTTCAACCTAGCTAGTTTATAGTTCAAGGTAGTAAGATAACTTCTTCTTTGATATCTTTGGTTTCTTCTTGGTATTCTTAGTAGGTGATTTGTATATATACTAATTGTTTTCTAACGTTACTCAGGAAGCGGTCAAGATCTGAATTTTAAGTTTGATTCGTTTCTCAAGTAAAGGCATTTGGTTCATCTAATAACCAATTTTTTGTTACTTGGATCTTTTCAATCTTTAGAAGTTGCATTCTTGGAACTATATCCTTGAATTTTCCCTATCTTTATTTTTTAGTTTTAGATTCTTTTCTACTTTGCTTCCGCACTTCTAATATTTTAATTCTAAATTTGAGATCTCCATAACCTCGTTGTTATCACAGAGTCACTAAGGTGGGACACTAATCCAACCAAATACTTCTCAATTTATCAGAGTCTAATAGAGAAAAGCGTAGCCTATCTTTCAGCCGAACAGGTGCCACAAACTAGTCCCACGCCAACGCCTTGCCCTTACGTAGTGTCCCAGGAATGTTCATAGTCTATTATCATAGATTCTACATATTGTAAATACAAACACAAAGATAAGACCTTCTAAAGAAACTGAAAGCCTGACCCCTAAAGAGACCCATGGCCCACAAGGGTAAAATAGAACTTTAATATCACAATAGCATACTCGCGGTCTAATTAGTCATATCCTTAAGTTGAGGGTCAACTAATCCCAATTAGGTCTTCAATTTCACTTTGAACCCAATATCCCCAAATAAGAAGAACCCTAAATTTCATTTAAAAAATCAAGGAATCAATTTGGAATTCAAGCTTAACAATAGATTCCCCAAAAAATAACAAGCCTAAATCTGAAACATCAATCATTAAAGGCCAAAACATGGCATCCAATTTCATTAATTTAACCCTCTTAACTTTAAACATAAACCCTAGGTTTCTAACCCCAAATCATGATAGAAAACCTAGATTAGGTAAAGGAATCATGAATAAACACTAGAAATAGGGTGAGAATCTTAGCCCAAGAGGGAAATAGTTGGAAACCCTTAGAAATCCTTCAAAACCGAGCTAAGATGAGAAAAGTGAGATGTGAGAAATGAATTTAGACTTGGGGTATTTCAATGGTTTCTATTTTAGTGATCCCGCTCCTGCGGAACTTTCCTCGTAGGTGCTGCCTCACTTTTGAGGAAATATGACCGCAGAAGCGACCCCACTTAAAATACCAAAGTTGCACAGAAGAGGAAATTACTCCACAAAAGTGGCTCATATCTACGCACAATATTTTGCAGATGCAGACTTTTCCCAATCCTTCAGGGCTTGCATCTGCGGATCAACTTCCACAGAAGCGGCTTCGCAGGTGCGACCATAATCGACTGTTGTAATTACACCAGAAACAACAGTAGTAGCCAAACTATAAAACTTCCATCTAACACCCTAACTCACCTGAGACCTCCTGGACATTAATCAAATATGCTACCTAAGTATAAATGACACTACAAACTTACTCATGCACTCGGAATGCTTATTTGACCATGTTAAGACAGTTTTCTACAAATTTCCCAAATTTCACAAATTATCGAATAAGGGCTCAAAACACATCGGAATGCCTTGAGAATCAAATCAAACACTCAACTAAGTAATAACCAACATTCTGGACCTACAGGAAGCAACAAAACTCAAAAACAAACATATATCCTCAAAAGTCAACTTTAAGTCAACTCTTTTTATTTTAAAACTTCCAACTTATGTTTTTCTTCTGAAACCTATCTAACTCACCTTTGGAGCCGTACCACCCATTCCATGCAAGTCATAAATCTCAAAAAGAGTGTACGAGAAGGGTTAATTGGTCAAATAAGAGTGTAAGTCAAAATTGACGGGATGTGTCATTACATTAAATATCAATTAAACAGACGTTCATCCTCGAATGGAGAGAAATGAAAGGGAAAACCTACCAGAATCAGTAAAGAGCTTAGGGTATCTACTCTGCATATTAGCCTCAGTCTCCCTACTAGCCTCTTCAACAGGATTGTGCTTCCATTACATCTTCACAAAATCAATCTCCTTTGATCTTAACTTACGAAGCTGCCTGTCCAAAGGCCATAGGTTATTCTTCAAACTCCAGATTATGATCAAATAACACTGGGTCCTACTGAATTATGTAGGACCCATCAGCATGGTACTTCTTCAACATGAAATATCGGATGAACACCTAAAAGGACTGGTGGCAAAGCCAACTCATACGCCAACTCATACGCCACCTCACTAACTTTCTAAAGAATCTCAAATGGCTTGATATACCTCAGACTCAACTTTCCCTTCTTGCCAAATCTCATCACGCCTTTTATAGGCAAGACATTCAATAGAACCCAATCACCAACCATGAACTCCATATCTCAAACCTTATGGTCTGCATATTCCTTTTGTGTATGCTAAGCCACTAGGAGCTTTCCTTGAATTATCTTCATCTTCTCTAAGAAGTTTCTCAATAGATCCGTACCCCATGGACTGACCTCAAATGCATCAAGCCAACCAATCGGGGAATGATATATCCAACCATATAGTGCTTCAAATGACGGTATCTCAATGCTGGAGTGATAATTGTTGTTGTAAGCTAACTCTGTCAAAGGTAATAATCGGTCCCAATGACCCCCAAAATCAATCACATAAGCTCGTAACATATTCTCCAAAACCTGAATGATCTGCTTGGACTGACCATTTGTCTATAGGTGGAATGTTGTGCTAAGATCCAAATGAGTACCCAACTCCTATTATAGGGTGCTCTAGAAATGAGAAGTAACCTGGGTGCCCTAGTTTGAAATGATAGAAATGGACACCCCATGCAATCGAAAAATCTCTCTAATATAAATCATGGCCAACTTCTAAAAATGGTAGGTCGTTTGGACCGGAATGAAGTATGCAGACTTGGTCAACTTATCCATAATAACCCAAATGGCATCAAACTTGCCGAAAGTCTTCGGTAACCTAACTACAAAGTCCATAGCTATCCTTTCCTATTTCCACTCAGGTATGGGAATCCTTTGAGTTATACCATCCGGTCTCTGGTGGTCATACTCAAACTGCTGGAAATTGAAACACCAAGACAAACTTTATAATGTCCCTCTTCATCCTACCTTGTTACATCCTATATTTTCACGCTCGTATACATCATAAGTAAAGTAACATAAATCCTAGTGAGGCTAAGATCCCATATTTGGATGAAAATAAGTTTATACAGGCGTTAATAAAGTTTTATAAGAGTTCGGGGTCTAACAAATCAAAGCAATTAAGTTCATTGAAACTTAGGAAAGGTCAGGCGAAATTTTGCATATGATTTTTAGCCCAACTTGGCACGGGTATATCTCATAATGTATAAGGTTTTATGGGGTGTATAACTTATCTAAATTCAAGTTAAGCGAGTCTCATTTCCAATGCAACACACCGTCCGTCAATCGAAACTATGTACAAAAAGTAATGTACATTTTAAGAACATACTGCAAAATAGCTCACTAGGGACCCACTATGACGGTGACCGACCCTGGATTCTTTTTAATCCATTTTAGGGCACCAGAAAAATACCTTAACACCTCCAAAACCCTTTATAAGTGTCCTCCCATGGTTCAAGAGAAAATCCAAAGCTAGACTACGCAAAATACAACATCAGGAATTCTGTGGTGCTCATTAGATTGTTCTTCCTCTTCTTGTTATTGATTTGAGGAATCCTTCAAGATGAAGTTCTCTCAAATTTAGGGATGTTCTTTATGTTTAAGGTAAGGTTCATTATATTCTATATGTATTTGATCTTATTCAATCCATAACTAGATTATTTGTATATTGGACTATTTTGAAAGTTGTTCCAAGTTATAATCTGAGTTGATTTGGTTGTATTGAAGGTAATAAATCATTTTCCCTTGATGTATATTAGTTGTTGCTAGTTATAGTTGTGTTAACTCCATAGAAAAAATGTGGAATAACAATTAGAATGTTATAAACTAGTGCTGAATGTTGATGTAGTTGAGTTATGTTGAACTATTTTCTTGTTATCTTTGTGAGATATAAGGAGGAAAATGGATGAATATACTTGTCATCAGGTTATAGATATTGTTGAGTCAAAGTAATAAATTCATAATGGGTGACAAGAGTTGTATGGGATCCATTTTGAGCTTTCCGCTCATCATGATATGTTGTTGACTTGTTAATGATAAATTGTACCTTATTGTTGATGTTGTTCTTATTGTGTTGCTATGGTTGTTTTTGATGATGTGTGGAGTTGGAGGAAGTCAAAGTTATAGGGAGATGATTCTAGAATTTATATAGACAAGTTACTAACTCATAGATTCAAACTAAGTTCCATCTTGGCATTATTTTGGACTTTGTTGTATTAATGTAGATTGAGTTGTAGTTGTGATGGTTGAATTGGAATTGAAAAGAAATGAGAATACGGGAACAACATCGTTAATAATGAATCGTGAATCGTGAATAGTGGACTTGTCAATTCTTTTGAGTTAAATTATTGACTCTAGTATTACTATTATTCATTGTAGAATGGAAGATAAAAGAAATTGAACTCGATACCACACATAAAGGAATGTCTGTCCAAAGTGATTCTGCTCTTGAAAGCTAGAAATATCTATGTCCTTCATTCTATTGAAGAAGTTTATCGATTCATGTATATCATGTCTTATTGACTCATAATGAAAGGTATGTTGAACGTAGTGACAATAATGATAGTCAGAGGATAATGACCATAGGTCACTCCGACTTTGTTCATAGTGTCCCCTGAGGTCCGTCTTGCATTGCACTTATAGATATGTATCTATTTTTTTACCACGCCACGCTATAGTCGGCCGGCCAAGCACTTATATGTGCATACCATCAGTTGGGAAGTTATGTATCGTTATTTACCACCGGTTTGGTAGTTACCACTGATCAGTTGGGCAGATATTACCGCATCCTATATCGTCGAGCAGTTTATGATGAACTTACCCATAGAGGGACTTGATATTATATTAAATGTCCCCATAGAGTGGCTTGATTTACTTTCATGCATATGCTCATGGTTATGTCAGTTGTGCGCCCTCAGTGGCAGTTTTGAGTCCAAGTTGACATTATGTACTCTTCACTTGTATTACATTCTTATATACATGTTTACATACCTTACATATTCAATATATCTTTCATACTAATGTCCCTTTTATCAGGGCATGCTACGTTTCATGCCCGTAGGTTGAGCTAGACGATTTGATGAGCCTCCTCAGTAGGTTCACTGTTCATCTTGTGTTGGTGTACTCCTCTTCTTTTGGAGTTGCTAATCAAGTTTTAGGGTATAACAAAAAGAGCATCTAATGTACATGTGATTGCTGATGGTAATCAAACACCTAAGATATATATCATATATGTACCATATCAAATCCCTATATAGGGGTGAGCTCATAACAAATTGCCCGACCATATAGGACGCAGTAGTATCTCCCCAATTGATCAGTGGTGTGCACATATAAGTGCCTGCCCAGCCGACTATAGCATGGCGCGGTGTGGTAACTAGATAGTACTCCTATGCCGGTGCCCTGTCTCGTTATTATGACAAATGATAGTACTCCTAGAGGTTGTTGTACATAGGTTTTGTGTGGCCTTGTCGGCCCTTGTCAGATGTTGATACACTTGTGAAGACCTTGTCAGCCTTAGTTTTTGTATATATATATATATATATATATATATATATATATATGTTGCGTTGAGCCTTTTATGCGAGCAGGTTATTATTGCTCCTATCTTATTATTGTGATTTGGAGGCCTTGTTGGGCCAGGTTTTGTGTCATGTGGTTTAGGTATTACAGTTGGTATGCTCGGGCCTTTAGGTGTCGGGTATCGGACACCCTCCCCCCCAAGGTTGGGGTGTGACAAACTTGGTATCAGAGCTGATCTGTCCTAAGGAGTTTGCAAGCCGTGTCTAGTAGAGTATTGTTTATGGGTGTGTTGTGCACCACACTTATAAGCAGGAGGCTACAGGGAATTTTGGGATAGTTTCCATTCTTTCATCTCATATATCGCGCAGTAGAGCTAAGTCTTAATAATTCGAGTCTAACTCGTGCCTTATACTGATTCAGTAATGGCAATTAACAAAAAGACTTTGGTTAGTTTACATTCATAGCCAGTAAATAAAGTACCCCTACTAGACTATTGATATGCCAAAAGTGTGAGTATTATGTTAAAGCTTCAAAGTATGAGTATTTGTCTCACTCATATGCAGAAGAGATAACGAAAACCTAGAAAGGTAAAGTGCTTATTATAGGACACAAGAGTAAAGTAAAGAAAGTACAGAGCACCTGAACATAGAGGATTGTAAGGAGATTAATATTCAATTAGAATGATGTAAGTATCGTTATCTTTCCATCAGTATTGGTACCTATTCCAGCTTGTGATTTACCGATGTCGATAAATGTAGTCTTAGAATGAACGGGAGCTCATAATGGTTAGAATGATCATAAGTAGGGGAAATTACTAAAGAATAGTACACTTACATTAAAGGCACCCCTAGAATATATATATACATGATGTACCCAAGAATTGTTAGTTGGATATGACCTTTGAAGGTCTTGAAGATTTATGGGTCAGGTATTAGAACATTAGTGTGCAAGGTAAATGTTTCACCTTAGGAAAGGCTCTTGTTTAACGTAAAGCAGAAGTAGTAAGTGACTTGGAGATAGGGCCAATTAAAGGAGGATTTAAAGGCGAAAAAATGTTCCATTACGAATATCAGGGCTAAGGTAACAAGTTAAATTGATAGCAAATGGGTGATACAAGTATAAGTGGGATATGTGATCAATATGAGGAATAATAGAGAGCCATTCGATAGTAATATGATAACTTGGTAGACATGTAAACCAGAGGACAAGAAGAAGTAAATGCTAAGTGGAGAAGATGAATGTGTTATGAGACTAAGTATCTACTATAAGAATTGAACAACCAAATGTCAACAGAATATACCGATCGGGTGATTTAGCTCCCTGACTTAGAAAGTATCGATATTGGAAATTTTTCTCGATTAAATGAGATAATAGTTGAAACCTCGAGATATTGTTATAACGAAACATAGTGAGAAGTTGCAAGGTAAGTAATCAGACAGTAAAAGAAAGAACTGCAAAAGGAAGGGAAAATCCTTAAAGGTTATCAACAAAGAAAATCTAAATATTAAATGTCTTAACTAAAAGATAAAGAGTCTATTGAGGCTGAAAATGCCAGTTACGAACACATGATGATTTAATAAGAGGACGAGAAGGTTATGATGAAGAAGTTTCAGGACAAATCACATAGTGTCATGACTATAAAATGAGATGTAGGTAGCAACACTAAGAAAGGAATGGTAGACACCTCCTGGTTGGAGAAACTAAGCAATGGTAAGAGCCATTAGATATATAAGGCTTAGAAAAGAAGAGCATAGTCCGTAAGCGAAGACCAAGGATATAAGCCAAAAAGGGTATTAAGAATTACATGAATAAAAGCAGTAACTTGAGTTAAGACGGAAAATGATACATGTGGAACCTAAAAGAAGACTAGTTATGAGACCAAAAGAGCCATCAGTCGATAAAAAATTTACAATATAAAATGGTCTAGGAGCCTAAAGTTTTAACCTCACCAGTAAGTGATCAAAACTCTCAAGAGATAATTCAGATGGAAAAAATGATGCAAAAGGGGCTAGCATAAAGTAAATCAAGCTAAAGGGTTGTGAAACCTGGAAGGGAACACAAGTAATTAGAAAGTAGTCAGAACTTGTACTGTCAGAGCGAAAGTGGATCTACAGGTAAGGAAGATAATGGCGAGAAGTTAAAAGTGCCTAAGATCCTATAATGATATACGACGACGGGATTGCTAAAAGTATATTGTTAAAATATGTTAGCTAAGAGGTAAAAAAAGGAGAAACTACTCTAATAAGTGGTTTAAGTATAGGTATACATCTGATAAGGAATACGTCAATAGCTACCGTTTGATGTGTTGGTTGAATAAAGGACAAAGGTTATAACCTGGAGTGGAACTTAAAGTTAAATTATATAAGAAACTCCTAGATGATAGAGGTTAAAATAAACCAATGTATTGTGATGAGCAGACACAGAATGGGTGGGGAAATGAGGTCGATTACGCTTAAGGATAGTTGGAAAAGACAAAGTAACTTTTGGGACCCATAACCTAGAGCCATCAACAACTAGCATGTATTAGAAGTATGATATGATAATATTAGGCAACATTAGCTAAAATAATCAAGATGAATTTTGCTTGCTAATGATAAAGGCACCCCTAAGATGAGTTACAATGATATAGAAACCTATGAGTCTTCTTAAAAGATGGTAATGTTTTTACACCCCATAGTTTGGCACGCGGATGAGAGTATAGTTAGATGGCATGAGCCAATGATTCAAGATCCTATAAAAGAGTACGACTTAGATGGATGTTATCAAGGTATACAAAACGTTGGAGGTCATTAGAATTGAAAGAACTATCCCTTTTATGAAGTTCTATGAAGTAAGAGTGATACGCTAAGCGTTTTGCATCACGTATGGGATCCGCCTCACATATGGGGCCATAAAAGAGGATAAAAAGTTGAGGAACTTTATGGAGTAGTATGCTGTTGCATATGGCCATATGCGATGCATGTGGTCCCGCAGATGAGAGGCGGTGGCCGACTTTCTTTGCCTATTTAAGTGGTGGAAGCCTTATTTCACTTCAGTTTCGACCAAGACAAGTCCTTTCACTCCCTAAGAGGTTCCTAACATATTTTAAAGATACAAGGGTCATTACAAAGTAAATAAATCCATTTTTAGCATGAAGATGTTGGAAATTACAAGAAGAGGCTTGTGTGGTGTTCATATGTAGATAAGGGTCATTATGAGCTAGGTGGAGCTTGGAGTTCATGTTGAATCTGCTATATAAGGTATGTATAACACGTTTTTGGTTGTGATTAAGGTTAATCTAATGTTATATGAGTTGTGTGGATAAATAATCATGAATTAGAGCTTGAATAAAGAGGAGATGAAATTGTCTTATTGTTGGGCTATTTTGAAGCAATAAGTATAACTCATAGTAGTTAGAACTCATGGAAAGTAACTTATGTATGGTGTGTATGGTGTTATTTATTTTGTTGTTATTGTGGATGTTGTACTTGATTTGGAGGAAGTAAGAATATGGGGGAGATGCTGTCAAATTTGTCGTAGAATGAGCATGTCGCTCGGTAGATAGTTGGTATGTCCATTCTTATTACATGAGTGTTGTTTGTTTTTGTAGATGGTTGATGAGGAGACAAATTGCAATGTCGTTGTCAAAGGATCCTTTTCAAGGTATGCAAGGGCTACCTTTCCTTTTTTTTGGTATGAATCTCTAAGCATGTTCCCTTTATTAGAAGCTGAAGAGGACTAGTTCGCCCTATGTTTCTTAGTGATGGATTAATACCGTCTAAGAGTTGATGAGCCAATCTCGAGTAGAATCCCTGTGTTAGTTTTAAGAATCAGGATTAGTAACACCTTCAAGACATTCGCAAATGATAGATATAAGCTAGAGTTCCTAATCCTTTGCGAATCGAATGAATGAGTTAATAAACTAGTAGCGGAAAGTAAGTAAAGAGAAGATGAGGTGGTACTAGTTATACAATCGGTTGAAATGGCCTGGCAAGATGAGCGTGTACGCATACCCGAGGAGGGGTAAGAGACTCCCTAAAACCAAAAGAAATAGAGTACGAGGTATGATGGGATAATTCGGTTAAAAGAATATAGAAAACGAGTTGTATGAGTTACTCCCCAAACCTAAGAAAAGTAGAGATATACGAGTTATAAAGATAGAGTGAGTAGGATAACGAGATAGTCAAATGAGATCTAAGATAATACTAGTCTCCCTACAACTAATAGAGTAGATCACGAGGTATTGAGTATGAACTGTGAGTTACATAAAGTGCTAGACGAGATATGAGTTATATATACAAGTACTTAGTCAATAGATTATTTGCTTGTTGTTGTATGTATGCAATTGCCTATGGGGCTATTGACACTACCTTTGGGGTTATGATACAAATGGTTTTCGGGGATATAATACATATATATATATATGCATTTCCTTCAGGGCTATATAGATATATATTGCCTTCAGCGCTATACATATGCGTGCTTGCCTTCAGGGCCATTCAGATACACTTGCTTTCAGGGCTATATACTTATACACTGGATCCCTTGTAAGGCCGGATTATTATGTTCAGTCTGTATGATAGATAACAACATAATGAAGATCAAAATCAGAGTTAGTAGGCATAATACATAGAGTCGTGGCATAATAGATTGTATAGGTAGATAGAAGGGCCAAGCGGTCCTAACGACAATGATCCGGTTAGCCAATATAGAATTAGTGGTATGTCCACTCCCTCCTTTAACTTGCAGTAGAGATCTCCAGCATATTTATTCATGTTCTTCAGTTTCATAGTATATATATACACAGATTGCTTTCTTCCTTACATACTTGGTATATTTCTTTGTACTGACGTCCCATTACTGGGGTGCTGAATTCATGCCCGCAGGTGCAAGTAATCAGTTCGATGAACCTTCTCAGTAAATGAGGTTGACATTCAGTGGAGGATTGGTAGGACTCTACCTCTTCCGGAGTGCAGCCAAGTCTAGAGGTCAGGTAGCAGGTGTTTGTACAAACTATGGGTAGGCCGGGGCCCTGTCCTGACTATTGTGAGATGTCAGTTATCTTTAGAGACTTTGTAGACATAGGTCCAGTATGTACAACATGTTAGTGGCCTTGCCAACCCTCGTTTTATGATTTATTGAGTTTACCAGTGTAAATGTTTACAAAGGCTTCATTGGCCCTCTGTAGCTTATAGTAAAAACAAGTTCAACCCGGTCGACCCAATATGGTCTTAGTTACATCCAGAGGTTGGGGAAAAAGAAGATTAACTAAAGATCTTCAACAGTTAGCAAGTTTAAGGACCCAATTTCAGAGCTCCAATGATAATAAGGATGCGATGAGAAGGTAATAGTGTCACCCTCGTGGAAAGGGTAAAAGAGTAACAATATGAGAATATAGAGTCGGTACTATCGAAAAAGAAAGTCCCATGGAAAAGAAAGCCAATATTCAAATTAAGAGAGACGGAGTTCTCCGATACCCAAGTCAATTATATGCCCCAGATTTAACTGATTTCTGGAGCATGGTTTGAGGGGAGGCGCATTATTCCCGCTATCTTATTTCATTTAGTTCTATGAAGATGTACTGGGGTACTAAAGGCACATATTGATGTAATAACGTGAAAAAGAGTATTGTCGTATTTGGCATAATAACCCAATGGTCAATAGGTAAATATTGAATATCAAGGCCCGGAGGGACAATTCAGAGAATAAAGTTCCCAACTAAAGAATAGTAAGGTAGCTCAAAGGTGAAGTTTAGTATGAGATCACCCCGCCATTATCCAATATGCTACCCAGATGATGGATGGCCAATAGATTTATAAGCTTAATCTATTTCTTGCCAGAATGAGTTATCCACATAGCCGAGGATCATACAAGTTAAATGTATAAAAGGAGGCTGTATGACTTCAGGACATTCCAATGTCTACTATCTCAAATAGAGAAGCTTAGTTATAGTGAACATCTAGAGATTTCCTTCAGAAAGGTTGGGAGCACAAGAAAAAACCCGGTTATAATTTTATGTTGGATTAGTGACCAGGCCAAAAACACGACATAAACACTCGATGACATGTTGAAGGCAGGTGCATTAGATCTCAAATGCGAGTGGGAAAGTCACTTACCCCTCAAAGAGTTATGTATTATAGCAATATCATCTTAACATCTAGATGGATTCTTATGAGACCTTATGTTGTCAGAAGTACAGATCTTTCATTGATTGATTCGACGTGTCCGGGAGTTAAAGGAAGTTTAATCAAATTTTCCCTACATTGATGTTAGGAAGTGGATAGGAGATTCATTCTGTATATCCCTAGTCAAAGGTGTTCAGGGTACAGAGAATTTGTCTTATAAAGATATCTTAGTTGTTATTATATATCATCAAGTCCAGAAGTTGTGGATTAAAGAGATGGCCTCCGGTTGGGGTGTTGTAAAGAAAGCAAAGGGGTATAAAAGATTATTTGAAAAGTTAAGAAATACATTAATTCTAGGCACCCTTGTTTATTCCAGCTAAAAGGTTACATCAACACTCATGTGATACGCTTTCCCTATTTTCTCCTATCTATCAAACATATCTTATATATCTTGTTTAGGAAATGTTACCGAGGCAGATGTGACAGAGGTAGCCTAGGCTCTGATATCATTATGTTATGTTATTTTGTGGCCTTGTGTGGCATTGGATATGTGTTCTAGCTACTTGACAGGTTTTGGATAGTCCTGTTTATAGAGGAAACTCTATCAAAATTTCTAAGAGTCCTAAGAGTTAGAATTTTTCATTTACATTCAAGGACGAATGTTCTTAAGGGGGAAGGATGTTACACCCCATAGTTTTGCACTCGTATGCATCGTAAGTAAAGTAACATAAAACCCGATGAGGCTAAGATATCATATTTTGATCAAAATAAGTTTAAACAGGTGTTACGAAACTTTTGTAAGAGTTTGAGGACAAACAAATCAAAGAAATTGATTTCGTCGAAACTGGGGAAGGGTAGGCAAAATTTCGCACAGGAGTTTTGGCCCAACTTGGCACGGGAAATATCATAATGTATAAGGTGTTATGCGGTGTATAACATATCTAAATTCAAGTTTAGCAAGTCTATTTTCCAATGAAACAAGTTATTTGTCAAGTGAGCTCGGTACAAAAAGTTTTGTGCGTTTTAAGAACATGTTGCAAAGTAGCTCGCTTGGGACCCACTATGACGGTGATCGACATTGGGTGATTTTTAATCCATTTTGGGGCTGATATTTGGTCACTTTTTTACCAGAACAGTACCTTAACAACCCTTTCTAAGTGTCCGCCCATGGTTCAAGAGAAAATGCAAAGCTAAACTATGCAAAATCCAACATCGGGAATTCGGTGGTGCTCATTAGATTGTTCTTCCTCTTCTTGTTGTTGATTTGAGGAATCCGTCAAGATGAAGTATTCTCAAATTTGGGGTTGTTCTTGATGTTTAAGGTAAGGTTCATAATCTTCTATATTTATTTGAGTTTATTCATGTTGTAACTAGATTGTTTGGTTGAGAACTTGAGAAGAAAAAAGTCGGAAATCAGTTTTGAGTTGTTGTAGTATATTGGACTATTTTTGATGTTGTTCAAAGTTATAATCTGAGTTGTTTTTATTGTATTGAAGGTTATAAATCATTTTCTCTTGATGTGTATTAGCTGGTGCTAGTTATAGTTGTGTTAACTCCATAGAAAAAATGTGGAATAACAACTAGAAAGTTATAAACTAGTGTTGAATGTTGATGTAGTTGAGTTGTGTTGAATTGTTTTCTTGTTATCTTTGTGAGACATAAGGCTGGAAAAATGGATGAATATATTTGTCATCATGTTAAAGAGCTTGCCATTCATCGTGATATGTTGATGACTTGTTAATGATAAATTGTACTTTGTTGTTGATGTAGTTCTTGTTGTGTTGATCTGGTTGTTGTTGGTGATGT
The DNA here is from genome assembly GCA_034509755.1 of Anisodus tanguticus. NCBI lineage: Eukaryota > Viridiplantae > Streptophyta > Magnoliopsida > Solanales > Solanaceae > Anisodus > Anisodus tanguticus. The sequence continues at coordinate 5,947,055 of CM067561.1, read as the reverse complement.
GTGGAGTTCGAGGAAGTCAAAGTTATAAGGGAGATGGTGCCCGAATTTATATAGAAAAGTTACTAACTTAGAGATTCAAACTAAGTTCCATATTGGCATTAATCTTGGACCTTGTTGTATTAATGTATATTGAGTTGCTGGTTGAATTGGAATTGAAATGAAATGGGACTACATGAGCGACATCGTGAATATTGAATATCGAATAGTAAATAATGAACTTGTCAATTCCATTGTGTTAAATTGTTGACTCTAGAATTACTCTCATTCATTGTAGAATTGCGGAAAGAATAAATTGAACTTGATATCATACGATAGAGTGTCATCACAAAGGTATGTTAATGCTATCATTTCCTTCTTTTGGCATGACCCGTATGTAAACAAACGTAAAGGAATATATGCCCAAAGTGACTCTACTCTTGAAAGCTAGAAATATATATGTCCTTCATTCTATTGAAGAAGTTTATAGATTCTATATCATGTCTTATTGACTCATAGTGAAAGGTTTGTTGATGAACGTAGCAACAATAATGATAGCCGGAGGATAACGACCATAGGTCACTCCGGCTATGTTCGTAGTGTCCCCTGAGGTCCATCTTGCATTGCACTTATATATATGTATCTACTTTCTTACAACACCTCGCTATAGTCAGTCGGGCAGGCACTTATATATGCATATCATCGGTTAGGCAGTTATATATCATTATTTACCACTGCTTGGGAGTTACCACTGATCAGTTGGGCATATATTACTGCGTCCTATATAGCTGGGCATTTTATGATGAGCTTACCCCACAGAGGGACTTGATACTATATTATATGGCCCCATCGAGTGGCTTGATTTACTTTCATGCTTATGATCAGGGTTATCTCTATTGTGCGCCCTCAATGGCAGTTCTATGTCCAGGTTAACATTTTGTACTCTTCACTTGTATTACATTCTTATATACATGTTTACATGCCTTACATATTCAGTACATCTTTCGTATTGACGTCCATTTTGTCAGGAGACTCTGCATTTCATGGACGCAGGTCCAGCTAGACGATTTGATGAGCCTCCTCAGTAGGTTCGCTATTCAGCTTAAGTTGGTGCACTGCTCTTCTTTCGGAGTTGCCGATCGCGTTTTGGGGGTATGTTTATATGTATATGGTTATTTTGGGTATGTCGGGGTCCTATCCTGACTTGATGACACATGATAGTATTCCTAGAGGCTTGTAGACTATGTTTATGTATATATATGTGTGTTGGTCCTTTTCTGCATTCAGATTATTGTTTCTCCTATCTTATTATCGTCATTTGGAGGCCTTGTCGGCCCAAGTTTTGTGTCATGTAGTTCAGGTATTATAGTTGGTACGCTCGGGCCTTAGGGTGTTGGGTGCCGGCCACATCCCTCAAGGTTGAGGTGTGACATACGCCACCAATAGTGTTGCTTCAAATCACGATACATCTTCATTGCACCCCGATGGATATAATATCTAAAACTTTTAGCGTCATTCATGATCAATTTTGTCAACCCTCCAACCCAAGGTACACAAACTCTCCCCTTGATCCTCAAGACTCCCTCAATATCAAGCATAGTCTCCTTAGCTTCCCCTCGCAACACTTTATCCATGATCTTACATCTTCACATCATAAAACTTTTAGGCCTTGATTTTCTCCAAAAGAGACGACCTCGTCTCAATACAAGCCAAATTTCTACCCGGTATTGAAATATCAAGTCTCATAAAGCTATTGGTCAAGGACTTAACCTCTAATGCCAACGGACGCTCATCAATATTCAAACGCGCCAGACTTCCCATACTCACTGCCTTTCCTCTGAAGGATCCGCCACCACATTTGCCTTGCCCGGATGGTAAAGAATTGTTATGTCATAATACTTGAGTAACTCCATCCATCTACGCTGCCTAGAATTCAAACCCCGCTGACTAAATGCTGAAGACTATGGTGATCAGTGAATACCTCACAATTTCATACAAGTAGTGCCTCTAAATATTCAAGGCAAAGACTACCACTGCCTCGATGCATATGCTATCACTATTCCCTCATGCATTAATACACAACCCAAATGACTCCTAGAGGCATCACAATATACAATGAAATCCTTCCCCTCCACAGGTAAGGCTAAAGTCGGGGTTGAGGTCAAAAGTGACTTGAACTTTTGGAAGCTCACACAATTATCAGACCACAGAAAAGGCACATTTTTCTGAGTCAATCGGGTCAAATGGGAAGCAATAGATGAGAAACTCTTCATGAACCAATGGTAATAACTCGCGAGACCCACAAAACTCCAAATCTCGGTCACTGTAGTAGGCCTAGCCCAATCTATGACTGCCACAATCTTCTTAGGATCCACCATGATATCCTCATTCGACACTATATGCCTAAGAAATGCTACAGAACTGAGCCAAAACTCACATTTCGAAAACATAACATACAATGTCTTCTCCTTCAAGAAACCAAGAACCATTCTCAAATGCTTCTTATGGTCTTCTTTACTCCGAGGATATACCTAGATGTCATCAATGAAGATGATAACAAAAGAGTCCAAATCAGGCCTGAAAATTCCACTCATCAAATCCATGAAGGCTGTGAGGGCATTGGTAAGCCCAAAAGACATCACCAAGAACTCATAGTGGACATAACGAGTCCTGAAGGGCATCTTCGAAATATCCTCCGCTCTAATTTTCAATTGATGGTACACATACCTCTATTCAATCTTGGAGAATATTAAAGCACCCTGAAGCTAATCGAATAAATTATCAATACGAGGTATCAGATAGTTATTTATGATGGTGACCTTGTTCAATTCCCGATAATCAATACACATCTACATGATACCATCATTTTTCTTCACAAACAGAATAAGAGCACCCCAAGGATAAGACCCTTGCTAAACAAATCTTGCAATTACTCTTTCAACTCTCTCAACTCAACTGGAGCTATTCAACACGGTTGAATAGAAATAGGACGAGTACCCAGCTCTAAATCAATAAATAAATAAATAAATATCTCGATCTAATGGCATACCAATCAAATCCGTTGGAAAGACCTCTGAAAACTCGCTCACTACCTGAACAGACTCAAGTAGAGGAGTATCTATACTAGTATCTCGAATGTGCCCCAAATACCCAAACTATCTTTATCAAACAACTTCCTACCCTGAAGAAAAGATATAATCCTCTTTGGTGCAGGGTTTGGAGTACCCTTCCATTCGAACTTGGGGATAACTGACATAGTTAGGGTGACTATCTTGGTGTGATAGTCCAAGATCGCATGATACAATGACAACCAATCCATACCCAAAATGATATCAAAATCTACCATATCCAAGATAACAAAATATACCCAAGTGTCATACCCCATAAAGTAACCACACAAGACAGATGGACTCGATCCACTATCACAAAATCACCAACAGAGGTAGAAACACAAATAGGTATAGCACGTATATCACATGACATATCCATACCCGTAGAGTTATATATAGACACATAGGAGAACGTAGAACCTAGATCAAATAATACGGAGACAGACCGATGACAGACTGAGATGATACATGTGATGACAGAATTAGAAGCCTCAGCCTCTGGTCTACTCGGGAAAGCATAGTAGTGGGCATGTCTACCCTCGGACATAATACTCACAAGACCATTATGGCCTGCTTGTGCCCCGTCCCTATTAGACTGAGAACCACCTCTGCTCGATTGTGAACCCCCTCTACTAGACTGTTCACCTCCTCTAGATGACTACGCTAGAGTCTTAGATGTCTAAGAATGTGAACCCTGCTGAGATCCAGCCTGCCTGTATTTAGGATAGTCTCTCTGGAAGTTCCCAAGAGCATCGCACTCATAACACGTCTTGCCCGATATGGGGTGATGAATTGACATAGATGAACCAGAGTGCCCTCCGCGACCTGAGAATCGAGAGTAAGAACTCATGTAGGTCTGCCCTGTGTTGTAACCACTCTGTCTAGAAGGGCCACTGGCTGAAGTCTGAAATGCTGACTAAATCGAGTGATTGTACTGAGGGTGATGGGGACTACCATACTGCACTCATCCATTGGATGAAGATCCACTGAAGTTACAAAACCTGTGAGCTTTCTTCTCGGCCCCACTCATCTGGAGCCCACCTCTCACTGATTCTACAATCCTGGTGTGATCCGCTACAGTCAGAAATGATGCTCCAGAAGATACCAATTGTAAAGTCGCCAACTAAAGTGGGACAATCAATCCCCTCACATAACGTCTAACCCTGATGGCCTTGGTAGGAGGTAATAGCGCTACATAGCGAGACAAAGCATGAAATTGAGACTCATGATCAGCGACAGACATCCCTCACTACTCCAACCTAGAGAACTTATCTCTCTTGCTCACCCTCAAACTGAGATGAATCTACTTCTCTAAGAAGACCTGATAGAACCTGGTCCAAGATATAGGAGGTGATCCAGTTGGCTGACACTCGATATAAGATCTACACCACTATTTTGCATCAGCTATCAGCTGAAGAGAAGCATAATCCACTACATGCGACTCTACAATACCCAAGGTGTGATTTCTCTCATAGAAACTCATGATGAACTCGTACGCATCCTGCTTAGGCATACCATAGAAACATGAAGGCCTCATATTAGAGAACCGCTCCCAAGTATTCCGCTCATCGCGAGTTATAATTGCTCCAATAACTGGCTGAGGACTAAACTCTGACACTGGGATCTCATCAATACGGGGTGCCATAGAAGACACAATGACACAACCCAAATCTCAGGCATCGTGGTGGCACGTACACTATCCCCCCGGTAGGTGAACCGTCCCAAACCTTTAACATAACTTAAACAATTCGGAATATAAATGAATAAATTACAAGATATGCAACAGTTCTCATTAAGTCCATAATTGTGAAATCCTTACAACATTTTCCCAAAACATGGTATGACTCATACAAGGACTACTAAGAATACAATAGGAATAGAAGTAAACAAGCCACTCTCTTGAATGAATAAGAACAATCTAACTAAGACAAAAACCAAGGCCGCCGATAGGAGGAATGGCATGACGTAATCTCCATGTGCTCCATCTGCAACCAGAACCAACTGTATACTTGCATCCACGTAAAAGATGCAGCAAGTGTAGCATGACTACACAACGTACCCTCATAGGAATCATAGACCAATAACAATGAAAGTTACGTAATAGAAATAAACATCAAATTGACTCTCAAGTAAGTTCTATTCTAGATAGTTCAAATAGACAAATAAATGACCTTGTTTACATAAGAGTCAATCACAGCCAAGTACAAATCAAATCATATTGCACATATGGAATCTTACACTTAATACCCGCCGATCAACCAACTCTGTCTAAGTTATGTTCATAAGTGTCCACTTCATCAATCAAACCAATCCAATAGGATAAGTTGACTCTAAGTACACCACATCGCTTATGACTGCCTTTCCAGAGCATACAATTAGTCTGACAATGACGATATTAGCTCCTTTATTATTACTAATCCTTAGACTTAGTTACGGTTTCATACACTTAAAGGCACGACACATGGTGGTTCATCTAGCATTTTCATTATATTATGTATAGAAGTCTACGTCATACATCCTTTGATTAAGGAGGGGATCTACACATGCATACATACAAGCCATTTAACTACAACAACAACACCTCGACCAATTCTTTACTAGACTCTCTATCAAATAACGTAATCAATCATCAAGCAATACAAGACATACACAGTTCTCTATGATCAACATGATAGTTCTGCCAATAGAATCCACTAACCATAATATAGTTCAATTGCGAGTACTCAGACTTATAAAGGTGTAACCACACAACCCAATTCACAGAGAACATGCCAAACATTGTAACCAATCCGGTCCAATATATTTGATCAAATCATCCTAATCCATTTATTAAGAAAATCACCCAAGTTTCAATAACCAATCCATATCACATTACCAATCCACAACTAATCAATACATAATAAATGTATGATATGTATGCAATACAAATACCAGGCACCTTTCATATCCAGTACACAGGCGTTCAAATTCTATGAACTGCACCCATGGGGGACCCACGAAGTCCATATACTCATCTGGAATTTCTCAATAGATCCCATCTTCTGGTTGTAATAACATCTGTTGCAGACGTGCATACAGGTCCTCCGCGTATCATCACTATCATCAAACGAAGATCCGTTTGAAGTTATATCAAGCATCTCAATGTTTCTAACCATCTCCTAGTATTCTTACCTTTCCGGTCTCTTGGACCCACAACATTTTTATACGACTCTCATTTCAATATCATCAGAACCATGAGTGTATGAATGTAAATTACAATACAAGGCAAGTAATTAGATTATATGAGATGCAACCAAGTATAAGAGATGAATATCACATGCTTTTGGAAAATCAATAACATATACCCACGTAAAATCAGTATATCATATCGAAAGCAATGTGATAAATAAACACAACAATAGCAAATATGGAGATGAACCCACATAATGGCGACAAGCCCAATCAACAGTAGTCGGAATAAACTAAAGGTTGATTCCCCAAATCACCCACCATCACAGTTCAACACGGTATCCACCCAATCGTTCATCACAACCGCTAAGGTGGGACCCCCAAACATGCCTAATACCTCTCAACATTTATAACTACTACGTACTTCTATCAAATTCTACAAAAGAGAAACTGTAGCCTACCTCAAAGCCGAGTAGGATCCACGAACGGTCAACCCTCTATGCATGCCTTACCCTTTCAGAGCGCCTCGTAGTAATCGTAGAATAACATATATAGACTCTACGTTAATAATTAAGCTAATACACATATAAGGTCCTGGTAATTAAACATACAAAAAAACACCTCAAACCACTCCCGGGCCCACAGTGCCAAAATCTAAACTTTATTATTCACAATGCATAATTACATACTAAGTAGTCGCATCCTTAAATTAATTTGAAAATCTAAGCTCAATTGAATCCTTAATTGCATGATTACACAAAATCCCCAATTCTAAACCCCTAGAGTTTTCCCCGAATTGAGAAGGGTTTCCATCAACAAATTAAGAACTACAACATGATCATCTACCATTAATCAACACTTATTCACAACATCAAGGTAATCCAATTCATAGTACACCCTTAAATCAAAGTTTCATCCCCTCTTATTCTATCATAAAACTTAGAACTCATTTTCCCCAAATGATAATCTATACAATGATTAGGGACCTCAAAATATGATATATAATCAAAAGGGGTGAAGAATTTACCTCAAGTGAAGAACTCAAGCCCAAACTTCAATAAATTCCCTCATAACCAGCTCTAATTCAGAGATACGATATGTTGGTAAAAAGTGAATAATTTTAGGGCATTTAAGAAACTGACTGGAATAGTGACCCCGCACTAGCGGAATTGATCATGCAGGGGCAGCCTCGCCACATCGGAAAAAAATCCATTGAGGAGGAAACACTAAACTTTCCACATAGGCGTTGGTGAAAGAGTATCACCGCAGAGGCGCCATCGCCTCTGCGAGAAAGACTCCACCATGGCAGAAATTTACAATTACACAGGGCCCGCCTATGCAAGCCAACCTCTACAGAGGCGGGCACGCATAAGAGGCCAACCTTCCACTGGTGCGTCACACTAGAACCAACAACTAGAGAATTTACCAAATCTTCCACCAAGCATCCAAAATGTTCCCGGGACCTCCCTAATAGAAACCAAACATGCTAACTTAAGGTAAACAATGCTACAAACTTAATCGCACACTCGGAGTTCTCATTTAATCGACTTAAGACATACTTTTCTAAAGAATCGCCCAAAACAACCAAATATCAAAATTTCACAAATAATGCCACAAAGTACATCTGATTGCCTCATGAAGCAAACCAATGACTCGACTAAGTCATAAATGATCCTCTCGAACTACCAAAAGTAATAGAACTCGAAAATGAATCCATGTGATTGAAAGTCAACTTTGAGTCAAACTAATCAACTCTAAGATTCCTATTTTGGGATTTTCATCCAAAAATCACATAATTGAGCCTCGGGATCCATGCCACCCATCCTCACACATCACAAAGTTACAGGAAGGGTCTTTAGCTAAAAACGACCAGACAATTCATTACATCAAATACCAATTAAACAAACATTCATCCTCGAGCGGAAGAAGGAAAGTGCGTCAGCAGACGAGTAACCAAGATATCCCCATCATAACCTTATGAAAGCCCCTACAGGAAAAAAATACACCGATAACACCACTTTTTTACTTTACCAGTCAAACCACCTTTAACTTAGCTCAATGACCCAAATTTCTATTCCTTCATACCTGAAATTTCTTTCACGGCTGATCCTCAAATGTAAGAACTGACTCCGTTCAAATTTGTTGGTTTGATTATACCCATACTGCTACATGCATTCGATTGAATCTACAATTATCACAATAATCGCCACCATCCTTTAGTTATAGACAAAAACCAATGCACAACCTGTACCGATAACATAGTCTAATTCTGCTAGTCTTCCTTATCAACTATTAATGTCGTCCTTCGCACCAAGATTCCTTTGAAACACATAGACACACACAAGCCCAAATCATGGGTTTCTTTCGCCAGAAAATAATCCTTGCCTAATTTTACAAAATTTAAGTAATTCAATTCAAAAACTGACCTCATTCAAGGCCGATTGTGCTAATTCCAATCTCGTTAGTTCTATATCCCGGAGTCAAAATCACTTTGCCAAAACCCATTGTATAATTCTTCTCAAATCTCCAAATCACCATACTATAAGCATACCTATTGATTACCTTGTCGTGCCAAATCCGTCGAAAATTAGCTAATTACTTTAAGACTTTACATAACCATTTCTTAAATCTCCAAATCACCATACTATAAGCATACCTATTGATTACCTTGTCGTGCCAAATCCATCGAAAATTAGCTGATTACTTTAAGACTTTACATAACCATTTGTACCTCCTCAATACATCAAGTATCCGTGTAAACCATTAGAATTGTCTGACTCGTTGTCATCTGAATAATATCCTTAATCCCACTTGCAAACTTCAATGAGGACCGGTAACACTGCCATATCTCCATTCCGATTCAAAATCTATCAAACCCTTATCGGTGGTTTACTAGAATACCATAAGTCATCCAAGCAACATAAATATGGGCGACCCAACCCTAATTAAACAATGGTAACCCGAAAAGTCCTCCAAGCAACAATAGTCACCCGAACTGACTCCAAAATAACAAGTACGCTTTCAATAAGACTGCGGTGACTTCTTCCATCTCTTTTCTCATGAATAATTAATAAATGTGCCTTAATTCATGGGTCCAAAAACTAGATTCTATCCGAGTCATCTACTTAGTACCAAAGAACTATACCTTATGATTGAAATCTTCATGTTTTCAACTTCCACCCAGTATGCAAATCTGATAAAGCCCCATGAAATCTAATACATCGAATTCTTTTTGTAATTTATCTTTACTCGCCTTAACTCCGAACATTTCAACGTAAGGACTACTACATTATTTACTACACCACCCATCGAGTCTCTAATAATAAGACCTCACTATCCTTTATCAATCCAAACAGTATCAAATCCCGCAACCCTCCCACATTACCAATTCCTAATGTATCATCCTTACAATCCATGCACCTTACCTTGTGCAATTACTTCTAAGTGTTTAATTCTTTAAATACTCATTCATGCCATTAATCAACAATGTTTCAATACAATCTACCACCAGTGGCCAATCACGAACCCCATAGGGCATTCATCCTAAAACTTAGTCAATTACCCTAAACCTACTTCTCTGATGGTACTAACTATGTTCATCTGCTCTGAAAAATGCAAAAATAATGCCAACATGATCCACACCTAACCCAAGAATTCACATTGTTCAGCCCCAATTCCTCTCTATCGCGAAGAGGTACCTTACGCATTCCAACTTAGATCAACCAAACATTTATAGAAATTCTTAAATCTCCACCTTTTATTTCAACCACAATCACCATAATGACCGATCATTACTCCAACATGTTCCAGATTGTACGGAAATATCATATGCCCTGCAAAATAACTGAACCAAACCTGGAAATAATAGAACATTGCACAACCAAACATTTATGAGATAATTCACCAAATCTTTCACTAAACACCCAAAATGCTCCCGAGACCTCGGACACAAAACAAACATGCTAACTCTTGGTATATAGTGCTACAAACTCGCTTGCGAACTCAGATTTCTCATTTAACCAAGATAAGACATACTTTTCTAAAGAATTACCCAAAACAACCAATTATCAAAACTTCATAAATAATGCCACAAAGTATATCTGATTGTCTCGGGAAGTGAACCAATGACTCGACTAAGTCACAGATGAGCCTCTGGAACTACCAGAAGTGACGCAACTCCGAAATGAACCCATATGATTGAAAGTCAACTTTGAGTCAAACTAATCAACTCTAAGATTCCTATTTTAGGTTTTTCATTTGAAAATCAAATAATTGAGCCTAGGATACATGCCACCCATCCCCGCGCATCACAAACCCCACACAGAGTCTACAGGAAGGGAAATTTCATCAAATAAGGGTCTTTAGCTAAAACCGACCAGATAAATCATTACACACAGACTGCGCCATGTGGTATGGAACTATTCTGCAGTTTGACCTCCCACTCGGGTCTGTGACCCATCCGGAGTAGCTGGGAGAACACCCGTCTAGGTCAACCCCTTGAGAAGGCTCAAAATATAAACTATAGCATCATGTAGTACGGGTGTGGCCATAACCTATGGCTGATCCTGGGCCGCTCCCAACTCTTCCTCAAATTGATCATCTTGATGCTCCATCTCTGGCTTAGGAGATAAAGATCTGGCATGAGTCTGGCCAGCTCCATGTAATCCATTGCTCACTGGTGTTGTTCCACAAGGTCTACCTCTACCCCATCCAGTACCTCTACCATGACCGCGCGTCACATTGCCTAGCGTTGATGCCTCATCTCTACCCGCGTATGCACGAGTCCTCACCATCTATGAGCTGAATAGGAAAACAAGGTCAGATACCAATTTGATCAAACTCTAAAGAAAGGAATAAAAGAAGTGAAGTTTCATAAATGTCCCATAGCCTCTCGATGATAAGTACACACGTCTCCGTACCGATCCGCAAAAATCTACTAGACATTGCACTTGTACTCGTGAGACTAGTAAACTAAAGCTCTAATACCAACTTTCTCATGACGTTTTTTAGGAGTCATGGTGGAACCTACACTATCCCCCTCGGTAGGCGAACCACTTCCAACCCAATCAACATAAATAAAACTTAAAGCGGAAATGAAGTATTAAATACCAAATGTCTTGATATATATTCTAATTATTACATTTCCTAAGAAAATGGTCTAGTCAGTACAAGAGCAACTACATAAGCGGAATATAAATGTCTAAATTGTCTCAACAATGGAAAATAAAGACATGAGTAAGAATTGAGAGTCCAGGACTGCTGAGAAAAGAAAGTCTCACCCCGAAGTCTCTAATCCACAGCCTCGGACGTCAGCCATGAGGGTCGATGCTAGTAGACGATGTTGTATCTACATCCAAAAGAATACAACAAGTATAGTATGAGTACACATCATACCCCCATATGTATCATAGGTCGACAACGACGGATAACATATAACAAATATAAAAATTGAGTTGAGACACATATATCCCTAAGCTACAGAGTCTTGGTTAAGCACATAAGGCACATTCACATAACAATTAATGTTCAACACTTAAGTTATCTCAGAGCATAAAAGTTACTCTCCAACATATTATAACTTCAACATGGAAATTCCAATTAAGCACAGTTCTCATAAATATTATAAATGTTAATGAATGATACGCATGAATGCAATATTACCTCTCATCAACCTGGTATACACACACCACTATACGTCGTCTCGTAGTTATAACCCATGGAGGACTCCAAGAGACCATATACCACTCATAACCAACCAAGAATGATCCCTCAGATTGGCTAAAGTATCAAATAACATACACATTTGTCAAGACATATAAATTCTCCTCATCTCAATATCCAAATCATCTCATAAAAATATCATTTACCGTTGTTCCCAAGTCTCATTGGACCAAGATCATTCTATAACCAACTCAATTCAAATATTAGGATAATATGATTGTATGAATGCAACGGTAAATAAAGCATGTAATCATTAAATATGAGATGAAATCTTGTTCAAGAGATGAATAACACATGCCTCAACATTATCAATAGCACACAATTCTACATAATTAATCTTTTCATATCAGGAGGCATAGAGTGATGAGTAATTTCAATCAACAAACACAAGTAAGATCAACTATGGTGACAAGCCAACATAATTGATTATAGGTTTGTATAGATGAGTATAAACTCTAAGTTCATAAGATATGAGTTGATGGGTTTGATAGAAAAGCATGAACGGTTAGGTTTGGGTTGTTGATTTTTTATTATTGATTAAGGGTGTTGTTTATCTTATGGGTGATGAAGTATAGTGATAATTACATCTAATTGAGATTGTAGAATCACCTAGAAGTAATAGAATGTGAATTGGGTGAAGAAAACCCCATTAATGGAAGTTGTGGAGCTTTATGCACACCAAGTTTTTGATAAAATACCTAGATAGCCAAAACATGAGAATTATGATTTAGATTAAAGTTGAAAAGAAGTGACGAACATTGTATTACACTCAAGAGCAGAAAGTTAAGGTATGTGAGACTAACTCTCTACATTTAGGAATGTTTATAATTCTCCCTACGTCACGTTCTTTATTGACTATCATGAATTGCCTCAGAACATAGTTATGCCTTAGTTTCATGAATAGTTGCAGAATTTCTATTTTCTAGTTTCGTAATTCGTTCATGATCTTCATTTTGAATATTGTGAACTCAGAATGTAATCAATATAGACTCATGTTTTCTACCCATGAGTCTCAGTCTAGAAACTCAGCAGGTCTAGAAATAGTTAAGGCTTCAGTTCTCATACTCACTTCATGAATACATGTCTCATTTTAGTGATGTTCATTATTCCAGTAATCTTAGTTTCTTAATAATAATTAATGAATATTGAACATATGTGATTGCCCAAGGGAACAGTCTCATTGTATACGTATACTTGGCCAAGGCCATTGACTGACGCACTTACTTGTCCAAGGCTATAGTTTATGCAATTATTATTGGGCCAAGGCCATAGTTTGTGCATTTATTATTGGGCCAAGGCCCCACACATATGTATAAATACAGTTAAACAGGTGTTTCAGTTACAGAACATGAATTACTCATAACTTAACTTCTCTTATTCATATTCAGTTATCAGTTTCAGTACTTATTACCTGTTTATTTATTTGGGTTGCCCTTTCCCAAGCACCCCGTTTACAGTTCTTTCGTTCAGTTGCTTTACGTACTAGTACAATTCAAATGTGTTGATGTCCCTTTCACCCCAAGCCTGCATCTCGCGATGCACGTATCGATTTAGAGGATGACGTATCTGCTCACTAAGATCTCTGGTATCAACTGAATTGGAGAGTCCCAGTCTTTCGAGGCCTTATTATTTATTTTGCAGTCTTTATAGTTTATTACAAACATTCAGGTATGTCTGGGGCTTTGTCCCGGCAAACAGTTAGCATCTCAGTACTCTTCAGAGGCTTCATATACTAGAGTAATTGTTAGACAGAGTTTATCATAGTTTCATATCTGTCGTGTTAGCACTTTTACTATGTTCAGACTTATTCAATATTGTCCACACTTAATGATTATTCAGCTAGACATTTAGTACACTAGTATGTGTTAGTTTATTTCCTCTTTCAGTATGTTTTGATATCACATGTTGATTTAGCCAGCCAGTTGGTTCTCTCGGTCACATACAACTAGGTACTGAGTGTCGTGTTACATCCAGGCCATGATTCGGGGCGTGACACCTACTCTATCCTACCGGTAGGCGAACTATCCCAAACCTTTAACATAACTTAAACAATGCGAAATATAAATGAGTAATTTATAAGATATACAACAATTCTCATTAAGTCCATAATTGTCACAACCTAAACCGGAGGGCCATGACGGGCACCCGGACCTTACTTGTCGAGCACCACTATACATACATTCACCACATAATCATAAATAAGCATGGGCCACGAGGGCCGTTACGAGGTAACCTGCTGACTCATAGAATAATGAGCTGAAAAGGTGCAAGACCGACAGAACATATATGTATATACGTAGATGCTAGACATGACCATACGAGATGACAAGGCTACCATAAATGACTATACAAAAAACAATATAGGCCGAGGAGGGCACATAATATCTGACTGCATCATAACTGTCTACAAACCTCTACTGGAGTATGTGACATCATAAGGTCAGGACAGGGCCTTGCCATACCCATGTACATAACAAAAATATCATACTAAGACTAGACTGCAACTCCGAAACAAGTGGAGTGCTCCAATATCAACTGAATATGCAACCTACTGGTGTGGACTATCGCCTGTCTACCTGAGCTTATGGGCATGAAATGCAATGTCCCCCAACAAAAGGGACATCAGTACGAATAATGTATTGAGTATATAAGTCAAGAAAAATAGCATAATAAAGATATTGAGGTAACCTAAGACAAGAAACAATCAATCAGTACAGAATGACTCTGAGGGCCATAATATGCCTAAGTGTCATACATATGCGTACATAATGTCTAGTCATACATATACGTATGTGTATATAATGACATCAAGGCTTTGTGGGCATCTCATCATATCATATCGGCCTCTGTGTGCATAATCATCATCATATACCAGCTGATCAGGTGGTGGTGCGTATATAACGCCATAACCTTTCATTTTCTTCATATACATATCATATAGCATAGCATATATAAGCACATGAGGTCATGGTATATACATATATATAATGCATTAATGATACTAAGACACTCTGAGTCTATCAGACTGACGTAAGGTCGTTGCACCTCCGATTAACATTATGGAACTAACATCATCAACATAATTACTTTAAAGAATCAACAAGCCATAAGATAAGATCACTATCATTATATAGAAGTCAAGAACATCAACCTCTAACATATCTAAGCGTGGAGTTATGGATATTGTTCGTTTATGTTCGTTTCATTCTGATCATGTCAAAAGAAGGAAGAGTAGCCTTAACATACCTTTGTTGCTAATGACTCCACCTACTTCATGTAGTACTTTAATCTACATCAAGGTATTCGAACTATGGTTAATGCCATGGAAGGACTCAAAACACATTTCTAAGCTAGTAGATCTCTTCAAGAATATCGGGCAGCACATCCCTTACAATCCATAGTTCCCCAAATTCAAAACAGCACCAAACAACGATATTAACAATAACAATAACCAATCCAATCCATTCAGCTCCTCAACAACGTAAGAAAAATTCTGACAATTCAAATAATAGCATAACGAGCGGCAAACATGATTTATGATTAAACAACTATAGTTTTAAACCCCTTCTTCTTTCCAGAATGTATCAACAATATTAACCACAATATATTCAATTATCCCTACTAATTTCAGCCACAATGCAACTTTCATACGACCCCATAATAGTCCCACAAGTTCAGCAACTCAAAACTGATTTTCAGATTATTTCTTTATCAATTCTTACTTCCACAACTTAGTTAAGGAACCAATAAGCTTTACCACAATATATCCAAGTCGATACTCACATGTGACAGCTATATAATAAAATGAAACTACTCCAAATAACCCATAACACCACAACAACTTCCACTCAATGTCCAGCCCCTACTTCATAAGTTCTTCACCAAACAACCTAGCTAGAACTTAGATAAACTCAAATACATGAAGAAGGGAGGATTTCCTTGCCTATTTTAGATCTTGTAGGGATGAAACAATGGTAGTATCTTTCCCTTTATGACCTTCAACTTTCTTCACTTCAGATCATTCAAGATTGGAGATTGAAAGAAGAAGAAGATTATTGGAGATGGAGTGATGAGTTATTTCAATGAACAAACACAAGTAAGATCAACTATGGCGACAAACAAACATAACAACAGTCGGTATCAACCTAAGTATGATCCCCCAAAGCATAATACACCAGTTGTCATGACTCCTTTTAGGAATCGTGGTGGCACCTACACTTTTCTCACCGGTAGGCGAACCATTCCCAAATCATTAACATGATATAAGAAGAAATGTGGAATTAACAACATACTTAAATAAGTTGTCTAATCATAATATAAAATGCAGAAAGATAAGTCTAAGAATCATAAGTACAACCCCAAGGATCAAGTTAACAATACAAGAACTCAAAACTCAGTGCAAGTGTAAAATAAAGATAGCATAAGCTAAACATAGAAACTGGCGGAACATGTCTCTCGAAATCAAATTAAAAGACAAGGGAAGAGATAGGAGCATCCAAGGCATGCCGGAATGTAGCATCCTCACCCTAAATACTGATAATCAACTGGCTAGTACTCAAACTCGAGGTCCTGAACTGGTAGAATAAGTTGTATCTGCATCCAAAAAGAATGATACAAGTGTAGTATAAGTACACAATGTACACCCGTAGGCATCATAGGCCGACAACGACGGAAGATATGAAATTAGAGAAAAATATCAAGTTGACACCAACTAATCTTATACTAAGCAGTTCAATATCCCAAATAAGTCACATTATCCACATAGTAGTTAACTGAATCAACAATTTATTTTATTCATATAAGGTTTCATAATCATGTATATTACCCCTATTTTAGATGAATTCAATGACAATATCTCAAGTATCAATAATCAATAAACAACCCTTCATTATCCAAGAATTTAGCCAAGTCATCAATAACCAGTTCAACAATTAATCCATAATAGATAATCAATGAAGTAATGTATGTATGATATGTATGCAATGTAAATGGCATGTACATTTCATCTCCAGTATACAGGCATTCAAATTCTATGAACTGCACACCCATAAGGGACCCAGGAAGTCCATATAATCCTTGGAAATTTCTCAACGGAGCCCAACTCTTGGCTGAATAATAAATGTTGCAGGCGTGCAACTCGTTCCCCCGCGTATCATCATCTCAACGTTGCCAATAATCTCATAAGTGTTCTTACCTTCC
Source organism: Anisodus tanguticus (assembly GCA_034509755.1). Taxonomy (NCBI): domain Eukaryota; kingdom Viridiplantae; phylum Streptophyta; class Magnoliopsida; order Solanales; family Solanaceae; genus Anisodus; species Anisodus tanguticus. The sequence continues at coordinate 5,929,881 of CM067561.1, read as the reverse complement.
CGGTCTCTTAGACCTACGACATTTTCATACCACTCTCATATTGATATCATCAGAACCATGCTTGTATGAATGTAAATGACAATTCAAGGCAAGAAATCAAGATGTAATGAGATTCAACCACATATAAGAGAAGAATATCACATGCTTTCAAGAACTCAATAACATATAATCCACGTACAATCAGGATATTATATCGAAAGCATATGGTATGAATAAACACAATAATGGAAAATATGGCGATAAGCCCACATAATGGCGACAAGGCCAATCAACGGTAGTCAGAATCAACTTAAGGTTGATTCCCCAAATCAACTATCATCATAGTTTAACATCGGTACCCATCCAAACATTCATCACAACCATTTGGGTGGGACCCCAAACATGCCCAATACCCCTCACATTTATAATTAATTACGTACTTCTATCGGAGTCTAATGAAGAAAACCGTAGCCTACCTTAACACTGGGCAGGTGCCACGAACAATCAACCTCAGCGATAGTTTTTCCTTTCTGAAGCACCTCGTAATAGTCGTAGTCTAACACGTATAAACTATACGTTAATATAAAGCTAACACACAATGCAAGGACTTAGTCCTTCAATCATGTCAAAGACACCTAAAACCAACCCTGGGCTAACGGTATCAAAATTCAAACTTTATTACCTAATATGCATAATCACATGCTAGACAATCATATCCTTAAGTTAATTGAAAAACTAAATCCAATTTAACCCTAAATTGCATAATTTAAGAAAAACCCAAATTTACAAAACCCTAAATTTTTCTCCAATCTAAAAAAAGATTTCAATTCCCATATTAATTAATACAACATGGTCACCTAACATTAATCAACACTTATTCATAAAATCATGATATCAAATCCATAATTCATTCACAGATCAAAGATTTAGCTCTCTTAATCTTCCATGCAAACCTACAACCTTTCTTCCCCAAATAAGGTCCAAACTAGTATTTAAAAAACAACAATGATCATAAGGGGTGAAGTTATACCTTAAGGATGATCCAAATGAATTCCCAAAGAAAATTCTCCACAAGCAAGCTCAACAACCGAGATGTGATATTTAGGGAAAGTGAATTGATTTTTGGCATTTAAGAATCTGCTAACACCGCGAACCCAATCCTACAGGGGCGACCACGTCATAGCGAAAATCGCATAGCCGATGGTGCGAGAGAATCACCACAAAGGCGCCATCGCCTCTGCGAGGAAACCTCCGTAGTAGCGGAACCTCAAAAATTACAGGGCTCGCATCTGCGAGCCAACCTATGCAAATGGGGGCCCACAGAAACAACCACATAGTCCATTGGTGGGGACACAAGACACCATCAATGGAAAACTATGAAAATCCTCTTCCAACCCCCCAAAACACTCCCAATGTCGTCCGAATACAAACTAGACATGTTACCCCAAGATAAACGGTGTTACAAACTCACTCGCACCCACGAATTTCTTATTTAACCAAGCTAAGACATACTTTTCTATGGAATCACCCAAAATAACCCAATATCCAAATTTCACAAATAAGACCACAAAGTACAACAGATTATCTCGGGAAGCAAACTAATGACTCGACTAAGTTATAAATGACTCTTCGGAGCGACCGAAAGAGACGGAACCTGGAAACGAATCCATATACTCGAAAGTCAACTTTGAGTCAAACTAATCAACTCTAAGATTTCTATTTTAGGTTTTTCTTCTGAAACTCGCATAATTGAACCTCGAGATCCATGCCACCCATCCCCGCCCATCACATTCACCACATAGAGTCTACGGGAAGGATTATATAGTCAAATAAGGGTCTTAGGCCAAAAAAGACCAGATGAGTCGTTACATCATATATCAATTACACAAATGTTCATCCTCAAACGGAGAGAAACAAAAAGGGGAAACGTACCAAAAGTAGTAAACAAATCAGGAAAACTGAAGAGATAAGAACCTTCTGCATGGTATTTCTTCAGCATAGACTCATGGAAAACCGGATGAACACCTTAAAGATCTGGTGGCAGAGCCAACTCATATGTCATATCACCAACCCTCTGAAGAATATCAAAAGATCTGATATACCTCAAACTCAACTTCCCTCTCTTGTCGAACCTCATCACAGCCTTCATAGGTGAGACCTTCAATAGAACCCTGTCACCAACTATAAACTCCATATATCGGACCTTCTGGTGCGCATACTCTTTCTGCCTACTCTGACCTGCCCGGAGCTTATCCTGGATAGCCTTCACCTTCTCTAAGGAGTCTCTTAACAAGTCGGTACCCCAAGGACAAACCTCAAATGCATCAAATCACCCAATAGGAGAATGACACCTCCTACCATACAAAGCCTCAAATGGCAGCATATCGATGCTGAAGTAATAGTTATTGTTGTACGCAAACTCTGTAAAAGGTACGAACTGGACCCAATTACCATAAAAATCAACACACAGGCTCATAACATATCCTCCAAAACTTGAATAGTCTGTTCCGACTGACCATCCGTCTGAGGGTGAACTGTTGTACTAAGATCTAAGTGAATACCCAACTACTTTTGCAAAGTCCGCCAGAAATAGGAAGTAAACTATGTAGCCCTATTTGAAATAATAGAAATAGTGACATTATGGAGACAAACAATCTCACGAACATAAATCATAGCCAACTTCTCCGAATTGTAATTTTTCTGGACCAGAATGAAATGCGCGGACTTGGTCAACCTATCAACAATGACCCCAATAGCATCAAATTGGTCTAAAGTCTTGGGAAACCGAACAACAAAATCCATGGAAATCCTATCCCACTTCCCTACGGGAATAGGCATCCTCTAAGTCAAACCACCGGGTCGCTGGTGCTCATACTTAACCTGCTAACAATTCTGACACTAAGACACTAACTCAACAATGTCTCTCTTCATCCAACCTCACCAATAGTGCTACTTTAAGTCATAGTACATCTTAGTAGCATATGAATGAATCAAATACCTAGAGTTGTGGGCCTCCTCCATAATCAATCTAGTCAAATCACCAATTCGAGAAACACACACTCTATCATTGATCCTCAACACCCCCCAGTATCAATCACAACCTCCTTGGCTTCACCACTCATCTCTTTATCCCTAATTTTGCACCACTTTAGATCATCATACTAGTGGGTCCTAATCTGCTCCAAAAGAGATGACCTCGCCTCAACACAAGCCAGAATCCTACCCGAATTTGAAATATCAAGCCTTATGAAACAGTTGGCTAAGGACTGAACCTCTAATGCCAAAGAATGCTTAGAAAAAATTAAGCGAGCTAAACTCCTCATACTGACTGCCTTTCGGCTCAAGGCATCCACCACCATATTGGCCATACATGATGGTACAAAATAGTTATGCCATAACCTTTTAGTAACTTCATCCACCAACGCAGTTTAGAATTCAAATCCCTTTGTTTTAACACATGCTAAAGGCTACGGTGATCAGTATTCACCTCATAATACAACAACAATAACATACCCAGTGAAGTCCCATAATGTGGGGTCTGGGAAGGGTAGAGTGTACATAGACCTTACCTCTACCTTAGTAAGTAGAGAGGCTATTTCCGAAAGACCCTCGGCTCAAGACAAATCATAAGCACAAGCAAAGGAAGAAAAATGATAGTATGAAAATGAGAGTAACAAAAGCGAATAAGTCATGATAAAATATTTTGAAAAAAGAAGTAGTAACTAACGTAGATAAATAAGATAAACAAAGTACATGAAAAAACATACAACAGCAACAGGGGACTATACAATAATATTGCGCCTACTAGTATGATAGGCTAAGCAGGGCTACAATAATAACACTACAACTACCAGTATGTAAGCATAAGTATGACTACACTCAACTACCTACTACCCTTCTACCCTAATTTGTGTCTTCCACAACCCCTATCTAAGGTCATGTCCTTAATAAGTTGCACCTGTGCCATATCCCATCTAATCACCTCTCCCCAATACTTCTTCGGCCTACCTCTACCCCTTCTGAACCCGTCTATAGCCAACCTCTCACACCTCCGTGTTGGGGCATTTGTTCCTCTCCGCTGCACATGTCCGAACCATCTCACCCTCGCTTCCTACATCTTATCCTCTACTGAGGCCACTCCCACTCTATCCCGGATTTCATTATTTCTAATCCTATACCTCCTTGTATGCCCACACATATATTTTAGTATCCTCATCTCCATAACTTTCATCTTTTGTCTGTGTGAAGTCTTGACTGGCCAACACTCCGCCCCATACAACATAGTCGATCTAACTACTACCCTATAGAACTTGCATTTAAGTTTTGGTGGCACCTTTTTATCGCACAAGACTCCAAATGCGAGCCTCAATTTCATCCACCCTGCACCAATACGATCTGTGACATCGTCATCAATCTCTTCATTCCCTTGGATAATAGACCCGAGTTACTTGAAGGTTCCTTTCTTTGGAATAACTTGAGTACCAAGCCTCACCTTCATGCATGTTTCATAGTCGCTCCCATTACTGAACTTGCAATCCAAGTATTCTTTCTTGGTCCTACTCAGCCTGAACCCTTTAGACTCCAGAGTTTATCTCCAAACATCCAGCTTAGCATTCACTCCGCTGTGAGGCTCATCAATCGGGACTATGTCATCTGCGAATAACATACACCATGTCACCTCCCCTTGAATTTTTCACGTCAATCCATCCATCACCAAGGAAAATAAGAGTGGGCTAAGAGTTGATCCCTAGTGCAGCCCCATCATCACTGGAAGGTGTTCCGAGTCTCTTCGTACTGTTTGTACCCTAGTCTTAGCTCCATCATACATATCTTTGATCGCCCTAGTGTACGTCATAGGTACACCTCTAACCTCCAAACATCTCCATAAAACCTCCCTATGGACTTTGTCGTATGCCTTCTCGAGGTCGATGAAAACCATATATATAAGTCTCTCTTCCTCTCCCTATATTGCTCCACCAACCTCCTAATAAGATGAATGGATTTTTTAGTCGAATGCTCCGGCATGTTTCTAAACTGGTTCTCAAAAATAGACACGCCTCTTCTCACCCTCATCTCCACGACCCTTTCCCAAACTCTCATAGTGTGGCTTAGCAGCTTGATACCCCATATAGTTGTTGTAACTGTCGATGTCACCTTTGTTCTTGTACAAAGGAATCATTGTACTCCACATCCATTCTCCGGCATTCTTACCATCTTAAAATGGTATTAAACAACACAGTCATTTTTAAGCTATCACTTTACCCTCACAATCAACTCCATAAAGGTAATGGCACCAAATTTTCAAAGCAAACACAATAGCTCGATGCATAAGCTATCACCTTACCCTCCTGCATCATCACATTACACAGTAAAGTCCTTCCCTTCCACTAGAAGGGATAAAATTGGGTATATGGTCAAAAATGACTTGATCTTTTGAAAGCTCTTCTCACACTCGTCAAACCACTAGGAAAGGCACCTCGTTCTGAGTAAACCGCGTCAAATGAGAAGCAATAGAAGAGAATCCCTTGACGAACTGATGATAGTAGCTAGCAAGACCCACGAAGCTCTGAATATCTATCACTGAAGTAGGTATATGTCAGTCCCTGACTGCCTCTATCTTCTTCAAATCCACTATAATAACCTCTTTGACCACTACATGTCCCAAGAATGCTACAGAACTGAGCCAAAACTTACACTTTGAGAACTTTGCATACAACGTTTTCTCTTTCAATATCCCAAGAACCACACTCAAATGCTTCTCGTTGTCCTCCTGACTCTTCGAATAGATCAAAATTTCATCAATGAAGACAATCACAAATGAGTCCAAATAAAGGTTGAATATCCCATTCATAAAATCTATGAACACTGCGGGGGCATTGATAAGCCCAAATGACGTCACCAAGGACTCATAGTGACCATAATGAGTCTGGAAAGCCGTCTTGGGAACATCCTCAGCCCGAATCTTCAACTGATGATACCCGGACCTCAAATCAATCTTCAAAAACATAGAAGCACCCTGAAGCTGGTCGAACAGATCATCAATACGAGGGATCAGATATTTGTTTCTGGTGGTAACGTTGTTCAGCTGTCTATAATGGATACAAATATGCATTGTGTCATCCTTCTTCTTCACGAACAACACAAGAGCACCCCAATGAGACACACTAGGTCGAATGAAACCCTTAATCAATAGATCCTAAAGCTACTCCTTCAACTCTCTCAACTCTGTTGGAGCCATACGATACGGGGAAATAGAAATGGATCTAGTACCCGGCTTTAGATTAATGCATAAATCAATATCTCTATCTGGCAGCATACCTGACAAATCTAACAAAAAGACCTCAGTGAACTCATTAACTACCAGAACTGACTCGAGGGAAGGAGTCTTCGCACTCGTATCCCATATATGAGCTAGGTACGACAAATAACCTTTATCTACCAACTTCCTAGCCTGGATGAAAGAAATGGTCATATTACGAGTAGGGCTAGGAGCGCCCCTTCACTCTAACCTTGAAAGACCATGCATTGCTAAAGTGACCATCTTGGCATGACAGTCCAGAATCACGTGGTACGGTGATAATCAATCCATCCCCAAGATAATATCAAAATCAACCATGTCTAATATAACCAAGTGTATTGCTACAGTTCACTTTTATGCAAAGCATAAAAGCAACTAGAAGATTGTTGGAACCCTATTCGGATAATTATTTTTTAGACTCGCCACCTAATTTATAGGAAAATTAGGATAACTAAGTTAAAAAGATTTATTCAAAAACAATGAAAAATCTTTTGAAGACCAGAGTTTGAGGTAAGGGTTCTGATGATCCCCTGAAAGGTTTTGGACACCCCGGTATTAAGGATCCGTAGAATACGGTTGACCTTCGAGTTCCGTATTATGTTTTATTGTGAGTAAGTTCTTAAAAGAGTGTTTAAATTCTTGTAAAAATAAAAGTCATAGCATATCATTATTTTGGTTTTGAAATCTTTGGAAACTAAAACTATTGGGGTCTCCAAATTTGATATAATCAACGTATTTTTTACTTATTTATTTTTTAATATGATATGAATTATTAAAGATATATGCGTGAGACACAATCTACTAATTGATCTATTTCTTTCAAATACTCCACTAGAAACATATCACAATTTTATTTTATAATACCTTGGGAGCTAAAATGCTTTATTTGATTGAAAATAGTTGAATTTGTTTGGAAAAAAAAATCATATAAGGTTTGAAATAGTCACTTCATTTTTCGAACTAAGACACACTCAAAGTCTCCTTTGAGTAGAGTCCAACTTGATTTAGTCCAAATATCGTATCCTATTTATCTTTACATGTCTTTAAAATCTTTTGAAAAATATAAATAATATGCCATGATTTTCATACAAGTTTTTTTTGTAAAAAAAATCTTTTTTGTATTTTTTAGAAGGTCAACCCTATTCTTTTAGAACTCCTCCTCAACTTGGGCTTTTAAGTGAGATTCCTTTTTCTTAAAGTTAATTAGGTGGGCTTGGCCCAAAATAAATTTTTTGAAATTGTTTTAAATCTAAGACTTGTCAAAAAGTTCTTTTTGTCCAACTCACATCTTAACAATTAAAAATTATTTTATAGAAAAATCATTTCATCATTTATTACACGTAAAAATAACTGAACCGTATTTTTATCTTTTTGTTGGATACGATTTTGAAAATAATGGGGTTCCTCTTCATTCTAAGTTCCAACCATGGGTTTCAATATTTACAACAAACATTACAATTTACTATGTCATAAAAAATAAATAAAGAGAAGGATAGGGAAGGAGAGAAAGGCTAGTCATGCTAGACCTATCTCCTATTCTTCTTGGACCTTTAATTTGTAATTCTGCTCTTTTCTGATACTTCATCTGAAAGTTCCAAGTATCCAAGATCTTACCTCATCTTTGTAGTATTTCACGAACTTGTTTATTTATACCTCGCAAAAATGAAGAGAGAAGAGTTAGTTAAAATGATATGCCACCCTATGGTGTGGCGTTTATGAATATAAACAAAAAATTTCTTCGGACTAAGATCATAACATTTGAAAGTTTTGATTATGAAGGCTCAGACTTATGTTTTGACCTTGGGCTAGAAATCGAGTTGAGTCGTGGCAACGAATGCTAGTTGCTTGATAGCCATACCAGCTCGTGGTCGTAATTATTGGTTGCTTGTCAGCCATACTAGTTCATAGCCCTACGCTCGTAAATTTCTATCTTGTGATTTGCACATATCATCATCGCCTTTAACCGAAATGCCTAAACCGAGGGACAACCTTTTCGGAATGGCATGGCTTCAAAATCATTCTCATCGGCCCCAAGTGTAGTATCATATTCAAATCATTAGAATATCAGAAATATATTGAAGCAACAGTTCTTAGTTAAGGAACCAACAACAATTATGCTCAAAGATACAGTAGTAATGAAAATTAAACATGCTCAGTACTACAACAATACTTCGACCAGAATATCACTTCTTTTTTATCTCAAAACATAGCGGCAGATTCAACCCCAAAATGCAGCAAGCTAATCGAGTGTAGTATCTGTTTTTAGTGATGAAGTGTAGCAACTGAATGAATGTAGTAGCTTCCTTTCGGAGTATAACATTTCGAACCAGCAGCTAAATATGGTAGTAAATAACAAAAAATGATGCAGCAACTCATAACCCCAAAATACAATAGCATAATGGCCAAAAGAAGGCATCAGAGAATTGGTAAAAATACAGCAGTTGCTTACATCCACAGAAGGCTCCAAATTTCTCATAATGCATCATAGGATGGGTTCAAAATCCAGCTAGCAAAGCAGGAACAAAGACTAGCAGCAGAATGGCCAGAGATGCAGTATCTGGCCACCTTTAAAGTGTATAGCCATAATAGGTCAGGTATAGCAGCTGTTTATCTTAGACTCCGCAGCCCAAAAGTGCAGTAAAGTCTCCAGTGCAACAGTGAGCAAGAAACCATAACTACCAGCAACACAACAAGTAGAAAAAAAGTGCAGCCAAGTAGAGACAATAGAGAGTAGAAGTTTACCTTCAAGGGGGCAATAGTAGGTGTCAACAACTTACTTCAAATTGTAGCACTTTGGGAACAACACAGGGTGAAGCATCAAAGTGCCTCAAGAATGCAACAAACACTCCTCAAAACAGATCAGTTACTTCACAACAGTAGCTCAAAAATGGGACAAGCATCATGACTTCAAGTCCTTCAATATGACAGCAATCTTTTGAAACATCACCATGGCATTTGCATTTTGAGACCCCCCAGATTATGCAAAGAAAGAGGGAGGGTAAAGAATGAGTATCAAGAATTACATCTCTTAATAATTCAATAGCTTAAAAGAATACTTAGCAGTCAATTATTTAAAGTAGTTATTAGGGAGCAAAGACATCAGGCCACTTAGCTTTTAAGAGAAACAAACTCAAAGATTGATCACAATCAGACTAGACCTCACTTTTGAAAGACTAGGAAGCAAAGAGGGCTACCACTATCTATATTCTGATGCCACATTAAGATCAAAAGGTTTCTAGAACCTCAGGCATGGCAGGCTATCGATGAAGGCTAAACCAAACCAAAATCATGCCTCGGCTTTCAGCTGGTAAAGTAATATAATAAAACAGATCAGAAAATACAACTATTGAAGGAATGTCTTTAATTATGCTAAAATTGTGCTTCATATAGAATACTCTTGATCAATGAACACTCAGAAAAAATGTACTGGAAACTAGATTAGAAATAGATTTTAGAGATAGCAAATAGACTCTCAGATGCCCCCAAACAGGTTCTTAGTTCAATTATGGAAAGGGAAGGGTAGAGGATGAGTAGAGGAATGACTTAGAAACACAAATTGAACATGTTGAAACTACATCTGACATGGAATAATATTCAGGTAAGACTGTTTTATGATGAAGTATTCATAAAGTGATTTTCTTTTCCTTATCCCCATTTTCAGATCTTAAGACATGTATTAGTAATGTTTTAAAACATATCTTCTTTTATAGAAACACCGTAACTAAGAGAAGATGGTTAATATCCTTACAGTGGCATAATGACTCAGGATTTATTCATAAGTAGAAGCAATCTAACAGGTTAAGCAGAAGCTCTAGTTTCATTAAAAGATGTGATTTACACAAGCTGATGAAAGAACAAAGTGAGGAGACAACCAACTACACTCAAACATTTGCAGAGAAAGACATAACAATCTAAGAGACCTTCATGGCTAGAAGTATAGACACTCATGAAGACACACATCTAAGTCCAAGTCTTTAAGGCCTAGACAGATCCTAACCCCTCAAGGAAGACTGAACATGGACAATCTTAGCAAACTGAATATGTTTTAAAGAGCACTTGCATACAGACAACACAAAAAAGGAAACCAAAAAGCAACAGATACACCAAAGACCATGTTTCAATATCATATCTCTTAATTAGTTACTCCTAAGGTTCAAATAAGGACATATCTAAAGTTCTGTTTCAATTCCATATTAAACAAACAAACACCATCCACAATGGAAAGAAATTGAAACTAGTGAACACATAAGGCAACTATATTGGGCCAGAACTAGGGGTGGCAAATGGGCAGGTTGGGTTGAATTTGGGCGGGTCAAAATTTGTTAATTTAGTAAATGGGTGGGTTATTGACCCGCCTAAATGTTGCTTAAACTGCCATGGGTTGGGTTGAAATGGGCTAAAAAAGTAGGTCAAAACCCAACCCGCCCAATTCTTACTAAGTTTTAATTGTCTTATTTGTTTTTTTATAAATTTTTAGTACCTAATAAAAAAAAATCTTTATTATGGCGATATATAACATATCAAATAAAAAGATAATTTTTAAAATATATTTTGATAGATTTCTCATGGATTAATTTGGGTTAGATGTCAACTCAAATTTTGATGGATTGAAATGGGTTGAAATAATAAATGGGCTGGTCAATAACCCGTCCAAACTTGAATGGGTTGGGCGGGTTATGATTTCATGGGTTAAGTTTTCCATCTCAAGATAGAACCACATTTATACATGCACAACCATTAATGTATAAGTTAAACCTTTCTAAGATTTTAACCTAAGCTTATCAAAAGATGAAACTAAAGCCTCTTAAGAGTCATATTATCAATGAGAGATTAACCTTGGCTTATTACTAAATCCCAAACAAAGAGAACAAATGCTTGACTTGAACATCCAACACACAAAATGAGACAAGATATAGTTCAGATGAGTTTAGAACACTAGGCTTCAAAGACAATGAACCATAAGTTAAACAAAGAGTTCTGCTTTACTAATTTGAATAAAACATATGCCTATTTAGGACTGTAAGATATCTAGATACATTTTGAAAGATGTTTCAGAACTACCTCTTCAACTCGGCTTAACTCAAATCTAACTCATGTTTTGTCCTAAATCAGAACTTATATGAAGGAAGGTTATCCAAAGATTCAAAATAGGTTTCAATTCAGAAAAAATAGTTCCATCTGATAATCTAAATCAATATAAGTAGTGGAAACTATATGTTCATAAAGCAGCCTAGCAAGAAAAGATTCAAGAATGTGTACTAAACCAACAATACATTAACTTTACATACCTGTTAATTTTGAGTCAAATCATGGTGAGATTAAGCAACCAACTCAACAATGCTTTAAGTTAAATTAAGATATTACTAATCCACAAATTAAACACTTTATGCATAAAACAAGGACTGTAAATAATTTACTTAAATGACTATGCTTAAGTAGTGACATTTTAAACTTACAATACCTAATTCGTGATTAACATTAACTAAAACTTGTCAACTAACATTAATCACTCAATAATCTTAAACAATCACATAATAATCAGAATTAGAGACTAAGGCTAAGATTGAAAAAAAAAGGATTGAAGATTACCTTTTTCGAGCAGTGACGGGGACGACGAAAGTCCATGATCATCCTTTCACTCAACCAGACTTCTGACGAGCGGAAGAAAGAACAAAAACTTTTAACTTTTGAGTAGGAACTTCCTCGAAACCCAATACTTAGTCAGGTTTTTTAGTGTTCTAGCTTAGGCAGGTGTAAAGCACATTGTGGTTGTGAAAAACCATCCTGAGAAGTGAGAAATGAGCCTATATTTATAGAGGGTTGTTTATAGGAGTAAAAACTCGTCATGTCGTTTTTAGCTAAAGACCATGAATTTCGTATTTGACCCTTCCTGTAGTATCTATTTGGTGTTTGTGATACACGGAGATGGGTAACATGGATCCCGGGGTCCATTTATACATAGTTCAGATGAAAAATCCAAGATTAGAACTTTATGGTTGAATAGGTTGATCAAGGTTGACTTTTGAGTATATGGGTTCTTTTCTGGGTTTTGTCATTTCCGGTAGCTCTATAGGGTTATTTATGACTTAGTTGAGTCATTGGTTCACTTCGTGAGACAATCGGATGTACTTTGAGGCTTTATTTATAATATTTGGATATTTGGTTATTCCGGAAGATTCTTTAAAAAAGTACATCTTAGCTATGTTAAATGGGAAATCTGAGGGCAAGAGTAGGTTCGTAGCACTATTTACCTTAGGGGAGCATGCCTGGTTTGTGTCCGGGGGGTCTCGGAAGTGTTTCGGGTGTGTGGTGGATGATTGAATTGGTTTCCTATTTTCTGGTGTCTGATGTCTGCCTCGGTGACACTGTTGAGCGCTTTTGTGCATCTGCCTCTGTGGAGATTAGCTCACAGAAGTGATGTGTGAGAAATTGATGAGTTTCCACTTTGGAATAGGGGATTTACGTAGGGGGTGTTTGACTCTGTGGTGTAAGGTTCGCTTATGTGCTGAGGTGAGGTGTCAAGTGACTCCACCTCAGCGAGGTCGATTTACGCAGGAGTGAGTCTATGCCAGATGAGTCGATTCTGCTGGGGCAAAATTGTTGGATCAGGTATCATATTAAATTCCTAGGTCGAGTTACTTTTCCCAAAATAGTTTCTCTCGAACCTAGTGCCGCTAAAAGGGGGAATTCTGAAGATTAAGAGTGAACTCTTCATTTGGGGTAAGATTTCAATCCTTTGTAATTTGATTTCATGATTCTAAGTCCTTTAATGGTCATAAAGTATGATTATAAATTGGAGAAGATGAGTTATAAGTTTCTTATGAGATTAAGATAGTTGAATCTTTGATTTAGGGGTGTTCTATTGATTAGTCTGCTTTGATTTTGTTAATTAGTGATGAACTATGATAGATTATCATTTTGTAGCCTTTAATTTTATTATAGAAGCTCTTTTTACATTGGGGAAAAATCTAGGGTTTCCAAATTTGGCCCTTTTCGTATATTATTCAATTGAAGGTTCAAATGAGCATAGATTTCTGATTAACTTAGGGATATGATTACTTAGTACATATTGATAGTTTTTTGTAATAAAGTTTAAATCTTGATGATGTGGGGCCGAGATTGGTTTTGGAGGTCTTGATTTGGTTAAGGATTATGTCGTTGTATGTTGTGTAAGCTTTGTATTAACGAATAGTACATTGCATTCATATCATACATACTTCATTGCATTGATTATTTGTTGATAGATTAAGTGTTGAATTGATAACTAATGACTTGGTTTCTTCCTGGATAATGAGGATAAGAGTTGATTATTAAATACTTAAACATTGCTACTGAAACTATCTGGAATCGGATAACTCTTATGATAATGAGTTTTACATATATAAGTGGTTGTTGCTTCAGTGATCTGTTACATTAACTACGTGACTTAATTGGATTCTTAAATTGTTTAGTATAGAATTATTTGATGTTAACTCGACATTTATCTCCTTTTGCATATCTTCCATCCTTGTCGGCTTGTCATTCTTACGGGGGTACGTTGTGTACTCATACTATACTTGCTGCATTATTTTTAGATGCGGATTCAGTTCTTTCTACCAACTTGGGACCTCGTGGCTGAGTCCTAGCATGCTCATTCAGGTATTCAGGATGAGAATGCTACTACCGACATGCCCCGGGATGCTCTACCTTTATAGTCTTTTAATATTGATTCGAGGGACATGTATCAGACTTCTAGACTTGTTCTATTCATTTGACTGATGTATTATGACAGTAGCGCTCTTATATTATTGACCTGATCTCTTAGGTGTTTCATTTGACTTTCAGACTATGTTCCTCGCATTTATATTATGATAGATAAGTTTTATAAGTCTTTTGATACATTTCCGAATTTCTTCTTACATCTTGTTAATTGACATTGGGTGTGGTTCGCCTACCGGTAGGAAGTGTATGTGCCACCACGATCCTTAAAAAGAGTCGTGACAAAGTTGGCCTCAAAGCTTTAGGTTAAACGGTCTTAAATAGAAGAGCAATGTCTAGTAGAATATTGCGGGTCGGTGCGGAGATATTCGTACTTATCTTCGAGAGGCTATGGGACATTATGACACTTCAGTTTCTTCATTTCTTTCATTCTAAGTTGAATCAAATTGGTATATGACATTTGTTCCTACTTTCTCACAGATGGTGAGGACTCATGCTAATGCAACGAAAGAGGAGGCACCGACACCTGCACATCTGGTGCGCAGTCTTGGTCGAGGTTGTGACAGGGGCCAAGGTAGAGCTCGAGGTGCTGCACCGGCCAGGGGTGGAGCACAGGGAGCCGGCCAGGATCATGCTAGATCAGTTTCCCCTATGCTGTATATTAATCCTCAGGACATATTGCTTGATGAGGAGATGGGGCCAGCCTAGGATCAGCCCAGATTTATTGCTACTCCAGTTCTACATGATACATTTGTCAGATTATTGAGTGTTCTAGATTTTTTGCCCAGGTGGACGTGCATCCAACTACCCCAGGTAGGTCGTAGACCCGGGTGGAAGAGTGACAAACTCTCGAGTTTCATACTTCATTGGATCAGCCAGCTACTATGTTAGCTACCCATATTGATGAGATTCCAGCACCCGAGTATGGTCCATGGCAGATTTAGGGACAACTAAAACCTACAATGAACGAAAGATATAGGAGCATTTTTTAAACATAAAGCCTCCCATATTCTATGGACAACCCCAAGAGGATGGCTATGAGTTTATTACTAGCTGTCATGAGAGTTTTCACACCTTGGGTATCTTCGAGTCGCATGGGGTCTATTTTGTTGCTCTTCAGTTTATGGGGGATGCTAAGCAATGGTGGAGGGCTTATGTTGATTATCGACCAATATGGTCGTCTCCACTGTCTTGGGTCAGGTTTTATCAGATTTTCCTAAAGAAGTATGTCCCTCTTAGCTTATCGCGCTATGCAGCACCATTGCTACCTACAGAGGCAGAGAGAGTCAGATGCTTTGTAAGAGGGTTGAGTGTTCCTCTTCAGTTGACTATGTTATAGTTGGTAGTTGTTAAGGCTTCATTTGAGATAGTGGTTGAGCATGCTAGGATGATTGAGTCTATTAGGAGCAAGTTGCCCAAACATTAGTCTGGTAAGAGGATGCATCGATCTGGATAATACAGTGGGTCTGTATTTCGTGGCTATGGTTAGTATGGTAGATTCCAGCATTCGCAGTCTAGTCGCCCAGTTCAGGTAGCCCTTCAGATTACAAATGGTACTTCCGCAGGGCTGAGCAATTATAGTGGGGGCCAATCATCTAGGGGCACTCAGTCTCGGTATTCTGATCGTGGTGGTCACTCAGGTTCTTCTTACTGTATTAAACTGCCCTCAACGGCCAGGACTTGTTACAATTATGGAGAGGTTGGACACTTCGGTAGAGACTGTCCCAGGCTTAGATCGGGTGAATCTCAGACACCCAGGACCCTAGTGCAGCAATCTTGGAGTGGTAGACAATTTAGTAGAGAGGGTTGCCAGTTAAGCTATGGTGGCCATCAAACTAGCCATGGTGGATGTCAAGCGGGTAGAGATGGAGCTCGTTTAAGCCAAGGTGTCCAGCAAGGTACTCAGTCCGAGGGAGAATACACTCATTGTTATGCTTTCCCGAATAGACCAAAGGCTGAGGCATCGGATGCGGTTATCACATGTATCATCTCAGTCTGTCATTGGTCTGCTTTAGTTTTATTTGATCCGGGGTCTACATTCTCATATGTGTTTGCCTACTTTTCTGGTGATTTGGATATGTGGTGTGATATTCTTAATGTCCTTATTTGTGTATTTACACTAGTTGACGATGTTGTAGTTGGAGATCGAGTGTATCAGCATTGTGTGGTTACTTTTATGAGTTATGATACTTGGGTTGACTTGGTTATTTTAGACATGGTTGATTTTGATATTATTCTGGGGATAGATTGGTTATCACCGTATCATACCAAGACAGTCACTCTAGCGATGCCTAGACTTCTGAGGTTAGAGTGGATAAACGTTCCCAACCCTTTTCTTAAAAATATTATTTCCTTCATTTAGGCTAGAAAGTTGCTAGATAATGTTTGTTTGGATTACCTAGCTCATATTCGGTATACGAGCATGGAGACTTCGTGAGTCTTATGTGCTTAAGGACGTTCTATGATTTTGAAACCGAATAATGGACCATTCATGTTTATAGAAAGTCAAATGTTTTTTAAGCATACAAAATCAAATAGACACATAGGAGGCAGATTATATAGCACGCAGTACATGAGCAATATATATCGCGCTCCAACATACATGTACCCTTTTTTAAGCAAAGGTAAGTCTATCGATTCGAAAGATGTAGATGTCGTTATTACGTTCCGTTTGCCCCAAAATTTATACAAAAAATTTATAAATATACCGAATGGGGATACATAACAAGGGAATGGGGTATACAAATGCTAGTCCCACACAGTGGTACAAATCCTAAACTAAGCCACCGTGTGGGTCCTCCATTGTATCTTGGACTTTTCGAACTCATTTCGGATGAAGTCTAAAGAGAAAAGATTCCCAACCCCATGAACAAATGTTTCGTATAACGGTATGCACATCTTTCAAATTTTCACATAGTTGGATGTGGTGTCTTCGGGTCATAGACCGTCTTGACACTGGGTAGTCTCCTAATGGATTTAGATACGTCTAAAATAACCAAACACGTCTAGGTAAGCATGTGCTAGTCCGTTGGGATTTGGCTTCACTCTATCCTAGGGAAACTAGAGTGGTTTTTCGAATGACTGAGGACTCGAGCAGACTACTCGAGGTGAAACGTTGTCGACTGTTGGACGACCGCGAACCAACTCCATCTTCAATGTGTTCCAAGAAAATAATTTAGTTTTTACTAGAGGACGATTGCAAAACCGCATTACCGTCTTTGTGCACTGATGCAAGTGTGTATGTGTGCGCCATTTGACGGAGTTTATGATATGCATGCTATGACAGTTATATTTGCAAGAATTTAAACACATAAGCAATTATTTACAATATAAACATGTTGTATTGAAACCCTTATGGTTAGAACCTAGGAATATCCCCAGCGGAGTCTCTATCTGTTAGGTTCACTTTTACGCGAGGCATAAAAGCTACTAGGAGGTTGTTAGAACTCTATTCGGATAATTATTTTTTAGAGTTGCCACCTAATTTATAGGGAAATTAGGAAAACCAAGTTAAAAAGGTTTATTAAAAAATAATGAAAAATCCTTTAAAGACTAGAGTTCGAGGTAAGGGTTCTGGCCTCCGAAAAAGGTCTTAAACACCCCGGTATTAAGGATCCATAAAATAGGTTGACCTTCGAGTTCTATAGTATGTTTTATTGTGAGTAATTGCTTAAAGAGTGTTTAAATTCTTGTAAAAATAAGTCATAGCATATCATTTTTTGGTTTGAAATCTTTGGCAAAATGCTTTATTTGATTGAAAATAGTTGAATTTGTTTGGAAAATTTCATATAAGGTTTGAAATAGTCACTTCATTTTTCGGACTAAGACACACTCAAAGTCTCCTTTGAGTAGAGTCCAACTTGATTTAGTCCAAATGTCATATCCTATTTATCCTTACATGTCTTTAAAATCTTTTGAAAAATGTAAAAAAATATACCTTGATTTTCATACAAGTGTTTTTCGTAAAAAAGAATTTTTGTATTTTCTAGAAGGTCAACCCTATTCTTTTAGAACTCCTCCTCAACTTGGGGTTTTAAGTGAAATTCCTTTTGTTTAAAGTCAATTAGGTGGGCGGGCTTGGCCCAAAATAGATTTTTGAAATTATTTTAAAACCTAAGACTTGTCAAAAAGTTCTTTTTCTCCAACTCATATCTTAATAATAAAAAATCATATTATAGAAAAATCATTTCATCATTTATTACATGTAAAAAAATAAATTAAACCGTATCTTTATCTTTTCGTTGGATCCAAGTTTGAAAATAATGGGGTTCCTATTCATTCTAAGTTCCAACCATGGGTTTCAATATTTACAACAAATATTACAATTTAGTATGTCATAAGAAATAAATAAAGAGAAGGATAGAGCGAAGGGGATAAAGGCTAGTCACGCTATACCTATCTCCTAGCCTTCTTGGACCTTTAATTTGCAATCCCGCTCTTTTCTGATTCTTCATCCGAAGGCTCCAAGTATCCAAGATCTTGCCTCATCTTTTTAGTATTTCGCGAAGTTATTTGTTTGTACCTCACAAAAATTCAAAGAGAAGAGTTAGTTAAAATGACTCAACAGCCCAAAAGTGCAATGAAGTCTCCAGTGCAGCAGTGAGCAAGAAACCATAACTACCAGCAACACAACAAGTAGAAAACAAGTGCAGCCATGTAAAGACAATAGAGAGTAGCAGTTTACCTTCAGGGGGAAATAGTAGGTGCCAACAAGTCTATATTGCCTATTAAATTAATACACATAACAATAAGTTATAAATTAATTTTTAAATGCCCATAATCGTAATTCAACTTATATGCTTGTAGATAATATTTGGGAAAAAATTTCAGAACTTATTGGATTTTTAGAGAAAAATTTTCAAGCAACTAAAGAATTTTCTGATATATATTATCCTACTATTTTAACTATGCTGTTTTATATAGCTCTAATATTTTTGTTACTTGCTGTATTAAATTCGACTATTAAAATAGACGATTGTAAAACACTTATTGAAACGATTTATGATTGTATAACAGTACTTTCACCTCCAACTCCAAAAAACTCAAATGAACAATCACCTAAGGAACCAACTAAAGAAGTTTTGTCTAGCATACACGATGAATGCGAAAAAGTATACATGCATTACCAACAAGAAAGTGCTAGCAACCAACCGGCTTCTATACCATCTTATTCTTCTTCATCAATACAACTTTATAAAAGACATGATGTTTCTGCGGCTAGTATTGAAAGTCTTAGAAATAGAATGTTTAGTGGTTCCACTGCTAATCAAGTTAGTGAGTTTGATGTTTTCGTTTTGCAGGGTGTTATATCGTACCAAGTAATTCTCAATGAAAAAGGACGTGAAGACTTGCTTAAATATTTGAGGGAAAATGAGAAGACATTTCCGATACTAGCAAAGATGGCCCGAGATGTGTTGAACATTCAAGCATCATTAACAGCCTCTGAAAGCGCTTTTTCTACCGAAAGATTTCATGTAGGAGAGCACAAACACTCATTAGCGGGAGACCGCTTGAAGATTACAGTTCTATTCAGAGATTGGATACGAGCAGAGCGTAGAATATGCGGTCAATCAGAGATCAACGAAGAAGACTACGAAAACTACAATGAAATCTTGTTCGAGGAAACTAGAAGAGATGTCGACCAATTTGACCAACAACTTTCAATTCCAACCGAAGAACCACAAGACATTGTAAAGAAATTGGAAAAAGTGTTTTTAACTATGTAATATTTTTAATTGCAATTTTACTATGTGATTTGCAACTTTTGAATAACACCACAAAGTTGCAATTTTGAAATTGTATTACAAAAAAAATCATATTTCTATTAAATAATATGAGGCACAAAAACAATCTTGAGATGTTTTTATTACACTACCTTCAATTATTTAAGTGTTTATATTCACAACTTTTTTAAAATTAAGTGATAAAAAACTTGGAATCCTGGACCCGACCCCGCCCCGTCCAGTCAACACCGGTCCCTTTTTTCGGTGGGATGTGAGACGGGACATCAGCCTATCCCGCCGGTCCCGACACTTTTCCAGCCTCGTTGGGACTCGCCTCGCCCCACCCCGAACTCGGCCCCTTGGACAACCTTAGACTAGGGTCATGTTCTCGGTTGGGGACGGGGGTGAGGGTTAGGGGGTAAGTGGGGTAAGGGAGATTCTAAGTTGAGAATAGGGTCTTGGAATATTGGGACTTTAACGAGGAAGTCCATAGAGCTAGTTAAGATTCTTGAGAGGAGGATTAATATAGCCTGTGTCCAGGATGCCAAATGGGTAGGACCTAAGGCTAAGGATGTAGATGGGTATACGTTATGGTTCTCGGGTAGGTCGAAGTATAGGAATGAGGTAGGCATTTTGGTAGACAGCGAGCTAAGGGATCAGGTGGTAGAGGTGAGGAGGGTCAATGATAAAATGATGGCGATTAAGTTGGTAGTTGGAGGGTTCACTATGAACATTATTAGTGCTTATGCGCCGCAAGCGGGCTTGGACGAGGAGAAGAGACGCTTTTGGGAGGATTTGGATGAAGTGTTAGGAGGTATACGACCCGCTGAGAAGTTATTTGTAGGAGGGGATTTCAATGGACATATCGGGTCACTTCCGGTGGGTTATGACGACGTGTATAGAGGCTTTGGACTCGGGGGCAGAAACGGGGGAGGCGTCTCACTTTGGAGTTCGCTAGAGCTTGTGGGATAGTGATAGCCAATTCGAGGTTCTTGAAAAAGGAGGAACACTTGGTGACTTTCCGTAGTTCGGTGGCTAAAACTCAGATAGCCTTTTTGCTTTTTAGGAAGGTTGACAAATGTCTTTGTAAAGATCTGGAGAAGTGGATGAATAGGGAACTGCATAAGATGGCGAGGAAGGAGGCAAATCTAGCGGCGGCAAAAATGACGATTTTTGAATGCCTCTATGTGAAATTAGAGGTGAAAGGCGAAGATAAGAAGTTGTACAGACTAGCCAAGGCAAGAGAGAGGATGGCCCGTAACTTGGATCACGTGAGGTGCATCAAGGACGAGGACGGCAAAGTACTGGCGGAGGAAGCGCATATTAGGCGGAGGTGGAAGTCTTACTTTCATAAACTCTTGAACGAAAAAGGGGATGAGACATTGTGTTGGGAGATCTGGAGCATTCTGGTAATTACTGAGATTTTGGATATTGTAGAAGCATTAAGGTTGAGGATGTTAAGTGTGTTGTTCGTAGGATGCGCAGGGGACGAGCGACCGGGCCTGATGAGATCCCAGTTGAATTTTGGAAGAGCACAGACAGGGCAAGTTTAGAGTGGCTGACGGGGTTGTTTAACGTGATTTTTAAGATGGCAAGAATGCTCGAAGAATGGAGGTGGAGTACAATGATTCTCTTGTACAAAGACAAATGTGATATCCATAGTTGCAACAACTATAGGGGTATTAAGCTACTGAGCCACACTATGAAAGTTTGGGAAAGGGTCGTGGAGATGAGGGTGAAGAGAGTGTCTATTTCTGAGAAACAGTTTGGATTCATGCCGGGGCGTTCGACTACTGAAGCCATTCATCTTATTAGGAGGTTGGTGGAGCAGTATAAGGAGAAGAAGAGAGACTTACATATGGTTTTCATTGACCTTGAGAAGGTATACGACAGAGTCCCTAGGGAGGTTCTACAGAGATATTTGGAGGTTAGAGGTATACCTATGGGATACCCTAGGGCGATCAAGGATATGTATGATGGAGCCAAGACTAGGGTACGAACAGTAGGAGACTCGGAGCACTTTCCAGTGATGATGGGGCTGCACCAGGGATCAACTCTTAGCCCATTCCTATTTGCCTTGGTGATGGATGGACTGACACAACAAATCCAAGGGGAGGTACCATGGTGTATGTTATTCGCAGACGACATAGTCCTGATTGATGAGACTCGCAACGGAGTGAATGCCAAGCCGGAGGTTTGGAGACAGACTCTGGAGTCTAAAGGGTTCAGGTTGAGTAGGACCAAGACAAATTTTGGAGCGACTCTGAGACAGGCGTGGATGTGAGGCTTGGTACTCGGGTCATTCCAAAGAAAAGAAGCTTCAAGTACGTAGGGTCTATTATCCAAGGGAATGGAGAGATTGATGACGATGTCACATATCATATTGGGGCAGGGCAAATGAAATTGAGGCTCGCATCTGGAGTTTTGTGCGACAAAAACTTAAAGGCAAGTTCTATAGGGTGGTAGTTAGACCGACTATGTTGTATGGAGCCGAGTGTTAGTCAGTCAATACTTCGCACATACAAAAGATGAAAGTTGCGGAGATGTGGATGCTGAGATGGATATGTGGGCATACAAGGAGATATAAGATTAGAAATGATGATATCCAGGATAAAGTGGGAGTGGCCTCAGTGGAGGATAAGATGCGGGAAGCGAGGTTGAGATGGTTCGGCATGTGCAGAGAAGAGACATAGATGCCCAGTGCGGAGTGACAGGTTGGCTATGGACGGGTTCAGGATGGGTAGAGGTAGGCCGAAGAAGTATTGGGGAGAGATGATTAGACGAGATATGGCGCAGATGCAACTTACTAAGGACATAACCTTAGATAGGGGTTGTGGAGGACACGAATTAGAGTAGAAGGGTAGTAGGTAGTCTAACGTAGTCCTACTTACTCTTATAAAATGATAGTTGTAGTGTTATTACTGTAGGCCCGATTAGCCTATCACACTTATAGACGCAGTATTATTTTATAGTCTCATGTAGTTTGATTTCTACTGCTATGTGTTCTTTAGTGTACTTTGTTTATCTTATTTAGCTGCGTTAGTTACTGCTTCTTTTGTTAGAATGCGCTATCATGGCGTATTCGATTTTGTTATCTGCATGTTCATACTACTTTAATTTCTTGTCTGAGTCTTACCGTTTCTCTTGCTTTGTATTGCTTGTGATTATACTTTGTCTTGAGCCGAGGGTCTTCCGAAACAGTTGCTCTACCTACCAAGATAGAAGTAAGGTCTGCGTACACTCTATCCTTCTCAGACCACCCAGTTGTTGTATAATCAGTCACTAGTGTTAAATTTCTTTAATTTGTTTGAGAGCCTACTGGTTTTGAGGATTATTGGAATACTCTTTCGTTTTGAAAGTGGATCAACTTCTTCCCTTTACTAAATTTTTGAATTGGAATGCTTATGGTTTTCCTTAAACTGGGATTCTTTGTTGCAAAGGAGAACTGAATCTATTGGTTAATTTTGGGTATGTATGTTTCTATTTTTATTTTTAGTATTTTGTTGTGGAATGAAGTTAAGCTTCCATGTGTGTCTGGAACTCGTGATTTTAACTCAGTTTTGAATCTGTTTTAAGGAGACTGGAGTGCTTTATAGAATGTGTTGAATATAATTCAAATACAAACTGTCATAATTATACTGTGATAATTGATATATGCTGGAGATTTTTGTAATTTGCCATCTCATACTTTGATTCTTTTTGTTGAAGATGTATCGACCGACGGGATATGGTGTTATATAGTGTTTTGGAAACACAAGGTGGAATTTGTTAAAGAAGAGACTCATGGGAGCATGCCTTTTATATATGCGCAAATTGTTGATACTTCTTCCTTCTGTTCTTGTCAGTTCATTAAACTTTTCTTAGACTAGTTAATTCCTTAGCCATAGAGTCATAGTTTCTGGATCATCCCTATAGTGAGGATAATTGTGGCTAAGGTGAATTTGATCCCAAAGTGGTTTGGAGTGGTTGCATCTGGGAAACAGGTGTTCAATATTTTCTCTCTTCTCTGCATATATTACAAGTATCATTAGGATAGATTTTCCTTCTGTGAAGCATGCTGGTTGTAGGGAGACTATTAAGACATACTAACCATAAGAAATTTTTTAGCTTGTTCATAGTGTTAGCTTTCCATAACCAGGTTAGATCTTTATTTCTATAGTTAGTGCATTCATTGCTAGAGATCAGATCATAGGCAGCTTTTGAAGAGAAGAATTTTTTATTATCATTTGTAGATTAAATGCTTTTGTGGTTAAATTCATTGTTGTAGATTAAATTCGTTTGTTGTTCTTTATTTCTCTAGTTAGCGCATTCATTGTTGTTGTTGTAGAGTAAGTTCTTTTGTGAAAAATTTGCTAAATAATTTTTTATTATCATTTGTAGGTGGTGAAGTTGAAGAATGCAAGGAAATCAGTGATAAAGATCTTACTTGAGAGAATTGGGTTGATGTTGTTGAAACTTTACATATGTTTTAGAAATCTTTTATATTTTTGAACATTGGAACTTGTGTGTTTCACCTTTAAATGGTCAAACAACATTGATATATTTTGCTTTTATGGATATTACCTAACCTTGGATCTTGGATTATTTTTCTGGTTATGAATAGTTCTCGTGATCGATTTAGGTATATTTTGTGTTATGTTTTATGAAATCGTTGCAATAGATCTCTAATATCCGTTGCAGTAGGCCAATATTACGGTTGAATTGCGCAATAATAACCGTTGCAATATCTCTATAACGTTCGTCACAATTAGTAAAAATGGTTGCATTAGCCCTATAATAACCGTAGCAATAACCATGGTATAGTGTCGCAATAATTGAAAATCATCGCTTTAGCTCCATACAACTGTTGCAATAGACTGAAGTAGTAGTTGAATCGACAGAAATAACCGTTGCAATAGCATACCAACAACCGTAGCATAAAGCTCCATTATAACGGTTTGTAACCGTTTCATTAGACAGTTAACCGTAGCAAGTTTTAAAATTGAAGAATCGTTGCGATAACGCTCTCTATT
This sequence comes from Anisodus tanguticus, assembly GCA_034509755.1. NCBI lineage: Eukaryota > Viridiplantae > Streptophyta > Magnoliopsida > Solanales > Solanaceae > Anisodus > Anisodus tanguticus. The sequence continues at coordinate 5,905,171 of CM067561.1, read as the reverse complement.
GCAACGGTTTAGGAACCGATGCAATAGAGCTATTGCAACGCGATCTGTTGTAGCGGTTGCCTAAACCATTGCAATAGAGCTATAACAACGGTTTTACAGTCTATCGCAATGGAAATTGACCCGTTGCAATAGATCAAATTTCTAGTAGTGGCTTTGTGATGCGTGGGATGGGTGGCATGGATCTCGAGGTCCATTTTCATGAATTTCATATGAAAAATACAAAATTAGAAATTTAGAGTTTGATAGTTTGACTCAAAGTTGACTTTTGAGTATATGGGTTCATGTTCGAGTCCTGTCGCTTTCAGTAGCTCCAGATGGTGTCAAGTCATTGGTTCATTTCTTGAGGCTATTAGATGCATTTTGTGAAATTTGAGTATTTAATTTTTTCAGACGATTCTTTAGAAAAGTATGCCTTAGCTGGATCGATGAGAAATCTGAGTGTATAAGTGAGTTCGTAGCACTTTTACCTTAGACGAGCATATCTGGTTTGTGTCCCGGGGGTCTCGGGAGTGTTTCATATGTTTGATGGGAGTTTGAGTTTGTTTTCCATGATCTGGTGTCTGGTGTCCGCCCCTGCGACACCTCTGTTTTCTCCTGCGTGTCTGCCTCAGCGGGAGGTTGGCTCGGTGATCTTGGTATTTGGGTAATAAAGTTTTAGTCTTGGTGACCTGGACCCGGTGTTTGTAGTTAAAGTCTTTCTTTGTTAAGGATTATATCATTGGATGTTGTGTAAGCTCTTCATAAACTAATAGTATATGCGTGATTAGACTTCGATTATCACGAGGTGCAGCGGAAAGGCAAGGCGATCACCGAGGCTTGATTGATTAGCACTTCTGTTCGGCCCAGAGGTAGGCTATGTTTTACTTTCACAGGTTTTCGATAGAAGTGCGTAATTAGTTATAAATATTGAAGGGTATTAGACGTGTTTGGGGTCCCACTCAGTCAGTTATGATGAACGTTTAAGTGGGTACCGATGTTGAACTGTGTTGATGAGTGATTTGGGAAATCAACCTTATGTTAGTTCCGACTGCTAATTGATTAGGCTTGTCGTCATATGTGGGCTTGTCACCATATTTGCTATTGTTCTTTATTCATCACACTGCTTCTGATATGATATCCTGATTTGTACTTGGATTGTTATGTTATTAAATTCTTGGAAGCATGTGATATTCATCTCTATACTTGGTTGCATCTCATTATATCATGATTTCTTGCCATATATTGTCATTTGCATTCATATACTCATGGTTCTGGAATATTGATATGAGATTGGTATAGAATGTTGTGGGTCCAAGAGACAGAAAATGTGAGATTACTTATAAGATTATGGCAACACCAAGATGATGATGATGATATTCGAGGGGACGGGTTGCACGCTTGCAACATGATATTATTCAGCCAAGTGCTGGTCTCCGATGGGAAATTCTGGAGAAGTATACAGACTCTGCTGGTCACCTATGAGTGTGCGTCTCATAATAAAAACTTGAGCATCTGTATACTGAAAGATCAAGGTACCTGGCATATACATTGCATTCATAACATATCATACATATATCATTAATGGATTATCTGTTGATGAAACAAGTGTTGAATTGATTATTGATAACTTGATTGAATCTCTGGATAAATATAGCATATTATTTACTCAATGATACTTGGAACTTGTTATTGAACTGTTTGGGGTTAGGTGACTTATGTGATCATGAACTCTTACCTGAACATTGCCTTATGCTGATTCTGTGAATCATTCTGTGAACAAGTGATAGTTGTAGGGTTATTGAACTGTTAGAATAGGACTATTTGGTGTCAACTTGGTATTTATCTCTTTTTACGTATCTTCAGGTCGTTGTCGACCTATGATGCCTACGGGGGTACATTGTGTACTCATACTACACTTGCTGCATCTTTTCTGGTGCAGATTCAATGCCTTCTACTAGTGTGGAGCCGCGTGACTGAGTTCGAGCGGTTGTTTCTCCAGCATTCAGGGTGAGGATGCTATCTTCAGCATACCCTTGGGTGGTTTATCTCTATTACAATTTTTTATTTGCTAATCGAGAGACATGTCATACTTATTTTGGTTATGTATTTGGTTTTGTCTTGCGTGCCTATATCATACTTGTATCAGATCTCTAGTGCTTTTGTATTCAAAGATTTTGGGGGATGTTGTTGATGTTCAGACTTATATTTTCCACATCTATATTATGAGACAAATTATATCGTACTTTGTTCTTTCCGCTTAAATTATGTTATATCATGTGAATGATTCGAGAGTGGTTCGCCTATCGGTGAGAGTTGTGTAGGTGCCACCACGATTTTTGTAAAGGGATCGTGACAAACTAACTAACTAATCTGCATGTTAAGCTTCATTCTCCAATACTCCCCCTCGAGCTGGAGTTTGTGTACACATCAAAAACACCAAGCTTGCTTAATAGGGGATGATGTTGAGAAGCACCCAATCCTTTTGTAATAAAATCATTTAATTGATCCTTAGTGTTAACTAATCCTGCCTTTAGGTTTTCTCTCACAAAATGACAATCAATGTTAATATGCTTAGTTCTCTCATGGAAGATGGGATTAGTGGCAATTTGAATGACTGTCTTATTATCACAATGCATTTTGACTAGAGTTTTGACAGAAACATTGAGATCTTTCAACAGACCTAATAACCAAATGATCTCTGAAACTGCAGCTGCCATACTTCTATATTAAGCCTCAGCTGAACTCCTGCTCACTATTTGTTGTTTCTTGGACTTCCAGGAAATGAGATTGTCCCAACTTTATGACATAATTTGTCACAGATCTCCTGCTATTTGGGCAACATCCTAGTTTGAGTCACAAAAAGCTTTTAGACTTATGCTTGCATTACTGCTTAACAACAACCCTTGTACTGCACATTTCTTAATATACCTGATCAATCTTAATGCAGCTTCCCAGTGTGTCACCTGTGGGAATTGCATGAATTGACTCAATACCTGAACAACAAAGCTAATGTTAGGTCTAGTAATCACCAAATAGAGCAATCTTCCAATAATCCTTTGATAAGAAGTGACATCTTGGTAAAGAGGGTCATCAGATATGCATGTGTGTTCATCATAATCAACTGTGGTAACTTTCACATTTGCCTCCAAGGGTGTATTAACTGGTTTGGCTCCATTGAGCCAAGAGTCTAATATCAACTCAAGGGCATATTTCCTTTGATTGAGTAGAATTTCAGTCTTGGACCTCAGAACCTCAATGCCAAGAAAATATTTGAGGTGTCCAAGATCCTTCATCTTGAATCTACTGTGCAGTGAAGACTTCAACTCTTGGATCAAGATCATGCTGCTTCCAGTTAGTAAAAGATCATCTACATAAACTAGTATAACAGCTATATCAGTACCACACTTCTTTGTGAACGAAGAATGATCGTAAGGACTCTGGATATAGCCTGTTTCAATTAATACTTCAGTCAGCTTGAGATTCCATTTTCTTGAGGCCTGTTTCAAACCATATAATGACTTGAGAAGCTTTCATAACTTTGTAACGATCTGTTTGGTCGTTTAGACATTTTACCCTTTTACCCCTATTGACCCTTCCCAAACGCGTATTTGATCCACGGGGATGGACGGCACCATTCCCGAGGTCATCGGGCGAGTCTTGAAAGGACTTGAGGAAATTAGAGCTTGTAATTTCAAATCGTTTGACCAATAGTTGAATTTTAGGTAAACAGATCTTTTCCGAAATACCATCGATTCCATGAGGTTTAGAGGGCCGATTATGACTTGGTGGCATGATTGGTTCTGTTCCCGAGGAATTTGGGAGCATTTTGTACCCTTAGTTGGAAACTTAATTTTGGCTGGTTGGGGGTTGACCCTGGTCCGCAGGTGCCAGCCTCAGTGTTATTTCCTTCCTCCGCATCTACGAGGATTATTTCAGCATACGCGCACTCACTTAAGCGACCATCTTCCGCCGATGCGAAAATGTAGATACTTAATGAGTTTCGCTTTAGCGGATGGTTTGTTCATCGAAGCGTGTCCGCGAAAGCGGACGGGGTTCCGCAGAAGTAGACATCGCTGAATCAGAAAATCCTTTTTATTTTCCCACTTTTCCATTTCGAACCACACTTTCTCAAAAATGTTTTCTTAAGCAAAGAGGCTCGGTAGAGGAGGGTTTTTTAAAGATATTTAGCAAGGATTTCTTAGGGGTAAGATTATTTAACTCCCTTTTGATTATTTAAGTTCTTATGTAATGATTTTAATGGTGGTAATTTGGTGGGGGAATGAGGGTTTTAAATGTTGAAACTCTATTTTTTGACAACTTGATTTCTTCAATTAAAGATGGGATTTTTGGGATGACTTTCTTATTCTAATCATGTAGCGTTGATGGGAAACAACTATTAAGTTGAATGTGAGATTTTAAACTAGTTTCCTAAATAGATTGGTAAATGGGGTTTCTCATAAAGATTGGGCCATTTTGGTTAAATTGATGAAATTGATGTTAGTTTGGGTTGATGATTAATATTTTGGATCTTGGGAACTTTGGGTAAAATGTTTTCGATGTAAAGTTAATATTTTGCCCTTTTTGGGTTTGGATTCCCTTTTATTTGGGTTACTTTATCTACTTGGAGTTCTTCCCTTTTCTTCTTGGTTCGTAAGCTAAGATAGAATATTTATTTGGTAGACTTCGCGTGTTCGGAGGCCCTATAAAAGGGCAAGGTACTTGCTGGATAGTTCGTGGAATTTGCTCGGCATTGAACTAGGCTACGGTTTAACTCTTTTAGACTATGATAGAAGTACGTAGTAGTTATAAATGTTAAAGGGTATTGGACATGTTTGGGGGTCCCATCTTAGCGGTTTTGATGAACACTTGGGTGGGTACTGATGTTGAACTGTGTTGATGGGTGATTTGAGGAATCAACCTTAGATTCCGACTGCTATTATTTGGGTTTGTCGCCATTATGTGGGATTGTCGACATTGATGATATTGTGTGTTTAGTCATCACATTGCTTTCGATATGATAAACTGATGTACATGAAATTACATGTTCTGTAGCTTCTGTAAACCTATGATATTCATTCCTTATTCTTGATAGCTTATTGTGATTTGTCTTGTCATGAATTCGTCGCTCTACATTGCATTTAAATACTTGAAAATGATTCGATAATATTAATTGTATTGATTATGCTTTTGCATGGTGTACACATATCAATATCATTCATACACATTATTATTGGCATTTGAACTGTTGAGATACTGATGAAATGGGCTTGAAAGCCTGTTATTGAATATGGTACATGGTAAAAGAGTGATGATTGATGATGATACTACAACCACAGAGTTGGGATCCAATGGGAAATTCTGAATGATTATGACACTACAGCCATAGAGTTGGAATCAGATGGGATCGAATGGGTATATAGACCTTATGAGTCTCCCATGAGTCACGTGACAGATACTGCAACAACATGTATATACCAGGACATATTGCTATTTCATTGCATACATATCATCTGCATTGCATTCCATTCATACTTCTCGACGTGTAATTGTTGCCATGTGTACTCGGTGATGTAAAGCTGTAGACTTTATGATCATGTGACTTTTAAGGAATAAAATACTGGCACCTTGTAACTTATTCTTGATGTAAGACTAAAATATGAGAAGGTATGGTAATGATATAAAGATGGAATCTTTATGACCTTGATTGTTAGAAATGCTAATAAAGTTGGGATCTTTATAACTTGGATTGTTAGGAACGATATAGAGATGGGATCTTTACATGTTCCTAGCATAAGAACTAAAAGATTGAACTTTTAATGGTAAACTTGTTTATTTAGATAAAATAATTATTCTTGATAGTGATTGGAACTGGGTGATTTTTCTGATTAACTGTACTTGGATGATTAGATTGACCTTATTGGATTGGTTGCCATGATTAGGCTTGTTCGCTATGGATTTGGTAGTGTGGTTTACAACTTATGGTCTAAGTATTCGATGTCAAACTGTTATGATGGTAAGAAATGCCTACTTGTCAGAATTATCATTTAGATCTAGGGAACTATGTGTGTCTGTGTATTGTTGTGGTAGTTGTTGACTTGTATGCTAAGTGTATGCAGACTTTCCTTCATGATCCAATGGTGTAGGGCATAGACTCCTACTTTTATATAATGAAGACATTAATGAACCAATGTGTGTTATGCCCGTGGACGCCTAGAGTCGTAACTAAGTCTAAATGCTAAGTTAATAAAAGAACTAAGGTGGTACGTTAGCCTAGGTATCATATCCTTGGAGGGTATTTTTTAAATAATGTTGTTTACTAAGTGTCATTTTGCTTATTGATTGTGTCAAGTCGAGTAAGTGGGCGGAATATGAATATGACTTAGACAGAGGGTTAGATCGGTGAGCATCGATAGTAAAGTCCCTGTGTGCTACATGTATTGAAGTGTACTTGGTTGTGATTGACCCTTATGTGAACTGAGTGATTTATTTTGGTTTATGAATTCGTAAGTAATTAAGGTGATTATGTGACTATTTGAATTGTCTAGAATATGACCTATTTGAGAGTAATCATGATGTTTATATCTGTTACGTAGCTTTCATCATTGTCGGCCTATGATACCTACGGGGTACGTTGTGTACTCATGCTACACTTTCTGCATCTTTGACGTAGATGCAAGTACTCGGTCTATTCAGGTTGCAGCTTGGAGCACGAGAAGGTTAAGGTAGACCTCCAGTCAGGTCACCTTTATTCATTCAGGGCATCACTATTAATTCTTTCTGCACTAGTATCTTAGAGTCCTTGTACGAGTGACACTAGGTTCTGGGTAGTAAAAAATTATATTTGGTGAATGATGTAATTATCAAAGGTGCCCTCACGACACTAATGATAGTGGTTCTCCTATGGATTAATGTAGGTGCCCTCACGACACAAATGAGATTTTGGGTCGTGACAACCTTGTGGTCTTTGAAATCCCTGAGGGAGATCCATGTACACCTCCTCATGTAAACCCCCTTGTAAAAAGGCATTATTCACATCCATTTGGTAAAAAGGCAAATTGGAAGACGCTACTATACTTATGACTGTCCTTACATTTACCATTTTTGCCAATGGGGAAAACGTTTCATGATATTCTAGCCCCTCTTGTTGACTGTACCCTTTAGCAACTACCCTTGCTTTGTACCTCCCTACTTCCCCATTGGCTTTGTGTTTCACTTTATAGGCCCATTTTGAACCAATTGCTTGCTTTCCTGAAGGTAAATCCACCATAACCAAAGTATTATTGAGTTCTAAAGTATCCCATCAACTTGCTTAGTATCAAGCTAATGCTGATACTTGGAAGCCTCCTTTAAGATGGTTGGTTCTACTTCTACTAAAAAGGTTGCTACATATCCCTGATAGGAAAGACTCTAATGATTATTAGAGATATTATCACTGATGGGATACAAACAAGTTGAATTTGTTTTCTTGGAAATGAGGTAATCTTTATGCCGTAAAGGATGTTTGGAAGTTCTCACTTGACCTTGTAACAACCTTAGTAGAAAATATGGTAAGTTCATTCTCAACACTTATAATGAGAGAATCAAGTGCAAGAGTAACTATAGTGTCTTCAACAACAACAAGTGGAGTGGATATAGAATCAGTGGGTGTATCTTGAGTAACATGAGGAATACATTCCTCTATTTGAAGTGTATGTATAATTGGGGTGACACAGGAACAAGGTCCCTATGCACAAGCGGATTATGGTGTGAAATGTGAGTAGATGAATGCTCACAATCAGCAACATTAGGCTCAAGTGGAATGAACATATCAACAGAGTTATCACAATGCTCATGAAAAGGAAAATGTTTTTCATGAAGGTAACATCCCTTCTAACATAAAAGTTTTAGTTTGTATATCAATCAATCTATAGCCCTTCTGAGATTATGCATAACCCATGATATGGATTTGCAGCCCAGGGGCAAAATTTTCCTTTCTAGGTAACACAGATGCAAAACGTACGCAATCAAACACTCTTAAGTGGACAATTTTAGGTGTTTTATCATATAACATTTCAAAAGGTGATTTGCCTTTTAACACCCAAAGGGAAGTTTGTTAATAAGATAAACTGTTGTTTTAATACAGTCACTCCAAAACCTTATATAGACTAAAGGTTGAAATCTCAATGCTCTAGTAGTGTCTAAAATATATCTATTATTTCATTCAACAATTCTATTTTGTTGAGGTATATAGGGGCATGAACTCTGATGAATAATTCCAAGAGAAGAAAAAAGAGTTTGACACTCCCATTGTCAAATCTCAATACTTGAACTTTAATACCAAATTAAAATAATCACGGGGAAACACCAAAATAAAGGTTAGATACTTACCCCCTTGTTGAGACAAAAACAACACCGCAAAAATTACCTCAAACGGAGCTCTAGAACTCAAAATATGCTCAAACTACTAAATAGTTCAAACTGCTTGATTTATAAACTACTCAGGCCTTTTTCCTTCATCGTGATCGCGATCGCCAGGTGTCGCGATCGCGATCGCCATTTTTTTATTAGAAAACCAGCAATAACAATTTGAAGTACAATGGACATGTCTCTATCATATGATGTCGAAACGTGACGATTCCAGTTGCTATAGTTTCAAAATTATGATACAGATCTAAATGTTCAATCAAAACATAAATCAAAGGTCATTTGCTCAATATAGTATCATTTGTTTCTCAAAACGACGTCGATACAAAAAACAAATACCATACAACCCAAGCCCATCTGAAACTCATCAGAATCTAACCAAAATTTTTGAACAAGTCTAAAATCATTATAAGAACCTGATCAAACTCTCAAAACATACAAACGAGATCGTCTTGACCCGATCTTGACAATGGTCAACTCCAAACCCTATCAAAAGCTAGTTTCTCAACCAACCACCTAAAACACACCAGAACCTCTCGGGAACTGAACCAACTCAACAAAGTCATACATCACATTCAGGATCTAATGTAATCGATAAAACTTCGAAAAAGACTCATTTACTCTCCGGTATTGACTTTGGTCAAACTTCTTCATTTCTTAACTTAAGAATTTCCAAAATATCCCTTTTCTTAAACTCATCCGAGAGCCTCTAGAATTGCGCCACCATTCCCCTCATGTCATAAACATCAATACAAAGTTAATGGAACCAACAAATTTTGAATCCGGGTCTTATGTCTTCCCGTTACCATCTTTTCACTATATATAAGTATATTAAATGTTAAAACCGACTTAGTTGTCAAAAAACAACCAAAAAAACTTTAAAATTAGCTTCGTCAGTTTCTATAGGTCAAGAATAATATTTCAAATATAGGCGGAATCTTTATATTTTTAATCAGAGTACATTTTCTAAAATAAGTAATTTATCCAAATAATGGAATGCCAAAATTTCCAAAGTGAAACTTCTCTTAAAGCGAATCAAATGATATCAGTTTAACTTCAAATTTTGCAAGCAAGTCAAAATAATTATTACAAACTTCTGGACTAGAAGACACACAAAACATAGCATCAATTCTCAAAAAAACCGATTGGGTCGTTACATAAATCTTTGGTTAAGGTCCCGAGGCACTCTGATTTGATTCGGGTAACTAGTTAGCTAATGTTGATATTTGAGAAAATTAGAGTGTTTTTTGGAAATAATGCATATTAATAACGTTGGGCTAGTATTTTGAGTGTGTGAGTGAGTTCGTAGCGTGTTTTATGTTAAGTCTGTGTATTTATTTTGTATTCGGGAGGTTTCAAATCAAAATTTTGGAAAATTGCTTAATTTTCTGGTGCTGGTGTAAACGCACTTGTGGATAGGGAGCCACACCTGTGCATCCACTTCTCTGGAGTTGGTGCACAGATGTGAAAATCCTGGGGTTAGGGTTTGGCCTCATCTACGGTGGGTGGAGCGCAGATGTGGGGCCGTATCTGCGGAAGCCTTCTCGCTCTTGTAGATTTTGGGCTGGTAAGTAAAGATTGCTCCTGCATCCTTTTCTATGCTTGTGCGAGCCCATACTTACGAGAATAGGTTCGTAGAAGTGGAAATTACTGAATCAAAAAACCCTTTTATTATTTTCCCCCAATTCGATCCACATTTATTCCAAACACATTTTAGGAGCTAGGGATCTCGGTTTTTGGTGTTCCTAAGAGGTTTCTTTAACAAACCTCTTTGGGTAAGTTTTTTATCATCCTATTCTAGTTTTATCTTTGATTGATTAGTGATTTCATTCTAGGAATCACGTTTTAGGATGGAAATTTTATGGCTTATAAACCCTACGTTGAAAAATAGATTTTCTCTAATTAATCATGATTTGTTTTAGTAGATTTCCTAGTATTAGCTTGTTGAAGCTTTGGGTAAACTTTTTCTAACATGAATTGTGAATCTAATCCGGATTTTCAAATGATTGTTTTATGAGTTTTGAGACAAATTGGATTTTTGGTTAATTCATGAATTGGTGGCTCAATTGGGGTTAGAATTCTATGAAACTTAGGATTATAACTATCTAGATTATGGATAACATGTTTCTAACTTAAAATTATGATTTTTTTTCCTTGGGACTGCGATCACTATTGAGTTGTGTCCTCGGGTTTTGTCTAGAATCATAGCATTATTGGTGTCAGCAGATCCATATTTAACATAGAACTTTCAATATCTAGACCTCGATCGTTTGGAAGTGCTCTGGAAGGGTAAATTATTGGCGTGAGGGTTCATGACACATGTTTGGCCTTGAGGTAGGTTAAGGTTTACTTTCTAGACTCTAATTGAGAAACATGTATAGATAATAATTATTTAGGGGTATTGGGTGTGATGTGGGTTCCACTTTAGTGACTGCGATAAGAACTTGGGTGGGTACCGATGTATATTCTTGGGTAGTTAGAATATCATGGAAACATGTGAGCTTTCTGGCGTGGTTATGGTGATATATTCCACTTAGGTTGGTATGACTGTTGTTTATGTAAGATATGATAGCCGTGATTGAACTTATACTTGTTGTGTGAATTGTCTTACCTCATCATGTACGTCTCATAACTATGAAAAGTTGATTCTTGAAATTCTTGTGGAACTGTTGATATTAAGGCACGTGATTATTCATCTCATGATTTTATAATAATTGTTTTTACATATTGCACGCATACATTCATTCATACAAATATTGTGACTGAGATGGATTTTGGTATGATATGTGGATTTGGTCTGATGAGATTGAAAAAAGAGGTAAAAATGATACGTGATATGAGATGACTTGAAATAAGATGGCTTGATATGAGATGACTTTATAAGTTATAACATGATTATGATATGACGCTCTACTAGTCCGAGGAATCATGCCGGTTGGTTGTGTGCGGTACATGGACTTGTAAGTCCCTCATGGGTCATGGCTATGTGGCAAAGTTTGGTAGCATGTGTATACCAAGTTAATTGGCCAGTGCATTACATTCATGCATTCATACATTCATACATCATCATTCTTTTACTTCTTATATGATTAGTGTCTACCTAACTATCCATGTTCTTGAGGATTTTGTGTTAGAAAAAAGTAAGTTGAGTTGATAAATATTATGGAGTAGACTCGGTTTTTGTATATTGTACGTGTTTTTCTTTCGTTTTTGGCTTATGATACCTATGGGGGTACGTTGTGTACTCATACTACGCTTACTTCTTATTATTTGGAATCAATTTTCTCTCTTAGTTCCAGCTTCGCGAGTGATCCACGACAATCTTTCAGAGTTTTCAAGGTGAGTTAGTAGCCTTATCAGTAACCCTGGAGATTCATCTATCTTATTGCTTCTGTTCTTATTTTTCCAAGACAATTATTGTAGCTTAATTTCTTTCAAGTTGTAATGATTATTAGATGCTCTTGTACAAGTCAGACCAGGTTTTCGGAGAGTGTAATATTTCTATGTACTTGGTGTTTAAAGCATATATATGGAAAATCAGTTTAAGTATTAATTTATCATTTAATTCCACTTTTATCCTTTTAAATTAATTTAATGATTTTGGGTATGGTTCGCCTACTGGGGCAATAGTTATTGGTGTCATCATGACCTATGATTTGGGTCGTGATAAGTTGGTATCATAGCCCTAGATTCACCAGTCTCACGAGTACAAGAGCAATGTCTAGTAGAGTCTTGCGGATTGGTACGTAGTCATCCGTACCCATCCCCGAGAGGATATAGGACATTTAGTAAACTTCCATTCTTTCAGTCTTATTGTGTGTTTTTGTTCAAATTGGTATCTAAGTTTCATTACTATATTCTCTCACTGATAGTGAGAACACGTCCTTGAATTTTCATGCGAGTGGTTTTTTTATGATGTCGCACAGTATGGTAAAATCTGTGTCACTGTGATTTAGACGCATGACCAAATTCAGTTTTCAATTACGATTTGAAGACGTAGTTGAGTGGGATTGTGATTTAGACTCTAAAGTTTGGTGATATCCTTGGAAAATAGGAGTGATATTATGGGGGAGTGCATGATCGATATGCCTTCAATGGTTAATTGCTCAAAAGTTGAGGGAGTACAACTATGGCTTAACAAGAATGGTTTGCTCGAGTTGTGCTTTGAGTGGAAAAGTTTCAACATCATCAAAGATTATGAGGATAGTTTTATGGTACGAGTGTAACAATAGACAATCAATGATTCAACAATAATAGGGTATAGTTGTAGGTTTATGAAAAAAAGTGTAATCTTGGAAAAGGTCATCTGATTTGACAAGAGGACAATGACCGTGTTAGGACTGTGGAGGATAAGGACTTGAATGGTGACCCATAAGGTGTGAGAAAGTAAGACTTCTTATGGCATAGTGGTAAGAGTACTTCATTTTCCTATAGGATTGAGACGTAAGGAAGAGGATTTGAATGGATCAATCTTCGCTATATGAAGAGAACAATTAGCATCTAACGTGCTCATCAGGATAAGGTTACAAGACATGCGAGGATGAATGTTGTATAGTGTTATGAAAACTTAAGTTGGGCTTTGATATGACAGAATTGTAGGGGTGGAGCAAGAACTAGTGGTTCGGATGATACTTTAGGAAATGGCTATTTGTTCTAGGTTAGAAGGCAAGGTTACATGTGATGAGTGAAATTTAAGGAAATGGATAGTTGTGATCCTTCAGTAAAGGGTGTGTTCGTGGGGTCATTTGGTGTCTTGAGGTTAGTGAAAAAAGAGGATCTTTTGTAACCAAGATCTTGTAGATTTGTGAGTTATATTGCAGTTTTTTAATATATAGTAGATGTAAGGGATCATGTATGCGTTGGTATGCTTGACTATGGCATAGGCGAATAGGAGACAACAATTGATTAAAAAGAATGACTTTAGCGTTGGACAAGTATGAAGTTCTATTACTAAGAAGTTACCGGATATTGCATCTAATTTTTGAATAAGGTTTAGGACTGGTTTGTAAAGGTTAACACTTGAATAGTTTCTATGATTATTGGTGGAGTGACTTTCTGGAGTTGACCGAATGAGAGGAATAATCGCATGGGTTGTTGGATGTGTTCTGATTCGGCAAAAAAAAGTAAGGGGTGGTTCTTTGCAGGCAAGCATCGTTTAAGAACCCTCGAGTGAGGTGTCAGTCAATAGGGACATTTATGGTAACAAATCGATGATGGTTTTGAACTAATTCAAGTTGTGAAGAGCATTTTGGAATTTGAGTTAAGGATCAAGAATACCGATTAAAACCAAGAGAGGTGAGTTCACTATAGAGTCTATGGGTATCGATGTTGGGTCAGTAAGCCTATGAACCAAAGATGGAATAAAGACACTTCAGTTAAGGGATTTTGACAAAGGCACTTCGATGGAGCTCTATGAGAATGTTAGTAGGATTGTGTCTAGGGTAATTAAGGATCACCCTATGGATTATGGACCAGTTCAGTGATGGTTTGGGGTATTGCATCGACAATAATTGATTCTTGTTAAGATATCTTGAGTTGGTCGTTATTTTCTAGTGGAAAGACTCCATGATTTTTTTTGTACATGTGATGCATCAGATTTAGAGAAATATCCTATTTTAATATTCGAATAAGGCAAGGGAAACTCTCAGTTGTCTGAGTGGGTGGCATACTACTATCTCCAAAATTGGCTCAACTATTTTGCAAGACTTAAGATATTACGGTACACTCTTGAACGGATTTGAGTGATGCTCGGTCAATAGTGGTGAATGTGATTTTGAATGAAATGTAGAAATTGAATAATTAAGATAAATGCATGGTTGACCTAAATTGGAAAGAGTAGGGTCATCTTCGGAAAAATGGAGAATTTGAATATGAATCAATGAAATTTATTGGGTCAGGTTGGATTATGGTGTTGTTGTTTTACATCATTCAAGTGGAGTGTAATTGTTAAGTATGCTTTGAGAAACAAGTCTACAATAATTGACTAAGTGTTATGGCAAAGTTCTATGGGATTTCACAATTGGAGTATGGTGAGAGGAAAATTTCGGGTGGCCGTTGTGATACGATTGATGGATAGGCGGCATGCGTTATATCGAGATGTGCATTCTTGAATGAATAGTCTATAGTGGATTAATAAGAGGGAGTCTTGATAATCTCTTCAGTTTGAAAGTTAAGGTTATATTTTTTAGGTAGGGTTTCGTTCGTGATAGTAGGTTATGTTGAATTGTTGCTGACTTGATAGCATGAGTTAGTATTTAAATTATAAGAGGCTTGGGAGTTTTGGTGCGTGGTAACGCACATGGATTGCAAGGTTTGTTACTTTTGGATTTGTTAAAGGTGTAGCTAGGTATTTCAATTAGAGATTCAATAACTGAGATACGGTGTACAAGGCTGCAGGATATGCGTCAAGTGTTTGGAGTTGTGAGCGAGTTAAGGTAAAGCACAAGGAGAACTTGATGGATTTAGAGTTCATGGAGTTTGTTCAGATTTGTGTATCAGGTGTGAGTTGAGAATCATAAAGACTCCCGTCATAAGATATGGTTCCTCAGTACTATGTTGATGACTTAGATAGAATTCAGTTTTAGGAGTCGAGGGTGATGTCACATGATTGAATGATTATTCATGAGAAAAGAGATGGAAGAGTTCACTGCTGGCTTATAGAAAGCTTACTATTATTTTTGGAATGACTTCGAGTGATTATTAGTGATTTAGGAATTTGAGCATTTTATTCCAGGACCGAAAATTTTCAATTAGGACCGGGTAGCCTATTTTTATATTACCAGGACTCATGGTTATTCTAGTAAAATACTGTCAAGGATTTGATGGATTTCAATTCAGAATAGAGGTATGACAGTGTTACTGGTTCTCATTGAAGCGCACAAATGGACTTGATAATATTTTACTGATGGCAACTATTTGGATATTTCTAAGGAGTTACACCGGTACTTGATGATTTATTGAGGAGGTGCAAATGGTCATGAAAGTCTTTGAGTTTGATCAGTTAATTTTCTACCTGCCTGGCATGACAAGATAATCTTTAGGGTAATGCGCATAGTATGTTTATTTAAAGATTGAAAGGAAGTGGGCGATGAGTTTTGACTCAGTAGCTTCATCTCGACGAAACAAAACTAACGGAATTAGAATTAGCACATTCGTCTTTGGATAAGATTAGTTGTTGATGTAATTGCTTAGAGTTTTCTTAGATAAAGAAAGGATTCTTTTTTGGCAAAAGGAAGTCATGATTTAGGCTTGTGGCGTGTGGCTATGTGTTTCTACGAAATCTTAGTGTGAAGGACGGCCTTGGAAGGTGTAAAAGAAGGATTAGTAGAATCATGATATTTTTTTGATACTTGTTGGACTATGGTGTGCTACAATTAAAGGATTATGGTGTTTAAGGAGATATTTATGGAATCAATCGAACACATATAGGGTTATGGCTATAATCAAATCAGGAAATTCAAGCAGAGTAATTTCTTATATTAGAGAATTACCTATGAAAGGAATTCTGAGTATAATGAAATGGAAATTTGGGTCATTAAGCTATGTTAAAGGTTGTTTTGACTTATTAAAGTAAAAAGGTGGTGCTATCGGCATATTTATTGCCTGTGGAGGCTTTCATGAGGTTATAATGGAGACTCTTTGTTACTCGTTGGCTTTCATAATTTCCTTTATTGTTTGAGGACAAACAAATTTTTAATTGGTATCTGATGTACCGATCTGTTTGGTCATTTTGAACTTTTTGCCTTATTTTACCAAAAAATACACTTTCTATAGTCCCTTTTCGGTGTTTATGACTCGCGGGGATGAGTGGCACACTTCCCAAGGTGAATTGAATGTGTTTTGGAAAGAAAATCTAAAGTTAGAAGTTTCTTAAGTTTTGAAATGGAAAGTTTGACTAAGTTGTATTTTTGGTAAACATGTCGATTTCCGAGTTTGTTCATTCTTTTAGGTCTGGAAAATTATTTATGACTTAGTTGAATCTTTGGTTTGGGTCTCGAAGCATTCTGAAGCGGCTTGGGTACCTAGTTAACTGATGTTAAGATTTGAGAAAGTTAAAGTGTTTTTGGGGAAAATGCATCTTAATGATGTCAGACTAGTGTCTTGAGTTCGTAGCATGTGTTTATGTTAAGTCTGCATATTTGGTTTGATTCCGAGAGGTTTTGGATGAGTTTCGTGTGTCAGATTGAAATTTTAGAAGATTGCTTCATTTTTTAGTCCTGGTGTAAGCGTACGTGTGGATAGGGAGCCGCACATGCGCATTCATTTCTGCGGAAGTTGGTGTGCAGATGCCAGAATCCTGGGGTTGGGGTTGGACTGCATCTACGGTGGGTGTAGCACCGATGCGGGGCCGCATCTGTAGGAAGCCTCCCCGCCCCTACGCATTTTGGGATGATAAGTGAAGACCGCTCCTATAGCCTTTTCTTCACTGGTGCGAGCCAGCACCTACGAGGATAGGTCCGCAAAAGTGAAAATCAATGAATCAGAAAACCCTTTTATCCTTTCTCCCTGATTCGAACCTCAGTTATTCCAAACACGTTTTGGGAGCTATGGAGCTTGGTTTTGGGTGTTCCCAAGTGATTTCTTCAACACACCTGTTTGGGTAAGTTTCTTATCATTTTATCTTCAATTAATTAGAGATTTCATGGTAGGAATCATGTTTTAGGATGGGAATTTTATGGATTATGAACCCTAGGTTGAAAAATTGATTTTCTCTAATTAATCATGGTTTGTTTGAGTACATTTCCTAGTATTAGCTTGTTAAAGATTTTGGTAAACTATTTATATAATGAATTTCGAATCTAATTCAGATTTTCAAGTGGTTGTTTTATGGGTTTTGACACAAAATGGATTTTTGGATAATTCATGAATTGGCGGCTCAATTGGGGTTAGCATTTTATGAAACTTAGGATTATGACTATCTAGACTATAGGTAACATGTTTCTAACTTAAAATTATGTTTTTCCCTTGCGGGCCTGTGGCCACTTTTGAATTGCATTCTCGGGTTTCATTTAGAAGCATAGCATTATGGGTGTCTGTAGATTCATATTTTAATGTAGAACTTACAATATCTAGACCTCGATCGTTTAGAATTGCTCCAGAATGGTAAAGCATTGGCTTTAGGGTTCATGGCAGATGTACTGCCTTGAGGTAGGTTACTGTTTACTTTTTAGACTCCGATAGAGAGGCATGTATATCTAATAATTATTGAGGGAATTGGGTGTGATGGGGTCCCACCTTAGGTACTGCGATGAATACTTGGATGGGTACCGGTGTATATTATTGCGTAGTTAGAATGTCGAGGAAACATTTGAGCCTTCGGACGTAGTTGTGGTGATAAATTCCAGTTAGGTTGGTATGATTGTTGTTTGTGTGAGCTACGATAGCCGTTATTGAACTTATACTTGTTGTGTTAATTGTCTTACCTTACTGCTCTACGTCTCATATCTATGGAAAGTTGATTCTTGAAATTCTTGTGGAGCTATTTATATTAAGGCACATGATTATTCATCTCATGCTATCATAATAATTGTTTTTACCTATTGCACTCATACATTCATTCATGCAAATATTATGACTAATTTGGATCTTGATATGATAGGTGGATTTGGTCCGATGAGACCGGAAAAACAAGTAAGAATGATATGTGATATGAGATGGCTTGATATGAGACGACTGAAAAGTTAGGACGTGATTATGATATGATGCTCTACCAGTCCGAGGAATCATGTCGGTTTGTTGTGTGCGGTATATAGACTTGTGAGTCCCCCATGGGTCATGGCTATATGGCAAAGTCCAATAGCATGTGTATACCAGGTTGATCGGCCAGTGCATTGCATTCATATCATTATTCATTTACTTCTTATGTGGTCAGTGCCTACCTGACTATCCATGTTCTTGAGGATTTTGTGTTAGAAAAAAGTAAGTTGAGTTGATAAATATTGTGGAGTAGACTCAGTTTTCTATATGTTGTACGTGTTTTTCTGTCGTTGTCAGCTTATGATACCTATGGGGATACATTGTGTACTCATACTACGCTTGCTGCTTATTATTTGGATGCAAATTTCTCTCTCAGTTCCAGCTTCGCGAGTGATCCGAAGCGGTCTTTCGGAGTTTTAGGGTCAGTTAGTAGCCTTATCAGTAACCCTGGAGCTTCATCTATCTTATTTCATATGTTCTTATTTTTCCACAACATTTATTGTAGCTTAGTTTCTTTCAAGTTGTTATAATTATTAGACACTCTTGTACAAGTCAAATCCGTTTTTGGGAGAGTGTAATATTTCTAAATACTTGGTGTTTAATGAATATCTATGGAAAATCAGTTTATGTATTAATTTATCATTTATTTTTGCTTTTATTCGTTTAAAGTTATTAAATGATTTTGGAGATGGTTAGCCTACCGGGAGATAGTGTAGGTGCCATCATGACCCGTGATTTGGGTCGTGTCACTTGTTCCTCATGGTAACCTTGTTCAATTCCCAATAGACAATACACATCTGCATAGAACCATCTTTCTTCTTCAAAAATAACATGGGAGAAGCCCAAGGGAAAACACTCGGTCTGATAAAACCTTTGCTCAACAAGTCCTGCAACTATTCCTTTAACTCCTTCACCTCCGCGGTCGTCATCTGATATGGCGGTATAGAAATAGGCCTAGTTCCCGACTCCATATCAATACAAAAATCAATATCACGATCAGTTGTCATACCAGGAAAATCCATAAAAAAATACCTCTGAAAACTCTTCATCACCGGTACCGACTCAAGCGATGGACTATCCATGCTGGTATCCCAAATATGCCAAACACCATTTGTTCACCAACTTCTTTCCTCTAAGGAATGATATGATCTTCTTAGGTGCAGGTCTAGGAGTAACATTTGACTTTAACCTCAGAATACCCGGCATAGCTAACGTGATTGTCTTAGCATCACAGTTCAAGCTAGCATGATAGTTCAAGATAGCATGATAAGGAGATCACAAGTCCATACCTAGGATAATATCTAAATCTACCATATCAAAGATAACCATATCTAAGCAAGTGTCATATCACATGAAAGTAATCACACAAGAGCTATAGACTCGATCCACTACCATAGAATCAACAATAGGAGTAGAGGCATAAATAGGAACAATAAGCAAATCACAATGTTTATCCTGACCCACAGAGAATAAGCACACACATAGGAGAAAGTAGAGCCCGAATCAAATAGGACAGAAGCCAACCGATAACAAATCGAAATGATATATGTTATGACAACATCAAAAGACGTAGTCTCTTGTCTACCCCGAAAATAATAGCAATGAGAATGTCCGCCCTCTGACTGCGTGCCTCTATGGCCACCACAACCTTTCTAGGACCCATTTCTCATTGACAGAGAACCACCTCTACCCGAATGATAACCACCCCTGCCAGACTGTGAACCTCCTCTACCAGAATACCTGCCTCATCTAGCAGGTGGTGCTATGGGACTAGATTCCTGTGATCGTGAGCTCTGCTGGGCCCCACCCTAGCAAAGTCTGGGACACTCTCTCACGATAATCCCTAGATCACCATAATGATAGCAAGTCCTGCTCGACATGGGCTGCTTAATTGATACTGAAGAGCCAGAATATCCTCATCGGTCTGAATATCTCGAGTAAGAACCCCGAGATGTCTGCCTGGAACCTTTCCCACTGTAACCTAAAGAAGCTCCTGCGGAAGTCTAAAGTGCCGACTGAATAGGGTGACTGTAATGATGTTAATGACCCCTGTCATAGTGTCCCCGACCTCTGGATGGACCACTAAAGCTACCGAATCCGTGGGCCTTCTTGTTACCATACGCTATACATCTGACTCCTCACTGACTCAACCTCCTTGGCATGTTCTACCACTGCCTGAAATGAAGCTCCAATAGCCATTAACTGAAAAGCAACAAAGGTAAAATAAGAAATTTAATGATACAAAAGCATATTAGCGGTCTAATTAGTCATAACCCTAATTTTGGAAGTTATCTAACCCCAATTAGGTCTTCAATTTCCCTTTTATATCAAAAACCCCGAATTTAGGTAAACCGTGGAGATTCCCCCAAATTTTCATGGGGTTAAATTAACAAATTGAACATAACAGTAGGTTATTTTATCATTAAAAAACTTAAATCTGAATTATCGCATCATAAAGCTTCAATCTTGGTCTCCAATTCCATGAATTTATTCCTCTATGTTACACCCCGCAATTTCATTCATCAAATATACCTTAACAGAGAGAGCTCAAGACAAGGAAGAAGGTTCCCTTGGGTTGGTTAAGGAATGATCTAGTTGAAACCCGAAGAGGTCATAAGAGTTTAAGAGCCTCTAGGCCCTTTGTGCTTGTAATCCTTACACTGAGTGCGTCGGGTCATGCCAATGTAAAATAAAAAGAGTATAATACATAGGTTAACTATTATAGGACAAGCGGGAAGCCATAGGAGTGGTATTGGTCATACATGAGATATGTTAAGGCTAACGCTTTCTTTAATTTTGCATGACCTACGAATAAGCGCAACCATAACGAATGTTCCTCCGAAGAGAACTCTACTCTTAAGATTGGAGCTTATGAACACTTTTGTTTCATATTGTTATAGATTGTGACACTTATTGTTCTTTGTCATGATCACTTCCCATCTTGATGGCATCTTAAATCTTATGTCTTCTTATGATCCTTGTTGACTCTCGAACAATTGATACAATCATAGTTACATAACGATAGTCGGAGGATTACAAACTTGAGTCACTCCAATCATATTCATAAGGCCCTTCGGGTCATTGCATGTATTATATATATATATATATATATATATATATATATATATATATATATATATATATATATATATATATATGACACCACACCGCACTATAGTCGGCAGGGCAGGCACTTATATGTGCACACCACTGCAGTTGGGAAGTTAATGATGATAGCCCTAAAGAATGGCATAATGATGAAAAAATAGCCCCGATGTGTGGCATATAAATATATATACGTATACATATGTTTTAAAGAAAAGTATGCATATTCCTTGACCAAAGAGGCACTCTTATTCCTTGACCACAGAGGCACTCAGAGTACATGTTATTTCTCTAGTACTATATTCACAATCATGCACTCAGCTATAGTTTCTGTTTATGCTCTATTTGCACTATTGTACTTGTTTACTGTTTCAACCTTACATATTCAATACATCTTTCATACTGACGTCCCCTTATGGGGAGCTGTGTTTCATGCCCGCATGTAGAGATAGAGATTCAAACGACACCTCACAGTAGGTGACTCGACTTAGCTGAAGGTTGTCACGCTTCTTTCTTCCGATGTTGTTTAGTGAGCTGATAGGTATGGTGGTCGAATATACATATAGTTGGGTATGGCGGGGTCCAGCATCGACTATATATTGTTAATGTATTCTATAGAGGCTTGTAGACAGTCGTCTAGTGTATAGTAGTTTTGTGTGGCCTTGTCGGTCTTGTTGTATATATGTATATTGGGCCTTTTTTGCGTGCATGTAGTTGTGTCATTCGATCATATAATCATTCATCAAAGGCCTTGTCAGCCCATATATTATTGAGTATACTACAAGTGTCATGAGTGGTATGCTCGGGCCTTAGAGCATCGAGTTCATGCCACCACCACCACCCCCTCAAAGTTAGGGTGTGACAAACTTGGTATCAGAGTAGGTCTGTCCTAGGGATGTATACAAGTCGTGTCTAGTAGAGTTTTGCTTATGGGTGTGTTGCGCGCCACAATTATAAACAAGAGGCTATAAGGCATTTAGGATGTTCTCTTTCTTTCTTGATTTAGATCGTGTACTATAGCCGAGTTGAAAGTTTTATTCCTAACCTCATAGTGCTTATAATTTCAGCAATGTCTTTGAGAGAGATACACTTTCTATCGAGACCGACCCATTAGAGGATATGAGCGGGTTACCTCTCTATCAGTCTTTGACCTAGATACGATTAGGGGTGTCGAGTGAGACCCCCGTACCATCAAATATACCCCCAACACCTTCTGATGAATATGTTAGAAGGGAAATTCAGGTATTGATGTACTTGGTTACCTCTCAGGCACGATACCACCCTGGTATGATTAACAGTGGTAGACCTCTAGAAGATTCAGGGAGTTCACAGCCCAGGGAGCCTGTTAACCACGGGCAGTTGATGTTCGGTAGGGCTGACTCAGGTGGAGCTAGGGAAAGGGCTAAGAGGGTTAAAATGGTTGGAAATTATTGGGGAATACTGAATGAAGAATGATTTCAGATACATGACCAGCAAGACATATTTACATCAGATCAGGTACGGTCAGAGTTCTCGGGTAAAGCCGAGAAAGATATCACATCCCTCGATACTTCAGGATTAGACAAGGAGTGGTTCAGACTGAGTGGGGTTGTCTAGGCCATGTTGTAAGATATGTGGACAAATGCATGCGGAACCCTATCGTAAGGAAATAGGGCTACAACTACCACAAATTAATACGAGATTTCGGTAGGACCATTTGGCACAAATGCAATAAGAATAAGAATGCAATGAGCTAGTAAGCCAAGCATTTCAGTTTAAGCATCAGTTTAAGCATTAGTTCACATCATCAACACAAGAAGAGGGTAAATCTGATGCTATAAACAATAAATATATTTATAAAACATAAGAAAAAAACGGATAAGGGACTATTAGGCACCCCTAATTTAAAAGGCTATAAATATATATATATATATATATATATATATATATATATATATATATATATATATATATATAGGGACTCCTTTGGACCTTTTTCTCACCAAACTAGTCTGAATATATGCATAACAAAGCTGCTCAGAAATTGCAATTAACTAATCATGGATTATCGGAAGTCCAGACATAATTTCAGCAAGCTCATCACTGCAAGCATATAAATCAAGAAAATTTCAACATATTCGAGAAATGATATTAGCAAATCAAATTTACATTGTAAATAACATTACCTATTAGCTTTCAGAGAAATTCCATAAAAGGAAGAGAAATTCCATAAAAGGAAGTATGCAGACAATCAACACGACATCAATTCAGACCGCCCGTCCGCTTATTTCTCATCAATAAACTAACAAATTAATTATTAAACAGATTTTACAAAAAAAATAGATTAAATACAATAAGTAAAAGAATAAACAGTAGTGATAAATATTTTTCAAACAAAATAGTAGTAGTTTAGAAGGTATCAGAAAAAAACTAATTGAGAGATATTTTTCTTCATTTAATTTCAGTGTGTAGTATTAAGATTTTGTTTAACATCATTTGCCCCCACAACTTCAAGCAAATAAAAAATATAAATAAAAAAATAAAAAAATAAAAAACAAGGAAAAAAATATTACTATGTAGTCTACATCGAATAAATAGAATGGCATCAGATAATAAGCAGAGTAAAAGATCAACATAATTATTCAGTATTTACAGTGTATCATCATATGCCATAGGATTGAATCATAAAAACTCATCAGATTTAGACAAATAAAAATACAAATTTTTGGAATTTCAGTAAGACCAACCACGACAACATAAAGTCTGGAAGTAGTAGTTTGTACCAAACCTTACTCCTACCTGAAAGAAAAAGAGACTGCTTCTGGTAGTCACTCAGCACAAGAACAAACAATAAAAAGCAGTATAAAAACCAAAATAGCGGTAGCGATATACTAAAAAATGCATTATAGAGCAATCTGAAAAAAAGGGCTACAACTACCACAAATTAATACGAGATTTTGGTAGGACCATTTGGCACAAATGCAATAAGAATAAGAATGCAATGAGCTGGTAAGCCAAGCATTTCAGTATAAGCATCAATTTTATCTCCTTGTTCACATCATCAACACAAGAAGAGGGTAAATCTGATGCTATAAACAACAAATATATTTATAAAACATAAGAAAAAACAGATAAGGGACTATTAAGCACCTCTATATTAAAAGGTTATATATATTTATATATATATATATATAAAGATAAGGGACTCCTAAAGACCTTTTTCTCACCAAACTAGTATGAATATATGCATAACAAAGCTGCTCAGAAATTGCAAATAACTAATCATGGATTATCAAAAGTCCAGACATAATTTTAGCAAGTTCATCACTGCAGGCATATAAATCAACAAAATTTTAACATATTTGAAAAATGATATTAGCAAATCAAATTTACATTGTAAATAACATTACCTATTAGCTTTCAGAGAAATTCCATAAAAGGAAGTTATGCAGACAATCAACACGGCATCAGTTCAGACCGCCCGTCCGCTTGTTTCTCATCAATAAACTAACAAATTAATTAAAAAAATAGATTAAATAAAATAAGTAAAAGAATAAATAGTAGTGATAAATATTTTTCAAACAAAATAGTATTCATTTAGAAGGTATCAGAAAAAACTAATTGAGAGATTTTTTCTTCATTTAATTTCAGTGTAGTATTAAGATTTTGTTTAACATCATTTGCCCCCACAACTTCAAGCAAATAAAAAATATAAATAAAACAATCAAACCAAGGAAAAAAATATTACTATGTAGATCTACATCGAATAAATAGAATGGCATCAGATAATAAGCGGAGTAAAAGATCGACATAATTATTCAGTATTTACAGTGTATCATCATCATATGCCATAGGATTGAATCATAAAAACTCATCAGATTTAGAAAAAAAGAATATAAATTTTTGGAATTTCAGTAAGACCAAACACGACAACATACACAGTAAACTCCCACAAAGTAAAGTCTGGAAGTAGTAACTTGTACAGACCTTACTACAACCTGAAAGAAAAAGAGACTACTTCTGGTAGACACTCAGCACAAGAACAAACAATAAAAAGCAATATAAAAAACAAAATAGCGATAGCGATATACTAAAAAATGCATTACAGAGCAATCTGAAAAAAAGGGCTACAACTACAACAAATTAATACGAGATTTTGGTAGGACCATTTGACACAAATGCAATAAGAATAAGAATGCAATGAGTGGTAAGCCAAGCATTTCGCTTTAGAGCATCGCTTTTATCTCCTTGTTCACATCATCAACACAAGAAGTGGGTAAATCTGATGCTATAAACAATAAATATATTTATAAAACATAAGAAAAAATAGATAAGGGACTATTAGGCACCCCTAATTTAAAAGGCTATATATATATATATATATATATATATATAAAGATAAGGGACTCCTTTGGAACTTTTCCTCACCAAATTAGTCTGAATATATGCATAACAAAGCTGCTCAAAAATTGCAATTAACTAATCATGGATTATCAGAAGACCAGACATAATTTCAACAAGCTCATCACTGCAAGCATATAAATCAACAAAATTTCAACATATTCAAAAAATGATATTAGCAAATCAAATATAATTTGTAAATAACATTAACTAATAGCTTTCAGAAAAATTCAATAAAAGGAAGTTATGCAGACAATCAACACGGCATCAGTTCAGACCGCCCGTCCGGTTGTTTCTCATCAATAAACTAAAAAATTAATTTATTAAACAGATTTAAAAAAAATAGATTAAATAAAATAAGTAAAAGAATAAACAGTAGTGATAAATATTTTTCAAACAAAATAGAAGTAGTTTAGAAGGTATCAGAAAAAAACTAATTGAGAGATATTTTTCTTCATTTAATTTCAGTGTGTAGTATTAAGATTTTATTTAACATCATTTGCCCCCACAACTTCAAGAAAATAAAAAATATAAATAAAACAATAAAAACCAAGGAAAAAAATATTACTATGTAGATCTAC
This sequence comes from Anisodus tanguticus, assembly GCA_034509755.1. Taxonomy (NCBI): domain Eukaryota; kingdom Viridiplantae; phylum Streptophyta; class Magnoliopsida; order Solanales; family Solanaceae; genus Anisodus; species Anisodus tanguticus. The sequence continues at coordinate 5,879,027 of CM067561.1, read as the reverse complement.
ATCGAATAAATAGAATGGCATCAGATAATAAGCGGAGTAAAAGATCGACATAATTATTCAGTATTTACAGTGTATCATCATATGCCATAGGATTGAATCATAAAAACTCATCAGATTTAGACAAAAAAAAAGAAGAATTTTTTGGAATTTCAGTAAGACAAACCACAACAACATACACACTAAACTACCACAAAGTAAAGTCTGGAAGTAGTAGCTTGTACCAGACCCGACTCCAACTTGAAAGAAAAAAAGGTTTCTTCTGGTAGACACTCAGCACAAGAACAAACAATAAAAAGCAGTATAAAAACCAAAATAGCGGTAGCGATATATTATAAAATGCATTATAGAGCAATCTGAAAAAAAGGGCTACAACTACCAAAAATTAATACGAGATTTCGGTATGACCATTTGGCACAAATGCAATAAGAATAAGAATGCAATGAGCTGGTTAGCCAAGCATTTCAGTTTAAGCATCAGTTTTATCTCCTAGTTCACATCATCAACACAAGAAGAGGGTAAATCTGATGCTATAAACAACAAATATATATATACAAAACATACAAAAAAATAAATAAGGGACTATTAGGCACCCCTAATTTAAAAGACTATATATATATATACACAAAGATAAGGGACACCTTTGGACTTTTTTCTCACCAAACTAGTCTGAATATATGCACAACAAAGTCATTCGTAAATTGCAATTAACTAATCATGGATTATCAGAAGTCCAGACATAATTTCAACATATTCATCACTGCAAGCATATAAATCAAGAAAATTTCAACATATTCGAAAAATGATATTAGCAAATCAAATTTATTTTGTAAATAACATTACCTATTAGCTTTCAGAGAAATTCCATAAAAGGAAGTTATGCAGACAATCAACACGGCATCGCCCGTACCGCCCGTCCGCTTGTTTCTCATCAATAAACTAACAAATTAATTTATTAAACAGATTTTAAAAAAATAGATTAAATAAAATAAGTAAAAGAATAAACAGTAGTGATAAATATTTTTCAAAAAAAATAGAAGTAGTTTAGAAGGTATCAGAAAAAAACTAATTAAGAGATATTTTTCTTCATTTAATTTCAGTGTGTAGTATTAAGATTTTGTTTAACATCATTTGCCCCCACAACTTCAAGCAAATAAAAAATATAAATGAAACAATAAAAATCAAGGAAAAAAATATTACTATGTAGATGTACAACGAATAAATAGAATGGCATCAGATAATAAGCGGAGTAAAAGATCAACATAATTATTCAGTATTTACAGTGTATCATCATATGCCATAGGATTGAATGATAAAAACTCATCAGATTTAGACAAAAAAAAAAGAAATTTTTGGAATTTCAGTAAGACCAACCACGACAACATACACAGTAAACTCCCACAAAGTAAAGTCTGGAAGTAGTAACTTGTACAGACCTTACTACAACCTGAAAGAAAAAGAGACTACTTCTGGTAGACACTCAGCACAAGAACAAACAATAAAAAGCAGTATAAAAAACAAAATAGCGATAGCGATATACTAAAAAATGCATTACAGAGCAATCTGAAAAAAAGGGCTACAACTACAACAAATTAATACGAGATTTCGGTAGGACCATTTGACACAAATGCAATAAGAATAAGAATGCAATGAGCTGGTAAGCCAAGCATTTCAGTTTAAGCATCAATTTTATCTCCTTGTTCACATCATCAACACAAGAAGAGGGTAAATCTGATGCTATAAACAACAAATATATATATACAAAACATAGGAAAAAACAGATAAGGGACTATTAGGCACCCCTAATTTAAAAGACTATATATATATATACACAAAGATAAGGGACACCTTTGGACCTTTTTTCTCACCAAACTAGTCTGAATATATGCACAACAAAGTCGCTCGAAATTGCAATTAACTAATCATGGATTATCGAAGTCCGGACATAATTTCAAAGAAGTTCATCACTCGCAAGCATATAAATCAAGAAAATTTCAACATATTCGAAAAATGATATTAGCAAATCAAATTTATTTTGTAAATAACATCACCTATTAGCTTTCAGAGAAATTCCATAAAAGGAAGTTATGCAGACAATCAACACGGCATCAGTTCAGACCGCCCGTCCGCTTGTTTCTCATCAATAAACTAACAAATTAATTTATTAAAGAGATTTTTAAAAAATAGATTAAATAAAATAAGTAAAAGAATAAACAGTAGTGATAAATATTTTTCAAACAAAATAGTAGTAATTTAGAAGGTATCAGAAAAAAACTAATTGAGAGATATTTTTCTTCATTTAATTTCAGTGTGTAGTATTATGATTTTATTTAACATCATTTGCCCCCACAACTTCAAGCAAATAAAAAATATAAATAAAACAATAAAAATCAAGGAAAAAAATATTACTATGTAGAATAACAACGAATAAATAGAATGGCAACAGATAATAAGCGGAGTAAAAGATCAACATAATTATTCAGTATTTACGGTGTATCATCATATGCCATAAGATTGAATCATAAAAACTCATCATATTTAGACAAAAAAAAATTGAAATTTTGGGAATTTCAGTAAGACCAACCACGACAACATACACAATAAACTCCCACAGAGTAAAGTCTGGAAGTAGTAGCTTGTACCAGACCTAACTCCTACCTGAAAGAAAAAGAGGCTGCTTCTGGTAGACACCCAGCACAAGAACAAACAATAAAAAGCAGTATAAAAAACAAAATAGCAATAGCGATATACTAAAAAATGCATTACAGAGCAATCTGAAAAAAAGGGCTACAACTACAACAAATTAATACGAGATTTCGGTAGGACCATTTGGCACAAATGCAATAAGAATAAGAATGCAATGAGCTGGTAAGCCAAGCATTTCAGTTTAAGCATCAATTTTATCTCCTTGTTCACATCATCAACACAAGAAGAGGGTAAATCTGATGCTATAAACAACAAATATATATATACAAAACATACGAAAAAATAGATAAGGGACTATTAGGCACCCCTAATTTAAAAGGCTATATATATATATATATATACAAAGATAAGGGACACCTTTGGACCTTTTTTCTCACCAAACTAGTATGAATATATGCAAAACAAAGCTACTCAGAAATTGCAATTAACTATTCATGGATTATCAGAAGTCCAGGCATAATTTCAGCAAACTCATCACTGCAAGCATATAAATTAAGAAAATTTCAACATATTCGAAAAATGATATTAGCAAATCAAATTTATTTTGGAAATAACATTACCTATTAGCTTTCAGAGAAATTTCATAAAAGGAAGTTATGCAGACAATCAACACGGCATCAGTTCAGACCGCCCGTCCGCTTGTTTCTCATCAATAAACTAACAAATTAATTTATTAAAGAGATTTTAAAAAAATAGATTAAATAAAATAAGTAAAAGAATAAACAGTAGTGATAAATATTTTTCAAACAAAATAGTAGTAATTTAGGAGGTATCAGAAAAAAACTAATTGAGAGATATTTTTCTTCATTTAATTTCAGTGTGTAGTATTAAGATTTTATTTAACATCATTTGCCCCCACAACTTCAAGCAAATAAAAAATATAAATAAAACAATAAAAATCAAGGAAAAAAATATTACTATGTAGAATTACAACGAATAAATAGAATGGCATCAGATAATAAGCGGAGTAAAAGATCAACATAATTATTCAGTATTTACGGTGTATCATCATATGCCATAAGATTGAATCATAAAAACTCATCATATTTAGACAAAAAAAAATAGAAATTTTGGGAATTTCAGTAAGACCAACCACGACAACATACACAGTAAACTCCCACAGAGTAAAGTCTGGAAGTAGTAGCTTGTACCAGACCTAACTCCTACCTGAAAGAAAAAGAGGCTGCTTCTGGTAGACACCCAGCACAAGAAAAAATAATAAAAAGCAGTATAAGAAACAAAATAGCGATAGCGATATACTAAAAAATGCATTACAGAGCAATCTGAAAAAAAGGGCTACAACTACAACAAATTAATACGAGATTTCGGTAGGACCATTTGGCACAAATGCAATAAGAATAATAATGCAATGAGCTGGTAAGCCAAGCATTTCAGTTTAAGCATCAATTTTATCTCCTTGTTCACATCATCAGCACAAGAAGAGGGTAAATCTGATGCTATAAACAACAAATATATATATACAAAACATACGAAAAAAACGAGATAAGGGACTATTAGGCACCCCTAATTTAAAAGACTATATATATATATATATACACACAAAGATAAGGGACACCTTTGGACCTTTTTTCTCACCAAACTAGTATGAATATATGCAAAACAAAGCTACTCAGAAATTGCAATTAACTATTCATGGATTATCAGAAGTCCAGGCATAATTTCAGCAAACTCATCACTGCAAGCATATAAATTAAGAAAATTTCAACATATTCGAAAAATGATATTAGCAAATCAAATTTATTTTGGAAATAACATTACCTATTAGCTTTCAGAGAAATTTCATAAAAGGAAGTTATGCAGACAATCAACACGGCATCAGTTCAGACCGCCCGTCCGCTTGTTTCTCATCAATAAACTAACAAATTAATTTATTAAAGAGATTTTAAAAAAATAGATTAAATAAAATAAGTAAAAGAATAAACAGTAGTGATAAATATTTTTCAAACAAAATAGTAGTAATTTAGGAGGTATCAGAAAAAAACTAATTGAGAGATATTTTTCTTCATTTAATTTCAGTGTGTAGTATTAAGATTTTATTTAACATCATTTGCCCCCACAACTTCAAGCAAATAAAAAATATAAATAAAACAATAAAAATCAAGGAAAAAAATATTACTATGTAGAATTACAACGAATAAATAGAATGGCATCAGATAATAAGCGGAGTAAAAGATCAACATAATTATTCAGTATTTACGGTGTATCATCATATGCCATAAGATTGAATCATAAAAACTCATCATATTTAGACAAAAAAAAATAGAAATTTTGGGAATTTCAGTAAGACCAACCACGACAACATACACAGTAAACTCCCACAGAGTAAAGTCTGGAAGTAGTAGCTTGTACCAGACCTAACTCCTACCTGAAAGAAAAAGAGGCTGCTTCTGGTAGACACCCAGCACAAGAAAAAATAATAAAAAGCAAGATAAGAAACAAAATAGCGATAGCGATATACTAAAAAATGCATTACAGAGCAATCTGAAAAAAAGGGCTACAACTACAACAAATTAATACGAGATTTCGGTAGGACCATTTGGCACAAATGCAATAAGAATAATAATGCAATGAGCTGGTAAGCCAAGCATTTCAGTTTAAGCATCAATTTTATCTCCTTGTTCACATCATCAGCACAAGAAGAGGGTAAATCTGATGCTATAAACAACAAATATATATATACAAAACATACGAAAAAACAGATAAGGGACTATTAGGCACCCCTAATTTAAAAGACTATATATATATATATATACACACAAAGATAAGGGACACCTTTGGACCTTTTTTCTCACCAAACTAGTCTCGAATATATGCACAACAAAGTCATTCGAAATTACAATTAACTAATCATGGATTATCAGAAGTCCAGACATAATTTCAGCAAGTTCATCACTGCAAGCATATAAATCAAGAAAATTTCAACATCTTCGAAAAATGATATTAGCAAATCAAATTTATTTTGTAAATAACATTACCTATTAGCTTTCAGAGAAATTTCATAAAAGGAAGTTATGCAGACAATCAACACGGCATCAGTTCAGACCGCCCGTCCGCTTGTTTCTCATCAATAAACTAACAAATTAATTTATTAAAGAGATTTTAAAAAAATAGATTAAATAAAATAAGTAAAAGAATAAACAGTAGTGATAAATATTTTTCAAACAAAATAGTAGTAATTTAGAAGGTATCAGAAAAAAACTAATTGAGAGATATTTTTCTTCATTTAATTTCAGTGTGTAGTACTAAGATTTTATTTAACATCATTTGCCCCCACAACTTCAAGCAAATAAAAAATATAAATGAAACAATAAAAATCAAGGAAAAAAATATTACTATGTAGATCTACAACGAATAAATAGAATGGCATCAGATAATAAGCGGAGTAAAAGATCAACATAATTATTCAGTATTTACAGTGTATCATCATATGCCATAGGATTGAATGATAAAAACTCATCAGATTTAGACAAAAAAAAAAGAAATTTTTGGAATTTCAGTAAGACCAACCACGACAACATACACAGTAAAGTCCCACAGAGTAAAGTCTGGAAGTAGTAGCTTGTACCAGACCTAACTCCTACCTGAAAGAAAAAGAGGCTGCTTCTGGTAGACACCCAGCACAAGAACAAACAATAAAAAGCAGTATAAAAAACAAAATAGTGATAGCGATATACTAAAAAATGCATTACGAGCAATCGAAAAAAGGGCTACAACTACAACAAATTAATACGAGATTTCGGTAGGACCATTTGGCACAAATGCAATAAGAATAATAATGCAATGAGCTGGTAAGCCAAGCATTTCAGTTTAAGCATCAATTTTATCTCCTTGTTCACATCATCAGCACAAGAAGAGGGTAAATCGATGCTATAAACAACAAATATATATATACAAAACATACGAAAAAACGAGATAAGGGACTATTAGGCACCCCTAATTTAAAAGACTATATATATATATATATATACACAAAGATAAGGGACACCTTTGGACCTTTTTTCTCACCAAACTAGTCCGAATATATGCACAACAAAGTCATTCGAAATTACAATTAACTAATCATGGATTATCGAAGTCCGGACATAATTTCAAAGAAGTTCATCACCGCAAGCATATAAATCAAGAAAATTTCAACATCTTCGAAAAATGATATTAGCAAATCAAATTTATTTTGTAAATAACATTACCTATTAGCTTTCGAGAAATTTCATAAAAGGAAGTTATGCGGACAATCAACACGGCATCGCCGAGACCGCCCGTCCGCTTGTTTCTCATCAATAAACTAACAAATTAATTTATTAAAGAGATTTTAAAAAAATAGATTAAATAAAATAAGTAAAAGAATAAACAAGAGTGATAAATATTTTTCAAACAAAATAGTAGTAATTTAGAAGGTATCAGAAAAAAACTAATTGAGAGATATTTTTCTTCATTTAATTTCAGTGTGTAGTATTAAGATTTTATTTAACATCATTTGCCCCCACAACTTCAAGCAAATAAAAAATATAAATAAAACAATAAAAATCAAGGAAAAAAATATTACTATGTAGAATTACAACGAATAAATAGAATGGCATCAGATAATAAGCGGAGTAAAAGATCAACATAATTATTCAGTATTTACGGTGTATCATCATATGCCATAAGATTGAATCATAAAAACTCATCATATTTAGACAAAAAAAAAATAGAAATTTTGGGAATTTCAGTAAGACCAACCACGACAACATACACAAAAACTCCCACAGAGTAAAGTCTGGAAGTAGTAGCTTGTACCAGACCTAACTCCTACCTGAAAGAAAAAGAGGCTGCTTCTGGTAGACACCCGGCACAAGAAAAAATAATAAAAAGCAGTATAAGAAACAAAATAGCGATAGCGATATACTAAAAAATGCATTACAGAGCAATCTGAAAAAAAGGGCTACAACTACAACAAATTAATACGAGATTTCGGTAGGACCATTTGGCACAAATGCAATAAGAATAATAATGCAATGAGCTGGTAAGCCAAGCATTTCAGTTTAAGCATCAATTTTATCTCCTTGTTCACATCATCAGCACAAGAAGAGGGTAAATCTGATGCTATAAACAACAAATATATATATACAAAACATACGAAAAAACAGATAAGGGACTATTAGGCACCCCTAATTTAAAAGACTATATATATATATATATACACACAAAGATAAGGGACACCTTTGGACCTTTTTTCTCACCAAACTAGTCTGAATATATGCACAACAAAGCTGTTCAGAAATTACAATTAACTAATCATGGATTATCGAAGTCCGACATAATTTCAAAGAAGTTCATCACTGCAAGCATATAAATCAAGAAAATTTCAACATCTTCGAAAAATGATATTAGCAAATCAAATTTATTTTGTAAATAACATTACCTATTAGCTTTCAGAGAAATTTCATAAAAGGAAGTTATGCAGACAATCAACACGGCATCAGTTCAGACCGCCCGTCCGCTTGTTTCTCATCAATAAACTAACAAATTAATTTATTAAAGAGATTTTAAAAAAATAGATTAAATAAAATAAGTAAAAGAATAAACAGTAGTGATAAATATTTTTCAAACAAAATAGTAGTAATTTAGAAGGTATCAGAAAAAAACTAATTGGGAGATATTTTTCTTCATTTAATTTCAGTGTGTAGTATTAAGATTTTTTTTAACATCATTTGCCCCCACAACTTCAAGCAAATAAAAAATATAAATAAAACAATAAAAATCAAGGAAAAAAATATTACTATGTAGATCTACAACGAATAAATAGAATGGCATCAGATAATAAGCGGAGTAAAAGATCAACATAATTATTCAGTATTTACGGTGTATCATCATATGCCATAAGATTGAATCATAAAAACTCATCATATTTAGACAAAAAAAATAGAAATTTTGGGAATTTCGGTAAGACCAACCACGACAACATACACAGTAAACTCCCACAGAGTAAAGTCTGGAAGTAGTAGCTTGTACCAGACCTAACTCCTACCTGAAAGAAAAAGAGACTGCTTCTGGTAGACACCCAGCACAAGAACAAACAATAAAAAGCAGTATAAAAAACAAAATAGCGATAGCGATATACTAAAAAATGCATTACAGAGCAATCGGAAAAAAAGGGCTACAACTACAACAAATTAATACGAGATTTCGGTAGGACCATTTGGCACAAATGCAATAAGAATAAGAATGCAATGAGCTGGTAAGCCAAGCATTTCAGTTTAAGCATCAATTTTATCTCCTTGTTCACATCATCAACACAAGAAGAGGGTAAATCTGATGCTATAAACAACAAATATATATATACAAAACATACGAAAAAACAGATAAGGGACTATTAGGCACCCCTAATTTAAAAGGCTATATATATATATATATACAAAGATAAGGGACACCTTTGGACCTTTTTTCTCACCAAACTAGTATGAATATATGCACAACAAAGCTACTCAGAAATTGCAATTAACTATTCATGGATTATCAGAAGTCCAGGCATAATTTCAGCAAACTCATCACTGCAGTCATATAAATTAAGAAAATTTCAACATATTCGAAAAATGATATTAGCAAATCAAATTTATTTTGTAAATAACATTACCTATTAGCTTTCAGAGAAATTTCATAAAAGGAAGTTATGCAGACAATCAACACGGCATCAGTTCAGACCGCCCGTCCGCTTGTTTCTCATCAATAAACTAACAAATTAATTTATTAAAGAGATTTTAAAAAAATAGATTAAATAAAATAAGTAAAAGAATAAACAGTAGTGATAAATATTTTTCAAACAAAATAGTAGTAATTTAGAAGGTATCAGAAAAAAACTAATTGAGAGATATTTTTCTTCATTTAATTTCAGTGTGTAGTATTAAGATTTTATTTAACATCATTTGCCCCCACAACTTCAAGCAAATAAAAAATATAAATAAAACAATAAAAATCAAGGAAAAAAATATTACTATGTAGATCTACAACGAATAAATAGAATGGCATCAGATAATAAGCGGAGTAAAAGATCAACATAATTATTCAGTATTTACAGTGTATCATCATATGCCATAGGATTGATTCATAAAAACTCATCAGATTTAGACCAAAAAAAAAAAAGAAATTTTTGGAATTTCAGTAAGACCAACCACGACAACATACACAGTAAACTCCCACAATGTAAAGTCTGGAACTAGTAACTTGTACAGACCTTACTACAACCTGAAAGAAAAAGAGAATACTTCTGGTAGACACTCAGCACAAGAACAAACAATAAAAAGCAGTATAAAAAACAAAATAGCGATAGCGATATACTAAAAAATGCATTACGAGCAATCGAAAAAAAGGGCTACAACTACAACAAATTAATACGAGATTTCGGTAGGACCATTTGACACAAATGCAATAAGAATAAGAATGCAATGAGCTGGTAAGCCAAGCATTTCAGTTTAAGCATCAATTTTATCTCCTTGTTCACATCATCAACACAAGAAGAGGGTAAATCTGATGCTATAAACAACAAATATATATATTCAAAACATGCGAAAAAACAGATAAGGGACTATTAGGCACCCCTAATTTAAAAGACTATATATATATATATATATACACACAAAGATAAGGGACACCTTTGGACCTTTTTTCTCACTAGACTAGTCTGAATATATGCACAACAAAGCTGCTCAGAAATTGCAATTAACTAATCATGGATTATCAGAAGTCCAGACATAATTTCAAAGAAGTTCATCACTGCAAGCATATATATCAAGAAAATTTCAACATATTCGAAAAATGATATTAGCAAATCAAATTTATTTTGTAAATAACAATACCTATTAGCTTTCAGAGAAATTTCATAAAAGGAAGTTATGTAGACAATCAACACGGCATCAGTTCAGACCGCCCGTCCGATTGTTTCTCATCAATAAACTAACAAATTAATTTATTAAACAGATTTTAAAAAAATAGATTAAATAAAATAAGTAAAAGAATAAACGATAGTGATAAATATTTTTCAAACAAAATAGTAGTAATTTAGAAGGTATCAGAAAAAAACTAATCGAGAGATATTTTTCTTCATTTAGTTTCAGTGTGTAGTATTAAGATTTTGATTAACATCATTTGCCCCCACAACTTCAAGCAAATAAAAAATATAAATAAAAAAATAAAAATCAAGAAAAAAAATATTACTATGTAGATCTACAACGAATAAATAGAATGGCATCAGATAATAAGCGGAGTAAAAGATCAACATAATTATTCAGTATTTACAGTGTATCATCATATGCCATAGGATTGAATGATAAAAACTCATCAGATTTAGACAAAAAAAATGAAATTTTTGGAATTTCAGTAAGACCAACCACGACAACATACACAGTAAACTCCCACAAAGTAAAGTCTCGGAAGTAGTAACTTGTACGAGACCTTACTACAACCCGAAAGAAAAAGAGAATACTTCGGTAGACACTCAAAGCACAAGAACAAACAATAAAAAGCGATATAAAAAACAAAATAGCGATAGCGATATACTAAAAAATGCATTACGAGCAATCTGAAAAAAAGGGCTACAACTACAACAAATTAATACGAGATTTTGGTAGGACCATTTGACACAAATGCAATAAGAATAAGAATGCAATGAGTGGTAAACCAAGCATTTCGGTTTAAGCATCAATTTTATCTCCTTGTTCACATAATCAACACAAGAAGAGGGTAAATCGATGCTATAAACAACAAATATATATATACAAAACATACGAAAAAACAGAGATAAGGGACTATTAGGCACCCCTAATTTAAAAGACTATATATATATATATATATATATATACACAAAGATAAGGGACACCTTTGGACCTTTTTTCTCACCAAACTAGTCTGAATATATGCACAACAAAGTCGCTCGAAATTGCAATTAACTAATCATGGATTATCGAAGTCCGGACATAATTTCAAAGAAGTTCATCACTCGCAAGCATATATATCAAGAAAATTTCAACATATTCGAAAAATGATATTAGCAAATCAAATTTATTTTGTAAATAACATCACCTATTAGCTTTCAGAGAAATTCCATAAAAGGAAGTTATGCAGACAATCAACACGGCATCAGTTCAGACCGCCCGTCCGCTTGTTTCTCATCAATAAACTAACAAATTAATTTATTAAACAGATTTTTAAAAAATAGATTAAATAAAATAAGTAAAAGAATAAACAATAGTGATAAATATTTTTCAAACAAAATAGTAGTAATTTAGAAGGTATCAGAAAAAAACTAATTGAGAGATATTTTTCTTCATTTAGTTTCAGTGTGTAGTATTAAGATTTTGTTTAACATCATTTGCCCCCACAACTTCAAGCAAATAAAAAATATAAATAAAAAAATAAAAATCAAGGAAAAAAATATTACTATGTAGATCTACAACGAATAAATAGAATGGCATCAGATAATAAGCGGAGTAAAAGATCAACATAATTATTCGATATTTACGAGTGTATCATCATATGCCATAGGATTGAATCATAAAAACTCATCGATTTAGACCAAAAAAAAAAAAGAAATTTTTGGAATTTCAAGTAAGACCAACCACGACAACATACACAAGAAACTCCCACAAAGTAAAGTCTGGAAGTAGTAACTTGTACGTACCTTACTACAACCCGAAAGAAAAAGAGACTACTTCGGTAGACACTCAAGACAAGAACAAACAATAAAAAGCGAAGATAAAAAACAAAATAGCGATAGCGATATACTAAAAAATGCATTACGGAGCAATCGAAAAAAGGGCTACAACTACAACAAATTAATACGAGATTTTGGTAGGACCATTTGACACAAATGCAATAAGAATAAGAATGCAATGAGTGGTAAGCCAAGCATTTCAGGTTTAAGCATCAATTTTATCTCCTTGTTCACATCATCAACACAAGAAAAGGGTAAATCGATGATGCTATAAACAACAAATATATATATACAAACTATACGAAAAAACAGATAAGGGACTATTAGGCACCCCTAATTTAAAAGACTATATATATATATATATATACACACAAAGATAAGGGACACCTTTGGACCTTTTTTCTCACCAAACTAGTCCGAATATATGCACAACAAAGTCGCTCGAAATTGCAATTAACTAATCATGGATTATCGAAGTCCGGACATAATTTCAAAGAAGTTCATCACCGCAAGCATATATATCAAGAAAATTTCAACATATTCGAAAAATGATATTAGCAAATCAAATTTATTTTGTAAATAACATCACCTATTAGCTTTCGAGAGAAATTCCATAAAAGGAAGTTATGCGGACAATCAACACGGCATCGGTTCGACCGCCCGTCCGCTTGTTTCTCATCAATAAACTAACAAATTAATTTATTAAACAGATTTTAAAAAAATAGATTAAATAAAATAAGTAAAAGAATAAACAATAGTGATAAATATTTTTCAAACAAAATAGTAGTAATTTAGAAGGTATCGAAAAAAAAACTAATTGAGAGATATTTTTCTTCATTTAGTTTCAAAGCGTAGTATTAAGATTTTGTTTAACATCATTTGCCCCCACAACTTCAAGCAAATAAAAAATATAAATAAAAAAATAAAAATCAAGGAAAAAAATATTACTATGTAGATCTACAACGAATAAATAGAATGGCATCGAGATAATAAGCGGAGTAAAAGATCAACATAATTATTCGATATTTACGAGTGTATCATCATATGCCATAGGATTGAATCATAAAAACTCATCGATTTAGACCAAAAAAAAAAAATTTTTGGAATTTCGGTAAGACCAACCACGACAACATACACAAGAAACTCCCACAAAGTAAAGTCTCGGAAGTAGTAACTTGTACAGGACCTTACTACAACTCGAAAGAAAAAGAGACTACTTCGGTAGACACTCAAGACAAGAACAAACAATAAAAAGCAGTATAAAAAACAAAATAGCGATAGCTATATACTAAAAAATGCATTACAGAGCAATCTGAAAAAAAGGGCTACAACTACAACAAATTAATACGAGATTTCGGTTGGACCGTTTGGCACAAATGCAATAAGAATAAGAATGCAATGAGCTGGTAAGCCAAGCATTTCAGTTTAAGCATCAATTTTATCTCCTTTTCACATAATCAACACAAGAAGAGGGTAAATCTGATGATATAAACAACAAATATACATATACAAAATATACGAAAAAACAGATAAGGGACTATTAGGCACCCCTAATTTAAAAGACTATATATATATATATATATATATATATATATACACAAAGATAAGGGACACCTTTGGACCTTTTTTCTCACCAAACTAGTCTGAATATATGCACAACAAAGCTGCTCAGAAATTGCAATTAACTAATCATGGATTATCGAAGTCCGGACATAATTTCAGCAAGTTCATCACTGCAAGCATATATATCAAGAAAATTTCAACATATTCGAAAAATGATATTAGCAAATCAAATTTATTTTGTTAATAACATCACCTATTAGCTTTCATAGAAATTCCATAAAAGGAAGTTATGCAGACAATCAACACGGCATCAGTTCAGACCGCCCGTCCGCTTGTTTCTCATCAATAAACTAACAAATTAATTTATTAAACAGATTTTAAAAAAATAGATTAAATAAAATAAGTAAAAGAATAAACAATAGTGATAAATATTTTTCAAACAAAATAGTAGTAATTTAGAAGGTATCAGAAAAAAACTAATTGAGAGATATTTTTCTTCATTTAGTTTCAGTGTGTAGTATTAAGATTTTGTTTAACATCATTTGCCCCCACAACTTCAAGCAAATAAAAAATATAAATAAAAAAATAAAAATCAAGGAAAAAAATATTACTATGTTGATCTACAACGAATAAATAGAATGGCATCAGATAATAAGCGGAGTAAAAGATCAACATAATTATTCTGTATTTACAGTGTATCATCATATGCCATAGGATTGAATCATAAAAACTCATCAGATTTAGACCAAAAAAAAAAGAAATTTTTGGAATTTCAAGAAGACCAACCACGACAACATACACAAGAAACTCCCACAAAGTAAAGTCTGAAGTAGTAACTTGTACGGACCTTACTACAACCCGAAAGAAAAAGAGACTACTTCGGTAGACACTCAAAGACAAGAACAAACAATAAAAAGCAAGATATAAAAAACAAAATAGCGATAGCGATATACTAAAAAATGCATTACGAGCAATCGAAAAAAAGGGCTACAACTACAACAAATTAATACGAGATTTCGGTAGGACCATTTGACACAAATGCAATAAGAATAAGAATGCAATGAGTGGTAAGCCAAGCATTTCGGTTTAAGCATCAATTTTATCTCCTTGTTCACATCATCAACACAAGAAGAGGGTTAATCGATGCTATAAACAACAAATATATATATTCAAAACATGCGAAAAAACGAGATAAGGGACTATTAGGCACCCCTAATTTAAAAGACTATATATATATATATATATATATATATATATATATACACAAAGATAAGGGACACCTTTGGACCTTTTTTCTCACTGACTAGTCCGAATATATGCACAACAAAGTCGCTCGTAAATTGCAATTAACTAATCATGGATTATCGAAGTCCGGACATAATTTCAAAGAAGTTCATCACCGCAAGCATATATATCAAGAAAATTTCAACATATTCGAAAAATGATATTAGCAAATCAAATTTATTTTGTAAATAACATCACCTATTAGCTTTCGGAGAAATTCCATAAAAGGAAGTTATGCGGACAATCAACACGGCATCGATTCGAACCGCCCGTCCGCTTGTTTCTCATCAATAAACTAACAAATTAATTTATTAAACAGATTTTTAAAAAATAGATTAAATAAAATAAGTAAAAGAATAAACAATAGTGATAAATATTTTTCAAACAAAATAGTAGTAATTTAGAAGGTATCGAAAAAAACTAATTGAGAGATATTTTTCTTCATTTAGTTTCGGTGTGTAGTATTAAGATTTTGTTTAACATCATTTGCCCCCACAACTTCAAGCAAATAAAAAATATAAATAAAACAATAAAAATCAATGAAAAAAATATTACTATGTAGATCTACAACGAATAAATAGAATGGCATCAGATAATAAGCGGAGTAAAAGATCAACATAATTATTCAGTATTTACAGTGTATCATCATATGCCATAGGATTGAATCATAAAAACTCATCTGATTTAGACAAAAAAAAAAAGAAATTTTTGGAATTTCAGTAAGACCAACCACGACAACATACACAGTAAACTCCCCCCAAAGTAAGGTCGGGAAGTAATAACTTGTACGGACCTTACTACAACCTGAAAGAAAAAGAGACTACTTCGGATGGGTGGCCAGTGGGCCGGGCTCGGGTCTGGCGGGCCGGGTCTGGCGGGGTCGGTGTCGGGGGCCGGACGATCCGGGGGTCGGGATCGGGACTAGCGGGCCTAGCGGGGTCGGGTGCGGGCGGAACTCGCTCCGGTCCCCGTCCCCGATCCCGATCCGTCGGTATCGGGGCGGGGCGGGCTCGGGGCGGGCTCGGGTCGGGGCGGGGCGGGCTCGGGTTTTCCTTTTTTTATTTTTTTTAAATAACAAATGTATAAAAAAAACTCAATAAATAAAACAAGATAGTGTAATAAAAACATCCCAAGGCTGTTTTTGTGCCTCTTATATTATTTAATAGACATATGATTTTTTTGTAATACAAATACAATTGTCTAAAATCTAAATTGCAACTTTATGGTGTTGTCCAAAAGTTGCAAATTATATAATAAAATTGCAATTAAAAAAATTACATTTTCAAAAAAATCTGTTCTAATTGCTTGATGATTTCATGTGGTTCTTCGGTTGGAATATGTATTTGTTGGTCAAATTGATCCACGTCGCTTCCACTACCTTCGGTTAAGATTTCGTTGTAGTTTTCATCATCTTCTTCGTTGATCTCCGGTTGACCGCACCTTCTCCGCTCCGCTCGTATCCAATCTCTGAATAATACTACAATTTCCAAGTCGTCTCCGGCCAATGAGTGTCTGTGGTCTCCTATTTGATATCTGCTGCGAGAAAAAGCGCTTTCCGACGCAGATTGATGACGCTTGAATGTTCAAAACATCTCGAGCCATCAATGAAAGTGTCGGAAAGGTCTTCTCATTCCCCCTCCGGTATTTCAAAAAGTCTTCTTGTCCATCTTCATTGATAACTTCTTGATACGGTACGAAACCCCGCAAAACA
Organism: Anisodus tanguticus; assembly: GCA_034509755.1. Classification (NCBI taxonomy): domain Eukaryota; kingdom Viridiplantae; phylum Streptophyta; class Magnoliopsida; order Solanales; family Solanaceae; genus Anisodus; species Anisodus tanguticus. The sequence continues at coordinate 5,862,060 of CM067561.1, read as the reverse complement.
AAAATATCCAACTCGCTAATTTGGTTAGTAGAGGTACGGCCGCACATTCTATTTCGAGGCTTTCAATACTAGCCGCGAAACAAAGATGTCTTTTGTGAGGTTGTGTTGAAGATGAAGAAGATGGTATGGTAGCCGGTACGTTACTAGCATTTTCTTGTTGATAAAATCTATATATATTTTTGCGGTGGTGTTCTACGCTATTCAACACTTCTTCTTTAGTTTGTTCAATAGGTGGTGGGTGATTTAGATTTTTGGGACTTGGAGGTGGTAGTACTTCTATACAATCGTAAATAGTTTCAATTAGTGATTTAGTACCGTCTATTTTAATAGTAGGATTTAATACTGAACCAATAATATAAATAGAAGGAATAGGAATAAAATATTTTTTTATTTTGACAAACATTTTTTTAATAGCCCTTATAAGTTTGGTTTTTCCATATATTCACTAAGTAATAAAAATATTAGAGTTATATAAAATAACATAGTTGAAATAGTAGGATAATATATACCGGAAAATTCTTTTGTTGCTTGAAAAAATTTCTCTAAAAATACAATAAGTTCGGAAATTTTTTCCCAATCACTATCTAAAATCATATCAAATTTGGATTTTTATTATGAGAGTTAAAAAATAAAGTTATAGGTAATTTATAGTCATAAGCAACAAGTAGTTGCTCGTATAAAGAATTCCACCTAGTGGATACTTCTTGTGGAATTTTTCTAAAAGGTAGTCCACAATCATGACAAATTTTTTTATATTCTTTTCTACGTTGTACTTTATTACTTTTAAAAATAAAGTTTATAGCAAATTGTATTTTACTAAGAATGTCTTCAAAAAGTGATAGACCATCCTTTACAATTAAGTTATATATATGGCACGCGCATTTTATATGAAAATGGTCTGGAAAAGATGGAGCTAAACTATTTTTTAACATTGTAATTGCGTAATTGTTATTAGAAGCGTTATCTAATGTAATAGTCATAATTTTATCGGTAATTCCGTAATAATCGCACACTTGATAAATATTTTCTCGCAATAAAAGTACCAAAGTGTGCCTATCATCTATATATCTATACGCTAAAATACGTTTTTGCATAGACCATTTATAATCTATCCAATGACAAGTTACAGTTAAATAATCATGGCCGTTAGTACTACGACCTATATCGGACGTGATAGATACTTTGCCATTAAAATGATATAATGAAAAACGTAAATATTGTTGATATTCATGCGCAAATTTAAATACATCTCTCTTAACAATTGACCTAGGAAAACCGTTAAAAGCGAGGATTATATATATCTCTAATGTAATGAATAAAACCGGGAGATGAAGGAAATGAAAAAGGCAAACCCTCCACAAAGAACTAATTTTGATATTGCTTCCCTATCTCTATGTTTGTTGTATTTAGAGCCTACAATTCCCCCCATCATAGGGTTAATTTGACCTCGTACTTGGTCCGGACACGATATCGGTATGTGAACCTTGTCCCGATGGAGCGGCCGTTTGCGCACCCGGTTTTGAAGCCTGGTATTGGGCATACCTAGCTGGATGAGCACTTACTACGTGTCTAATTAAACCACCCGTCCCACCGTGACCTTTTCCGCTTTTAAATTTTAAAACATTTTTACAAATTTTACATATGGCTACTTGATTCTCTACGTCCCTATCAAAAAATGTCCATGCATCTGATTTTAATGGTCGTTTTGCTTGGACCTCGTCTCATACTAGGGGGAATAGGAGGTATTTCGGTTGAAGGTGCACTAGTGGGCGTGTTTTCATCAATATTAGTGGGTGTATCGTCTAGATCATCGTCTAAATTAAAGTCTTCTTGAGTTCCGAAAATAACTCCTCGTCTAAATCTAATGGTATTGTAGGAAAATGTTGAGTATCAACAAAATCATCTGTGTAGGAATAAGATGACTAGAAGAAGTACCCTTGCCCTGGTTGCCTCTACTAGAAGAAGCACCCTTACCCTTACCCTTAAACATACCTTTTAATCCTTCCATTTTAATTATGATAATAAATAATTAAAGACAATAAAATTAAGTGCGCTAAATAAAATAAACAGACAATAATAATTTAATGAAGGAACGAATGTACCAAACGCCGACGTAACGTCGACGTGTAATCGAGAGGTTGAAAATTGAAACTTTGCTCGATGGAAGATCCTCAAGCTAGTTGCCAACTTCACTCCCAATTCCCAAATGAATTAATAAAATTGAATATTTAGCAAACAATGTAGAGAGATATATTGAGAAATTAGAGAGATTGTAGAAAGATTTGTGAGAAAGATGAAGAGAAAATGAGTTATTTATAGTTGAAAAATTGGGTTAAAGTGTAAATATAATAACTTATGGGTTAAAAATAAATATTAAGGGGTAGGGGGGTTGGGGGAGGGGGGCCTAAAATGGCCGTTGGCCAACGGCCATAATCTAAAATGGTCGTTGGTGCAACGGCCATTTTTGCAAAGGGGAACAAAGGGCGGGGTCGGGCTCGGGGTCGGGACGGGCTCGGGTCCGGCGGGCACAGGGCGGGCTCGGGTCCGGCGGGACGAGACATCGTCCCGTCCCGAGTTCGAGTCCCGCCCCGTTAAATTTTTTTTTTTTTTTTTTTTTTTTTTTTAGAGCGGGGTCGGGTCGGGACCGGGCGGGGTCGGGACGGGGTCGGGCGGGGTCGGGTCGTCCCGGCCCACCGCCGACCTTTACTTCGGTAGACACTCGGCACAAGAACAAACAATAAAAAGCGAGATAAAAAACAAAATAGCGATAGCGATATACTAAAAAATGCATTACAGAGCAATCGAAAAAAAGGGCTACAACTACAACAAATTAATACGAGATTTTGGTAGGACCATTTGACACAAATGCAATAAGAATAAGAATGCAATGAGTGGTAAGCCAAGCATTTCGGTTTAAGCATCAATTTTATCTCCTTGTTCACATCATCAACACAAGAAGAGGGTAAATCGATGCTATAAACAACAAATATATATATACAAAACATACGAAAAAACGAGATAAGGGACTATTAGGCACCCCTAATTTAAAAGACTATATATATATATATATATATATACACAAAGATAAGGGACACCTTTGGACCTTTTTTCTCACCAAACTAGTCGAATATATGCACAACAAAGTCGCTCGAAATTGCAATTAACTAATCATGGATTATCGAAGTCCGGACATAATTTCAAAGAAGTTCATCACCGCAAGCATATATATCAAGAAAATTTCAACATATTCGAAAAATGATATTAGCAAATCAAATTTATTTTGTAAATAACATCACCTATTAGCTTTCAGAGAAATTCCATAAAAGGAAGTTATGCAGACAATCAACACGGCATCAGTTCAGACCGCCCGTCCGCTTGTTTCTCATCAATAAACTAACAAATTAATTTATTAAACAGATTTTAAAAAAATAGATTAAATAAAATAAGTAAAAGAATAAACAATAGTGATAAATATTTTTCAAACAAAATAGTAGTAATTTAGAAGGTATCGAAAAAAAACTAATTGAGAGATATTTTTCTTCATTTAGTTTCAAAGGTGTGTAGTATTAAGATTTTGTTTAACATCATTTGCCCCCACAACTTCAAGCAAATAAAAAATATAAATAAAAAAATAAAAATCAAGGAAAAAAATATTACTATGTAGATCAACAACGAATAAATAGAATGGCATCAGATAATAAGCGGAGTAAAAGATCAACATAATTATTCGATATTTACGGTGTATCATCATATGCCATAGGATTGAATCATAAAAACTCATCGATTTAGACCAAAAAAAAAAAAAAGAAAAATTTTTGGAATTTCGGTAAGACCAACCACGACAACATACACAAGAAACTCCCACAAAGTAAAGTCTCGAAAGTAGTAACTTGTACGGACCTTACTACAACCCGAAAGAAAAAGAGACTACTTCGGTAGACACTCGGCACAAGAACAAACAATAAAAAGCGAAGATAAAAAACAAAATAGCGATAGCGATATACTAAAAAATGCATTACGAGCAATCGAAAAAAGGGCTACAACTACAACAAATTAATACGAGATTTCGGTAGGACCATTTGGCACAAATGCAATAAGAATAAGAATTTAATGAGTTGGTAAGCCAAGCATTTCGGTTTAAGCATCGAGTTTATCTCCTTGTTCACATAATCAACACAAGAAGAGGGTAAATCGATGATATAAACAACAAATATACATATACAAAATATACGAAAAAACGAGATAAGGGACTATTAGGCACCCCTAATTTAAAAGACTATATATATATATATATATATATATATATATATATATATATATATATACACAAAGATAAGGGACACCTTTGGACCTTTTTTCTCACCAAACTAGTCTGAATATTTGCACAACAAAGTCGCTCGAAATTGCAATTAACTAATCATGGATTATCGAAGTCCGGACATAATTTCAAAGAAGTTCATCATCACCGCAAGCATATATATCAAGAAAATTTCAACATATTCGAAAAATGATATTAGCAAATCAAATTTATTTTGTAAATAACATCACCTATTAGCTTTCGGAGAGAAATTCCATAAAAGGAAGTTATGCAGACAATCAACAAGGCATCAGTTCAGACCGCCCGTCCGCTTGTTTCTCATCAATAAACTAACAAATTAATTTATTAAACAGATTTTAAAAAAATAGATTAAATAAAATAAGTAAAAGAATAAACAATAGTGATAAATATTTTTCAAACAAAATAGTAGTAATTTAGAAGGTATCAGAAAAAAACTAATTGAGAGATATTTTTCTTCATTTAGTTTCAGTGTGTAGTATTAAGATTTTGTTTAACATCATTTGCCCCCACAACTTCAAGCAAATAAAAAATATAAATAAAACAATAAAAATCAATGAAAAAAATATTACTATGTAGATCTACAACGAATAAATAGAATGGCATCAGATAATAAGCGGAGTAAAAGATCAACATAATTATTCAGTATTTAGAGTGTATCATCATATGCCATAGGATTGAATCATAAAAACTCATCTGATTTAGACAAAAAAAAAATGAAATTTTTGGAATTTCAGTAAGACCAACCACGACAACATACACAGTAAACTCCCACAAAGTAAAGTCTGGAAGTAATAACTTGTACAGACCTTACTACAACCTGAAAGAAAAAGAGACTACTTCTGGTAGACACTCAGCACAAGAACAAACAATAAAAAGCGATATAAAAAACAAAATAGCGATAGCGATATACTAAAAAATGCATTACAGAGCAATGAAAAAAAAGGCTACAACTACAACAAATTAATACGAGATTTCGGTAGGACCATTTGGCACAAATGCAATAAGAATAAGAATTCAATGAGTGGTAAGCCAAGCATTTCGGTTAAGCATCGCTTTATCTCCTTTTCACATAATCAACACAAGAAGAGCGTAAATCGATGCTATAAACAACAAATATACATATACAAAATACACGAAAAAACAGATAAGGGACTATTAGGCACCCCTAATTTAAAAGGCTATATATATATATATATATATATATATATATATATATATATATATACACAAAGATAAGGGACACCTTTGGACCTTCTTTCTCACCAAACTAGTCCGAATATATGCATAACAAAGTCGCTTAGAAATTGCAATTAACTTATTATGGATTATCGAAGTCCGTACATAATTTCAAAAGTTCATCACTTTATTGCAAGTATATAAATCAAGAAAATTTCAACATATTCGAAAAATGATATTAGGAAATCAAATTTATTTTGTAAATAACATTACCTATTAGCTTTCAGAGAAATTCCATAAAAGGAAGTTATGCAGAAAATCAACACGGCATCGATTCGGACCGCCCGTCCGCTTGTTTCTCATCAATAAACTAACAAATTAATTTATTAAACAGATTTTAAAAAAATAGATTAAATAAAATAAGTAAAAGAATAAACAATAGTGATAAATATTTTTCAAACAAAATAGTAGTAATTTAGAAGGTATCGAAAAAAAACTAATTGAGAGATATTTTTCTTCATTTAGTTTCGATGTGTGTAGTATTAAGATTTTGTTTAACATCATTTGCCCCCACAACTTCAAGCAAATAAAAAATATAAATAAAAAAATAAAAATCAAGGAAAAAAATATTACTATGTAGATCTACAACGAATAAATAGAATGGCATCGAGATAATAAGCGGAGTAAAAGATCAACATAATTATTCAAGATATTACGAGTGTATCATCATATGCCATAGGATTGAATCATAAAAACTCATCGATTTAGAACAAAAAAAAAAAAGAAATTTTTGGAATTTCGGTAAGACCAACCACGACAACATACACAAAACTCCCACAAAGTAAAGTCGGAAGTAGTAACTTGTACGGACCTTACTACAACCCGAAAAAAAAGAGACTACTTACGGTAGACACTCAAGACAAGAACAAACAATAAAAAGCGAGATAAAAAACAAAATAGCGATAGCGATATACTAAAAAATGCATTACGAGCAATCGAAAAAAAGGGCTACAACTACAACAAATTAATACGAGATTTCGGTTGGACCATTTGGCACAAATGCAATAAGAATAAGAATTCAATGAGTGGTAAGCCAAGCATTTCGGTTTAAGCATCGCTTTATCTCCTTTTCACATAATCAACACAAGAAGAGGGTAAATCGATGATATAAACAACAAATATACATATACAAAATATACGAAAAAAACAGATAAGGGACTATTAGGCACCCCTAATTTAAAAGGCTATATATATATATATATATATATATATATATACACAAAGATAAGGGACACCTTTGGACCTTCTTTCTCACCAAACTAGTCTGAATATATGCATAACAAAGCTGCTTAGAAATTGCAATTAACTTATTATGGATTATCAGAAGTCCAGACATAATTTCAGCAAGTTCATCACTGCAAATATATAAATCAAGAAAATTTCAACATATTCGAAAAATGATATTAGGAAATCAAATTTATTTTGTAAATAACATTACCTATTAGCTTTCAGAGAAATTCCATAAAAGGAAGTTATGCAGACAATCAACACGGCATCAGTTCAGACCGCCCGTCCGCTTGTTTCTCATCAATAAACTAACAAATTAATTTATTAAAGAGATTTTAAAAAAATAGATTAAATAAAATAAGTAAAAGAATAAACAATAGTGATAAATATTTTTCAAACAAAATAGTAGTAATTTAGAAGGTATCAGAAAAAAACTAATTGAGAGATATTTTTCTTCATTTAGTTTCAGTGTGTAGTATTAAGATTTTGTTTAACATCATTTGCCCCCACAACTTCAAGCAAATAAAAAATATAAATAAAAAAATAAAAATCAAGGAAAAAAATATTACTATGTAGATCTACAACGAATAAATAGAATGGCATCAGATAATAAGCGGAGTAAAAGATCAACATAATTATTCAGTATTTACGGTGTATCATCATATGCCATAGGATTGAATCATAAAAACTCATCAGATTTAGACCAAAAAAAAAAAGAAATTTTTGGAATTTCAGTAAGACCAACCACGACAACATACACAGTAAACTCCCACAAAGTAAAGTCTGGAAGTAGTAACTTGTACAGACCTTACTACAACCTGAAAGAAAAAGAGACTACTTCGGTAGACACTCAAAGACAAGAACAAACAATAAAAAGCGATATAAAAAACAAAATACCGATAGCGATATACTAAAAAATGCATTACGAGCAATCGAAAAAAAGGGCTACAACTACAACAAATTAATACGAGATTTCGGTAGGACCATTTGGCACAAATGCAATAAGAATAAGAATTTAATGAGTGGTAAGCCAAGCATTTCAGTTTAAGCATCGCTTTATCTCCTTGTTCACATAATCAACACAAGAAGAGGGTAAATCGATGATATAAACAACAAATATACATATACAAAATATACGAAAAAAACGAGATAAGGGACTATTAGGCACCCCTAATTTAAAAGGCTATATATATATATATATATATATATATATATATATACACAAAGATAAGGGACACCTTTGGACCTTTTTTCTCACCAGACTAGTCCGAATATATGCACAACAAAGTCGCTCGAAATTGCAATTAACTAATCATGGATTATCGAAGTCCGGACATAATTTCAAACAAGTTCATCACTTTGCAAGCATATATGTCAAGAAAATTTCAACATACTCGAAAAATGATATTAGCAAATCAAATTTATTTTGTAAATAACATCACCTATTAGCTTTCAGAGAAATTCCATAAAAGGAAGTTATGCAGACAATCAACACGGCATCAGTTCAGACCGCCCGTCCGCTTGTTTCTCATCAATAAACTAACAAATTAATTTATTAAACAGATTTTAAAAAAATAGATTAAATAAAATAAGTAAAAGAATATACAATAGTGATAAATATTTTTCAAACAAAATAGTAGTAATTTAGAAGGTATCAGAAAAAAACTAATTGAGAGATATTTTTCTTCATTTAGTTTCAGTGTGTAGTATTAAGATTTTGTTTAACATCATTTGCCACCACAACTTCAAGCAAATAAAAAATATAAATAAAACAATAAAAATCAATGAAAAAAATATTACTATGTAGATCTACAACGAATAAATAGAATGGCATCAGATAATAAGCGGAGTAAAAGATCAACATAATTATTCGATATTTACGATGTATCATCATATGCCATAGGATTGAATGATAAAAATTCATCGATTTAGACAAAAAAAAAAAAGAAATTTTTGGAATTTCAGTAAGACCAACCACGACAACATACACAGTAAACTCCCACAAAGTAAAGTCTGGAAGTAATAACTTGTACAGACCTTACTACAACCTGAAAGAAAAAGAGACTACTTCTGGTAGACACTCAGCACAAGAATAAACAATAAAAAGCAAGATAAAAAACAAAATAGCGATAGCGATATACTAAAAAATGCATTACGAGAGCAATCTGAAAAAAAGGGCTACAACTACAACAAATTAATACGAGATTTTGGTAGGACCATTTGACACAAATGCAATAAGAATAAGAATGCAATGAGTGGTAAGCCAAGCATTTCGGTTTAAGCATCAATTTTATCTCCTTGTTCACATCATCAACACAAGAAGAGGGTAAATCGATGCTATAAACAACAAATATATATATACAAAACATACGAAAAAAACGAGATAAGGGACTATTAGGCACCCCTAATTTAAAAGACTATATATATATATATATATACACAAAGATAAGGGACACCTTTGGACCTTTTTTCTCACCAAACTAGTCTCGAATATATGCACAACAAAGTCGCTCGAAATTGCAATTAACTAATCATGGATTATCGAAGTCCGGACATAATTTCAAAGAAGTTCATCACCGCAAGCATATATATCAAGAAAATTTCAACATATTCGAAAAATGATATTAGCAAATCAAATTTATTTTGTAAATAACATCACCTATTAGCTTTCAGAGAAATTCCATAAAAAGAAGTTATGCAGACAATCAACACGGCATCAGTTCAGACCGCCCGTCCGCTTGTTTCTCATCAATAAACTAACAAATTAATTTATTAAACAGATTTTAAAAAAATAGATTAAATAAAATAAGTAAAAGAATAAACAATAGTGATAAATATTTTTCAAACAAAATAGTAGTAATTTAGAAGGTATCAGAAAAAAACTAATTGAGAGATATTTTTATTCATTTAGTTTCAGTGTGTATTTTAAGATTTTGTTTAACATCATTTGCCCCACAACTTCAAGCAAATAAAAAATATAAATAAAACAATAAAAATCAATGAAAAAAATATTACTATGTAGATCTACAACGAATAAATAGAATGGCATCAGATAATAAGCGGAGTAAAAGATCAACATAATTATTCAGTATTTACAGTGTATCATCATATGCCATAGGATTGAATCATAAAAACTCATCTGATTTAGACAAAAAAAAAAAAGAAATTTTTGGAATTTCAGTAAGACCAACCACGACAACATACACAATAAACTCCCACAAAGTAAAGTCTGGAAGTAATAACTTGTACAGACCTTACTACAACCTGAAAGAAAAAGAGACTACTTCTGGTAGACACTCAGCACAAGAACATACAATAAAAAGCGGTATAAAAAACAAAATAGCGATAGCGATATACTAAAAAATGCATTACGAGCAATCTGAAAAAAAGGGCTACAACTACAACAAATTAATACGAGATTTTGGTAGGACCATTTGACACAAATGCAATAAGAATAAGAATGCAATGAGTGGTAAGCCAAGCATTTCGATTTAAGCATCAATTTTATCTCCTTCTCACATCATCAACACAAGAAGAGGGTAAATCTGATGCTATAAACAACAAATATATATATACAAAACATACGAAAAAACAGATAAGGGACTATTAGGCACCCCTAATTTAAAAGACTATATATATATATATATATATATATACACAAAGATAAGGGACACCTTTGGACCTTTTTTCTCACCAAACTAGTCGAATATATGCACAACAAAGTCTGCTCGAAATTGCAATTAACTAATCATGGATTATCGAAGTCCGGACATAATTTCAAAGCAAGTTCATCACTGCAAGCATATATATCAAGAAAATTTCAACATATTCAAAAAATGATATTAGCAAATCAAATTTATTTTGTAAATAACATCACCTATTAGCTTTCAGAGAAATTCCATAAAAGGAAGTTATGCGGACAATCAACACGGCATCGCCCGTACCGCCCGTCCGCTTGTTTCTCATCAATAAACTAACAAATTAATTTATTAAACAGATTTTAAAAAAATAGATTAAATAAAATAAGTAAAAGAATAAACAATAGTGATAAATATTTTTCAAACAAAATAGTAGTAATTTAGAAGGTATCAGAAAAAAACTAATTGAGAGATATTTTTCTTCATTTAGTTTCAAAGTGTGTAGTATTAAGATTTTGTTTAACATCATTTGCCCCCACAACTTCAAGCAAATAAAAAATATAAATAAAAAAATAAAAATCAAGGAAAAAAATATTACTATGTAGATCTACAACGAATAAATAGAATGGCATCAGATAATAAGCGGAGTAAAAGATCAACATAATTATTCGATATTACAAGTGTATCATCATATGCCATAGGATTGAATCATAAAAACTCATCGATTTAGAACAAAAAAAAAAAAAGAAATTTTTGGAATTTCGGTAAGACCAACCACGACAACATACACGAGAAACTCCCACAAAGTAAAGTCCGGAAGTAGTAACTTGTACGAGACCTTACTACAACCCGAAAGAAAAAGAGACTACTTCGATAGACACTCGACAAGAACAAACAATAAAAAGCGAGATAAAAAACAAAATAGCGATAGCGATATACTAAAAAATGCATTACGAGCAATCTGAAAAAAAGGGCTACAACTACAACAAATTAATACGAGATTTCGGTAGGACCATTTGGCACAAATGCAATAAGAATAAGAATTCAATGAGTGGTAAGCCAAGCATTTCGAGTTTAAGCATCGCTTTATCTCCTTTTCACATAATCAACACAAGAAGAGGGTAAATCGATGATATAAACAACAAATATACATATACAAAATATACGAAAAAACAGATAAGGGACTATTAGGCACCCCTAATTTAAAAGACTATATATATATATATATATATACACAAAGATAAGGGACACCTTTGGACCTTTTTTCTCACCAAACTAGTCTGAATATATGCACAACAAAGCTGCTCAGAAATTGCAATTAACTAATCATGGATTATCATAAGTCCAGACATAATTTCAGCAAGTTCATCACTGCAAGCATATAAATCAAGAAAATTTTAGCATATTCGAAAAATGATATTAGCAAATCAAATTTATTTTGGAAATAGCATTACCTATTAGCTTTCAGAGAAATTCCATAAAAGGAAGTTATGCAGACAATCAACACGGCATCAGTTCAGACCGCCCGTCCGCTTGTTTCTCATCAATAAACTAACAAATTAATTTATTAAACAGATTATAAAAAGACAGATTAAATAAAATAACAAAAAAAATAAACAGTAGTGATAAATATTTTTCAAACAAAATTGTAGTAATTTAGAAGGTATCAGAAAAAAATTAATTGAGAGATATTTTTCTTCATTTAATTTCAGTGTGTAGTATTAAGATTTTTTTTAACATCATTTGCCCCAACAACTTCAAGCAAATAAAAAATATAAATAAAACAATATATATCAAGGAAAAAAATATTACTATGTAGATCTACATCGAATAAATAGAATGGCATCAGATAATAAGCGGAGTAAAAGATCGACATAATTATTCAAGATTTTCGGTGTATCATCATATGCCATAGGATTGAATCATAAAAACTCATCGATTTAGACAAAATAATAGAATTTTTTGAAATTTCGGTAAGACCACCACGACAACATACACAAGGTAAACTCCCACAAAGTAAAGTCTGGAAGTAGTAACTTGTACGGACCTTACTACAACCCGAAAGAAAAAGAGACTACTTCGGTAGACACTCAAGACAAGAACAAACAATAAAAAGCGAAGATAAAAAACAAAATAGCGATAGCGATATACTAAAAAATGCATTACGAGCAATCTGAAAAAAAGGGCTACAACTACAACAAATTAATACGAGATTTCGGTAGGACCATTTGGCACAAATGCAATAAGAATAAGAATTTAATGAGCTGGTAAGCCAAGCATTTCATTTAAGCATCGCTTTATCTCCTTGTTCACATAATCAACACAAGAAGAGGGTAAATCGATGATATAAACAACAAATATACATATACAAAATATACGAAAAAACAGATAAGGGACTATTAGGCACCCCTAATTTAAAAGACTATATATATATATATATATATATATATACACAAAGATAAGGGACACCTTTGGACCTTTTTTCTCACCAAACTAGTCTGAATATATGCACAACAAAGCTGCTCAGAAATTGCAATTAACTAATCATGGATTATCAGAAGTCCAGACATAATTTCAGCAAGTTCATCACTGCAAGCATATATATCAAGAAAATTTCAACATATTCGAAAAATGATATTAGCAAATCAAATTTATTTTGTAAATAACATCACCTATTAGCTTTCAGAGAAATTCCATAAAAGGAAGTTATGCAGACAATCAACACGGCATCAGTTCAGACCGCCCGTCCGCTTGTTTCTCATCAATAAACTAACAAATTAATTTATTAAACAGATTTTTAAAAAATAGATTAAATAAAATAAGTAAAAGAATAAACAATAGTGATAAATATTTTTCAAACAAAATAGTAGTAATTTAGAAGGTATCGAAAAAAAAACTAATTGAGAGATATTTTTCTTCATTTAGTTTCGGTGTGTAGTATTAAGATTTTGTTTAACATCATTTGCCCCCACAACTTCAAGCAAATAAAAAATATAAATAAAAAAATAAAAATCGAGTGAAAAAAATATTACTATGTAGATCTACAACGAATAAATAGAATGGCATCGAGATAATAAGCGGAGTAAAAGATCAACGAAATTATTCGATATTTACGAGTGTATCATCATATGCCATAGGATTGAATCATAAAAACTCATCGATTTAGACAAAAAAAAAAAAAGAAATTTTTGGAATTTCGGTAAGACCAACCACGACAACATACACAAGAAACTCCCACAAAGTAAAGTCTGGAAGTAATAACTTGTACGGACCTTACTACAACTTTGAAAGAAAAAGAGACTACTTCGGTAGACACTCGGACAAGAACAAACAATAAAAAGCGAGTATAAAAAACAAAATAGCGATAGCGATATACTAAAAAATGCATTACGAGCAATCTGAAAAAAGGGCTACAACTACAACAAATTAATACGAGATTTTGGTAGGACCATTTGACACAAATGCAATAAGAATAAGAATGCAATGAGTGGTAAGCCAAGCATTTCAGTTTAAGCATCAATTTTATCTCCTTGTTCACATCATCAACACAAGAAGAGGGTAAATCGATGCTATAAACAACAAATATATATATACAAAACATACGAAAAAACGAGATAAGGGACTATTAGGCACCCCTAATTTAAAAGACTATATATATATATATATACACAAAGATAAGGGACACCTTTGGACCTTTTTTCTCACCAAACTAGTCTGAATATATGCACAACAAAGTCTGCTCGAAATTGCAATTAACTAATCATGGATTATCGAAGTCCGACATAATTTCAGCAAGTTCATCACCGCAAGCATATATATCAAGAAAATTTCAACATATTCGAAAAATGATATTAGCAAATCAAATTTATTTTGTAAATAACATCACCTATAAGCTTTCGGAGAGAAATTCCATAAAAGGAAGTTATGGAGACAATCAACACGGCATCGATTCGGACCGCCCGTCCGCTTGTTTCTCATCAATAAACTAACAAATTAATTTATTAAACAGATTTTAAAAAAATAGATTAAATAAAATAAGTAAAAGAATAAACAATAGTGATAAATATTTTTCAAACAAAATAGTAGTAATTTAGAAGGTATCGAAAAAAAAACTAATTGAGAGATATTTTTCTTCATTTAGTTTCGGTGTGTAGTATTAAGATTTTGTTTAACATCATTTGCCCCCACAACTTCAAGCAAATAAAAAATATAAATAAAAAAATAAAAATCAAGGAAAAAAATATTACTATGTAGATCTACAACGAATAAATAGAATGGCATCGTATAATAAGCGGAGTAAAAGATCAACATAATTATTCGATATTTACAGTGTATCATCATATGCCATAGGATTGAATCATAAAAACTCATCGATTTAGAACAAAAAAAAAAAAAGAAATTTTTGGAATTTCAAGTAAGACCAACCACGACAACATACACGGTAAACTCCCACAAAGTAAAGTCTGAAGTAGTAACTTGTACGGACCTTACTACAACTTTGAAAGAAAAAGAGACTACTTCGATAGACACTCAAGACAAGAACAAACAATAAAAAGCAAGATAAAAAACAAAATAGCGATAGCGATATACTAAAAAATGCATTACAGAGCAATCTGAAAAAAAGGGCTACAACTACAACAAATTAATACGAGATTTCGGTAGGACCATTTGGCACAAATGCAATAAGAATAAGAATTCAATGAGCTGGTAAGCCAAGCATTTCGATTTAAGCATCGCTTTATCTCCTTTTCACATAATCAACACAAGAAGAGGGTAAATCGATGATATAAACAACAAATATACATATACAAAATATACGAAAAAACGAGATAAGGGACTATTAGGCACCCCTAATTTAAAAGACTATATATATATATATATATACACAAAGATAAGGGACACCTTTGGACCTTTTTTCTCACCAAACTAGTCTGAATATATGCACAACAAAGCTGCTCAGAAATTGCAATTAACTAATCATGGATTATCATAAGTCCGGACATAATTTCAAAGCAAGTTCATCACTGCAAGCATATAAATCAAGAAAATTTTAGCATATTCGAAAAATGATATTAGCAAATCAAATTTATTTTGGAAATAGCATTACCTATTAGCTTTCAGAGAAATTCCATAAAAGGAAGTTATGCAGACAATCAACACGGCATCAGTTCAGACCGCCCGTCCGCTTGTTTCTCATCAATAAACTAACAAATTAATTTATTAAACAGATTATAAAAAGACAGATTAAATAAAATAACAAAAAAAATAAACAGTAGTGATAAATATTTTTCAAACAAAATAGTAGTAATTTAGAAGGTATCAGAAAAAAATTAATTGAGAGATATTTTTCTTCATTTAATTTCAGTGTGTAGTATTAAGATTTTTTTTAACATCATTTGCCCCAACAACTTCAAGCAAATAAAAAATATAAATAAAACAATATATATCAAGGAAAAAAATATTACTATGTAGATCTACATCGAATAAATAGAATGGCATCAGATAATAAGCGGAGTAAAAGATCGACATAATTATTCAGTATTTTCAGTGTATCATCATATGCCATAGGATTGAATCATAAAAACTCATCAGATTTAGACAAAATAATAGAATTTTTTGAAATTTCAGTAAGACCACCACGACAACATACACAAGAAACTCCCACAAAGTAAAGTCTCTGAAGTAGTAACTTGTACGGACCTTACTACAACCTTTGAAAGAAAAAGAGACTACTTCGGTAGACACTCAAAGACAAGAACAAACAATAAAAAGCAGTATAAAAAATAAAATAGCGATAGCGATATACTAAAAAATGCATTACAGAGCAATCTGAAAAAAAGGGCTACAACTACAACAAATTAATACGAGATTTCGGTAGGACCATTTGGCACAAATGCAATAAGAATAAGAATTTAATGAGTGGTAAGCCAAGCATTTCAGTTTAAGCATCGCTTTATCTCCTTGTTCAAATAATCAACACAAGAAGAGGGTAAATCGATGATATAAACAACAAATATACATATACAAAATATACGAAAAAACAGATAAGGGACTATTAGGCACCCCTAATTTAAAAGGCTATATATATATATATATATATATATATATATATATATATATATAAAGATAAGGGACTCCTTTGGAACTTCTTTCTCACCAAACTAGTCCGAATATATGCATAACAAAGTTGCTTAGAAATTGCAATTAACTTATTATGGATTATCGAAGTCCGTACATAATTTCAAAGAAGTTCATCACTTTGCAAGTATATAAATCAAGAAAATTTCAACATATTCGAAAAATGATATTAGGAAATCAAATTTATTTTGTAAATAACATTACCTATTAGCTTTCAGAGAAATTCCATAAAAGGAAGTTATGGAGACAATCAACACGGCATCAGTTCAGACCGCCCGTCCGCTTGTTTCTCATCAATAAACTAACAAATTAATTTATTAAACAGATTTTAAAAAAATAGATTAAATAAAATAAGTAAAAGAATAAACAATAGTGATAAATATTTTTCAAACAAAATAGTAGTAATTTAGAAGGTATCAGAAAAAAACTAATTGAGAGATATTTTTCTTCATTTAGTTTCAGTGTGTAGTATTAAGATTTTGTTTAACATCATTTGCCCCCACAACTTCAAGCAAATAAAAAATATAAATAAAACAATAAAAATCAATGAAAAAAATATTACTATGTAGATCTACAACGAATAAATAGAATGGCATCAGATAATAAGCGGAGTAAAAGATCAACATACTTATTCAGTATTTACAGTGTATCATCATATGCCATAGGATTGAATCATAAAAACTCATCTGATTTAGACAAAAAAAAAAAGAAATTTTTGGAATTTCAGTAAGACCAACCACGACAACATACACAGTAAACTCCCACAAAGTAAAGTCTGGAAGTAATAACTTGTACAGACCTTACTACAACCTGAAAGAAAAAGAGACTACTTCTGGTAGACACTCAGCACAAGAACAAACAATAAAAAGCAGTATAAAAAACAAAATAGCGATAGCGATATACTAAAAAATGCATTACAGAGCAATCTGAAAAAAAGGGCTACAACTACAACAAATTAATACGAGATTTTGGTAGGACCATTTGACACAAAAGCAATAAGAATAAGAATGCAATGAGCTGGTAAGCCAAGCATTTCAGTTTAAGCATCAATTTTATCTCCTTGTTCACATCATCAACACAAGAAGAGGGTAAATCTGATGCTATAAACAACAAATATATATATACAAAACATACGAAAAAACAGATAAGGGACTATTAGGCACCCCTAATTTAAAAGACTATATATATATATATATATATACACAAAGATAAGGGACACCTTTGGACCTTTTTTCTCACCAAACTAGTCTGAATATATGCACAACAAAGCTGCTCAGAAATTGCAATTAACTAATCATGAATTATCAGAAGTCCAGACATAATTTCAGCAAGTTCATCACTGCAAGCATATATATCAAGAAAATTTCAACATATTCGAAAAATGATATTAGCAAATCAAATTTATTTTGTAAATAACATCACCTATTAGCTTTCAGAGAAATTCCATAAAAGGAAGTTATGCAGACAATCAACACGGCATCAGTTCAGACCGCCCGTCCGCTTGTTTCTCATCAATAAACTAACAAATTAATTTATTAAACAGATTTTAAAAAAATAGATTAAATAAAATAAGTAAAAGAATAAACAATAGTGATAAATATTTTTCAAACAAAATAGTAGTAATTTAGAAGGTATCAGAAAAAAACTAATTGAGAGATATTTTTCTTCATTTAGTTTCAGTGTGTAGTATTAAGATTTTGTTTAACATCATTTGCCCCCACAACTTCAAGCAAATAAAAAATATAAATAAAACAATAAAAATCAAGGAAAAAAATATTACTATGTAGATCTACAACGAATAAATAGAAAGGCATCGATAATAAGCGGAGTAAAAGATCAACATAATTATTCAAAGATTTACAGTGTATCATCATATGCCATAGGATTGAATGATAAAAACTCATCAGATTTAGACAAAAAAAAAAAGAAATTTTTGGAATTTCAGTAAGACCAACCACGACAACATACACAGTAAACTCCCACAAAGTAAAGTCTGGAAGTAGTAACTTGTACAGACCTTACTACAACCCGAAAGAAAAAGAGACTACTTCGGTAGACACTCAAAGACAAGAACAAACAATAAAAAGCAGTATAAAAAACAAAATAGCGATAGCGATATACTAAAAAATGCATTACAGAGCAATCTGAAAAAAAGGGCTACAACTACAACAAATTAATACGAGATTTTGGTAGGACCATTTGACACAAATGCAATAAGAATAAGAATGCAATGAGCTGGTAAGCCAAGCATTTCAGTTTAAGCATCAATTTTATCTCCTTGTTCACATCATCAACACAAGAAGAGGGTAAATCTGATGCTATAAACAACAAATATATATATACAAAACATACGAAAAAACAGATAAGGGACTATTAGGCACCCCTAATTTAAAAGACTATATATATATATATATACACAAAGATAAGGGACACCTTTGGACCTTTTTTCTCACCAAACTAGTCTGAATATATGCACAACAAAGCTGCTCAGAAATTGCAATTAACTAATCATGGATTATCAGAAGTCCAGACATAATTTCAGCAAGTTCATCACTGCAAGCATATATATCAAGAAAATTTCAACATATTCGAAAAATGATATTAGCAAATCAAATTTATTTTGTAAATAACATCACCTATAAGCTTTCAGAGAAATTCCATAAAAGGAAGTTATGGAGACAATCAACACGGCATCAGTTCAGACCGCCCGTCCGCTTGTTTCTCATCAATAAACTAACAAATTAATTTATTAAACAGATTTTAAAAAAATAGATTAAATAAAATAAGTAAAAGAATAAACAATAGTGATAAATATTTTTCAAACAAAATAGTAGTAATTTAGAAGGTATCAGAAAAAAACTAATTGAGAGATATTTTTCTTCATTTAGTTTCAGTGTGTAGTATTAAGATTTTGTTTAACATCATTTGCCCCCACAACTTCAAGCAAATAAAAAATATAAATAAAAAAATAAAAATCAAGGAAAAAAATATTACTATGTAGATCTACAACGAATAAATAGAATGGCATCAGATAATAAGCGGAGTAAAAGATCAACATAATTATTCAGTATTTACAGTGTATCATCATATGCCATAGGATTGAATCATAAAAACTCATCAGATTTAGAACAAAAAAAAAAAGAAATTTTTGGAATTTCAGTAAGACCAACCACGACAACATACACAGTAAACTCCCACAAAGTAAAGTCTGGAAGTAGTAACTTGTACAGACCTTACTACAACCTGAAAGAAAAAGAGACTACTTCTGATAGACACTCAGCACAAGAACAAACAATAAAAAGCAGTATAAAAAACAAAATAGCGATAGCGATATACTAAAAAATGCATTACAGAGCAATCTAAAAAAAAGGGCTACAACTACAACAAATTAATACGAGATTTCGGTAGGACCATTTGGCACAAATGCAATAAGAATAAGAATTCAATGAGCTGGTAAGCCAAGCATTTCAGTTTAAGCATCAGTTTTATCTCCTTTTCACATAATCAACACAAGAAGAGGGTAAATCTGATGATATAAACAACAAATATACATATACAAAATATACGAAAAAACAGATAAGGGACTATTAGGCACCCCTAATTTAAAAGACTATATATATATATATATACACAAAGATAAGGGACACCTTTGGACCTTTTTTCTCACCAAACTAGTCTGAATATATGCACAACAAAGCTGCTCAGAAATTGCAATTAACTAATCATGGATTATCATAAGTCCAGACATAATTTCAGCAAGTTCATCACTTCAAGCATATAAATCAAGAAAATTTTAGCATATTCGAAAAATGATATAAGCAAATCAAATTTATTTTGGAAATAGCATTACCTATTAGCTTTCAGAGAAATTCCATAAAAGGAAGTTATGCAGACAATCAACACGGCATCAGTTCAGACCGCCCGTCCGCTTGTTTCTCATCAATAAACTAACAAATTAATTTATTAAACAGATTATAAAAAGACAGATTAAATAAAATAACAAAAAAAATAAACAGTAGTGATAAATATTTTTCAAACAAAATAGTAGTAATTTAGAAGGTATCAGAAAAAAATTAATTGAGAGATATTTTTCTTCATTTAATTTCAGTGTGTAGTATTAAGATTTTTTTTAACATCATTTGCCCCAACAACTTCAAGCAAATAAAAAATATAAATAAAACAATATATATCAAGGAAAAAAATATTACTATGTAGATCTACATCGAATAAATAGAATGGCATCAGATAATAAGCGGAGTAAAAGATCGACATAATTATTCAGTATTTTCAGTGTATCATCATATGCCATAGGATTGAATCATAAAAACTCATCAGATTTAGACAAAATAATAGAATTTTTTGAAATTTCAGTAAGACCAGCCACGACAACATACACAGTAAACTCCCACAAAGTAAAGTCTGGAAGTAGTAACTTGTACAGACCTTACTACAACCTGAAAGAAAAAGAGACTACTTCTGGTAGACACTCAGCACAAGAACAAACAATAAAAAGCAGTATAAAAAACAAAATAGCGATAGCGATATACTAAAAAATGCATTACAGAGCAATCTGAAAAAAAGGGCTACAACTACAACAAATTAATACGAGATTTCGGTAGGACCATTTGGCACAAATGCAATAAGAATAAGAATTTAATGAGCTGGTAAGCCAAGCATTTCAGTTTAAGCATCAGTTTTATCTCCTTGTTCACATAATCAACACAAGAAGAGGGTAAATCTGATGATATAAACAACAAATATACATATACAAAATATACGAAAAAACAGATAAGGGACTATTAGGCACCCCTAATTTAAAAGGCTATATATATATATATATATATATATATATATATATATATATATATATATATATATATATAATAAAGATAAGGGACTCCTTTGGAACTTCTTTCTCACCAAACTAGTCTGAATATATGCATAACAAAGGTGCTTAGAAATTGCAATTAACTTATTATGGATTATCAGAAGTCCAGACATAATTTCAGCAAGTTCATCACTGCAAGTATATAAATCAAGAAAATTTCAACATATTCGAAAAATGATATTAGGAAATCAAATTTATTTTGTAAATAACATTACCTATTAGCTTTCAGAGAAATTCCATAAAAGGAAGTTATGGAGACAATCAACACGGCATCAGTTCAGACCGCCCGTCCGCTTGTTTCTCATCAATAAACTAACAAATTAATTTATTAAACAGATTTTAAAAAAATAGATTAAATAAAATAAGTAAAAGAATAAACAATAGTGATAAATATTTTTCAAACAAAATAGTAGTAATTTAGAAGGTATCAGAAAAAAACTAATTGAGAGATATTTTTCTTCATTTAGTTTCAGTGTGTAGTATTAAGATTTTGTTTAACATCATTTGCCCCCACAACTTCAAGCAAATAAAAAATATAAATAAAACAATAAAAATCAAGGAAAAAAATATTACTATGTAGATCTACAACGAATAAATAGAAAGGCATCAGATAATAAGCGGAGTAAAAGATCAACATAATTATTCAGTATTTACAGTGTATCATCATATGCCATAGGATTGAATGATAAAAACTCATCAGATTTAGACAAAAAAAAAAAGAAATTTTTGGAATTTCAGTAAGACCAACCACGACAACATACACAGTAAACTCCCACAAAGTAAAGTCTGGAAGTAGTAACTTGTACAGACCTTACTACAACCTGAAAGAAAAAGAGACTACTTCTGGTAGACACTCAGCACAAGAACAAACAATAAAAAGCAGTATAAAAAACAAAATAGCGATAGCGATATACTAAAAAATGCATTACAGAGCAATCTGAAAAAAAGGGCTACAACTACAACAAATTAATACGAGATTTTGGTAGGACCATTTGACACAAATGCAATAAGAATAAGAATGCAATGAGCTGGTAAGCCAAGCATTTCAGTTTAAGCATCAATTTTATCTCCTTGTTCACATCATCAACACAAGAAGAGGGTAAATCTGATGCTATAAACAACAAATATATATATACAAAACATACGAAAAAACAGATAAGGGACTATTAGGCACCCCTAATTTAAAAGACTATATATATATATATATACACAAAGATAAGGGACACCTTTGGACCTTTTTTCTCACCAAACTAGTCTGAATATATGCACAACAAAGCTGCTCAGAAATTGCAATTAACTAATCATGGATTATCAGAAGTCCAGACATAATTTCAGCAAGTTCATCACTGCAAGCATATATATCAAGAAAATTTCAACATATTCGAAAAATGATATTAGCAAATCAAATTTATTTTGTAAATAACATCACCTATAAGCTTTCAGAGAAATTCCATAAAAGGAAGTTATGGAGACAATCAACACGGCATCAGTTCAGACCGCCCGTCCGCTTGTTTCTCATCAATAAACTAACAAATTAATTTATTAAACAGATTTTAAAAAAATAGATTAAATAAAATAAGTAAAAGAATAAACAATAGTGATAAATATTTTTCAAACAAAATAGTAGTAATT
This sequence comes from Anisodus tanguticus, assembly GCA_034509755.1. Taxonomy (NCBI): domain Eukaryota; kingdom Viridiplantae; phylum Streptophyta; class Magnoliopsida; order Solanales; family Solanaceae; genus Anisodus; species Anisodus tanguticus. Next base: position 5,838,962 of record CM067561.1, on the reverse strand, counting down.
TAGAAGGTATCAGAAAAAAACTAATTGAGAGATATTTTTCTTCATTTAGTTTCAAAGGTGTAGTATTAAGATTTTGTTTAACATCATTTGCCCCCACAACTTCAAGCAAATAAAAAATATAAATAAAAAAATAAAAATCAAGGAAAAAAATATTACTATGTAGATCTACAACGAATAAATAGAATGGCATCAGATAATAAGCGGAGTAAAAGATCAACATAATTATTCAGTATTTACAGTGTATCATCATATGCCATAGGATTGAATCATAAAAACTCATCAGATTTAGAACAAAAAAAAAAAAGAAATTTTTGGAATTTCAGTAAGACCAACCACGACAACATACACAGTAAACTCCCACAAAGTAAAGTCTGGAAGTAGTAACTTGTACAGACCTTACTACAACCTGAAAGAAAAAGAGACTACTTCTGATAGACACTCAGCACAAGAACAAACAATAAAAAGCAGTATAAAAAACAAAATAGCGATAGCGATATACTAAAAAATGCATTACAGAGCAATCTGAAAAAAAGGGCTACAACTACAACAAATTAATACGAGATTTTGGTAGGACCATTTGACACAAATGCAATAAGAATAAGAATGCAATGAGCTGGTAAGCCAAGCATTTCAGTTTAAGCATCAATTTTATCTCCTTGTTCACATCATCAACACAAGAAGAGGGTAAATCTGATGCTATAAACAACAAATATATATATACAAAACATACGAAAAAACAGATAAGGGACTATTAGGCACCCCTAATTTAAAAGGCTATATATATATATACAAAGATAAGGGACACCTTTGGACCTTTTTTCTCACCAAACTAGTCTGAATATATGCACAACAAAGCTGCTCAGAAATTGCAATTAACTAATCATGGATTATCATAAGTCCAGACATAATTTCAGCAAGTTCATCACTGCAAGCATATATATCAAGAAAATTTCAACATATTCGAAAAATGATATTAGCAAATCAAATTTATTTTGTAAATAACATCACCTATTAGCTTTCAGAGAAATTCCATAAAAGGAAGTTATGCAGACAATCAACACGGCATCGGTTCAGACCGCCCGTCCGCTTGTTTCTCATCAATAAACTAACAAATTAATTTATTAAACAGATTTTAAAAATACAGATTAAATAAAATAAGTAAAAGAATAAACAGTAGTGATAAATATTTTTCAAACAAAATAGTAGTAATTTAGAAGGTATCAGAAAAAAACTAATTGAGAGATATTTTTCTTCATTTAATTTCAGTGTGTAGTATTAAGATTTTTTTTAACATCATTTGCCCCCACAACTTCAAGCAAATAAAAAATATAAATAAAACAATATATATCAAGGAAAAAAATATTACTATGTAGATCTACATCGAATAAATAGAATGGCATCAGATAATAAGCGGAGTAAAAGATCGACATAATTATTCAGTATTTTCAGTGTATCATCATATGCCATAGGATTGAATCATAAAAACTCATCAGATTTAGACAAAAAAAATAGAATTTTTTGAAATTTCAGTAAGATCAACCACGAAAACATACACAGTAAACTCCCACAAAGTAAAGTCTGGAAGTAGTAGCGCATGCACTTGTATAGTATCGTTTACACGATGCATGTGAATTGATTTTGATGAAAAGCATGTGTGTGCATGTAAAATTGATTTTGATCAAAAGTGTGCATTTTGTATATATGTGAAGTTGATTTTGAAAAAGGCATGCATTTATTTTTAGAATACATAAAAGCATACATTTGTAAAGCATTATTTATAAAATACATGTAGAGTTGAGAAATGAGAAAAGTATGCATTTATAGGACATTATTCATAACGAGACTCTTCGTTACTCCCGATGCATTTCATGTAAATAAAAGAAAAGGAGGATTAGTAGACAGAACGAAAATATAAACACATGAATATTCGCAATATATATATATATATACGAAATATACAACTTAAATGTACATAGGAATGCACACTCATGTCCATATATTTTATATATGCTTAAGACATCATTTTTTTAAGATTTGGCACGTTAAAGTAGCAGAAGAAAGAGCATGTGCTAACACATCCAGTTCCAAATTCAAACAGGAATAAAATAGGCAAGGAAGACTAATGTATAAGTTCTGTAAACAGACATGATAAATTCAGTTGAACCCATCCTAATCTCAAAGAAACATAACACTCATAAACTTGAACCAAACACACATACTATTATATAAACATAGATAAACTGACTCTTTCCAAATTTGCACATATTAATCTAGAATATAACATGCAAATATCGTCATTTAAATCAATTAAAGTATGCTATCATTGTTTGATTTAATAGGCAGCAACCAAGCTAACAACATACACAACATACAATAATTTGAATATCAATAATCCGCAAAGTGTCCTAAGAGCATTTAATCAAACCATAGTTCCTTCCAAACACCTATTAATCTTACATTATCCGTATTGAACCTAATAATAAACCCGAGATACTTTACTAGAACAAATAACAATAATTAGTTAACAAAAAAAAACATCGAAGCAACATCATCTATAGCATATTAACTCCAAATCAGAATTACCCCAACGGCATATATACAATTATGCAAACAAAGCATTTTATTATCATATTAATTAATCAAGACTACACTACTTAGCAAAATATCATACTAAATCAAGCGCAAAACACACAATCAAATAGGCTTAAAGAAATATAGAGGAATTGAAATGAGTCTAACCTTTTCTGGGCAGCGAATCGAGGCGTTGTTTCGAATCGTCGAATCCGCTCGAAAATGTTTAGAATTCTGATATTTTTGGATTTACTGGATTCTGATTTTTCAACCCGAAAAACGTTCTGAAAATCCGACCGGAATCAAATCAGAGCCGAATTGAGCGAAAAATGTGAGGAATGAAATGGAAATTTCAGATTGTAATATTAAAGACTAAAAGTAGTATTTTCGGATTCGGAAATCTAAGAACAAAAGGGGTATTTTCGGATTGGAATTAAAAAAAAAGAGTTAATTTGTAAAAATTAAGAACAACCAAACTTGAATTTGTAGTCTTTGAACCCGGCGAGGAATCTAATTTTTTACCTGAATTCGACCCGACCCGGAAACCGAAAAAACAGTGATGAATAGCAGAAATTTCAGATTCTTCAACACCAAAACCCAATAATTTTAACTTATATTTCGGAATCTTTAAGATGAAGAACACATGCAAAAAAAAGAACAAATAACCTTAAGAAGATTTCGGATTTTGAAATCCGGACTTCTCAATAGTGAAGAACAACACAAAAAAAATACAATACAACCTTTATGAAGATTTCGAATTTTCAAAACTTAAACCTATATTTTCGAACCTAAAAACCGACCAAAAACTCTCCCCAAAATCAGTGAACAAAGGGGGGTTTTATAGATGTATTTCCCAACAACGTTCACCCCCTCATACCCCTTTAAAAAATCGAATTCGAATTTCAAAAAAGGGGGCGAAAATCTGATTTTTGGGGCGGATTTTTGGGGGATGGGTTTGTGAGGTGACGGGTTCGGCGACTGGCGGTGTCAGAGGGTTGGTGGTGGCAGTGGTGTAGGTCGGCGTGGGGGTAGGGTTATGGGGGTGTGCGGCGATTTGGGGGGGGGTGGGGCGAAAAAAGGGTGTGTGTGTGTGTTTTTTGTTTTTGTTTTAGGGTTAGGTTTTGTTTTATGGGGGATAAGGAAATGGGGGGAAATGGGGTTTGGGCCGAATGGGTTTGGGCTTGGGGGTGGCCGGTTGGGCTGGTTTGGTGGTTTGGTCGATTGGGCTTTTCGGGTGGGCTGAAATGGGTGGTTTCGGTTGGGCCTAGTCAGGTTTGATTCTACTATTAGAGCTCAGAAATCACAATATCACGATTGTTTAGGGTGTATCAATGTCTTGCAAACTTGAGGGACAAACAAGGGCATAAACTAATAGAATGTAACAAATGAAAACAGGAACCCATATCAACTAACTATGCTTCAATCACAAGACCCTCTGGTTCTCTGGACCAGTGGCATCTATGACTTTTAGCAGTTATGCGCACAAATAATGTCGTTTGTGGAGCACCTCAAAACCAAATTGCAGTAAATTTACATTGATTTAAAATAAGGATGGGGGCGGGGTCGGCCCGGTACCAGCCCGGTCCCGTCCCGACACCGCCCTGACTAAAATCTCTATATAGATGATAGGCACAATCATACTTTTATTGCCGAAAATATTTATCAAGTGTGCGATTATTAAGAAATAACTGATAAAATTATGACTATTAACATTAGATAACGCTTCTTCTATCAATTAAGCTATTAAAATTTAAAAAAATAGTTTAACTCCCTCTTTTTTAAATCATTTTCATATAAAATGTGTGTCATATATATAACTTAATTGTAAAAAATTATCTATCACTTTTTGAAAACATTCTTAGTAAAATACAAATTGCTATATACTTTATTTTTAAAAATAATAGAATACAACGAAAAAAAGAATATAAAAAAACTTGTCACGATTGCTAACTACCTTATAGAAAAATTCAGAAGAAGTACACACTAGATAGAATTCTTTATATGAGCATATAGAAAACCTATAACTTTATTTGTTAACTCTTATAATCAAAATCTAGCTGATATGATTGTAAATAGCGATTGGAGAAAATTTTCCGAACTTATTGTATTTCTAAAAAAATTCAAACAAAAGAATTTTCCGGTATATATGATCCTACTATTTCAACTATGTTGTTTTATATAGCTCTAATACTTTTATTGCGTAATGAATATATGGAGAAACCGGCTTATAAGCAACTATTAAAAAATATTTATCAAAATAAAAAAATATTGTATTCCTATCTTATCCGAATGTGGTGAAAGCGACGTGGAGCAATTTGACCAACAATTAACAACGATATCTAGAGAAATTTTTTCAAACAACAAAATAATTTTCCGATATATATTATCCTACTATTTCAACTATGTTGTTTTATATAGGTCTAATATTTTTAGAGCTTAATGAATATATGAATAAACCAGCTTATAAGACAGCTATTAAAAATATATATATCAAAATAAAAAAATATTTTATTCCTATTCCCACTATTTATATTATTAATAATGTATTAAATTCAACTATTAAAATAGAAGATACTAAATCACTTATTAAAACTATTAGGCACCCCTAATTTAAAAGGCTATATATATATATATATATATATAAAGATAAGGGACTCCTTTGGACCTTTTTTCTCACCAAACTAGTCTGAATATATGCATAACAAAGCTGCTTAGAAATTGCAATTAACTAATTATGGATTATCAGAAGTCCAGACATAATTTCAGCAAGTTCATCACTGCAAGTATATAAATCAAGAAAATTTCAACATATTCGAAAAATGATATTAGCAAATCAAATTTATTTTGTAAATAACATTAACTATTAGCTTTCAGAGAAATTCCATAAAAAGGAAGTTATGCAGACAATCAACATGGCATCAGTTCAGACCGCCCGTCCGCTTGTTTCTCATCAATAAACTAACAAATTAATTTATTAAACAGATTTTAAAAAAATAGATTAAATAAAATAAGTAAAAGAATAAACAGTAGTGATAAATATTTTTCAAACAAAATAGTAGTAATTTAGAAGGTATCAGAAAACAACTAATTGAGAGATATTTTTCTTCATTTAATTTCAGTGTGTAGTATTAAGATTTTGTTTAACATCATTTGCCCCCACAACTTCAAGCAAATAAAAAATATAAATAAAACAATAAAAACCAAGGAAAAAATATTACTATGTAGATCTACATCGAATAAATAGAATGGCATCAGGCTAAGTGTGTTGATCCAGTTTCTAAGGTGAATATCTGAGAGTTCTCTTGGTAATTCTTCTCGTTCAATTCTGGATATCGATACTCTGAAGTTCCCTTCTATTTATAGTGTGGAACTTCCTTGAAATCCTCACTGGTTGGTTGCGGAGGCTGAGTAAAAGAAGGCTTCAGCTTGGACCGGTTCTTGCTCCTTCAAAAGCTCAACGTTCTAGACTTGGTCTTCACGCTGCTTCCTCTCCCAGCTTTGACTTTTTCTTTATCACATTTTAAACACAACATCATTGTTAGTTTGCCTAGGTCATTTTTTACTCACAGTAACACAACCTGTTTTGGCCTGAAGAATAGGCAAAATCGTTACAGGGATGTTGTCACAACATCGCAGACAACATTCTTATTTTCATAAGATGTTCTGAGCATTTACAGATGTTGTCACAATATCCATCCAACATCAACATTTAGAATTTTAAGAATATTTTGGGCATATTCTTTCAAAATTATCCTTATTTAAATGATCAACATTCATTAACTATAGCCGCATATGTACCCTTCGTCTCTCTCAACGAAAAATGGCAAAACCTCAGTCGACTTTCTCATTTTTGTTTTTTTGCATCGTTTATTTGCTATGTGTTGTTATTAATGCAATTCATGGTTATTGTTATGTGTTCTGCTTAAGTTTCATATTTCATGATAATTAGGTTTCTTTCTAGTTTAATTTATGTAGTATCACATGAAGGGCGGTAGATCTTTCTAGAACCTGACTTGGATTAACTATGAGATTATCTGTAGTTATTTAGACATTTATGATCAAATGCTTAGTTAATTTATGCTTTAAATGTTATGATTTGAACAGTAATCTTTGCTTAAAGGATTAGAATATGCATATTAATTGTGGTACTGCTTGATTCAAACCCATGTTTAGCCTTAGTTTAGGTATACTCTATTCTAAAAGGGATGTGTGTTTGAATTACTGAACACCCTGTTGATAGTTGCTTGTTTTGGCTGACTGTTATGCGTTAGCATGATATATTAGGTTTAAATGATGTGAGTCTTAGCTGTTAGTGCTTGTTTAGTGAAGGTTGTGATGTACAAGACTAGTTTGGTGTCTATTGTTGCTTTGAATGCCATGACCTATGCTAGTTGAAGTATGAATATGTGGGCATGCCTTGTTATCCCCTGCACATAGCTAGTCTAGCCTGACATCATGCCTGAAATGCCATCTTGTTCTGGTCATGGGAACATCCTTGTTTGTCTCATGTAGCTACTAGGTTAACCACATGTTTACTTTACATATCCAGAAGTCAATGTGTCTAATAAATGGTAGCATGATAGTGTACTCTCATTTTCTTTTCCTCTTTTGTTTATGGTATGTTATAATTACTGTTTCATAAGCAACTCATGTACTAACTTCTATGTTTGATAAAATTAGTCATATCATGTTGGTTTGAGTCTTAATATTGTATGTGTTTAGGTTCGTCACTCATGATCATGTAGAGAACATATATAAGACAATATCTAACGGTAGCCTTCCTCCTTTTTGTGATATAGTTTGAAATGATATTCTTAGAAAAGAGCCTCAGCTTTTATTTGAAATGATATGTGAAGACTGTCTGTTGTAATACATATTGTGCTTGTTCCTAGCTCTTAAAATTATCTCATGTGAGTTTGTTTTGTCTCATAATTGGTCTAGATTTAGGTGAAAGGTATACCTTATGTCTTCCCTTCCTGCATTATATTGGAACCTTCCTATCAAAGTATTCATGCTTGCTGGTCTGTCTTTTCTGAGTAATGCCCCTATGGAATGTATGTCATATGCTAGGCTTGTGTATAGATATGTGTCCTATGTATTCATACTGTTTGAGTGTGCTTATTGAGTCTAGAGACCAGCCTATTAAGTTGGGTGTAGATGTCTGTAGGTTTCTTCAACCTGTCAAAGTTTGTTCTTCCCCCTTCGTTTGAATTCGGTGATTTGTTCGAGTTTATTTTGCCTCTTGGTGGGGATCAAACCTGGCTATGTATGTCTCTGCCTAATTTTATATTGCTGAAGCCAAAAAAATGAATTTCCTTTTTTCTCGTGTTGGAAAACCTGCTTGTAATTGATGTATTTAATTTTTCCATCTTCTGATATATGCCAAATGATATACATTGATATACCCCAGGATATACATGGCAGGAAGGCTTTGATATATATTAAGTGTATATTATGGTTGTATGGCCTTGTATATCCCCCAAGTATATCATATGTATATTCCGGATATCTTGTGTATATCATCCCTTTTTGTGTGCCTAATTATGCTTGATATAGGTTTGTGTATTCGTTAGTGTTAAGGGAGTTGAACCAATGTACTAAGCCTGTTTTCCTTCCTCTTTGAAATCTGAACGTTTGTATAGGGCTTGTCTGCTTTTCCTTCATGAACTTCTAAGTCTTTGGGCTTACTGTTTTGTCCAAGTCTAGAATAAAAATGTTAATTTTATATTTATTTATAGTTGATATAATTAGATGCTTTCTAACTCATATGCATATGTTTCCCCCTCTTTGTTGCAAGGCCATGGCATACGGGGCCCACCCACTTTTGATTTGGAGTAATATTGAGCCATTGGGCCAAGGGCCCAACAATACATTCATTCCATCGAGTCCAGCAAGATCGAGGCCTAGTCATGGGTGTAAATGACATAGTATTTGTAAGAAGGCCAACCATGGGTAAAAATTGTAGAAGACCCAGCCATGAGTGAAAATGACCTAGAAATAGAATCTTCTTTTATATACGGTGCTTGGTGGGCCGGTATCCCCACCAACCCATTTGCTTTTATTTCATTTATGTATGTATTTTGCTAATTGTAAAAACACTATTAAAACCCTAAAGTAGAAATTAATTACCTAGATTTGCTTCATTTTTATGTCTTTAAAATAAATAAATGTCCGTTTTGGATAATAAATGAAAATATAATTTTCTGGCCATTTTTCTTAAATCCTATGGGACTTAATATTTTCTTACAAATAACTTAAAAACATTTTGGATCAAATTTGCAAAAAAACAAGAAGAGAAAAGAACATTTTTAAGTTGGCATAAGTTTGATCAAGTCTTGAATTAAGGTGTTTTTAAACTAAGTTCTTAATTGTTTTCAAGGAAGTTAGAAAATCCTTTATTAAACTATAGTTTTGGTTAAGGGAACAAACTCTTTAATGGTTGACCTTCTTTAAAAATATATATATATATATATATATATATATATATATATATATATATATTTTGTAGTTTATTACTTATCTTTTAAAAATGAATATTTGGAAAGGAAACAAACAATTTGCTATTGGAAAAAAGACTTTGCATTTCAAAAGGAAAGATTTTAAGGAAAATGTTTCATTTTTTTTATTTGTGTGTGAAAAAGCTATTTTTGGCGGAAGATGATTTGAATGACTATATATATATATATATATATATATATATATATATATATATATATATATATATATATTGCAATATTTTTAAACACTAAAGCAATTTTAAGCAATTTTTATTATACAAGACCCGAGGTCAACCGTAATTTACGAATCCTAAATATCGGGATGCCTAACACCTTTTCTGGGGATCATTTGAACCCTTATCCGAACTCTGATTTAATTTAGAATTTTTTCTTTTATTTTTAAAAACCCTTTAAATAATGATTTTCTATTTTTTCTTATAAAATAGGTGGCGACTCTAAAATAAAAATAAATTTTAAGAGACCACAAGTTATTCAGTAGCTTTTATGCCCCGCGTAAAAGTGAACCGTAACAACCGGAACTCATTGACTTTCGTATCAACTTTGATATAAATTCGAGTTGGTAAATTTCAATTCACAAATTGGCGTGGAAGTTACCGTCTTCCTATTTTAGCTTCAGGCTTCGAAAATTGTCCTATGATTATAATTTTGCAACTTTATTTTTGATATATTGGGCATATGAAATTGAATATTAGGTGTATTGGGTTATATGTAAATCTTCAAATTTATGGTATTTGAGTTGTGAAAAGTGAGATTGTAATCATAAGTTAAGATTTTTAGGGGGGGGGGGGGATTGATGATTTTAAGCTCAATTCTTAAAAAAAATGAGAATTTATCATTTTGAGAGTTCATTTGTGGTTGGAATTGACTTTTTTTTTTGGATATAAAACCCTTAGGTTATGGGTAAAAATTAAAATTTTAGTTTTTCCCTTCTGAGTCCGGGGTCACTTTTTGAGTTCATTTATTTGTTCCGAATTAAAGTGTAGTAATATGAGTGTCTTTAAATTCGGAATTTAACGTAGATTATATATTTTTGATAGACTTTGTTCGTTCATAAGCGTTACGGAAGGGGAAATCTCAAGTTTAATTGTTCGTGGTTCCCGCTTGGCCTTAAGGTAGGTACGACTTACTTTAGTTAGACTCTGATTAGAGAATCGAATTTAGTTATAGAAATAATTGACGGGGATAGCATGATAGGCCTTCGGGCACGAAGGTGGTGATAAATTTCACTGGTTTGGTATGAATGTTGTTTATGGGGCTTATCGCCATATGTGTTATTTTATGTGATTATTGCTTATATGTTTCTCTGTCACTTAATAACTCACTTATCTCATGAAAAGGAAGGGTAATATTGATAATTGAACTGTGGACGGTTATATAACTTGAATTTGTTGGTTGATATTGGTGATATTGTTGAGATTGATATCATGCATGGCATGCTTTGCATATTACTCTTATATTGTCATGATGGTGAGGTGAGTGATTGAGAGCCTCCGAGATCTTTGCCGGAGATTGAGTGATAGAAAGACTCTGAGGTTTCTGCCGAAGACGAGAATGATTGATAGCCTCCGAGGTTTCTTATGAAGACGAGAGTGATAGATGACTTCCGAGGTTTCTTTCGAAGAGTGCGAATGGTACATGGACTTCGCGGGTCCCCCATGAGTCATGGTTTTGAGGCATTGCCCATTAGCATGTGTGTACAAGAGTGGAACAAGAGAGGTGATTACTGCATTACATTGCACTCATTCATTCATACACTTAACTGATTCATTTGGTGACCCATATCTGTCTTTGGTTGATTATATACTCCTTGACTTTTATTTGTACATGATTCATGACCATACTTGATTGCCCTACGTGCTACTTGTTAGTTTACACTTCTTCATGTGTTATCTAATCGTTGTTCGCCTATTGATTAGATTTTGGGACGTGTTAGATATTTCTTACCAATGCAATTTGTTTTAGATATGTAGGATATTTCTTAGCAATGTAAATTTTCAAGACTTGATAGTATGTCCTTTAACTTATTCCGCCTTCTTTAACTTATGTTCTATTGATTTTGGGAAAGTGGTTCGCATATCAGGGGATAATGTAGATGCTACCGCGATCCATAATTTGGATAGTGACGTTAAATTATCCTCTAAACTCACATTAACAATTTAACTTTATGGGTGTTTAAGGTCTCCTAAATAACTTTAAGTGAATTAAATAACACCTTATACATACAATATCGAGAAAATAGTCAAATGAACCCCTAACGTTTAGACTGAAATTTCAATTACACACTAAATCTTTGAGGGATTCTAATACCCCTGATTATTTTAAAAGTGGATCATTATACCCTTTAAAAACTGACATGTCCATGTGCGTGCGCATCCAAACTCAAAACACTACACCCGAACGTTATAAAAAATCCACGTGGTAGTCTAAATCAGTAAAAATTATATACCCCAACGGTAATATCATCATCCTCCATTTATTTTACCCGACCCACACCATTTCTCCAATTCAAAGCTCCCATTTTCAGCCATTTTCGAAGATTGAAGCAGTCATATTTGTATCAAAATTCTTTATAGCGGAAAGAGATTAGTTTAATTTAGTGTTAATTGATATACTTTACTTCATATCAAATTTAGGACTTGAAATTTTTTCCCCAATCCTTGATCATATCTACTCGTTTATGAATTTAATAGGGTTTATAATGGAAAAAAGTCAACTTGAATAGACGGCATATGAATGAAACTGACCCAATGCTCAAAGCCGAAGTGAAATGTAGACATGGAAATTTGCTGCAAATGCAAATTTCTTGGTCGAAGCCGAATCCTGAAAGAAGATATTGGTCTTGCCCTTATTATGATGTATGATTTTTCCTTCTAATGTTGATTATCAACTTGTAATTTTTTTGTAGTTAATTAAATTTTTTTCTCGTTTATGCCTTGTTTTGTAAATTTTCAGTCTAAGAATTGCAATTTTTTTTCGCTGGAGAGACAAAGAAAAAGTTGATCCAATATCAAAATTTATTCTACCAATATTGATGAACAAAATCAGAGATTTAGAGAAAGAATTAGAGCAATGTGAGAGTATCAAGATGAAATTGTCTGAGCTCAAAATTATCAAAATGAATTCGATATAATTCAAAAGAGGAGACAAGAATGATGGTTCAATGGAAGAGCAAATGGTGTATGTTCAATAGGAAGTTCATTTTGTGTTTTGTGGTTTGTGTTGTTGTTTTGTTCATTAGCAACCTATTCCAAGTTAGAAATTTAAAAAATTGAGCAAATGAAAGTTCCATTGTAGCATGATTGTGAAATGTGAAGGTGTCTTGCTAGGTCCCCTAAGTTTGGTTGCCTTGGAAGACAAATTTTGTATATCCCCTTTGTTGGGTATATTTTGGTTGTCCTATGTAATATGTAAGGACCATTTTGTATATGTTTATGCATTGATGAAATATTCACTCCTTTTATGTTTGTGTCAAGTGGTTCTTGCAACAAACACAATATAGGCTGCTTGTGTCAAGTTGGTTATTGTAAAAACAAACATCACCATTTTTAAAACACCAAGCTGCTAAAAACATATAGAAACAGAGGCAAACAGACCATGACTAACACAAATCTGCATTACAATGCAGAATAATTCCATAACAAACACAAATATGATAGTGCATAAACAAACAAATCTACCTTACAATGCAGAATAATTCCATAACATCCCAAAACATAAGGTAGCATAGTTAGTTACTCATCACCATCCTAAAAATAACAAAAGTCAATGTCTTCAATACTACACAATAACTTAAAAATACTCAGCAACATTAAATTTTTCATGGTTCCTTGGACTTAGAAGAAGTGATATTCTAGCTTTGATTTGCTGAACTTCTTGGCCCCTTTTTCATCATTTGCTGCTCTTTCATCTCTTGTAGCTTCCTTGTTATGATTGCTTGTTTTTCATTTCATTTCAGCTTACTGTTGGCATTAGGTTTGTAACCAATGTCACCAGTTACATCAGCTGATCTACTTATCTTTGTTGTATCTTTGCTGTACTAGTGGAGTAAATCTTGCTGCTTGACATGCCAGGTTTTACACAAAGGAATGTCAACACCTTAGTGTTAACTTCAACAAAACACATAAAAGATGAATCTTGAAAACGCTCACATTATGAACTTTGAAATCATTTTAGCTTGAAAAAAACACCTATTCCCATGACTCTAGACCTTTTATATGGGGTAGTGCTGCCCCTTCCCCTTCCTCTTTTAGCAGTAGATGATGAAGCATGAAAATCAGGAGGTGCAGAGGATGAAGCATGGAATTCAGCAGGTGCTGTTTTTTCCACTGCTGGGGCTTTTGTTTTAGGTTCTTCTCTTCCCTTTTTTGCACTAGTCTCAACTTCTACTGTTGGTTTCTATCAAACATATAAAAACAATATTAGAACTGACCAATAAAACTTAAAACATTTCATAAAGTGAGTTACCTTTAGTTCACCTTTTCCCCTGCTTGAACTTAAAACTTAAAACATTTCATAAAGTGAGTTACCTTTAGTTCACCTTTTCCCCTGCTTGAACTTGCCGGTTGTGATGTACTGGCCTTTTCCCTACTTGAACTTGCTGGTTCTGCTCTTGTCGATGTCTCAACACCTTTACTCTTTAGACACCCTCTCTTGTTGTGGCCTCTGCTATGACAGTTACTATATGTCATGGCCATTTCTGTTCTAGGAAACTTTTCAGATTTCTTAGTTTCATGAGCCTCTTTCTTTCTCACTTGTTATGGCCTGCTAGGCATGGGTTTGATCTCAGGTGGTGCAACAATGGAGTTAGTCGAGACATGCCACATTTTCATATTTGTGACTGATTGAATAACATTGTGATATGTTCTGAAGTAAGTCTCTTTGTCGTAGCATTTGTCAATGTAGTTGAGTGGGTCATATTTTTTAAAATGTATTGCAGCTTTAGTATGTGCACATGATATTCCCTTTAGTTGTCAGACCCTACAACTACAATGCCTTCTAGCAAGATCCACAGTGTATTGACATACTCTCTCTCTAATTTCAAATCCAGCAACTCCATTAAATTTAATATTTGAGAGTAATTGCTTCTCCAAGTATTCACAAACTCCCTCAAGTTATCAATTCTTATCGTCATCTTTACCCTTATCTTCTCAAGCATAATAATAATTGTCTTGTGCCTAGCAGCCAACAAGTTAGTAGAGTTGGTAATGATTAAGACATACTAGCAGCCAACAAGTTACAATCCTTACACACAGCAATCAACAACCGGCCTCAACAAACCCCATTCAAGTAACACCCATCTAAACTTATACATCTCATGCTGCCCAAAAATGCCTTTTCAATACATTAAAACAGATGTAAAAGCTCTGAAAAACATGCTTACAGAATTTGTCCAAGTTTCACAATATAAGTGCTCCCAGAATTTGTCCTTAACAATTCATCCATGTAGTCAAGAATTCTTCCAAATTTCAGAATGCAATCATCCATGATCTCTTTCAAAATTTTAGCTGCTCTTGCTCTCCTAACAGTAGTCTTTCCAACATGCACATGAAATTTTTTAAAGATGAATTCTTGCAACTTGAAAACTCTAATATTTGGCTGCTCAGTTATCATTTTTCTATAGGCATCAACTAAAGATTTTGCATTACACAAGTAATTTCTGGTGCTCATGTTGCAAGTATGTTTTGAATTATAAGTTATAATCTTGAAATCATTGGTTGTATTATCAAGAGTTGCATACAAAAGTCATGGACAACCACCCTTGCACCTAACCCTAGCTCTTTTAGGCTCATTCACCCACTTTTCTACTTGAACTCTCCTTTGAACTACATACTTAGTTAATGCTCTTCTAAACTCCTTTGCATCAACAAATACCATACCCAACTGCCATACAACTTTCTTGGCTTTGGGGTCATGAATTATCTTCTGACCATTTGTGCTCCTCCTAGAAGTCCTTAACCTTCTAGGTACATTTGCCCTTCCAGATTCAGCATCATCATGTTCATCCCAATACTCATCCTCATCTATTTTAAAGTAATCATAATCAGAACTTGGATAGTAAGGCTCATCACCTCCTAACATTCCTTCAACACTTATTTTACCTAGTTCAGTTTCATCAAATTCTATATCTGGTCCAACTTCGCTATCAGGTGGTGCTCTCTCCCTTCTTTTTCTCCTCTGGAAATTCCTTTCAGCCCTCAACTCCCTAACCTTCTCATGTACATCACTTTCATATTCCTCATCATCTTCACCTACTGGACCTAGATTTTCAGATTCTCCACTATCAGCGGTTGAGTAATCAGATTCATCATCAGTAAAATCATCACCAACAGGACCTAGATTTAGCTCATCTAAGACTATCTTTAGAAGTAGAGGGAGTTGTTGTATTATCAGCAATTGTAGCAGTAGAGACAACATGTGTAATAGTAAAGGCAACAGGAGTAATAGTAAAGTCAACAGGTGTATTAGGACCATTTAAAGGCTCCTCACCAATCCTATCATCAACCCCTATGTTTTCACTATCACATGATTCAAAGTTGTTAAAAGGTGCACCAGATTCCTCCCCATCCCCATAACTAACATTTTCTAATAAAGGGTGGACCACATGATTCAATGTGACTCACGTACACCTCCACAATAACTCCATCTTTCAAAGACAAACACATGAAATGCCACTGTTAGGTGGCTTAATACTAAATGTGCAAACTGTAGTGTATTCCAATTTTTTAATATAGTCTCTCAACTCAAAATAGGACATCAAGTACACATCAACCTCGAGAAATTCAGTAATTAATCCACCTTCATAATTTGGTTCCCCACTATTTAAATCTAAGACACCACAATGATACCATCTTAAAGTTATTAAAGTAAATCCACTCATCTCCTACCTGAATGCAATCAAACAACAAACAATAACAAATTTATCATATTGCACGATTATATAGAAATATAGTATTAGATTCACAGTAATATCAAACCCTAATCGAACTCAAACAAGGGTTAAAGAATAACAAATACACGATATTAACAAGGACATAAGATAACATCAGTTTTGTTCTTCAAAAAATACATTTTAAGATTAAGAGTTGAGAAAATAAAAAATCCTAATCTACATTTTATCAAAAAAATTTAGTAAAGAACTAACCTTTACTCGACGAAGAAGATGCAGAGATGGACTATTGACTTCAAAATCAACCTTCACTACCAATTTACGCTACAATGTAGATGAAGAACCTTAGGGGTGAAATGGGAGTCGATTTCTTTTTGGTTAGGAATTTGGGGTGTAGTGTAGTGATTTGGGGTAATTAAAATCTGGGTCCGGGTTCGGGTCGGGGTTAGTTATAATAGATAATAATGAGGGAAATTAATATTTACGGAGTGGGGCCTAACACATGTATACAGACAATACCACATATTTGATTTACATGGTTATGTCAGCTTTTAAGAGGTATAATATTCCACTTTTAAAATGAACAGGGGTATTAGGCCCCCACAAAGGTTTGGTATGTAATTGGGATTTCAGCTAAATATTAGGGGCTCATTTGGCTATTTTCTCTACAATATCAATTTCATGATTGAAAGGTGATATACATACACGCCACGTAGGCGGTTAGAATTAGCCAACTTGTATATAATTTTTAATTAATCAGATATTTTTCATTTTGCTCATACTATTTTGAGCTCCAATTCTCTCCAATGCTGATTGTAGACTCTTGAGCAGTTTTCTTCTTTTCTTGTTAGTTCTGTAGCTTCAAGTTACTTCACATGATATCAGAGCAGGACCCATCTCACCTGATATTGGGCCCTCAAATTAAATTTCTCACGAACCAGATGTCCAGCACTGGGCGTTAGATGGGCTATTGAAGACTGAAAAAAGTACCACATAGGTGGTTAATGAGATGGGTGGTCTCCTTATATGGACTTGGACAATCCTCCCCTCATAAGCTGGCTTTTGGGGTTGAGCTAGATCCAAGATCCATTCAAAACTATAGATCGACGGAGATTTTTCAACATGCAATGAATAATTAGAGGGATCTGTAGTTGGAATTGGAGAAATAAAGAATCGAAGAAATTGCTAGTCGTGAGTGCAATTGATATCGAAATCACAAAAATCAATTGAAATGGGAACTAACGGAGATGATGTAGCGAATGGAATTGCTGGATTGGTGACGACAAACATCGATCATTATCATCCTCTATATTTATCCATAACTAGAATAAATAACTATACATTGTGGAGTAGGTCATTGAAATTAGCTATATTAGAGAAGAATAAGATAGGATTTATTGATGGAATAGTAAAAAGAGATGATTATCAAAGAGATTTAGCGAACAATGTAATGCAATTGTTGTATCGTGGTTGATGGGAAATGTGAGTAAGAATCTACTTGGTGGAATATTGTTTAATTCTGATTCACACCATATCTAGGAGGAATGGAAGGAAATGTTCGATAAGATAAATATCTCGAGAGCTTTTCAACTGCACAAGGAGATATTTACTCTGAGGCATGGACTTTTATCAATGTCTATGTACTATTTGAGACTCATAGACCTTTGGGATGAATATGACTCTATAGTACCACCACCAACTTGTTTCCCTAAGTCTAAAGAGTTCATTGATCATTTGCAATATCAGAAAATGTTGCAGATTTTGATGGGACTCAATGACAGTTATAGTCAAGCTAGAAGTTAGGTGATAATGATTCAACAAATGCCTAATGTGAACCAAGTGTATGCAATGATCAATCAAGATGAGAGCCAGAGAATAGTTGCAAGAACACGCAAGATGACGCAAGATATAGTAGATTCATCTACTATGTTTACAGCAGTCAGAGGTAGAAATAGAAGTTCAAAGCAAAAAAAAGTGAGAGCCAGAGAATAGTTGCAAGAACACGCAAGATATAGTAGATTCATCTGCTATGTTTACAGCAGTCAGAGGTAGAAATAGAAGTTCAAAGCAAAAAAAGTCTTATAATCCTAATGCCTTTTGTGATTTTTGTCATATAAAAGCTCACTTAAGGGCAAATTATTTCAAATTAATAAAATATGACTTTTATCACAAGACTGGACATGTACAGGATAATTGCTACATGCGCATTAGATATCCTGAAGATTTTAAAGGTAATACAAAGAAGGCAAATATGGTGACAAGAGACAATTTGTCCTTAGATGAAACTGGACAACATGTTTTGATGCAGTACCACCAACATGATCTGAAACAAATGCACCAACAATATGAACATTCACAGTTTTCTCAGCATGGACAAAGTTCACAGTTCATGCCCAATTTCAATCAATATCAGCAGCACCAGCAACAAGGAATGTCCAATTCACACAAAGTCAACACCAATAAATCCTCAATATGCTTAAACAACATGCCTACTATTAGAGAGACTAGTGTCAGTGCTAACCTGGTAGGTAACTGTATTTTGATACTGAAGCACTGTTGAAACGGGATTGTAGACACAGGTGCAACAAATCATACATGACAAAAAATTATTAGAAAATGCAGGAAAAGTACAATTGCCTACAGATGACTCAACTAGAATTTCACCTATTGGATACTATCATTTAGGAGGAGGTGATGTCCTTCAAGTTTAACCTTATATCTATTTTAAAGGTGACAAATGAATTGAATTGCAGTGTCACTTTCTTTCCAAGATGTTGTATATTTCAGGATCTCTCATCTGGGAAGGTGAGGGCGATTGGTAGTGAAGAAGATGGACTATACATACTATGCTTGGACACACAAAATAAAGGAGATGAAATGAGTAAGTGTTTAAGCAGCTACACAACACGTGGATGTAACCATTTGGCACCAGAGGTTATGTCATGTACCTATGAATGTTTTGAAGAAGATTTAGGTTTTCAAAGTGATGTTACTTTTGTATTGAATAATTGTGAAATATGTCCCTTGGCTAGACATACTAGGATTCCATTTCCTATTAGTACTAGTAGAAAAACATGAGCTTTTCAACTCTTGCACATGGATGTATGAGACCTTACAAGGTAGAAACATATAATGAAATAAGATATATTTTTACTATTGTGTATGATTACTCTAGATGGACATGAATTTTCTTAATGAGATTAAAATGTGATGTGATTACATTGCTTAAGAATTTCTTTATTGAAGTTAATACTCAGTTTGGGATAAAAATTCAAAGAGTTAGATCTGATAATGGAACAGAATTCTTTAATCACAACTGCAAACAATTGTTACAACAACATGGTGTGGTGCATGAGAGTTCCTGTCCACATACACCACAACAAAATGATGTAGTGGAAAGGAAACATAGGCACATACCAAATAGATTCTGGGTTTTTGTGTGGAAAGAGTTGTATATATCATGAACAGGATTCCATCTACTGTTTCTAGAAATAAACCACCTTATAAAGATACTATATAATAAGGCACCATCACTTTCTCATTTGAGAGTGATAAGTTGTCTATGCTTTGCACTAATCTGACTAAGCAAAGATAAATTTAATCATAAAGTAGTGAGAGTTATTCTTGTTGGATATGATATGGAAAATATGATATTCTTCATTAGTAGGGATGTGATGTTCATGGAAACAATTTTACCCCTCAAAGGCAGGACAAATGAAAATACCGGTCCTATCCAATCACATGAACATTTTTATCCTCACACAGTCAGAATCTCACAAGTGGTGCCACATATTAATGAGCCTATTCCAGCTTCAAATGTGCAGAATACTGAATCACCTATAGAAGTTCAATCTGCAAGTGATGCAGATCCAATTCATGATCATGCTCAGATTCAGAATCCTTTACCAGCACCTACACTTGAGCATTGTACTAGAAAGTCTGTTAGAGCTAGTAGACCTCCAATTTAGCTTAAGAATTATATTACTAAGCATGGTTAAGCTAGTTGTTTATATCATATATCATCTATAATGGATTATACTGGATTATCAGCAAAATACCAGAGTTTTGTGGCTCATTTTCAACCAATATTGAACCATCTAGTTATTCAGAAGCTGCAAATAATGGAAGTGGGTTGAGGCCATGAGAGCTAAGATCCAAGCCTTGGAGGAGAATAAAACATTGGGAATTCTCAACTTCCAAAATGAAAAACACCATAGGATGCAGATGGGTGTATAAGATAAAGTATAAAACAACATGAGAAATTGAAAGATTAAAGGCAAGGTTAGTTGCAAAAGGGTATAACTAGAAATAATGTTTTGATTGACCTTCTCACCAGTGGTCAATCAGTCCACTGTGAGATCAGTCATTTCAATTGTTACAGTAAAGCAATGGACATTCCATAAGATGTATGTCTATAATGTTTTCTTATAAGGAGATCTGAATGATAAAGTTTATATGACTGTTCTAGAAGGTTTAGATGTCAAAGGTGGGCAAAAACAAATATGTAGATTGTTGAAGTCCTTGTATGGCTTGAAACAAGCATCAAGGCAGTGGAACATTAAGCTTACCTCAACTCTTATTTCTTTTGGTTTTCATCAAAGTCACATGGACTATTCTCTATTTACTAAGAAGAAAGATAACAAAATAATGGTAGTGTTGGTGTATGTTGATTACTTGTAACTTACTGGAAATGATTCACTTCTTATTCATGCTACTAAGGAGGCCTTGCAGTCATCTTTCAAAATAAAAGACATGGGAGAATTCATGTACTTTCTTGGGATAGAGTTTGCTAGAAGCTCTGAAGGCATTCTGATGCATCAGAGAAAGTATTCCTTGGAACTCATAGCTGACATAGGCCTAGTAGGTGCAAAACCTATTTTCTCTCATATGGAGATGCATCAGAAACTAACCTCTACTGAGTTTGATCATCATATTTCTTCCACCTCATCCAATCCCGTTCCTTCCCCCTCATCCAATACTGATCCATTCTTAAAAGATCCTAGTTCCTATAGAAGACTTACTGGAAGATTATTGTCTAACAACTACTAGACCAGACATTGTCTTTGTTGTGCAGTGCCTGAGTTAGTTCATGCATTCACCTAAATCATCACACATGGAAGCAGGACTTAGACTAGTCAGATACATTAAACATGCACTAAGATTAAGTGTTCTTATGTCTATTCCAGTGTTCCTCAACTCAAGGTATTTTGTGATGCTGATTGGGGTTCTTGTATTAACAACAAAAGATTTATCACTGGTTACTTGGTCTTATTTGGTTCTTCACATGTTTCTTGGAAATTTAATAAACATGCCATTGTATCTAGGAGTTCAACAGAGGATGAGTATAGGGTCATGTCTTCTTTAGTGGAAGGGGTGGTCTGGCTCACTCGTCTTTATCAATAACTTGGTTTGATTTTTAGTTACCAGTTTCATTGTTCAATGATAGTAAATCTGCCATTCAGATTGCAGCTAATCCAGTTTTTCATGAGCGAATATTGATTGTTATTTCATCAGGAAAAAGATTCAGGAGAGTCTCCTTTGTACTACCTACTTGCCACCTCAGTAGGATCTAAGAATGAAGAACATCATCATATCTCTTAGCTTGAGTGGGGGTGTAAAAGAGATAGGCAAGTACACTGATGTTCCATGAGGTGCAATACACATGATTTCTATTATTTAGTTTGTTTTAAGTTTTTTAGCTGTATAATTAATAGTTAGTTAGCATTGTTAGAGAATCTATGAGTTGCAGCATAGGCGGCTAGAATTAGCTTAGCTGGCAACTTGTATATAAACTACATTGTACTATATGTTTTATTGTATAGTCGGGTTAAGCTCGTAACTTTGTTTTGATTCATTCTTAAAGTGTCATAATGAAACAAACGATGTTAAGTTAAGTTTTGTGTTATGAGTGCTCGTATGGTCTTGCGGATGTCATTTGTATTTTATGAACTGATTAATAAATATGTTTATTGACCTAGAAAAGACATATGATAGCGTCCCTAGAGAAGTACTTTGGAGATGCTTGGAGTTTGGAGGTGTGCATGTGGCTTATATCAGGGCAATTAAGGACATATGCGAGGGTGCCAAGACCAGGGTTAGGACAGTAGGAGGTGACTTAGAGTACTTTCCAGTCGTGATGGGGTTGCACCAAGGATCAACCCTTAGCTCATTTCTATTTGCCTTAGTGCTAGACGAATTGACTCAATATATTCAAGAGGATGTGCCGTGGTGTATGTTATTTACAGATGATATAATTTAGATTGATGAGATGCATAATAGTGTTAACGATAGGCTAGAAGTTTGGAGAACGACCCTAGAATCTAAATTTTCAGGTTGAGTAGGATTAAGACAGAGTACATGGAGTGCAAGTTCAGTGACGTAACGCACGAGACAAATGTGGAAGTGAAGATTGAGGCACAAGCTCTACCTAAAAGAGAAAGCTTCAAGCACTTTGGGTTCATAATACAAGCGGACCCTGAGATTAAAGATGATGTCGCACACCGTATTGGAGCAGGGTGGATGAAATGGAGGCTCGCTTCCGGGGTGTTTTGTAGAAAGTGTCGCCTAGGCTGAAAGGTAAGTTCTACAGAGTGGTGGTTAGACCATCATTGTTGTAGGGTAGAATGTTGACCAGTTAAGAACGCTCACGTTCAGAAGCTGCAGGTGGCGTTGATGAGGATGCTCAGATGGATGTGTGATCATACTAGGAGAGATATGATTAGAAATAAAGTTATATGAGACAAGGTTGGAGTGGTCTCCGTGGCGGACAAGATGCGAGAGGTGCGACCGAGATGGTTCGGACATGTGAAAAAGAGGTGTGAGGATGCTCCAGTTAGGAGAGGTAGAGGTAGACTGAAGAAGAACCGGGGGGGGGGGGAGGGAGGTGATTAGACAGGACATGACGCAACTTTAGCTAACTGAGGAAATGACTGTAGATAGGAAGATTTGGAGGTCGAGGATTAGGATAGAAGCTTAGTAGGTAGTTGAATTTTGTCGCGATGTGTGTGAGAGAGGTGAGGGCTAGCCTTCCCATATGCATTGACTACATTCTTTTTGAGCCGAGGGTCTATCAAAAATAGTCTCTCTGCCCCACAAAGGTAGAGGTAAGGTCTGCGTACATCCTACCCTTCCCAGACCCAACTTTGTGAGATTACACTGGGTATGTTGTTGTTGTATTAATGAATGTGTTAATTTGACATTTGCCTCACTTTGAATCATTTAATATTGTTATAAATAAATAAATTGTGATATGGGCAACTTTGATCATTATTGAGTCTTTAAGTGAGAGATTGTAGCTTTAACAATGTTGTTTGAATACCTCCATGGAGCTTGCAAGGGGAATATTCCTCTTGATGGTTTCATCAATTTAGGTGTTTTTTGAATTATTAATTGAAGGTATTTGGCTTTATTTCCATCTATTGTCTATTAATTACAAGTTTGTGTCTACCTTTTCTATCGTTGTTCTATTTTCTATCTTTGTGTTTATTAGATCCTTGCTTACCTTATGTCTGTGTTTGGCGAATCCTTGCTTACATTATGTTTTTACATAAGAATGGAATGACATATGTTACATAGATTAAAATGGGATGATGGAAATAGAGAACTGTCACTGGGGTAATATGTGATGTATAGGAGGATATTGACTATAAGTTTTACGAAATTATTACAAGACTAAAGGTTATACGAGAATGAATATTGGGTTGGTGAATTTCAATGCATCCACAAGATGAGTGTCGTAAAAATGTGAGTGCTAAGATGGATGTACATTCATATAATTAGATAAGATTAAAAATGATCACATCCGTCAAAAGATATGAGTAGCACACATCAAGGATAAAATGAGAGAAGATCACTTGAGATGGTTTGATCATGCCGTGTGTTGACCTCCAGATGCTTGGATCCATATATAAGTGTGATGTCATGGTGAGTGAATACATGGAAAAAGAAAGTAGCCCGGATAGACTTACAATCTCTTGGAATCAAATCAGACTTAACGAAAATATAATACAATGGAAGATTTTTTTTTATATAGGGGATACCTATTAGTTGTGAATATATTCTAGTCATGTTGATATGTTTACTTTAGGTTCTATAATATTTTAGCAGTCTTTCAGACTTAGCAGAGATTATTATGCCAATAGAAAACATAGAGAACTTTTAGTAATTTTCATTTGTTTTTATTTTTATTTTCTATGATATTGGCATGAGAGGAATTTAGATGGAAATTACATGGTGAGGACACAATTAGTTGGGATTGGGAAATAGTGATTGTTGTTATTGTAAACCAAATAAGTATTTGGCGAAATTAATTAGTTTACCAACAATTATAAGAACATCTTTGGCAACAACTTTAAGATGTTTGCTAACAAGAAAAACTAACGGTCAAAAGTTTTACTATATACCAACAGCAAAATTAAGTTTCTGCCATTTATTGAAACAAACCAGCACTGTTATTATTACCAACTAATACTCTAAAATTCAAGGAACAGACTTATATCAGATATTTGTGGAGAAGTTATTAACATTAGCAATTGATTTACATTTCTTTGGTGCAATATGATATACAATACTTAGAAAATAAGTGTAAATCATGTAGACTTAAATAATTAATAGTTTGAAGATGGGAAATACCTGAGATGGAGTAGTGTGGACGGCGACGCCATTGACGATGTGTTTGAAGCTGTAAATCTTGTCTCCAAATTACTTTGTAGAAACTCATCATGGGATTTTGTCAACTGATTTGCATGAGATTCTTCTAACTGTTATGTAGAAAAAAGTATTTTACGTGACCAAAAAAATATTAATATAAAGGGATTTGGGACACATTTAATACCGTTAGTAGAGGAATACGCGTGTCACATAATTTTTAATACATAGAAATCGATGGCCTAAAGTCTGACCAAACTTTAGATTATTATTATCACTTCCTCACTTATGATCATTGGAGAAAAAGAGAAAAACAATTAAAAAAGAATGAGTACTTGTTGGAAATTTGTCTTTGGCGGGGAGGTGCGTCCACCCATATTTAATGAATTTTAGTGTTCCGCATGTTGGAGGCTTTGTCTCTTCACACATGCATAATCTACTAAGTGAGTAGATGACCGCAGGGCCAATAATCGTCAAATTTCGTTGAGAAATGAAAGAGATGTTGGTCCACGAAGTAAGGTGTTTGAGGCATGAAAATATGGTGTGGGACAAATCAACCACATCGGTGGGAAAATGAAGAATTGTTCTCTTTATAAGTCTCTTAATTGGCTAAGGGTTTGGGACCCCAAGGGGTAACCCATGTGTTTAAAGGATGGAGGACCTAGATGTGCTTGGGTTCAAGGCTAAGCCCACACGCGCGCCGTCGCCCGCCCGTCGGGCTCGGATCACGGGTCGTGGGACTTTCTGATATTATCTCTTTGGACCCCAAATTGTAATATTTACAGTTTGGTCCCTAGAGTTTCTGGAAAGTTGAATTTGGAACGACGGAAGGCAGAAAGTTTCTGCCTACCGCTGGAGTTGATTTTTTGGGGCGTTAGTGTGCATTAATCAACCAAGTATGGTCATTAACAACCCTCCTTCAATGATCATAATCAGCCCTCCTTCAATGACCATAATCAGCCTCCCTAATGGCCATTAACAACCCTCCCTAATGGCATTAACAACCCTCCTAATGGCTATTAACAACCATGTTTAGCAGTTGAGGAGTCCCCCCCCTCATGCTATACATTGATGCCTTTTGGCTCAATTGTTAGTGACGAAAAATATACAAAAATAGTATAGAAAGACACAGAAGAAGAGACAACATTTATATACACAGAGACAAACAGAAGAGACACTGAAATTCAGTCCAGAAACGTTAGGACGAAAACAGAAACTCTTCCTTCATTTTCCATTTCTTCAGCAAGGCGTTTCGCGTTTGTTTTCTTCGTCAGACTCAACCTATTTGTTTTGTAGTGTTGAGATTAAAGTATTATTTTATCTTGGGAGACTATTGCCCGTTAACGTAAAAGCATATATACGGGGCAATCTTGTCTTAAGGACAGAGTGCAATCACTCGACTCAACACACAATTGTAACCATCCATATTTAGTGTTTCTTGATTTCAGGTTATCAAGATTCAAGACACAACAAGCTTGCGGCAGTTCTGAACATTGGCCTATTTGTTTATCCTTTCGAACACTTGTAATATTTATTTACTTCCCGTACTACTTTACATTATCCAACAATACTTTCACTGGAAGTTAAGAGTAAACATGATTTTTTAAACTCACATAGCTAGCAAGCAATATTTTCTTTTTCCTTTTCTTTTTGTTTCCTAAGTTTTTTTGTATAGCTCGTACACACCTCAATTATCAAATTGAAAAGAGTGTATAAATTTTGTCAATACCTATTTGGATCGAGCTTGTTCTCTTTTTTTGAAAATGGATGAAACACAACAGGATCACCCTCCATAAGAACCAAATATAATTTTCTATCTTCGCCATTGCAAGAAACTAGAACTACAAAGAGAAGAAGCAAGTTTTTAGGACTAAAATCATGGCTAGCATCAATATAAGAAGACAAAAAGTGAGTTTAACCAAATATATTTTTCTATCTTCGCCATTGCATAAAACTAGAACTACAAAGAAAAGAAGCAAGTTTTTAGGACTAAAATCATGTCTAGCATCAATAGCTAGCATCAATATGAGAAGACAAAAAGTGAGTTTACCAAATATATTTTTCTATCTTCGCCATTGCATAAAACTAGAACTACAAAGAGAAGAAGCAAGTTTTTAGGACTAAAATCATGGTTAGCATCAATATGAGAAGACAAAAAGTGAGTTTAATTAAGTGAAGTTTGTTGGTACTCTATGGTACTTTATAAAGCGGTACGGGAAGTAAATAACTATTACAAGTATTCGAAAGGGTGAACAAATATTCAATATTCAGAAATTGAATCTTGTTGAACAAATAGACCAATCTTCAAAACTGTCGCAAGCTTGTTGTGCCTTGAATCTTGATAACCTGAAATCAAGAAACAACTAAATCTGGATGGTTACAACGTTGTGTGTTGAGTCGAGGGATTGCCCTTTGTCCTTAAGACAAGATTGCCCCGTATATATGCTTTTACGTTAGCGGACAATAGTCTCCCAAGATAAAACAACACTTTAATCTCAACGCTACAAAGCCAATAGGTTGAGCCTGACGAAGAAAACAAATATGAATCGACTTGCTGAAGATATGGAATAGGAAGGAAGAGTTTCTGTCTACTCTTCTATTTTGTCTTTGTGTATATAGTGTGTCTCTGTATTGTATATCTTGTGTATACATGAGGGTTTGGTCACTGTTTTTCAGCCACTGTTTTGCTAATTTTTCAGCCACTGTTTTGCTGATTTTTCAGCCACTGTTTTGCTGATTTTCTGTGTGTTTTTCGTATGAGCCAAAGGAGGCTCAATATATAGCATGGAGGAGGGGCTAAACAATTGCCCAAAACATGGCTGCTAATGACCATTAGGAGGGCATTAAACAACCAAGTAATGGATGTAAATGGCCATGAAGCGGGGCTGAATTATGGACATGAAGGAGGGTGATAAAGGAGGAGTTAATCAACCAAGTAATGGCTGATTAATGCCTCAAAAAACAGTCCCAACGGTAGGCTTTCTGCCTTCCGTCACCTTTCCATAAACTATGGGGACCACACTGTAAATATTAAAACTTCAGGGACCAAACTGTACATATAAAAGAATTCAGGTCCAAACTGTACATTTGGCAGAGTTCTCTGGTCCAAAAAGATAATATCAGAAAGTCCCCACAGCCCACAGCCCACGACCCACGACCCGTGACCCGAAACCCGAGCCAGAGCCCGAGACCGGACGGGCGGGCGGCGACGACGCGCGTGTGGGCTTAGCCAAGAACCCATGCACATCTAGGTCTTCCCTCCTTTAAACACATGGGATACCCCTTGGGGTCCCAAACCCTTTACCAATTTGAGACATATATAGAGAGCAATTCTTCCTATTCCCACCGATGCGGTAGATTTATCCCACACCACATTTCCATGCTTTAAACACCTTACTTCATGGACCAATATCTCTTTCATTTCTCAACGAAATTTGACGATTGTTGGCCCTACGGTCATCTACTCACTTCGTAGATCATGCATGTGCAAAGAGACAAGGTCTCCAACATACGGAACACTAGTGTTTAATTCATCAAAGATGGGTGGACGTATCTCCCCGCCAAAGGCAAATTTCCAACAATCCCCTCTATGAAAGAGAGATTGTGGCGCACACACAAGGTGCCTACATTTCAGCAATCTTTCAGCGAAAAGATATTGCATCAGGAGAGGTAGCTTTCACTTTGAACCTTCCCTAGTTGAATACCATCGGACTTACTTACTGCGCGGTGAACGTGATGTCTTAAACTGTCAGTGTTTAGTGTAGGCCAAGACAATGATACTAATACAATAACTCTTTTTATTCATTTTCCTTCTTACGTTTCTGTCCGTTGTGGCCATGGACACACTTGGATTCTTAAGTGCGTTCATTTGAGGCGGCCATCCTCGCACTTAAATAGGTGATCTCCTACAAGGTATCCTGCTATACCCCACTTCTCAAGTGTTAGGAATCATTAAAAGTTTCCCCAACCTTAACCTCAACCGTTTGAGGATCTTTTAAAGGTTTGGAAGCTTAACCTTTACCCACTATGCAGGTAGCACTTTAATGTCTATCGCGGGAACAACTTTGGATTCATGTTTCTCTACAAAAGTCATCATTCGAGGTGCTCTTGCTTCCACCGAAACGCTCAACTGAACCTTTTGCCGCTTAGTTTTCCCATTGAATCACATTTTTGGGATCTCCAATCAGTATGGTTGGGTTTCCACCGCAAAGGTTCGTATTGTTTGGGTTTTAAGCCCATTCCCCTAGACAGGCAGAACACTTGATCTCAGGGTAGTCCCTTCGTTAGTACACAAGGATGTGACACCCGTGATGATCAACTGCCATACGGTCTTATGTCTCCGACAGATCCTGACAGATATGTCCAGACGCCGTCATCCGTGTCCTTCCTGAAGCCGACCAGATAGCCACAGTGTAGAACTGCTGAAGGCACGGGTTTCTACCAATAAGGGACGTCCTCTAAGGAGTCGTGAAGTTACTCAACTTCTTTCATGCTTTGTATAAAGCGATAAACTCCGATTCCATCAAGAATCGGTCGATGCAAGTTTGCTTAGAGGATTTTCCAAGACCCACCATACACATTTACTTGTGGCTTTGGTGTTCTTCAGATCTAATATCCGGTTGCATTCTTGTGTTCTCCCGAAACACTGGACATCCAGAATACTATAATCTGTAGATAAGTGAATAATTCAGATATCGTCATATCCGACTTAACGCCTTCTACCGATCATGTATTAAAATCATCAGTGAACCTTAGTTCAACTGATTTGCTTTGTAGGCCGATACTAGGTCGGTTGTAGTGTGTACAATACATTGAACTACACGTGACCTGAGCATATCGCTCCTTGTCTATAGGTGCACCATGATTCCAATCAGTTCTATGATTCATATCCATTGGTAGATTCAACGAGACTGTCAACTATCGACCAGTTCGTTAGATGTCTTAGAAATCCAATTCCTAAGATGTCATCTGTGATATCCATATCTTTCATATCGAGACTTTGTTTCAATATGACTTTTACTTTCGACTGTTGATTCTCCAACTGTTGGCTTTCTATCTTTAGAGTCAATGTTTCGTGGTCGATTCATTGTTTCTGTTTTATCCGAAACTTTCAGGGACCAAAATGTAAACATTTCAGGGACCAAAATGAAAGTTCAGGAAGAAGCCCAACAGTCCAGCAAACCAACTCTGATTCTCTTCTTCCAGATCTCCGGTTGGGAAGGTTGTTTCAACATCCATGCCACGTAAGACTACAATGGCCCTGGATATGAAGCTACTCACAGGGGAGCACATTTTACAATCCAAAGGTTCTTTTCCCGGAGGAAGGTCAACCATTACACACGTATGGTTCTATATGATGGAATCTATTTCTCTCTTTGGCTTCTTTCCAAAGCAGTGCTTTTGGAGATGACAATTCTTTGTTAATTGTCCATGGTTCGTTCTCAACCATACAAGCTAGAAGGTATGGAACAAGTCTTTGTCCCCTCTTTGCTCCTTCTCGGTTCAACATCTAGAATCCCTGAGTTCTGCAGATCTAGAATATTAAGTTCCTGATAGCCGGAACTTTCGAGTCCTGTAGATACGGAACGTCTAGTTCCGGACAGTCAGGCCCTCGCGGGTTCTTGTTAACCTTGAGCAATTACTCCTTTTTCCTTTTTCAAGGAAAATTATCTTCAAAGAATTCAACATTTTTTGACACCAAGAGGCGATCAATACTACTGTTATTTGCAGATCCAGTGGATATGCAATCTACAGTCTTAGGTACAACTTGACCTGTTTCAGTATTCCAACTTTTACCAAGCCACCCCACATAATTTGGACGTACGACTTTGCGCTTGGCTAACATCGTTGGACTGAAGTGAGAAATGAACAGTCGTTTAATGAACGATGCTTCACATTCTCCCCCTCTATCACTACGAATTTCTCAATCCGTAGGCTTAGTTGATTTTCAACTTCTGCTTTGTAGCGCTTATCCGCTTCAACAACTTCATCTTTGCTTTTTAACAAACAAAGGATTCCATACGTTGTACCATCATCAATGAAGATCACAACGTACTTCTCTCCCTCCTCTATTTTGTATAAACTTCAAATCACCCAAGTAGGTGTGACTAAGTTCTAGAGGAGCGGTGCTTCTTTCGCTATTCCCTTTGACGGAATTTGGAAAGGTGATTTTGCCTCTTCGCCTACCTCACATTTATTTTGAGGGTTTATGTCGACAGAAGGCAACAATCTCAACATCGTTAGCTTTTGAATGACTTGCTATTTAATGTG
Source organism: Anisodus tanguticus (assembly GCA_034509755.1). Classification (NCBI taxonomy): domain Eukaryota; kingdom Viridiplantae; phylum Streptophyta; class Magnoliopsida; order Solanales; family Solanaceae; genus Anisodus; species Anisodus tanguticus. The sequence goes on along the minus strand of CM067561.1, from coordinate 5,808,071 downwards.
TCTTAATCTATGATGGCATAGATGCACGGATTACAAATATATCATTCATTTAGCTACAGACGTACTGTACCATTCTTAGTTATTACGGACCTGTTGGACTAGTCTCAAACCAGCTTGACCAACAACGTCCCTTAAACCAAGTTTGGGACATGTATCACCTCATCTTAGAGTGATCTCATTCCCTGAAGTCCTATTGAGGACAACCTCTCCAACCCCTTCTACTTTAGAGGTGGTATTGCTTCACATGAACAACCTCTTGCCCGTGGTTAGGGCGTAACCGGATCATATGTGATCTGGATGCTCTGGCTCACTCCAGTTGCTTTGGCAGAATGAGTGTCCAATTTCTTTTCTGCCTTTCTTTCGGCCTTCGGATCATTTAAGACCTGGAAACTCTGGCCCACCTTACTAGGTGTCCATTACTTTTCCTATGAAATGAATTCTGGCCCCACTCCGTCGCCCAGAGGCTTTATATGACTGAGTGTCCAATATCATCATATCAAAGGAATTTTGACCCACTCCAGTCGCCCGGAGGCTTTGTATGACTGAGTGTCCAACATCATCCTATGAAGGATCTTCTGCCAAATAGTGTGACAGGCTCAACGTCTTTAACTTTTAGACTTTTTCCATTATGATTGGTGCCCAGATAGTTCTTGGCGCTTACTTAAGAGTGGTAACAGTTTTCGCACAGTTAGTGGATCTCTCTCCATCGTATGTGCGAACATACTTTACACACTTTTAATCATTACACTTAAAAGAATGGATCTTTTTTAAGTCGCTTACAAAATCCAATCTTTAAACGGGAAAGAAGAAGAGATTAAACTTCTGATTTTTAAAGCGTAAGGAATATAAATTATTTTTATATTCCTCCTTACTTTAAGCAATTTTCAATCAGAAATCATTTAATCTTTATTCTTGACAAGTAAGAAAAATACTTATCCCAATTTCGAATTCTTTTTCTGGGACAGATATAGGCCTTCTGCTGCAAGATAGAACCACATCTTCAACCTTCTCCTCTTGTCCCAGTTGACATCCTCAGGCTCTCGTGAGCGCTTGTTCCCACCACTCTTGGGAGTGGTGACACCACGAAGACGTTGACTTTCAACGGCATCATCATCACTTTCTTCTACCAGAAAACCATAGCCATATCCAGATTTGGTCACACAACTTTTGACCGACATCTTTTGAACACTAATAGTAATACAATACAATCTTGTCTTAAATTGTTGGTACTCTATGGTACTTTATAAAGCAGTACGGGAAGTAAATAACTATTACAAGTATTCGAAAGGGTGAACAAATATTCAATATTCAGAAATTGAATCTTGTTGAACAAATAGGCCAATCTTCAAAACTGTCGCAAGCTTGTTGTGCCTTGAATCTTGATAACCTGAAATCAAGAAACAACTAAATCTGGATGGTTACAACGTTGTGTGTTGAGTCGAGGGATTGCCCTCTATCCTTAAGACAAGATTGCCCCGTATATATGCTTTTACGTTAGCGGGCAATAGTCTTCCAAGATAAAACAACACTTTAATCTCAACGCTACAAAGACAATAGGTTGAGCCTGACGAAGAAAACAAATATGAATCGACTTGCTGAAGATATGGAATAGGAAGGAAGAGTTTCTGTCTACTCTTCTATTTTGTCTCTGTGTATATAGTGTGTCTCTGTAGTGTATATCTTGTGTATACGTGAGGGTTTGGTCACTGTTTTTCAGCCACTGTTTTGCTGATTTTCTGTGTGTTTTTCGTCTATATTTCTGTCACTGAATCGAGCCAAATGAGGCTCAATATATAGCATGGAGGAGGGGCTAAACAACTGCCCAAAACATGGCTGTTAATGGCCTTCCGTCACCTTCCCAAAAACTCTGGGGACCAAACTGTAAATATTGAAACTTCAGGGACCAAACTGTACATTTGGCAGAGTTCTCTAGTCCAAAAAGATAATATCAGCCCGTGGCCAGAGCCCGGACCGGACGGGCGGGCGGCGGCGGTGCGCGTGTGGGCTTAGCCAAGAACCCATGCACATCTAGGTCTTCCCTCCTTTAAACACATGGGATACCCCTTGGGGTCCCAAACCCTTTACCAATTTGAGACATATATAGAGAGCAATTCTTCCTATTTCCACCGATGTGGTAGATTTGTCCCACACCACATTTTCATGCTTTAAACACCTTACTTCGTGGACCAATATCTCTTTCACTTCTCATCGAAATTTGACGATTCTTGGCCCTACGGTCATCTACTCACTTCGTAGATCATGCATGTGTAAAGAGACAAGGTCTCCAACATGCGGAACACTAGTGTTTAATTCATCAAAGATGGGTGGACGCATCTCCCCGCCAAAGGCAAATTTCCAACAAAGTTTTCATACCATTTGAGACACTAAAGTTCTATAAAAAGCATAACTAAGCATGAAACAGAAAGTATTTAGGAAGCATACACGTTGTGAAAAAAGTCAAGCGTTACGTTTCTCTTGTTTCCCTCTTTTGTCTTGTTTCACATCTAGAAATTTGGTGAATCTACAATACAAGAATATCAGCTGTCCAAAAAGTGTAATCATCTGTGTCTAAATCTGAAAAATGCTTACCTGCACTTTGTATTTACATCAAACCTGTAACCACCAAATTTATTATCCTTTCCAATATTTTTTATTTGAGTTGAAATATTTCTTTTATGTTTTAACTTTCCTCCGTCCCAACTTTCCTTTTAGTCAGTGTAAAAAAGAATGACACATTTCCTTATTTAACAATAATTTAACTTTAAACTTTAATTTTTACGCTTAACGAGATGATTTATAACCATACAAATATCTTTGGCTTGTTTTAGACCACAAGATTAAAAAATCTTCCTTTATTTCTTAAATTTTGTGCCGAGTCAAACTACATCATATTAATTGAGACGGAGGGAGTAATTTTTTTAAACTTTAGTTTTCATAAATTTAAAATCACAAAAAATAGTTGCAGTCCTTTCTATTTCATGACATTACTAAGAATTTTGAGCTTTATATAATTAGCCTTGTATTTATTATGTAGGAAATTTTTTAGTATTCTTACATTCCACTCACCAGCACACACATTCGGATTCACACGTTACATACACACACATAGTACACATTATATCTTACTATCCAAATCTGGCACTTAAGTCATAATCAGCGCCTAACAAGCATCTACCTCACGCGGGGTGTGCTAAAGCTATACTAAAATATGAAATTAATGCTGAATAATAGTTTAAAACGTTCTCATAAAGCGGAAAGAAAATTTAAAATACAAATGTGAATACCAAATACCCAACTTTGCTAAGTCGTGGAGCAATCTAAAGACTAGTAATACAAAGATACAAGACATGGCTCAAAATAGAATTAACATGACTGCAAGATTGGCCCTGAATCAAGATATGGTGGGTGCCAACAACTTTTACTTGTCATGAATACGGGCTGAAGAGAGCTCTTTGTATGGGTTGATTTTCTGGACTTTGATGCTTATCTTCTTATGAATAAAAGGGTAAAGTTTAATAAAGGAGTTGAAAACCACTTGACCGTAAGAAGAAGAGCTTCCAAACCTTTTGATGGATTGTTGGTCCGCAGCCCCTAAGGGTAAGACTTGTCGGCACTTCCACATACTAGTGGATGGCTCACCTCAACTGACGACAAACTGGACGAGCAACTCAACAATCAACAACTATGTTGTCCTTAACAGTATCTGCACAGAGAAGTAAATGGTGAGTCAAAATGATCCAGTCAAATCCTCGACTTGCCCCTGTCTTACTCTTGGACAAGCTTTAAAAATTGTAGTGTATAGTTACATAATAAAGCTTCATAAAATATAAAACGATTATACAAGTAAGAAACTAAATCACGGTATGAAAATAGGATACATAGATAAGCTCAACTGCTAAGTAAGCTGCTAAACCAATAAAAGTCATGTTGCCGCGAAGAAAGCTACTACGGAGCATGGAGTTAGTTAGCCCATATATCTTACCCGTCTTCAGAGCGTTGATCACTTACCTTACCCGCCTAGCGCGATGCACCAACCATCTGTCTTACCCCTAAGCACTTAATATTATCGAGTCACTATAAACTAAGTGACATATATTATTGAAGTGTGTGATCATCTGATCTAATAGTTTAAGCTGTTAGATAAAATACACTTTTAATATTTGATTATATGCTCAACACACCCCCTCACGTGCTGGCCTGATTTTTTTTCATGGTCCAAACACGTGGAAATTCTTTTTGATAATGGATGGCAATGAAGTTCAATTCCATGATCTTTGGCTTGCTCTGATACCATATTGAAGTGTGTGACCATCTGAACTAAAAGCTTAAGCTGTTAGATATAACACACTTTTAATATTTGATTATATTCTCAACATATATATACCCCGTTAAATAAGAAGCGTGGGATCAATATCCTAACGTCTTACCCACAAGTAATATAATGCAAGTAAGAGACAAGTAGTACACCTGCTAAATCAGATATTTTAAATATCAAGAATGCTGAATAAGCATGCTCAATATCAACAATAGTTAATAAACATGCTTAATTATCATCAACTGCTAAATACTACTAAATAACTATGTTGAATATCAATAACGTAACTGTTAAAAGTATCATGACACAAAATATACAATGTTAAAGGCCTTGTGGCCAAATACCAGATACTTAAAATAATTATCTAGCTCTTACTTGGCTCGCACATGACTAGAGAATATAAATGCATAAAGAAACTCATATAACATTCTTTTAATGAAAATTAAGTCAAACAAGAAGCTACAATCTTCACTTACCTCCCAATCAAATTTGACCTAAAGCGGTATCCTAAATCCTTGTGAGTTTTCTTGCTCAAAGACTCACAATCTATGCAAATATATGCATGTCAGAGTTAATAATATGTATTAGATTGGGTCCCACATTTTCACAACATTCCAAGGTCAAAGTCAACTCAAAAGTCCACCCTCACGTCAATGGTCTAAACTCCCCAAAAATTTCATAATCAGGTTACCCATTAGGTAGGATTCTAAGTCAATTATCAAAATCCAATTTTGACTTAGATTACAAGTCCAATTGCTCAATTTTTTTCTTTTTAATTCTAGGTCTATGTTTTCCAATTTTGACTTAGATTACTAGTCCAATTGCTCAATTTTTTCTTTTTAATTCTAGGTCTATGTTTTCCAATTTAGATTATTAAAACTCATTTTTTCATTGTTCAAATTACTCCACCTTGTTTGATCCCTAAAACCTAAGATAATGGTCTGCCGAAATTGTGAATCTAATATTTATACATGGCAACCCTTTAGAATGATCACGCTATGACACCACGTTCAAAGTTCAGTTGTGATCCTGACTCAGCGCAATTGTGGTTCTTCTTCGCGATTGCGAAGGCCAACTTGGTGGCAGGCATCGCGATCTTGTCTGACCATGTGATAGCGCTAAAGGTTGGCTCACCTTTTTTTGTGATCGCAGGCCTAGACCACAATTGCATGGTGCACCAGAAAAATCTACAACTGCAATTCAAGGTTCAATGGTGCCAAAAATCAGCTGAGCCACTCAAATCCTAACCCAAATCATGCCAACAAATCCCAAATAGTATTGTTGACTTATACGAAATCTCAAAACATGTTTTGGACTACAAATGTTCAATAAAAGGGGTTAGGTGGTTACATTCTCCCCATTTAAATTAACGTTCATTCTCGAATGGGGGTAGAAATGTAGTTGAGGAGTCAAATAACTATGGGTATCTTTCTTGAATGTCCTACTTCGCATCCCAAGTCGATTTTCATTCGAATGGTTCCGTAACAACATTTTGACTAATGAAATACTCTTCGACCCCAAATAGTGGACATGTTTATCAAAAGTAGATATCAGTATCCCCTCATATGCTAAATTCTAATCTAACTCAATGGTATTATACAAGATAACACTACTTGGGTCTCGAAAATGCTTTTGAAGCATGGAAAAATGAAAAACTAGAAAAACCACATATAAAGCATGTGGTAAGGCTAATCTGTAGGCCATGGCTCCAAACCTTAGCAGGATTTCAAACAGACCACTTTACTCAAGCTCAAATTCCCTTCTTACCGAATCACATGACTCATTTGACAAGAAAAACATTCAATAAGATTGACTTACTAAAGAAATTTTTTGCTTGTTTTATATTGTTCTAAGCCATTTTCTGATCAATCTTGACCTTGTTTAGGTCTGTTGTACCAATTTCGGACCTAAAAGCTTTCTCTCATTGGGTTCAAACCGACCAATTGGAAAATGCCACCGCCTATCATATAAAGCCTAAAACGAGGTAATCTGAAAGCTTGATTGATAACAATTTTAATAAGCTTACTCCGCCAAAAGGTAACTAATCATCCCAATGACCACATGCTCTCGACATATGCTCCAAGATTTGAATGGCCCGCTTAGATGGATCTGTTGGATATAATTACAGTACGGAAAGTAAATAATTATTACAAGTGTTCGAAAGGATAAACAAATAACCAATATTATAATTGGCGCAAGCTTGTTGAGTCTTGAATGTTGATAACCTGAAATCAAGAAACACTAAATCTGAATTGTTACAACTGTGGCTGAGTCGAGAGATGACTCTCTGTCTTTAAGACAAAATTGCCCTGTATATATGCTTTTACGTTAGCGGGCAATAGTCTCCCAAGATAAAACAACAACTAATCAACATTACAAAGTAAATAGATTGATTCTGACGACGAAAACAAACACGAAACAACTTGCTGAAGAATGGAAAATTTAGAGGAAAAAGAAGGAAGGGTTTCTGTTTTATGCTTTTTACAGGTTTTCTCCATTGTTTCTGCTCTCTTTTTAATCCTTTCTCTCTACATCAAATCTGTTTTAGGCAATATATAGTGTTTAAGAGGAGGAAAGGTGATTAAGAGGTGTATTCATGGCCAAAAACGTTTTGTAGTAAATGCAAATATAAGAAGAAGCCCATGACCCGAGACTCGAGACTCGAGCCTGGACCGGACGGGCGGCGGCGACGCGCGTGTAGGGCTAGCCTCAAACCCAAGCACACCTAGGTCCTCTTTCCTTCAAACACATGGGTTACCCCTTGGGGTCCCAAACCCTTATCAATTTTTGAGGCTTATAAAGAGAATAATTCTTCCTTTTCCCACCGATGTGGTAGATTTGTCCCACACCATATTTCCATGCCTCAAACACTTTACTTCATGGACCAATATCTCTTTCATTTCTTAACGAAATTTGACGATCCTTGGCCCTACGGTCATCTACTCACTTAATAGATTATGCACGTATGAAGAGACTAGGCCTCCAACATGCGGAACCCTAGTATTTAAGTCATTAAATATGGATGGACGCAACCTCCCCACCAAAGGAAAATTTCCAACAATCCCTTCTTGAAAGAGATTTTGGTGCACACACAAGGTGCCTACTTTCAACAATCTTTCAACGAAAAGATATTGCATCAGGAGAGGTAGCTTCCGCTTTGAACCTTCCCTAGTTGAGAATACCACCGGTCTTACTTACTTCGCGGTGAACGTGATGTCTTGAACTGTTAGTGTTTAGTGTAAGCCAAGACAATGATACCAACACAATAACTCCCATTATCCAATTTTTTCTTATTGTTCTGTCCGTTGTGGCCGTGGACACACTTGGATTCTTAAGTGCGTTCATTTGAGGCGGCCTGTCCTCGCACTTAAATAGGTGATATCCTACAAGGTATCCCGCTATACCCCACTTCACAAGTGTTAGGAATCATTAAAAGTTTTCCCAACCTTAACCTCAACCGTTTGAGGATCGTTAAAAGTTTGAAAGCTTAACCTTTACCCACCATGCAGGTAGCACTTTAATGTATATCGCGGGAAAAGCTTTGGATTCATGTTTCCTTACAGAAATCATCATCCGAAGTGCTCTTGCTTCCACCGAAGCGCTCCACTGAACCTTTTGCCACTTAGTTTTCCCATTGAACCAAATTCTTGGGATCTCCAGTCAGTATGGTTGTTTACCACCACAAAGGTTCGTATTGTTTGGGTTTTAAGCCTATTCCCCTAGACAGGCAGAATTCTTGATCTTTGGGTAGTGCCTTAGTTAAAGGGTCAACTATATCCTTTGATTAGTAATCAAGGAAGTGACACCCGTGATGATCAACTGCCATACGGTCTTATGTCTCCGACAGATATGTCGAGACACTGTCATCCGTGACCTTCTTGAAGTCGACTGGCTAGCCACAATGTCTAACTGCCGAAGGCACAGGTTTCTCCCAATAAGGGACGTCCTCTAATGAGTCGTGAAGTTACTCAACTTCTTCTCATGCTTTGTTTAAAGTGATAAACTCTGATTCATCATGAATCGGCCGATGCAAGTTTGATAGAGGATTTTCCAAGACCCACCATACACATCCACTTGTGGCTTTGGTGTTCTTCAAGTCCGATGTCCAGTTTGCATCACTATGTTCTCCCAGAACCGCTGGACATCCAAAATACCATAACCCGTAGATAAGCGAATATTTCAGATATCGTCATATCCGACTTAACGCCTTCTACCGATCATTTTTAGAATCACGAGTGAACCTTAGTTCAACTGATCTACTTTGTAAGCCGATACTAGGTCGATTGTAGTTGTAAAATACATTGAACTATCTGTGACCTGCGAATATCGCTCCTGGTATATGGATGCACCATGATTCCAATCAATTCTGTGATTCATATCCATTGATGGCTTCAACAAGACTGTCAACTACCTCACAAATGAGTTTGGAATTAGACTAGTCAGTTAGATGTCTTAGAAATTCCAATTCCTAAGATGTCATTTGTGATACCCATATTTTTCATATCAAGACTTTTGTGTCAATATGACTTCTTCCACTTTCAGACTGTTGGTTTTCCAACTGTTGGTTTTCTAGTTTCAGAGTCAATGTTTCTATTGTCAGATTCATTATTTCTGTTTCACCTGAAACTTCCAGGACCAAAATGTTAAACATTTCAGGGACCAAAATGAAAGTTCAAGAAGAAGCCCAACAGTCCAACAAACCAACTCTGATCCTCCCCTTTCAACTCTTCGGTTAGGAAGGCTGTCTCAACATCCATGTCGCGCAAGACTGCAATGACCCTGGATGTTAAGCTATTCACAGGGGAGCATATGTCCAAGTAGTCGAGGCCTTATACAATAGATCCATATATTTTGTACTCAATTTGAGTATCCATTTTTACAACCCAAAGGTTCTTTTCCCGGATGAAGGTCAACCATTACACAAGTATGGTTCTATCTAATGAAATCTATTTATCTCTCTGCAGCTTCTTTCCAAAGCAGCGCTTATGGAGATGACAATTCTTTGTTAATTGTCCATGGTTCGTTCTCAACCATACAAGTTAGAAGGCCTAAAATAAGTTTTTGTCCCCTCTTTGCTCCGTCTCGGTTCAACATCTAGAATCCTTGAGTTCTGTAGATTTGGAACATTAAGTTCCGGATAGTCAGCAACTTCTGAGTCCTGTAGCTCTGGAACGTCTGATTCCAGACAATCAGGCACTCGCGGGTTCTTGTTAACCTCGAGCAATTACTTATTTTTCCTTCTCAAGGAAAGTTATCTTCAAAGAATTCAACATTCTTTGATACCAAGAGGCGATAAGCATTACTGTTATTTGCAGATCCAGTGGATATGCAATTTACAGTCTTAGGTCCAACTTGACCTGCTTCGGTATTCCAACCTCTACTAAGCCACCCCACATCCCAACATTTGTAGGTGAGATCCTTTCCATGTTTCACACAGAGGGTTACCCTTATCCTTATGCAGAGTTCTGTTGAGAGTCGCATTAGCGGTAAGGATCGCCTTGCCCCACATATTTTGGGCGTATGACTTTGTGCTTGGCTAACACCGTTAGACTGAGGTGAGTAATGATCAGTTTTTTTGATCAACAATGCTTGACATTCTCCCTCTCTATCACTACGAATTCCTCAATCCGTAGGCTTAGTTGATTTTCAACTTCTGCTTTGTAGCGCTTATCCACTTCAACAGCTTCATCTTTGCTTTTCAACAAACAAATGATGCAATACGTTGTACCATCATCAATGAAGGTCACAAAGTACTCGTCCCCCCCTCTATTTTGTATAAACTTCAAATCACTCATGTAGGTGTGACTAATTTCTAGAGGAGCGGTGCTTCTTTCGCTATTCCTTTGACAGAATGTAAAGGTGATTTTTCCTCTTCGCCTACCTCACATTCATTTTGAGGATTTCTGTCGACAGAAGGCAACAATCTCAACTTCGTTAGCTTTTAAATGACTTTCTATTTAATGTGTCTTAATCTATGATGGCATAAATGCACAGATTATAAATATCATTCATTTGGCTACAAACATACTGTACCACTCTTAGGTATTACATACATGTTGGACTAGTCTCAAACCAGCTTGACCAACAACGTCCCTGAAACCAAGTTTGGAACATGTATCACCTCCTTTTATAGTGATCCCATTCCCTAAAGTCCTTTTAAGGACAATCAGTCCAACCCCTTCTACTTTAAAGGTGGCGTTGCTTCACATGAACAACCTCTTGCCCGTGGTTAGGGCATAACCGGATCATATGTGATCTGGATACTCTGGCCCACTCCAATTGCTTTGGCAAACTGAGTGTCCAATACTTTTCTGCCTTTCTTTTGGCCTTTAGATCTTTTAAAACCTGGAAATTCTGGCCCACTCCAGTCGCCTGTAGGCTTTTTACGACTGAGTGTCCAATATCATCCTATCAAATGAATTCTGGCCCACTCCAGTCGCCCGTAGGCTTTGTACGACTGAGTATCCAATATCATCCTATTAAATGAATTCTGGCTCACTCCAGTCGCCCGTAGGTTTTGTACGACTGAGTGTCCAATATCATTCTATCAAATGAAGTATCGTCTATCAAATAGTGTGACAAGTTCAACGTCTTAAGATAAGCCATTATCTTTTAGTCTTCTTCCTTTGAGATTGGTGCCCAGACAATTCCTGGCGCTTGCTTAGGAGTGGTAACAGTTTTCGCACAGTTAGTGGATCTTTCTCCCTCGTATGTGCGAACATACTTTACATATTTTTAGTAATTACACCCAAAAGAACGGATCTTTTAAGTTTTGTTTACAATAAAACCAATCTTTAAACGGAAAGGAAGGTGAGATTAAACTTCTGAATTTTAAAACATAAGCTATATAATTTTTGTAGAAAATATTTTCATATTCCCAGCCTTCATTAAGTCCTTTTAATCAGACACCAATTAATCTCATTTTTGACAAGGAAGAAAAATAACTTATCCCAATTTTGGATTCTGGCCCACTTAAATCACTTCGTCGGACTAAGTGTTCATTTCCTCCTTACCATAATTTGGATCCTTTGTCTGGGACAGATATAGGCCTTCTGCTACAAGATAGAACAACATCTTCAGCCTTCTCCTCTTGTCCCAGTTAACATCCTCAGCTTCTCGTGGGTGCTTTTTTCCACCACTCTCGAGAGCGGTGACAACATCAACACCTTGACCGTCAACAACATGATCAGCATAAGCGCTCTGAACCTCAGCATCAGAACCATTGTCTAGTTTGTTGGCAGAAACAATGTTACTGTCAACAAAACTGTTAATGGAATTGTCTTCAACCTGAACACCACAACCAAAGCCAGATTAACACTAATACAATCTTGTCTTAAAATTGTTGGAGTTAAAGCAATACAGGATTAGTAAATAACTATTATAAGTGCTTCGAAAGGATAAACCATAAAGATTACAATAGCAACAAGCTTGTAGTAAATAAGAATTGTGACAACAACAAGCTTTTTGAGTTCTTGAATCAGTCTCAATCTTTATACCAATTTACAGAAAGCTCTTTGAATCTTGATAACCTGAAATCAAGAGACACTAGCGGGCAATAGTCTCCTAAGATAAAATAACAAACTATCATTTGTGCAAAGCAAACACAAGTGATTCTAGCGAAGAAAACAAATAACAAAAGATTGCTAAGATGAGAGGATTTGCAACAAGAATTTCAGAATTGTTGTTTTTGAAAAGTGTGTAGAATTGAGCCAAAGGCCTCAACTTATAGTAGTGTAAGAATGATCTCTTCAAGTGCCAAGTAACGACAATGAATCTCCCATGTAATGACAATGAATTGCCCAAGTAATGACACCCATTTAATAGCCCAAATAATGGCTAATTAAAATTGGAATGAATGCCATTGAGGGCAGCCCAAAAGTCTCCAAAACAGATTTTTGTTTAAGACTTTCTGCCAGGGAAGTGCCCCGGCACAGCGGCCCTTTCTGACCCGTACCATCTTACACTTTGCACAATTCTTCCTTCGTTTATCGACGTGGAACACTTGTTATTTAGTGAATAACCGTCCATTATTTTATGTCTCAAACATTTACTTACGTACCAATATCTCTTTCACTAACGAAATTTATGATATTTGGCACTACGAGTGCACATGTGTGGAAAAATGACGTTTCCGACGTGCGGGGCCCCAATTGTTCGAGTCATAAATAATAGGATAAACTTAATTCCACATTAGTAAATTTCCAACACTTGATTATTGTATCTCTTATAATTAGTGGTAGATTCTTTCTTAAGATTTAATCATGCATGAAAGGAGGTTTATTTTACTTTTACACAAGTCATACCTTAATTCATGCAATTTCAAGATTTGAAGTTTATAAATTTTAAATTTTAGCCCTTTGAAGTTATTGAGTTATATATTTATAATTTGAATGTATTATATAGATTTTAATGTTAAATATAAAACTTGGACCAAAATTACTGAATTTTGTTGAGCCTTAAATGGTACATCCGCCCTTGATTGATGATTAGCTAGATTGACATCTTGGGCATGCAAAGGAAAGAAAAGAAATCTCCTTTTATTATGAGTTTTGTAAATTTTTTTATGCTTAATAATTGAAAATCCCATATCTTAGACATTGGATTAATGATTGCGATATTAGTCAAGAAGTTACCGTCGGAAACGGAAAGTTTCTTTAAAATCCTTTTTCTTAACCATCTTTGCTTAAAAGTGCATTTGTATCCAATTAACTTTGATTCTAATTAATCTTTGATAAAACCATCTTGGTGAAAGAATTAATTAACTAAATAAAGGAATTTCTCATCGAAGTAATTAAAGATACCTCGAGGAATCTACCTGAAAAAGCAAGATTTAAGGATATTTGATTATCGAGAAACAATGGCGGAGTCAGAATTATAACTAAGACCATTCAAAATAAGAAGTAAAACATACAAAAAATCAAGGAGATTCAACGTCTATTATATATACATAAAAGATAATATTAACATTGTATATACAATGTAATTTTTCGCCTAAGGGGTTCGGATGAACCCCCTTATCCCTACCTGGCTCCGCCCATGCCAAGAAATATCCTTTAATTTAATCCTAATAATTGATGCGCAGAATATAAAGACACAACTTTTATTTGTCTAGATGAGTTATTCTACACGCATGAAAAATTGTCCTTAAGATTACTTATACTAAAAGGACCTAAAATTTGGCTACTTCCTCAATCAAACCGGAGGGTCATGACGGGCACCCAGACCTTACTTTCCGCGTACCACTAATCATGTATTTAACATATAACCATAATTTCTCATGGCCCACAAGGGCCGCCACGAGATACCCTGTTGACATAATATTACGCCCCTACCGACCAACAAATCAAGGTAGGGATGGTTCTTTTCATAGTTTTTAAGCTACCTGAGGTGTAAGCAATCATCTTGACTGTTTGTATCATAAACAAACCAAACCAACACGCGAGGCATCATAATACACTATATAACCGCCCTCTGGTAGGTAAGATCAAAATTAGTGGTGTAGTTAAAGCGGTCATGAGTTGCTAAAAAATCAACTCACATTTCTTAGACCATCACCGTTTAGTTAATAGAGTTGCTAAGGTCGAATAAGCTTGCTACAAAACGCATGTAGTAACCCGCTAAGACAAGAAAACTACATATATTCATAGGTGTAGTAGGCTAAGACACTGTTGAACTGCTTCTATCTTCCTTAGGTCATACCTTAATGTCATACTTAGAAACCACGTAACCCAATAAAACCATCTTCTCAAGCCAAAGCACACACCTTGAGAGTTTAGCATAAATCTTGTATTATCAACGTTCCTCTAACATTGCCTCAAATGATACTCATGCTTCGCTTGGCTGGTGAACTAGGATATCATCAATGAACATAATGATACATGTGTTAAGAAGGGTTACAACACTAGGTTCATAAAATCCATAAATGTTGTTGGGGTGCTCACAAGCCCGAAAGACATAATTAAAAACTCATAATAGCCATACCTTGTCTGAAAAGTTGTCTTAGAGATATTGTCACGACCTAAATTACCCCTTAGTCGTGATGATACTCGACTATCCCTAAGCCAGACAAATCAAATATTCATTACCCAAATCAAACTGCGCGAAAGCAAATAATCAATTCTAACATACTGAATTATTATAAACATAACTAAAATATATGTGGTCATCACTTCATACTTGAAATATTAACATACAAAAATGACTTGCTTAAGAATCTGGAATATAAATGATAGAGGTTTCAAACATGTATGTAGATGTTTCTACCTGGATGTTTCAAACATTTTGTGAGATGTTTCGAATATCAATATGAGATGTTTCAAACTGGGAAGGGTGGTATCCTGTTTCATGAGAAATCTGAAACATCCTATGAGATATTTTAAACTGAGAAGAGAAGTTTCATGTCCTCTATTTCCTGAGAAATCTAAAATATCTTGTGAGATGTTCAAACATCCTATAAGATGTTTGATTGGAAGTGCAACTTACATGTCCCTCGGAAGTACGCTATGATCTATATGAAATCTAAATTTCTCCACAAGATATATGACAACCCTCATATCCTTATATTTTATTTATTGAAAACGAACATTGAATTCATTCCTCATGTATGCTCATGCTGCAGAATAATAACATCCAAGGAAATCTCCACAATGAAATTTTATGCTGATTTTTCAACAAGGTGCCTCATGCAAAATTCGTGATGAGCCTCAGTGTAATGCTTTGAAATTCCTTTTTCTATGCTCTTGTTCATATCATAGATCATTGTATGAAAATATGTTGATCAACTGTTAAACAAAATAGTGTGAGGCATCAATTCGTAGTCTACTACACAAAATACCACAGGAAAAATTCTATTCGTTGTATCTTGTTTCTTGGCAGATAACAACACTCTGCCATACTTTTTCAATTAAAATGTCCCATCGATGGCTAAGACTTTTCTCATATACACAAACCCCTCAATGCAAGCTCCATAAGCTACAAAGAAGTACTTGAACCTACCATACCTATCAAGTTCAATATTATCTTACCTCCTTCATTTGTCATCTTGAGCACACAACAATTCACATATAAAATTGCATACCCATAGTTAACATGTCAACGGCTAAGACTTTTCTCATATACACAAACCCCTCAATGCAAGCTCCATAAGCTACAAAGAAGTACTTGAACCTACCATACCTATCAAGTTCAATATTATCTTACTTCCTTCATTTGTCATCTTGAGCACACAACAATTCACATATAAAATTGCATACCCATAGTTAACCTGTCAATGACTAAGACTTTTCTCATATACACAAACCCTTCAATGCAAGCTCCATAAGCTACAAAGAAGTACTTGAACCTACCACACCTATCAAGTTCAATATTATCTTACCTCCTTCATTTGTCATCTTGAGCACACAACAATTCACATATAAAATTGCATACCCATAGTTAACCTTACAACCCAAATCTACATGAGCGGTTCCCCTAATTTCTTTGGTAGATGGACTCTTGCTCTCTTGAAAATTATTTTTCATGTATTCACCAATGACGTTTGTTGAGGCATGTGGATGATGTCCTGTAATTCATTTGTCATCTTGAGCACACAACAATTAACATATAAAATTGCATACCCATAGTTAACCTTACAATCCAAATCTACACGAGCGGTTCCCCTAATTTCTTTGGTAGATGGACTCTTGCTCTCTTGAAAATTATTTTTCATGTATTCACCAATGACGTTTGTTGAGGCATGTGGATGATGTCCTGTAAGATGTTGTACCCCGCATGTGCACTCGTTATTGTACCTAGTGATATGAAACCTTTCAAAAGTTTTATATTTCATGGTTTAGAACTACCATTTATAATTATTGTCTACATATTCATAGTACATAAGTTTCATATTCATCACAGATTTGAAACAAAAAGATTTCCACACGGCAACAAGCTTAACACTAACAACTAAGTCATGTTTGTCCTTAAAACTTAACCCCTATAATTGTGATTGCCATGTGTTGATTGTTGCATGTTAAAACTAGTTTACAACTTATGGCTCTTTTCCCTGGTTTGTAGATGGTTCAGTGTTGCCACATAATTTTAAGGATTTTTTTAGAAGGTAACTGTCGTATGTATAGACTAAACCAGCACATAGGTTATGCTAAAAACCATATTTACATCAGGCAAAAGTAAAACACTGATCCAACATTCTAACAAGATCCTAGAATATATATGATGGACTCAGTATCCTCTGGATAAATCAAAAAAAGTCTGATGCAATTTAGTTTGATCTTTTGTCTGTTGTTGTCTTCAAAACACTTTGAATTCCTTTCTTTCCAAATTGTCCACTAGATATAGGCTGGAACAATCCTCTATCTATCTCTGTCTGCAGTTCCTACTCCAGCCTCTTCCCAGCTATATAGTACATGAGTAATCTTACCCACAAGCCAAGCCCCTAAGGTTGACAAAAATCCTCCAAAGCTGGACTGTTATCTTGCATTATAAAAAAAGACGGCTGACTGTTTCAGCCTCTTCATACATAATAGATAGCATCTGGAACAAAGACTCCAAAGCTGGACTGTTATCTTGCATTATAAAAAAAGACGGCTGATTGTTTCAGCCTCTTCATACATAATAGATAGCATCTAGAACAAAGATAGAACTTCCTCTTTTAAAGATTTTCTCGAGTCAAAACAGCTTCCCATGCCAACAACCAAGTGAAACATGCTACTTTGTAAGGAATTTTCACTTTCCAAATATGCTTCCAAGGCTAATGTTGCACTTGTTGATTACCTTGATTCAAGAATTTATATGTTGGATTCACTTTAAATATGCCTTTTTGTCTTCTTTACACTATAGTTTATCTACTCCTTTGTGAGTGCGTTTGAACTCTTCCAATTTTCTAAAGAATTCAGTTAATTTGTCAATTTTCTAATCATTAAAGTTCCTCCTAAACTGAGTGTTCCATCCTTGAAGAGTCCATGTTTCAGCTACAGTCTTTTGTTGATGTACAACCAGCCCATAAATGTCATGAAATAGGTTCTTTAAACTTCTAATTCCCAATCGTTTATCATCCCACAAGGATGTTTTATCTCCCTTGTTTACCTTTGCAGTTGTATGATTCCTCAAAAAAGGCCATAATGCTTTTATGGATCTCCACAAACTAACTCCATAAGGAAAAAATTTCTAGATGAAATTTCTTCTTGTCCTGATTCCTTGCCACAAAAAGTCCCTCCCAATCTTGTCAAGCCTTTGGATGATCTCCACTGGAATGGAAAATATAGACATCATGTAAATTGGCAGTGCATCCAACACAGAGTTAATAAGAGTGACTCTGCCTCCTAGAGAAATGTATTGTGATTTTCATCTAGTTAACTTCTTTTCAAACTTTTCAATCATAGAATTCCAAATACTCATGGACTTTGATTTAGCACCTAAGGGCATTTCCAGGTAAGTGGCAGGAAAATATCCAACTTCTTCACCTAAAATCCCATTAAACTCCTCCATATTAGGTACTACATTGATGGGATACACATGACTCTTTCTCCAATTAATGTGTAAGCCACAAACTCCCAGGATTAATCTAAATATCTTTAGATGATCTTCATCAACAACACAAAAATTAAGGTAGCATCACAAAAAATTAAGGTATCATCTGCATATTAGAGATGTGTGACTTCCATATTGGCAATTGAGTTTGAATTTGTGTCTACCTCAAAACCTCTGATCCATTCATTGTTTCTTGCCACCTTAATCATATTGTTTAGGCCCTCCATGACTAGAATGAACAGGAAAGGAGATAGAGGGTCACCTTGCCTCAATCCTCTTTGAGCTGAGAAAAAAACCTTCAGGTGAACCATTAATTAGGATGGAAAACTTGACAGTTGAGATGCAAAATTTGATCCACTTTATCCATTTTCCTCCAAAGCCAATACATGACAATGTGTTCTATAGGAAATCCCAATTGACATGATCATATGCTTTTTCAATATCTAATTTGCAAAGAATCCCCGACTTTTCTTATTTGATTCTGGAATCCACAACTTCATTAGCAATTAAAACAACATCCATTATTTGTCTGTCTTTAATGAAAGCCATCGGTTGAACATCCACCAACTTGCCTATAACTCCTTTCGGTCTTTCTGTTAACAATTTGGATATCAACTTGTATACACTGCCTATAAGGTTGATAAGTGTAAAATCCAACTCTTTAGCTCCAGTTTTCTTTGGAATCAAGCTATGTAAGTTGCATTATAATTTTTCTCAAAAACACTATGAGAGTGGAAGTTTTTGAAAGTTTCCATAATGTCTTGCTTCAAAACATCCCAACATTTAATGAGAAAACCCATTGCGTAGCCATCTAGACCAGGAGCTTTGTCCATGACACACCTTCAAACAAGAAAACACCCATTGTTCACCAAAATCCTCTAGTAAAGCTGCTTTTTCCTCTTCAATGATGATAGGGAAATTGATCAGTTTGCAAGTTGGCCTCCAACAGTAGTATCTGAATAAAATTTCTGATAAAAATCAACAATTTCCTCCTTGATTCTTACTGGATCTTCCACAGCTTCATCTTAAATCACAAGTTGATCAATCTTGTTGCTCCTTTTGTGTGCATTGGCTACCTTATAAAAAAAGCTGGTGTTCTTGTCTTCTTCTTTGAGCCATCATATTTTTTCAAGACTGATTCCTCTTCTGATAACACATGTTCTCCTGATTGCATCAAATGTAGCAAGTTGACTCAAAAGATGAGCCTTTTGTATTTCCAGATTTCCTTGGTAAGTTCTACTTTAGTCTTTTAGCTTGCCTTTGAGAGCTTTGAGTTTACAAGATAAAATATAACCAAGTTTGCATGTGAAGATGAAGGAATTCCACCATTCTCTTATTTTTTCCATAAATCCTTCAGTGTTCAACCACTAGTTAACAAATTTGAAATAAGACTTGTTATGTTTCCAAATTCCACATTGTAGATAGGGAAGTGATCAGACTCCAACCTCTGTAAAAGAGATTGCTTGATGTTCATGAACTTATCATCCCACTCTTGAGAAATTTTCCCATCTATTCTTGAAGCAGACCTGTAGCTCTCTCCCTTGAGCCAAGTGAAACATCCGTCTTCCATCTGAAGATCCAAAAGCTTTATGCCTTCTATGAAATCTAAAAATTCCTCCATAGCTGGGATTCTTCTTCTATGATTTCTTTTTTTCATAAGGAAATCTAGTGACATTGAAATCACCACATATAGCCCATGGGCCTTCAAACATACCCCTAATAGCTCCTAGTTCTTCCCACACATGTACCATCTCATACCTATAATTTGGAGCATATACTCCAGTTATATGGCATTCGAACATCTGCAAGTATATGCTCCAATTTCCAAAATTTCCCCTTTCCAAGCTCTACTGTCCCACAATAATAATATTCTTCATCTAGTGCCACTAGCTTGTAAACATGCAAATTTTACCCATCTACCCATAGGTCTTTAATAATCTCTGCATTCCAGTTGTATATTAAACTCTTCACGATTCTTCTCTTATACCCATTGTTCAATTCCCTCACATTTCAAGAAGTCAATTTGACCTTCATTGTACAAGGTTTCCTTCTTTCTCCTTAGCATTCTTCCCATTACTTTTAAACTTTACATCAAAAGAAACAAGCCCTTGAGTTTATGTGTTCCTTTGAATATTGTTTTTTTTGTGATAGCCTTACTCTCCATCTTTCTTGCCTGTCTACAGCTATCAATTTGCATTAATAATTCTCTTGTTTCCTCCTCATGCCCTTGAAAATCAACCCCGAAAATTTTCCCCAATTTGATCATGTTTTGTTGCACCCACGCTGATGTTGCCCTCTTCTTTTCTTGCATTGGACTTGTGTCTCGTTGAATTGGTTCCGCATCTTCCACCACCCATTCTTCAATCTCTGTATCTCTTTGCCTGAGCATTGTGATCACTTGCTATTTTTATTTTTGTGAATCATTCTTTGAATTGACACCAACGATAGAAACCACTATGTTCTCAGTGGTTTCCTTCCTTTGCATGTCTTCATAAAACACTTCTGAAGCTTCTCCCTCATAATTTACTGTTTCTTCATGGATCGCGATCTCCATATCTGCAGAAATCACCTTGCGTCTTGACGTTCCCAGTTGTTTCCACCACAATTTCAAATTTATTCTCCCATTGTGGGAAAGTACTGTATTGTGGTCTGGGCACAAAATCAAAATCCATCGAGCAAAGTTTCAATTGTCAACATAGTTTTTCCATAATTGAATTGAGTCTGGGCCCAATATTTCCTAAGGCCTGAATCCTCCTTTTGTGTTGGGGCTTGTTGTTATATTAGTCTCAGAGACTCCAGCTATTACAGTGTGTCTCTCACATGACATTTTAAAAATTTGCTCCCGCTGTCGATGTGCCCACGTGCCAAAAATCCTGTATTGGCGTTAAATCTGTTGATAAAGTACTGGGTATCTCAAAAGTAGATACGCTACCTCTATTATCCAGTGGACTTAGGGTTTCCTCTTCTCCCGTCGTCTTCTTTCTTCTGACGGTTTCTGAATTTTCGCACCAAATCGACAGTTTGAAGATAAAACCTCTCCACCTCTCTTGGGACTTCTACTCCATCGCCTTTTACTTTGATTCGTCCCATATGAATATGGTTTTTGAGAATAGTTTCCTACTCTGTTTCGATCCACCCACCGCACGTATCTCTGATCTGCTTGAAGGTGGTTTGCGACCACAAATTCAAAGGCAAACCATAAATACGAATCCATACCCAACATTTTGCCTCACCTTCCGGACAACAACCAGCAATAGGTGACCACTAATCCAATGTCAGTTTGGATTTCTTCCATCTCCATTCTCTTTTGACTCAAAAAAATGTTCTACCCTCTTTCTGGATGGAAGCTCGAATAGAAATTGAGAATCATTCATTACATAAATTGACTCCATCGGAAGAGTTCCAGACACTGCATACCCATCTCCAGATGTCATTCAGAGTTAGAATTTCTTAGTTTTGGTCCAAGAACTTTCCTACAATGCATCTGCCGAGCATGTTATTTGCTGAGACCATTGAACTACCTAGGACAATGATTCTGGAGTTGGTGGTCTGAGATGTCAATACTTTTGTTGCTTCTATTTTCCATTTGTTACTGTTGGAAATTTACTAATTGTGGAATTAAGTATATCCCATTATTTATGACTTAAATAATTGGGGACCCGCACGTCGGAAATGTCATTTCCACACACGTGCACACGTAGTGCCAAGTATTGCAAATTTCATTAGTGAAAGAGATATTGGTACGTATGTAATGCATTTGAGACATAGAATTCTGGACGGTTATTTGCCAAATAACAAAGTATTCTATGTTGGTAAACGAAGGAAGAAGTGTAAGATGAAACGAGTCGGATTTCACCGCGGAGCCGAGGAGGGCCGCAGTGCCTCCCAGGCAGCGCCGCGGCACTAATTGGTTGGCCAGTCACTGGAGCCGCGCCGCTAATTCACAGAGCCGCAGCGCTTCGGAGGCAAAATGCTGTGACGGGAAGTTGGAAAGTTTGACCTTTGGGCAGGTTTTGGAGCATTGATTCTCCATTACTTGGTACATGAATTCAACCATTACTTGGCTGAATGTAACCCCTCAATCAAGTGTCATTACATGGCTATTGAAGGCCATTAGTTGACTAGTTGAGGGGTCTTCTCCTTACACTATAAATTGAGGCCTTTGGTTCAATTGAAGAACACTACACACAACACTTAGAAAATACTCCAGAATTTTCTGAATTCATCTTCTTCCTCTCTAGCAAAGTTACTATACTCAAAGTTCTTCAAGATTAACACTTGAGTTTCCTTTGCTCAATTGTTAAGTTGTTATTGTATTTTGGGAGACTATTGCCCGACTACGTAAAAGGAGATATACGGGGCAATCTAGTCTTAAAGATAGAGTGTCATCACTCGACTCAGCATATCACACAAGCAATTTGTTAAGTTCTTGATTTCCAGTTTATTGTTATATTTAGTTTATCCTTTCTTACTATTGTAATAGTTACTTACTTCCCGTTTGCTGCAACAATTGTATCGCAACAATTTTAAGACAAGATTCTGTTGTAAGTACCTAGAAAGATGACTGGAAGAGATCAAACTGCTTCTGATTCTGTTGCTGCTGCTACTCAAGGCATTCCCTATGTGGATTTCACCATTAACGTCCTGAAAAGTTCTTGGGCTCAAACTTCAAGAGATGGCAACAAAAGATGCTATTATATCTGACTGTTATGGAAATGGCATGTTTCCTAACAGAAGATCCTCCACAAGCTGGAGATGAAATGGACCCTTCGCCTTCTGAAATGGATGAAGGGGGCCTAGGTATCCATGTCATTAATGACATGAAGATGGTTCTTGATGCATGGAGTCATAGTGATTTCATGTGTAAGAATTACATATTGAACTGCTTGTCAGACACTCTCTACACGGTGTATTGCACCATTGGCACCGCCAAAGAGTTGTGGGAAAAACTGCAAAAGAAGTACAACGCACAAGATGCAGATACTAAGAAATTCATCGTTGGAAAATTTCTGAAATTTCAAATGGTGGATAGTAAGACAGTGATGTCCTAAGTCCAGGAATTCCAAATGATTCTACATCACATGGATTTGAAAGGTATGAATCCAAATAAGCAGTTTTTGGTTGCATTACTGATTGAAAAGTTACCTCCTTCGTGGAATGAGTTTATGAGTTACTTAAAAACTCAAGACAAAGGAGATGACCTTTGAAGAACTTATTATCAAACTCCAAATTCAGGAAGATAATAAGAAGGCCTTACCTAGGGGTAAACAACCCGCTGAGGCAAAGGCAAATCTGGCTGAGGCCAAAGGGAACCTAAGCAAGAAGCGGAAGTTTCAGAAAGACGGCAAGACCCAAGCAGCGTAGAAGTTCAAAGGAAACTGTCACCACTGTGGGAAACCTGGTCACATGATCAAGGACTGCCGCAAGCTCAAGACTGAGCAACAAGAGAAGGCCAAGGCTAAGGGCAAGGCACACGTTAATGTCGTCAAAGACCAGTTTCTGGATGACATGATTGAGAAGTTCTCAGCGGTGGTGCTAGAAGCAAACCTTGTTGAGAATCCCATGCAATAGTGGATGGACACAAGTGCTACAAGACACATATGTTCCAACAGAGATGCCTTCTCCACTTTTACACCGGTTACAAACAAGAAGTTGTTCATGGACAACAACACTTCCTCTAACGTGCTGGGGGTAGGAAAGGTAGTCTTGAAGATGACTTCTGTAAAGAAGCTCACTCTAAAGGAAGTGATGCATGTTCCTGAGATTAGAAGAAATTTAATTTCAGGTCATTTATTGGTTAATGCTGGTTTTAGGCTAGTGTTTGAGTCCAATAAATTTGTAGTCACTAAGAATGGAACGTTTGTGGGAAGAGGATTCGTTTGTGAAGGCCCATTCAAAGTTAACACCATGTCTGTATTACGTACAAGCAATAAAATTGAAGCTTCTTCTTACTTGCTTGAGTCCTCTAATTTATGACATCATAGATTAGGACATATCAACTACAAGTCCATCCAAAGGTTGGTAAAGTTGGAGTTGTTGCCGTCTATCGACGTAAACCCTCAACATAAGTGTGAGGTGTGCGTAGAGGCAAAACTCACAAAGCTTCCTTTTCGATCCGTCGAAAGGAATACCGCTCCTCTAGAACTTATTCACACAGATATATGTGATTTGAAGTTTGCACAAACTAGGGGGAACAAGTACTTTGTGACATTCATTGCTACCTTTACTTGTTGAAAAGTAAGGATGAAGCCTTTGAAGAGTTCCGACGTTACAAAGCAGAAGTGGAGAACCAACTAAACATGCGGATTAAATCCATTCATAGCGATAGAGGGGGAGAATATGTAGCGCCATTTGAGAAATATTATGCCAAATCAGGCATTGTTCATCAAATGATGACTCCATACTCACCTCAATCGAACGGTGTGGCGGAACGTAAGAACCGCACATTGAAGGAAATGATGAATGCCTTCCTCATCAATTCCGGTCTTCCCCAAAACATGTGGGGAGAACCCGTCCTTACCGCTAATACGATTCTTAATAGAGTCCCACATAAGGGTAAGGAAAAAACTCCATATGAATTATGGAAAGGAAAGAAACCCACCTATAAATATTTAAAGGCGTGGGGTTGTCTGGCAAAGGTCGAAGTACCCAATCCAAAGCAAGTCAAGATTGTGCATAAGACTGTAGATTGCATATTCATTGGATATGCAAATAACAGTAGTGCTTATCGCTTCTTAGTGCATAAGTCAAATATTCCAGATATCCTCGGGGGTAGAATCATGGAATCAAGGAATGCACAATTCTTTGAACATACCTTTTCGAGAAAGGAAAAAGACATAACCTCTCGCAGACGAAGTTATGAACAAAGCTCTCAGGAATCGGGAGTCGTTGACAGCCCGGATCTCGATAGTTTAGATCTAATGGATCTCGAAGTGGCTGAATATCCGGAATCTAGTGTTCCAGATTCTCAGAACTTGGAGACTCCGGAGATTGAACTAAAGCGAAGTAAAAGGGCCAGGAAGGATAAATCCTTCGGTCTTGACTTTGTAGCTTATATGGTTGATGATGAATCAAGGACAATTGCTGAAGCATTGTCAACTCCAGAGGCACCGCTCTGGAAATAAGCTATTGAGAGTGAAATAGGCTCAATTCTACATAACCATACTTGGGAGTTAGTTAATCTTCCTCCGAGTTGTAAGTGGATACTCAAACGGAAGTATAAAGCAAATGGGTTTATAGATAAGTACAAGGCCAGGTTGGTAGTCAAGGGCTATCGGCAAAAGAAAGGCCTTGACTACTTTGACACGTACTCCCCGGTGTCTAGGATGACGTCCATACGAGTATTCATTGCGATCGCAGCGCTGCGTGACCTTGAGATACATCAAATGGCTGTCAAGACAGCCTTCCTAAATAGTGATTTGGAAGAAGAAATCTATATGGAACAACCGAGGGGTATGTGGTTCCAGGGCAAGAGAAGAAAGTCTGTCGGCTTGTGAAATCTCTGTACGGGCTGAAACAAGCCCCGAAGCAATGACATGAAAAATTTGACAGTACTCTACTATCGAAGGGTTTCACCATTAATGAGTGTGACAAATGTGTCTACATAAAAGGTAACTCTGACTCGTTCGTTATGATATGCATGTATGTAGATGACATGTTGATCACATGGAGCAGTCCTAGCATAATTCTAGAGACTAAGAACATGTTGAAACAATGATTCGACATGAAGGATATGGGTATCGCAGATGTCATCTTAGGGATAAAAATCTCTAAGACATCTGACGGACTGGTCTTATCTCAGTCTCACTACATCGAAGGTGTTTTGAGAAAGTTTGAGATGTTTGACAGTTCGCCTATAAAGTCACCAA
The DNA here is from genome assembly GCA_034509755.1 of Anisodus tanguticus. NCBI lineage: Eukaryota > Viridiplantae > Streptophyta > Magnoliopsida > Solanales > Solanaceae > Anisodus > Anisodus tanguticus. The sequence continues at coordinate 5,782,361 of CM067561.1, read as the reverse complement.
TGGATAGAAATCAAAAGCTTGATAAAAATCGTGGTGCACCCATATGTCAGGAGCAATATGCATAGGTGATTGGTAGTTTAATGTACATAACAAACTGCACCCGACCTGATTTTGCGTATGCAATCAATAAATTGGCTAGGTTTACCCGTAATCTGAGTAATGATCGCTGGAAGGCGTTGAATCGAGTACTACAATACCTGAAATACATGCTAACTTTACGGGTTGCATTATTCGAGATATCCAGCTGTACTAGAGGGGTACATTGATGCAAACTGCATATCTGACATAGAGAACACCAAGTCTACCAGTGGGTATGTATTTACAATTAGTGGTGGAGATGTGTCTTGGAAATCCTTTAAGCAAACTTGCATCGACCGATCCACGATGGAATCAGAGTTTATCGCTTTAGATAAAGCAAGAGAAGAAGCTGAGTGGCTTCATGACTTCTTAGAGGATGTTCCTTGTTGGAACAAACCCGTACCTTCTGTAATGATCCACTGCGACATGCAGTCGGCTCTAGGAAGGGCACATAATTCTATGTACAACGGCAAGTCTCGTCATATTCGACGGAGACATAAGACCGTTAGGCAGCTGATCACCACTGGTATAATATCCATTGATTACATAAAATCAAAGGATAACATAGCAGACCCACTGGCAAATGGCTTGGATCAAATGTTCTGCTTGTCTAGGGGAATGGGCTTAAAACCCAAAGTATAAGGACCAATACGGTGGTAACCCAACCTTACTGACTGAAGATCCCAGGAATTAGGTTCAATGGGAAAACTAAGCTGTAAAAGTTCAGTTGATTGCTTCGGTGGAATGATTTCTATGAAGAAACACCAAATCCAAAGTCGTTCCCGCGATAGACAATAAGTGCTATCTGTAGTGTGAGTGAATGTTAAGTTTCCAAAACCTTTAATGGTCCTCACCGATTGAGGTTAGGCTTGGGGAAACTTTAAATGGTTCCTAACACTTGTAAAGTGGGGTATAACAGGATACCTTGTAGGAGACCACCTATTTGAGTGCGAGGACATGCCACCTCAAATGAACGCACTTAAGAATCCAAGAAGTGTCCATGGCCACAATGGACAAAACATTACAAAGAACTGAGTAAGTGAAGTTGTGTTGGTACTGTTGACTTGGCTTACACTAAACACTGACAGTTCAAGATATCACGTTCATCGCGCAGTAAGTAAGTCCGATGGTAATCAACTATGGAAGGTTCAAAGCGTATGCTACCTATCCAGATGCAACATCGGTCCGTTGAAAGATTGCTGGAAAAGGTACCAAGTGTGTGCGTCAAAATCTCTTTCAAGAGGGGATTGTTGGAAATTTACTAATTGTGGAATTAAGTATATCCCATTATTTATGACTCAAAGAATTGGGGCCCCGCATATCGGAAACGTCGTTTCCATACACGTGCACACGTAATGCCAAGCATCGCAAATTTCATTAGTGAAAGAGATATTGGTACGTATGTAATACGTTTGAGACATAGAATTCTGGACGGTTATTGGCCAAATAAAAAAGTATTCCACGTTGGTAAACGAAGGAAGAAGTGTACGATGAAACGAGTCGAATTTCACCGCGGAGCCGTGGAGGGCCGCGGCGCTACACCGTCGGAGCTGCGGCACCTCCCAGGCAACGCCGCGATGCTAATTGGTTGGCCAGTCACTGGAGTTGCGACGCTAATTTACAGAGTCGCGACGCTTCGGAGGCAGAATCCTGCGACGGAAAGTTGGAAAGTTCTGACCTTTGGGCATTGATTCTCCATTACTTGGCACATGAATTCATCAAGTGCCATTACATGGCTATTGAAGGCCATTAGTTGGCTAGTTGAGGGGTCTTCTCCTTACACTATAAATTGAGGCCTTTGGCTCAATTGAAGAACACTACACACAACACTTAGAAAATACTCCAAAATTTTCTGAAGCAAAGTTACTATACTCAAAGTTCTTCAAGAGTAACACTTGAGTTTCCTTTCCTCAATTGTTAAGTTGTTGTTGTATCTTGGGAGACTATTGCCCGACAACGTAAAAGGATATATACGAGGCAATATTGTCTTAAAGATAGAGTGTCATCACTCGACTCAGCAAATCACACAAGCAGTTTGTTAAGTTCTTGATTTCTAGTTTATTGTAATATTTAGTTTATCCTTTCTTACTATTGTAATAGTTACTTACTTCCCGTTCGCTGTAACAATTGTATCCCAACAGTTACTTCTGATGGCTTCAACAAAAGAAGATGTGAGTTGATGTTGCCTGATCTGTTGTTTTCTCACCCCTTTCTAGAACCATAATGAACTTTGTAATTTTTTGTGCTATTGTTGTCCACCCAGCATTTAATGTAATATCAGGAGTTATAATCACTGGCCTGATCCCCCCTTGTATTGTAATCAAACGGATGTACCTACCATGTTTATTGTATTTAAGACTGCAATAAAATTTAGCGAAGTGATCCCTTGTTTTCCATCTCATGACTGACATTATTTGCTCATTCGATGCTGCAATAAATATATGAACTGGCCATCTCATAACTTTAAGTCTTAGAGTTGATTTCCTCATTAACTTTCTGCCATGCTCACTCCATTCAAACCATGTTTCTTACCTAGAACTGGACTTAGAAATATCGTAAGATTTAAAACCAGCATGATAATAAATCCTTTCTTCCCCATGAAGAAAGTTGAGAAACTAGAGCTGAGAGGATGAAAACAAAGGAAAAGGTTTGGAAGCCAACACAAAAGGTGATAGCTTGGGTTGAGAAGAAAGGAACGAAAGGTTTTCCGATTGAAAGAGTTACTGGAAAAGGTGATCTGCCGTCCTATGAAGTAGGAGAGAGAATGTACTTGGGAAAAGTGTCTGGGAGCATTCTTCTCCTCCTAGGTAATTGTGTGACTGACTACCTTAAACTCACCATCATTATTTTTCTAATTTTAAGTATTTAGTAGGAAATCTATGTGTCTTGCAATGTCTAACTCTTGTTAGTCAGCAAATTTGGTGAGATTCTAGGTAAGGGACTTATTCCAAGTGGAAAGTGTTCGGCATCCCTTATAATCAATATAACAATAGCTCCTTAAACTTGGTCTAATTAAAGAAGAGGAGGTTTATTTGTTTTATTTTTTGAACTGTTTTAAAGAAAATAAGAGAAAGTGTTGAACGTTGATAAAATATAAAAAAATATGTAAAGTAATTTATTTTCTACTTTAAGGAGTATATGTACGATAAATAAAGTGTGCACACATATGTGTTATATGCGTAGTTTAACCTTTGGAGAAAAATAGCATGTAAAATATACTTACCTTTTGTCTTGCTTTTGAAAGTACCTTGGGCTAACTAATTGGGCCATAATGATAGAAATCCCTTTCTTCTTGGTCTTTTGATACGTCGTTGTTCTACTGCCTTGTGTTATTTGTACCTCGCAAAAAATGAAAGAAAATAGTTAGTGAAAAAAGTATGCCACCTCAAGGTGTGGCATCGTAGAAGTAAGCACAAATAACTCTTTTCGGATTAGTATCAAAACATTAAAACTTTTGATTATGTAGGCTCAGATCTGTATTCCGTATTTGGATGAAAGAAAATCCGACATGCCATGGCTGCAATCCAGTTGCTCGTCAACCGTCATGGATACCTCGCCGAGATATATGCTCGTAAGCTTCTTTGCCTTACCACTATTTAGATCTTTCGTCATCGCCTGTTTCTGAAGGAACCAAACCGAGGGACAACCCGTAGGGGCATGGCCTCAATTTAAATTTCATCAGCCTTGGGGTAGTATCTGTTCGAATCAGTAACTTTATACCAAGAATAGTAGTGATTTTAAACAGATTAAAGCAGCAAGTTTTTTTACCAAAACGCAGCAGTAGTTCGGCTCAAAAGCACAATGATAATGAACTCAAATCTGCTAAAAAACGCAGCGGTAGTTTGGTCAAAATACAGCAGTGGTGTAACTCAAAACATAGCAACAATTGGCTCAAATTTGGCCAAGAAAACACAGCAAGAATTTGGCCTTAAATCTGCCTAAAGTGCAGCAGTAGTTTGGCCAAAACGCAGCAGTGGTTCAGCCCGAAATAGCATCAAAATGCAGCAGCAAAATGGCAACAAATATAATAAAGGTAGCAGCAATCAGCCCAAGTATAGCAGCCGAAAGTACAACATTTTGAGCCTCAAAACGCCCAAAACACAGACAACACTCAGCCTAAAGAATGCAACGTATTTTAGCCTCCAAACGCAGCAGTTAATTTCCTCAGAATGAAGCATCTGTTGGCTTAAAAAAGTGCAGCAGAAACACAACAACCATCTTCACCATGTGAAGCAACTCGACAAAAACTTGACACCAACTAGTTCATTAAAACACCTCAAGGGCATTTATGGTTTGTGTTAAGAGTCCCACATTGAAAATGGAATGGGAACATGGACTCCTTATATGGACTTGGACAATCCTCACCCTACAAGCTAGCTTTTGGGGTTGAGTTAGGCCCAAGATCCATTCTTTACATGATATCAGAACCAGACCCATTCCAATTCTTTGTTCACTGATGTTGGGCCCCCAAATTATATTGTCCACTCTCCAGTTAACGAGGTATAGACGTGCGGGGAGTGTTAAGAGTCCCACATCAAAAATGGAATGGGAACATGGACTCCTTATATGGACTTGGACAATCCTCACCCTACAAGCTAGCTTTTGGGGTTGAGTTAGACCCAAGATCCATTCTTTACAGTTTGAAACTCCCAAGTCATGCAAGAAAGTATAAGGGTGAAGAAGTACATGAGTCAAGAAGTTTAATCATGATTGGAGACATAGTTAAACAAGAACACATGCTAATAAAGTATATTAACTGGACCATTGGTTTTTTAAGCAAACAACAAATTATTATTATAACTAAACCAACATCATAACATAATTACTTTTTGAAGATTGTAAGGGTCATCAAACCGAAACACAAATTATTTTTGAAACTCCCAAGTCATGCAAGAAAGTATAAGGGTGAAGAAGTACATGAGTCAAGAAGTTTAATCATGATTGGAGACATAGTTAAACAAGAACACATGCTAACAAAGTATATTAACTGGACCATTGGTTTTTTAAGCAAACAACAAAATTATTATTATAACTAAACCAACATCATAACAGAATTATTTTTTGAAGATTGTAAGGGTCATCAAACCGAAACATAAATTATTTTTTCAAAAATCAATGGACTGAAAACTCAAGAAATTTTAGACAACTCAAAGGGAGATACCTAACTCAACACAATACTTTTAAGAACAAGCCGACCAGAAATTGGTTATCGACGTAAAAGTAAAGCTATTTTTCCAGAAATCCAGTGACCGAATTCTTGACTTAAGAAGCAGAAAAATGAGAAATGCAAACTCGAGGTTACTCCACAAAAGAACCAAAGAGCCAAAAAAAAACAGTGCACATTTAACTATTCCTGGAACTAAGTGAATAGATCTTTCGACACACCTATTGAGTATATCATGTCATGAACTCTCAAAAAGGCAGAAGATTTTAAAAATCAAACATCATGGCAGAACAGTGAAAGAAGGCTACAGCCATCCGCATTTAAATCACATCCCCCTTTTATCCCAAAGAGTTAACCACTCACCCCTTTAGATTTACAACTCATATTAGACTAAACATTGGTATATAATAGGTAAAGTATGATAAATGTGAAAGGTATTCATGAAGTATGTAGAATAGAATCTCCGAGTAGTCCTACGTTCGATAAACTATTTCACACACTGATTGTCCCTCTTTCTTAAATAACAAAGTCCATATCAAGCATCACATATTTCTTAGTGTAACTGAATAATGATAACGACGACCCAACAAATCATGGACCTGAACAGAATTTGGGCGACCGACATTCAAGCATTCATTTTTAAACCAAAAATGAGAGAAAACAGAAAACTAGATGATGAAATCACTAAAACACTTATTTCAAACCAACATGTAGAGAATACTGATTTTAGGCAAGCGACAGGACATTCGAAGTTCATTTTTAATAGACATGGAATGAAAACAGAATACAAACAATCAGACATTCATTTTGAACTCAAACAAATGAAGAAAACATTTAAACAAATTCTTTCACCCTAACCAGGATCATAGATAGCAGTCCATTAAATCATGAAAATAGCTAGAACAAAAAGGAAAGCCTCTCTCAACTCCTTGAGAGCAATCCATTAAATCATAGATAGCAGAAAAGGGAACATGAGGAGGCCTCTTTGAAATCAATCCTAAAAGAGTATTTATAAAGGAACCCATCAAGCTAGGGTTCTACGTTGAGTGGGATTTCGAATTCAAACTGCCCAAAGAGCTATTTGCTTGTGAACGTTGGTGATAGCGGAAGCAAGGACGAAGGGAAATGATTCACCCCAAAATTAATTTGGAAATTATTTTTGGCTTGGCAAACAACTTCTTTTGCTCTTTTAAAAATTCAAGAAGCTTAACCAATTAATTAAACACGAGGAGAACCAAAATTGGGTGTCAAAATTGATGGTTCTACATCTTGTAAACTGCTTACAACTCTAGGAAAGTTTGCATATTCTCTTCTTCATTTCCTAGAATATCCATATTTAAAGGATCTTCATCTATATCATCCAATCCATGACTATAATGTTGTTCATTTGGAGGTGAAATTGGAAATTCTACCGACCTTTCAACCATAAATACTCTTAGAATAGGCCTACTTTCATATTTCAAATAATAGCTCAAAAGATCATTATTCTTTATTTTAAAAGGAGCTATTATCTTTTGCTTTTTACCAATGCTATGCATGTTAGTGATGGAAACCTCACTTGAATCACAAGTTAAATCAGAACTAGTAATGATCTTGTCAACAAACACATCATATATAACATCTCTACACACCCTCATGGATACCATTTCGTACCCTTCGAACGCCAAGTATAACGGTTAGGGCACTCCACCCATTCACCATGACAATCAACTCCCACTATTATAAAATTCATAATATATGATCACAAAACCTAAAGATATCACAAATATATAAATAAATGAGTCATACATTTAATAAGATGTTTCGAACATCTAACATGACCTTTTAAACACCCTGACATGATGTTTCAAACGTTCAAATAGAAGTTTAAACATCTCTCAGGATGTTTGAAAAATGCAGCTAGGTTGCATTTTTTCATAATGTACCAGACCTCGAAAGGACTTGGTAATATCAAAACCAAATGTAGTAGTGTGCACGTATAAATGTCGTACCCGATCGACTATATCACAGCTCGGTAAGAATATATATATATATATATATATATATATATATAAGTGTAATGCAAGACCTCAGAACCTCAACAAGAATAGGGTGAAGTGACCTAAAGTCGTTAACCCTCGCCAATTGTTATGGAATCATATACAGTGAAAGTTACAATCCAACAAGAGTTCTTAGAATCAGGTGTATAACAAGGATATCATAAGATGCGAATAAGAGTTTTTGTTACACCCCGGAGTTTGGTACGCGGATGAGAGCATAGTTAGACGGTTTGAGCCGATGATTCGAGATTCTTTCCGAGGGTCCCTTACATCTTGGATGAACATTATGAAGGTGTACGGAAGGTTGGAGGCAATTGGGATTGGAGGAACCATCCCTCGATGATGTTCGACGAAGTTATAGTGATATGCTAAGCATTTCACATCGCGGATATGATCCGCCTAGCAGATAGGGGCGCAGGAAGGAAGCTAGAAGTTGAGGGAAACCTGGGAAGATATGCGGCCGCATATGAGCTCGCATATGGCCATATGCGACCGTCTATGGTCTCGCATCTCTGAGATGGTAGGGCGGTGCAACACTTATTTAAAATGGTGGAAGCCTTATTTCTCATTCAGTTTTGACCAAAACCAACCCCTTACTCCCTAAGAGGTCCCCTAGCCTATCTTAAAGATCCAAGAGTTATTCCAAAACAAATCAACGCAACTTTATCTTGAAGATATTGGAAACTACAAGAGGAAGCTTGTGTGGTGTTCATGTGAAGTTGAGGGCTGTTATGAACTAGGTGGAGCTTGGAGTTCAAGCTGAATCTACTTTATAAGGTAAGTTTAACCTCTTGATTACTATGCTTAAGTTGGTCTTTGTGACACTTCATAAATCTGAATTAGGTGTGGATGTATCAAATAATTATTAATGTGACATTTTAGACATGTGGAGTGCTATCGGGATGAGTTTGGGAGGAAATAGTTATTTTGAAATCAAGATGAGTAGTGAGGTGCTTAAGATTCGATAGAATCGGCTAAGTTTACGGCATGTCTACCTTCCAGCCCGATTTCGTGAACATCCATTGACAACTTGAGAAAACTTAAACATGAAACTTGTAGATCTTTGAAGCACCTTTCCAATGATATATTGTGGAGCTAAACAGAGTTGTGTGCTGGAAGTTATGACCATTTTACCGAACACTATGCAGAAGCTGACACAACCACCGGCGATGGCCACATGTCGCACTTGTTAGCGTGTGTGATGGCCCCGCATCGCAGGCTGGTCACACAAAATTGCCCTCTCTAAAATTTTGACCTACAAGGGGTCATGCAATGGCCCTGCATCGCGGGCCCATCGCGAATAGGCCGGGTTTCGGGTCAAAACTTCAGATTTTCACATTTTTCTTATATTTAAGCTTGCGGTTTATTTCCTAACATCCCTAATCATGAAATATCACCCTAAAGTCAGAGAAAACAAGTCCCAAGCATCAATTACCCTCCAAGGTAAGTTCCCCAATGATTCTAGCATGAATTCAAGTTTTTAGGACCCTTTTAACTTTATTAAAACCTTTCTAATCCATAGAATTGTGATTGAAACGTTATTGTAAGGCGAGGAGCCCTAGATTTCGAATTCAATCTTCTTGAAAATAAAAACGGTATTAGTTTCATCCCTTAGTTGATTGTAATATTTGATTAATGATTATAAACCATAGATTCTTGATATAAGCTAATGAGTTCGATGAAGAAAATCGTATGAACTATTGTATGGGTTGAATTGTTGACTTAGGATGGTTGTAAGCATATGGGTGATGAAGAATAATGTTGTTATATCTATTTGGGATTGTAGAATTACCTAGAAATAAGAGGTTGGGAAATTAGGCGTGGAAACACCATTAATAAGGGATATGAAGCTTTATGCCCACCAAGTGTTTGATAAAATACCTAAATGGCCAAAATATGAGAATTATTGCTAGTGTTAATTCCATTGACATATATTGATATAGATTAAAGTAGTAATAAAGCAACGAACATAGTATTACGCTCAAAATCATGAAGTTAAGGTATGCGAGGCTAACTCTCAATGTTTGGGAATGTTGATGATTGTCCCTACGCCACATTCTTTATTGATTGTTACGAATTGCCTCAGAACATAGTTATGTCTTAGTTTCCTGAATAGGTGCAGAACTTATATTCTCTAATTTCGTAATTCGTTCATGATTGTCATTTCGAACATTATGGACTCAGAACATAATCAATTTAGACTCATGTTTGGTATCCATGAGTCTCAGTCTAGAAACTCATCAAGTCTAGAAACAGTTAAGGCTTCAGGTCTCATAATCAGTTCATGAGTACATATCTCAGTTAGTGATGTTCTTTATTTCAGTAATCTCAATACTTAATGAATATTGAACATATGTGATTGCCCAAGGGCACAGTCTCATGTATATGTATACTTGGCCAAGCCCATTAATTGATGCACTTACTTGGCCAAAGCCATAGTTTGTGCATTTATTAATAGGCCAAGGCCCCACATATAAAGACATATTATCAGATGTTTTAGATTCAAAACAGGAAGTGCTCATAACTTCACTTTTCTTGTTCATTACAGTTATAAGTTACAGTTTCAGTTTCAGTATTTATTACATGTTTATTGATTTGGGTTATCCTTTTACAAGCACCTTGCTTACAGTTCTTTCTTTCAATTGCTTTACATACTAGTACAATTCAAATGTACTAACGTCCCTTTGCCCGAGGCCTACATCTTACGATACAGGTAGCGATTTACAAGATGACGCATCAGCACGTTAGGATCTCTGATATCAGCTAAGTTGGTGAGCTCCAGTATTTTGGGGCATTATCTTATTTACAGTCTTTAATTAGTTCAGACAGTTAGGTACCCGGCCTTGTCCTAGTAATGGTCAATACTTCATTATTCTTACAGGCTTCATACACTAGAACAATAATCAATCAGTACTTAGCACACCTTTATGTTAGCCATATCGGCTATATTCATATATTTCAGACTTATTCCACATTTATGATTTATCAGTTAGACTTTTTTTTCAGTATCTTAGCATGTTCATCAGTTATATTCCTCATTTAGTATACTACATGTTGATTTAGCCAGCTAGTTGGTTCGCTCAATTACATGCAGTCAGGCACTGAGTGTTTTGTTATGCCTAGGCTATGGTTCGAAGCGTGACAAAGCTTGGTGTTGATTGAGTTGGAAAAGTGAAGAACTATAAGAAAAAGGTAAGAAGGTGGTCTAGAAAAGTGTTGTTGTCTTGCTGAGTTGTTGAAAGTGTATCTATATTTTATTATGGCTGGAAATTGTTAGAAATAAATTGATTATGATGTTGATATGGTTGTTATTATGAGAGTTGAAGGAAGGAGGAAGAGGGTTAAGGTTAATTCTAAATCGAACTTGTCGACAATCGTAGTTGCTACTAGTTGTGACAATAATATTTATGTACTCGTTTTGATATAGATGGAAGTGCATTGCGGCCGGTTACATCGCCTTGTTGAGACTAGATACACCAAGGTATGTAAGCAAAGTAGTAAGGCTATGTATGTGTGTACACTACCTATAGGGGTATAATTATGTATTTTTACTTACCCCCGAGCTACGATCGGTTGGGTAGTTACCACCAGTTGAGCAGTTACGTATTGTTATTTACCACTGGTTGGGCAGACACATTATTTACCACTGGCCATGACCGGTAGGATAGTTACTACCGGTTGGGAAGTTATATATATCGTTATTAACCACTAGTTGGGCAGGCATATTGTTACCACCGAGCTACGACTGGTTGGGCAGTTACCACTAATCAGTTGGGCAGTCGAGCAGTTAGAAGTACAATATTGTTATAACGACATAGAATAAGGTTAGAAGATAAGAATGACCATTATGTATGTTGTTGTCCTCATTGACATTTCAGGAGTTCAAATTTATTCGTATCTCTCTCTTTTATGATTACTTACTATTGTGGTTTATTTTCCGCCTTACTTATTCAATACATTATTCGTAATGACATCCATTTTCTTGGGGATACTGTGTTTCATGCCATGAAGGTTTAGGTAGGCGAGGAGAGGACCCACCCTTGTAGATCACGTTCAGATAACTGCTTTTGTTGGTAAGCTCCACTTCCTCTTGGAGTATTGCCGAGTCAATGTGGTATTTATGTTTATATCCTTTTGAGTACTTTGGGTAAGTCCAGGGCCCTGTCCCAGCATATATGTTATGTCGACGTTTCCTTCTTAGAGGATTTGTAGACTTGTCCTGTGTTGTACAACTTGTTCAGTACAACCTTGTAGGCCTGGATGTTGGATAGAGATTTCATTGGCCTTGTCAGCCCAAATAGTTGTACGTTCGTGTGATAATGTCCAGTTGGTTCACTTGGGCCATCCAGGCACCGAGTGCCTCCCCCTAAGGTTGGGGTGTGACAAACTTGATATCAGAGCAGGTCGTGTCTTAGAGAGTCTACAAAGATGTGTCTAATAGTCTTATTTATGGATGTGTTGTGAACCACATTTATAAACAGGAGGCTACATGACATTTAGGATTAATTAACATTCTTTCTGATCCAGATCGTATTGTATAGAGCTGAGTCATCAGGAGTCAATGTCGAACTCCTATTCGATAAATATTGTGTAGAGATGCTTGCAGTCTGAACGATTATCACCAGCTAGAGGGCCAATACAGCTGTAGGTAAAAACATTTGTAGAGGGTATTTCAGATGATATTAGGTCCTGAGGATGTTAGAAGGCAGAAGTATAAGTTCTAACAGACGAAGGGAGCAAGGTGAAAAAAAGATGAGATATCCAGTTAGTGAAGGACCATCAGGTAGTAGTAGATCTCAGAGAACACAAGATTATGACCAACGTAGCTGGTTTGAGGTAAGTCAGGGATCAAGGGCACATAAAGTACATGATCAGAAAAATGATAATTTTTAGTATAAGATTTTGCGCTTGAATAAAAAAGATCGAGCATCGAAAAGGAAGTAATAGTCGTATGTTGCTGATGTCCATAGATAAAAGACCCCGGTGTGAGAACAATCGCAATAATGAGGTAGCTAAACGTGTCAACCCTAACATTCAAAGATGAATGTTCTTAAGGGGAGAAGGATGTTACACCCTGGATTTTGGTATGCGGATGAGAGCATAGTTAGATGATTTGAGCCGATGATTCGAGATTCGTTTTGAAGGTCCCTTATGGCTTGGATAAACATTATGAAGGTGTACGGAAGGTTGGAGGCAATTGGGATTGGAGGAACTAACCCTCGATGATGTTCGATGAAGTTACAGTGATACGCTAAGCATTTTACATCTTGGATGTGATTCGCCTTGTAGACTGGGGTGTAGAAAGGAAGCTAGAAGTTGAGGGAAACTTGGGAAGAGATACAGCCGCACATGGGCCCGCATATGTCCATATGCGACCGCCTGTGGTCTCGCATCTCTGAGACGATGGGGCAGTGCAATACTTATTTAAAGTGGTGGAAGCCTCATTTATCATTCATTTTTTACCAAAACCAGCCCCTTACTCCCCAAGTGGTCCCTTAGCCTATCTTAAAGATCCAAGAGTCATTCCAAAGCAAATCAACTCAAGTTTATCTTGAAGATGTTGGAAACTACAAGAGGAAGCGTGTGTAATGTTCATGTGAAGTTAAGGGTTGTTATGAACTAGGTGGAGCTTGGAGTTCAAGCTAAATCTACTTTATAAGGTAAGTTTAACCTCTTTATTACTATGCTTAAGTTTGCCTTGGTGTTGATTGAGTTGGAAAAGTTAAGAACTATAAGAAAAAGGTAAGAAGGTGGTCTAAAAAGTGTTTTTGTCTTGTTGAGTTGTTGGAAGTGTATCTATATTTTCTTATGGATGGAAATTGTTAGAAATAGCTTGATTATGATGTTGATATGGTTGTTATTATGATTTTCCATGTGGCGGATTGTTGATGGAAGTGAGAGTTGAGGGAAGGAGGAAGAGAACTAAGTTTAATTCTAAATTGAACTTGTCGACGATCGTAGTTGCTAATAGTTGTGATAGTAATGTTTGTGTACTCATTTTGATATAGATGGAAATATGTTTCAGGCCAGCTATGTTGCCTTGTCGAGACCAGATACACCAAGGAATCTTAAGGCTAACTCTTCCTTCTTTTGGCATGACTGTTAAAGTGATGACGTGTGATGAAACATTCGCTAAAGAGACTCTATTTCGGTTTAGGGAAAACATGTTGATATCTCGTGACTCCTTGTTGATTTTATAAGAACTAGACATGAATGGTATTGTTTGTTGACTCGTATGTGATAAGTATTTATTGATAATAGGTTCAAAATGCTACTCGGGGGTTAATGACCCTATGTCACTTCGATGAGTTCACAACGCCTTCTTATGACTTCAATGATAGTATGAATATGTGGATCTAATGGTGACATGTAAGCAAAGTAGTAAGGCTATGTACATGTGTACACTACTATAGAGGTATAATTATGTATTTTTATTTACCACCGGGCTACGACTGGTTGGGCAGTTACCACCAGTTAAGCAGTTACGTATCATTATTTACCATTTGTTGGGCAGAGATGTTATTTACCACCGAGTCGTGACTGGTCGGGTAGTTACCACCAGTTGGGCAATTATGTATATCGTTATTTGCCACCAGTTGGGCAGGCGCATTATTACCATCGAGATACGGCCGGTTGGGCACTTACCATTATCAGTTGAGCAGTTAGAGGTACAACATTGATATAGCAACATAGAATAATGTTAGAAGATAAGAATGACCATTATGTATGTTGTCGCCCTCAGTGGCATTTCAGGAGTTCAAATTTATTCGTATCTCTCTCTTTTATGATTACTTACTATTGTGGTTTATTTTCCGCCTTACATACTCAGTACATTATTTGTACTAACGTCTCTTTGCCTGTGGATGTTGTGTTTCATGCCACGTAGGTCTAGGTAGGTGAGAAGAGGACCCACCCTTGTAGATCGCATTCAGATATCAACTTTTGTTGGTAAGCTCCACTTCCTCTTGGAGTATTGCCGAGTCAAGGTCGTATTTATATTTATATCATTTTGAGTACTTTAGGTAGGTCAGGGCCCCTATCCCAACATATATGTTATGTCGACGTTTCCTTCTTAGAGGCTTTGTAGACTTGTCTTGTGTTGTATAGCTTGTTCAGTACGACCTTCTAGGCCTGGCTATTGGATAGAGATTTCATTGGCCTTGTCACCCTTAGTATGTATATATGTATAGGCTGAGTTCTTTTGTTTGCAGGATTTGATGTCGTGTGGTGTTACAATTATCATTAAGAGGCCTTGTTTGCCCAAACAGTTGTACATTCGTGTGATGATGTTCAGGTGATTCGCTCAGGCCATCCAAGCTCCGGATGCCGGCACCCCTCCCCCCCAAGGTTGGGGTATGACAGTTTTGACAAGGAAAATATACAGGAATCATAAGCCTTAACAGAGTTCCTTCAACAATGCTTGTCTCATTTTCACTTTAACCAAGATCATGCCAAGAGAAACAACAAGCCTTACATAGCTTGTCGCTCAGCTTATATAGATTCCAAGAGCCCTCAGTCATTCTACGCATGATTATCTACATTATATAAACGATTGATATCATCAACGGATTCAATTCGTAAGGAAACTCATTTGGTCATTCTATCAAACAACTTGTGTTCATGAACCTTATATGATCTTCTACATCCATTCTTGTATGCATTTCAACACTACAACCTCTCCAATTCTCCTTCCTTAGTCTTTACAGCATATACAACAAGTTTTATTACTCTCACGACTCCATAATCCCAACGAAATAGCCTAACAAGATCATACAATTCTAGTTCAAGGTTTCTAGGACTTAGTTTAAGATTAAGACATAATGCACACAGGATCTTGGACACAATAATCTTATAAAGAGATAATACTGAAAATATACCAGATGCGGAAGACATTATTACGAAAGCAGAAGTATTACTTGTGGGAAATTGGTTTTTACATCCTTGCCCTAACCTTACATTACCACATCCATCAACGATGGAAAAGATGTAGAGATTTTATGGTAACCCTAATAGGTAGAGGTATGACCAATTTATAGGGTTTGTAACTTAATACGGTACGTCAATCAAGTAACCGATCTAACGGACGAGATTTATTCTTCATTAGCTATTAGTTAAGGGCTTTACATTAATTGGGCCACATATTTTAATTAATAAAATCTAACATTCTCCCACTTGGCCCAATGACCACATAACACTAATACTTAATGACATAAACATTAGTTGCGCATAAAATAAATCTCTTCTATAATGTCCATCATACATACCATAATATGACAACCCACTTATGCGAGTTATGGCAGTTATACATAATTTTTGTGCTACATACTCCTTCCCATATACTACAACATTAGCAACTTATCATACCAGGTTCATAAGCTATAAAATATTCAACATTATGGTCCACAATAATGTTTTGAGACTTATCCTGTAACATCTCAAAATAATAATGTGTACACCATTATGAGAAACATGAAATTCATTAATGTATATCAGAAACACATAATTGAGCTTAGAGTGCCAATACATCATAAAAACATTAATCATAAGTACGACCAAGACCCATTCTATGTACATGTCTTTAAATTTGTAAGCCTTTCGTTAGCGGATCTGCAATCATGAGATCAATCATAATATGCTCAAGTGACACTCTTTGTTTATGAAATTCATCCTTGACGGTAAAGTACTTTAATTCCATATGTTTGGCACCTTTGGCGTACTTATCGTTCTTGGAGAAGAATATTGCTGCAATATTATCACAATAAATTTTCAGCGGCTTGGTAATGGTGTCGACAACCCCAAGTCCTGAAATAAAGTTTCGCAGCCATAATCCATGAATTGTGGCTTCAAAACATGCCATGAATTTTGCTTCCATTGTGGATGTAGCAATGACAGATTGCTTAGCATTCTTCCATGATATTGCTCCTTCAGCTAATAGGAACAAGTTATAAGAAATGGACTTTCTAGTGTCAACACATCCAACAAGATCTGAATTCGAGTATTCAATAACTTCCAAACGATTGGATCTTCTATATGTGAACATATAATCCTTCATTCCTTTTAGGTACCTCAAGACTTTTTTTGCAACTTTCCAGTGATCAATTCCCGAGTTACTCTGATATATTCCTAGCACTCCGACCGCAAAACTAATATCCGATCTTGTGCAAGTTTGAGCATATATCAAACTTCCAACAATAGAAGAGTAAGGAATTGACTCTATTTCTTTTCATTCTACATCACTCTTTGGACATTGCATGAGACTAAATTTGTCCCCTTTTTGAATTGGAACAATTTTTGCTGAACAATTGTTCATGATAAATCTCTATAGAATTCTTTTGATATAGCCTTTCTGAGACAGCCCCAATAATCCTTGTGATCTATCACATAATATTTCTATCCCTATCACATAGGATGCCTCACCCATATCTTTCATTTCAAAATTCTTAGAGAGAAAATCTTTCGTCTCACGTACTATGCCCAAATCATTAGCAGCAAGTAAAATGTCGTCAACACACAAGACTAATAATATAAACTTGCTCCCACTGATCTTTTGGTATATACACTGATCAACGATGTTCTCCTTAAATACAAAAGATGTTATGGTATCATTAAACTTTATATACCATTGTCGTGAAGTTTGTTTAAGTCCATGTATTGACTTATTTAATTTACACACCATTTCACCTTTTTCTTTAATTTTGAAACCCTTTAGTTGGTCCATATAAACTTTCTCCTCGAGGTCCCCATTAAGAGAGACAGTTTTCACATCCATTTGGTGTAAATCTAAATCATAATGAGCCACCAAGGACATAATAATTCTTAGAGTCTTTCTTTGAGACCGATAAAAAAGTCTCTTTATAATCAATGCCTCCTTTCTGAGTATAACCCTTGGCAAAAATTGTGGCTTTATATCACTCAATATTGCCATTTGAATCGCGCTTGGTATTGAAGACCCATCTATACAATTGGATTTTTTTTGGAAATTGGAAGCAGTTAATAATTCATGATCTGGCATGTACAGAATGAAAACTCATTCTCGATTCTACGAGAATATTCTTTTAGAACTTTTTGGCAATTCAACGAGATCTCAGACTTTTTTGTATTCTATGGATTTTAACTCTTCTTTCATGGCATCAATCCAATTGTCAGACTCGGTACTTTCTATGGCTTGTGAAAATGAACCGAATCTTTATTAAGTCCAATGTCAAAATTTGACTCTTGTAAATAAACCACATAATCATCTGGAATAACTGATTTACTTTCTGTTTGAGACTTTCTTAATGGCATTGCTTGTGGTTCATTTGCGTAAGATATTTGTGAGTTATTTTCTTCCTAGAGTGGTTTATTCAAATGTTGTTCAATAGTGTCAAAGTGTTATTCGACAATAGGAACAATATTTGTTATTGGTGTAGAAGTAGGTACATTCATGGGCAATGAAACATTAGCCCTTACCTATTTTATTTCCACACTTTGTCGTTCAACACTCCCACTAACTTCACCATTTTCAATGAATCTTACATTACATATTTCAATAATTTTTGAGCTATGGGTTGGACAATAAAACCTATACCCTTTAGATTTCTCTGTGTAACTAATAAAGTAACCACTTACTGTTTGAGAATCTAATTTCTTTTCATGTGAATTATAAATTCTAGCTTTCGCTGGGCATCCCCAAACTGCACGTGCCTTAAACTAGGTTTCCTTCCAGTCCACAATTCAAAATGAGTCTTTAGAACTGCCTTACTAGGAGTCATGTTTAATAAATACGCAGCGGTACTAAGAGCATACATCCACAAAGATTTGAGTAATGAGGAATTACTTATCATACTCCTAACCATATCCATAAGTGTGCAATTACGCCTTTCTGCAACCCATTTTGTTGAGGTGTTCCTGGCATAATATATTGTGCACATATGCCATGTTCCTCAAGGAACTTTGCAAATGGACCTGGACATTGTCCCGATTCGTTATATTTTCCATAATAATCACCACCTCTATCTGACCTAATGATTTTCACCTTTCTATCTAATTGTCTTTCAACCTCATTGACGTATACTTTGAGAGCGTCTGTTTCTTGAGATTTTTCTTTCAGCAAATATATATATCCATAACATGAAAAATCATCGATAAAAGTGATAAAATAATTTTCTCCACCAAAATATGGAACATCAAAGGGTCCGCAAATATTTGTGTGTATAATTTCAAGATGCTGAGTGCTTTTTGTAGAAACTTTCTTACTATGCTTGGTTTGCTTTCCCTTAATACAATCCAAACATATATTAAGATCAGTAAAATCTAGATTGGGGAGAATCTCATTCTTTACTAGTCTTTCTAACCTTTACCCAAACGTTTGTGTCACAAGTAAGCAGAACTTTCATCCAGTGAACTATGTTTAATTCCAACATTTTGATGAATAGCAAGAAGGGATTCAGAAAAAAACATTATCAAGTTTCAATTTATATAAACCATCAATAAGAACACCAGAACCATAAAAATAGGATTCTTATATAAATTGAAACATCCATGTCCAAACTTAAAATCAAATCCAGAAACAGCAAGTCTTCAAAGAGAAATGAAATTCCTAGAAACTGAAGGAACATAAAGAGTCTGTAATAGATCAAGGTGATGTCCAGTCTCCATGATCAAACGATAAGTCCCTATGCCTTCAATTGTATCCTTCATACGATTTCCCATGAACAAGAAATCCTTATTTGGATTTGTAGTTTGGATCGTAAGGAATGCCTTTCTTTTCGAACCAAACTTTACGTTTCTGGCAATCTTTATGATGATGCCCTTCCTTTCTACAAAAACGACACACATGTTCCTTGAGTTCATTATAAGCATCATGTTGAACTTTATCAGGTGTTTTCTTCTTCTTGAACTGTTGGCTTTCACTTTAAGTCCTTTACCAACTCCATGACCCATGAGGTTAATAGAATGACCTCCTTGTTTCTTAAGTCTTGATTCCTCATGAGTAAGAATACTGGACAACTCACTATCATCACACTTATCCTTAATAATGTTATAGTTAATTTGGAATGGTCTATACTCGGGAGGCAATGAGTTCAGAATAAACTGAACCAAGAAGGAATCATCCACTTTCATCCCCAAGGTCCGGAGACTTGCTGCAATGTTAGTCATCTCGATGATATGATTTTGCATACTATGTGACCCATCAAACTTCATGATCGTGAGTTCAACCATTAGTGTACCAGCGAGAGACTTATCAGCAGAACGAAAATGTTCTTTCACAAACTTCAGGTATTCCTTGGCACTTTCTGTCTATGGAATAGTACTCTTAATCTTGTTGGTGATAGTCATTCGCATAAACATAAGGCTAAATCAGTTAGAGCGTTCACATGCTTTATGGAGAGACTTCTCATCCTCACTGCTCGTATTAGTAATGACATTGAGTTTCTCTTTTAGCAGAGCCAAGTCAAGATCCATCACACCTAAGTGGAACTGAACTTGTTCATGCCACTTAGATAAGTTCAATCCATTGAACACAGTAACATATGAAGCAAGCGAATGAAGAGGAATAGCTACAAAATAGATATACATGCTCATAAATTAGAAAATAATGTGGATTCAACAAACAATAAAAGTATATTGTAATTCTCCTTTGGGTGAAACTACGACACACTATCATAATTTAAATTTCATTTTCAACTTTAACATGCAATTAAATATTTTCAATCAAACATATACGACATCTTTGGATATACAATACATATTTGATTAAAGAATACTAATTTACCTCATTATGTTTACTATTCATAGAATAATTGACTCACCTTTGGGTAAATCCTTAAGTTCTAGCATTAGTGAAAGTCAATTTATCCATATATTTTCAACAATAGACATTTCATTAATTTTCATGGATAAACAATAATTTTATGTTAGCATATATCTCTCTCTCTCTCTATATATATATATATCTATGAAAAAAATTAGTTCGGCCACTTTGGTGACTAACAAACTACATTAACATAAATGCACACATAAAATAAATATCATAAATTTTATGCATGTGAATATTTTAAACATTCAAGATTGGCCACTTTGGTGCCTAACAAACTATATAATCAAAATACATGCATAAAGTTAAACATGAGTATAATGTATGTGTAAATATCAATATTCAAGTTTGACCACTTTGGTGACGGACAAACTATACGACTTTAAATCACATACATAATTATTGTTCAATATAAATATCACATTTAGTTATTGCATAATATAAGAACCAAACCGCAGTAAATACATTACGTGAGATTAATGTGTAATTATCAAGGTTCATACATTCAGAATGCAACATCAATCACTTTAATAGCCTAAGGTATTTAAATAGCAAGAAATCTAATTTTATAGCCCAGAATCATAATAGGTGAAGACTTAAAATAAATATATTTTATTTCATGGACCATTAAAGATTCATAATGATGCAAGATACATGCAATCACGGCATCATCAAAACGTCAACCATTTAAAATAGATTAAAGATCTAAAAAGATCAATCCATACAATATCAATACAAACTCTAAGTCTATTATTTTAGGCAAAACTCAAAGCATTCTGTTACAGAATTGAAACAAGTGTTTTCCTTTCTCTTGTTATTTTATTTTGTAAATAGTATTTTAAGCTACTAGTTTATCAATCCAAAACAAAGGTTAATAGGAAGAGAAAGAAAATACACTAATGCATAAAGCCATAAAGACCGTGAAATACAAAAAAAAAATTGACACATAAATTGACAGAAATAGAGGATAGCCATGCATATGATGTTCTTTACATAACTACGATAATTCGTAGGTGACATATGAAAGTATATTTATGTCCTAGAGATAATCCGTATTAGGACAAATGTACTTTATACACGTTCGTATTATTATTAATGGAGATTAATATTTTGGCATCTGCAATTATTGAATTATTAGTTGATTGTTTATAATAATCTATAATATGCATCCCTAGAGGTTACGTTGTTATTAATAATGTGAGACATTGATATTTTAACGTAACTCTTAAAATAGCCTCGACTAATGATCATCGAGAATGGATATTGATGATATGTGATAAGTCGACATGTGGTCTGCATCACATCCTTAGAGGATGTAGTATATCTCACCTGCTACGAGTAATGACTACTCGTGATGGACACATGGATACTTTGAAAGTATTGGTATACCTTGCTGATATACTGTTTGTTATACTTGTCTAAAGTATGATCAACGTGTGGGAGATAGAAGTCCTTAGATTTGAGGTCAATGCGCACTTTGTCTACAGAGTAATATACTTTGATCATGTCCTAAGCTCAAATTCCTTATAGGTTGAGATACATCTTGTATTGGGTACATTACGATGTGGATTAAAGGTGGTAGTTGAGCCAAGATTAGGATTCATTCCTCGAATGTATACTCGAGAGAACACTAAGATTCTCAGTGATTTTAGGTTGACTAAGTCGTTGGCTAACGCAATAGACATATTTAGAATATGGTCTAGTTGTCATTTGGATAGACACTTGACAAATCCTAAGCTTAATCGGGTGTGTCGTTAATGAAAGGATTTTATCTTACCACATAGAGGTTAAGTTTACTGGATTCGTGTAAACGTAGTTCACATATTGAGTTCGTCTTGCGGCGCCGTCTAGGAGTTCCGCGTAGACCTTAATTTGATTAGTGTCGATATGAGAAGGCCTGTAGGGTCACACTATGTCGATTGTCCTTTCGATCTAAGGATGTATTGAGAGAGTATTAAATATTCGATTTAGATCGAGATATTTAAATGAATGATTATTGTTTTAATTAAGTCAAAATTGGATTTTGGATTTAATTAAGAATGTGTTGAAATTTTTTGGGCCAGGCCCAAGGTCAAACCCTAATCCGGTTTGACCTAATTTTCACCTATAAATACAGACCTACACTTCATTATTCATTACACTTGATTTTCATATCATTATTCTAAGTCTTAGAGACTCGGAATCAAAACACTCTCTCGAACCTCTGCCGGATTTCCTTGCTTTCCAAAGGAGGAATACATTGAAGCTTAGAGCTTGCAATCGAAAGGGCATTCGCGTGCGCACCCACATTTGATAAAGATTCCAGATATTGTAAACATGTAAGTACCATTCAAGTCTTATGTTTATGGTTTTAAATTACCCTATAGTCAAACAGTTCTACATTTGTTGGGTTTGAAATAAGTTTTCAATATCCGCTGCTTACAAAGCTTGAAAAAAATCCCAACTATGGTATCAAGAGCCAGGGCTGTTTTGCATGATTATTATTAATTGTATATTATTGAATAATATATGAACTATATGCTAAGTGTTTAAATGCTTTCATTTAATAATTAGCAGAGTGTCCGCCATAACTGTCTGGGCAGGCGACGCCCAATATTTGATTAAACCATCTTATATCATGCATATTGGGTTGACGGTTCCCAACTATATGTGTCATTAGTTTTGCATGATATTAAGATGTCATATTGGATATGGCGTAAAAGAGTTGATCTTGGTTAAAACCCTGAATTAAAATGTTCCCCAAAATTTTAAATACAAGTCTAAATTAAAACGCGTCGTCCATTATAATTGCTAGTGCAAAATCCTTTTTGGCGATACGAGTATTTATGCCAAAGCATTTGCTCTAAGTCTACGACGACCCAGACTCTTTCATAGATGTGTTTTAAATGTAAAGGTAAACGATAAACTTTTGTGGGTATTTACACCAAAGTGTTTGCTCACAAAGGCCAAATTTACTTAGATACATAAACACAATCGTGTAATGGGGTTGACTTGCTTAGACAAATCTTGGCGCCAAAGTGTCGGACTAATCTAAGGACGCAAGATTAAATATAATATTTGATCAACCAAGAGTTGCAAATAAGTTTTACAATTGGTTTAGAACCTACCAAGATATGTTATTAAAGTTATCAACCAAAGCAAACGCGGAGATAGCATAGGCTTGGATCTTGGCCCATTATGACCTTAATTAATATAGGTCTGTATTCTACCATGGGGTCGTAGAAGTATGTTAAAATAGTGGGAGATAATTAAACAAAAGACCATGTTGACTAGCCTAAACGAATGTGTATAATAGGAAATAAATTTTGAGTTTGATTTCCAATCTATCTAATTCTTTAGATTATCAAAGATGTCGAGCTTATCATTGAAAATGTTGATTGAAATGAACAAACTTACTGGACCTAACTACCTTGACTGGCTAAGAAATTTGCGAATAGTGCTAAGACAAGAGAAATTAGAATATGTGTTGGACACGGTGTTCCCAACAGTCCCTGCACCAGACTCTACTGAATATGCCTCTTTTGATAAGGATGCTTACCAAAAACACCTAGATGATGCTAGTTCAGCACAGCGTGTGATGTTGTTTTCCATGTCTATGGAACTTCAGAGACAACATGAGAACATGGGTCCCAATGAGATGCTCGAACACTTGAAGAGTCTCTATGACTCACAATCCCAGACTATGGAATATGAGTTACTGATAGAACTTTTTAAGTGTAAGCTCAATGAAGGGGGTCATGTCTGGCAGCATGTGTTGAAGATGATAGGGCTGATAGAGAGACTTGCTTCAATTGGAACGAAGCTGCAAAAGAATGTCGCTACCACCCTCATCCTGAACTCTCTCCCTCGTTCCTTTGAAAACTTCATCGTAAATTACAATATGAATTGAACGAAGGCGAGTCTGCCGGAGCTGCATAACATGCTCAAGACCTTTGAGTCTTCCACTTCCAAAGGCAAAGTTATGCTCATGGTGAGCTCTACTAGCCGACCCAAGCCAAAAGGTAAGGAATGGCAGAAGAAGAAGGGCAAAGCAGTCGCTGCGCCCTCAGCTATGAAGCCTAAGAAAAGTGTGAAGTAGAAGAAGGTGAATCCAGCTAAGGATGTATGCCTCAACTGTAACAAGAAGGGGCATTGGAAGAAGGACTGCATTGCACCAGGAGGAGGAAAAGCACCAAGTGCTTCTACCTCTTGTGGACAAGGTATGTACGTCATTGAAATAAATATGTCTATAAATAGCTCTCATTCCTGGGTATTGGATACCGCTTGTGGCTCACACATTTGTACCAATGTGCTGGGGCTAACTGATAGCAAGAAGGTTGGACCAAGAGGGGTGGACCTACGCGTTAGAAATGGAGAACAAGTGGATGTTGAGTGCGTAGGAACTTATAGATTAAATTTGCCTTATGGCTATTGTCTAGTGTTAGATGATTGTTACTATGTACCCTCGTTAATGAGGAATATCATTTCTATCCCTGTTTTGGACATGTAGGGTTTTTCCTCATATATTTATAATGGCAGTCAAGTACTGTCTTTTGATAGTGTTATATATGGAACTGCTCCTCTTATGGATGGATTATATACACTAAACTGTAGTCGAGAAATATTCAATGTACACAATAAATGAGCTAAGATAAGTAATAGAAACTCTACCTACCTATGGCATTGCAGACTTGGTCATATCAACGAATCAAGGATAACAAGGCTGAGGAAGTTAGACTACCTCGAACCATTTGGCTTGGAGTCTTATGGTAACTGCGAATCTTGCTTGAGAGGAAAGATGACCAATAAGCCACTTTCTGGGAAAGGTGTGCGAGCCAAGGAGGTGCTTGAGTTGGTCCATACTGATGTATGTGGGCCATTTTCGACTCAATCTAAAGGAGGTTTCCCATACTTCATCACTTTTACAGACGACTTCACAAGGTATGGATATGTGTATCTTATGAAACATAAATCCGAGGCTTTTAAGAAGTTCAAAGAGTACAAGTCGGAAGTAGAGAAACAAGCAACAAGTATCAAGACCCTTTGATCGGATCGAGGAGGTGAATACTTGAGCAAGGATTTTCTAGATTACTTAAAGCTACATGGAGTCCAATCAGAGTGGACACCTCCTGAAACACCACAAATGAATGGTGTTGCCGAAAGGAGAAACCGAACCTTATTGGATATGGTTCGATCCATGATGAGCTTCTCAGCTCTACCGACATACCTTTGGGGACATACTATACAAACCTCAATATATGTTCTGAACAGGGTTCCTTCAAGTCAGTAATAAGGACACCCTATGAGATATGGTGTGGCAAGAAGCCAACTCTTAAGCATATGAGACCCTAGGGGTGCCCTGCATATGTTAAGAAGATGCTCACTGACAAGTTGAAATCCAAAAGTGAGAAATGTTACTTCGTGTGGTATCCAAAAGAAACTAAGGGATACCCCTTTTATCTTCCCGGAGAACGTAAGGTCATTGTTTCCAGGAACACAACTTTCCTTGAAGAAGAATATGTCTACAAGGAACATAGTTGCACAAAGATAGAACTTGAAGAAATTCAAGAACCGCAAGATAACATAGATGTTGAATCCTTGCCGAATGACCAAGGCAAGAATTCAGTGGGAGTATTTGGTGAAGATTGGGTACTTCAAGTACGCCCTTCGGCCAGTGGGAGTGTTACGAGGAACAATGCAGAAATGCAAGATTCTCCTACACAACCTTTGGGAGTAGATGCAATGGTTGCACCTTCTCCCATTCAGGAAATACATGAAAATGATATTCCTGAAAGCTCTCAAGTTAGTGGATTATCCAACACACAAGAACCCTCTCATAGTCAGAACATACCAAGCACTGAACTGCAGAACAATAAACTCCGTAGGTCCACTAGGACTCATCGTCCTCCTAAAAAACAAAATCTACTTGTGGAAACACACATTGAGATAGATATTTCCGATAACGATGAGCCTATAACCTATAGAGAAGTAATGTTGGACATTGATTCGAAGAGATGGCAAGAAGTCATGAAATTCGAGATGGAATCTATGTACATCAGTCAAGTGTGGAACTTGGTTGATTTGCCAGCTGGGGTTAAACCCATAGGATGCAAATGGGTCTTCAA
This sequence comes from Anisodus tanguticus, assembly GCA_034509755.1. Taxonomy (NCBI): domain Eukaryota; kingdom Viridiplantae; phylum Streptophyta; class Magnoliopsida; order Solanales; family Solanaceae; genus Anisodus; species Anisodus tanguticus. Next base: position 5,756,180 of record CM067561.1, on the reverse strand, counting down.
GAAGAAGATCGATATATTTGGAAATGTACAGACTTAAAAAGCAAGGTTGGTGGCTAAAGGTTATAATCAACGGCCTGAGGTCGATTATGATGAAACCTTTTCACCTGTTGCTAAGATTAAGTCCATTCGGATTTTGCTTGCAATAGCTGCATATTATGACTATGACATTTGATAGATGGACGTCATAACCGCTTTCCTCAATGATAATCTAGTTGAGGAGGTGTATATGAAACAACCTGAGGGTTTTTCGCTTGAGTCCAAACCAAATGATGTATGCAAGCTACAAAAGTCCATTTATGGGCTTAAGCAAGCCTCGAGGAGTTGGAATATTTGCTTTGACAAGGCTATCAAGTCATTTGATTTCGTCAGAAGAAAAAAGGATCCCTGTGTTTATAATAAATGCAAGGATGGGAGTATTGCCTTCATTATTGTATATGTAGATGACATATTGATAATAAAAGACAATAAGACTTTGTTGCAGTCAGTTAAGGAGTGGTTTTCCAGTACCTTCATGATGAAGGATTTAGGTAAAGCCTACTACATTATGAGAATTAGGATCTATAGAGATAGACCTAATAGATTGTTAGGGCTTTCACAGTCAGTCTACATAGACAAAGTGCTTAGACGTTTTTCTATGGAAAATTCCAAGAAAGGCGGTCTACCTATGGGACAAGGCATTAAGTTATCTAAGAAGGACAATCCTTCTAATACTATAGAACTTGAACGCATGAAGAGGATCCCATATGCTTCGACTATAGGATCGATCATGTATGTCATGACCTGTACTAGGCCAGATATGGCCTTTGCACTTAGTATGACTTGCAAATTCCAGCAGAATCCTGGGGAAGAACACTGGAAAGCAATCAAGAGTATTCTTAAGTATCTTAGATCTAAAGATTACTTCTTAGTCTATGGTGGGGAAGAAAAGCTAGCTGCTACTGGGTACACTGATGCTAGCTTCCAGACGGATCTTGATGACTTCAAATCTCAATCTAGGTACACGTTCATTTTCAATGGTGGAGCAGTGAGCTGGAAAAGTTCCAAACAAGCTATAACTATTGATTCGACAACAGAAGCCGAGTACATTACTGGATCGGAAGCTGGCAAAGAAGCTATCGCAATTTTTGAGTTCCTGATGGAACTAAGGGTAGTTCCGAGTTCCAGTTGTTCAATAACTATTTATTGTGACAACACTGGTGCGATTGCACAGGCTAAGGAACCAAGATCAACAAACAGAAACAAGCATGTACTAAGGAAGTACCACATACTCAGGGAGATGGTGGAGACTGAAGAGATTAGATTAGACTATGTTCCCACAGACGATAATCTAGCTGACCCATTCACTAAACCATTAAGATTAGTCAAGCATAATGGTCATTTTGAGAATATGGGCATTAGATATGTTGGAGATTGGCTCTAGGCCAAGTGGGAGATTGAAAGTATATGTATGTCCTAGAGACAATCCGTATTAGGACAAATGTATTTTATACACGTTCGTATTATTATTAATGGAGATTAATATTTTGGCATCTGCAATTATTGAATTATTAGTTGATTGTTTATAATATTCTATAAATATGCATTCCTAGAGGTTACGTTGTTATTAATAATATGAGACATTGATATTTTAACGTAACTCTTAAAATAGCCTCGACTAATGATCATCGAGAATGGATATTGATGATATGTGATAAGTCGACATGTGGTATGCATCACATCCTTAGAGGATGTAGTATGTCTCACCTGCTACGAGTAATGACTACTCGTGATGGACACATGGATACTTTGAAAGTATTGGTATACCTTGCTGATATACTGTTTGTTATACTTGTCTAAAGTATGATCAGCATGTGGGAGATAGAAGTCCTTAGACTTGAGGTCAATGCGCACCTTGTCTACAGAGTAATAAACTTTGATCATGTCCTAAGCTCAAATGCCTTATAGGTTGAGATACAGCTTGCATTGGGTATATTACGATGTGGATTAAAGGTGGTAGTTGAGCCAAGATTAGGATTCATTCCTCGAATGTATACTCGAGAGAACACTAAGATTCTCAGTGATATTAGGTTGACTAAGTCGTTGGCCAACACAATAGACATATTTAGAATATGGTCTAGTTGTCAACTAATATAGATGAGATACAATGATTAAGCCATTTGGATAGATACTTGACAAATCCTAAGCTTAATCGGGTGTGTCGTGAATGAAAAGATTTTATCTTACCACATAGATGTTAAGTTTACTGGATTCGTGTAAACGTACTTCACATATTGAGTTCGTCTTGCGGCGCCGTCAAGGAGTTTCGCGTAGACCTAATTTGATTAGTGTCGATATGAGAAGGCCTGTAGGGTCACACTATGTCGATTGTCCTTTCGATCTAAGGATGTATTGAGAGAGTATTAAATATTTGATTTAGAATCGAGATATTTAAATGAATGATTATTGTTTTAATTAAGTCAAAATTGGATTTTGAATTTAATTAAGAATGTGCTGAAATTTTTTGGGCCAGGCCCAAGGTCAAACCATAATCCGGTTTGACCTAATTTTTCACCTATAAATACAGACCTACACTTCATTATTCATTACACTTGATTTTCATATCATTATTCTAAGTCTTAGAGACTCGGAATCAAAACACTCTCTCAAACCTCTGTCGAATTTTCTAGCTTTCCAAAGGAGGAATACATTGAAGCTTGGAGCTTGCAATCGAAAGGGCATTCGCGTGCGCACCCACAGTTGATAAAGATTCCAGATATTGTAAGCATGTAAGTAACATTCAAGTATTATGTTTATGGTTTTAAATTACCCTATAGTCAAACAGTTCTACGTTTGTTGGGTTTGAAACAAGTTTTCAATATCCGCTGCGTACAAAGCTTGAAAAAAATCCCAACAACATACGCATAATCATATATGTTCTTAATGTTATATTCTTTAGCGAAGATTATCGGTTTAAATATCCAGACTCGTATGCCACATGTAAGATTAAGACTTAATGCACACAGGATCTTGGACACAATTAATCTTACAAAGAGATAATACAGAAAACATACCAGATGCAGAAGACATCATCACGAATGCGGAAGCGTTACTTGTGGGAAATTGATTTCTACCTCCTTGTTCTAGCCTTACGTTACCACATCCGTCAGCGATGGAAAAGATGTAGTGATTTTGTGGTATCCATAATGGGTGGAGCGAAGACCAATTTATAGGGTTTGTGACTTAATACGGTACATACATCAAGTAACCGATCTAACGGATGAGATTTATTCTTCATTAACTATTAGTTACGTGCTTTACAATAAGGCCACACATTTTAATTAATAAAATCTAACAATATACCCCTGTTATTACACATGCTGCAAATATTCTCATGCCATTACAAATGGTGTAAATATACTTTTTCGCTAACATATTTTTTTAACAAGAGGTTAAGCTCATAAATTAAATTTGACACTTGAATTCGCCTCTAATCTCATCTATTACATTCGTTGGTAACATTGCTTGTTTCTTCCAAGCTTTTCGATAAAAGAAATTCAATTGAAAGAACAATACAGGAAGTTATCAAAAAAGAAAAAAACATTGTCAATTGTTGATTTTTAACTATGCACTTACACTATTAGAGCAACTGATATGAACAAATCATCTTACACTGCCTTCATAGAGTTTCAAAAGTCACAAAATATGACTTTTATAATAAACTGCGATACTCCAATAAAAGTACTGATGTTGAGAAATTATGATGTACACGATCTTAAAGTGTTCTTGATGTTCTACAATTGTGAATAAAAAATAATTAAAAATTATATAACTCATAATCTTTAAAGTCATTAACTATAAGAATAAAGAAAGGGAGAAAAGAAGATTACGGTGGAGGCAAAAAACACTTAAATCAGAACCGAAACAAAAAGACAAACTAAGAAGTAGAAAAAAAACTTCGTAAATATCCTAAATATTACAATATAAAATCGTGACAAGAAATTATGTCTTTGAGAAATAATATATATAAATACAAAATAAGTAGCTCACTTAAGTAGAAGCAATTTTAATTAAAAGAATAACAACACTGTGTTGCAATAGTTGAACATCGATGACTTATGCCAATGTTGTTCCTTCCTTATACTGCAATCTTCTCTCATCTAATATAAATACTACTACTCCGTTTTAAAAACATTGTTTTGTTTTGATTTAGGATAAAGTTTAAGAAAGTGGATAAATTTTTTTAAAGAGGTGTTGTGATTTTAAATATGTTATGTAAAAAATTAAAATGAAAAAATTACAAAAAAACGAAAAGAGATTTAAAAACAACTATTTTTACATCATTAACTCTCCACTCTTAAACTGCAATGGAAAAGGGAGAAAGTTCTAAACTTCCGGAAGAGGATGTCTGGGCGAAACTCAGTAAGTTATCCACTTTTTCCTTTATTTTCTTTCTTGCAGATTAAAGGGTGTTGGGTTGTCATGTTTTCTAAGAACCAAAAAAACATTATGAATGGGAATCAAAATTATGAATACTTTCTTGCAGATTAAAAGGGTTGCCATGTTTTGTAAGAACCAAGAAAATTTACTCCACAAATTTTCCTTTTTTTTTTGTTGCTATTATCCCAAATTAGAATTCGATCAAGAATAAAAATTGTGAATTGTGATAAATGAACAATCGGGGGTTGTGACATTGAAACATGTTCTTTATTTCGTGAAAGTGGTTAACTTGGATTTCAGTTACGATTTGCAAGGATGGTTTGTCTTGAAAAATGGAAAAGAGAAGTATTTTCTTTGCATGTCAATGAGTAAATGTTGCAATTTCAGCCATCTTTTGGCTACTTTATGTGGTGTTAAGAGAGTCCAAGAAAACATTTTTAAGGTTTCTTGAAGTATCTTAGTGGTTGAAGTAGCCTTCTCTTTGCTTAATTTTGTGTAACAAATTGTATATTGTTCCATATCAGATGGCATTGGCCTAGATAAATTGGTTTTGACGTGAAACACCTATCTTTTAACTTAGTGCATTTGTGTGTAGTTTAATTTGGAAGTTCTAAATCCTTGTTATATATATAATCCATGTAGTTCGGCTTTGTTCTATCATAGGGCCATAGGGTGTGGTAGAGTGGAAGGACGAAGGCGGATTGATTAACTATGATTATTGGGAGATGCCCTGAACGTTTTAAATCATGGATAGCCGATAGGGTGTATATAGAGTAGACAACATATCCTGTAATTTACATAGTTAAATATTAGTGTTACATCAAAAGAAGCTCGTTTTAAATATTAATTCAATGTGAATTGCTTGAAGGGAAAAGGTTCAGGGCTGATTTTCGCATATAGGATCATCAAATAGTATATTTCAATCCATGTTCTGAATTTCCCATATCTTGAAACTGTAGCAGGATCTTCTCATTGCTTATGCTATTAAAGAAACAGGAATTGGTTAAAATAGGATCTCCAGTGATGTGTTAAAAGTTTGTGCTCTACAACACCAGAGTTTTTCTAGAGTGTCATTGATCAATGGTATTTGGCTTAAGATATTTGCTTAACTTTCACGTTAAAACGGCTTCTTATTTGTTTTCATTTGACTTAAACGGCAACTGTTCTTTAAAAGTTCAAATCTATTAGTAAACATTTTGGTTTGCTTTGTGGAGATAAATCCCTTGACCTGCAAGGAATCAGCCTATTGTCGACCCCCTTCCCGGTTCGCAAGCATGTTGGTGATGATCAGTTATGTGATTAATATCAGCTTAATGTTTTATACTTCTGTTGACACTCTGTACTTTTTGAGGTTGACTAACCGAATTGGATCTATCACTATCCTTTTCGTAGCACTTTCTAAGTGGAACCTACTTTGCTGAAGATGGAGATGACTAGGAATTATGCTCGTTTTCTTATCACTCAATTTTGTGGTGATACTTGATTTTATTAATCACTAGATTTATTAGTATCAGAACAGCATTAAGAGAGTGCTGAACTACATACAGTAGGACCAAAAGACAGAATGCAAAACCAGGATATTATCCAAGCCATCCTCGTAATGATTCCTTGGTGTCTAACAAAGTCTCAGCCTCATTTACATACTTCATATTACACCAAAAATGTAAATAAATGAAAACAGTTAAATTGATCTGCCAAATTAGTTTTGAAGTATCCTCAAAATATCTCATATTTCTTTCTTTCCATAAAGTCCAGGAAATGCAAGTCGGAATTGTATTCACCTCTTTTGAGATTGTTTATCTAACCCTTTCCTACCAACAGATCAATAGTTCTTTTGTTGATTAAGCTTCAGTTACTGTAGTCTTATCATGCCGAAAAGTAACTGCCACAATTGGTAAGAAACTTGACAGTGCAAGAACATGGTCACAAACCAGCATCTGCCACATAGTTGGAAGATTCTTCTTTGTAAAACCTCATGGCTTAAGCAGGCATCTTTTGTTACCAACCAAGAGAAACGACCCACTTTGTATGGAGCCTTTGATCTGCAGATTTGTTTTCATGGCAAGGGAGTGTTTTGGGTTCATTTGTAATCATTGATGCATAGCAACAATTTTCCCCATCTGATACTCATTTAATGCTTTTCAATAAACTAAGAAACTCAGCTATGCTTTCCAACTCCCGGTCATTTAGATTACCTCTGAAATGGCTTTGGAGGTTTACAGAGGAGTAAGCTAATCATAGAAAAATATGGTGTCATCCTCACATGGAGTACCTGAAAGAGTATCCGGATGTTATGGTCAGAATTTGTGATCAGGACTGCTATCATTCTACGAGATGGAAGAAAGGTCTCCTTTTGGAATGACAATTAGATTAGACACTGCACTTTGGAGGAAACCTTTTCAAATTTGATTGTTATGGCACCAGAAAATTAGAGCAACTCTTTATCAGATTAGATGGGGTATAGTTTTCAGAGGTAATCTAAATGATCGGGAGTTGGAAAGCATAGTTGAGTTTCTTAGTTTACTGAAAAGCATTAAATGAGTATCAGATGTAGAAAAATGTTGCTATGCATCAATGATTACAAATGAACCCAAAACACTCCCTTGCCATGAATCGAATATTTGGAGTGCAAGTTTAGTGATGTAACACATGAGCTGGACGTAGAAGTGAGACTTGATACATAGGTCATCCCTAAGAGAGGAAGTTTTAAATATCTGGGGTCTTTAATCCAAGGAAATGGGGGCATCGACGATGATGTCGCACAACTTATTGGTGCGGAGTGGATGTGTGGGCATATCAGGAGCGATAAGATTAGGAATGAAGATATCTGTGACAAGGTCGAGACAAGATGAGGGAAGCGAGGCTGAGATGGTTGGGGCATGTGAAGAAGAGATGCGTAGATGCCTCAGTAAGGAGGTGTGAGAGGTTAACGGTGGTGGGTTTAAGGAGGGGTAGAGGTAGGCCGAAGAAGTATCAGAGAGAGGTGATTAGACAGGACATGACGCAACTTCAGCTTACCGAGGATATGACCTTAGATAGGAGGCTATGGAGGTCGCGGATTAAAGTGGATGGTTAGAAGTAGTTGAGCGTTGTCTCGCTCTCCCGCGGGATAAGCTTGTTACGTAGATAGTTTTAGCATTATTCTCATAGTTTCTTGTCCTTAAATTACTGCTGCTACCTGTTGTTTTTTGTGCTACAATTATCACTTTATTTTGCTCTGAATTCTATGTTACACTTTCTCTATTTTTTGCTATGTTTTATCTGCTATGCTTTTTTACTTCTGGTTTGTCTTTTTCAAACTGCTTTGTTATGTCACTTGAGTCCAGGGTCTTTACGGAATAGACTCATTATGTCCACGAGGTAGGGGTAAGGTCTGCATACACTCTACCCCGCCCATACCCCACTTGTGGGATTACATTGGGTACGTTGTTGTTTGATGATTTTAGCTTTTTAGAAGTACAAGGAAGATCAGAGCTGATATAAATATTGCTTATTGACAAGCATTTATCTTTCGAAGGGGAGCCTTGGAGTAAATGGTAAAGTTACTGCCATGTGATCAGGAGGTCATGAGTTCAAGCCGTGGAAACAACCTCTTGCATAAATGTGAGGTAAGACTGCGTACAATAGACCCTTGTGGTCCGAACCTTCCCCGGACCCCGCGCATAGCGGGAGCTTAGTGCACTGGGCTGCCCTTTTTTTTTTGACAAGCATTTATCTTTGTAAATATAGTACGATGGACCCTCCCCATTCTGAAATTGAGTTAAGGTTGAAGGAGACTGTAATATGCAGTGAAGTGAATAACTCTTCTGGAAAGCAAGAATGGTGTAAGATAACAAGGAATGTGGATTTAGTTTCTTCCATGATGCAAAATAAGAGGTAAACATTTCTGGTTCTGTAAATACTTCATTTTGCGCTAATGTATTTGTTCATTCTGTGCTGTAGATGGTTTAGGATAACTTCTTAATGATTTATCTTACAAAAGAGAAGCTAAACTATTATCTTCCACCCAGTTCTTGGGACCAAGATTGTTTTGCATTCTCCGGCCCAAATTGATTTTTGTAGTAGAAGTACTAGAAAAAGTGCTGCTAAACTCATACTATTTCCTTCCCTGAATAAAAAATGAATGGAATAATAGAACATCTGTTTATGTACTTGAGATGCATGCAGGTGTACTGTAATTGGTCTTTAGTGGTATATTTGGTATCAGCAAAAAGGGAATACTGGTTTTTGGGTTTCCTTCAGTGTGACCTTGCATGCACAGACATGTTAATAGGATTTTGTCTAGTAAATCCGTGAGTTCTCTCCGTAGATTAATAATTTTCTGAAGTAACTTCTTGAAGCATGCTTGCTAAGTTTATTAGTTGAAGTGCTTGAACTAATGCTCCTAGACCCAAGAATGCCAGTGTTGCATTTTCTCCTGGGAAGAGATTGAACCTGTAGTAATATTTCACTTAACTATATCTTCAATCTCTCTTTTGATGCAATAGCTTGTCAGCATTTCGTGAATATGACAGGATATGGACATCCCAATTTCTTAGGTTAAGTCACAGCTTTTTGAATGCATAATAATTATGCATGGTAACCTTCATGGAGTTTGAATAGAAATACATGGTCAGATGGACCTGGAGCTGTTGGTTCAACTACCTTCAGTGGCAAGGGGCAAATATCATCAATCCTTCATCTGATCGACCTAGCCTACTGTGGAAGATACTGTGGCACACTAAAGTTTGAAAGAAGGTTATTCTTTTACTTCGTGTGCTATGGGGGTTGCAATATTAATGCAGCAACTTAAGGAGAGAAGTTGAATTGTAATGAGTTGATAATATTTATGTAAAGAAGGTAGAGTAGATACGTACGCATCATGTATGTTGTAAACAATTACATAGTTGTTGTCTTGTAGGATCTTGCGTGTTCACTGGTTAATATTGGTTGGGTGGCACTAAACACCATAGAAGAAACGATCACAAGCTGGAGGTGGCAAGGACATAAACGTCATTATGGAGAGCTATGCTTCTTCGTATTTTTTTGGCTAAGTTGGAAGGACAAAATAGGGAACTATGTTGTAGTAGTGTCACTAGTGGGAGGAATATACTCCCTCCGTCCCAATTTATGTGACACTATTTGACTTGGCACGGAGTTTAAGGCAGAAAAGAAGACTTTTGAAATGTGTGGTCCAAAACAAGTATTAGTTAAATGTGTGGTTATAAATCATCTCATAAAGTAAAATTATTTCCAAATATAGAAAGGTGACATTCTTTTTGGGACAGACCAAAAAAGAAATTGTGCCACATAAAGTGGGACAGAGGGAGTAAGTGGTATATTTTTTTTGTGCCATATACTTTTTTGGATTTAAGGAGAATCATGATCGAGATAGCATGGTAGCTGAATGTGGTTGAGTCCCTCGCTCGGGACAATGAATGATATTCTGATTTATCAGGAAATCTTTTTTTGTTTGTTTTTGTTGTTTCCGTCAATTGTTACTTTGTGGATTGGTTCTTTCTCTAGCAGTTTAAAACTGAATAATTCTCTTCAACAGTTGTCAGTGACACATGTTGTTTCCGTGGTTGGTGCTTTTCCTATGCCACTTTTTCTTGGTCAATTGCATTTGCTTTTTGTTTCAGTGAAAGTTGTATCTGTGTTGACTATCTACATCGTTCTCTCATATAGTTCGAAAGAAATTCTTGTTGATGAGACGGTTTGTCCAGGATGAGCATGCTGCTGTAATTAAGTGTGGCAGTGAAATTTCACTGAGTCCCAGTGACGAAGGTGGGTGTTATTTCTAATCATATTCTTTTTTGGAATCATTAGTCTGCCTTATGCTTTTAAGAAATTTTCTATATCTGCCGTGGTGTCTACCTGTCCACTTTTATTACATGCACTGTACTTTTTTAGGTGCATTATCCAGGAGAAAAAAGGAAATAAAACTCTTTAACGCCATTCTGCTCCACCATGAACGATATGAATCCTAAACTCTTTAATACTGAATTTGTTATTATATGTTCCTCTCCAATTCGAGCCTTTGTGCACCGGTAGCGTTTCTACTTTTATGACCTATAGGCCATGGGTTGAGGCATCGAAGTAGCCTCTTTGCCAAAATAAGGGGAATGCTACATGCAATATACACCCATCCTCCTCTACCCCCAAATTAGTCCCGGAGCATTTCATGCACGGCGCACCCTTGTTCCTTTTCAATTGTATTGCCATTTAAAAGATGTTTTTATGGTCATATTTGATCTTTTTAGTAACTTACAAGTTATATATTGAATTCAGTTGGCCATTTGAATAGATTACTAGGTCAAGGATGGTTTGATGAAGAATATATCCACTCTAGTCATTTTATGAAATGTAATCTCAACCCACATTTCAACTCGGAATGCATTAGAATGACACATCTTATGGGCAATGATGTGTGGCTTATAGCTTTATGCTTCAATGCTGTTAGGTTTTGTGAAATACCGATTCGAAATGATGCCTACTGAGGAATCTCGCAGATATATACAGGTAAGTTGTGTAAGCTTTTAGCAACTGGTTTCTATTCATTATTATCAGTTTATGCTGTGTTACATGGCCTATTGTTCTGCTAGGTTTCTCTCGATGTTGAGTATGCAAAATGCTGTATCTGCTTAAATATCTGGCATGATGCTGTCACAGCTGCACCTTGCCTTCACAATTTCTGGTTAGTGGTTTGAAGAATCATTTAAATTTTCATCCTTGACTAGATGTGCTATCATTTATGTTCTTCGTTCTCCAGTAATGGATGCTTTTCAGAGAGCTAAGGAGGTCCCAAGAGAGGCGTTCAAGTGTTTTATGTCCCCAGTGCAGAGCAGTTGTACAATTTGTTGGAAGGAACCATTTTTTTTGCATAACATTGAGGAAGTAAGACATGAAATTAATTTACTTTTCCCCGTATTTCCAGTTGGACATACTGCCCATTTTAAGTAATTCTTTTTCAAACTTTAGGATCAATCCTTTTAAATAAGTCATAACCAGTTCAAGTTGTAATTCTGTAATGTTGTTCTGCCTTTTGTAATCTAACATGTCTTTCTTTGTGGAAGCTTATGCCCTTATTATGCAGGACATACTGCTTGCTGATCCTTCTTTGAAACGCTCGAGTGAAGATGCATCAATAAAATCACCTCTTGTAAGTAGTCTAAGTTATCATATGCGATTTTTCGTGAACTACAGCTACAGCGTAAGGCTTTGTATAGGTACTCTTTGCCAAGTCGTATGCTAAGTATTCTGTCACTATGATGTCTTCAAAATGTTATAAAATTTTATTACAATTCTACTATATATGGATTTTCGATACGCGTTTTTCCGTCGGTTTTAGGCTTGCTGCTGTGCTTCCAAAGATCTTTAGACTGGATTTTCTGGCATTGGTGTTTTGTGACCGTATGTTGTAATTATCTTGCCGTGCAATAGATTTTCAGGAGTTCCTCTTCAATTTCATGTGGTCTGTTTTGAGGACTATCTATTATATGTCATGATTACACCAATTAACATATGATTGTATCTTTACTATCATAAACGCTCGACAACTTGTTTTCTTTTAAACATACTAACCCCTAGGAGCAGGTCCTCAATAGTAGAAAAAGTCGCTGGAAGAGGGAACATTCTCCATCAGATGCAGCAGATAGCTGGGAGCATTCATGCCCTCAGTGTGGTAATTGCATTTTCATTTTGTAGACTGATACAAAGTGAAACATGTTAACTTATTCAGAAAAAGTGCTTAGTTGACTTATTGGGCAATGTAAATCCCATGTAAAGCTTGAGAATCTAATAGTGTTCTCTTGTGACTTTAAATTTATTATGGTTTTTTGTTATGTATTTCAACCATTTAAATTATGAACTTCTATTTTCTAACATTGAGTAGTTTACACTCAGACACCGAATTTGGAGGTTATAAGTGCAATGAAAGCACAATTCATCTTCAATGTCAAGCGTGTGGCGGAATGATTCCTTCTCGATTAAACATTGGAGTGCAACAACACTGTAACTACTATGCTTCCAAACTTCACTATTATGTTCTTGTTTCTGTGATTTTATGTGTGTCCTTTCCTTCTTAACTCGAAATATCAAAGTCTCTGTCCTCTTTGAACTGTTTGGTGTGTGAAACCTAACGCGGTTGTGTTGTAGGTTTGGGATGTGATCGAGCATTTTGTGCTGCTTATTGGCATTCTCAGGGAGTCAATGGGAGCAATTCACATCCACTCTGCAGTCGTGAAACGTTCAAGCCTGTAAGTACTTAAAATCTGATTTGTGCGAATTATGTTTTGGTTATACGGGTAAGAAACCTTTGATGTTTAGTCATCTTCCAACTGAACTTGATATGTTACATAAATTTGAAGTGAAATTTTAGAAATTTAATTTCATGGGCCTGTAAGAGGACTTTATTGTGTTCTTCCTCAGGCATCTGTATGTTTTCGAGGAGCTCGGGTTTAAAACTTCAGAAAACTTATATACCTTCAAACTGATGGTTGAGAGATGAAATTGTTCTGATATCTAACAGTTTTAATTAATTACCAACCTGAATAGACGCAACGCCTAATGATTATGTCTTGCTGCTGCCTATCCTTGTAAAGTCTAGTACAGTAACCCTCTGTCTCACCCACTTTTGGGTGGAAATAATCTTTCTTCTTTCTTCTGATGGCTTTATCACTCTTGTTCTCTCCTGCTTTCAGTTTTTTTGCTATACTCTCTTTTTTTATCGTTCCTTTTGTTATGGTTGATATTATCTCCAAAATTGTTATTTCTGTAACTAAGAGAGTTCCAAGTTGGTTGAATAGTCGAGGTGCCGCCTAGGCTAGTCAGGATACCACTGTCATAAAAAAAGGTTCCAAGTTGGTAGGTGGTCCTCATTATACTAGTCAACTTGAAGAGATGATCTATAGTTTGACATTTCTTCTCCTTGTTTCTTCATTTGATTGCACTCTCCTTTTTTCCTGTTCTTTTTCTCGTTGATGGTGGTAATACTTTTGTTGAGTTACTTCCAGCATTTACGTGTGAAGTCTTGCTTTTTATAGAATATATCAAAATGATGCAGAAACAAATATATCAAAATGATGCACATGTTTCTGCAGATTGCAGAGCATACAAATACTAGAATTCCCTCCTTGGCACATGAGAAGAATCATTTTGAACAAAATGTATGGCTCTTTTTTTTCTTTATGGGTTTCTTGATACATTGTTATTATTCTGAATAATTTAGTTAGACTACTAGGTCTCCTGACTGGCTGACTGTGTGTGATCCTCTAATAGATCACTGAAAGATGCATTAGACAGATGGGAAGGTCGTTGCAAGATGTGGTAGCTGATTGGATTTTGAAGTTGGATAAGCGGGAGATAGGTAATTTGACTGTTGGAAACTTGAGAATCACTTCCTTTTCATCCTGTCTTTCTCTGATATTAGTTACGGTGTATTCCTCTCTCTAAGCGCATATATCTGTTAAGCTTATTGTCGACTTTTATTGTTTGACCCCCATCCCCAACTCTCAGACAAAAGCTACCACCTCTAGTCCAGAAGATCTAAAAGGAATTAAAAACACTTTGAAAAATCGGCAGTCTGGAGAACTATACTCTCTTCATGGAAACAAGCATAACGAGGACCAATTTAGTCATGTTTTCATGTTCCAATTGAACACTATCCTTTTTTTATTGTACTTAAGGATAAGATTATTCTCTTTATCAAACATATGCGGATCCAATCATGATGTTTTATATATAAAAAAACTATTTCTGGATCAATCTGTTTGCACCTTTTTTAGTTAACTTATCTGATGGGTCCAACAAACAATAACAACAACATGCCCATTGTACTTCCACAAGTGAAGTCTGGGGAGGGTAAGATGTACGCAGACCTTACCTTACCTTTTGGGTAGAGAGATTATTTCCGATAGACCCTCGGCTCAAAAGAAGTAAGCAAAGCAGGATTGAAAGAAAAATAACAACAAAATAGCAAGATAAATAAAGCAAATGAAGCAACCGTATTAGTAAGAAATGAATAATAAGATACTGCGCGAATACTAAATAATAATACTAATTAAGGAGAAGATGAGTAGATGAGACTAGCTCCCTGCCTCTCCCATATAAAAGTAGGACAAATGGTCCAACAAACAATTAATTATAAAAAATATCTAAATTCTAAAATAAAAAATAATAAGTAATTAGACTAAGATTCTAAATAAAGATTTTTTTTCTGTGTGTATACCTCTCTTTATGGAAACAAGTATAGACACTTTTTTCAGAGTGTACGTAGAAATAGGACACCTGATTGGTGCAGTCATACTAAATAATACTATTAAATAAGGAGAAGATGAGTAGAGGAGACTAGCCCCCTGCCTCTCCCACATAAAAGTACGACAAAGGGTCCAACAAACAATTAATTAGAATAACAACATACCCAATATAATCCCACCAGGTGGGGTCTGAGGATGGTAGAGTGTACGCAGACCTTACTCCTATCTTGTGAAGGTCGGGAGGTTGTTTCCGATAGACCCTCGACTCAAGAAAAGATGCAAAGACAATAATAATAGGCAGTAATAGCAATAATATAATTAGATAAATGAAGTAAAGAAACAATTGAGTCATAATAGAGATCTAAAAAAATATGCTAATGTACAAAGATAATAATACTCCTAGTACGAAAAAGAAATCCTCGCGGAAACCTACTAGCCCTCTACCCTGATGCCTGACCTCCACACCCTCCTATCTAAATTCTAAAATAAAAAATAATAAGTAATTAGACTAAGATTCTAAATAAAGGACATTTTGTTGTGTGTATACCTCTCTTCTTGGAAACAAGTATACACACTTTTTTTTAGAGTGTGTACGTACCAGAAGTAGGTGAAAATTTCACCTGCTTGGTGCAATCATACTAAATAATACTATTAAATAAGGAGAAAATGAGTAGAGGAGACTAGCCCCCTGCCTCTCCCACATAAAAGTACGACAAAGGGTCCAACAAACAATTAATTAGAACAACAACAAAACAACATACCCAATATAATCCCACCAGGTGGGGTCTGGGGATGTTAGAGTGTACGCAAACCTTACTCCTACCTTGTGAAGGTCGGGTGGCTGTTTCCGATAGACCCTCGACTTAAGAAACGATGCAAAGACAATAATAATAGGCAGTAATAGCAATAATATAATTAGATAAATGAAGTAAAGAAAGAATTGAGTCATAATAGAGATCAAAAAAATATGCTAATGTACAAAGATAATAATACTCCTAGTACGAAAAAGAAATCCTCATGGAAACCTACTAGTCCTCTACCCTGATGCCTATCCTCCACACCCTCCTATCTAAATTCTAAAATAATAAGTAATTAGACTAAGATTCTAAATAAAGGACATTTTTTTTGTGTGTATACCTCTCTTCATGGAAACAATTATAGACTCTTTTTTCAGAGTGTGTACGTACCAGAAGTAGGATTTCACCTGATTAGTGAAGTAATTAGAGCTCATATTCATCTTATTCTTTTTTTCCTCTTCGTCCAGTTTAGTACTCCAAATGACATATATAGGAATTGCACTTGCTTCTTCCATTCCAAGAAACATTGTCACTTCCCATTGTTTGGGGGAAGATCAATCATATTAAAACTTGTGACTAGTTTTTTTAACTCTTTGTCTTCAGCAGCATAGTAGGTATTGTGTGGACAACTTCCGCTATTCCCTTTTGGTGCACCCATGAGGTTCCTTTATGTATAGAGGGTTGGGTGTCATTTGCACAAAACGTTCCTCTTCGTCCAGTTTAGTACTCCAAATGACATATATAGGAATTGCACTTGCTTCGTCCATTCCAAGAAACATTGTCACTTCCCATTATTTGGGGGAAGATCAATCATATTAAACTTGTGACTAGGTTTTTTTAACTCTGTCTTCAGCAGCATAGTAGGTATTGTGTGGAAATCTTCCGTTATTCCCTTTTGGTGCACCATGAGGTTCCTTTATGTATAGAGGGTTGGGTGTCATTTGCACAAAACCGTGTTTGTTATGAGGTTTTCTATTTTTTGATGTACTCCTTGTATATGAACATGTTTTTGCCATATTTTAAAATGAAATTTATTACTTTATCAAAGAAAAGTATCTCGAAACCAGAAGTCAACTTGTAGCATTATACACTTAATTTCTAATTTCTGAATCTTATTAGCTAAAAGAGTAATAATGCTTGTCCTCCTCAACCTAAAAAATTGGGAAATTGAGTATTGCACAATCATACTGGATAGACGGCATACCATGTTCTCGATTAGCGTGATAGAAGAAATGGTGGAGGTTGTGTCTCCCAAATGCACACACAAGTGCACGTGGTCGCCAAGTAATATAATAACTAGAAAGTCGAATATCGTACCCACAAAGACTTATGATCAATGGTTATGTTAGACTTTACTATTACCATTGATTGAACAAGTATTTATGAACAAAGGTTGTTTTGTTTATAAACTACTGCCAAATTAAAAGACGAAGTAATTATGCTAACAATTTGTCACGGACGATAGTTCAAAGCTTAGGATTAACACAGAGAGATGAGTATTCTAGCGTTGTGGTCTTGTTTCCCAATCCTATTGAGTCATCCAAGTATTCCTCCTTGATCAAATTTATCAACGATGACTAATTAATCGGATTACTAATGCTCGTAGTAAAGGGTAGCCCAGTGCACAAAGCATCCCGCGTGAGCATGGTTCAGGGAAGGGCCGCACCCCAAGGGGTGTGATGTAGACAACATAACTGCATTAGTGGCTACTTCCACGGCTCGAACTCGTGACCTATAGGTCACACAGAGACAACTTTACCGTTTCTCTAAGGCTCCCCTTCTCTCGAATTACTACTCGCCTATTGTAAACAGTTTGCCGCTTATATTCCTATGGAATTGATCTGTTAAGAACACAATACATGTACCATATTTAATTGAATGCGGCGACTAAGTATATTGCTATCCTAACCGCAAATTCTTCCGCTACTGTGGGAAATTAGATCACGCCCTCTTTACTTTTCTAATGTAACAACTTTTTCATGTTTGAATATAACATAGTAGATTGCACTCGATCGTGGCACGCGGTGAGGGTTGCGCCGCGTGGTCCATCACTACTTGGGGGGACTTAGCTAGGAAATTCTTGGCTAGGTTCTTTCCATCATGGAAGACAACGAGACTTGAGTGAAATCATGGCTTTCAGGCATATAGATGGAGAGACTCAGTATCAAGCATAGGAGGGGGATTGTCCACATCACCATCAAACGAACGAGGTTCTGCACATACGTTTATTGAGGGGCTTGATCCTCACACTAAAATATTGTTAGACCTAGCAGCAGGTGGGCAAATCCTTGAAAAGAACTATGGCAAAATCTATGTTCTCTCGAACAAGTTCTCCTAGAGCAATCCAGATTGACAGGTAGGGGTAGGTAGGGGTGGGTGTATATCGGTTCATATCGGTTTTGTATCCGAAAAATATGAACCGAATAAAAATCATTTTTTTAAAAAAAAACTGAATCCAACTTTAAAAAGAAAAAACCGATATGTTCGATTTATATCGCCGAACGTATCAGATTATATCGGTTTTTTCTAGTGGGTCGGGTCGGGTCATGAAATTTTTTGTTTTTTTTTTTTTAAAATTGAATTTCCAACACTGAAATTGGCATTCACACCTACATTTCCACGAAATTTCGACGTTGGAATGTATTGTATATCGTGAGATGTTTACTAAAGAAAAAGGAAAATTAGAAACCGATTTGGGAAAAACACAAATTGATTGGGAAAACGGACGTTTTCGTAAAAATTGGAGGCGCCAAACTGCCGCAGTTTGTCCGGCCACATCTCGAAAAAATACGCAAAATAAAAAAAATTGGGTAAAATGTACATCCGAGCGCAGAGTTATGACCATTTAAAGTTTCACAATTAACAACTACTTTCTCATCAATGCTTCTGTGATATGTTAATCAAGTTCATGCTGCATTCGACTTTCATAAAAGCTTCATAGATTGACTTCAATGGCTATGATTCAAGAGATAGTAGTAGCCTAAAATAAAAAAAAGATTAATTACATATTTAATTCGGTTTTTCAGTTCGGTTCGTATCCAAAATTTAAAAACCGAACCGAATCACTAAATCCTGATTTGGTTCGGTTTTTTTAAAAATTGTTTTTTTTTTAAAAAACCGAATAAAAGCCGAACCGAACAGCCTGTTCGGTTCGATTTTTTCGGTTCTCCAGATATTTTGCTCACCCCTATTGACAGGTTGACTTGAGCAAAAATAGAGTTAAAAAGGCAGTCGGGGTTATTGAATTGGATGCAGTCTCAACATTATCAGCACAAATATCGACTATGCATAATCAACTAACTAAATTTACAACGGGGCCACCTCGGCCACGGGTTCGATCAATGCAACAAGCTCGGGGATTTGGTGAAGTTTGTGAAGAAGGCCACACCGGTGATATGTGCTTTGCAAATCCATAGTTAGTATATTTTGTGGGCAGTGCTGGCAGAAGCCAAGGTAACCAAAACTAGTACGAAAACAATTACAATCTGAATTGGAGAAACCACCCAAATATCTCGTGGGGTGGAAATCAAGTCACACAGAATTAGTAAAGGCCACAGGGATATCATCGTAATTATCACCAACTTAGGGCAAGCGAGGCTGCGATCCTGCGAGCGGTGTTGAGGAGATGTTGAAAAAGATTCCTATCTTCTTCTTTCTTTCCAAATCCAAATACAATGGGATGGGCATCTTTCTATTTCTACTACTATGCCTCTTGTGTAATGTTTAGTTCAGTGGCTGATAAGCAAAAGCTAATGGTTGAGAACCAAAATTGTGATTTAGCTATTTGTAATCTAGAGAGGAAAATGGGCCAAATAGCTGGTGCTCACGATACTAGAAAACACGGGCGCTCCCAATTTATATTGATCCTAATCCAAAAGCACCGGTTAATGCAGTAACTCCTAGAAATGGTAGAGAATTGGAGGAACTCTCCCAAGAAAGCAACTTAGGAAAAGTTGAAAAATAGGTGAATTCAGATGATGTGATCGAAGTAGAGCAGGCGGCGAAGGAACTAGTAGTGAAGCAACCACAAGTTGGTAGACATGTTGCAGGGAATTCCTAAGTATGCTAAGTATATTAGGGATATTGTGGCTAGCAAGAGTCAATTACTATGCCTCTTGTGTAATGTTTAGTTCAGTGGCTGATAAGCAAAAGCTAATGGTTGAGAACCAAAATTGTGATTTAGCTATTTGTAATCTAGAGAGGAAAATGGGCCAAATAGCTGGTGCTCACGATACTAGAAAACACGGGCGCTCCCAATTTATATTGATCCTAATCCAAAAGCACCGGTTAATGCAGTAACTCCTAGAAATGGTAGAGAATTGGAGGAACTCTCCCAAGAAAGCAACTTAGGAAAAGTTGAAAAATAGGTGAATTCAGATGATGTGATCGAAGTAGAGCAGGCGGCGAAGGAACTAGTAGTGAAGCAACCACAAGTTGGTAGACATGTTGCAGGGAATTCCTAAGTATGCTAAGTATATTAGGGATATTGTGGCTAGCAAGAGTCAATTCATTGAATATGCTGCAGTAGCACTTACTGAAGAGTGCACCCCTCAGATTCAAAACAAGTTGCCTACGAAGCTTAAAGATCCTGAAAGTTTCGTTATTGAGATTACCAATGGGAAACAGTTTACTGCACAAGCACAGTGTGATCTTGGGGCGAATACCAATCTAATGCCTTCATTTATGTTAAAAAAGATGGGTTGGGAAACCGCATCCTACTACTATCATTTTGCTGGCAAGACCTGAGGGTGTTATTGAAGATGTCTTGTTGCAGGTTGGGTCTCTCATAATTCCAGCTGATTTTGTCATCTTAGATTTTGAGCCAGATCTGGAAGTCCCACTTATCTTGGGGCGTCCTTTTTCGCCGCGGCCAGAGCTTTAATTGATGTAGCAATGGGGCAGTTGACTATGACAGTACATGACAAGGTTGAGGTATTCGATGTATACAACCCAATCAGTGAGGAGCTGTCCGTGATCAGTGTGGTGAACTATAATTCTGAGCTACCCCTTATCACGTGAAGCAATTCATCGGAAAGAGCACTTGTGGGGGATGCTATTTATGGTGATGCAGAGGCAAACAAATGGGTGCAAATTCTAGACGTGACAAGCATCTAAATCAGAGAGGGTAAGTTCGAGCCACTTGACATACCTGTTGGGCCACTACCCAAGTTATCAATTGTGGAGGCCCTGAAGTTATAACTGGAACCTTTACCCGCAAAACTCAAATATGCGTTTTTGGGTGAAGGTAAAACATTGCCGATCATCTTAGCATCCAAACTCACTAAAATGGAGATAGAAAAGTCATTGAAGGTGTTACGAAATCGCAAGAGAGCACTCGGGTGGTAGTTAGCAGATATTTAGGGTACCAGTCCAACAGTCTCTATGCATAAAATACTCTTGGAGGAAATTCACAAGCCGAGTCTTGAGCACCAAAGAAGGTTAAATCCCATGATGAAATAAGTGGTCAAGAAAGAGATTATAAAGAGGTTAGATCCCGTTATTGTCTATCCTATTTCTAACAGTAAGTAGGTGAGTCTAGTACAATGTGTCCCTAAAAAAGGAGGGATGACAACGATCACAAATGAAAACAATGAGATCATGCGAACAAGAACTGTAACAAGGTGGAGAATTTGCATGGATTACAAGAAGCTGGCCGAGGCCACGAGAAAGGATTATTATCCTAACCCTTTTATTGTCCAGATGCTTGACAGAGCCGGGGGAATATTATTACTTTCTTGATGGGTATCCCGACTATAATAAGATAGCTATCGCTCCAAAGGATCAGGAGAAGATGACATTGACCTGCCTTTACGGTACATATGCATTCAAGCGACATTTCAGAGGTGCATGGTGACGATATTTTCTGAGATGGTGGAAGTGGTCATAGATGAGTTTTCTGTCTTTGGGAAGTCATTCGATGCATGCTTGAATCACCTGGATTGAGTACTTGAAAGATGTGAGGAAAGGAACTTGGTGCTCAACTGGGAGTCCAAAAGGGAATTGTCCTCGGGCATAAGTTGTCAAAGAAGGGCTTGGAAGTTGACCGCGCTAAGGTAGAAGTGATTGAGAAATTACCACATGTGTGTTAGGGGTGTGCATAGTCTTTAGGCCATGCTGGTTTCTACAGGCGCTTCATTAAAGACTTCTCCAAGATATCTAGTCCTATGTACAAGCTGGTAAAGATGGACTAGTGACTAGAAAGTCGGATATTGTACACATAGGGACTTATGATCAACGATTATGTTAGACTTCACTATTACCACTAATTGAACACGTATTATCCTACAAAGGTCGTTTTGTTTATAAACTACTGCAAAAATTAAAAGACTGAGTAATTATGCTAACAATTTATCTCGAAAGGTAGTTCAAAGCTTAGATTAACAAATAGAGATGAGTATTCTAAGGTTGTAATTGGTTCACCAATCCTATTGTGTCATCCAAGTATTCCTCCTTAATCAAATTTATCAACTATTGCTAATTAATCGAATTATTAATGCACGTAGTATTCTCCTGAATCACTACTCGCCTATTCTTAACAGTTCACCGCCTATATTCCTATGAAATTGACCTGTTAAGAACGCAATATATGTACGATATTTAATTGAACACAACGACCAAGTATATTCCTATCCTAGTCGCAAAGCCTTGCCCTACTGTGGGGAATTAGATACGCCCTCTTTACTTCTTTTCTAATCTAACAACCTTCCCCAGTTTGTATATTAGCTAGTAGATAGAAATCGACTTTTGCAGAAAGTTGAGAAACTTCTTCATATACAAACTTGGGGAAGTTGTTAGATTAGAGAAGTAAATAAGGCATGATCTAATTCCCCACAGTAGGGCAAGGATTTGCGTGATAGGAATATACTTAATCGCCGCGTTCAATTAAATACCGTACATGTATTGCATTCTTAACAGGTCAATTCCATAGGAATATAGGCGGCAAACTGTTTAGATTAGGCCAGTAGTAATTCAAGAGAATACTGCGAGCATTAATAATCTAGTTAATTAGCAATCGTTGATGAATTTGATTAAGAAAGAATACTTGGATAACTCAATAGTATTGGGGAACCAACCACAACCCTGGAATACTCATCTCTCTGTGTTAGTCCTAAGCTTTGAACTATCGTTCGTGACAAATTGTTAGCATAATTACTTAGTCTTTTAATTTTCGCACTAGTTTATAAACAAAAGGCCAAAGTCATCCGCGGCCACCTAAACTTGTAACAAATTCCAGTTAGACACCTTAACTTGTTCCAATTGAACACCTACACTATTCAAAATTGTACCTATTGAACACTTTTTACTGACATGGCAAAGTCTGTACTACACGTGAAAGAAGCGCGTGAAAAGTTGTTTTTTAATAAAAATATTTTCCCCCTCTTCTTCTTCATTGTTTATCATCCACCGCCATTGCTGCCCCCATTATCATTGCTGCAAATACACACCAATCACTCTTAAACTCATTCTCATGCCTTTGATGTCTGTCCCACTAAAAGAGAATAAGAAAATTAATTTGGGTGTCAAAATAATTTCCGGTGAAACTCCATTTTTTTGTCCAAGAATTTGTCCCAACATGTTACTATATTAATGTAATCTAACAATAATAGATCACACTTCTTAAGCTAAGTTGCAGGAACAAAAAAAAAAGAGAAAAGAAGTTCGTCAAGAGAATAAATCAGATCTGGGTTCAAGAAAATTTCCGGCAAAACTCCGTTCTTGATTCTTATACCAGTGGGAACTGGGACGGGGAAGAAGATCCTTGTACCAATTGAGAAATAAGAGTGAAGAAGGTGGAGTGGGGTTTGGGCAATGGCTACGTACTGGCGAGGTTCTGGGGAAGGGGCAATGAGGGGTTGGGTATGTGGGGGTGGGGTTTAGAAAATGCCTTTTTTATTTATTAATAGTTTTAGCTGAAAATAGTTTTTCTTTTATTTTTCCTTATAACTTATTATTTAATTATTATTCTGGATCTAAATGGCACGTGTCATCTTATAATTAGTCATTATGACATGTCATCGCGAGTGTAATGCACAGACTTTATAGCAACGTTCATACAGATTTCTTAATTTTTAGCGGAACTCCGTTCTTGATCCCTTGTACTAGTGGGAAATGGGATGGGGAAGAAGATCCTTGTACTAATTGAGAAATGAGAGGGAAGAAGGTGGAGTGGGGGTTTGGGCGATGGCTACGTACAGGCGAGGAAGAGGATTCTGGGGAAGGGGGAAGGAGGGTTGGGTAAGTGGGGCTGGGGTTTAGAAAATACCTTTTTTTTTTGCTGAAAATAGTTTTTCTATTATTTTTCCTTATAATTTATTATTTCATAATTATTCTGGACCTAAATGCCACTTGTCATCTTTTAATTAGTCATTATGCCATGTCATCGCGAGTGTAATGCACACACTATAATTTTAGCTGATTATCAAAAAGTGTTTAAGTGGTTCAAATTCCGAGTGGTAGAGGTGTTCAATAGGTACAAGTCTAGGTTTAGGTGTCTAAGTAATTTTGTGGACAAGTTTAGGTGACTGCGGATGACTTTGGCCTAAATAAAACAACCTTTGTTCGAAAATACTTGTTCAATTAGTGGTAATAGTGAAGTCTAACATAATCGTCGATCATAAGTCCTTGGGGTTCGATGTTTGACTTTCTAGTCACTAGTCCTTCTCTAGCAGTTTGCATATAGGATTGGATATCTTGGAAAAGTCTTTAAAGAAGTGGCTGTAGAACCTTGCATGGCATAAATACCTACAAACACCCCTAACAGACTCATGAGGTGGTAATTTCTCAATCACATCTACCTTAGCATGGTCAACTTCCAAGCCCTTCTTTGACACCTTATGCCCAAGGACAATTCTCTTTTGGACCATAAAGTGGCACTTCTCTCAGTTGAGCACCAACTTTATTTACTCATGTTTTTCAGGCACTCGATCCAGGTAATTCAAGCATGCATCGAATGACTTGCCAAAGACAGAAAAGTCGCCCATGAACACTTCCAGAAAACCTTCCACCATCTCAGAAAATATCGTCACCACGCACCTCTGAAATGTCGCTGGCACGTTACATAATACAAACATCTGCTTAAAGGCGTATGTACTGTAAGGGCAGGTGAATGTCATCTTTTCCTGATCCTATGGAGCGATAACTATCTGATTGTAGCCGAAATGCCTATGCGGAAATGCCTATCAAGAAAACAATAATATTCTTGTCTGACTAACCTGTCAAGCATCTGGTCAATAAAAGATATGATAATAATCCTTTCTCGTGGCCTCGTTCAGCTTCCTGTAATCCTCCACCCTATTACAGTTCTTATTGAAATGAGCTCATTGTTTTCCATTGTGATCACTGTCATCCCTTCTTTCGTACTGGACTCATCCACTTACTATCAGACATAGGATAGACAATACCTGCATCTAACCACTTTATCACCTCTTTTCTTGACAACTTCTTTCATCACAAGATTTAACCTTCTCTGGTGCTTAGTACTCGGCTTGTGATCTTCCTTAAAAAGTATTTTATGCATACAGAATCCTGGACTGAATATCTGCTAATGCCCACCCAGTTCTCTCTTGTGATTTCGTAACACCTACAATGACTTTTCCTTCTTTTGCCTTAGTGAGTTTATGTGCTAAGATGACCGACAATGTTTTACCTTCACCCAAGAACACATATTGGAGGTGCGCAGGTAAAGGTTTCAATTCTAGCTTCAGGGCTTCCATAATTGCTAACTTGGGCGGTGGCCCAAGAGGACTGTCATGTGGCTCGAACTTACCCTCTCTCATGTAGATGTGTGCCATGTTTAGAATTTGCACCCATTTGTTTGCCTTTGCATCACCATAAATATCATCCCCCACTAGTGCTCTTTCCAATGGATCGTTTGACATCATAAGGGGTAGCTCAAAATTACAGTTCACCACACTAATCGCAGACAACTCCTCATAGAGTGCAAGGCAATTTGTATACATCGAATACCTCAACCTTGTCATGTGCTCTCAGAGTCAACTGTCCTGCTGCTACATTAATTAAAGCTCTGCCCGTGGCCAAAAACTGACGCCCCAAAATAAATGGGACTTCCAGATCTGGCTTAAAATAAGAGAAACCCAACCTGCACCAGACATCTTCAATAATATCTTCAGGTCTTGCCAGCTGCAAAATAACAGTAGTAGGATGCCGGTTTCCCAACCCCAACTTTCTGAACATAGATGAAGGTATTAGATTGATACTCACCCCAAGATCATACAGTGCTCATGCAATAACCTGCTTTTCCATGGTAATATCAATAGTGATTCTTTCAGCTTCGTTGGCAACTTGTTTTGAATCTGAGAGGTGCACTCTTTAGTAAGTGCTATTGTTGCAGTGAATTGCTCTTGTTAGCCACAATATACTTAGCATACTTAGGATTTCCTTGCAACATGTCTACCAAGGAAACATTAACATGCACCTTCTTAAGTAAGTCAAGAAACTTCTTATAAGTCTCCTCTTCTTTTTGCTTTATCAAACGTTGTGGGAAGGGAGGTGGTGATTTGGCAACCATGGGTTGTGGCTGCTTCACTACCGGTTCCTTTGTTTCCGTTCTACATCTATCACATCATCTCAATTCACCTCTTTTTCAACTTCACCTGAGTTGTTCTCTTGGGGGTGAGTTCCTCCGATTTTCTACCATTTCTAAGAGTTACTGCATTAATCGGTGCCTTCGGATTAGGATCAGTATCACTTGGGAGTGCCCCCTGTGGTCTAGTATTATGAATACCAACTATCTGACCCATTTTTGCCTCTCTAGATTTTGAACAGCTAAATCACGATTTTGGTTCCAAGCCATTAGCTTTTGTATGTCAGCCATAATCCTTTTCAATAACTCCTCAACACTCCTCACAAGAGCAGTATCTTGATTGCCTTATGCTGGCAGATAATTCTTCTGTCCCTGTGGCCTATACTAATTCTGTGTGCATTGATTTCTATCCTACTAGAAATTCAGGTGGTTTCCCCAGTTCGTATTGTAATTGTTTCCGTACTGGTTTTGGTTACCTTGGCCTCTACCAACATTGCCCACAAAATATACCAATTCTGGATTTGCAGGGTATCACTGGTGTGGCCTTCTCCACAAACCTCACAAAATCCCTCAGCTCGCAGCACTAACTGAACATGTGGCTGAGGTGGCCCCATTGTAAATTTATTGAGTTGATTCTGCATAGGCGATATCTGTCCTGATAATGTAGAGACTGCATCCAATTTAAGCACCCCGACTGCCTTTTTAACCCCATTTCTACTCACGTCGACCTGCCAATCTAGATTGCTCTGGGAGAACTTGTTCAAGAGAGCATATATTTCGTCATAGTACTTTTCAATGATTTGCCCATCTGCTGCTGCTAAGTCTAACAATATTTTAGTGTGAGGATCTAGCCCCTCAATAAACGTATGTGCCAGAACGTCGTCCGTTTGAGGGTGATATGGACAATCCTTGAGAAGTGGCTTGAACCTTTCCCATGCTTGATATAGAGTCCCTCCATCTTTCTGCTTAAAGCCATGATTTCACTTCTGAGCCTTGTTGTCTTCCCTGATGGAAAGAACCTAGCCAAGAATTTCCTAGCTATATTTGCCAAGTAGTGATGGAGTTTGTGGGTTCCGCCTTTAACCATCTTTTCGTTTCCCAAGAAAACGGAACCAGTGTGAGCCTGACGTAATCGAACAAAACCCCTGTAGTGATATAAGTATCACTAATCGCCAGGAAGTTCTGAATGTGTTGTCGAGGAACGTCATGCAACAAACTCATGAACTCCGCTGGAGTGAAGCAATTGAATCATATTTTGCTTTAGCTCGAACCGCTCAGTGATGTTGTGCTTAACAATGCTCAATGTGACATTGCCCACGAGAGGTACAGTGCGAGATGCACTGCTATAGGTTTATTTTTAACCGCGACAATTGAACGAGTGTTTGATGGTTTTCAAATAGCTTCACGTCTCTCCTTCGCTTGTGGAATGTTTATTCAGTTTCCCTGTCAAACTCCACAAGATTGCTGTCGCTAGCAACCCGCCGCATTCAACTGTAGTTCCTGCGTTAACAACCACTAAGATAAAAACGTTAATACTTGAATAATGAAAGCGGTAATCGATAAGTTTATATAACCCGTTAATTTCTAAGTACCCGACAACAACGCCAAAAACTTGTTGCTCCCAAACGCACACGCAAGCGTACGTAGTTGTCAAGTAATATAGTGACTAGCTAAGCTGCCCGGACTCGGGTGCGGGTATCGTTCTGAGTGTCGGATTCTGCAAAATCTAAATTTTAAGATTCGAGAGTGCGGATCCAGGTATAGATACGGGTGCTCGGCTAAGCAAATTAAAATTATAAAATTAGAGCTATAAAGGCCCCAACTTCTTCTTTCAAGCTCTCCGGTTCTTCCCCTCAAAAGAGAAAAAGAAAACCATTCAAGGCCTTCCATCGACTCTCCTTACAGATCACTACTACTATCTACCAGAAGGCAAAACTCAGAACACAACCCCTTGAATTCTTATTTCTCTATGTTTGCCCTGAAACATGAAGCAACAAATATGAGACAAAAGGACTATAACATTGAAGGTATGCCATTTCCCGTGTCTTAAATCTGTTTATCTTTCATTTTGAGAAATCAAAATCTCAATTTTTCCCCAAATTTGTCCATGGACTCCAGTTAAGGTACTAAAGTTGGTTGACCGTATCCCGCTCCCGCACACGCACACGCACACACACTCTACCGAGATGGGTGCGACAACAAAAATGAAGAGTCCGTGCAACTTAGGTGACTAGATAGTCGGATATCGTACCCATAGGGACTTATGCTCAACAATTATGTTAGACTTCACTATTACCACTAATTGAACAAGTATTTTCCAACAAAGGTTGTTTTGTTTATAAACTAGTGCAAAAATTAAAAGACTTAAGTAATTATGCTAATAATTTGTCACGAACGATAGTTCAAAACTTAGGTTAACACGGAGAGATGAGTATTCCAAGGTTGTAGTTGGTTCACCAATCCTATTGAGTCATCCAAGTATTCCTCTTTAATCAAATTTATCAACTATTGCTAATTAATCGAATTATTAATGCACGTAGTATTCTCCCGAATTACTACTCGCCTATTCTAAACTGTTCGCTGCCTATATTCCTATGGGATTGACCTGTTCAGAAAGTAATACATGTACAATATTTAATTGAACACAACGACTAAGGATATTCCTATCCTAGTCGCAATTCTTGCCCTATTGTGGGGAATTAGATCACGCCCTCTTCACTTCTTCTCTAATCTAATAACTTTTCCAAGCTTGTTAGTAGATAGAACTCGACTGTTGCGCGTCAATCAAGCAATAAAACACAGAAGTAAAGAAATAATAGCAATTGATAAATCAA
Organism: Anisodus tanguticus; assembly: GCA_034509755.1. Taxonomy (NCBI): domain Eukaryota; kingdom Viridiplantae; phylum Streptophyta; class Magnoliopsida; order Solanales; family Solanaceae; genus Anisodus; species Anisodus tanguticus. The sequence goes on along the minus strand of CM067561.1, from coordinate 5,727,355 downwards.
CTAAGATAGAAATACTATTCAAACGTCAATATTCATTTTACCACAACTCTAGAATTATGAAGTTTAGTTACTCATACTCGGATTACAACAAAGATTGTTCATGTTTAATCCAAGAAATAAAGATAAAAGTGATAACCTTATGTATAATTGCTTTGATCCTTGCTCTCTTGTGTCAAAATGGCTGAACCCCTTCAAAAACGAGCTTGGGGAATATCTATAGGCTTCGGAAGAGTCCTAGAGAGAATTTCCAAAGCCAACTCAGACTTGGTAAATAAATCTTGACCTGACACACCCTCGTCGCGTTGCGGTGCCTATCGCGCCAAACTTGGATGCAATGGTCATCGTGTCGCGTTGAACTTGGTTGCTTCATAATTAGCAAATTTTCCTGTGATGGACCTCGCGTTGGGTTGAAGTCTTCTATTCCATCTTTTAGTCAATTAGCCACGCTACTCTAGTCATCGCGCCGCAACCCGCGATGGCCAAAGTGGCGCATGGAAGCCTTGGGCTTTCAACACTTATCCGAATTGTGATCTCTTTTACTCCAAAACGGAGCATTTTCGTCATAAAGTACCTAGATTCAACATTTAAAAATCATACTAGTTCCATATCTCAGAATTAGTATTAGTTAGGTGTATTTAATACATTAGCACAAAAACGAGGTAGAAAAGTGAGTAAAGTAATGTGCAAAGACGTGTAAATACACCAAACGTAAGAGGTGAAAACAATATATCAGTCCAAAATGACTATTGGTTACAATTCGACCTATAAAAAAGGACTATTGGTTGCTACTTGTCATATCTTTGAGATTGTCCTCGTTAGAAACCAACATGAGCTTAGACCAAAGTTAGTGAAGCAGGAGGAAACAAAACTTGATTAGTTTCATTGTCGTCATTGAATTGATTATCCTGCTGTTTTATGTGTGCTTTTGTTTCCTTCAGATGGCACAAGGATGCCTTTGAATCATGCAGAGATGATAACTTCTCGTACATATACTTGTAGGTGAGTAGGTTTCTTTTTGGAGATACTGAATGATTTAGCAAGTTCTCATGTTGTGTTTGAACGACTTTTGTATTTCTAGAAATCATGTCATTTTGCACCTGATGGCTACTTTTCCCTGAAGTTAGGAAAATGGCTGTTGTTCAATACAATTTAGAGATTTCATTCAGTGAAGCAATTTCTTCCTGCTGATTGTCTTTATTTATATGCAGCGAGTGCTACGACAAGTTAGTCTCATTCCTTTTGTATTGGTTCAGAGTTGCAATGACAGGACTTGTAACTTACCACTGATCCTGGTTGATTCTTCAGTTATTTCCACTTTTACTTGTGGAGTTGCTTAAAACGTAAAAGAGGTCTAATATTAGAAGTTGAGTAAAATATATACTATTAAAAGTCTTTTTTTCTACTTTGATTACACTTTCTTTGAGCCGAAGATCTCATCCAAAACAGCCTCTGAGCCTCTTTACCCCACAAAGGTAGGGGTAAGGTCTGTCTACATCCTACTTTACCCAGACTCCATTTGTGGGATTACACTAGGTATGTTGTTGTTGTTCTCCAATTTAACACCACCATGTAAAATGAACGGAGGGGGTATGTTGCATCAATCTGGCCCATTTCAATCTTGAACGTTGGATCCACTGGCTTCTATAGTGTAGGATTTGACTCTTATCGCATGTTTGTCAAGCTTTGGAATTTTAATGGTATAGCAACTTCTTTCCTTTCTCCTCAGCTTTTACCTTCAGGGGAAGCTCAAAGGGAAGACTGCTGGTATGGATATGCTTGTCGCACACAGCACCATAACCAAGAACATGCTCGGAAGAGAAATCATGTCTGCCGGCCAACGAGGGTTAATCATATGTAGAAATTCTTCATATAGTTTTCTGTTTGAAATTTCTGCTTCAGCTGATTCTCTAGTTATGTAAATGCCAGTCTTGATTCTGTTTTTGTGATTCTCGTCTATGATGAACCATAAACATCTGATGTTTTTCTTCTTTTCCTTTTACTGTACATATGTTCTTTTTTTGTGTTACATTTAGTGGTGAAGATATAACAAGTTCATAAACTGGAACAAGTGAAATAAGAAGTAAGTCTCCGACTTTAAAAAAGAAATGAGGTTCTTTTCACATCTATAGCTGACAAAAGATGCAAGAATTGTTATGCCTTACAGCGTCAGGGAAAAGAGAACTTGATACTGAACAGAACACTACTATTGAAATTTCCTTTTGTAAGATTTTTCAGAATTTATCCACACAAACGCCATTTAAAATACGGGGATGGTTACATTTTTTTTTTCGGTCAAGAAAGATAGTTACTTGGCAATACTTGCAAAACGAGAAAATGAAAAAAATAACAATTTGTAAATTAATGTATCAAAGAGCTAAAATATAGGGCGTGTTTGGTATGTGAGAAAAACATTTTCTGGAAATTCTGATATGGGACACAGGAAAATGTAAAATCAGAGAAACAAAAGGTACAAAAACATACCTAGTGAAATTTCACAATGTGGGATTTGGGAGGATAGAGTGTATGCAGACTTTACCTCTATTTTGATAGGTAGAGCAGTTGTTTCCGAGAGACCCTCGGCTCAAGACAGAGGATAAGCACAAGCAAAGCAAAAGCAAGAGAATACGATCAGATCCGGTTTTTTTTTTTTAAAAGCAATATGAAAGGCTACTACACCAAAGACGCCCTCGACGGCTACGACATCGAAAGCAACTTCAACAATGCTGATATCAAAAGCGAATAAGACATGATAGCGCATTCTGAAAAAGTAAGCAGTAACTAGTGCATGTAAATAAGCTAAACAAAGTATACTAAAGAACACATAGTAGCAAAAATTAAACTATAGGGGACTATAAAGTCATACTGCGCCTATTAGTATGATAGGTTAAGCGAGCCTACAGTATAACACTACAACTATCCGTTTGCAAGCGTAAGTAAGACTACGCTTGCTACCTACTACCCTTCTACCCTAATCTGTGTCCTCCACAACACCCTATCTAAGGTCATGTCCACAGTAAGTTGCACCTGCGTTATATCCCGTCTAATCACCTCTCCCCAATACTTCTTCGGCCTACCTCTACCCCTCCTGAACCCGTCCATAGACAACCTCTCATACCTCCGCACTGGGGCATTTGTGTCTCTCCTCTGCAAATGCCCAAACCATCTCAACCTCGCTTCCGGCATCTTATCCTCCACCGAGGCCAATCTCACTCTGTCTCGGATATCATCATTTCTAATCCTATCCCTCCTTGTATGCCCACATATCCATCTCAGCATTCTCATCTCCACAACTTTCATCTTTTGGATGTGCGAAGTCTTGACTGGACAACACTCCACCGTATACAACATAGTCGATCTAACCACCACCCTATAGAACTTGCCTTTAAGTTTTGGTGGCACCTTTTTCTCGCATAAGACTCCAGATGCGAGCCTCAATTTCATCCACCCTGTCCCAATACGGTGTGTGACATCGTCATCAATCTTTCCATCCCCTTGGATAATAGACCCGAGGTACTTGAAGCTTCCTTTCTTTGGAATGACCTGAGTACCAAACCTCACCTCCACGCATGTCTCAAGGTCGCTCCCGTTATTGAACTTGAACTCCAAGTATTCTGTCTTGGTCCTACTCAGCTTGAACCCTTTAGACTCCAGAGTCTGTCTCCAAACCTCCAGCTTAGCGTTCACTCTGTTACGAGTATCATCAATCAGGACTATGTCATCTGCGAATAACATACACCATGGTACCTCCCCCTGGATTTGTCGCATCAGTCCATCCATGACCAAGGCAAATACGCATGGGCTAAGAGTTGATCCTTGGTGCAACCCATAATCACTGGGAAGTGCTCTGAGTCTCTTCCTACTGTCCGTACCTTGGTCGTAGCTCCATCATACATATCCTTGATCGCCCTAGTGTACGCTACAGGTACACATCTAACCTCTAAACCTCCATAGAACCTCCCTAGGGAATTTGTCGTATGCTTTCTCAATATTGATGAAAATCATATGTAAGTCTCTCTTCCTCTCCCTATAAGAGAAACAAAAGGTAATGAAATAGAAAATGTCCACCAACTGACTGAAGAAATCGATTTTGTCATAGTAGTTTGTGACTGAATGTGTTGCTGGATAAAATGACAATCTAGCTCGATATGTTTTGTCCGTTCATGGAACATAGGGTTAGCTGCAATGTGAATAGTTACTCGATTGTCACAAAAAAAAATGGGGAGGTATACAATACATGAATGTCTTGTATGATCTGTTTGAGCCAAATAATTAATCTCATTGGTTCTTAGATCGCCATGAGATTGTGAAGAACCAAGAAATATGATGTAACTAGTAGTTGACTTGCGTGTCCTGCCCAATCTGCGTCACAATATGTCCGCAAAGATGTGTTATTATTTGAAGAGAACAAAATACCTCGTCCTGATAGCCCTTTCAAATAGTGAAGTAGGAAACATCAGAATGAGGTTGTCGCGGTTCATGCATAAATACAAAGAACATGTAATGCATATATAACTGATGTTAGGAAGAGCGAAATTGAGATACAATAATCGACCCACTAAGGACGGTATTCTTCTGGGTTGTTTCAAATCTCACCGGAATCATTGGAAGGCTTGCGTTGCTGCTCCATTGAAAAGGAAGCTGGTTTTCATATAGTTTGACCACATTTGGCCAAAACGTCAAAAACATACTCGCAGTTGGCTGAAAGATATCCCTACTTGCCAAAGGTCACCTCAATCCGCAGAAAATACTTAGGCTTCCCAAGATTTTTTATGTGAAGTTCTATATCCAAGTAACTTTTCAACTTACAAATACAATCTAAATTTTCCCCATGATAATAACATCAAGTAATAGCAACAAAAGATCCTCCATGAGAGAAATGAATAAGGAACAATCTGCAATGGATTGCTGAAAACAAATAGCCAGAAGTGAAGCACTAAATTTTTGTACCAATTTCTAGCTTAGTGAAGTCGTGAAGAAATTTTGTAATTTGTGACACGTTGCAACTCCCTCTTTTTGGCGAAGCCTTGTGAAATTTTCATATACAGTTTTTTCCTCCAAATAACCATGTAACATGTCATTGTTTACGTGTAATTGATTTTCTTCCCAATTTTTAACTAAAGCAATGGCAAACAAATAATGGACGATGACTAATTTTGTAACGAGGGGCAACACTCTCATGAAATTCCATTCCCTCAATCTAGGTGTAGCCTTTTACAATTAGATGCGCCTTGTAACATTCATTGCTCAAATTATTATGTCAAAAAGAGGCAAATCCAAAAAATAGAGAAAATAAAAGCACTAGATTTTAATGTGCAAAACCTTTTCAAATCGATAGTAAAATCCACAGAATCACCTAAACCCAGATAGCTCCAGTATAACAATTGTTTTTCACAAGATAGCTCAGCTATAACAATTGTTTCTGTCAAAAGAGACTTTCCCAAAGCGCCGCAATAGAAAAAAACACGAAAAAGGGCCAAAAGTGCTCCTGAACTATTAGAAAATGTCTAAAAATATCATTTCCCACCTATTTTGCTAAACATATCATTCCGTTCACCTTTTTGGCTCACTTATGTCCTTTGACTAACAGTCAATATTAAATTAAAAAATATTATTTAAATTCTACATGACATTTTATTACTAGTCCAGTTTTTTAAATCAAACAAATTGAATTTTTATAAAAACTGGAACAACTATTTTTAAAAAAAAAAATGTGGTAAACCCTTTTTAAAATATAAATAAATCAGGTTTGAATTTTTATTAACAAATATGGATTATTTTAAATCAGGAAAATTATTATTTAAAAAAAAACAGAAGTGGAAAACCCATTTTCACATTTTTTTGTAAAAAGAAAGAGTTTTTCTAAATTTTTATAAAAAATCATTTTTCCATATTTTGAAAAACAATCAACTTTTTCCTTTTTTTTAAAGTTTCCTAAAAATAAAGTCATTAAAATCTGAATTTTTAGGACAATTTGTTTTTTAAAATAATTCAATTTTCCTAATTAAAAAAAACATTTTCCAGATATTTTAATTAAAAAATCTAGTTTTCCATTTTAAAAAAATGAGTTTTAAAAAAATCAAATTTTCCTGATTCTAAAAAAAAAAATCTATTTCCAAATATATATATATTTTTAAATTGGACTAATAATAAAATGTCATGTGGAATTTAAATAAATTTTATTTTTTAATTTAATGTTGACCGTTAGTCAAAGAGCATAATTGTGCAAAAAGGTAAACTGAAAAATATTTTTAGTAAAATAGGTAGAAGAAGGTTATTTTTAGTAAAAAAAATGTGTTTGTTGTCTTGAAAGATTTTCTCTAGCCTTATCCATAATTCGTGAGCTGAAGCACCTGTCTTCATAATGTTGAAAATTTACTAATGTGGAATTAAATTTATCCCATTATTTATGACTCGAATAATTGGGCCCCGCAAGTCGGAAATATCGTTTCCACACACGTGCAATCTTAGTACCAAGTATCGTAAATTTCGTTAATGAAAGAGATATTGGTACGTAAGTGAAATGTTTGAGACAGAATGATGGACAGTTATTTGCTAAATGACATGTGTTCCACGTTGGTAAACGAATGAAGGATTGTGTGAAGTGTAAGATGGTACGGGTCGGAAAAGGGCCGCGGAGTCAAGAAGGGCCGCGGCGGCGCTTGGCGCCGCAGCGCCTGACTGGCAGTAAGCGTTGTCGATTTTCTGGTTGAATTAGCGGCTCGGTGCGGCGCTAATGTGGCAGAGCCGCGGCGCTTCATTGGCAGTGACTGCTCGACGGAATCCCAAAGGTTTGGCTGTTGAGCGGGTTTCAATGGCATTGAATCTACCCAATAATGGTCATTACTTAGACCATTACGTTGCTGCATTACTTGGGGCTTAAATGTCATCAATTACATGGCATTTAAATGACTATTACATGGGCACTTGAAGATGCCATCTTGCACACCTATAAATTGAGGCCTTTGGCTCAATTCTATAAATGAAGAAGAAGACAATATACATACAAGTATACAACACCACAAAGTGATCAGATTTTCCGGATAAGCAATCCTTCTCTTAGCAATCTTCATTGATCGTGTTCTTCGCTGAGGTCATTTGTGTAGGCTTTGCACACTTGATAGTTTATTGTTTCATCTTGGGAGACTATTGTCCACACTTTCGTAAAGCCTATATACTGGGGCAATCTTGTCTTAAAGACAGAGAGCTATCTCTCGACTCAGCCGGTAGTGTTGTGTTTATTTAATTGGTTGCTAAGTATTTCAGGTGTTATCTCAATAGACGAAAAACTCTAACTGTTCGTATTCTCAGCGGTTCTACAAGCCACAAGTGTAGCAGTTCATGTTCTTGTATTTCCGAATACAAGACCCATATTTGAAGTTACATTTTAAAGATCAAGAGATTGACAACTTGTTGTAATCTTAGTTGTTTATTCTTTCGATCATTGTAATAGTTATTTGCTATTCACGTTGTTGCTTTACATATTCCAACAATTTTAAGACAAGATTTGTATTAGTGATTCGAAAGATGTTAGTCGACAAGTGTGTGACCAAATCTGGCTGTGGTTTTCTTCTTGAAAATAGTTCTGTTGACAGTGTTGCTAACAGTTCAAATAACAACCGTGCTGTCAAGATTGGTCCTAGTTATAGTTCTCTCTTTGACGACAGTTACAAGTCTGTTTCCGACAAAGGTGGGATCTCTGAATCTGATGCTAACCTTCAAGATACTGCTGACAGTTATGCTAGTACGGCTAAAGATCAAGGACGAGTTGGTGTCACCGCTCCCGAGGGTGGTGGAAACACGCGCCCACGAGAGGCTGAAGATGTCAACTGGGATAAGAGGAGAAGGCTGAAGACGATGTTCTATCATGTAGCAAAAGACTTAGATCTGTCCCAGACAAAGGATCCAAAATATGGTAAGGACGATGTGGACACTCAGTCTGACTGAAGTGGGCCAGAATCCAAAAGGTCTAAGTTGATAATCCTTCCTTATCTATAATGTGTTTAGTTAATATATGAATAAAGTGTGTAAAGCAAGGCTGGAAATATGAAAGTGTTTTCATTAAAAACTTATATTCTCTACACTCTAAAATCAGATACTGAATCTTTTTCCATCCCTGTTAAAGATTGAACTATTGTAAACAAAACTTAAAAGATCCGTTCTTTTGAGTGTAATTATGACAAGTATGTTCGCACATACGAAAGGGTAGAGATCCACTGACTGTGCAAAAACTGTTACCACTCTTAAGTAAGCGTCAGGGATTTCCCTGGACACCAATCACAAGGAAAGAAGACTAAAAGATAATGGCTTATCTTAAGACGTTGAACCTGTCACACTATTTGACAGAAGAGCTTTCATTTGATAGGATGATATTGGACACTCAGTCGTACAAAGCCTACGAGCGACTGGAGTGGGCCAGAATTTATTTGATAAGGATGATACTGGAAACTCAGTCGTACAAATCCTACGGGCGACTGGAGTGGGGTCAGAATTCATTTGACAGAAAAGTAATGGACACCTAGTGAGGTGGGCCAGAGTTTTCAGGTCTTAAATGATCTGAAGGCCAAAAGAAAGGCAGAAAAGAAATTAGACACTCAGTTTGCCTAAGCAACTGGAGTAGGCCAGAGTATCCAGATCACATATGATCCGGTTACGCCCTAACCATGGGCAAAAGGTTGTTTATGTGAAGCAACGCCACCTCTAAAGTCGAAGGGGTTGGAGAGGTTGTCCTTAATAGGACTTTAGGGAATGGGATCACTCTAAAAAGAGGTGATACATGTCCCAAACTTGATTTAAGGGACGCTGTTGTTCAAGCTGGTTTGAGACTAGTCCAACAGGTCTGTAATAGCTAAGAATTGTACAATATGTCTGTAGCAAAATGAATGATATATTTGTAATCCGTGCAACTATGCCCTCATAGATTAAGACACGTTAAATAGAAAGTCATTCAAAAGCTAACAAAGTTGAGATTGTTGCCTTCTGTCGACAAAAATCCTCAAAATAAATGTGAGGTAGGCGAAGAGGTAAAATCACCTTTCCAAGTTCCATCAAAGGAATAACGAAAGAAGCACCGCTCATCTAGAACTTAGTCACACCTACATGGGTGATTTGAAGTTTATACAAAATAGAGGGGGAGAGACAAGTACTTTATGACCTTCATTGATGATGGTACAATGTATTGCATCCTTTGTTTGTAGAAAAGCAAAGATAAAGTTGTTGAAGCGGATAAGCGCTACAAAGCAGAAGTTGAAAATCAACTAAGCCTACGGATTGAGGAATTCGTAGTGATAGAGGGGGAGAATGTGAAGCATCGTTCATCAAACGACTGCTTATTACTCACCTTAGTCTAACGATTGAAATCCAGGCACAAAGTCGTACGCCCAAAATATATGGGGCAAGACGATCCTTGCCGCTAATGCGATTCTCAAAAGAACTCCGCATAAGGATAAAGATAACCCTCCATGTGAAACATGGAAAAGATTCCACCTATAAATGTTGTGATGTGGGGTGGCTTAGTAGAGGTTGGAATACCGAAACAGGTCAAGTTGGACCTAAGACTGTAGATTGCATATCCATTAGATCTGTAAATAACAGTAGTGCTTATCGCCTTTTAGTGTCAAAGAATGCTGAATTCTTTGAAGATAACTTTCCTTGAGAAGAAAAAAGAAATAATTGCTCGAGGTTAACAAGAACCCGCGAGTGCTGACTGTCCGGAACTAGACGTTCTGTACCTACAGGACTCGGAAGTTGCTGACTATCCGGAACTTAATATTTCAGATCTACAGAACTCAAGAATTCTAGATGTTGAACCGAGACGGAGCAAAGAGGGGAAAAAGACTTGTTCCAGGCCTTCTAACTTGTATGATTGAGAATGAATCATGGACAATTAACAGAGAATTGTCATCTCCAGAAGCGCTGCTTTGAAAAGAAGCTATAGAGAGAGAAATAGATTCCATCAGATAGAACTATACTTGTGTAATGGTTGATCTTCCTCCGGGAAAAGAACCTTTGGATTGTAAAAGTGGATACTCTAAACTGAGTACAAAGTAGATGGATCTACTGACGTGTATAAGGCATCGACTACTTGGACATGTGCTCCCCGGTGAATAGCTTAACATTTAGGGCCATTGCAGTCTTGCGTGACATGGATGTTGATGGCTCCTTCCTAACCGAAGAGTTGGAAGGGAGAATCAGAGTTGATTTGTTGGACTGTTGGGCTTCTTCCTGAACTTTCATTTTGATCCCTGAAATGTTTACATTTTGATCCTGAAAGTTTCAGCTAAAACAAAAATAATGAATCTGACAACAGAAACATTGAATCTGAAGTTAGAAAGCCAACAGTTGGAAAACCAACAGTCTGAGAGTGGAAGTTATATTGAAATAAAAGATATGGGTATCACAGATGACATCTTAGGAATTGGATTTCTAAGACATCTAACGGACTGGTCTAACTCCAAACTCAGTTGTGAGATAATTGATAGTCTCGTTGAAGCCACCAATGGATATGAATCATAGAACTGATTGGAATCATGGTGCACCCATATACAAGGAGCGATATGTGCAGGTTACATGTAGTTCAATGTATTGCACACTACAACCGACCTGGTATCGACTTACAAAGCAGATCAGTTGAACTAAGATTCACTCGTGATTCTGGAAATGATCGACAGAAGGCGTTAAGTCGGTTATCACAATATCTAAACTATTCGCTTATCTACGGATTATGATATTCTGGATGTCCAGCGGTTCTGGGAGAACACAGTGATGCAAACTGGACATCAGATATGAAGAACACCAAAGCCACAAGTAAATGTGTATGGTGGGTCTTGGAAAATCCTCTAAGCAAACTTGCATCGGCCGATTCATGATGGAATCAGAGTTTATCGCTTTTAACAAAGCATGAAAGAAGTTGAGTAACTTCATGACTCCTTACAGGACGTCCCTTATTGGGAAAAACCCGTGCCTTCAGCAGTTATACACTGTGGCTAGCCGGTCAGCTTCAGGAAGGGCACGGATGACGGCGTCTAGACATATCTGTCGGAGACATAAGACCGTATGGCAGTTGATCATCACGGATGTCACTTCTTTGATTACTAATCAAAGGATATAGCGGACCCTTTAACTAAGGGACTACCCGAAGATCAAGAGTTCTGCCTATCTAGGGGAATGGGCTTAAAAACCCAAACAATACGAACCTTTGCGATGGTAACCCAACCATACTGACTGGAGATCCCAAGAATTTGGTTCAATGCGAAAACTAAGCTGCAAAAGGTTCAGTTGAGAGCTTCGGTGAATGCAAGAGCACTTCAGATTATGATTTCTGTAAAGTCACGTAAATCCAAAGCCGTTCCCGCGATAGACATTAAAGTGCTACCTGTATGGTGGGTAAATGTTAAGCTTCCAAACCTTTAACGGTCCTCAAATGGTTGAGGTTAAGGTTGGATAAACTTTTAATGATTCCGAACACTTATGAAGTGGGGGTATAACATGATACTTTATAGGAGATCACCTATTTAAGTGCGAGGACAGGACGACTCAGATGAACGCACTTAAGAATCCAAGAGGGGATTGTTGAAAATTTACTAATGTGGAATTAAGTTTATCCCATTATTTATGACTCGAACAATTGGGCCCCGTACGTCAGAAATATCATTTCCACACACGTGTAATCTTAGTGTCAAGTATCATAAATTTCGTTAATGAAAGAGATATTGGTACGTAAGTGGAATGTTTGAGACATACAATGATGGACGGTTATTTGCTAAATGACATGTGTTCCACGTTGGTAAATGAAGGAAGAATTGTGCGAAGTGTAAGATGGTACGGGTCAGAAAAGGGCTGCGGAGCCGAGAAGGGCCGCGGCGCCCCCTAGCAGTGCCGCAGCGCCGCAGCGCCTGACTGGCAGTGAGCGTCGTCAGTTTTCTGGTTGAATTAGCGCTGCAGCGCTAATGTGGTAGAGCCGCGGCGCTTTATTGGCAGTGACTGCTCGACGAAATCCCAAAGGTTTGGCTGTTGAGGGGGTTTCAATGGCATTGAATCTACCCAATAATGGCCATTACTTGGACCATTATGTTGCTGCATTACTTGGGGTTAAATGTCATCCATTACATGAAATTTAAATGACCATTACATGGGCACATGAAGAGGCCATCTTGCACACCTATAAATTGAGACCTTTGGCTAAATTCTATAGATGAAGAAGAAGACAATATACATACTAGTATACAACACCACAAATAGATCAGATTTTCCTGATAAGCAATCCTTCTCTTAGCAATCTTCATTGTTCGTGTTCTTCGCTGAGGTCATTTGTGTAGGCTTTGCACACTTGATAGTTTGTTGTTTCATCTTAGGAGACTATTGTCCACACTTCCGTAAAACCTATATACGGGGAAAATCTTATCTTAAAGACAGAGAGCTATCTCTCGACTCAGCCGATGGTGTTGTGTTTATCTAATTGGTTGCTAAGTGTTTCAGGTGTTATCTCAATAGACGAAGGACTCTAACCGTCCGTATTCTCAGCGGTTCTACAAGCCATAAGTGTAGTTCATGTTTTTGTATTTCCAAATACAAGACCCATCTTTGAAGTTCCATTTTAAAGATCAAGAAATTGTTGATGTAATCTTAGTTGTTTATCTTTTTATCACTGTAATTGTTATTTACTATTTCCATTGTTGCTTTACATATTCCAACAATTTTAAGACAATATTTGTATTAGTGATTCGAAAGATGTTGGTCGACAACTGTGTGACCAAATCTGGCTGTGGTTTTCTTCTTGAAAACAGTTCTGTTGACAGTTTTGCTAACTGTTCAAACAACAACCGTGCTTTCAAGATTGGTCCTAGTTATGGTTCTCTCTTTGACGTGAGTTACAAGTCTGTTTCCGTCAAAGGTGGGATCTCTGGATCTGATGCTGAGCTTCAAGATACTGCTGACAGTTATGCTAGTACGGCTAAAGATCAAGGACGAGTTGGTGTCACCGCTCCTGAGGATGGTGGAAAGAAGTGCCCACGAGAGGCTGAGGATGTCAACTAAAACAAGAGGGGAAGGCTGAAGATGATGTTCTATCACGTAGCAAAAGGCCTAGATCTGTTCCAGACAAAGGATCCAAATTATGGTAAGAAAGATGTGGAATTGTATAATTCTCCGTGTATCAAAATAATAATTACAATATATGAAGATATAAATATATCCTCTATCAAAATAGACGAAGTCATTGGCTAGTGCGCTGACTACAAATTCAATTAAATGTTGATTGTTAGAAAATGTGAAAGACCGCAGAGCCATGAGAATTTTCCTCTGTGTTGTCTGCATTATTTGTTGGAACGTAAATTACAAAAACAAATTTATAGGAAATAAAAAACAGGGGGAAATTTAGTAAAGCATTTCAACAGACCTCGTTATCCTACAAAGGTTTATCAACTCTTGCACAACTTCACCTATTTCTTTCTCTCCATTACTCTTCAAAATCTCACTATACTCTCTTGCTTTTTTTCTCAATCTTTGTCCACTTTTCTCTGCCACCACTTTCCTTATAACCTTTGCCACTTCATGCCTGTCAATATTTCCATATTTGTCCCTAACAGCCTCTTCTCCTACCCCTGCATCTACTATTAACTTCGCATTTAATGGCTGATCAAGATGCATTGGCATGGCTATAATTGGTACTCCAAGTTTAAGTCCTTCCATAACTGAACTCCATCCACAATGACTTACAAATCCTCCTATACTTGAATGGCCTAATATTCTCAACTGTGGGGCCCATCCTTCTACTATTTTCCCTTTTTTACCAATTGTTTGAAGAAATTTTTTTGGTAGAGCTTCTTCAAGGCTGATTTTTTGTCCCCCTGGGAATCTAACAACCCACAAGAAATTTACCTTGCTAAGCTCTAGACCAAGAGCAAGTTCTTCCATTTCGTCCTTGGAAAGGAAATATTCACTACCAAATGAGGCAAAAATTGTAGAACATCTTTCTTTCATGTTTAGCCAGTCCATGATATCTGAATGATCATTCTCTGTTTCTGGTGCTCTAACAAGAGGTCCAACTGGAACATACCTGGAAGAACATCTTTGCGAATAAGTGAAATGAAAGCTTGAACAAACAATTCATAAGATAACCAATTTGCCACCACTAAACATACCTCTTACAGGATAAAGTTGAAAGATAATTTATGTATTTTCCTTCTAGTTCTCTGAAGGACTTAATCAAGATAATTTCAGATGATCCATCCATGCATAAATTGACTCTTCTCTGTGTATCTGTAAATCCATCACCTACCTCATCATCTTCTTCAATTGGTTCAAACATATGTCTGTTCCTGTTATACTCGTGATCTCTAAGGTAAATGGCCGGAAAAGGGTACTCAAAAACAGGTTTCTTTCTACCAATATGAAAAAGATAAGAACCTGCTGCTGCACCAGGGGTAAGAAAAAGAACACAAGGTATATTAAGTGTAGCAGATATAGTTGGAACCCATGGATGAAGAAAATCATACATAATTAAATCTGGTTTTAAAGTGTTAATGATGATGGAAAAGCTAGGTTTGGCTATATCCATGGCATTTTTTAGAGTGGACATGAGATGGGGTGGGAGACCATTAGTGGTGTGGTAATGAGGAGGTAGGTCTGGCAAATTTGGAAGGTGAATTTCCACTATCTTTATTGATATTGAATCCATTTCAGATATTGTTTGTTTGAATGAATTGATATTGACTGGTGTGGAACATATGTAGATGTAGAAATTTCTCTTGGAAAGTGCTTTGGCTAGCTCTATGAAAGGACATATGTGACCATGTGCTAGCCATGGTAACATTGCTACTCTAATGCTTCTCTGTCTTGTATCCATCGAAAGTTTGAAACTTTTTTGTAATCACAACAAAGGGGTTGGGAATTAGACCGTGTAAATGGTGGACTATAGAGATACGCTTGTATACTGTGTTTTAAGCTTTATCTTGTAGTTGCAGCAAGGAATGGGAATGAGTAATAAAACCAGTAACGTGGCAGCTAAAGGAAAAACATGAAAACGTGGCAGAAGAAAAGTGTACACAGATGAGAACATGAGAGAAGAAAGAGAAGGTTAATGATTCAATTTGTGATATGTTCTAACAAAGGATATTCTATTACTATTTGTTTTCTTTATAATTAAAAAATTGAGGTGGAAATTTCAGAATCTTTGTCCGTTGCCAGAAATAGTTTCAGGATCAAGGCTATGATTGGAACGGCAAAATCTATAATTCCCATTTATGATGATAGAGTGTAACAATATAAGAGTATATATTTGTTATGATAGAGTGGAATAAGATTAGTAACTGATTTTTATCAAATATATTTGTATAAGCTATATACAGTAAAATCTCTATAATTAATACTCTATAAATTAATAAACTCTCTAAAATAATAAAATCTTTCGGTTCCGACTTGGACCTTTGTAAAAAACCATCAAATTCGATAAGATAATAAGATAATAATTTTTCGGAAAATCCCTTTATAAATATTAGGTCCCATTAAAACTCTAAATTAATAATTCATAAATATTACAATTATAAATATTATGGTAATTTGCTAAAATATGAATCTATTGTTACTTGATTTTTCTTAAAATTTAAATCTAATTGGATTTCATCCCTAACTTTTTTAATTGCAGCCAAGAGTTCCGGTGTCGAGTTCTCTAGCTGCAACAAAAAATTTTGAAGAGTTGTTGTCGCCCTCAAAGCCTCCTTTCTCGTGACTGGTTCCAACAGTATTGAATCATCTTCAGCTTCATCATTAGTAGGATCTTCAATAATATCAGTAACAATTTCCTCTAAACTTTGAACCATTGAACATTCATCATTTTCACCCCGGATAGTCCACCAAAGCGACAGAATGATTTAATACCATGTCTTACCTTGAATTTTTCAAGCCAACCTTGAGAAAATTGATGTTCATGAGGGTGTTGAGGATGCAAAAGCTTCATTATATCCTTTGCTTTCTCCAAAATAAGCTCTCCGGTCATATTGACTTGATTTTGGTCCTGAAGAAACCATTCATAAAGAACCTTCTCCATATCTGGATATTTCACCGATTTGTGTCGCTTAATATCCCCACCCTTCTCAAAGTTGGCTGAAAGGTACTCCGATGATCTCTTGAGAGTGTTTAATATTGTACCTTGACTAACTTTCAAACGATATTTTTCATCAACCCACTCTTGTAAATCTTTTTGAGTGCATGTGGAATGGTCTCTCTTATACTCACATAATGTTTTACGCATTTGATCATTCATGAATGATTTTGCGATGTCTTTTAGATGAGAAGACATGGTTGGGTGTTATGAATTATTTTATTTCCATATTGAGATTTATATAGTATATGTTTCATTCATCATGCATGAATATATTTAATTGGCTATAATAGTTATTTAAGTGCAACGAATTAATGTAAACATGTATACATTATTTAAGTAATTCCAATGAATTGATACATACGTCCATGAATATAATAGTTAATTGTATACAATGAATTGATATTATACATGAATATATTTAATTAGTTACAAAGAATTGGTTGATGCATGAATATAATCAATGAAACATATATGAATTCATTTATTTTCAATACATATGTATGTACTAAATTTGTTGAATTTAAAAAGTCTCTCTTTTAATTAATAAAATATTAATTTATCGATATATTAATATCTCTCTAAATTAATAAAATTTCATGGTCCCAAGGTTATTAATTTATAGAGGTTTTACTGTATATGGAAGTGTAAAGGTTTCTTTTATATTTTTAGTGAATTTTAACCACAGGTTACTATTTTGTAATTACCTAAGTTATGTGATTTGATTGTATAAATATTTTATATATTATTAATTAAATTTAACCCATTATAAGTTAAATTTACTAAATTTTACCTACCATGATAATCAAATTAGAAAATAAATTTGTCACATTAAAATAACTTGTCGCCGAAGAATCAACTAAGCAACTGAACTTGACAAAGATTCATAAGCACTAAAATTTCTTTTTTAATCATGATCAGGTTTCATGGGGTATCCCATTTTTGAGGTAACTAGAAAGGATTTGCCCGTGTAAGCACGGGTTCAAGTACTATATGTTGAACATGATTATTTTCTCTAAGTTTTGTTGTCATGAATAAATCATTAAGGAAAATTTAAAAAAAAAATGACAGAAGCCTACAATTGATTCATAGATAAAATTGTTAATGGAAGAAACACCACTCTACTTTCTTTTGAATATGAACATACCATTTTACTTTATATTGTGAAATGTATTTTTAATCTATTGTTTTTGGCTCCAGAAATAAATTATGCATTAATAAAATACTCTTATATTTGATTTATTACCACTAAGTAGTGGACCCAACATTCATGTAACCTAGCTTTGTCGGATACAGGTTACATCAATTGAGATATGTTTATATGATAGATGAAAATTGAAAGAGATATCATATAGAATAAAAACCTAAAGTTCATTAGTCAAAATCCTCCAGCTTTTTAAAAATTATTTGAAAATGATACTTTGTAAATTACTGCCAAGCATATTAATATTATGCTAAAATAACAAAATTATGTCAATGTCTACATGAATATATTGGGTGAATAAATTGTTCTTTTACATGATAGAATAGAAAAATTGATTTCCGAATTCGGAAATTACATCATTCTACTAGTTCTTATACACAGGATATTACTTTCGCCACTCCTAGTGTGCAGCCTCCCCTGAAATCAAAGATTTTAAGATTAGAGCATTTTCTGAAATTGAGAAACTACTGGATGATAAGTTCAAAGGATTAAAAATTAGTCCTTTAACGGGTGAGGATAATGGGGATTATGAGTTTGACCTTTCTAATAATTCTTATAAGAAGAGAGTGTCAGATGAGATTAATAACCTAGAAAAATATGCTAGGAAACCTGTGCAGATGATGTATTATTATCCTAGACCTACTCCGCAGGATGTTCTATTTGAAGAACAGGAAATTATTGATAACAACAGTTATAGTGGAAAAAATATCTATGAATGGAACATAGATGGTTATACTGAAAGACAGATTTATATGGTGGTACATAGAATGCTTATGTACAGTATGATCTGCAAATCCAATAAAAAATCAGATAAAACCATTGTAGAGATGATTGTTGCAGGGTTTACTGGCCAATTAAAGGGTTGGTGGGATAATTATTTAACACAGGAGCAACGTAATAGGATTTTAACTGCTGTTAAAATTAGGCTTGATGGATCGACAACAGTACCAGAGCAGAATGTTGTTTACTCTTTAGCCATTAATATTATTGAGCATTTCACTGGTCGATGGTCGGATGACATTGAAAACATCAGGACTATGCTCCAAAACTTGAGATGCAAAAGCCTTACCTCATTTAGGTGGTACAAGGACGTATTCCTTTGTAGGGTTATGGAGTTATCCGAGTGTAATCACACTCATTGGAAGTCTAAGTTCATAGATGGATTACCAAGCCTTTTCGCAGAAAGAGTTAGAAAAACTCTAAGAAGAGGAGGAGTTAATATTAATTATGATGACTATACTCAAGGAAAATTAATAGGAACATGTATTCAAGAGGGTTTGTCCTTATGCAATGAAATCAAGCTAAATCAGCAAATCAAAAACAAAGTCTTAATGAAAGACAACAATTAGGTAAATTTTGTGGACAATTTGGAATGGAATTACCAAAGTCCAAGGAGCCATAGGCATAAGAAGAAAAATGAAAAGAATTTCCAAGAATGGAAAGAGAAACGCCTGGAAAAGAAGGCAAGGAGAAAACGGGAATTTAAGACCCGCGAGAATTTCATAAAATCTAAGAATCCTAAAGCCCGTTGGAAATGTGGAAGAACAGGGCACTATTATAAGGAGTGCAAGGTTAAGAAAAAGATTAAAGCCCTTAACGTAGATGAATAATTGAAGGATACTTATCCAAATCATTATTGAATTCAGAACCAGAAGATTCAGGTTTTGAATCAGATAGAACGAAAAATTCTTCTTCAGATAAGGATATTAGAGTTCTAAATAATGAGAATTATATTTCTTATGATACAGAGGAGGAATGCATGCCATGTCAATTAGGACAACCTTGTTCTAACAATAATAACAAGGAAGAAGATGAGTTTTATAATATATTTTCTCAGTTTAAGGACATGAATGTTAATGTTCTTGATGGTAATAACCTCATGGAATTATTAAGGATGATTAAGGATCCAGATATGAGATCTAAGATTATTGATCAAATCCAGGATGTTCCTGAAACTTCAAATGAAAGACAAGTCCTGGATAAGTCAGGTGCATATACCATATCCGAGCTCAAAAGACTCATTCGGCAAAACAAATGTATAATAAGTACTTCAAGAGATTTGGAAAAAAGAGATTGATAATCTCAAAAAAGAAATTTTAGATCTCAAACAGTATAGTACTATACTAGATAATATAATTTCTAGTATTGAGGAGAAAGGAAAGCAGAAAACAGATGCCCATACATTGCAAGAAATAACCCCTACATTGAAAGAAATAACCGCTATATGTACAGGTAAGGAAAAGGAAAATTTCCTACAAACTCTTGAACTTATAACTTCTCAAAAGTTTTTTATAAAAATCACTCTTTTAATTGATTATAATTTTTAAAAAGAGTTTACTAGTCTAGTAGACAGTGGAGCAGGCGTAAACTGTAGATAGGAAGGATTGATTTCTTCTAAGTATTATATAAAACTACTCATAGTGTAAGATCTGCTAATGGACAGAGATTACAAATTACTTTTAAACTGCCAAATGCATATATTTGCAAAGAAAAGGTCTGCATATCAGATAGTTTTGTACTAGTAAATGATACTAGTAGCCAAATCATTTTGGGAATACCTTTTATACAAAAAATATTTTCTTATTGTAAGAATTGATAAAGAAGGTATTATAGGAACCTTTGAAGGGAAAGAAATTAAGTTACAATTTATAACTGAAACTTTTTCACGAATTTTAAATGAAATCAAAGATAGGTTGATGAATAAACATCAACATATTAATTTTCTTAAACCATTGACAAAAACAATTTGGTACATTTTGTTTATAAACATTGGCACAAATATTTATAACCACTGAATCCAAGTTTCTCAGTTGTGCCAAGGGAGTTAATTATAATATAAATATTCAAATGTCGCAAAGTTGATCTTACATATACCGTGTAATTTTTCAGCAAAATAGGTTTGGATGAAATCCCCTACTCACCACCTAGCTCCTCCCCTGCTTATGATAGGTTAATTGAAATTTTTTACTTTATGCTCTTAAGAAATTTGGATTCTCTGATAAATGGAATGATATGATTAGAAGATTAATCTCTAATGTCTGGTATTCTATTATTATTAATGGTGTGAGAAAGGGATTTTTTTCACTCTATAGGGGCCTTAAGCAAGGTGTCCCTCATTCCCCTTTTTATTTTATTATTGGGATAGAAGTCTTAACTGTAATGCTTAACTAACTGCACATATTCATCCATATAGGGGATTCAGTTTGTCCTATAATGGTTCATACATTACTCACTTTGCATATGCAAATGATATTATTATTTTTGCTTCCCTAGAATTGTTGATGCATCAACTCCAAAATTATCAAAAGTGTTTTGGACAGAGGATTATTCTACAAGAGTTGCTTCCAGGTAGAATCCAGAGCTGCTAACAACATCATTCAGAGAATTAAAGAGGCAACTAGTTATAAATATTCTAACTTTCCTAGTGAAAAGGAATACAGGTGACAAGGTAAACTTTTTTCTGTTGGGAGCAGAGCTACGTTAATCAGGCATTCTTAAATCCAAAGCCGTTTCCGCGATAGACATTAAAGTGCTACCTGCATGGTGGGTAAAGGTTAAGCTTTCAAACCTTTAACGATCATCAAACGGTTGAGGTTAAGGTTGGGGAATCTTTTAATGATTCCTAACACTTGTGAAGTGGGGTATAACAGGATACCTTGTAGGAGATCACCTATTTAAGTGCGAGGACATGCCGCCTCAAGTGAACATACTTAAGAATCCAAGTATGTCCACGGCCACAACAGACAGAACAATATGAAGAAACGAATAAAGGGGAGGTATTGTGTTGGTACCGTTGTCTTGGCTTACATTAAACATTGACGGTTTTAGACATCACGTTCACCGCGCAGTAAGTAAGTCCGATGGTATTCAACTAGGGAAGGTTCAAAGCGGAAGCTACCTCTCCTGATGCAATATCTTTTTGCTATAAGATTGCTGAAAGTAGGCACCTTGTGTGTGCGCCAAAATCTCTTTCAAGAAGGGATTGTTGGAAATTTACTAATGTGGAATTAAGTTTATCCCATTATTAATGACTTGAAAAATTGGGGCCCCACACGTCGGAAATGTCATTTCCACACATGTGCAATCTTAGTGCCAAGTATCATAAATTTCGTTAATGAAAGAGATATTGATACGTAAGTGAAATGTTTGAGACATAGAATGATGGACGGTTATTGCCTAAATAAAAAGTGTTCCACGTTGGTAAAAGAAGGAAAGATTGTGCGAAGTGTAAGATGGTACGGATCGGAAAAGGGCCGCGACGCCCCCTTGCAGCGCCGCGGCGCCTGATTGGCAGTGAGCATCATGAGTTTCTGGCTGAATTAGCGCCACGACGCTAATGTGGTAGAGTCGCGGCGCTTCATTGGCAGTGACTGCTGGACGGAATCCCAAAGGTTTGGCTGTTGAGGTGGTTTCAATGACGTTGAATCCACCCAATAATGGCCATTACTTGGACCATTATGTTGTTGCATTACTTGGGGGTTAAATGCCATCCATTACATGTCAATTGAATGCCATTATGGGGCATTTAAAAGGCCATCTTGCACACCTATAAATTGAGGCCTTTGGCTCAATTCTATAAAGGAAACAAGTGAACATACTTACAAGTTAACAACACCACAAAGAGATCAGTTTTTCTGATAAGCAATCCTTCTCTTAGCAATCTTCATTATTCGTTTTCTTCGCTGGGATCATTTGTGTAGGCTTTGCAGACTTGATAGTTTGTTGTTTCATCTTGGGAGACTATTGTCCACACTTCCGTAAAACCTATATACGGGGGCAGTCTTAAAGACAAAGAGCCATCTCTCGACTCAGCCGGTGGTGTTGTGATTATCTAACTGATTGCTAAGTGTTTCAGGTTTGAACTAGAATCTCAAAGGACTCTAACCGTTCAGATTCTTAGCGGATCTACAAGCCACAAGTATAGCAGTTCATGTTCTTGTATTTCTGAATACAAGATCCAGATTTGGAGTTCCAATTCAAGATCAAGAAATTGACAACTTGTTGTTGTAATCTTTGTTGTTTATCCTTTCGATCACTGTAATAGTTATTTACTATTCCCGTACGTGCTTTACATATCCATCAAAGAGGAAGGTGGTCTAGGCTTTAGAAGTATTTTTGATGTTAGTAAAAGTTTAACTATGAAAAGATGGTGGAGTTTTAGAACTTGCAAATCTTTGTAAAGTACTTCTATGTTAGCTAATTATTATTCTACCCATCTGTTGCTTTTACTATTCAGCTTACTCATTCCCTTTTCTTGACAACAGTTGGTCAAAATTAGAGATCAAGTGTAAGAACTTTTACTTTGGAAGATCAATAAGGGCATTAGTAATTTATGGTGGGATAATTGGTGTGAAATAGGTGTTGTAGCTCATATTATTCATAAAAATGATTTTAATTATGCCTAAACTGTCAGTTATGTTATTAATAATGAAAATTGGAATGTATATCATTTACAATTTTCAGAATATCTTGTTGAACACATATTAGGATCTTATTGATACTCATATTTGGATGCCTAACACTAATGGTATTTTTCTACTGCTTTTGCCTGGAGACATTAGACAGGAAAAAATGGATTTTTTTTAAAGAAGATCTGGCATAAACATTTACCTGTTAAAATGTCTTTCTTAATGTGGAGATTTTGAAAATAAACTTGCCTTTTAATGATACTATTGCTGCTAGATTTGGGATTGACAGTGATAGCAAGTGTTTCTATTGTCCTAATGATGAAAGATATACTATGCACCACACTTTCATTGGTGGTAAAATTGCTGAATAAATATGATTTTTTTTTTTTGAAAATTCTTTGGAATTTCTTGCGAGGATATACTTATCAGGTGTATGATTCAAAAGTGGTGGAATAATATCAAGCCAAAAAAACCCCTTCATCAGACTATTTTAAGCGAGATGATCAGTCATATATAGAGGTAACAAATACTATAAAAAGAGGATACAATATAAGATTCAGTCTCATCTGAAATGGATTGTCTTCAAAGCAAAGAGTAATACTGAGTAGAGTTTCACGTGAGAAGTTATTTATCAACAGATTATGGGCCTTATTCCCAAGATTGAATGTAGTGTGGTTAAATGGTTGAAGTCCCATGAAAATTGGGTGAGGATTAACATTGGTAGAAGCAGGGATGCAAATGTAAGAGCTAGAATTGGAGGAATTTGTAGAGATCAAAGAGGAATACTTATCATGGCCTTTGCTCCAAGTAATATGGCCGAAGCCAAGGCTGGTTTAAATGTCCTTGAATGGTGTTCTCAAAATGGACATAGCAATGTAATTTTGGAATGTGATTCAAAGATTGTGGTTGAGATGATCAAAGACAACAACAATATCCCTTGGCAAATGAAGAACATCATTACGCATATTCAAAATATATCAAATACTGTTACTTGCAAGGTTCGACATTGCTATAGGAAAGCTAACCAAGTCGCAGATACCTTAGTAAAATGGAGTATCAGAAACGAGGATTTAAATAATTTTGCACATGCTCATCTTCCATCGAGGGCCGTCGGACCTTACAGACTTGATCTCATACAAATGGAGTCCTTTCGGCTTAAACAGAGAAAGATTGGGTTGAGCTTATGCTCCCCTCAGCTTTGTAATTTTTGATTTATTGATATACAGATCACGCCATGTATATCCTTACTAACAATATGCTAATGCCTCCCCAAATTTCAAAAACTTCAGCTTCTATATCGATATTTGATCAATTTCTCTAACTTTAGCATATATATCATCTATCAAGCTGAAGCCATAAGAGCTCCTACCTAAATTGCTTCGTCTAACTCCATCTGTGTTGCACTCTAAAGTACCAGTAGGAGATATGTCCAGATTACTTTGATAAAGTAAAGATTTGGTCTATATGCTTCCAAGTACTGAATCAAGCTACCCAATTTGGCATGAAATCAGACTTCAATAAGATAACCAGAGTAAATAGGACTTGTAAACTCAACCTCTTAAAAGTTTACTCTTCTATGCTTAATTAATGACGTTCCTCCTTTTTCACAGCTCCCACATAATGATCGCAAGCAACATAAAATAGAGGCTCCAAATTAGGAATGGCATATACTTTCCACTATTTGATAATCACATGTTCAATAATATTTCAATATTGTTTTATTGTACATGCATCAAACATTATCCATAATTTTTAGGGTGTAGGAGAGATTAGAAAAAGTGAGACGTTGTCTTTTATTGTTGTCACACCCCAAATCAAAGGGGCATGACTAGCACCCGGACTTACTTTACCGAGCACCAATATGACATACATCAATAATCATACTAGCATAGATACGTGAGCCGAAAGGGGTATCAATGAAGCTCAAGTGGAATATGAAAAACACCTCGATGATAAGCAATCCAAAATGATATAGGAGCATATATATATGAGAGTACGGGCTGTTAAGACCGCCACGAAGTCCATACAAAAAAAATATAGGCGGGCCAGGCTGTACAACCTATCTAAACACAAGACATCTGCCTATAAGCCTCTACAAGAGTACATGAACGTCATAAAGTCGGGATAGAGCCTCGCTATACCCATACTGTATACAAAAATCATACCAAAATAAAACAGCAACTCCAGAACAAGGGGAGTGCTCCAACACCTCTGCTGAGAAAAATAGCCTACTGATGGGAACCGTCAACCTGTCTATCGGGACCTGCAGGCATGAAATGCAGCGTCTCCAAGAAAAAGGGACGTCAGTAGAAATAAAGTACCGAGTATGTAAGTCTAATAAAAACATAAATAAAGACATTAATGTAACATAGAGAGATAAGAAAATCAACCTCGGCTCTGGATTGCCACTGAGGGTCATGATATGCATGAATACAATATAGATGCATATATAACACCGTCTTACCATATATATGCATCATGAACTTATGGAGTGATGTAAGGTCGTTACACCTCTGATTAACGTTATGAGACTAGTCTTATAAACATACAATTCCTAAGAGTCAAAGAACAATACAATATGGATCATAATTATATCATGGAAGCAATGAGCATAAGCTTCTAAGTTACTAAGAGTAGGGCCGTTTATGAATATCGTTTGTTTATGTTTCGTTCGTTTGGAATCATGCCTAAAGAAGGAATGAAAGTTCCTTAACATACGATATAAAATAATATGTCCAACAACCACGACAAGCTCAACTCGCCGCACCTTAATCAACAATAATGAAAAAGACGCTATCGTCACGCTACAAGTGATACAACTATAATTTTTCAAACGATAAACTTATCCTATAGCAAATCGGGCAGCATCTCCCATATTTTTGATACTTTCATAAAGTATCCAGAAGATAACAACAACCCAAATAACAACCAGCAACTATACGATAAGCTTCTCAACCAAAACAATAATAGAACGAGCGGCAAGCTCGATTTATGACTAAGAAAGTTATACATTTAAACCCTTTATTCTTTCAAATACATGTCAATAATAACAACAACATACTCATGTTATTCCATCAGTTTCCAACCATATAATACCACAAGAACAACCTCAAAATAGTTCAGCAACAAACAACATCACAACTATGATTTTTGACCTTTATTTCACGAGTTTTCAACCGTACAAGTTAGCTACGAAATCTACAAGCTCAAATACATGAAGTAGGAGTAAAATATTGTCACGACCCAAACCAGAGGGCCGCGACGGGCACCCGGACCCTACCTACCGGGCACCACATCCACACTTTACCCTTAATCACTTTTAACACGGACAGAGACGTGGTAGATTAAATAAAGTGCCAACCCAAAAGCCCTAATTTACACATTTAGATACCAGAGCCGACAAGGCCATACACGACAACTAACCACAAGACACCTATCTACAAGCCTCTACAGAGAAGAACATACCACGACTAAATCGCGACTTCGAAACAAATAGAGTGCTCTGGACACCAACTGAACCAGCAACCTACTAGTGTGAACCGTCACCCTCTCAATATGAATCTGCGGACATAAAACGCAGCGTCTCCCGATAAAAGGGACGTCAGTACGACTGATGTACTGAGTATGTCAAGCGTACGAAATAATATAGTAGAGATCTATCATAATCTGAAATAGAAATAGTTGAACATCCGTAAATGCCTTTGAGGGCCCTAATACACAAGCCTAAATGTATGCACAATGCAGTATACATTTACATCAGCCTCTTCGGGCATTTTCCTTACCATAACAACCTCTGTGGGCATCATACCATATATTGGTAAATGAAAGTATGCATGATGCAAATGCGGTATATATATGTGTGTGTGTGTGTGTGTGTGTTGCGGATCGTGCAACTCGTCCCAATATATGCTAGTGTTGCGGATCGTGCAACCTGTCCCAATAAGCCATACATGCATCACATCATCACATCACATCGCATCACATCGCATCACATCGCATCATCACATCATATTGGCCTCTTAGGGATCTTTTGTGATAGTCTATACCAGCTACAGATGGTGTGCGTATATAACGCCTTTCTTTTTCCCAATTCCCATACACATATATATATATATATATATATAATATTTACCATATAGTAATGTGCATAGCACAAGTAGTCTAGGGTAATATATGAATGCAATGCAAATGAGAATGATTGAATGACAATAACACATCCTGGCCCAATATCCTTGTACCTTTGGCTAACACTGTGAATATCAACCCCTTTTTCGTATGCCTCAATAAGGACTTAGAAACGTATTTAAACAAGTTTTCAACATAAGAGTCTATAACATGATCATTCTTAACTACTAGAGCAGAGTAATTTATGTAGCAACACAATGGTTACGTTCCGCACATAGAATTATGCCAAAAGGAGGAAAGAGCCTTGCATACCTTGTTGCCGAATTTATCTAAGTTCCGCGGGTCCTTGTAAGCTCTATGAACGATTATCTATATCACATGGATGATTTAAATCATAATTGAATCAACATACTAGAAACAGATTCTTTGAGACATTCTAGCGAACACCTTGTACGCGTAGAACCTATATTCCTTCTATATTGAAACCTATGCACGTAGAGAAACACCCAACCCTCTTAATCCTTCTTTTTACTGCTACAATCTCCAAAACAGTACAATAATTTCACATGCAACCTCCAATTTCGTACAAACAGTCCCGATAACACCCCATTAACCTATCATTTTCAATAATCGTCTTAAAACTAGGTAAGAATCATGTTTTGCGATTCGTATAACCCAAGGGATAGAAGAATTACCTCAATTAAAATCAGCAACGAAGGTCATCGGAAAGCCTTTCGCTCGTACCGGATTCGACTGACAGAACCAGAAGCACTGGAATCGTTTTGCTTGAGTTTTGCCGACACTCAAAGTCTCGGCTAGGGTTTTGAACCTTCAACCTTGCTTCAAGGTTTCAATTTCACTGGAACTAAGGTCTAGAACACCACGAGTTTCTCCCCTTTTTGGTTATATAAAACTTACAGAAAATCCCCAATTTCGATCGAAAATTTTGAGAACCCACCAACTGAGATTTCCTCTTCCTGATAGAAGTGTGACCATTAATTCTTCATGGAAGGATTCCTTCAGGTGTGTTAAGGATTTGATGGAGCTTGAAGAATTGATGGTTTCAATTGTTGAGAGAGAGGGGATCGGTTAAAGGCTTATGAAGCTGCCAGCGACCCCTTTCTCTAATGCTGTCATTGCACCGATGCTTTATTAGACTACACGTATAAATCCCCACTATAAATTGTCTCCCCAATTATAATTAATTAACTCCACAATTAATTAATTATACACACAATTAAATTTCCGATCTCAATTCACTTAAATCTCGGCGACTTATAAAATCCTCTTATACCTAATAGCATAATTCCTGTAATATGATACTAATCTATAATCTCTTCGGGGATATACAATTATTATTATTATTCTCCGTCGTCACACTTATTAAATTCAAAATTATTTCGGGGTCATGTCCTTTTACATACTAATTTCCTTATTAGCATACATGAGTGCAACATAAACTTCTCGGGGTCCGGTCTACTTGCCTACGCTTATATGTTCAACCGTTACCCGAAAGTACGGGGTATTACATCCTCTCGCCCTTAGAAACATTCGTCCTCGAATGGGTAACATATCTAACTCTTGTCAAAATAAACATGACTTGAATCATCTCTATGCAATTAAAATGATGACATACTTACAGAACCTATGGTAAGGGAAGTAGCAAGATCTCATGTTAGCAAGTACTCAAATAATTAATCATAATGGTAATGGTAAATACTTTTCGAAGTTAAACAACAATATGAGGCATACCATAAACCACAGAACAATAGGAAAGAATAAAGACCAATGATCATATTGAATTTCTACCAAAGATATGTTTTCCAGATTTCCACATTGAAATAAACAAGCAGTTCAACACTTCCAATTTAGAACTTTTCAGTAGGTATCAAATTATACCTACCCTTATCAGGCTTATTCATTCTTTAAATCAAGAAAGTTTGTCACAATATGACTCATGGAAACTAAATGAGATACTGGTCCATGTGCTCATGCTAGTTAACCATACATAAGTTTAATCCAATAGCTAAATCCCTATCCCTATTGCATACTCTATGTCCACAGATGAGCAAATTGGGACAACTTTAGATTACTGTAAAATGTTCTTTGTGCAAATAGAAAGGCAGACAGGATCAAGTCACATCCCAAATATTTGACATGGGTAAATATAAAAAATTTCAAAGCATTAGACAATCAGAACATAATTTCAGGTTGTCACATACTCATTCATGGATCAATCTTATCCATACTAAGACCAACACAACAAGATAACACCCTTACTCAGTCATATATTACACAACACATCACAATATTTTCCTATAGTGTAGTATCTGATTTATTCTTAAAGAAGAGCAGCATCTCATCAAGAACTCATACTGCAGAATATGTACTGCAAAAAATGTAGCAACTTGTAAGCAAAAATAGAATGGCCCAAAATTCAGCAATAAGCCATACCCAAAATGAGGTGTTAATAGCTAAGGTACAATAGTCTCCCAGCCCTAAAATTGTCTCAAAATATGACAGGTTTCAGCTTCAAATACACAACATTTGTCACCTCCAACTGCAACAATTTAGGGAAAGTGAACAACCATAAGTGGTGTGAAGCAGAAGTCATAAGATGGCATCCATCATCAGCCTCAAGTAGTAGCAAACAATTCCTCACAGGGCTGCAGCTAAAGTAAGCATTTGGTTTAAGGAATGTAGCTGCTCATGTTCAAATCTGCCCCTGCCCAAAATTTGTAGCAGCATTTGTCACAAACTGAGGCCAGCAGCAGGTAGTTGAACATGGGCACATTTGAAATCAAAGTGCAGCAGGTACAACAACATCAAGTAACAGCAAAAGCAGTAGCCAAACAATGGTAATCAGTGACATCAAACAACAGTCATCATACCAGCAAGTATGGTAGCTAAATATCTCAGACAGTAACAAATATGTGCAGCAACCAACTGAATATAACGATGAGAAGCTAAGGAAAACAGTCATCATTATTTAGAAAATGTAACACAGACATCAACAACCAGCCCCCTCACCAGCAGTAGCAACTCCCCTTTTGAAACAACAACCACATAGCCTTAAAGCATAACTACACAGCCTTAACATCAACCATAAATGAGCTAGAAATGCAACAATTATGTATACTAAAGCACAGTAGATCAACAACCCATTTAACACAACAGGGCAGTTCAACAAGTACAATATCTGCTGCAAAACCACAGTAGTAAATAGCAACAATTTATCTCAAGTTACAGTAACTCAGGGAAACATAACAACATATAGCAGCAAATAGTAGTAAAACAGCAGCCATAACTCAAATGGTATAAGATCATTTCTTAAAGTGCAGTATTTTGAGGACCTCACAAGTGCATTTATGCATAGCATGGATAACATGTCTTAAAGAAAGAGCTGAAACACACAACCTAGACAAAGTAGTATTTCAACATAAATAAGACTATTCTTATCATGGTTGTAAACAATTATGCATAGATCATACACTTTAATCAACATGTTATCATGTTTTAATTTGACAAATATCAGGCCAAACCTAACAGACTCTTTAAACATAAACTAAGATCTTTTAAGACTATCTACATTGGAGACATATCCAGAGGTAGGACAATTAGTTGACATAGCTGTCACATAATGATCACAATCAATCTTCCTATTCAAGTTCAATAGTTATTTAAGTACTTCACAACTCAAATCACATTTCAACACATGTTGTTTCTAGCTTCAGAATCTGATCTAAGCTCACACATCTCACTGTTGGTATTCAACTCTAAGTAAGGATATAAACAAATCACTAAACACATGTTCCAATCCCCATAGCCTTCATGACCCCAGTCCATACTTGACATGTATTTAGACAATTTATAACTGGATACAAACCTATGTTAGGGACTGATTTAGGGGTGACATGATTAGGATGGTCATAAGGTAAGTTGTAAGTCAACCATTTAGCAATTTATAACCCCATACCCACCAACAATTTTCAAAAAGAGAAGCAGAAACTAGCCAAATAATACATATATATACTAGACTTAGTTTAATCCCAGACTTACAAAAATACAGATTTCATATACACATCAGACCAAGCAACATATATCATAGTACCTCCTAGCTAATCAATGTCCTAAAGCATATCAATAATACTACATCATTGCATACAGGCCTACTGAATATCTTAACAAACTAGATTACTTAGAAAAATTAATCAAACACCTAGCCTAAACATGTTTGGTATGCAATAAGACTTAACTACAATATCTCAAGCAAGCATACAATACCTTTAAAGGCTACATACCAACAGTCCATCCCACAAAACCAATCATATACGCATGAGGCTCCTATTGATCTCTCAGGTCATATACACATTTTCCTTTCATGTAGATATACACATACCAGTAAACAATCACAACTAATATGCTTCTCATCATTTTTTTTTCCACATGAAAACAAATCCATATTTAGTCAAAATTATCTCTAACGAACATTAATTACTCTAAAATCAGTTCAATCAATATTATTATTGCCTAACTTAAGCATACAAATAGTTTTGAGGCCATTTCATGACTTAACTAAAATCACACCAAAATAAACAACAACTTTATCAATCCACATACAAAATCCATATATTCCTTTTATTAATCCAAACATATAACCAACCGTCTACCGGTTACACACAATACATCATTTATTTAAAGGTAATTAATTTAAAGATCCTATGGATTATCGGGATAGGTACTAGGACCGCCTTATGATCTTGTTGGTGAATCTGCACTATCCTATCTTGGTCCTACATATAAGCCTCGATCCGACACACTTCGGAGTGGAACCCTCTTATCCTTACTACCCACTCGCCTTCTCCTTGTCTGTCTCTTTTCTTCTCCCGGCATGTATCCCATAACATAGACCGGCGATCCCTGATTAACGGATCCCTAAGATTGAGGACTATCCGGAACCTCGGAAGGGTCGGGGTCATTAAGCGACATGCATACCCGGTCATGGCGTGATATCTGAGGAAAATCCGGTTGTACCCGTCCCTGGGATGTTCCCCCTATCCCATGGTCAGTGGGGCCCGACACTGACACTAAAGTCCTTGGTGAAGTCGGAACTCCCTTCACCCCACTTCCAGCCGGAAGAACCGAGGGTGTTCGAGCGAGTGATTCATATGGAACTTCAGATGGATCCTCCTCTATAGACTCCATGATTTTTGATGGATCAGAGTCCATAGTATATCTCACCTCGCTTCTTCCAATTTCTGTAACCCTTCGTCCCGTGCCAGCGGGTGGTACCTGTCTAACATCTTGTCTTGCGACAATACCCGCAGTCTTAGTATCTGAGGTGTTCCTCATTGTGAATGCTGCTGCAGTTTCAAATGAGAAAATTTGATTAGGAA
This sequence comes from Anisodus tanguticus, assembly GCA_034509755.1. Classification (NCBI taxonomy): domain Eukaryota; kingdom Viridiplantae; phylum Streptophyta; class Magnoliopsida; order Solanales; family Solanaceae; genus Anisodus; species Anisodus tanguticus. The sequence goes on along the minus strand of CM067561.1, from coordinate 5,695,126 downwards.
TCAGTACTCTTACGACTCCGCTCTATCGAACGATCTAGATTATGAAAGACGGAGACATTCCTAAATGCCCTGTAGCCTCCTGTTTATAAGTGTGGCGCGCAACACACACATAACCAAAACTCTACTAGACACGGCTTGTAGACTCCCTAGGACAGACATGCTCTGATACCAAGTTTGTCATAACCCAAACCGGAGGGCCGCGACGGGCACCCGGACCCTACCCGTCGGGCACCACATCCACACTTTACCCTTAATCACTTTTAACACGGACAGAGCCGTGGTAGATTAAATAAAGTGCCAACCCAAAAGCCCTAATTTACACATTTAGATACCAGAGCCGACAAGGCCATACACGACAACTAACCACAAGACACCTATCTACAAGCCTCTACAGAGAAGAACATACCACGACTAAATCGCGACTTCGAAACAAATAGAGTGCTCTGGACACCAACTGAACCAGCAACCTACTAGTGTGAACCGTCACCCTCTCAATATGAACCTGCGGACATAAAATGCAGCGTCTCCCGATAAAAGGGACGTTAGTACGACTGATGTACTGAGTATGTCAAGCGTACGAAATAATATAGTAGAGATCTATCATAATCTGAAATAGAAATAGTTGAACATCCGTAAATGCCTTTGAGGGCCCTAATACACAAGCCTAAATGTATGCACAATGCAGTATACATTTACATCAGCCTCTTCGGGCATTTTCCTTACCATAACAGCCTCTGTGGGCATCATACCATATATTGGTAAATGAAAGTATGCATGATGCAAATGCGGTATATAAATATATATGTGTGTTTGTTAGTGTTGCGGATCGTGCAACCCGTCCCAATATATGTTAGTGTTGCGGATTGTGCAACCCGTCCTAATAAGCCATACAGGTATCACATCATCACATCATATCACATCACATCATCACATCACATCACATCACATCACATCACATCACATCACATCACATCACATCACATCACATCACATCATCACATCATATTGGCCTCTTAGGGCCCTTTTGTGATAGTCTGTACCAGCTGCAGGTGGTGTGCGTATATAACACCTTTCTCTTTTTCCAACTCCCATACACGAACACACACACACACACACACACACACACACATATATATATATATATATAATATTTACCATCTAATAATGTGTATAGCACAAGTAGTCCAGGGTAATATATGAATGCAATGCAAATGAGAATGCTTGAATGACAAAAACACATCCTGACCCAATATCCTTGTACCTTTGGCTAACACTGTGAATATCAACCCCTTTTCCGTATGCCTCAATAAGGACTTAGAAACGTATTTTCAACATAAGAGTCGATAACATGATCATTCTTAACTACTAAGAGTAGAGTAATTTATGTAGCAACACGATGGTTACATTCCGCACATAGAATTATGCCAAAAGGAGGAAAGAGCCTTGCATACCTTGTTGCCGAATTTATCTGAGTTCCGCGGGTCCTTGTAAGCTCTATGAACGATTATCTACATCACATGGATTATTTAAATCATAATTGAATCAAAATACTAGAAACAGATTCTTTGAGACATTCTAGCGAACACCTTGTACGCGTAGAACCTATATTCCTTCTATATTGAAACCTATGCACGTAGAGAAACACCCAACCCTCTTAATCCTTCTTTTTACTGCTACAATCTCCAAAACAGCACAATAATTTCACATGCAACCTCCAATTTCGTACAAACAGTCCCGATAACACCCCATTAACCTATCATTTTCAATAATCATCTTAAAACTAGTAAGAATCATGTTTTGCGATTCGTATAACCCAAGGGATAGAAGAATTACCTCAGTTACAATCAGCAACGAAGGTCATCGGAAAGCCTTTCGCTCGTACCGGATTCCGACCGACAGAACCAGAAGTGTGACCATTAATTCTTCATGGAAGGATTCCTTTAGGAGTGTTAAGGATTTGAGGGAGCTTGAAGAACTGATGGTTTTAATTGTTGAGAGAGAGGGATCGGTTGAAGGCCTATGAAGCTGCCAGCGACCCCTTTCTCTAATGTTGTCATTGCACCGATGCTTTATTAGACTACACGTATAAATCCCCACTATAAATTGTCTCCCCAATTATAATTAATTAACCCAACAATTAAATAATTATACACACAATTAAATTTCTGATCTCAATTCACTTAAATCCCGTCGACTTATGAAATCCTCTTATACCTAATGTCATAATTCCTGTAATATGATACTAGTCTATAATCTCTTCGGGGATACACAATTATTATTATTATTCTCCATCGTCACACTTATTAAATCCAAAATTATTTCGGGGTCATGTCCTTTTACATACTAATTTCCTTATTAGCATACGTGATAACATAAACTTCCCAAGGTCCGGTATACTTGCCTATGATTATATGTTCAACCGTTACCCGAAAGTATGGGGTATTACAAATATTATCTTAGAACACTTAGAAAAACTCTCCACACGAGCTGGAACATGTCCAAAATCAGCAATCACAAGAAGAACAATAAACTCACTAGCACCACAGAATTTCCGGCGTTTGATTTACGTTATTTACCTTTGATTTTGCTCTTGGGTGATAAGGAACCCTTTAGATAGAATCTAGGGATGTATAGGATCTGAAATGAGTGATAAATGACAAAAGGATAAAGTCCCACTATTTTATACACTTTTAGAAACTTTCATCGTCTTAAGTGGGTTCCAAAGGGGATGTCTGTGCAATCTCGCAAAAACAAAAATATCTCTCTACTCTGACGTCGTATTGACAAATGGTTTAATGCATAGTAACTAGATTCGTAGATATTAAATTTGGTGGGTAGATCACCCCGTAACTCCAAGTATATTCAGATAAAAGCTCAGTGAGATCTGATCTAAATTTCAGTACACTTACGAACGTAACTTGCGATAATTTTTGCCAATTTTGTTTTACAACTTGCTCAACTTCAACACAACATAAGACTATTGTATGATCCAAATACCTCATAATAATACCTTATTAGCATATTATGCACTCCAAGTCTTACCGCGAAAATACGAGCTATTATAATTTCGATGAACTATTTTTTTTATTCGCATAACCTCGAACTCTTACGATATTTACTTAACACTCGTTTAAAACCATTGTTATCCCTTATAATGTCGTCAACCTTTCAAGTTCACCTTAACGTACTCACGACGGATACTAACGCGAAAATACGGGGTGTAACATCCTTCCCTCCTTAGGAACATTCGTCCTCTATTTTTGGAATAATGTATCGGAGAAATCTAACTCTAGGGATTCTATGGAAATTTCAGCATATTTTCCCCTATAATAGGACTATCCAAAACCTGTCACACAACCAGAAAACACAACATTTACAAGGACATAAAACACATTATATAACATTACATTGGCCCTACACGATCGTTTACAACCCAAGAAATCCATATTATAAACTACGACTCACCTCATATACTTGAACTTGTGGTATGGGTTGCTTTTGATGCATTCTTGCTACGATCGTCCTTTAAACAAGGTCATAAGATAAGATTATCGTCATAGAGTATGGATAGAAGGAACGTATCACACGATTATCGTTATAAATCTTCAGTTTAGAATAGGTGAGGATATCTAGATTTCATATCTTCTTCAGCCTCCCATGTCATCTCCTCTACATTGTTGTTTCTCCACAACACCTTAACGGAGGCTATCTCCTTGGTTCGTAACTTTAAGAATTGACGATCTAAAATGGCAACCAAAACTTTTTCATATTCTAGGTATTCCATAACATATACATCATCAACCAGAGTAACTCGAGAAGATTCTCCAATGCATTTCCATAACACCGATATATGGAAAATAGGATGCACAGATTCTAACTATGATGGCAACTATAACTCATTGTCTATTTGCCCTATTCGTCAGATAATATCCTATGGTCCAATGTATCATGGCTGTGCTTTCCTTTCTTAGAAAATCTCATAACGCCCTTCATCGACGAGATAATAAAGAATACCCAATCGTTCACATCGAACTTTAAGTCACGTCGTCGCAAATAGTATAAGATTTTATCAACTTGGGCTATCCGTAAACGTTCTTGTACCAACTTCACTTTCTCAACTACATTGGTGGTCTAGAACATGCCCAAGAAACTATGTCTCTCAATTATCTCTATAGTCCAACACACATGCTCGTAGCATATTTTCAAGCGTCTGAATTATACGATCGGCTTGGCCATCTGTTTGAGGGTAAAATGTCGCACTTAGATTCACCTGAGTGCCCAAACCCTTTTGAAAAGATATCCATAAATTAACCATAAATTAGGCACCAGGGACACCATGAAGGCGGACAATCTCCTTTATATAAAGCTTTGCGTACTCTTCTGTCATATACATTGTCTTAATTGGCAAGAAATAAGCCGTTTGTGTAAGTCTATAACTGATAACCCATATAACATCATGCTTATGATACGAATGAGTCAATTTTGTAATTAAATCCTTACTAATAATGTCCCACTTCCATGTGGGGATCTCTATATTATGAATCAGTCCACCGGGCTTCTAATGCTCCACCTTAACCTCTTGGCAGTTCAGACATTAGGCTATAAATTTCGCTATGTTCCATTTTATGTCATTCCACCAATACATTCCTTTTTTCATGGTACATATTCGTCAGACATGGATGAATATAATATAGAGAATGGTGAACTTCAGTCATAATATTATCTCGCAACCCCGCTACGTCCGTAACACACAATCGACCATGGTATCTCAAGAAATCGTCTGAATCGAGTTCAAAGTTGTGACTCATTATTGTTAAATTTCCTCTCTGTTCTGTACTAACGTATGGTCCTTAGATTGTTGTTCTTTTACTTTAGCCACGAGAGTTAATTTGGCCATATTTCAAACAAAACACCCTCATCATTATTAGTCCAGTAGCTTGACTCTAGAATTAGGCAATCGATAAAGTTCTCACATCATCCTTTTCTTTCATCTTTTATGTGCCCTAAGCTTCCCATAAGGCGGTGGCTAAGGGCATCCGCCATAATACTTACTTTTCTAGGATGATATTGGTTATTGGTATCGTAGTTCTTTAGGAATTCAAACCATCTTCCTTACCGTAAATTCAACCTCCTATGTTTATAGATATACAGTAAACTCTCATGATTCGTCAAGATGTTTACTTGAACACCATATAAATAATGCCGCCGTATATTCAATTTATACTTAACTGTGGCTAATTCCAGTCATGAGTAGGATAATCCCTTTTTGCACTCCGTCAATTGCCTTTTAAGTATACTCAATCACCTTGCCCTTCTATATTAATACGCAACCAAAACTAGTGCCCGAAGCTCCCCTAATATACTGCATATCCTTTTGTACCTTCAGGTTATGTCAACATTGCAACTTATCTATTAACTTTTTGGGAAACTTCACTGACATGATTTAAGCTTAATTACTTTCTGTGTAAATTTTTGTCAATGGGGATGAAAATAAAAGGAACCCCTTTACAAATTTCCAATAATAGTCTTCAAGCCTTGGATGGAGTAGTACGTTTAGGAAAACTCTCTATGACATCTATCTTTTGAGTGCCCGTTCTAATACTTTCATCAAGCACTACCCGACCAAGAAGCGCTTATCAACTTCAACCAAAACTTACAATATTCATAATATGCTTCTAAGTACTTCGTGTGTTTCACCTCTAAATGGAAATACACCAGAATATAGTCTATAACAACAATCACGAATACCTCTAAGGGTAGCCGAAACTCTACCTCACCTATAAAGATTACAAGTGTCTTACATGGTCTGAACAATCGTTATTAACTGTCTATTTATCGTTCTAAAGCCCATCTTTGTGATGTTTTCCTTTCATTTCTCCCTGATGATAATTTAATTTATAAACAAATCCTTTCACATATTTCACTCCGTATAGTGGGTTAGGTAAGCAATCAGTCCTCGAAAAAATACTTTTTTTTTGCTATATAACATTATTAACTCTGATGGAACCATCTTTGGTGACCTTGTTGTATCCTTAAATCTTAGTCAAATATAGGGGGCCATATCAATCAGTAAGACAACAATAGAGGGAATACATATGCACCCTTTAGCAGCCAATTTTCTTACCTTCAATTTATGAACATCGTTTTGCCATTGGGTGTAACTATATTACTTTTTCCCTTATAGGGTTAACTTGCTTGAAATCTGGGGTCTAACCAACTTTTTCTTTCAAGTATTTTAATTTTGATTCCATTTTGGCTATTAATCGTAGGCTAAATCACACGCCAGTAGGTTAAATTGAATGTACAAATGGTTCTCATCACGAAATGATTTACCTATGAGATTCGTAATCTTGAGTTAAACTGTATGCGTTTCTAATCGTTCATAGTCCATTCTTACTATACGATTATACATCCATCCGCGATCGTCCACGGTACTCATATCTTTGAGCTCACACAATCTCGTAACAACCCTATCAACATCAGACCATAGATAATAACTGAATATATTCTATCAGTTTATAACTCATTAGGCAACGCATGCCATCCTTTATCTCTTTCCGGACATATTCGATCTTACTAGACTTGGAAGTGATATAACTCTCTTCGTAAATACCTCACGATGTCACAACATATTACAATAGATACTGAACAGAGTAATCCTTGTAACCCGCACTTTTACTTGTCTGCAAATTGTGCATTACCTTTAGCTCATAAAGCCATTCATACCTTGTTAATTGCTCCTAAAATTTGTTACTCATAATCTTGTAGAAGGAACCTAACTACCGGACTAGAACGTGTAAGATCCCGTACTTTCGGGTCACGATTTGCAATGCTAGGCGCATGTAAAATCAATAGGCGTGTGTAAATAGACCCGAGCGTTGGGAAAATTTATGTTATATTTATGTATGCTAATAAAGAGATTAGTATATAAAAGAGATTAGACCCCGAAATAATATTGGACCTAACAAATGTGACGACGGGGATCGAGAATAAATTTGGAGTATGCATAAAGAAGTTATGGACCAGTGTCATATTACAAAATTATGACATTGAGTATATGAAGGTCTTATAAGTTATTAGAATTTAAGTGAATTGGGATCACGAAATTAATTATGTGTGATTGATTAATTGTGGTATCACATGGTTGACTAAGTGGCAGGTGGTTTGTGGCAAAAGAATGGATGACATGACTAAGCCTGAGCATGTTTAGGTGTCATAGAGGTAATGATAAATGCATGAAAGAGGGGTGCGGTGGCAGCTTGTGAAATTACTAAATGAAAGCGGTTAGTAATATTAGATGGGGGAGGGGGGTAAATCGTGATCATTATACAAATCCTCCAAACCTTTCTCTTTCCTTTTGTAGGAATTGAAAAAAAAGTAGGCAGCAAACTTATAGTCAACAATTTACTTTGTCTTTTGGAAAAGAAAACGTACGAAATGCAGTAGCAAGTTGAGTAAGAAAAGTTCTTCTTGGTTTTAGAGATTAGCATAGTCCAAAACGTGAGCAGTGAGTCGTGTTCCTTATTTATGCGAAATCGTCCCAGCAAATTTAATACGGGGTTATTGAAAGGACAATATTCGAGGTATGTTAAGATGAATTCTTTCTTTCTTTTGGCATGTTCTATGTAAAGAAATATAACCGTGATATTGCCCCATAATTTATTCTACTCTTAGAAGTTAAGACTATTCATATTATTGATTCCTATGTTAAAAGCATGTCCAAATATGCTCCTAAGTCCTTATTAAGGCATATAGAAAAGATATTAATATTTACGATGTTAACCGAAGGTACAAGAAATTATGTCATTCAGGATATTTTATTGTGATTCATGCATTTTCATTTTCATTGCATTCATGTTTTACCCAAGACCGTATATTGGGGACGGGAAATGGGAAACGCAGACCACCTGATCAGCTGGGATATGATAATGATAAAGCCTGTGTGGCTTAATGAAGAAAGATGCCTGATTAAGGGCCAATATATATATATATGATTGGGAGGAAGATGCCCTTGTGTGGCCAATATATATGCATTATGCATGACATTTAGACATATTATGCCCACAGAGGGTGTTATGGTACGGAAGATGCCCGATGAGGCTGATGTATAAGTATAGTGCATTGTGCATAACATTTAGGCATATTTGTTAGGGCCCTTAGAGGCATTTACTGCTGGTCAATTGTTTCTATTTCAGTTGTTGTTATATCCCTATTATACTATTGTTCATGCCTGACATACGCAGTATATCAGTCGTATTGACATCCCTTTTGTCGAGGGACGCTGCGTTTCATGCCCCCAGGTTCTCGTAGGCAAGGCGATGATTCACGTTAGTAGGTTGTGGATTTTGGAGCACTGTCCTTGTTTTGGAGTGTCGGCCTAATTTTGGCACGGTATAATTTTGCTTGTATATATGGGTATGGCGGGGCCCTGTCCTGACCTTTGGTTGCTGTGTACTCTTTAGAGGCTTGTAGACAGGTATCCTGTATGTAGTTGTTATGTATGGCCTTGTCGGCCTTTGGGTATGTATGTATATATAAGATGGTTATCCGACTTTATATAGTCCTTTTTCGGCTTAGTCCGTGTTTAATTATGAATAGGTGTTGACTGCACGATTAGCGATACCCGGCGGGTGTGATTCGCGTGCCCATCACGGCCCTTCGGTTTGGGTCGTGATAGAACGTATATATGTCCATTCCTTAATACTATTATAAGAGAGACGTAACTTTTGAAAATAATGTCGTTACAGCATTAGACAAGAACCACTGGTCCTACCAATATTTAGAGCATTAATGCGGCCTTAACTGCGGCTCGACTGGAAACTCCACCCCGGTCTCTGTCCTCATCCTTACCATTCATCTCTAATGGAATGTTCTAACCCCGTAAGAAATACTATGGAACCCATGTCCTAAAAGTTAGGGAGTTTTGGTAAAGCATATAACAGGTAAAGCATATAACAAGTCAATATTAGGTTCATAGATATATAGACATTCCAACAAAAATATTCAACATACCTGCATTCATCATGTAACCTCATATAACACTGAAACCTGGGGCTCTCCCTTTGCCCCTACCCTGATCTCCTCGGTTGAGCCTCGGACATCTCCGAATCTTGTGCCATTGACTCGTACACCAAAAACAACCTCCAGAATCCATACGATATGGACCGACATGTGCCCGACCACACTGACTGCAAAACGGCCTCGCTCGACCTATATTGTTCTAGACCTGGGATCCTGATGCATATGTACCCTGCCATGGCCCTACCTGAGAGCTCTGATCTAGTACAAACTATGATGTGGCCTATTTCATATGCACTTGCGACCTATTTCCGCTCAGGGATCCTCTAGAGTCATCCACTACTATAGCCTTCTTAGCCTGTCTACTACCCTCATCTAGATCATGTCCCTTAAATACCAGTGACTTATGATTTATAGATTCCAAAGACTATATTCTCTTCATATCTTGACCAATCGGGGCTGGTGGTGGAACTGTATGTCTTGGCAATACAACAGATTCCCTCAACTCTCCTAATGCCAACGAAGTCAGAGAAACCCGAGAAAATGACTCACCTTGAATCTCAGACAGATCTTCCTCAGTGGAGGGAATAATCTTAGACGGTTACTCCTCAATGGAGTAACTCACACCCACTCCCTCTATCATCTTAGCCCTCGGGCTAGCCATAGCCTTTCTGGTGGAAGACATCTCCTGACTATAAAACAAGACAAATAGGCTTTTAATTCAAATAGGCTGTAGAACCAGCCAAGTATTTAATGTAGGAATTCAAAGAATTTAAAAGCATGAAGTATTTAAAAGATTTGGAGGTAATACCGTCCATAATCATAGTCATTTAAAATATTAAAATTTACAAAGTATTTTGTCAAGGAGATATACCTTGGAAATTTCTAAGGTATTTCGGATCATATGATATGAGTCATATGAACTGAATCATATGAGGGGTAATTTGATCTAACATAAAGGGGATTTTATTTGGAGCTCTCACTTCTCTCTAGAAAAGAGTTGAAAGGAAAATCTTACAAGAAAGAGAACTTAGGAGCATATTTGGACTCTCTAGAAAAGAGTTGAAAGGAGTTTTACATCACATTTTTAATTAAAGAGAATCTAACTATTCATCCGAGTGGAGAATGACTATTCATTCGAGTGGAGAATGACTATTCATTCGAGTGGAGAATGACTATTCATCTGAGTGGAGAATAACGTCATCCGTGACTTCATTGACTTAGACATTTTGTTGAATTATTGCTGATCTTTTTGCTTTTACTATTTTCTTTTTGAAAGTATCTTTTTTGGGAACTTTCTTTTGTTGGAATTTTGTCTGAACTCTACTCCGGGTATTTTGTCTTTTCTTGGCAATCTTTTTCAAAATCCACTGTTGCCGACAATCGGACTATCTTCAATATCAATTTCTGGCTCTTTTTCTTCTGATGAAGAGTCTTGTTTTGATGAAGACGGTGCAAACTTCAGAATTATGGTCTGCATTTCTTCTGGATTTTTGGCCGCTACAAACATTGAGGCCATCTGGGATTTTTGTGAAAGGAATTGGGTGTGCTACGGTGTCTGTAGTGGTGCTTGTGGTGTTTGTAGAGGCACCTGTATTTGAATGGACTTTCGGACATTTATCCTTTCTTAGACTTTTTGTGGTGTTAGGCTTGCTGGTATTTTAAAGCTGTCCCACCATCGGATCTTAAATCTTCTTTGGATTGTTGGAATTTTATTTTCTGAATAATCTATATACCATATGAAAACCCATGGTAAATGGAATTTGGTGTGAAAAAGGTGCAGTGGGACAAATCTTTTTTCTTCTTCAGTGGGTTTATATTGGTATTTAAAAAGGCTGAAAGATTTAGTGACTTGGGGTTTTTGTATTTCAAGGGAGGATCCGAATTGTTCCCACCATGAATTCCACCATGTTGGAAATTGTGATGGATTACATGAGGTATCAAAATGGAAAAGCCAAGTGTGGCGTTGGTTGGTATTTTGAATAAAAAAGGAATTGAACCAAGCTTGTTGGTAATCCCAATAATTAAATGGAATATAAAAAAATGGGGTATTTTAATTAAAAATTTCAGAAGTTGTTTTCCTGGGGACTTGTGATATCACAAGTTGGGATTTTAAAAATTGAATTTCAAGAAATGGTTTTTGAAAATAGATTTTTCGAAAAATGTTTTTGAGAAAGGGTTTTGAAAATTCTTTCTCTAATTTTATAAAATTTTGAGTGCGTTTATCTTCCGGATGATCTCCTGTTTACGAATCTCGCTTTTGTAGTTTGGGGATTTGTCAAGGAGTGAGAGGTGTTTAGTAATTCTTTCTTGAAGGGTTTTCTAGGTGTTTCTCTGTTTTGAAGAAATTCACGGGTTAAGAAATCTGAAATAAAATTTGTTTCTTCTTTAATATATTTAATATCGAAATAAAAAATGCTAAGAATCGCTTTCCATCATGCAAAAAATTGTTTTGATGCAAGGTTTATAACATCTTTTTGTAAAACCTCTCTAACACTTTTGCAATCAATTCTGAGTAAAAGTTTTTGATTTAGTAAATCACTTTGAAATTTTTGTATGCATAAGACGATGCTCAAAATTTCTTTTGTAATGGTAGAATAGTTTTTCTGGGTATCATTCCAGTGGGCAGAAGTATAGTGGACTATACACTCTTTCCCCCATGTTTTTTGTTTCAGGATCCCTCCATAACCTAAGTCAGAGGCGTATGTTTCTATGATCTTAGGTAACTGAGGGTCTACTAAATGAAGACACGGGATTTCTAGCACTTTCTTTTTAATATTTTGGACACAAGCAATCTGGTTACTAGTCCATGGAACAGGGTTTTTCTTTAGTCTATCATGGAGTAGTTTTGCCATCTTACTAATCTCCGGACAGAAATCTAAAACATAGTTTAGGCTTCCTAGGAATCTGTGTAATTGGGTTTTATCAAGGATTTTATTAGGGAATTTATTAGCGAATTCTAAGGTTCTTTCTATAGGGGTGATTTTCCCCTGGGATATATAATGTCCTAGAAATCTTATCTTTGTCTGAAAAAGACTCATTTTTGATTTGGAAACTACCAAACCATTTTTCTTTGTAACATAGAAGAAAGTTTTGAGGTGTTTGAAATGTTCTTCCATAGAATTTGAGAAGATTAAGACATCATCAATATAAACAATGCATAATTTGGAATTGGATAAATCTGACGTAGAATGTTTCTTAGATTGGGTAGTCTATGTTTCTTAGATTGGGTCAACATGGCGTAGAATGTCTAGGTTTTATTTTGTACGAAGTATTTATGACTGAAGGAATCTGTGAGATTCTTCCTAAGTCTAGGGTTTCTACGGAACTAGAATCATTGTATCTACTACTCATAGATTTTCTATGGAACGATAGACTAACTCTACCATCTTGGTATTGAGTTATTTCTCTAAGACGGGTATTTGGTTGGAAAGTCTCTATAGGTTCAGGTTTAACTATACCTTCCAGGATCCATTCGTCTGGTAGGGTAATATCCTTCCACCTAATAGGTCTTGGTATTACGGTATTAGATCTGGAAATATTTGTTTGTAAAAGAAGGGTTTCGCCTTTCTTACTATGGTATCTGACTTTTATAGCAAAAGGTGAAGTCATAGCTTTGTAATGGATTCTAAAAATTATAGCTACATGAATTGATCCTTCAAGCATTTGGTAATTATGTGTCTTTATTTGTAAGACAAGGGATTTTTGGATATTTTTGTCATTTAAAGAAATTGAGAAATTTGGGTAACAGTCAAAAGATATTGATCTTGTGCAGAGACTAAACTCAATAGGGAATCTTCAAAATTTGTGAATCTGGCATCTCGTAAGATAGCAAGGATTGAGGTGTTTAATCCTTCCTTAGTAAGGGGTTTTATCCCTACTTGGACTAATCCAATATGGATGTATTTGTAATTTCTTTCTCTGTGTTTCTTCAAGAAATTTTGAGAAAGTAATTGGATTGTTTCAAAATGTTGAGATAATTGGATATCTCTTTCCTCTGTTTTGATAGTGAAATCGGTTTTGAAAAACTGGTATTTGGAATTTTTGTAAATCTGATCTCGATTTGCTCTCGGTATTTCCCAATTATCAATAGATTTTTTCAAAATCTTGTATCAAGATTTCTTCGGTGTTTATTATCTTCTTTGAATCCATGGAAGTAGATGAACCAAAATCACAAGAAGTAGATCTGTTGAGAAACGGATCCATGTTATAAAACTCCTATAATAGAGGACGTGGACTCTTCCTACAATCAAAGGCGTTTCACGGAGTAGAACTGCCTACGTTCGTTGAGGACTTACTGACCCCGGACCATCATAAGCAAAAAACCTCGGAAGAACCCAAATCTCTAACAAGGAATCTCATCTAATCTGGACACTATTCTCTCTATCTCTACCCTTTATTGCTCTGATACCAAACTTAGGCCGATGATCTAAAGGAACTAACAGACAGGGAAGGAATCGGGATATAAGGGATTGAAGAATCAATGGATAAAAGAGATATGCAGGAAGTAATAAAGATTAACTTACAATTTAAGGTTCCAATTAAGGAAACCATAAATCAAAGGTTCTGCAGGAATTTAAATCAAATAGGCGGTAGAACCAGCCAATATTTAATGCAGGAATTTAAAAAATTTAAAAGCATGAAGTATTTAAAAGATTAGGAGGTAATACCGTCCATAATCATATTCATTTAAAATATTAAAATTTACAAAGTATTTTGTCAAGGAGATATACCTTGGGAATTTCTAAGGTATTTCAGATCATATGATATGAGTCAGATGAACTAAATCATATGAGGGGTATTTTGATCTAACCTAAAGGGGATTTTATTTGGAGCTCTCACTTCTCTCTAGAAAAGGGTTGAAAGGAAAAGCTTACAACAAAGAGAACTTTGAAAAAAAACTTATCTAAGGGAGAGAGGGTTTCCTTTTATAGGAGTTTTATATGGCATTTTGGTACATAGGGAATCTAACTATTCATATGAGTGGAGAATAACTATTCATCTGAGTGGAGAATGACTATTTATCTGAGTGCAAAATGACATCATCCATGACATCATTGTCGTTGGCATTTTCTCGAATTATTGCTGGAATCTTTGCTTTTACTTTTTGCTTTCTGAAAGTCTCTTTTTTGGGCATTTTCTTTTGTCGAAATTTTGTCTTATCTTTACTCCGGGTATTTTATCTTGTCTTGGCAATCTTTTTCAGAATCCACTGTTGCCAAAAATTAGACTGTCTTCAATATCAATTTTTGGTTCTTCTTTTTCTGATGAAGAGCCTTGTTTTGATGAAGACGGTGCAAACTTCAAAATTATGGCCTGCATTTCTTCTGGATTTTTGACCGCTGCAAGCATTGAGGCAATCTGGGTTTTAGTGAAAGGAACTGGGTGTGCTCCGGTGTCTGTAGTGGTGCTTGTGGTGTTTGTAGAGGCAACTATATTTGAATGGACTTTCAGTCATTTAGCCATTCCTGGACTTTCAGTCATTTAGCCATTCCTGGACTTTTTGTGGTGTTAGGCTTGCTGGTATTTTAAAGCTGTCCCACAATCGGATCTTAAATCTTCTTCGGATTGTCGGAATTTTATTTTCTAAATAATCTACAGACCATGTGAAAACCCATGGTAAATGGAATTTGGTGTGAAAAAAGGTGCAGTGGCACAAATCTCTTTTCTTCTTCAGTGAGTTTATATTGGGATTAAAAAGGCTGAAAGATTTAGTGACTTGGGATTTTTGTATTGCAAGGGAGGATCCGGATTGTTCCCACCTTGAATTCCACCATGTTGGAAATTGTGATGGATTGCATGAGGTATCAAAATGGAAAAGACAAGTGTGGCGTTTGTTGGTATTTTGAATAAAAAAATAATTGAACCAAGCTTGTTGGTAATCCCAGTAATTAAAAGGAATATCGAAAAATGGTTCATTTTATGGGTATCTGGGAAATTTAGGAGTGTAGACAGATCATTCTCACAATCTCTTGGAGCAATTACGTTAAGTATTTTGAAAATAGAATAATAGGGATCTGGGTTATTTTTATAATAATTATTTTTAATTGTCGCTGATCCTGATATTTCAAGGATAGCCTGGTTAAAATATGGGGGTTTTAAAATATCCCATGATTTGTAAAACCATCGTTGGCCAAAATAAATTTGTAATGCTAAAAAAGTGTCTTGGTCAAAAATCTTTTTTCAATGGTTACAATATTTTGAAAAAATGGCTTTATGAAGAATTTAGGGGCATGTTTTTTGGGGACTTGTGATACCACAAGTTTTGTTTTTGAGAAAGGGTTGTTGAAGATTCTTCTTTCTCGAGTTGGGTTTTTGAAAATTGTTTTTGAGAAAGGGTTTTTGAAGATTCTCCTTTCTCGATTTTTGTAAAATTTTGAGAGGTTTTTTCCTCTCCTGAGCTTTGAACAACTTCTTGTTTGAGAATTCGAAGTTGTATCAATGCCTGCTGTAGTTCAGGGGATTTTGCTAGGAGTTGTAGAAGATTTTCAGTAGTTATTTCCTGTGCGGGAGTTGCTGGTGTTTTCTGAACAGATGCTGCGACATTTTCGTTTTCTTATTTCATAACTGCGTCATACCATGTCAGGGGATTTTCGGTGGGAGTTTTGGCAGTAAATTTTTCTTTTTCTTCTTTTGTTGGTTTGGAAGTGTTGGAGTTTATGAGTTTATTGGGGGCCATGGAATTTGTTTGTTGTTGTGGTGCAACAACTGGTGTATTTATTGGCAGAGAAACCGCTTCCTTTCTCTTTTAGAGTAAGGCTCCACACATCGCATAGACACAGTATTGCCCGGATTCTCGCATGTCTTTCCTGGATATCTTGTCCTTGTAGCCCAAACAGTGGGGCAAGGGACAATGATAGGACATTTTTATGTTGCAACCAGTATAAACAATTTGTGGGTTTTCTCTCATGTTTTGAGGAAATCACAAGTTAAGAGATTTTCTTTAAAGTAAAAAATGTTAGGAATCAATTTGTAGAAAACATTTTTTAATGCAATATTTTGAAAATATTTTTGACATCGTAAATCATTTTTCAAAAATTCTTTGTAAATGTATCAATTAATTTGATGGAACAGGTATCATAAGTTCTAGGGGAGTCAGGTTTCTGATCTAAAAAATCATTCCTCAATTCTCCTATATGACATAAATAAGTCTTTATCAGATTGAGGTCTCTTGGTTTTGGTTTGTTTAGAAAAGGGAATTTTAGATTCTTATTATTGGAATCAAAAGATATGAAATCATTATCTACCTTATAAGGGGTGATAAGATTTATGAACGGTGTTTCTAAGATGACGGAGTTGTGTATGTCTTTTTTCTCGTCTGTAAAGGATTTGAGGAGTCTATTCAAATAATCTTTTTGGTGATGAACATCTACGTGTTTAACCATTTCTAACATGAGTTCTTGGTCTTTGGTTTAAGCACAAACATGTTTCCATTACCTTATTAGATTTTCAGATGAACTGGTCGTGAGCAATTCATCTATTTGGAGGGCTTTATTGTCTTCAGAAGACAGAGAAAAATAGTCAGGTTCTGACTCGGCGTTTAAATCGGAGGAATCAATGAGAACATTGGAGATTTTTGGGTCACTTCATCGTTGAGTTTCAATTCTTGTAGTTTTGTATTCATTTTACAGTATCTCGAAGTATGCCATTTTTTGTGGCATTTGTAACACGTAATATCTTTGTATTTGGAATCGGTCTTTTTGGGATTTGGTCTATTTTTGGAATAACGAGTATTTTTAAAAGGATTTTTGTAATACTCTTCGTTCGTCTTGCTGAAATATCTCTTTTTGTAACCTCTCGAAGTACTCTTAAGAAATTTATGAGTTTTTCTACAGTTTCCTGTACAACTAGGAGAAGGTTTTGTGAAATTAGTATCAAACTATTTGCAAAAAGTACCAAGTTCGCACCTAGTTCTCTTTAGCTCCAATTTGAGGTGTTTTTGTAATTTCAGGTCTTGACAAATCTTTAGACCTTCCTGTTGAGTTATACTGACTAGTTGTCCGTATGTAAACTCACTGTAGGGTATAATCTATTTTCCACAATTCTCTTTGATTTTGTTCCTAACCTTTTCTCCTAAAAGGGTAGGTAGTCCGGCCAGGAATTTCTCTTTCCAAAATGGATGGTTGGAATCTTCCCTGAGCATAACTCTAGTTAAGAAAGTATTTTTGTACCATTGGAAATCACTGAGTTTTTTGCACTTGAGGTTAGAAAGTAACTCGGCACTTTTATCTTTCAGATGCGAAGAATCTCCTATGAAATTTAAAGAGATTGTGAGTATCAAGGTTGATACTGCATCTTGTAGGGGTTCACCTTGTTCATCAAGGATTGGTATTCCTTCTTCATCAGTTTTGATGGAATTGATGATGTCTTCCTTTTGTTGATCAGTGAGATAATTATCCCAACAACCTTTCAATTGACTAGAGAATCCTGCGATAAGCAGTTTTGCATTGGTCTTGTCTTGTGTACCATTTTGAGTTTTGTAGGCATTTGCGTCCATGGTCATTTGTTGGAGAAAACTAAGAATATTGTATTTGATCATCCCATCTATGTTCCAATCATAAATGGAAGAGGCATTGAAACAGGATTGAGCTAGGGGTTTTACTATTCCAAGGTCTGGAGCAGGAGTAATCTGTAATTGTTGTTGTTGTACCTGTTGTATTGGTCTTTGCCAATCCATATGGTTAACAAAGGGTTTTCTGTTTTGGATTTGTTCTAGAGTATCATTGTCGTCAGAATCATTCATTAGAGTAGTGATTTTATTGGATGATTGTGGGGGTATCTGTAACAATGTGTTCTGTATTAGAACTGTCGGATGTCCCAATTCTACTCAATTGATCTTGTATAGCCTGAATAAATTCAGACTTATTTTGCTGGATGTTTTTGACACCATCTTTGGACACCTGAAAGGGTTTAAAGATAGGACATTTCAATTTCGTATCCTTAGTCATTCCTGGGGAATCTATGGTGACTAATGGGCGGTATTTCATGTGTTTTTCCACTCTATCGAGTTGTCTTCCTAGGGTATTCAAACTGATATTGGTGAAATTGTTTTGTGCGAGGATATTTTTTGTGTTTGTTTTTTCATCCTCTGCTAGATTCTTAAGAGGAATCACGTCTACAGGGCAGCCATGAAAGTTTAACTTAATACCTTGTAGAGGAGGGTGGTTGGACTGGACTTTCCTAGAATCAGCTAGGGTTTCCCACTCTAGTGTTTTGTTCCAAGTCGTAACAGGATTTGCCATTTTAGAAAAGGGATATTCTATGGAATTTTTGGAGGAATAATAATCGAACCAGTCAAAGAATAGGATGTTTATCTTATGTTCATTAACAAAATCTTAGAATTTTTCCTGTATTTGTGTCCTAGTACTTGAAAAGGTTTTGAGGAACTAAGTTCTTTTTTCTAGGTTGTATTTTTCATAAAAATCATTTTGTAGGGATTTCTTATCTATTTGGAATTCTTTTTGTAAAACATGGATCCTTTGATTGTAGGAAGAGTCCATGTGCTATGTTATAGGTGTTTTATAACATGGATCCGTTTCACAACAAATCTACTTCTTGTGATTTTGGTTCATCTACTTCCATGGATTCAAAGAAGATAATAAACACCGAGAGTAAATCGATATCAGATTTACAAAAAATCCAAATACTAGTTTTTGAAAACCGATTTCACTATCAAAACAGAGGAAAGAGATATCCAATTATCGCAACCTTTTGAAACAATCCAATTACTTTCTCAAAATTCTTTGAAGAAACACAGAGAATGAAATTACAAATACATCCATATTGGATTAGTCCAAGTAGGGATAAAACCCCTTACTAAGGAAGGATTAAACACCTCAATCCTTGCTATCTTACGAGATGTCAGATTCACAAATTTTGAAGATTCCCTATTGAGTTATGTTGAGTCTAGTCTCTGCACAGGACCAATATCTTTTGACTGTTACCAAAATTTCTCACTTTCTTTAAATGACAAAAATATCCAAAAATCTCTTGTCTTACAAATAAAGACACACAATTACCAAATGCTTGAATGATCAATTCCTGTAGCTATAATTTTTAGAATCATACAAAGCTATGACTTCCGCTTTTGCTACAAAAGTCAGATACCAAAGTAAGAAAGGCGAAACCCTTCTTTTACAAACAGATCTTTTCAGATCTAACACCGTAATACCAAGACCTATTAGGTGGATGAATATTACCCTACCAGATGAATGAATCCTGGAAGGTATAGTTAAACTTGAACCTATAGAGACTTCCCAACCAAATACCCATCTTAGAGAAATAACCCAATACCAGGATGGTAGAGTTAGTCTATCGTTCCATAGAAAATCTACGAGTAGTAGATACGATGATTCTAGTTCCGTAGAAACTCTAGACGTAGGAAGAGTCTCACAGATTCCTTCAGTCATACGTAATATTCACCCAATCTAAGAAACATAGACTACTCAAACGAAATACCAAGACCCGTTTATGAAAATTCCATTGTTAGAGAAAAGATAGAGGACAAAGAACCTACTAGTCTGACTTTTTCCTCGATTACAAAGAACATTGGTGTTTTACAAAAAGAATTCCAAATAGATAAGAAATTCCTACAAAATCATTTTTATGAAAAATACAACCTAGAAAAAAGAATTTGGTTCCCCAAAACCTTTTCAAGTACTAGGACGCAAATACAAGAAAACTTCTACGACTTTGTTAATGAACATAGGATAAACATCCTATTCTTTGACTGGTTCGATTATTATTCCTCCGAAAAATCATAGAATATCCCTTTTCTAAAACAGTAAATCCCGTTACGACTAGGAACAAAACACCAGAGTGGCAAACCCTAGCTGATTCTAGGAAAGTCCAGTCCAACCACCCTCCTCTACAAGGTATTAAGCTAAACATTCATGACTGCCCTGTAGACGTGATTCCTCTTAAGAATCCAGCAGAGGATGAAAAAACAAACACAAAGAATATCCTCGCACAAACAAATTTCACCAATAGCAGTTTGAATACCCTAGGAAGACTACTCGATAGAGTGGGAAAAAAATGAAAGACTGCCCCTTAGTCACCATAGATTCCCCAGGAACGACTAAGGATACGAAATTGAAAAGCCCTATGTTTAAACCCTTTCAGGTGTCCAATGATGGTGTCAAAAACATCCAACAAAATAAGTATGAATTTATTCAGGCTATACAAGATCAATTGAGCAAAATTGGGACATCCAACATTTCTAATACATAACACATTATTCCACATACCCCACAATCTACCAATAATATCACAACTCTAACGTATGATTCCGATAACAGTGATACTCTAGAACAATTCCAAAATAATACAAATCCCAAAAGAAATGATTCCAAATACAAGTATATAACATGCTATAAATGCAATAAAAAGGGTCACACTTCGAGATACTGTAAAATAAATAAAAAATTACAAAAACTAGGATTGGATGAAGAAGTAATCCAAAACATCTTCGACCCTCTAGTAAATTCCTCTGATTTCGCCACCAAAGCAGAGTCTGACTATTTTTTTCTGTCTTCAGATGTTAATAAACCCCTTCAAATAGATGAGTTAGTCACAACTGGTTCATCCAAAAATCCTGATGCTCATAAAAGAATACGCATATGTGTATTAACCAATGATCAAGAAAAAGAGAAAAAACCAAGCATAGAAATACCAGTTCAAGAACTACAAAAAGAGATTAAACAAGTAAAAACTGATATAAAAGAATTGAAAGAAAAACAAAAATGAGATTCTTTATTAATAAAAGCAATCCTTTCAAAAACTATACCACAAAACTTCGATTCTCATAATACGAAAGAATCAATTCAGAAAAAATTCCAGAAGACTTTGTAAGTATCTTACGACAAATCACGTCAAAAAGATACCTAATAAAAATAACCCTTCAATTCTCAGACGACTTTAGAATTCAAACAATTGCACTTTTTGACACAGGAGCAGATTTAAATATGATAAAAACATGTATAGTACCAGAAAAATTTAGAGAAAAAACTCGTGAGAAATTAGCAGCTGCTAACACCACTAAAATCAAAATTGATTCCAAAACCAGTGCGTCAACAGAAAATAACGGAGTTTCTATAGAAACATCATTTGTTTTAACAAATGACATACACAGTTCTGTCATCTTAGGAACACCGTTCATGAATCTTATCACCCCTTATAAGGTAGATAGTGATTTCGTATCTTTTAAATTCAATAAAAAGATATTAAAATTTTGTTTCATAACAAAACTGAAAACAAGAAGTATCAACCTAATGTGAGCTTGTTCAATACACGAAGATAGTATAAATGCAAAAATACAAATGCTTTCTGGAGTAGAAAGAAACATATCGTAGATCTTCCTTACGAAAAGGATTTTGACGAAAAACAAATCCTAACAAAAGCCAGACCAATCTAAATGAATAGTGATCTTGAACAACATTGCAAAAAAGAAATTCAAGATCTTGAAAATAAAAAACTAATTTCCAAATCTAGATCCCCTTGGAGTTGTGCTGCGTTCTATGTAAACAAAAAATTTGAAATAGAAAGAGGAACTCCTAGATTAGTAATTAATTACAAACCTTTAAATACAACCTAAAATGGATTAGATACCCAATTCCACAAAAAAAATTTATTATAGAAGTTACATTCTGCCTTGATATTTTAAAAATTTGATATGAAGTCCGATTTTTGGCAAATACAAATTTCTGCAAAAGATCGTTACAAAACCGCCTTTACGGTCCCCTTTGGACAATACGAGTGGAATGTAATGCCCTTTGGTCTAAAAAATGCCCCTTTTGAATTCCAGCGAATAATGAATGACATCTTCAATGATTATTCCAAATTCTGCATTGTTTATATTGATGATGTCTTAAGCTTCTCAAATTTTGTGGAAGAACATGTCAAACCCCTCAAAACTTTCTTCTATGTTACGAAGAAAAATGGTTTGGTAGTTTTCAAATAAAAAATGAGTCTTTTTAAGAGAAAGATAAGATTTCTAGGACATTATATATCCACAGGGGAAAATCACCCCTATAGAAAGATCCTTAGAATTCGCTAATAAATTCTCTGATAAAATCCTTGATAATACCCAATTACAGAGATTCCTAGGAAGCCTAAACTATGTTTTAGATTTCTGTCCAGAGATTAATAAGATGGCAAAACTAATCCATGATAGACAAAAGAAAAACCCTGCTCCATGGACTAGTAACCATACTGCTTGTGTCCAAAATATTAAAAAGAATGTGCTAGAAATCCCGTGTCTTCATTTAGTAGACCCTCAGTTACCTAAGATCGTAGAAACTAACGCCTCTGACTTAGGTTATGGAGGGATCCTGAAACAAAAATTAGAGGGGAAGAGTTTATAGTCCAGTATACTTCTGCCCACTGGAGTGATACCCAGAAAAAATATTCTACCATTAAAAAAGAAATTTTGAGCATCGTCTTATGCATACAAAAATTTCAAAGTGATTTACTAAATAAAAAACTTGTACTCAGAATTGATTGCAAAAGTGCTAGAGAGGTTTTACAAAAAGATGTTCAAAACCTTGCATCAAAACAATTTTTTGCAAGATGGCAAGCGATTCTTAGCATTTTTTATTTCGATATTGAATATATTAAAGGAGAAACAAATTCTATTCCATATTTCTTAACCCGTGAATTTATTCAAATCAGAGAAAAAACCTAGAAAACCCTCCAAGAAAGAATTACTAAACACCTCTCACTCCTTAACAAATGCGCAAAACTACAAAGCCGAGATTCGTAAATAGGAGATCATCCGGAAGATAAACACACTCAAAATTTAATAAAATTAGAGAAAGAATTTTCAAAACCCTTTCTCAAAAACATTTTTCGAAAAATCAAATTTCAAAAACCATTTCTTGAAATTCAATTTTCAAAATCCCAACTTGTGATATCACAAGTCCCCAGGAAAATAATTTCTGAAATTTTTAATTAAAATACCCCATTTTTTTATATTCCATTTAATTATTGGGATTACCAACAAGCTTGGTTCAATTCCTTTTTTATTCAAAATACCAACCAACGTCACACTTGGCTTTTCCATTTTGATACCTCATGGAATCCATCACAATTTCCAACATGGTGGAATTCATGGTGGAAACAATTCGGATCCTCCCTTGAAATACAAAAACCCCAAGTCACTAAATCTTTCAGCCTTTTTAAATCCCAATATAAACCCACTGAAGAAGAAAAAAGATTTGTGTCACTGCACCTTTTTCACACCAAATTCCATTTACCATTGGTTTTCACATGGTCTGTAGATTATTCAAAAAAAAAAAATTCGACAATCCGAAGAAGATTTAAGATCCGATAGTGGGACAACTTTAAAATTCCAGCAAGCCTAACACCGCAAAAAGTTCAGGAATGGCTAAATGCCCGAAAGTCCATTCTAATACAGGTGCCTCTACAAATACCACAAGCACCAGTACAGACACCGGAGCACACCCAGGTCCTTTCACAAAAATCCCAGATGGCCTCAATGCTTGCAGCGACCAAAAATCCAGAAGAAATGCAGGTCATAATTCTGAAGTTTGCATCGTCTTCATCAAAACAAGACTCTTCATCAGAAGAAGAAGAACCAGAAATTGATATTGAAGATAGTCCAATTTTCGGCAACAGTGGATTCTGAAAAAGATTGCCAAGAAAAGACAAAATACCCAGAGTAGAGTTCAGACAAAATTCAGACAAAAGAATGTGCCCAAAAAAGATACTTTCAAAAAGAAAACAGTAAAAGCAAAAAGATCAGCAATAATTCAAGAAAATGTCAAAGTCAATGATGTCATGGATGACGTCATTCTCCACTTAGATGAATAGTCATTCTCCACTCCGATGAATAGTCAATCTCCACTTGGATGAATAGTTAGATTCCCTTTAATTACAAAAA
The DNA here is from genome assembly GCA_034509755.1 of Anisodus tanguticus. Lineage (NCBI taxonomy): Eukaryota > Viridiplantae > Streptophyta > Magnoliopsida > Solanales > Solanaceae > Anisodus > Anisodus tanguticus. Next base: position 5,671,209 of record CM067561.1, on the reverse strand, counting down.
TGTCATGTAAAACTCCTATAAATGGAGACTCCCTCTCCCTTAGTAGGATAGGTTCTTTTTTCTAAGTTCTCTTTCTTGTAAGCTTTTCCTTTCAACTCTTTTCTAGAGAGAAGTGAGAGCTCCAAATAAAATCCCCTTTAGGTTAGATCAAAATACCCCTCATATGATTCAGTTCATATGACTCATATCATATGATCCAAAATACCTTAGAAATTCCCAAGGTATATCTCCTTGACAAAATACTTTGTAAAATTTAATATTTTAAATGAATATGATTATGGACGGTATTATCTCATAATCTTTTACATACTTCATGCTTTTAAATTCTTACATTAAATACTTGGTTGGTTCTACCGCCTATTTGATTTAAATTCCTACAGAACCTTTGATTTATGGTTTCCTTACCTGGACCTTAAATTGTAAGTTAATCTTTATTTACTTCCTGCATATCTCCTTTATCCATTGATTCTCCAATCCCTTATATCCCGATTCCTTCCCTGTCTTGGAAGAAGATGATAAATACCGAAGAAATCTTGATACAAGATTTTGAAAAATCTATTGATAATTGGGAAATACCGAGAGTAAATCGAGATCAGATTTACAAAAATTCCAAATACCAGTTTTTCAAAACCGATTTAACTATCAAAACAGAGGAAAGAGATATCCAATTATCGCAACCTTTTGAAACAATCCAATTACTTTCTCAAAATTCCTTGAAGAAACACAGAGAAAGAATTTACAAATACATCCATATTTGATTAGTCCAAGTAGGGATAAACCACCTTACAAATGAAAGATTAAACACATCAATCCTTGCTATCTTACGAGATGTCAGATTCACAAATTTTGAAGATTCCCTATTGAGTTCTGTTGAGTCTAGTCTCTGCATAGGACCAACATCTTTTGACTGTTACCCAAATTTCTCAGTTTCTTTAAATGACAAAAATATCCAAAAATCTCTTGTCTTACAAATAAAGACATACAATTACCAAATGCTTGAATGATCAATTCCTGTAGCTATAATTTTTAGAATCCATTACAAAGCTATGACTTCAACTTAAGCTACAAAAGTCAGATACCATAGTAAGAAAGGCGAAACCTTTCTTTTACAAACAGATCTTTCCAGATCTAACACCGTAATACCAAGACATATTAGGTGGAAGGATATTACCCTACCAGATGAATGGATCCTGGAAGGTATTGTTAAACCTGAACCTATAGAGACTTCCCCACCAAATACCCATCTTAGAGAAATAACCCAATACCAGGATGGTAGAGTTAGTCTATCATTCCATTGAAAATAAAAATGAGATTCTTTATTAATAAAAGCAATCCTTTCAAAAACTATACCACAAAACTCTGATTCTCATAATACGAAAGAGTCCAATTCAGAAAAAAATCTTAGAAGACTTTCTAAGTATCTTACGACAAATCACGTAAAAAAGATACCTAATAAAAATAACTATTCAATTCTCAGACGACTTTAGAATTCAAACAATTGCACTTTTTGACACAGGAGCAAATTTAAATATGATAAAAACAGGTATAGTACCAGAATAATTTAGAGAAAAACTCATGAGAAATTAGCAGCTGCTAACAGCACTAAAATCAAAATTGATTCCAAAACTAGTGCGTCAATAGAAAATAACTGAGTTTCTATAGAAACATCATTTGCTTTAACAAATGACATACACAGTTCTGTCATCTTAAGAACGCCGGTCATGAATCTTATCACCCCTTATAAGGTAGATAGTGATTTCGTATCTTTTAATTTCAATAAAAAGAAATTAAAATTTTGTTTCGTAACAAAATCGAAAACAAGCAGTCTCAACCTAATGAGAGCTTGTTCCGAAATATGTTCTGAGATTCCAAATGCTTTCTGTAGTAGAAAACAACATATCGTAGATCTTCCTTACGAAAAGGATTTTGATGAAAAACAAATCCCAACAAAAGCCAGACCAATCCAAATGAATAGTGATCTTGAACAACACTGCAGAAAAAAATTCAAGATCTTGAAAATAAAAAAATTAATTTCCAAATCTAGATCCCCTTGGAGTTGTGTTGCGTTCTATGTGAACAAAAATTCCTAAATAGAAAGAGGAGCTCCTAGATTAGTAATTAAATACAAACCTTTAAATACAGCCCTAAAATGGATTAGATACCCAATTCCAAACAAAAAAGATTTATTACAGAAGTTACATTCTGCCTTGATATTTTAAAAGTTTGATATGAAGTCCGGTTTTTGGCAAATCCATATTTCTGCAAAAAATCGTTACAAAAACGCCTTTGCGGTCCCCTTTGGACAATATGAGTGGAATGTAATGCCTTTTGGTCTAAAAAATGCCCCTTCTGAATTCCAGCGAATAATGAATGACATCTTCCAAAAATCCCTTGTCTTACAAATAAAGACACACAATTACCAAATGCTTGAAGGATCAATTCCTATAGCTATAATTTTTAGAATCCATTACAAAGCTATGACTTCATCTTTTGCTACAAAAGTCAGATACCATAGTAAGAAAGGCGAAACCCTTCTTTTACAAACAGATCTTTCCAGAAATAACACCGTAATGCCAAGACTTATTAGGTGGAAGGATATTACCCAACCAGACGAATGGATCCTGGAAGGTATAGTTAAACCTGAACCTATAGAGACTTCCAACCAAATACCCGCCTTAGAGAAATAACCCAATACCAGGATAGTAGAGTTAGTCTATCGTTCCATAGAAAATCTACGAGTAGTAGATACGATGATTCTAGTTTCATAGAAACCCTAGACTTAGGAAGAGTCTCACAAATTCCTCCAGTTATAAATACTCCTTTCAAAACAAAACCTAGACTTTCTACGTCAGATTTAACCAATATAAGAAACGTAGACTACTCCAACGAAATACCGAGACCCGTTTATGAAAATTCTACTTTTAGAGAAAAGATAGAGGACCAAGAACCAACTAGTCTGACTTTTTCCTCGATTACAGAGAACATTGTAAACGAAATTGGGGTTTTACAAAAATAATTCCTTACTGTCTTAAGACAGATCACGTCAAAATAACCCTTAGATTCCCAGGCAATTTTAGAATCACTACTATTGCTCTTTTTGACACAGGAGCAGATCTGAATTGGATAAAAACATGTCTAATACCTGATAAATTCTATGAAAACACCCCGGAAACATTAGCAGCGGCTAATAACACAAAGTTAGAAATCAATTCCCAAACCAGCGCTTCTATTATTAACGATGGAGTTTCTATAGCAACATCATTTGTTTTAGTAAAAGACATTCACAACTCTGTTATCTTAAGGACACCGTTTATAAATCTTATCACCCCTTATAAGGTTGATAATAATTTCATCTCTTTTGAGTCCAATAATAAGAATTTAAAATTCCCTTTGACAAAACCAAAAGTAAGAGACCTCAATCTGATAAAAACTTATTCTTGTCATCTTGGAGAATTAAGAAATAGTTTTTAGATCAGAATTCTGAAGCCCAGTTTTTTAGATCAGAATTCTGAAGCCCCTAAATACAGTGATACCAGTTCCATTAAAATAATTGATGCCTTTACATAAACAAAACTTTTGAAGCATGATTTACAACATCAAAGATATTTTCAAAATATTGAATTAAAAAATATTTTCTGCAAATTGATTCCTAATATTTTTTGCTTTAAAAATCTTTTAACCAGTGATTTCCTCAAAAATAGGAGTGAAAACCCACAGATTTCAAATATTGGTTGCAACACAGAGATGTCCTATCACTGTCTCTTGCCCCCACTGTCTGGCTACAAACAAAAAATATCCAGGGAGGACATGTGGGAATCCGGACAATACTGTAACCATGCGATGTGTGGAGTCTTGCTCCAAAATTGAAAAGATGATATCCCTCCACCAATAAATACACCAGTTGTTGCACCACAACAACAAACAAATTCCATGATCCCCAAAAAACCCTCAAACTCCAAACCAATAAAAGAAGAAAAAGAAAAATTCCTTGCCAAACCTCCAACTGAAAACCCCCTGACATGGTATGACGCAGTGATGAAAGAAGAAAATGAAAATGCCGCAGCATCTGCCGTAGCATCTGTGCAAAAAAACATCAGCACATGAAATAACTGCTGAGAATCTTCTGCAACTCCTTGCAAATTCCCCGGAACAACAGCAGGCATTGATATAACTTCAAAATCCCAAACAAGAAGTTGCTCAAAGCTCGGGAGAGGAAAAAATCTCTCAAAATTTTACAAAAATCGAGAAAGGAGAATCTTCAAAAATCCTTTCTCAAAAAACAATTTTCAAAAACTCAACTTGAGAAAGAAGAATCTTCAAAAACCCTTTCTCAAAAACAATTTTCAAAACACAACTTGTGGTATCACAAGTCCCCAAAAAACATGCCCCTGAATTCTTCATAAAACCATTTTTCAAAATATTGTAACCATTGAAAAATGATTTTTTGACCAAGACTCTTTTTTAGCATTACAAATTTTTTTGGCCAAGGATTGTTTTACAAATCATGGGATATTTTAAAAAACCCCATACTTTTATCAGGCTGTCCTTGAAATATCAGGATCAACGACAATTAAAAATAATAATTATAAAAATTACCCAGATCCCTCTTATTCTATTTGCAAAATGCTTAACGTAATTGCTCAAAGCGATTGGGGGAATGATCTGCCTCAACTCCTAAATTTCCCAGATACCAATAAAAATGAACCATTTTTTTGATATTCCATTTAATTACTGGGATTACCAACAAGCTTGGTTCAATTCTTTTTTTATTCAAAATACCAACCAACGTCACACTTGGCTTTTCCATTTTGATACCTCATGGAATCCATCACAATTTCCAACATGGTGGAATTCATGGTGGAAACAATTCGGATCCTCCCTTGAAATACAAAAACCCCAAGTCACTAAATCTTTCAGCCTTTTTAAATCCCAATATAAACCCACTGAAGAAGAAAAAAGATTTGTGTCACTGCACCTTTTTCACACCAAATTCCATTTACCATTGGTTTTCACATGGTCTGTAGATTATTCGAAAAAAAAAAAATTCGACAATCCGAAGAAGATTTAAGATCCGATAGTGGGACAACTTTAAAATTCCAGCAAGCCTAACACCGCAAAAAGTTCAGGAATGGCTAAATGCCCGAAAGTCCATTCTAATACAGGTGCCTCTACAAACACCACCATTCTCTTTGATTTTGTTCCTAACCTTTATTCCTAAAATGATAGGTAGTCCGACTAGGAATTTCTCTTTCCAAAATGGCTGGTTGGAATCTTCCTTGAGCATAACTCTGGTTAAGAAAGTATTTTTGTACCATTGTAAATCACTGAGTTTTTTGCACTTGAGGTTAGAAAGTAACTTGACATTTTTATCTTTCAGATGCGAAAAATCTTCAATGAAATTTAAAGAGATTGTGAGTATCAAGGTTGATACTGCATCTTGTAGGAGTTCACCTTGTTCATCAAGGATTGGTATTCCTTCCTTATAAATTTTGATGGAATTGATGATATCTTCCTTTTGTTGATCAGTGAGATAATTATCCCACCAACCTTTCAATTGACCAGAGAATCCTGCGATGAGCAGTTCTGCAATGGTCTTGTCTTGTGTACCATTTTGAGTTTGTAGGCATTTGCGTCCATGGTCATTTGTTGGAGAAAACTGAGGATTTTCGGTCATCCCATCTATGTTCCAATCATAAGTGGAAGAGGCATTGAAACAGGATTGAGCTAGGGGTTTTACTATTCCTAAGTCTGGAGCAGGAATAATCTATAACTGTTATTGTTGTACCTGTTGTATTGGTCTTTGCTGATTCATATAGTTAACAATGAGTTTTTTGTTTTGGATTTGTTCTAGAGTATCACTGTCGTCGGAATCATTCGTTAGAGTAGTGATTTTATTGGATGATTGTGGGGTATCTGGAATAACGTGTTCTGTATTAGAACTGTTGGATGTTCCAATTCTACTCAATTGATCTTGTATAGCCTGAATAAATTCAGACTTATTTTGCTGGATGTTTTTGACACCATCTTTGGACACCTGAAAGGATTTAAAGATAGGGCTTTTCAATTTCGTATCCTTAGTCGTTCCTGGGGAATCTATGGTGACTAAGGGGCGGTCTTTCATGTGTTTTTCCACTCTATCAAGTTGTTTTCCTAGGGTATTTAAATTGATATTGGTGAAATTGTTTTGTGCGAGGATATTTTTGTATTTGTTTTTTCATTTTCTGCTGGATTTTTAAGAGGAATCGTGTGTACGCCCATATTTAGCTTAATACCTTGTAGAGGAAGGTGGTTGGACTGGACTTTCCTAGAGTCAGCTAGGGTTTCCCACTCCGGTGTTTTGTTCCTAGTCGTAACGGGTTTTACCGTTTTAGAAAAAGGGATATTCTATGGAATTTTCGAAGGAATAAATTTCAAACCAGTCAAAGAATAGGATGTTTATCCTATGCTCATTAACAAAATCATAAATGTTTTCCTGTATTTGTGTCCTAGTACTTGAAAAGGTTTTGATGAACCAAATTCTTTTCTCTAGGTTGTATTTTTCATAAAAATCGTTTTGTAGGAATTTCTTATCTATTTGGAATTCTTTTTCTAGAACACCAATTTGAGAGAGTAATTGGATTGTTTAAAAGAGTTGAGATAAATGGATATATCTCTCCTCTGTTTTGATAGACAAATCAATTTTGAAGAACTGGTATCTGTAATTTTTGTAAATCTGATCTCGATTTACTCTCGGTATTTCCCAATTATCAATAGATTTTTCAAAATCTTATATCAAGATTTCTTCGGTGTTTATTATCTTCTTTGAATCCATGGAAGAAGATGAACCAAAATCACAAGAAGTAGATATGTTGAGAAATGGATCCATGTTATAAAACTCCAATAACATAGCACCTGGACTCTTCCTACAATCAAAGGCGTTTCACGGAGTATAACTGCCTACGTTCGTTGAGGACTTACTGACCCCGGACCATCCTAAGCAAAAAAATCTCGGAAGAACCCAAACCTCTAACATGGAATCTCATATGATCTGGACACTATTCTCTCTATCTCTTCCCTTTATGGATTTGATACCAAATATAGGCCGAGCTTCTAAAGGGGATAACAGACAGGGAAGGAATTGGGATATAAAGGATTGAAAAATCAATAGATAAGGGAGATATGCAGGAAGTAAATTGGTGGAGATGCGGGGTATCAGAGCCATAAAGTCTAGAGATAGAGAGAATATTGTCCAAATCAGATGAGATTACTTGTTAGAGGTTTGGATTATTCTGAGATTTTTTGTTTAGGATGGTCCAGGGTCAGTAATTTCTCAACGAACGTAGGCAGTTATACTCCGTGAAATGTCTTTGATTGTAGGAAGAGTCCAGGTGCTCTGTTATAGGAGTTTTATAACATGGATCCGTTTCTCAACAGATCTACTTCTTGTGATTTTGGTTCATCTTCTTCCATGGATTCAAAGAAGATAATAAACACCGAAGAAATCTTGATATAGGATTTTGAAAAATCTATTGATAATTGGGAAATAACTATAGTAAATCGAGATCATATTTACAAAAATTTCAAATACAGTTTTTCAAAACCGATTTCACTATCAAAACAGAGGAACGAGATATCCAATTATCTCAACCTTTTGAAAAAATCCAATTTTTTTCTCAAAATTCCTTGAAGAAACACAGAGAAAGAAATTACAAATACATCCATATTAAATTAATCCAAGTAGGGATAAAACCCCTGACTAAGGAAGGATTAAACACCTCAATCCTTGCTATCTTACGAGATGCCATATTCACAAATTTTGAAGATTTCCTATTGTGTTCTGTTGAGTCTAGTCTCTGCACAGGACCAATATCTTTTGACTGTTACCCAAATTTCTCAGTTTCTTTAAATGAAAAAATATCCAAAATCCCTTGTCTTACAAATAAAGATACACAATTACCAAATGCTTGAAGGATCAATTACTGTAGCTATAATTTTTAGAAGCCATTACAAAGCTATGACTTCAGTTTTTGCAACAAAAGTCAGATACCATAGTAAGAAAGGCGAAACCCTTCTTTTACAAACAGATCTTTTCAGATCTAACACCGTACCAAGATTTATTAGGTAGAAGGATATTACCCTACCAGACGAAAGGATCCTGCAAGGTATAGTTAAACCTGAACTTATAGAGACTTCCCAACCAAATACTCGTCTTAGAGAAATAACACAATACCAGGATGGTAAAGTTAGTCTATTGTTCCATAGAAAATCTACGAGTAGTAGATACGATGATTCTAGTTCTATAGAAACCCTAGACTTAGGAAGAGTCTCACAGATTCCTTCAGCCATAAATACTCCTTACAAAAAAACCTAGACATTCTACGTCAGATTTACCCAATCTAAGAAACGTAGACTACTCCAACGAAATACCGAGACCCGTTTATGAAAATTCCACTGTTAGATAAAAGATAGAGGACCAAGAACCAACTAGTCTGACTTTTTCCTCGATTAAAGAGAACATAGTAATAGAAATTTGTGTTTTACAAAAAGAATTCAAAATAGATAAGAAATTCCTACATAATGATTTTTATGAAAAATACAACCTAGAAAAAAGAATTTGATTCCTCAAAACCATTTCAAGTACTAGGACGCAAATACAGGAAAAACACTACGATTTTGTTAATGAACATAGGATAAACATCCTATTCTTTGACTGGTTCGATTATTATTCCTCCAAAATTCCATAGAATATCCCTTTTCTAAAACGGTAAATCCTGTTACGACTAGGAACAAAACACCGGAGTGGGAAACCCTAGCTAATTCTAGGAAAGTCCAGTTCAACCATCCTCCTCTATAAGGTATTAAGCTAAACATTCATGGCTACCCTGTAGACTCGATTCCTCTTAAGAATCCAGTAGATGATGAAAAAATAAACACAAAGAATATCCTCGCACAAAACAATTTCACCAATATCAGTTTGAATACCCTAGGACGACAACTCGAAAGAGTGGAAAAACACATGAAAGACCGCCCCTTAGTCACCATAGATTCCCCAGGAACGACTAAGGATACGAAATTGAAAAGCCCTATCTTTAAACCCTTTCAGGTGTCCAAAGATGGTGTCAAAAACATCCAGCAAAATAAGTCTGAATTTATTCAGGCTATACAAGATCAATTGAGTAGAATTGGAACATCCAACAGTTCTAATACAGAACACGTTATTCCAGATACCCCACAATCATCCAAAAAAATCACTACTCTAACGAATGATTTCCGACGACAGTGATCTTTAGAACAAATCCAAAACAAAAAACCCTGTTAATCATATGGATTGGCAAAGACCAATACAACATGTAAAAAACAACAATTACAGATTATTCCTGCTCCAGACCTAGGAATAGTAAAACCCCTAGCTCAATTCCGTTTCAATACCTCTTCAATTTATGATTGAAACATAGATGGGATGACCGAATACAATATCCTCAGTTTTCTCCAACAAATGACCATGTCCGCAAATGCCTAAAAAACTCAAAATGGTACACAAGACAAGACCATTGTAGAACTTCTCATTGCAGGATTCTCTGGTCAAGTGAAAAGTTGGTGGGATAATTATCTCACTAATCAACAAAAGGAAGATATCATCAATTCCATCAAAATTGATGAAGAAGGAATACCAATCCTTGATGAACAAGGTGAACCCCTACAAGATGCAATATCAACCTTGATACTCACAATCTCTTTAAATTTCATACGAGATTTTTTCGAATTTGAAAGATAAAAATGCCGAGTTACTTTCTAACCTCAAGTGCAAAAAACTCAGTGATGTCCAATGGTACAAAAATATTTTCTTAACCAGAGTTATGCTCAAGGAAGATTCCAACCAGCCATTTTGGAATGAGAAATTCCTGGCCGGACTACCTACCCTTTTAGGAGAAAAGATTAGGAACAAAATCAAAGAGAATTGTGGTAAACAGATTATACCCTACAGTGAGTTTACATACGGACAACTAGTCAGTATAACTCAACATGAAGGTCTAAAGATCTGTCAAGACCTGAAATTACAAAAATACCTCAAATTGGAGCTAAAGAGAACTAGGTGCGAGCTTGGTACTTTTTGCAAACAGTTTGATACGAATTTCACAAAACCTTCTCCGAGTTGTACAGGAAACTGTAGCAAGACTCATAAATCCCTTAAGAGTACATCGAGAGGTTACAAAAAGAGAGAATTCAGCAAGACTAACGAAGAGTATTACAAAAATCCTTACAAAAATACTAGTTATTCCAAAGATAGACTGAATCCCAAAAAAGCTGATTCCAAATACAAAGACATTACGTGTTACAAATGTTCGAGATTCTGTAAAATGAATAAAGAATTACAAGAATTGAAATTAGACGACGAGGTAACCCAAAAAATCTCCAATCTTCTCATTGATTCCTCCGATTCAAATGTCGAGTCAGAACCTGACTATTTTTCTCTGTCTTCTGAAGACAACAAAGCCCTCCAAATAGATGAATTACTCACGACCAGTTCATCTGAAAAATCTGATAAGGGTAAGGGACAACATGTTTGTGCTTTAACCAAAGACCAAGAATTTATGTTATATATTGTTAAACACATAGATGTTGAACACCAAAAGAATTATTTGAATAAACTCCTCAAATCCTTTACAGATGAGAAAAAAGATACCAAAAATACGATTTTACCAAATACTTCCAAAAATACCTACGACTTGACCAAAATCCTTAAGAAGGGTAAAAAGATGAAAGATTCCAGAGAAACGCCAGTTCTAGAACTTCAAAAGGAGATAAAACAAATAAAGCTAGAGATCAAGATTCTAAAATAAAAATAAGAACAAGATTCTCTATTAATAAAAATAATCCTTTCAAAAGAAACCCATGAGAGTTCTGAGTCCAGTTCTGAGTCCGACAATCTGACTCCGAAAATCCAGAAGGACCTTTTGATAACCCACATCTTGAAGAGATCCAAAAATAATTTCTTACTGTCTTAAGACAGATCACGTCAAAAATACCTTGTCAAAATAACCCTTAGATTCCCATGCAATTTTAGAATCACTACTATTGCTCTTTTTGACACCGGAGCAGATCTGAATTGGATAAAAACATGTCTAATACCTGATAAATTCCATGAAAACACCCCAGAAACATTAGCAGCAGCTAATAACACAAAGTTAGAAATCAATTCCCAAACCAGCGCTTCTATTATTAACGATGGAGTTTCTATAGCAACATCATTTATTTTAGTAAAAGACATTCACAACTCTGTTATCTTAAGGACACCGTTTATAAATCTTATCACCCCTTATAAGGTTGATAATAATTTCATCTCTTTTGATTCCAATAATAAGAATTTAAAATTCCCTTTTCTGACAAAACCAAAAGTAAGAGACCTCAATCTGATAAAAACTTATTCTTGTCATCTTGGAGAATTAAGAAATAGTTTTTAGATCAGAATTCTGAAGCCCAGTTTTTTAGATCAGAATTCTGAAGCCCCTAAATACAGTGATACCAGTTCCATTAAAATAATTGATGCCTTTACATAAACAAAACTTTTGAAGCATGATTTACAACATCAAAGATATTTTCAAAATATTGAATTAAAAAATATTTTCTGCAAATTGATTCCTAATATTTTTTGCTTTAAAAATCTTTTAACCAGTGATTTCCTCAAAAATAGGAGTGAAAACCCATAGATTTCAAATATTGGTTGCAACACAGAGATGTCCTATCACTGTCTCTTGCCCCACTGTCTGGCTACAAACAAAAAATATCCAGGGAGGACATGTGGGAATCCGGACAATACTGTAACCATGCGATGTGTGGAGTCTTGCTCCAAAATTGAAAAGATGATATCCCTCCACCAATAAATACACCAGTTGTTGCACCACAACAACAAAAAAATTCCATGATCCCCAAAAAACCCGCAAACTCCAAACCAATAAAAGAAGAAAAAGAAAAATTCCCTGCCAAACCTCCTACTGAAAAACCCCTGACATGGTATGACGCAGTGATGAAAGAAGAAAATGAAAATGCCGCAGCATCTGTGCAAAAAACACCAGCACATGAAATAACTGCTGAGAATCTTCTGCAACTCCTTGCGAAATCTCCGGAACTACAACAAGCATTGATACAACTTCAAAATCCCAAACAAGAAGTTGCTCAAAGCTCAGGAGAGGAAAAAACCTCTCAAAGTTTTACAAAAATCGAGAAAGGAGAATCTTCAAAAACTCAACTTGAGAAAGAAGAATCTTCAAAAACCCTTTCTCAAAAACAATTTTTAAAAACCCAACTTGTGGTATCACAAGTCCCCAAAAAACCTTCCCCTGAATTCTTCATAAAACCATTTTTTCAAAATATTGTAACCATTGAAAAATGATTTTTTGACCAAGACCCTTTTTTAGCATTACAAATTTATTTTAGCCAAGGATGGTTGTACAAATCATGGGATATTTTAAAAACCCCATATTTTTACCAGGCTATCCTTGAAATATCAGGATCAACAACAATTAAAAATAATAATTATAAAAATAACCCATATTCCTCTTATTCTACTTGCAAAATGCTTAACGTAATTGCTCCAAGCGATTGGGGGAATGATTTGCCTCAACTCCTAAATTTTCCAGATACCCATAAAAATGAACCATTTTTTGATATTCCATTTAATTACTGGGAACACCAACAAGCTTGGTTCAATTCTTTTTTTTTTCAAAATATCAACCAACGCCACACTTGGCTTTTCCATTTTGATACCTCATGTAATCCGTCACAATTTCCAGCATGGTGGAATTCACGGTGGGAACAATTCAAATCCTCCCTTGAAATACAAAAACCCCAAGTCACTTAATCTTTCAGCCTTTTTAAATCCCAATATAAACCCACAGAAGAAGAAAAAAGATTTGTGTCTTTGATCGTTCATTATCGCTCTTTAGGAGCCATCAACATAATATTCTTAAGTGAGCTTCTATACCCCTTATGACCATATACGAGTGGCCAATATCTTTCATATAAACAATAGCTTAGATTCCCATTAACGATCATCTTCGCTATATGATTCAACTTAAGTAGCAATGTACTACTAGTATAATTCATTTCTACATACACTCTGTTATCGCACTATGCTTTGCGACTTCTTATCTTTCATATGAGCATTAAACGCAAGTCTCTTTCCTTATTAAACATTCTATAACCCATATTGGAAATTGGGATCATTATCATACTTACTAGTGTCATGATCTTATTTAGGAAAATACTGACACTTACTGTTATGGAATCCTACTTGTAGGTTCCTTGCCTATTTATCTTTAGCATCCTTCCACTCTTGTAATAATCTATCACTCATTTTGTAATACCATTTGGTACCAGGGATAACCGAATTTCTTACGCATAGGAGTGACATCTAACTAACTGAAACACTTAATCCTTAAGTTTAAATCTGCTCACAATGCTCACTTTAGGGGAAACGTCATCATGAATGAACTTTAAGGTTATTCTTCAATTGTCATTATGTCATTGCCAAAATAGAACCTTTGTAATCCTCATGATATCTATTATCATTGAATCTCCGATCTCTAATTAATATATGGTTACCTTATTCACTATCTCACTCTTCACATCTTACTCATACTATTTCATTTACCCTTTTTCATCTTGCTTCTTTTACCTGTTGGAACTCATATCTTTCCTTATGATATTCTCAGGGCCTGCTGTTGTATTGGTCCTCTAGCTGGTTGTAATCTTTCTGACTCCAATATCTTTGTATCAATAACAAACATAAGCTCTGACTCAAACTCTTATGACTCAGCTCAACTTCACAATTTGGATCTGAAAGAAGGGTAACAGACTCTGAAATGACCTGTATCTTCCTATTTATATAATATGGTGCACAACACATTTATAAACAAAACTCTACTAGACATGGCTTGTAGACTCTCTAGAAAAAACATGCTCTGATACCAATTTGTCATACCCAAACCTAGGTGAGGCATGGCTGGCACCCGGTACCTCACCAGGCCCGAGCGAACCAAGCTGCAACTCGTATCATCTATGTCTCAAAAGACAAATTATGCCAAAGAGGCCAACCTGTAAATGTAACATCGTATTTGGGGCCGACGAGGCTTTAAACTATAATATATTTACTTCAAATTGACTAATCAAAATGGGATCATCCTAACGTGTACATGAATAACTGAATGGCCGACTAGGCCAATATACATATCTACGAGCCTCAAAACGTAAAATAGATATATACAAGGGCTGACTAGGAAACCATACTGACAATACTGTAATTACAAGACATGTCTACAAGCCTCTAAAGATACCCAACTGTATCATAGCTAGGACAGGGCCCTGGCCTACCCATACTTTGTAAATACACAAAACTAGACTTCTGAATGACTTGGAGCTTACCACAATAGCTGATACTCGACAAATCCTACGGTTGTGTTCGTCCCTGCAACATGTCTGAACATATGGGTATGAACACAATGTCTCCAGGCAAAGAGATGTCAGTACAAAATAATATACCGAGTATGTAAGGTGACCGAAACTGAACTGTACTAAAATGTAAGATAATTTGAATATAAAATGAAGAGTTAATAATGTATTTGGTTACACTTACATGCCTCTGTTATCTAATAGCTAAACAAAATTATATCAACTACTTAACCATATGTAAGGGATCTAGACATCTGTAAATAGCCCCGAAGGAAAATTTATAGCCACGAAGACAAGTGTATACCCCGAAGGCAATCTGTATTTGAATAGCCCCGAAGGCAAGTGTATATCCCTGAAGGCAATCTATATCTGAATAGCGCTGAAGGCAAGTGTATAGCTCTAAAGGCAATCTGTATATGAATAACTGTGAAGGCAAGTGTATATCCCCAAAGGCAATCTGTATCTGAATAGCCCGGAAGGAAAGTGTATATGAATAGCTAGAAGGCAAGTGTGATTCTTTATATATCCGCAAAGGCAACTCAATAAGTAAATAGCCCCGAAGGTAAAAAGTGTGTAATGCTATAGTCCCGTAGACGATGGCATAACTACTTACATTCCACTATTATGTTTTCTATCATCTCGACTATATGGATAAACTTAATTAACTACAAATCTTTCCCGACAAGGGAGAACTACTAGAGTAGTGTCATGGTAACCCGAAATCAGTCTCTACAATTACCACATCTTTGTGCGATTAACCAAAATTAGCTCGATGAGGAAATCATGCCAAAAACAAAGAAGAGGGATAACCTTTACATACCTTTAGTCAATCTACTCGGCAAAACACCATATTTAATCCTCGATGCACCTCAATCTACAACAAACAATTATAACACTATCATCAAGCTAACATAAAGATAAAATAAGCTATAACGAGCAACAAGCTCGACTCTCTACTACATATCTTTATCCAAATATGACCTTTCGACCGTTATTCACATGTTCAAGTTCGTGTAGCTTAGCTATGACTTAGATCTACTAAACTTCATGGAAGAGGAGGATATTTCTTACCTCAAAGAATACCTACAACACTTTAGATCAGCCTTTCTTCACCTCGAAGCAATGTACAACTCAACTACAACGGGAGAAACAAGCTTCTACTTGCAGCATCACTTTCTTGACGTTAAATAAACGTAACCGGCCTTGGGATTTATGCTTTAACTATACGAGAAACTTTGCATAGTGTTTATGAGTGTTTTTGGGATGAAGAAGTCGAGAAATGAACCTTCAAAATGAAGCCACCAAATTCAGCGTAAAGAGAATTTATTTCCCCCGGCGAAGTGTGATCGTGTACCTATATATATAATCGTATTGTTTCTGCTTGTTCATGAGATTTTTTTCTTATTGTTGCTGCTATATAAGTATACATCAATGTTCTGCTATGTAATTATTATGACAAAGAACCAGACTAATCTCTTTTATAACTCATCCTACTATTGTGGGGTCCACACCAAACGTATCATGCAAAATGAATCCACCTAATGTATATTTACTTAGTTGCTTTCCATTCTCCTTAATTACCACGTGGATCTTATAAAATGATGGAGCATGTGTCATTGAACACTTATCATAATTAATAGTCACCAAATAAATTACTTGAAGGGACCATGTGCCATTTACTAGCCATAAATAATTTATTAATCTCAATTCACTTATACAATAATCATTTTTAATATACTTCATATAACTCTTATCGTGATCGTGTGATATAACACTAATCCATAGCCTCTTTTGACACACACAAAATATTGTTTCGGGACTTCATCCTTTTAAAACTCTATACAATCCATGTAACTTGTTCAAAATACTGAACTTTGGCGGAACTCTATCTCTTCGATTCGTTTAACCTATAACCCATCTAATACTTACCAATCATGATCATAAGCTTCTATAACATTAGAATGAACATGTTTAACTGCTTAAAATTTCAAACCAAATCTCACTCCCGAACTTGCATCGACTAACTTAACGTATGAAAATACGGGATGTAGCAAATGAATTGTTGGTTTGTTCTTATTGAACTGGGCTGATTTACTTGCTTGACTTCGTCTATTGTACGTTTGGTCTTGTTATTACAACTTGAGAGTCTATGTAATTGCTATTAAATTGTGTATGTACACTGTGACATTAAACATTAGGGGTACTAAGCACATTGACGTGACCTTATGGTTAAATGATTCATTTGATAATGGATCTAATGAGGGATTGTTTGTCATGGTTAATGAGTCATAACATGTATGTTTGTCTTGTATGTCTTATGTGTGTGGACTTCTTCCTTGAATAAAAGGGTAAGAAATAGTAATAACATAGGGTATATGAAGTGACTCTAATGAATTAGTGGGTGTCTTTCATGTAATCATATCTAGTCGAACTTGAGCGTAAGAACTGGAAATAACATGGTATTAACAAAGTAATCTCAACTTTAGAGTTATAATTGAGAAACGCGAGATAGTAATGGATTAAAGAAATAAGTGTCAACTTAACGAATGTGTTGTCTAATCGAATGTGAGAGGTCAAACATGATTCTGTGATTAATACTTCAATTTGGGTGATTTCAGTGATTGATGAATTCTTATGTGGATTAAGTGGATTTACTGAACTATTATTGTGAACATGATGGTTATGTGGTTAAAGAACTTTATATGATTGAGGTAGTTCATATGGTTTTTAAGCCTTATGTGATTGAGTGATTTATGCGTTTCATGAATCTGTAGAGGAGCGGAGTGACTTGTAGAGCTCATAGAGCTATTATGTGAATGATATAACATACTTGATTATTGTTTAGGATAGGATTATTTGATGTCAACTTGATATTTATCTCTAATTGCGTATGTTCTGTCGTTGTCGGCCTATGAAGCAGACCACTCATTTTTGTGGCCTTAGTTTCCATCTCATTAGACTACCTTATTTCATTCGTGGCGGTATATGTTGTATTCTCATTAATTTGTGGAATCTTAGGTCTTTGTATAAGTGAGACCAGGTTTTGGGAAAGAAGGTTGTAAGGTAAGGATTTTTTATAACAAGTTTTCAAATGGAAAAATTGTTATTCTATATTGTATTTCTTCACCATATTTTTCTTGACTTTCTTGTATAATTATTTTGAGATTGGTTCGCCTAACGAGAGGATTGTGTAGGTTCTACTATGACGCTCGTGATTGGCTCGTGATAGGTGATGGCACCTCTGTGGAGTCATTTCCTTCCCAACACATATTCGGAAGGTTAAATGACTTCACCTCGGTGGCTTTTTCTTCCGCCAAAGCGCATCTGCTTCAACAAAGTTGATTCCGCTGAAGTGAAATCATTGTTTCATACAAGAGTGTTAAATGCCCTAAAATAATTCCATTCCTCAAAATTCATTTCCTTCTAATTGGATCTCGGCTAAGAGAGGACTTCTTGAGGATTTCAATTGGGTTCTTCATTAGAGGTATAATTCCATCATTTTTTAATTATTGTTTATCATTTAAGTTCCCTAACCTCATATAATATCTAATTGTGGGAAAATATGGCATAGTTCCATATTCAGAATAAGAGAGTAAGAACCTTGAATTAATGATTGGTTATTGATTAGTTGATGATAATATTTTGAATTAGTGTTGTTCCATGTTATAGGATGATTTTGAATTAGTTAATTTGATATTAGAAACTCTCTTGAAATTGGGAAAAATCTAGGGATTGAGAATTGAGGCTTTTTACCTAATCTTGCAATTGAGGATCTAATTGGGCTTAGATTATGATAATAATTAGGATATGGATTGTATGAGTGATGGGAAAGGTGATGTTACTTTTCAATTCTCTATTTTACCCTTGTGGGCCCAGAGTTCTCTTTTAGTTTAGCTCAGAGATTCTAGTTTTATGTATCAATATAGGCATTGTTAGACTCATAATCTCATATAGATAACGTAATTGAATAGATTGGGCACGTGAGAAGGTTCAGAGAAAGGTAAAAGCAGTCACGTGACTCTTTGGCTCCGAAAAGTCATGTAGAGACTTACTAGACTCTAATATTGTATTTATGTGTATGTATGATAATTAAGGGGAGTAATGGATAATTGGAGGTCCCTTACTAGTGAGGTGAAGAACACTTGTATGGGTACCGGTGTACTTAAAGGATAAATAAATGGCTTAGTATGATGTACATAATGGAGATTATGTATTTAGCCTTCGGACCGTGAGCATGGTGCATAAATCCACTTAGGTTGGTATGTCTACTGGTTATTTGGGCTTATATCCATGATTGATATCTTATTGTGATTTGACTTGTCATGCATTCATCACTCTACATCTCGTCTAAATACTTGAAAAGGATTTGATAATGCTATTTGTATTGATTATGCTTTGTCATGGTGTATACATATCTATATCATTCATTCATATTATTATTGGCATTTGAACTATTGAGATACTGATAAAAGGGGCTTAAAAGCAGGTTACTAGATATAGTACATGGTATGAGAGTGATGATTGATGATGACACTACATCCACAGAGCTAAGATCCGATGGAAAATTCCAGATGGGTATATGGACCTCATGAGTCCCCCATGGGTCACGTGACACCTATTGCAGGAGCGTGTGTATATCGGGTACATATGGTCATTATATTACATTCATATCATTTGCATTGCATTTCATACATACATCTTGATGTGTAATTTATGCTATGTCTACTCGGTGATGTAAAGTTGTAGACTTTATGATCATGTTTCTCATAGCGGAAAAAAAATATTAGAACTGTACAACTCATTCTTGATGTAAGACTGAATTTTGAGACTTTATGGTTTACTTTCTTGAAAGTGAAAGAAGGATAAGATCTTTACGACTTCTGTAGTGTAACAAGTCTAAAGATAGAATATTTATGGGTTTCCATAATGTAAATGATGGAAAGATAGAACCTTTATGACTATACATGTTCTGAAAGATAGAAAGACTGAGTCTTGATTAATATATATTTCCTTAAATAGAGTAAAGGATGAATCTTTATGAACGTATGTGCCTTAGCTAATAAAAAATTGGAACCTTTGTAGGATTAGACACCTAAAAGGGGTTTAGGGTGGATTCTGTTGCAGTAATTTGGCTTCATCCTTAGTAAAGTGGGAGCTTTAGAATGACTTGATAATACTTATGATCCTTGTGGTTTATCGAACTATAGGACTTTACTTATAGATTGGATTTTTTATTTGATTACACCTTAGTTGGCTAACTTAGTAGAGAAGTACCAAAAAGTACCATCCCTAGCCACTGCTATAGTTAGGGTCGATCGACGATCCTGCTGGGTACACATGCTTCCCGTACTCACTCTACACTTATTGCACTCTATGTGTAGGTACTGATCCGGATGTGAGCAGATATTAGATGCGGCTCTTGAAGAGTTTTTCTTGAGAGTATAGTGTGAGCTGCAGTTTCACACCTAGCACTGGAACTCCTCATTTTGCTATTTTACTTTTTTCTATCCTATATTTTAGATAGTGATTTGTATTTAAGTTTCAGACTTGTATTCTAATTAGTAAGCTCTGTACTCATGAGAACCAGATTTTGAGGGTTATTTTGCAAAATGTATGTATTAAGTGTCAAGACCTTGTCGGTACTTTTGTTGTTCTTTACTTCTCCGCATTTACAATTATGTTATTCTGTCTTGAATGATTAGTGGTTCGCCTACGGGTTAGGGTAGGTGCCTTCACAGCACAAATGAGATTTTGGGGCGTGACAAATTGGTATGAGAGCACTAGGTTCATTGATCTCATGAGCACACGAGCGATGTCTAATAGAGTCTTGCGGATCGGTATGAAGAGCTTCGTATCTATCTTCGAGAGGCTATAGGACATTTAGGAAACTTACATTCTTTCATTTCTTATTGTGCGTATGTGATTCGATCTAAGGTCTAAACTTCTTTGTTTCAATCTCTCACCAATGGTGGGGACATGTTCTCGGATTCACCCACGAGTGGCTAAATGTGACATCGTGCGGTATAGAACGAGATGTGTCGCCGTGTTAAGTATGCAATATTAAGTTAGGATTGTTTCTATGATTTGAAGACTCGATCGAGAGAGGTTGTGATTCATACTTTTAGTTTAGCGATATCCCTAGGAAATGGGAGTGATGGTACGAAGGGCTGCATGATCGCCATATCTTCAATAGTTAGTTACTTGAAGGTCGAAAAGGTGTATTTATAGTACGACATATGATGGGAAGGGAGTTGGAGATTTGAATTCATATGGTTAGTGAAGTAACTAAGTAATAAGTGTTACGACTTTGAGGACTGGACTTATGGAGGCGTGACATATTAACGATGATTTACTTGAGGTGTGATTGATGTGGGGATACTTCAATGTCATTCAGATTTATTGCGGTAGTCTTGGGAGAGGGTGTTTTAACAATGAGCCGATGATTCGGTAACGGAAGAGTCCATAGGCAAGATGATAAGATTAGATTTGCGAGGAAAAAGAGTATGTTAATGTTATGAAGAGAATTTGACAAGAGACAACGATGTGAAATGTGATCCTTGGTGATGAGGACAGATGTGGTAGGACTTGTTACAAGGTTCGTATGAGGATTTTTCTTTCCATCTTACGGAGTTGCGTGGTACTTAAGAAAATTCAAATGGTCCAACCTTGGTGACAAAAAATGTCAAAAGGGTAAAGTATTCATCTAATGGGAGCGCGGAGTGTGCTAAGTCTGTTAATTTATTTGAGTGTGACACGCTAAGTGGAGTGCGACAAGATGTCATTGCAATAGTGGAGTGGTATGTTAATTCTCTACATAATTGGATAATGGCCCAGGATAAGTGGGATAAATCCACTAAGTTATCATCGGAAGAGACTGCTCTGTGCGTAAAGTGGATGCTGATGGGAGATGGATCGATAGATATTTTGACTATGATATAGACTAACAGAATATATAAGGATCGGCTAATGAAAATGGATCTAGCGATGGACAAGTGCGAAGATGTATTACTTAAGGACGATTCGGCGGTTGCGTTTAATTTAGGAATGGGGGATGTGTGCATTGTACTTATTGCTAAGGGCTAAGAAAGTTTTCACAATTGATAGTGATGCGACTTTCTGGAGTTGACGGAATGAGGAGGATAACCAGATGATTTGTCAGAGGCATTCTAGTTTGGCGAGATAGGGCAAGAGATGGTTCTTCTTGGGCAAGCATCATTTAAGGATCCTTGAGTGAGGTGACAGTCAATAAGGATATTTAAAGTGGTACATCAATGGTAGATGTTAACTAACTTGAGTTTTGAAGTGTAATTTAAATAAGAATTAATGATAACGGTTGAAATTAAGAAAAGTGAGAAATCTTGTAAAGCAAATTCATGAAATAAGATTATCTGAAATGTTTTGTGTCTATTATATCTTGTCAACATGTAATATGAATAAATTGAAATTTCATTGACAATATATTCCTATATAATCTTCACTACTATATAATCTTATTATTTATCCTAAACATTATATAGATTTTTTTATGTGAACCCTTCTATGGTTACACACAATTCATTACAATCATATTTTGATGTAGGATTCGAAGCCCAAGCTAATTGAGTTTTGTGATAACGGTTGTTTTATACTATTTAATGATATAATTTGAACGTACCAGATGATACATGAAACTCTTATTTTTTATCGGAGAAGTTATTAACAAGAAAAAATATTTATCAGAATAAATCTAGATCATAACGTTACTTAAACTCATAGCATTCGTCATCTGCACTATCGAACAATATTGAACAAGTGTTCATTGCACACTTTACACTGGCATCCCATACAAACACGTGTCTAAGAACATTTAGTCAACTAAAGTTGGCGTTATGTTTTAGGTGAGTCTCAAGAAGTGTAATTAATTACTTAATTAATATCATCTGATCTGCAATAACTCTAAATCATATCTAATCATCAATGTTACATTTTGATATCCATAATAATAATTAATGAACCATCATCATTTTTAAGAGAACCCCAAAATCGTATAATTTGATTGTTGGACATAAAGGTTAGACAAAGATTTCAGCTTTTTGAAATATTATTTCTTATTAAAAGTCAATAGTGTAATAACTTTCAAGAATTTGCAATATTTGTGATTTTTGTTGACGTAGCAAAGAGTCGATGATGACATAGTTGATAATTTGTCTTATGTGTTACACTTTATTTAGATTAAGAAAAATAATTCACTATTACCATTCTAGCATCCCTTAGGGGTCCTTTGGCAACTGAAATTAGAATTTTAATTCCCAAATAAATTTTGAGATTATTAATTCAAAGTTGGTTATGTATATTAATTAATAACAGTATAAAATTTATATTAAAATTTTGGCATTTTGCCATCTTACAATGCATGTGGGATGATAAGAGTTTCGAAATATAATTCTGAGACTAATCCATTCACATTGCGATTTGAAGTTGAAAACAAAAAATTATCTTCAATCCATTTTCTTAAATTGATGTCTGAAAACTACACTCTAATGTCAAAATTCTGTACGCAGAAATAAAGTCAATAAAATTTAAAAGCAGAAATTGTTAATCTTTAACATATCTGTTCACAAGAAAAAACATGTTAGTTAAATTACTAATTATGCTTTTATATTGTATTCAAAATAAAATTTAAATGTTAAATATTTTTGTAGAAATATAATATAAAAGAGGAAAAGAAAGAAAGAATTATCTAGAAAAAATAATTATTCAAGATAAGAATTAGTTGGTCTGACTCAGACATGACCAAATACACATTTATTAGAAAAATTCTTCACATGAATATCATACATCATTAATTCCAATCCAATAAAAAATAAGAAGATAATATCCAAAATGATAATTATAATATCTTGTTTCCTCTTCTACTCAATGCGGAGCTATAAAAATGTAGTTTTGAAAACAAAAATAAATTTTTCAGCTTTATGTTAAAATAATTTCAGTTTTAATTTTTAAAAATTATTTGAATATATTGAAATCAACATTAATTAAAATTTAGAACGACAACTTATATGACTTTACCGAACATTAGTGTAAGTGCAAGATTCATTTCTCCTGTAAGATCCTTCTTTCATATATTTTTTCTTTTACAGACAGATTATTCTCTCAAATATATATAATGAGAATTAGAAATACTAATACACACAAGTACACATATACATAAAGGGTGCACTAAAAATATTGTAGCTCACTTCCACTTCACTTCAACTTCTTGGCTGAGGTTTAGTTGATTTCATTTTGCTATTAAAATAAAAAAGTGATGAGAACTGAGACTCTGACGTGAAAATGTTAACAATTATGGTAAAATTGCGACAAATAAAGTCGAGTTTTTCAATAGATATTAAATGAGGGGTTATACTTAAAAGAAAAAAAAACATATTAGAACCAATATTATTACAAAGAAAATAATTTTAGCTATAAATTTTCTTAAATATTTAAATATATTAAAATCAAAATTAATTTGGAAAATTAATTAAAATTTAAAATAACAACCTAGTTACGGCTTTACCCAACATCATGTTGTAAGTGCAAGATTCTCTTTTCATCCAAGGATCCCTCTTTCTTATCATTCTTCTATTCACATGCCGACTATTTTCTCAAATACATGTAATTAGCATAAAGAATACTAATAGACAAGAGCAGCAACACAGAAAGTGCGATTAGAACTATTGCATTAATTCTTTTACTCGACTTTAAATTAATAAATATAAACAAAATGATAATCAAATAAAAAGTTAGTGTAATATCCTAGATCAAAGTCTGCCAATGAAAAAAAAAGATTGATTTTGGAACGATCCGTTTGATCGTTTGGCCTTTTTCGAATTATAGTTCCTAAAAGTGACCATTTTGTGACCCTATTTGTATTAATAAATTGTCGGGGGGTTGTCAGGATTCCCGAGAAAAATTGAATTCATGTTCGAAAGAAAATCCTAAGTTAGAGCTTTATTGAGTTTTGAAAATTGAATAGATTGACTAAAAGTTGACTTCTGAGTAAACATATCCGTATTCGAGATTCATCTATTCTGTTACGTCTGAAACGTCATTTATGACTTAGTCGAGTCTTTGATTTGGGTCCCGAGACTTTCGGGTGCATTTTGGATATTTAGTTCGCTAATGTTGAGTTTTGAGAAAGTTATAGTGTTTTGTGATATAGTTCTCTAAATGGTACACTCTATTACCAAATAAATACACTCTTGGCACTCTTAGTTTCTATCAGTGGGGGACGGGGGGGGGGGGTAATCATGATTAAACATGTACCAATGGCAATGCCGGTACACATATTAGCTGCCATGAAACCCCATAAAGGAACTTTTAAGCAGTTGGAGGGTGCAATATCAAAGTTTCTATGGAGTGACAATGAATCTCAAAGGAAGTACCACTGGAGTAAATGGGAGGCTATGTGCTTACCCTATGATGAAGGTGGGGTAAAATTTAGATGTTTAAGGGATATGAGTAAAGCTTTTACTATAAAATAGTGGTGGAACCTGAGAACTAAGGAATCAAATATGTAAGGACTACTTGATGGCAAAGTACTGCACAAGAATTCACGTGATCAGAAATTTACCAGGGGCTCAATCTCAGACCTGGAGGTCTATGAACAAGATCAAAGTTCATATAGAAGACAACATAATCTGAAAATTTGGGCAGGGTCAAGTTTCCTTCTGGTTTGACAACTGGTCTAGGGAAGGAGCACTGTACAAATTGTTGCCTGAGATGTTAAACCAAATCTGGTCAAGCTTAATGAAGTGCATGAAAATGGCATATGGCATTTGCATAGGGCAGGTCATAGAATATCTGGGGAAGTAAGAGCTGCAATACACCACATAGTAATCAATTTTAACCCTAACAAGAGAGACACTGTAGTCTGGGCCTTCAATCCAGAAGGAAAATTTACAATTTCCACAGTTTGGAACTTATTGAGGAAAAGAACAGAAGGAGATTGGCATGACAAAAGGGTGTGAAACAAGAACTGTTCAACCAAAATCAACTTTCATATGTGGAGAGTGGTTAAAGATACATTATCAACAGACAACAAGATATGATGGTTTAACATTCATGGCCATTCTATTTTCTATTGTTGTACAAATCACAAGATTGAAACTGTGGAACATCTATTTGGATAAAGTGATATAGCTCAAGACATATGGTCTAAAATCTGCAATGCCCTGGGAAATATAGTACAAGGGATACCTCCTACACAAATTTTGGTTAACTATAAGAATATGAAAGCTAGAAATCCTGTGGCAAAACTGGTAAGAGGTATATTTCCCCAAATGATATATTGGGAAATATGGAAGGCAAGGTGAAATATGAGATTCAGCTTTATCAGTTTCAACAACAGTTACTCAACAAGAAATTCCACAAGCCTCATCATCAACACAATCAATAACCAGTTTCCTTTGCTCAAAATTGGTACTGACTGGATCAACCTATGTAACAAATTAAGCATATATCATTATAAAAGGAGTATTAGAATCACAAAATGGAACCCCCCACCCCTATGTACATCAAACTTAATAGTGATGAGAGTTGTAGAGGAGATGACTGTGGGGATGATGTGTCATAAGAACTGATAGAGGAATATTACTTTCAGAATACAGAATCAACTTAGGCAAGGGTAGAAGAAACTAGGAGGATGCAAATGCACTACAACATGTCTTGGAATGGTCTATTCTTAAGGGTTGTTTCAACCTCAATATAGAAGTTGATTCTCTTCTGCTGGTACACGCAAAAAAAGGGAAGATAAAGGCCCCATGGAATATATCTAGCATTGTTGAATGGATTATGAACTTGATAATCATTTACTAGATTCAAGTCAGTCACTGTCTAAGAGAAGTAAATCAGGCTGTAGACAAATTGGCACATCTTAACCACAATCATAATGTTATTGTGACCTACAACTTCCAAGACATCCCAAGAGAAGTCAAATGAATATTGAATATAGATAGATGGGGCTTTCCTAGCTTGAGAGTGAGACCACAAAACAACAGTACCTTCACCTTTGATCCTCCATGATTGAATTATATTTGCTTAGTTTAGGTTGCATTAGCTCATTGTAATATAATGGATAGTTAAACTAACTAAAAGTAAGTGTAACTATTTCGTTGTACTTAGGTATCATGCATCACTTAGCATTCCCACTGTAGGAGTATTCACATTCCCACATGTACATGCATCATGTAGGCATTTAAGTAAGACTCTTAGATTTGTAAAACATACATAAAACTGGGTCTGTCCAGTTTCATATACTTAGGGGTATGATTTAAGACCTTCCCCACATTGTAATTGTTTGCTTATTAATAAAATACCACTCAAGCTCTGATTTTGGTGCTGGGTGGTTCCCCTAAAAAATAGTGTTCCTGTGGAAAACGTGTCTTAGTGACATCGGATGAGTAATTTGAGTGCGCGAGCAAGTTCGTAGCTTCAATTATAGTCAAATATCATATTTGGTTTGTGTTCGGAAGGGTTTCAGATAAGTTTCAAGTGTTAAATCGGATGTTGTGACTTTGGAGAGTTGTTGGTTTCAGCAGTCTCTGGTTTTCTTCTTCGTGATCACGAGAAAAGGAGTCGCGATCATGAACCTTGATGAAAAAGGCCTATGTAATTGCATGGAAATGCTTCACGGTCGCGCATGTGAGCATAAGCATCGCAGTCGTGAGCCAAGGCCTCGCGATCACAAGGCACTATTGTGGGCCGATTCATGGATGGGCATTATAATCGCGATGACCCATTCCATGATCACGATGAAGGGTCTGGAAGAACATTGATTTAACCCTAACTCTGAACCTAGACTTCATTAGTTCATATTTTGGGTTTTAGAGCTCGGTTAGATGAGATTTCAAGTGTTAGGAAGTTTATTTCTGCTGAGAGTAAGATTGTAATGCTTAATTTAGTTTATTCTAATGTGTTTAATCTGTTATTTAGCTTCATTTTATATGGATTAGTGTAAAATTGAGGATTTTAGCCCTAGGATGAAATTGGGGAAAAAGAGAAACTGAATGCCAAAATTTATGATTTTTGGATTGCTATTTTGGATTTAGACTAACGAAGCTTTGGGTAACTCAATTTTGAAATAAAATTCCAGTTTTATCTCCGGGGCTCGAGTTTGACTATTTTGGGGTCCGGCCTATAATAAACCAATATGTGTATTGTTAATATCGTCTAATCATCTATAATATGTTAATGATAGATTTTGATCAAATCAAAGCTTCAAAAAAAAGGAAAGGTGTTGGCTTGAGGTTCGTGGCACGTGCTCGACCTTCGAGGTAGGTTATGACTTACCTTTTTAAACATCGATTGGAGGTGCGTATGTATAGTATATTAGTCATCAAGGTATGCATGTGGGCCTTCGGGAATTGAAGGTGGTGATAAATCCACATAGGATTGGTTTGATAGCTGTTATGTAGGCTATGTTAGCCATACTTGTTGCTTAATTGAACTTTGATTGGGATTCGTATTCATTATTCTACATCTTGAAATTGATATGACTAAATGAAATGATATGAGAATCATGTACCTCTCTGTGCTCATTGATATTACTAACTTATGATATTATGTGTGCCCATTCATTCATCCATTTATATTTTATTGATATACTTTGGGAATTGAGGTATGGTATGATCTGATGAGACATGGAAAGAGGTAAGTTAATATAGTGCAAGCCCGAGGAAAATGATTCCAGGTGTTCTGATATTATTGATTTGAGGAAATTGATATTAGAAAACTGATATGAGATGAGGCTCAACCATATCCAAGGGATCATTTCAGATGATCGTGAGTCGTGAGCAGTATATGGATTACGTGACTTGCTTGACTTGAGATTAATGGGAAGATTTAAGGTTGACACTTATAAATAAGGAAAAGATGAATCTTTAGGAATATCTATGTTTAATACTTGGTTATCAAATGATCTAGGGATAAATAAACCATAGAGTAACTTATCAAGGAAAGATTTGACTTCGTGGAACATTATAAATTCGAATGTGCTTAAACTATACTCTATGGATTTGGCTCTTCTTGTTTATTTTGTCAACTCTTATACTGTTTATACGTGTTTCCTCATTTTTAGCCTATGATGCCTATGAGTAGTAGTGTTGTACTCATACTAATCTTACTGCACTTTTTGTGTAGTTATTGATCCAGGATCCAGTTCCAAACCTTGTGGATGATCGGTAGAGTAATTATCGAGGCTTTTCAAGGTGAGCTACTTGGTCTTCCGTGACCCCTTGGAACCTTCTATTTTACTTTTTTTCTATTTTGTATTCGACATACAATATTTCGCCTACGGGCAAGTTTCATACTTGTATTTCAGATTCATATTCTAGAGCTCTTGTACTATTTTCACCAGATTTTGGATATGTTGAATGCTTTGTTGGTATTTATGATGTTCTATGACTTTTGATAAAATGTTTCTTTATAAAATTTGCTTTTTTAGCTTGCATCTTCTAACTTTAGGGAATGGTTCACCTACCGGTGGGTTAATTGTAGGTGCCATCATGATCACAATTTTAGGTCGTAACAAATTAGTATCAAAGACCTAGGTTAACCGGTCTAATGAGTACAAGAGAAATGTCTAGTAGAGTCTCACAGATTGGCACGTAGACGTCTGTACCCATCTTCGAGAGCCTATGGTACATTTAGGAAAAAACTTTATTTCTTCTTTTCTTGCTAGTTCATTCTGATTGGTATCTAGTTCATTCTTTTCATGTGAGTTTATTCAGATTGGTAGCTTAACCTCGTTCTTTTATTCTCTCACGGATGGTGAGGATGCGATCGACTAATATTGGAGGTTAGAAGCCTGCACATGAACCTACACCGCACCTATACCCACTGTCAGAGCAGTTTCCTGTAGACAAGGTAGAGGATATAGTTGAGGCCATGACAAGGGAAGATGTCATACAACTGTACCAGCTATGGGTCTAGAACCAACACATGTATAGGACCTCTATAGAGAGTTGTCTTCGGATCATAAAGATATTCTGGATAAAGAGCCTATGTTGGTTGAGGAGGTTAGACCAGCACAAGAATAGCCCAGGTTCATTGTTATTCTTGATCTTCAGGAGGTTCTGTTTAGAGTGTTGGGATACTTTGACAGTTTGTCCCAGGCGGGCATGATTTGAGGTACTCTAGATGGCTCACAAACTAGATTAGGGGATCAAACTAGTGATGCTATGGTTCCTCTAGGTTTTCAAACTTTGGGGGGTACTGTCAGCAGCCATAGTGGCTCCCAATATTGATGCAATTCTAGCACTTGACTTTTCTCTTCGGCCTATGGATGGGCCAGTGATGTCCAGTGAGGAGCAGAAGTTATTTGATGGTTTCATCAAGATGTTCCCTCCCTAGTTCTATGCTACTCTCGAGAAAGATGCGTATGAGTTCATCGTTTGCTTTCATGAGAGGCTTCATAAGTTAGGAGTAGTGGAGTGGCGCGGAGTTGATTACATCTATTTTTAGTTGGTTGGGGATGCTAAGCAGTGGTGGAGATCTTATATGGATTATCGACCAGTTGGGTTGCACATTTGACTTGAACTCAATTTTATCAGGTGTTTCTGGAGAGGTACATTTCTCGTACTTTGAGATAGAGGAAGAAGGATGAGTTTTCAGCCTTGGAACATGTGGATTGTCTGTCACAGGGCCAGATTCTTTACCTTGGCACGTTATGTGGTGTCATTGCTTCCCACTGAGGTTGAGAGTGTGAGACGGTTTGTGAAGGGTTTGATCCTTCTACTTCGATTGGTGATATTGCATGTTGTAGCTTCTGGGGCTTCATTTCAGGCAGTGGTTGAGCATTCCAAAGAGGTTGAGTTAGTGACGCACAAGCGCATGGTGAAGGTGGTGAGAAGAGGGTCCGCAGATTTAGTAGCTTTGGTGGTTCATATTGAGATGGGGGACACTATGACAGAGGTCATCATCATCAATCCAATCATCACTTCAGGCTTCTGCTGGTGGTTCTTCAAGGCACATTGGGTATAGTGCCAGACAGGCTTCACAGAGTTCTTATTATCGATTTTCACATCGTGGGGGATATTCTGGTTCTTTATGGTCAGTTCAGCAGCCCATGTCGGGCAAGACTTGTTATGAGTATGTGGCCTAGGGCCTTTTATGAAAGAGTGTCCTATACTTAAACACGATGTAGCCCAACAGAGTCCTCGACCATAGGCATCTAAACCCCCAACATCGCCAGCTAGAGGAGGCAGGTATTCTAGTAGAGGTTGTTTGCATTCTCGCAGAGATTGCCACCATTTGGGTAGGGGTAGTTCTTAGTCGGTAAAATGTGGATCTCAAGCAGGCCGTGGTGGTTGTGGAGGCACATAATCTGAGGTCATACATGCCCATTTCTATGCTTTTCTTGGTAGACTAGAGGCTGAGGCTTCTGATGTTGTCATTACAAGTATTATTTTGTTTTTCATTGGTCAGATTCAGTCTTATTTGATCCAGGCTTTACTTTATCCTATGTGTTTGCTTATTTCTCTATAGGTCTGGATATGCTATCTGATTTATTTGATGTTCCTATTAGTGTCTCTACCCCTGTTGGTGATTCTATGGTAGTTGATCGAGTCTATAAGTCTTGTGTAGTTACTTTTATGGGTATGACACATAGGTGGATTTGGTTATTCTAGATATGGTAGATTTTGATATTATAATAGGTATGGAATATTTATGTCTTTATCATGCGATTCTAGATTATCATGCTAAGACAGTCACTTTGGCAATATCGGGTATTCCGAGGTTAGAGTGGAAGCGTACTCCTAGCCTTGCATCTAAGAAGATCATATCGTTCCTTAGAGCAGAACATATTCTGAAAATAACTTTTACGACATGTTATGGTCACTATGAGTTCTTGGTTATGTCATTTGGGCTTAATAATGCCCCTGCAATTTTTATAGATATGATGAATGGGGATTTTAAGTCCTATTTGGATTCCTTTGTCATTGTCTTCATCGATGACATTTTGGTTTATTCTCGTAGTAGGGAGGATCATGAAAAGGATGTGAGGATCATACTTGGATTGTTGCAGGAGAAGTAGTTGTATGCCAAGTTTTCTAAATGCGAGTTTTGGCTCCGTTCGGTGGAATTTTTAGGGCATGTAGTTTCTAAGGATGACATCATGGTAGATCCTAAGAAGATCAAGGTAGTTCGAGATTGGGCCAGGACTACTTTTGTGACTGCGATTTGGAGTTTCGTAGGTCTCGCGAGTTACTATCGGTGATTCGTGAAGGGTTTTTCATCTATTACTTCCCATTTTACTAGGTTGACTCAGGAGAATGTGCCTTTTCAGTGGTCAGATGAGTTTGAAGAGACTTTTCAAAAGCTCAAGTCCTTATTGACCTCTACCCCGATTTTGGCTTTGTCAGTGGAAGGAAAGGACTTTTCCATCTATTGTGATGCTTCGTGGATTGGTCTAGGGTGTGTGTTGATGCAAGAAGTCAAGCTGATAGCTTATGAGTTGAGACAATTGAAGGTGCATGAGAAGAACAACCCCACTCATGACTTAGACTTGGCGGCGGTAGTCTTTACTTTGACGATCTGGAGGCATTACTTTTTAGGGTCCATTGTGAGGTGTTCACGACCATCAAAGTCTTCAGCAAGTGTTCAATAAGAGGGATTTAAATTCAAGGCAGCATAGATGGATGGACTTGCTCAATGATTATGATATCACCATTCTTTATCATTAGGGTAAGGTTAATGTGGTAGCGGATGACTTGAGCCACAAGGTAGTGAGTATAGGTAGCTTAGCTCATTTGATCATGGAGGAGCATCCTTTGTCTATGGAGGTTCAGTCGTCGGTAAATAGTCTGGTGAAACTTGATATTTCATAATCGGGTAAGGTTCTGTCTTATGTTGAAGTGAGGTCGGAGCCAATTAAGGCCCAAAAGTTTGAGGATATGAAGTAGTGCAAGATTCACGATGAGGTGTTAAAGAGGAAGGCTAGAGAGGCGATTCTTGATCATGAGGGAGTTTTGAGCATCAATGGACGTATTTCTATTCCTCATGTGGGTGGTTTGACTAGGTTGACCATGGAGGAGGCTCACAACTCTAGATATTTTATTCTCTCTAGTGCTATGAAGATATATCATGATTTGAGGTAGCATTATTGGTGAGGTCGAATGAAGGGGGATATAGTGAATTTTGTATCTTAGTGTTTAAATTGTCAACAAGTTAAGTATGAACATCAGAAACTGGGGGGTGTAACTCAAAGGATGCCTATACTTGAGTGGAAATGGTGTGGATTGCTATGGACTTTGTGATACGGTTGTCGAAGACATTGGGCAAGTCTGATGTTATTTGGGTTATCCTAGACAGATTGACTAAGTCTGGGCAGTTCATACCGGTTCAGACTACCTATAATGTAGAGAAGTTGGTGAAGATCTACATTCGAGAGATTGTGTGGTTGCCTGGGGTGACCATCTCTATCATCTCAGACCGAGGCACTCAGTTCACCTATCATTTATAGAGGACCTTGTAGAAGGAGATGAGGACTTAGTTGGATCTCAGTATGACATTTCACCCGCAGATTATTGGTCAGTCCGAATGGACTATTCAGGTTCTCGAGGATATATTGCGGTATGTGTGATTGACTTTGGTGGTCATTGTGACCCATTCTTGCCTTAGCAGAGTTTTCCTACGACAATAGTTATCATTCGAGTATTGAGATGGCACCGTTTGAGTCTTCGTATGGTAGTAGATGTCAGTCTTCGATTGGTTAGTTCGATTCTTTCGAGGTGAGGCTATGGGGTACAGACTTGCTGAGACATTCCTTGGATAAAGTAAAGTTGATTTAGGAGAAGCTCCTAGCGGCTTAGAGTAGACAGAAGGAGTATGCGGACCAGAAGGTTCATGATATGTAGTTCATGATAGGTAATCAGGTTGTGTTGAAGGTCTCGCCTATGAAAGGTGTGATGAGATTTAAAAGAAATGAAAGTTGAGTCTGAAGTATATCAGACCATTTGTGATCCTTCCACGAGTTGGTGAGGTGGCTTATGAGTTAGCTTTGCCATCAGGTTTATCAGGTATTCATCTAGTGTTCTATGTTTCTATGAGGAAACTGATATCATATGAGGCTCAACTATGTCCGAGAGATCATTACGAATGGGCGCGAGCCGTATATGGACCTCGCGAGTCCCCCACGGGTCATGACTGCGTGGTTAAAGACCCGAGCATGTTTATACCAGGTTTGATCTTTTCTATTGGATTGCATATTATCTGCATTTCAGCCCTTTCTAATAATTATGTGATTACGTGACTTGCTTGACTTGAGATTGATGGGATGATTTAAGATTGGTACTTGTAAATACAGAAAAGATGAATCTTTAGGAATATATATGATTAATACTTGTTTATCAAATGATGTATAAATGAACAAACCTTGGAGTAACTTATAAAGGAAAGATTTGACTTCGCGGAATATAATAAATTCGAATGTGCTTAAATTGTACTGTATGTATTTGGCTCTACTTGTTTATTCTGTCAACGTTTATACTGTTTATATGTGTTCCGTCATTATCGGTCTATGATACCTACGAGTACTAGTGTTGTACTCATACTACTCTTGCTTTCTGTTTTGTATTCGACATACAATATTTTTCCTACAGACTTGTTTTTCAGATTCATACTTTAGAGCTCTTGTACTATTTTGATAAGATTTTGGGATATATTGAATGCTTTGTTGGTAGTTATGATATTCTAAGACTATTGATAAAATTTTCCTTTATTAAATTCCGCTTTCTTTGGCTTGCTTCTTCTAACTTTGGCGGATGGTTCTCCTACCGGTGGGTTAAGTGTAGGTGTCATCATGAACTTGATTTTGGATCGTGACAGATATCCACTTCTGCTTCTTATTGTTCGATTTCTGTTTAAGTTTGTTTTGATATTAGAAAAAAGAGTAGTGACAATTAAGACTCCGAAGTGAAGAGGGTAAACAACTAAAATAAAAACATGAATATTGTTCACTAATTGAAAATAAAAACAACTTAAATATTCATGTTTAAAGTAGACACAAATAAATTATCAATTAAAGGGCTTTGAACTTAATAATTCACTAATTGATAATTTATTTGTGTCTACTTTAAACATGAATATTGTGGACTGCTTTTTAAGTTTTAATTGCATATATTCTTGGTATTATCTTCACAAGAATGATCTCCTTTTTTTGTTTAGTTTTCGTCTCTGCACTGTTTCAAGAGGAACTGCAACACTAAAACAGTAAGTTTAGATCTGACTAATAATGTATTACTATTTCTAGATGCAGATTAACATAGCATAAAACATGTAAAAGACCTATTAATAGGAATTTAAGTCGTATACGTCCTTAATAAAAGATTAATCATGGTCTGGCAGTTTAATAGTAAAACTTACCGGATATACAATTTGTAATTTTCTTCTCATTCAAAGAATTTTTTCCACTATCAGCGAATTAATATACTAATAGTGTTTATATGCTTTGACTTCTCGAATTATAATTTATATTTACCGTGCTTGTTTTAATTAATAATTTCTATCAGTGACCAATGCTACTGTTGTGCTTATCGTCGGTAGCATAATGAACTAAAAATATGCAGAAAATTAACTGGAATATGATGATTTATTGGTGTATATATAATTTAGCAAGTCCACAAATTGAATAACAAAAAAAGGAATCGAAAAACAAAATTAGGAAAATTAATTTTAAATGATCAATAACTTACTAATAGTACTGCGTGTTGAAAAGTGGACAACATAATAATTACACATTTCATATTTTGAGATATCATATTGCTTAGGGTATGCATTACAACAGAGTCACTAAGATTGTGTTTGATATAAGAGAATATAAAAAATATTTTATAATGAAAAAAAATTATTTTCTAGATAATTCTCAAAGTTTAGTAATAATACAATGTGGATCATATGACAGGGAGATAATTTATGATGTTTTTGATTGCTAACAATTGATCATAATATGTACGTATTGATTTAAATAATTGAAATGAAGTAAGAATTATACTATTTTTAAAGGAAAATAACTCGCCCAAATCTCGTAAGTAATGAAAGCCGTTTTTTTTTATAATTGAAAATGTTACTTTAATAAAATACATTTCAGTAACTAAACATTGGAACTGATTTCAGAAAACATTTCCCTCTATGCTAAACCACTAAAAGAAAAAGAAATAGAAAGAAGACAAAAGTAGAGCTTGTTTTGATTCAAGAAAGACAAAAGAGAAAAGAAATAGGTCAAATTAAAAACTATTGGTACCTACAGTACTGCTCCTATATAAATGGCCTAATAGAGAAAGAGCACTCCACTCAAGTAATAATAAAGAAATTCTATAAAAGAGTTAAAGTGTTTCATGGTTGTTACTTTTTTTTTCTTTTGTATCTCCTCTTGTTATGTCTGAAGAACAAAAGCCCCAAATCAATACTGAAGGAGTAGATAATTCAATGGCAACTCCTTTTTATGGTATGATAGAAGAAGTTCGTGTGGTACTGGTTGATCATGACAAAGATTTTGTTACTAAAATGATTGATTTGCTAAAGTCTTATAAATATAAAGGTAAAAATTGATATCTCTAAACTATATATATGTAGTACTAAATTTCATGTGATTTTTTATATGTAAATTTATTGATATGATGCTTGTTATTTCATTCTTCCATTTTAAAATCAATCTCTTTTTTAAATTTCATTTATGTTGTAAATCTTGGATTTTTCCCCCTTATTGCCATAACACTATTTCTATGATTGTTTATGTTGTTTTATTAGTTAATAACCAGATTGTCGCACACTCGATTATCTTTCTCTCTCTCTATATATATATGATTTAAAAAGGGGTGGTAGTTTTATATTAATCTATATATCGTTCAATTTGGTCGAATATCTACGAAGGGACATAATTTTATGTTAATTATTTTATTTATTTCATCAACCTACATATAAATTTACACAAGATTGTTTTGTATAAAAAGGAAAAATATTATTCTTTGTCAATTGGCCTAGAGTGATATAGAGTTGACTAAGAAAATTAATTGAATTCCTTAGAAATAATTTTTAAAGGGGTAGATCTTTGATTTCTACAGATATCTACAATTTAGAAAAAATAAATTCGTTTGGGTTGTTGAGGCACAAGATTAGGGCAACGAAAGGAAAGAAAATAGAGCAAGAGAAGGAACTAATAAGACCCGTCTGATTATTATTATTATTGACCTATAGATAATTTTTTTATCTTTAAAACCCATTTGATTATCATTATTATTGACCTCCTATTTTTTTATTGAATTAAAAATTATCTCCTTCCATTTGGATTCATATTCATGGTGGCAATGTAACTTTTGAATGTGTTAAATAGATAAGAATCAACTTTCTAAGAAAAATAAAAAACTCATGGTGCCAATGTTTTTTTAGCCTTCGTAACTCTCTGAAAATAATTTTCCTTTTCAATTATTCAATAAAATTTTGCATCATCAAAGAAGTTTTTATCAATTTAAGTTATATTTAATTCTTTTGATCGTGCACACTTTGAAGTTTAAAATATTTTGATTTATTAATATTTTCTTAATTTGAAAGAAATAAATTTGAATCTATTTTAATTTACACTTGAAAAATCTTTTTTATAAAAAAATTGGTTCAGTCTTAATGGTCATTCATTCACTTCTCTTGCTTTAATTTTTAGAATATCTGGAAAAGAATTTCACTATAATTATCTTACCAGACAACTAATAAAACATAATTTTTTTAAAACTATCTTACCCCGCAAGAAAAAAATGTGTAGCACTTTTATATAGTTTATGTGTCTTTTTTATGTACTTGTTTCTTATTTTTTGTTTGATTTCTCAATTATATTTTTAATATTTATTTATTATTCCTGTTCAAGGTGTGTTAATCACTTTGACTTTTTTAATTTCTGTAAAGTTTTTAATCACTTTGACTTGAAATTCTTTACTAGCTACCTTTGTGTGCACCATGCAATATACATTCATAGAGCAAGTAATTTTTAGTAATAACAATGTAATTATTTAATAATAAGAAATAGAATTTATTTTGCATGACATGATAAAGAACGTATATAGGAAAATTTGAGAGAAAAGGAAAAAAAACTTTATCATCCTTTTTTCGCTGAAAAACTTTTAAAACACAAGTAAATGCCTAAATAATGAGTTAGGGTTTCATTTTAGATACTTCAGATAGAAAATGTACCACGTTGTAATCTTTCATATATTATTTTTTAGATAATATATTTTTCTAGAAAATGTATTTTGTCGATTTGCGGCTCAATATTATATAAGCTTATGATTATTATGTCAGTCTTATTATTTTATAACTGTTTGTACTTTTGTTGTTGTACTTAAGATTCTTGAACACAATTAAGTGATGATATATATGAGAAATATAGTAACACACGAGTTTCATTAAATTATGTATTCTATATCTCCACATTTCATTGGATTAGTTGCATTATTGATGTCAAGACTTAAAAGATCACTGATACGACAATAGATAACTCAAATGAGAATAATTAGAATTATTGATAAATCCTTTAATCTTTCTAACTCTTCTAAACTTACTAGTAGCATATTCGTGAGATAAGATTATCTCAAAACTTTTAACCCTATTATTTCTTGGTTTAGATAGTATCTGTATTAAGTGTTTATTTGTTTTCACCAAGTCATTTAAATAAATTGAAATAGATTCTTTAACAATATATTCGTTTGTGAGCTTCACTATTCAATATAATCCTATTATCTATGCTAAATAATATATATAGTTTTTATGTGAACATGTTTAAGATTTCCACTTTAATTACAATATAAGTTGATTGATATGTGCAATTGCATACACTAAAGTGTAGCAATGTAACATGAAAATAAATAAACAATCCCTCACAATAATTTTGTGTATAGTTTTAATTTATTGTTCTTCATGACTTTTAAAGTGTATTGATATACAGTTAGGACGGTTGACATGGCTTTGGAAGCTATGTCGATGCTCTCCAAAGGAAAGGAAAAAGTTGATGTGATGATAATCAATGTCAATTCACCAGATTTGCTATCATTTCAACTTTTGGACCAAGCTATAGCTCTGGACATTGTTTCACTCGGTGAGTACTTATTCTACTCTTTCATTTATGACATCTAACGTTTTAGTGGGTAAAGACAATTATATTAATTAAGAGTTAATTTTTTTAAAATATTCGTGTTACTATGATTCAATTACAGATAGATCTCACCTTGTATTTTAAAATTAAATACTTACAATTCTTATATTATGAAAATCCAATACTTACATCCCTATGATGTTATCCTATTTTTCTATGAAAAACATTTTAATCTTTCATATAATAGAAATACTACATAAATAAAACTTTATCTAATAACATATATGTAAGATAATTTTGAAGGGAAAGGATAAATAAATAATTATAATAGAAAAGAAAAATATATATAATTAATAAAATGACAAATAACTTACATATTTAAATTAAAAGAAAGTTATAACTAGTAACTGGTATATCTTTTTAACTAATTTGTATTCATTTTCTATTTATGATTTACGAAAGATACATGCTTCAAAAATATTTATTTAATATTTTAATCAAAGGAATGTAAAAGAAAACTTATTATCTTCGTTTTAAAATTTCATAAAAGTAACTCCACAAAAATATTTAGCAGTTTAATTTGTCTTTTGATAATTTTATTTAAATATACTTAGTAAGAGATATACATCATAAGAGGTGTAAATGTAGAATTTTCAGTACAAATATTAGGTATATCCAAAATTGAGTCATATTATAGAGACATTAGTGTAATTAAATCTTTAATTAATACACTACAAAATAGATAAACTATGAAATTAGTGGTTAATTTATTAATAACTAACACGTAGCTAAACATATTATCTTTTATAATTTGTCGTCAAACATGATAAGTGATGGACTTTTGTTGTATAGCGATAGAAATTCTCCACCACTAAACAACACGTAGCTAAGCAATATTTTCTTTTACAATCCATTTTCAAATAGAATTAGCAATGAATTTTTATTATGTAGCGACAAAAATTATCCATTGCTAATTTTCTTTTTTGAATATGATAAATAGTTATTTTATAATAATCTTACTGTTATAATGGAAAATAAGTAAATATACATAAAATTAACTCTTCACATTATGTTTACAATATGGTTTAATTCTAATGGCTAGTTTCTCGAAAATAATAATGCAGTTGTATGTGATGAGCATCACAAAATCTTAGCAAAAAAGGCTTTGGACAATGGAGCTTACCTTTATCTAAAAAAACCACTTCACGAAGAAATTGTGAAGTACTTGTGGCAATTTGTATTGAAGGAAAAAATTCAAAAGAAAAGAGCTAAAGAAGGAGTAGAAGAAAACAGACATCAGATGAATATTGGTGATGTTAATGATATTGGTAACAACAATATTATTGAAACTGAAGAACAAGCTGGAGAGAAAGATCTTCCAAATACTGAGGAGCAAAGAAATAATATTCATGAAGAGGAAAACGATGTCGTACCGAATGGAAAGTATAAATTGAGGAGAAAGAGAGATAGAAAAAGCACAAAAGAGATTAATGAAAGAGAGAGCCAAAACAGTGCTAATAAAGTTGTTAGGCGAAAGGTTTGCACCAAATGGACCGCAGATCTTCATGAAAATTTTATGGAAGCTATACAACGACTTGGTGAAGGAAGTACGTTTACTTCACAATTAATTTAATTTTGTCTTACTTCACAATTAATTAAATTTATGTACGATTCAATTATATAACAGAAATGATCAGTGGGAACTCATCTTATAGTCGGCATCAACTTACTTGGGATTAGGGCATATTAATTATTGTATTTAATTCATGCTCCTTATCTTTATCTATAATGTTAAGTTAAATGAAGTTTATATTGTTATGGAATTAACCTATAGGATGTTTCCCGAAAAGTATTCGTAATGTGATGAGTGTGCCTGGCCTTACCAGATTGCAAGTTGCAAGTCATCTCCAGGTATATCCCCTAAATTTTAAAGTGGTCAATTATATAATATTTGTGTATATTTGATACACCGAAAAGTCATTTTTAAGATGATATTTTCTTATGTCGAAATCACTTTATCTTACTTGATTACTAGAAAAGGTTTTTCTTAAGAAGATTTTCTGGGAAGTCATTTTTTCTTATAATAACATCTAAATTTTGATTTTATATCACTTTCGCCGGCAAACATTTAGATATTATTATGAACCTTTGGTACTCAAAAGTTTTATCAACAAATATTCAACTCAATAATTTCATTATTAATATTTAATTTATATTTTTTTGAGAGATATTTATCGTTCACCCATTATATCAAGCACCAGAAAATATTTTCTATTGAAAATAATGCCTTTTTACGTAACAAACACATCCGAAAAACAATGACTACAGATGATAAATATACATATTTTATCCTAATATTGCAATTATATATCTCCATGTGAATAGCTATATATCGAACATATTGAAATAAGTTCTTGTTATCTTTTTGAATTAAGAATTTTTTTCCACCAGTTTGGATCATGCAAACTAAAAATATTTTTTCTTAGCTAAAGAAATATATTATTCGCTCTATTTTTGTATCACTTATGCTACATATCTTAACTCGGATATCATTTCAAGTGTTGTAAATGTTACTACTACAACTTCTGTTTCCTTACCTTATAGAGAGTCTTCTACTATTATAGTCCATCTTTTTTTGAATAAATAACTCCTTATTTGGTCTAACTTGGTTTGCTTTATTTCTTTCTAACATCTCACAGAAATGTCGTAATGATAATTGGAGAGCTCCAGAAGAGCGAAAATTTACTCGTCAGCGATCAAGTCAGGAATCTTCAAGTGGTTCTAGACAAAGAAGCAGCTTTAGAAAATTTGGGACAATGGTTCATCTTCAAACAAATGTTACAAATCTGCAACAACATCAACATAACCAAGAAACACAAAGGGACCCAGAGTTTTCATTTCCGTTGAATACTAACAATACTATTGTTGAAGGAGAGAGTTCAACTCAACAACACATCTATCGCTCACAACTTCAAGTTGATCTTCAGTACCTCAATATTAACAACTTATTCAATAACTCATTTTATTCGATCGAAAATAATAGTGTTGGTGGGATACAACGACAACATGAACCATTATTTGAAATGTCAAAGGGACTACAAGGATCAATTATTGGGAGCACTTATTATAGACCTGGACTTGAGTTTAATGATGGGGATCATCATGTTCAAAATGACTATGACTTGAATGTCAATGCGATTAATATAGCACCATATTCAAGTAGCACAATGATATCTGGTACAGATGTTGAAAATGAGATAATTAATGAATTGGGAACAACCAATGCTAATTTCCAGCATTATATTGGTGAACCAAACATGTCTTATCCCAACAATATTCCGGCGACATCACATGCGAGTGAAAATGTAGGAAGTGATTCAAATGAGGAAAATTATGATGTGTATTTTGATTTCAATAATATGGATGATCTCTTCCAGAATCTTGGACCTCCAAGTGTCAACCTACCTAATGAACATGGCAACAAGTTTGATTAAGCTTAGTCTGATGATCAGGTTAGTGCTTATACCTAACTCTAGTAATTTCGCACGTTACCATTCATTTATTTTACATTTTTTATGATGCGAGTTTTTTTCTAAACCAAATGTTTTTGAAATATTACTTTTAAAAAACATATTTAAATTTTCAGATAAATTAATATGTCTATTGTTTGTTCATAGAATGAAAATTATTAATAGAAAAACATTTATATTGAAGATTGATAATAATCTTAGGGGTGTTTGATTATTAAGATTAAAATATTAATCTTGATATATAATTTGATATTACATTTATTTTGTGTTTGGTTATTGGTATTAGTTAAAATCAGTATAAATTTTAAACTAATTTTTTTGTATTATATATCCATATAGGATGAGGGACATCCTTCTTCTAAACCAAATGACCCCTTCGCAAATCGGAGTGTATTGATGAAAATATATATATATATATATATATATATATATAATATCAGTCTACTGTTTGAAATAGACTAAAACAATCCAAAATTTCAGGAGCTAATCCAAAATCACCTACTCGATTGACAAGCATAGCCTTTACCGCTGCTTATCTGACTGAATGAGGCAGGTCAAACATCTTGCTTTTCACCCTTAAAGATTCCTTCGAGAGGGCTATAATTTCATCATTAGATTCCGGTATAGATTTAATAGGCAAACATTTCTATCTAACACTTTTCTGATATAACTCTGGTAGTAGATTCATAATAAAAAAAAAAGTCAATTGTGATTGATTTAGAAGACAACCAAGAATTTCTAAGAATAAAATACATTTCTTAAAGAATATATGACAGGCTATTCTCAATCTTTTTATTCATAATGCGGAAAACGAAAGGTCCCGTATGTAAATGAACAGATTATATATATATATATATGAAGTTGATACAATCATATGAAGTAAATAATTGAGATAATTGTGAAAGAAATAGACTTTCGCCTAAAAGTGAAAGAAGTCATCTTGATCCTTTTGGTGAAATTTGTTTTTCATTTTTTTGACATATGACTTATTTTTAAGAATTGTTTTCTCGTACCAAATTTACCCATAATCTCCTATAAATTTTACCTTAAACTTACTTATGCAGGTGACATCGAGTATCTAGTTTTAAGATATAGCAAATTTTCCAAACAAATCATCACCATGATCCAATGCAGTCTAAGGGCTCTTTGCAGAAACAAAGTTATTTTCTCAAGTGGAAATTGCATTTTTAGTTTTACTTGAGACTATGTAGTTTATTTTAAAAATTTATAATACCGTGGAAGGTTAAATTTTATTAAATTTAAATTAACAAGAAATTCAGGCTATATTGTAACGACAAGTTTGGTTGTTTTGAACATTAGGACTCATTTTCCTAAATGATCCTTCTTGTAGCTTTAATATGGTGTTTTTGAATTTTAGCGATGGGTGAAACCATTCCCGAGGAAATCAAATTAGTGTTAGAGAAGAAAATTTAACATTTGAAATCTTTAAGTTGAAATAAAAAAAAGGGTTGACCAAAATCAATATCTGGGATTAATGAACTTGCATTTGAGTTTTGAAAGCTCCATTAGGTGCGTGAAAGAAATAATCCCCTTGATTATTTTCATTGATTTAATAGATATATATACAAGTTACAAACCTTCTCCTACCATAATTCTAACTATACAATATGGTAAGTGTATATCCTAATTATGGTAAGTGTATAACCTAATCTAGGTAACAAATATACTACAATATACACACAATATACTTTCCTTAATACTAAAGATTTGGCAACTGTTTTTGGCTACCGTACGTGCTTTGGGCGCCGCCTTTCGCCGGGTCGCCGAGAGGCCCGATTGGGCTCGCTGCTCGCCGGACTCTGTTTAACACACCCCCGCAGCATAGCGGGCGGTCTTCGAACGCCGAGACTGTCCCTAAAATCTTCAAAGAGAACCGCCGGTAGACCCTTTGTAAAAATGTCTGCAATTTGATAACGAGACGGGACATGGCATACGCGAACTTGACCCTTTGCAACCTTTTCACGGACAAAGTGAATGTCCATTTCGATATGCTTGGTGCGCTGGTGTTGAACTGGGGTTACCGGAAAGGTAGATGGCACTAATGTTATCGCAATATACCAAGGTTGCCTTCGAATGGGACAATGAAGCTCCAAAAGTAAATTACGTAGCCAACATGATTCTGAGACCACATTCGCTACCCTCGATATTCGCCTCTCGCACTTGAGCGTGATAGAGTTGCCTGACGCTTTGCCGACCATGAGACCAAGTTGTTGCCGAGGAACATACAATAGCCAGAAGTCGACCGTCTGGTGTCGGGACAACCACCCCAATCAGCATCCGTGTAAGAGACAAGTGTGGATGTAGGCGAAGGATACAAGTGTAACCCATAGTCCAGTGTCCCCTGAATATACCGAATGATGCGTTTGATTGCATTCATGTGCTCAACCCTGGGATCATGCATGAATAAACACACCTGCTGAACCGCATATGTAATATCCGGTCTGGTAAAGGTAAGATACTGGAGAGC
Organism: Anisodus tanguticus; assembly: GCA_034509755.1. NCBI lineage: Eukaryota > Viridiplantae > Streptophyta > Magnoliopsida > Solanales > Solanaceae > Anisodus > Anisodus tanguticus. The sequence goes on along the minus strand of CM067561.1, from coordinate 5,626,670 downwards.
CCCTGCAAGACCGCGATATCGGGTCGGGTCCTCGTATGGTGCACTGCTTTGCGGCACTTAGCTTTGGGTTTGCATCAACGGCGTGGAAGTGGACTTACGGATGACATCCCGGCCCTCTCGATGATCTCGAAAGATACTTCCGTTGAGACGAAACAACCCACCCGAATGACGTTTGACAAAGCAATTCCCAAAAAGTAACTCAACGGCCCTAAGTCCTTCATAGCAAATTCAGAACCGAGCATGGCCATGATAGACCGACGCAAAGCATCGGAGGAGGCAATCAAGATGATATCATCCACATATAACCAGAATATAGGCCAATGACGAACCACGGCGGTAGATGAACAAAGAATTATCTCGACCCGCTTGTGTGTGAACCCAATAGTCGAAACAAAATCAGCAAATCGTGTATACCAGCACGTGGAGACTGCTTAAGCCCATATAATGACTTCTTCAACAAACGGACATGATGGGGGCGGTTGGGATCCCCGAAACCCAACGGCTGATGCATATAGACAGTTTCCTTGAGATCTCCATGTAGAAAAGCATTCTTGACATCTAACTGATGAATCGGCCAAGTCTTTGAAAGAGCCAAGCTAAGTACAGTGCGAATGGTAGCCGGTTTGACCACCGGACTAAACGTCTCACCACAATCAATACCAACTCGCCGAGTCTTACCATCACCAACAAGTCGCGCCTTATGCCGAGCAAAGGACCCATCTCGAATTCTCCTTATGAGCAAAAATCCACATAGACCTGATAACATTAATACCATATGGACGGGGCACCAACTCCCACGTCTTATTCTCAATAAGAGCATTATATTCATCAGTCATAGCAATTTTCCAATTAGGGTCATTTAATGCGGACACAGGATTGCGGGGCAAGGGGGATTTAGAGACATCAGAATGTAAATTAAAATGTCTTTTAGGTGTAAAAATACCCCGCTGACTACGAGTGACCGGTCTATGACTCGAGGAAGAAGGGATGGAATTTTGGGAATTTTCTGGGCTCGGGATGGACTGGCCAGCAGGCAGTGGGCCTGCTGGCCCAAATCGGTAAAGGGTGGACTCAGATTCTGGAGCGCCCCGAGAATTTGGGGGCGAGCCCGATTCTTTGGAACTGTTCCGGTGGTGGAGCGACAGGGGCGACGATCTTGTGGGGCCGGCCGGGCGGTGGGCCCGCTGGGGAATTTTGGGTATGGGAGTTGTCCGAAAAATTCCGAATAATATATGGGGATATTTGGTCATCCAAAAAATTATACAACTTAGGTTCGGGAGTATGAACTTTCGTAAACGGGAATTGAGTTTCATCAAAAATGACATGGCGATTGATTATGATTTTCTTGGAGGATAAATCAAAACACTTATAACCACGATGATTTGACGGATAACCCAAAAACACACACGGGGTAGACCGAGCCTGGAGTTTGTTAATTGTTGTGGATGGGAATAGTGGATAACACAAGCACCCAAAAATCCGAAGGTGAGAATAAGAAGGGTTCTTATTATATAAGATTTTGAGAGGGGAAGAATATGTCAGACCTTTAGACGGAATTATGTTAAGAAGGTAAGTGGCCATTTGTAGAGCATGATGCCAAAAATACGGAGGTATGGAGGCATGGATTAGGAGAGTTCGGACAATGTTATTTATGGAACGAATTTTGCGTTCGGCTTTCCCATTTTGTGAAGATGTATGAGGACATGAAAACCGAAAATTTATCCCATGAGTAGCACAAAATTCTCGAAACTCCCTATTGTCATACTCTTTCCCATTATCACATTGAATATTTTTTATTTCTCTTTCGAATTGAGTACGAATGAACGCTCTAAATTTTATGAAGACGGAAAACACTTGTGATTTATTCGCAATTGGAAACGTCCACAAAAATCTAGAATAATCATCTAAAAAGAGAACATAATATCGATGACCCATTGAACTAAGAACAGGAGATGTCCATAAGTCGCTATGAATAATGTCAAATGGCATAGAAGTATGAGAATTGGAGTCTACAAATGGCAACTTAACAATTTTTCCTAAGGAACATGACTGACAGATTGGAGTACGACTCGTACCCTTACAAGAAATAGAGCTATTTTTATCTAAAACTGATAAAATAGAAGATCCCGGATGACCCAGACGAGCATGCCACATGGAAGGAGAGATGGCGCAAAAGGCGATGGCAAGGTGGACTCGATGGACGAACACCGGCATGATAGGATATAGATCCCCCTACTATCACACCTCATGAGACGACTCCCCGTCTTGAAATCCTTCACGAGAGAAACCGAAAGGATCAAATTCAACGAAACAGAATTGTCATTTGTGAACTTTCGGACAGACACTAAATTTTTAATCAATTTAGGAGCATGTAAAGTATTTTTCAAGAGGAGTGGTGGATTGGGGGGAGACAACGTTTTCTGACCGTACCCTAGAATTGGAATAGAACTGCCATTACCAATAATTATACCCCGAGGGGTGCTCAAATTGGAATAAGATGAGAGAGTACCTGAGTCGGAAGTCATGTGAGTAGTGGCCCCGGTGTCCATGTACCAATTTTGGTCCGGTTGAGTCAATCCCAACGTGTGCATCGCGGCCTCGATATCGGTCTGAGTAGGGCCTGCTGCATGATGGGCTTGCGGAGGTCGGGGTCCAAGAACTCCTTGCCGAGCTGGGCCTGGTCCGTAAATCGCTACCACGCCGCCGCTGGGGCCACCGGCCGGTGGGCCGCCACCTGCCGGGCATTGGGCTCGGATCGTGGCCGCCCCACCGGCCGCCGGAAATTTCTGCCGCTGCTCGCCGGTATGGGCCGCGGCCCACGGTCCACCGCCATGCTCCATCGCCATGGGCCCCACCGCTCGGGCCCATAGGGGCGGTGGGCCACCGTTCACTTTGGATGGGACCCACCGATGTTTTGCGACTACCGGAACCTCCACCATTACCACCGCGTTTGCCCCCGCGGTTTTTGTTATTATTCTTGCGATTATTCTTGCCGCCACCATGATTATGGTTTTGGCCCGAATTATTAACAAAACCCGAAGGATTAGGAGAGGATGCCATCATGACAACTGGACTTGCTCCGGTAGCCGCCTTTTTAGCCAAACCGGCTTCTTCCAACGTAAGCATGGAGCGGGCTTGATGGAAGTCGGGAAGAGGGTTGCTTTGGCGAAGGAGAGTGCCAACACCATTATAGGCCTCCGAAAGACCGGCAACCAACCGTAGAACTAGACGATTATTTGTTACTTGGTGCGCCAACGTTACGGAGTTGATCCGCCAATTCCTTTAGTTTCTTGCAATATGCGAAACGTTCGGAAATACGTCCATTCGAACGAGAGAGAATTCTGCTCGAGTGTGACGATACGGGAATGCTTGGTTGTCTTGGAATATGTCACGCAATCTATTCCATGCAGCCATAGCCGTGGTATCGGGCTCCATAATCGTCTCGTAGAAGGTCCACCGAAATAGTGGCGTATATCCACCGAAGAACGGTAGCATCAAGTGTAATCCACACCTCGGGATCCTCCGCGGGAGAAGGGGTCTAGCGGGAGGAATTATGTGATGAAGAACTTGATACGAGATAGCGTGAATTTTAAACAACTCCGCCCACGTTGCATATTGAACGTTTTCCATCTCAAGAACAATAGGGACACTGAGCTTGATATTGGAAACTGTGAGGGCAGGGTGAAAATTGTTCTTAGACATATTTGAAAGAACAAAGAAGGAGGATAAATTTAAGAGAGGTTTTTGAGAGCGGAAGACGAGATATTTGGAGAGAAAAAAACCCGAGGGAGGGGGGGGGGTTCTCGGCCAAGGATACAAAAAGTTTGAGAGAAGAAAACTTTTGTTTAGACCTAGTCTCTTGATACCATGAAAGAAATAATCCCCTTGATTATTTTCATTGATTTAATAGATATATATACAAGTTACAAACCTTCTCCTACCATAATTCTAACTATACAATATGGTAAGTGTATATCCTAATTATGGTAAGTGTATAACCTAATCTAGGTAACAAATATACTACAATATACACACAATATACTTTCCTTAATACTAAAGATTTGGCAACTGTTTTTGGCTACCGGACGTGCCGGGTCGCTGCTTTTGGGTCGCCGAGAGGCCCAGTTGGGCCTGCTGCTGCTGGACTCTGTTTAACAGTGCGGATGGTGATTTATGACTTAGTTGGATAGTTTGGACGAATTTTGAGGGGTTTGGGAGTGATTCAGACACTTGAATTGCATTTTAGTAGCATTGGAAGTTAAGAGTTGACCATGATCAAATAATTAAAAAGGAAAACTATATTAATATCTGGGCATGTTGAGTTTCTTTCTGGAACTTCAATTCATGCAGAACTTTGATTTACCTTATAAATTTATCTATTATATTTTCCTTCAGATAAAAAATTTAAGTAATGGTAAAGAAATTATTCGCATGAAAAATATAAGATGAATTTCATTTTGTTAATATATGATCCGAGAACAGCAACACAAAACATTGTTTCCACATCAACTTTAATTTGATTCGCTTCGAGGAGAGGAGATCAATAGAAAGGGAAAAAAATAGGCCTCTTATGTAGCCTTAAAAATACTTAAAATTTGATAGATCTCTTTAACTTTTGTATTTAGATCTTGACTTGAAATTCATAATCAATGTTTTGTAGCATTGCATGCATCCCTTTATTGAATATATATATATATATATATATATATATATATATATATATATATATATATATATATAACCACCAACTCATTAACCCATATTTAAAGAGAATTAAGAAAGCTAAGTAAATCAAATCAAGTCATAATAGAGTAGCTTAATATAAATATTATGAAAATACAACCAATTCCGAAGTCTGATGTCACGAGTACAAGAACTAACTAAAGATTATTACATAGTCTGCGTAAAACACCCGAATATAGTCTGAAATGAAAGAACTGAAAAGTAAAATAAGAAGGAGAATTTTGTGCTACAGATCAGCTGGTAGCTCACCCCGTATCCTCCCAAGCAGCTCCTCAACGGGCTGGATAGTCATGCGTCCCACTAGTGCTAGGACCCGAACGTGCACAAAAAAGGGCGCAACAAGTGTAGCAAGAGTACGGGAATCAACATGTACTCAGCAGAATCATCGACCGACCCTATCTTAAATGGAGACGAGGGCTGATCTTCCGAATACTAGTACCACACTAACCGCCATCATAATAACCATAGTTACAGGTATACTTAAATCATGAGTTCAAGCCTATGTTATAGCATCCAGTGGGTCAAAGTATTCACCTAACCAAGTCAAATGAGTTCATGTATGGCAGGTTTCCACACAAACAAGTCAATAGATTCAGATTACACATAGAAGTTATTATACACAGAATAGGGATAAAATCAGATGATGTGCAAATGAAAAAACAATGCAAGGTCTTTCTTTTGCATTACTGCTACACACACGTTCAAAGATTAACGTATCGTGACCCATGGGAGAATCGCAAGGTCCATATACCACTAAGGCTTACACAGTATCTGTCTCTAACCACACAACCTTAATTATTGTCTCTAGCCACATAGGCTCACACAATACATTTTCTAACCACACAACTTATATACTCGTCTCTAGCCACACATGCTCACACCGTATGAAACATGAATATGACATGCACAATAAAAACAAGCTATAATATGTAACAAAGGTTCTATCTTTAATCAGTTTATGCTATAAGATTTGACACAATAAAGACTCAATCTTGATTCTTTTTCACTTTTAACCGAGTATAAAAGGAATGTTAGCGACACACGATCACATATAAGACAAGAATGTAATAATATTTTGGAAAGTATGGGCTTCAACCTAAATCACAGAGCTAAAGGATCATACTATGCTATCAGCTAGTGCCCAAAGCATGACATTCACTACATAATTTAAAGGTGCAAGTATCCATATCACGTCACCGGTACCCGATATAAATGTTCGTCACCTCAAAAGTATCGGGACCCCTTTATTATGCATATTACACCCTCTTATTTAGTTAATTAAACCAACCATGACGCTTAAGTAAGGTTCAAGATCTCAACTTGCCTGGAATTAGTTCGAGAATTACCACGCAGCCTTGCCTTTTCGTAAAGCCTCTGAGAGGTTCCAATTTATTAAAATATAGATAATACCTCAATATACGATTCTATTGATACCCATATTGCTATACAAGACTTACAGACCCAAAAGGTCACCCAATACAAGGTTCCCAGCCAAAAATGACAAAATGGAAAATTTAATCCAAAACTAGTTTACCCAAGGTTTGTGGAGTCTAAATATTAACTCAATCCATCCACAATTCTATGATTAATTAGAGAAAAACTTCATTTTCTACTTAAGGTTCATAAACCTATAAAACCCCCATCCTGGATCATGATCTCTATCATGAAATCCTATAATAATCGATGAGATAATCATAATAGGATAATAAGAAGCATACCCAAATGAATATCCTTGAAAAATCGCCAAATGTTTGACTTAAACCGAGCTCTCAAGTCCCAAATATGGAGAATGAAATGTCTAAGTCGAAATAGGGCTTTTCAAAATCTGCCCAATGATCTTCGCACCTGAGGTGAATTTCTCTCATCTTCGAGCTCGCTCCGGCAGCCCAAAGCCTCTCAAATGTGAGGCCCTCAGACATGGTCCAACTCTGCAGGTACGACCATTTTTTTTTGTAGAAGCGGCTTTGCACCTTCGAGCTTTTCCATCGCAGATGTGGCCAAGAACATGGCCACTCCTGCTTGCACATGTGGCCTATTTCTCAGAGTTTTGGCCTCGCAAGTGCGAGCCCAAAACTCGCAGAAGTGACACACAAGAACCAAAAACTTCCCAAGTCAAGCTCAAACTTTGAATCAACCCCCGAAACTCTTCCGAGACCTCCTGGACACAAACAAAATATGAAAACCACCCTTAAAACATGTATCAAACTTGCACGCACACAAAAAATACTCATACGAGTTCTTCTTGACCCGTTGTTAGCCTCGTATAAAGTACCTAATAAGTATGAATATCCCCAAAGGCAACTGTATAGCCTCGAAGGCAAATGCATAGCCCCAAAGGCAGTCAATATAGCCTTGAAGGTAATAAATATAGCCCCAAAGGTAATTCGTATTATATACATAGCCCTGAAGGAAAATAGAAGAGTGAATAGCCCCGAAGGCAACATGTATGTAATAGTATAGCCCTGCAGAAAAAAGTGTGACTACACATTTTATAATCAAGCTTTCTATCATCTTAACTGTATAGCTAATGATTAACAACTATTACTCATTCCCGACAAGGGAGAATCTTTATGAAAGGTTCATGATAACCCAAAGATGATCTTTACGATTATCACATATTTATGCAAGTGATCAGGGATACTGTAACGAGGAAATCATGCCAAAATGGAAGAAAGGGATAGCCTCGCATACCTTTTCACCTATAAATAATCCAATGGGTTCAGACGTCTGTCACCTCAATCTACACAATGATAATCACACTATAGTTAAACTAAGAAAGCTGGAAATTGACATGAATGAGCAATATGTTCATCTACGATAATTTGACAATACCTCCCCTATTTCTTTCACATCCCTAAAACACCAAATAGTAAGATCAATAGGGCCATCATACAACCCACATATCTACAAGACCTTTTAACCTTATAGCCATCACAAAAATACCATAAAGTAGCCCAACTAGACATAACAACCCAATAACCATCTCTTAGGTGTCATCTTGCAATTATCTTAACCATCAACCTAACTAAGACATAGATACACTTCAAATATATAGAGTAGAAGAGAAACTTACCTAAAACAATAAGAAAAACTCTCATACAAAGCTTTCTTTAGATTGGATGAATCTCTAACACAACACCCACATGATAGAAGCACATCCTTTAGTTTTGCAAGACTTTAGAGGGATATTTGGGTAGTTTATCACATGATTCACTCTAGGATCATTTGAGAACTCTTAGAGACCTTTTGGATGGGTGAGAGAGCTAGTTTGGTAAAAACATGAAATAAAATGAAGCTTCCACTTTCTTAAACAAATGGATAAGCTTCCACCGGCACAATTATGCGGTGGGTTTTGTGACGCAGAACCATATACGCAACCACATATCCCACCGCATATATGGTGGTAGAAACTCAACATGGGCTGGCCTAAAATGCAGCCAAGAATGCAGGGCAAAACCATTTTTGCGGCGCAAAGACCTTAGCATAACGTACTAACTTCATCGAATTTCGCCGGGGAGTGTTTCCTTTTATGTACATGACCCCTAAATCCCTTGACACCTTAATGCTCATCTAAGTCATAGATATCCTTAGGAAAGGTCTCAACTCATCATGGACTAGTTTGACCCACTTCCTACATGAGCAAATACAAGAGTGTGTGGTCATAGCGATTACTTCATTTAACCTCAAAATACACCTTCCCTTGGACTTAAGTTGACTATCTCATCACAAATCCAACGTACAAGAGTAAGAGGTGTAACATCCTTCCCCTCTTAGAAACATTCGTCATCAAATGTTAACTCTTAGAGACTTTGTGAAAACTTTGCTAGAGTCCTCTCTATAAACTGTACTGAAACCAACCTGTACGCAGCTAGAAAAACACACTATACATTCCACACAGGGCCAATATCTATAACCAACAACACCTTACCTCATACGACCTGTAATCATAAGCATGATAATCATAATTGAAACTCCTATCAAGTCTATAGATTGAGTTCGTCTTGGACTGCACGGTAACACATCATTTTGTATAATATATAAAGTTGGCACCTTATATCATAGTATATCCACCCTTCTCATAATGACTTTCTAATACTTTTTCTCTATGGACGTCACCAACCTATAAGTATTACTCCTACTCTGATTCTCACTCTTCTGGTTCAAGCCTATTTAGTATATTCTAATCCTGCTCGATATCTATAAATTAGACCCCTCTTGGCCATCTAACAAATAATACATACTTATGTGTCAAACTTTCTATCATATATTTTCTTACGAAGGGTTATCATTCTTCTTGGTAGGATTAAAATAGTCACCCCTTAATAATTCTACTATCCGTGAGTACTTGGTTCTTTTCTAACTTATATCCCTCCTCGGAAGTTTAAAGATTTCTATGTTTCTATTGGGTTCTTTTTCTTATATAATCATTCTATCCTTTAAAGTCGTCTTTCTATAATCGACCTTAAGTATTACATGCTAATTCCATTGGCATACAATCTTTTCACCAATATCATAGGATCTTTCTAGACCCGTCTAGCAATAGCTGATTCAACAATTGGACCGAACACTAGGAGAGGCTTAGTTACAAACTCTAGTACTATACCAAACTCCCCCACAACTAACAAAGTAATTTAAAAGGAGGTAGATCCAAATCTTGTAAAAGCATAAACACTATACGAACACAAAATCATTGTACCTGCCATAGAATTTGGGGAAACTCAAGGTCCTGTCGACTGGCTAAAGCATAAATGCGGTTCTAACTATCGCCTGAACTAGAAGTTCAACCTCGACCTCGACCTCTACCAACAGAAGATTGGTAGCCTTGCCTTGGAGGGAGCATTGAAGTAGATGACCTGCTACCGAGTCAGTCGATTGAGCCATGCCACCTTGCCCTCTATCGGAGCAATCCCTCATACTGTGACCCTCATGACCACACGTATAACAAGATGTTAATCCTGACCTGCACCTTCCATAATGCCTCATACCACAAATATCACAACAAGGAAGGACAAATTCTATCTAGTCTGAACTCTACTGGAACTGCGAACCTGATGCTCATGAGTTCTGACCTAGTCCTAATAGAGCATAACCCTAAGACTGAGATAACTGAGATGTGGGTGGGCGTCCGAACTGTCGTGGCTTAAAACCACCTTGGAACTCCTCCTGATGCCCAATTAGTCTCACTCATTTATATTGCTCTCTCTCAATCCACTTAGTAACCGATTGTTGATGGCGATGTTCTTTCAAATTCTGAGTGAAGGCCTATATGTGATATATATCCATATTTTAATATAAGAAAGCTGTAGTATAAGCCTCTACATAATATGGTGCAAAAACTATTATAAACTGATGAATCTTGGCCCATATCGATTCAACAAAAACTAGGGAATACCTATCGAATGAATCAAATTGGGACTATACTCTCGAATGCTCACATCCCCCTACTGAAGAGATAAGAACTGGTCCACTCAGGCCTCTCAGATCTCTAATGGAAGGTAGAGATCTATAAAATCATTTGATAACTTATTCCAAGTCGCTGGAGGTGCCTCTTGCGCTCGATACTGCTCACATCCCTTATTCCAAAGAAGGACTATATCTCATAATCTAAAAGCTGCTATCTCAACTGCCTCAATCTTTGAGGTATGCATAACCTGTAAGACCCTATGAATCTAATTAATAAAGTTCTAGGGGTCTTCATGTTGGTTTGTCCCCATAAAATCTATAGAACTCAAAGCTAGAAACTTTCAAACTCTCAAACTCTCAAACTTCTGGGCCTCTCAAAAGATCCTTCACTCATTAGCGCTCTGAGATAGTGCTAAGCAGCTACTTTTTGAGCTAATAGATGTATTGCACTCTTCAAGTCCTGATTCGATGGGATGGGAGGAGGGACTAATGGTGATGCAGCTCTAGGAATCTCCTCAAGCAGTGGTGTTAGAGGTGGGCATAAGGGTATCTCACCCTAGGCCTCAAATTGGGACACCTCAACTGGCGGTACTCTTCTAGTACCCTCTCATTCCATCTCATTAACCCTATGATTAGACGATGTCCTAGATATCCAGTAGCCTCCTGTTTAAATGAGGTGGTACACAACTCATTTATTAATAAGCTCTACTAAATATGTCTTGTAGAATCCCTAGGACAGCCCTGCTCTGATACCAAGTTTGTCACCTCCCTAGGTTAGGATGTGATAATAAAATTGATGATATTCGTGATTCGTATAACAGTAGGTCCTTATTTTTTGAGTTGGATATTTTTGAACTAATTATATCTTAGCTAACTAATTAAGTAGAGAAGTATCAAAAAGTACCAACCCTCGCCACTGCTATAGTTATGGTCGGCCGACGATTCTATTGGGTAAACATGCTTGTCGTACTCAATCTACACTTACTGCACCTTATGTGTGCAATTAATGATCCAGGTCAAAGTGTAGCGTAGCGAATCTAGTATATTAGAGAGCTTACTTAGAGTCCAGGGTAAGCTATAGATGTATTCCCAGCACTGGACTTCCTCTGTCTTGTACTTTGTGTCTCTTTTTACTTTAGATAGTATTACGTATTAAGTTTCAGATTTCGTAATCTTATTTAGCAACTCTTATACTTATGAAAATCAGATTTTGGGGATGTGACTAGTTTCTATGTATTAAGTATTTAAGACCTTGTTAGTACATTGGGTGTCCTTTACCTTTCCGTATTATTTATTATTTACTTTGTTTTTTTTTGGATGGGATTCACCTATGGTTCAGTGTAGGGTTCCCATGACACAAATAGGATTTTGAATCGTGAAAAATTTATGTCAAAGCAACTAAGTTTATTGGTCTAATGAGTACAAGAGCAATGTCCAATAGAGTCTTGTGAATTAATACGTAGACATCCGTACCTATCTTCGAGAGGCTATGGGGCATTTAGGAAAGTTGTTTCTTTCATTCTTATCATGCATTCTCAACTTCATTTAATTCTTAATCACTTTTTTCACTCTTTCTCACAGATGGTGAGGACTTTCTTAGCCACAGGGAGAGATTAGGCACGCACACCTCACTACAAGAAGAAAGATATCTGGTAACAACATTTTTATTGCCATATGTTGGATGTTGTTGCCAAATGTACTTTTTGCAATAAGAAAAATTATTGCATTCCATTGCAATAACTTTTGATGCAAGAAGTTTTCACAATAACAACATATATAGTTTGTTGCCATTTATATTTTTAGCAACAATAAATTAAATTTTTGTTTCCATTTACAGTTTTTAGTAATAATATATTTATTGTTGCTAAAATTTTATTTCAAATTCTATACTTTTTTGTAGTGCCTGCACCCACACCCATTCCTAGGGGTGATGCTCGTTATAGGGGAAGAGGATGAGGTATATGTAGACATCGAGTTACATCACCAGCCTGAGGCCGAGCACCAATAACTTCTTAGACTCATGTTAGGGTAGAGTTTCCTGAGCCGGAGATTATTTCAGAGGATGATCAAGTTTCGATTGAAGAAGATGACTAGGGTTAGGTTGATTGGGTAGAGCCAGCTCAAGATCCCCTGGGTTTTATTACTACACCAGTACTTTAGGATACTCTGGTTTGTATAATGAGCTTTCTCGAGACCATAGCTCAGGGTATTTTATCACTCACATCTGATGGATCACAGACTAGGGTTGGAGGACAGACTCCTGATCATCTGGCTATGCCTGAATTTTTGACACTAGGGGTTCAGCCAACACTGTTGGGGGTTCCTCATTTCTTAGGCGTAACAGTGCCTGATCCTTCTCACCCCCATCTAAACAGCTCATGATATTCGTGGAGAAGCAGAAGATGTTTGAATGATTCAGAAAGTTGGATCCTCCTAGATATAATGAAGACCCTAGGAACCTTTCAAATAAGTGGGTAGGTTCCTATCCTCTTACTTGGATTTCATTTACTCAGGTATTCTTGAAGAAGTTGGTTCCTCGCAGTGTTAGAGATAAGAGGAAATCTCAGTTTGAGAGGTAACTCCAGGGGCATATAACTATGACAGAGTATGAGACATGGTTTATGCATTGTCTCGCCATGCTTTGATGATTTTTCCTAATGAGACTAATAGGGTGAGGAGGTTCACCAATGGGTTGATTTGTCATCTCTGTTTGATAGCAACACAAATGGCATCTTCAGGTTCCACCTTCTCGGAGATTGTTGATGTAGTTAGAGATTCTGAGTTTATTAGGAAGGAGGATTATGAGGAGAAAGTGGTCAAGAGGCCTCGTTTTAGCACTCATATTTTTTTCCTCGTCTGGAAGTAGGGGTCATTATGGTGGGGCTCATCACCGCTCGAGTGTTAGGTCGGTTATTACAGAAATGCCTGCATCTGAGAGAGGAAAATTGGTATGTACTTCTTATTATTTAGGGTAGCTGACCCCAAGTTCTTATAGTCCGTCTGGTTGTGGTGGGCATTTCGATTCTAGTTTTTCTTTTTAGCCATCCGCAGTTCAACAAGATGTTATAAGTTTGGTGACCTTGGGCAATTTAAGAGGGATTTTCCCCAACTTAAGCATGGATGGAAGCAGGACAGTCGGCTAGAGGTGGGTCCCAGGATACTAGAGGTGATTCTCATGGTGTTAAGGGTGGCCCTCAGTTAGGTAAAAGTAGTGCTCAGTCTAGCCAAGGTCGTGATCATGGAGGTACTCAGACATTGGGTAAACATGCTCATTTCTATGATTTCCCTAACAAACCTGAGACAGAGGCCTCTAATGCAGTCATCACAGGTATTCTTTTGGTTTTCCATCATCCTACTATGATTTTATTTGATCCAGGATCTACTTATTTATATGTGTCTGCCTACTTTGCTTTAAGTTTGGATTTGATATGTGATTCCATAGATATGCCTATTCATATTTCTACTCATGTTGGGGATTTTGTAATGGTAGATAGAGTATATCATAGTTGTGTGATTACTTTGATGGGGTACGATACTTAGGTGGACTTGAAAGTTTTGGATATGGTAGATTTTGATGCTATTCTTGGGATGGATTGATTATCCCCATATTATGCAATCTTGGACTGTCATGCTAAGACAGTTACCTTAGCTATACTGGGTATTCCTCAATTATAATAGAAGGGTGTTCTCAGTCAGTATTCAAAGAAGGTGATATCATTTTTAAGGCTCAGAGAATGGTATAAAAGAAGTGTCTCTCTTATTAAGCATATATTCGGAATACGAGTGCGGAGACTCCTCCATAGAGTAAGTTCCAGTAGTGAGAGAGTTTCTAGAGGTATTTCTTACATACCTTCTCTGTGTTACACCAAATCATGACATTGACTTCTCTATTAATCTGGAGCCGGACACTCATCCTATTTCTATTCTACTATATCAGATAGCACCAGCCAAGTTGAGAAAGTTAAATGAGCAATTGCAAGATCTATTGAGTAAGGGTTTTATTTTACCCAGTGTTTCTCCTTAGGGTGCTCATTGTTGTGAAGAAAAATGATGGGTGTATCAATTATTGGCAACTGAAAAGGTGACTATCAAGAATAAGTATCTAATACCTCACATTGATGACTTATTTGATCAGCTTCAGGGTGCTTCAGTCTCTTCAAAGATTGAGTTGAAGTTTGGTTATCATCAATTGAATATTATGGTGGAGGATGTTCCTAATGAGACTTTATGGACTCGTTATGGGCATTATGAGTTCTTGGTGATGTCATTTGGGTTGACTAATGCGTCTGCAACCTTTATGGATTTGATTAATGGGGTAGTCAAACCTTATTTACATTTGTTTGTGATTGTTTCATGATGATATTTTGATCTATTCTTGAAGTAAGGAGGAACACAAGAAATATTTGAGGATCGTTCTTGGTATTCTGAAGGAAAAATAGCTTTACGCCAAATTTTTGAAGTTCGAGTTTTGTCTTAGTTCAGTAGTATTCTTGGGGCATGTGGTGACTAAGGATGGTATCATGGTAGATCCCAAGAAGATTGAGAGGGTTCGGGATTTGATGCATCCTTCTTTAGTCACTGATATTTGGAGTATTGTTGGCCTCGCGGGTTAGTATTGGCATTTTGTAGAAGGGTTTTCATCCATTAAGGGCCTCCTAAATAGATTAACCCAAAGTGAGGTAGCATTCCAGTGGTCTGAAGAGTGTGAGTTGAGCTTCCAATAGCTTAAGGGTTTATTGACTACTACTCTTATTTTAACCGTACCAGTTAACAGATGGAACTTTAAGGTTTATTGTGATACTTCTAGGGTAGGTCTTGGGTGTTTGTTGATGCAAAAAGGAAAGGTGATGGTTTATTCTTCAAGGAAAGTAAAAGTACATAAGAAAAATTACCCCACCATGACTTGGAGTTGGCAGCGATTGTATTTGCTTTGATGATTTGGAGGCACTATCTCTATGGGGTGTATTATGAGATATTCATGGATCATCGCAGTATTTAGTACATATTCAAGCAAAAGGATCTCAATTTGAGGAAGCATAGGTGGTTGGAGTTACCTAAGGATTATGACATGACTATCTTGTATCGCCCGAGCAAGGCCAATATGGTGGTGGATGCCTTGAGTCAGAAGGCGGTGAGCATGCATAGTTTGGATATGTTTCTTGTGGGAGAGCTTTCTTTGGTGAGGGATATTAAGTCATTGTCAAATCAGTTTGTGATAGTTGATATTTCGAAGCCCTGTAGAGCTCTAGCTTATATAGAGGCGCGATCTTCCTTATTAGATTAGATTAGGTCTCAGCAGTTTGATGATGTGAAGTTGTGTAGGATTCATAACAAGGGTTGCAGGGAAAGTATATAGAGGCTATTCATGATGGTGATGGTTCTTTGAGGATCAAGGGTCAAGTTTGTGTTCTTAGGCTGGATGATTTAACTAGATTGATCATAGAAGAGGCTTACAGTTCAAAGTATTCTATTCACCCAGGGGCTATAAAGATGTACCATGACTTGAAACAATATTATTAGTGGTGTAGGATGAAGAGGGACGTAGTGGAGTTTGTGTCTCAGTGTTTGAATTTCCAGAAAGTAAAATATGAGCACTAGGAGCCTGATGGTGTGATTCAGATGATGCCCATACCTGAGTGGAAGTGAGAGCAAATTTCCATGGACTACATGGTAGGATTGTTATGGATCTTGGGTATGTTTGATGCTATACGGGTTATTGTGGATTGGTTGACTAAATCTGCACATTTTATTCCAATTTAGACTACCTACAATTTAGAGAAGTTGGCCAAGATTTACATTCGGGAGATAGTTCAATTGCATGGAGTGCCCATTTCTATCATTTTGGACGGGGCACACAGTTTACTTCTCAGTTTTGAAGGTCTATGTAGAAGGAGTTGAGTACTAGAGTGGATCATTGTACAACTTTCCATCCCAGACTGACAATTAGTCTAAGCGAACTATTCAAGTTCTTGAAGATATGTTTTGAGCATGTGTGATTGAATTTGGTGATCACTAGGACCAATTTCTACCCTTGGCACAATTTGCTTACAACAATAGTTATCACTTGAGTATTGAGATGGCACCATTTGAGGCTTTGTATGGTAGGAGGCGTCGTTCTTCAATTGGTTGGTTTGATACCTTTGAGGTTAGCTCGTGGGGTATAAATCTTGTGAAGAATTCTTTGGATAAAGTCAAGTTGATTCAGATGCGACTTCTCACAACTCATAGTAGACAGAAAAGTTATGTAGATCAAAATGTTGTTGATTTGGAGTTATGGCTGGAAAACAAGTTCTGTTGAAGGTTTCACCCATGAATGGTGTGATGATCTTTGGAAAAAAGGGAAAGCTAAGCCCGGGGTATATTATGCCTTTTGAGATCATTCCTAGAGTTGGTGAGGTGGCCTATGAGTTGGTCTTACCTCCTGGGTTATCGAGTGTGCAACATGTGTTTCATATGTCGATGTTGAAGAAGTAGCACTCAGATTGTTCTCATGTGATTCGGTGCTTCTGGATCATAATTTAGACTTTGAGGAAGAGCCTATAGCTATTTTGGATAGACAGGTTCGAAAGTTGAGGTCAAAGGAGATAGCTTCGATGAAAGTGCAATGGAGGAATCACCTCATGGAGGAAGCTACTTGGGATACCGAGCCTGATATGCGTGTTAGATATCCCCAGCTTTTTGAGAGCCCAGGTATTGCCTTTTCTCACCGTTCGAGGACGAATATTTATTTAAGTGGTATCTGATGTAATGACTCATAAAGTCATTTTGATTATTTTACCTAGAAATCCCTAAATTACCTTTTTTGAGCCTTTACTTGTGTGTTGGTGACTTGCAGGAATTGGTGGCATGGTTCCCGAGGTTATCAAGTGAGTATCAGACCCATTTTGATAAGTTTAGAAATTCTTAAGTTAAGAGAATAGAAAGGTTTGACTCATAGTTGACTTTTAGGTAAAGACATCTTTTTATAGTTTAATCAATTCCTTAGGTTCGGAATACCATTTATGACTTAGTCGAGCCTTTGTTTTAAGTCCCGAGGCAATCAGATGCCCTTTGTGTAGTTGGTTGAGAAGTAGAAGATTTATAACTCAAGGGTTCACTTTGGTCAAACTAGGGTCAAGGAGATCGTTCTCAGGAATTCTGAGTGTGCGAGCATGTCCGGAATGTGTTTTATGATAGAAATGCATCTATAGGGATCCGAATGGGTTTCGAGTGTTGTGACAGATTTTTGGAGAAACCAAAATTTTTGGTGTTTCACTTCTGGTTTCCTTCCTCGCGTTTGTGAAGTAGTGGACCAGGGAAGGATTATAATCGCGGGGTACAGACACGTTCGCGAAGGGTATGTCAGACCTGCCTCGGGTTTGGTCACTCCATCACATTCGCGATGGGCCATGTTGCGTTTGTGATGGGCTGGGTTGGGGCGGACTGCGATCGCGAGCAGAGGCTTGCGTTTGCGAAGAGTGAATCGGACGTGGGCAGAATTAAAAACCCATTTTGACTTCATTCTTCCAAAACCCATTTCTTAAGTTATAGAGCTCGGATTAAGGTGATTTAAAGTGCCAAATTCAATTTTCTTCTTGGGGATAAGATTCTAAACTCTATTTTAGTGATTGTTAATGATTTCTTTCAATGGTTTTATCATTCCTTCCATGATTTCAAAGTAGTAAGCTAGGGTTTTTCATGAACTTGGGGTTTGATGATTTTAACGAGATTGAGGGTCTATTTGAGATTAGAATCTGGTGATTTTGTGGATTTATATCAATTATGTTATGGTTAAGATGATTTTATGATCTATTTTCCATTTGCACTTGTGAGCCTAGGGTCCCATTTTTGGATTAGTTTTTTAGATTCAAATTAAGGATAGTAATAGAGGTGTTATTAGACTCGTATGACCGTGTAGAGTATTATTTTGACCTTGATGATGTATTGTTCACGATTAATTACTATTATATCCTTCGGGATTTGATAATGGGGTTTGTATTAACTTTTTACACCTGAATCCTTTCATATAGAAATATGGGTACCATTAGACTCGTATTCTCATCTAGATAGCATGTTTAAACATATTGGGCACGTTTGGAGACTCAAAGGAAAGGGAAAGAAATGTAGTGAGTCTTCGGCTTCAGATTCAGGCAAGTTGAGACTTACTAGACCTTAATATAGTGTTTATGTGTTAGTTAATTAATTAAGGGGTATAATAAGGATTGTGGGTCATGTACTCGTTAGGTGGCGAGGACTTGTGCGGGTACAAGTATACCTAAAAAGGTAATTTGAAAGCAAAGTAGTTATCCATTTGACAGAGACTATTTGTTTAGCCTTCGGGCTGTAAGCGTGGTGCATAAAACCACTTAGGACTGCTGTTTACTTGGGCTATGATAGCTATGTTTGGTAGATTCTATGATTATGACTTGCTATGCATTCATCAATCTTCATCTCATCTAAATATTGGAAAGGAACTCGTAATGTTAATTGATTCGATTTATGTTTTTGTATGGTGTACACATACCTATTTCATACATTCATGATATTATTAACACTTGATTTGTGAGATACTGAAAAGGGGCCTTGAAGGCCGGTTATTGGATATTATACATAGTAAGAGTGATGATGATGATGATACTAAAGCCACAGAGCTGGGACCCAATGAAAATGATTCCGGGTGGGTATATGGACCTCATGAGTCCCCCATGGGTTACGTGAAACCTATTGCATGAGCGTGTGTATACCAGATACATATGGCTATTGCGTAGAATATATATCATTTGCGTTGCATCTCATTCTATACTTGTTGATGTAAATTTTATGCCATATGTGCTCGATTGATGTAAAAGTTTAAACCTTATGGTTTCCTTGCCCATAATGGAAGAAATATTGAATATTTATAACTTATTTATGATAAAAGACTAAATGATGGAACTTTTTGGGACTACATGACCTGAATGGGGTTTAGGTTGGATCTTGTGGAAGTTTTGGCTTCCTTTCTAGTAAAGCTTGGTACTTTAGGACAACCCTTTATAAAATTGATGATCTTCGTGATTGGCTTAACAGTAGGATCTTATTTTTAGAGTTGGATGTTTTTTAACTGATTGTATCTTAGCTAACTAATTATGTAAAAAAGTATCGAAAAGTACCAACCCTTGCCACCGCTATAGTTAGGGTCGCTCGACGATGCTTCTGGGTAAGCGTGCTTTCCGTACTCACTCTACGCTTGTTGCACTGTACCTTTTGTGTGAAGGTACTGATCCGAGTCCAAGTGGAGCGTAGCGACTGGAGCATATTGGAGTCCAGGGTGAGTTGTAGATACCTTCCCAATACTAGATGTCCTTTATCTTTTACTTTTGTTTCTTTTTACTTCAGACAGTATTATGTATTAAGTATCAGACTTTGTAATCTTATTTAGCAGCTTTTGTACTTATAACAACCAGATTTTGGGGATGTGACTAGTTTTTATGTATTATGTATTTAAGACCTTGTCGGCATATTGTGTGTCCTTTACTTTTCTGTATTATTTATTATTTACTTTGTCTTATATGGATGGGTTCGCTTATGGGTTTAGGGTAGGTGCATCACGACATCATTGAATTTTGATTTGTGACATATTTAGTGTAATTAAGTCAATCATTATGTAATGACCCGTTTGGTCATTTTGAGTTTTAAGCATCTTTCTCCCAAAATACCATTCCCATAGTTCCATCTTGGAGTTTTTGACTTCCTTATAAAATTTAAAGTCAAATGGATGTCACTTGGTTCACTTTGGGAGAATGTTTCACTTTGGAAATTTTGGCATTTTATTATTTAAATAAATTATTTATTTTGGGAAAACATTCTCAGATTGGTGATCTGAAGATTTTGTTAGATTAGAAATATTATTTACGACCTGTAGAAATTGATGGAGCTAATTTTAGAGTTTGTTTGGTTGGTTTTTGACAAATAAGTCATTTTTAGTACTAATACATTTATATATGGTGAAAAGATTGTCACGGTAAGTAATAAGATCTGTCGAAATTTATTGGTTCCATTAACTTCGTATTGATGTTTATGACTAGCAATGATGGGTAACACAATTTCCGAGGCTTTCAGAGGAGTTTCAAATAAGGAAAAGGATAATTTAAAAATCCTTAAGTTAAGAAATGAAGAAGTTTGACCAAAGTCATCACTGGGGGATAAATAAGTCTATAATGAGCTATCATATATTCCATTAGGTCTAAAATGTGATTAATGACTTAGTCGAGTTGTTGGTTCGGTTCCCCAGATATTTGTGTGTAATTTAGGTGATTGTTTGAGAAACTAGCTTTTGAGATGATTTGAAGTTGATCACGGTAAACATTGGGTCAAGACAGCCTCGTGTGTGTGTTTTGAGGTTCAAGTAGATTCATATGATGATTTTGGACTTGTGCACAAGTTTTGGTGAGATTCCGATAAGTTTTGAATGGATTTAGATTTTGGCGCGCTCTTATTTGAGGTTTAAGCATCGTATATTTGGAAATAAGGGGTACTACATTGAGCAAATGAGCTCTTAATTTGTTTTTATTGAACCATCAGATCTGTATCATAATTACGGAGACATAGCAAAAAGAATCATCGAATTCGGACGTCGCATGAGGGAGTTATGCCCATTTTAGTGTCAAAATAGATCGTTGGTGCATCGTACCTGCGAAGTGGGGTCCGAACCTGCGACCCCAGAGGTGCGAAAAATGGTCTGCAGGTGCGTAAATGACATGTGGCAGGCCTCAGGTGTGACCTTTTGTCCGCGGAAGCGGAAATCGCTGTGTATTAAAAAATCAGATTGCTTTCATTTAGTTTTTGGAGCATATCTTGAGTTCTAGAGCTCGGATTGAGGTAATTTTCATGGTGTTTTTCTCGTATCAACAAGGGGCTAAGTAAATAACCTTTATTTTGACGTTTCCTCAAGATTAGTTTCATTTATTATCAATTTTATTCGTGTTTGGTTGGGAAAATTTGAGGGTTTTAAACACTAAATTGCAATTTGAGTTTTCTTTAATTAATTATGGCTGGATTTGAGTAATTCTAAGTTTTTGGATTATTTAAACCATGGGTAAACTATTTGTAACATAAATTTTAACTTCAATCTGGATTTTTCAAACATTCGATTATGGATTTTGACACAAAGTGGGTTTGGACAAAGTCATGAAATTGAAGGCTCAATTAAGGTTATAATTCCATGAAACCTAGGATTATGACTATCCAGATAATGGGTAACATATTTGTAATGACCCATCCGGTCATTTTTAGCTAAAGACCCTTATTTTACTAAATTACCATTCCTATAGACTCTATGTGAGGTTTGTGATGCGCGTGGATGAGTGGTACGGATCCCGAGGTTCACATATGTGAGTTTTTGAAGAAAAACCCAAAATAGAAATCTTAGAGTTGATTAGTTTGACTCAAAGTTAACTTTCAATTATATGGATTAGTTTCTGGGTTCTAGAGGATCATTTTATAACTTAGTCGAGTCATTGGTTCGCTTATCAAGGCAATCAGATGTACTTTGTGAACTTATTTATGAAATTGTGATATTTTGTTATTTTTGGGCGATTCTTTAGAAAAGTATGTCTTAGCTTATTTTTATGATAAATCTGAGGGCGCGAGCGAGATTATAGCACTATTTACCTTGGGGTAGCGTGTCTGGTTTGCGTCCAGGAGGTCTCGGTAGTGTTCTCGGTGATTAGTGGAAGTTGGTGTAAAATCCCATATTGCTGGTGTTTGGTGTTTATACCCGCGGCTGGGTGTCTGCTTCTGTGTGTCCGCCTCTACGTAGGTTGGGTCGCAGATGCGAGCCCTATGAATATGTTGAGTTCCCTCTCCTGCAAAGATTTATCACGGAGGTATGGTGTGAAGTAACTGCGCCTCAACGGACTCTTTTCCGTCGAAGCGAGACCGTGCGTACGAAGTCGATTCCGCAGGAGCGGAATCAATGTTCGGTCAGTGCATTAAAATCCCTAAAATAATTTCACTTTCCCAAAATATCATATCTCGGTACTAGAGCTGCCTAAGAGGGATTTCTTGAAGGTTGTGGCTAAGTTTTTCATCAGAACTAAAATTCTTTACCCTTTGTGATTATATTTCATGTTTTAAGGTCTCTAATCTTGGTATAGATTATAATTTGGGGAAAATGAGTTATAAGTTTCATATTAGAACAAAAGGGGATGAAGCTTTGATTTGAGTGTGTAATATGATTCAGATTGTCCTAATATTGTAAATAAGCATTATTTAATGGTAGTTGATCATGTTGTAGAGTTTAATTTGTTAATGGGAATCCTTTTCAATATTGGGGGAAATTCTAGGGTTTAGAATTGGGAATTTTGTTTAATCATGAAATTGAAGATCCAATTGAGGTTAGTTTTCCAATTAACTTAAAGATATGACTACTTAGTAGGTAATTATATTTTTTGAGTAATAAAGTTCGGATTTTGGCACCGTCAGACTGGGGTTGGTTTTAGGTGTCTTTTGGTATGTTTAAGGACTAAGTCCTTGTATGTGTTTTAGCTTAATTATTAATGTAGAGTGTATATATGTTATAATACGATTACTATGAGGCGCTCTGAAAGGGCAAGGCATGCTTAGAGGGTTGACCATTCGTGGCTCCTGCTCGGCTTTGAGGTAGGTTACGATTTCACTTTTGTTGACTTTGATAAAAGTACTTAGTATTTATAAATGTTTAGAGGTATTGGGCATGTTTAAGGGTCCCACCTTAGCATTTGTGATGACGTTTTGGGTGGGTACCGGTGTTGAACTATGATGATGGGTGATTTGGGGAATCAACCTTCAACTAATTCCGACTGCTGTTGTTATGTCTTGTCGCCATTATGGTATGATATCCTGAACTAAACGAATTATGTGTTAATGACTTCCTGAAAGCATGTGATATTCATCTCTATACTTGATTGCATTACATTCATTTCATACATATACTATTCATTGATTACCTGTTGTTTGTGAATTGGTTGGAAAATTTTATGAGACTTGGATGATTCTTTGATAGCAAGCAATGTAAATGGATTACCTGATACTTGGATAATGGATATTGAACTCTTTTGAAAATTTGGTGACTTACATGCTTCATGAACCCTACGAAATGTCTTAATTGATTCAATGAACTATTATGTTAACTAGGTGACTTATATGATCATGACACTGTTTAGTATATGATTTATTGCAGGTTAACTTGATATTTATCTCTATTACGTATCTTCCTCGTTGTCGGCCTATGATGCCTACGGGGGTACGTTGTGTATTTATACTACACTTGTTGTATTCTTCTTGTATGCAGATACAACGCCTTCAACTAGTTCACGACTTCATGGTTGAGTCTGAGCCGGTGGACTTTTAGTATTTGGGGTGAGGATTATTCATTCCAGCATTGCCCTGAATTCTCTTATCTTTATTCATGTCTTTTAGTTATCCGAGAGACATGTTCATACATTTATTACATTTGGCTTATATTATATTTTATTTAGACTTGTATTCGGTTAGACTTGTATTATTGACCATATTTTCGGGGTTGTATAACTTATTTTTAGACTTACTTCCATTTTTGTGTTATGAGTTGATAGTTTAATTAAGTATGTTATTATTTCTACATCTCTTATCTATTTTTGTTAGGTATTCGAGGAGTGGTTCGTCAACTGGTGGGAACATCATAGGTTCCACAATGATTTCTTAAAAGGGGTCATGACAAAGTTGGTATCAGAGCTTTAGGTTAAATAATCTTAAATACAACAACAATGTTTAGTAGAGTAATGTGTATCGGTGCGGAGACGTCTGTACTTATCTTCCAGAGGCTATGTGACATTTAGGAAACTTCACTTTCTTCATTCCTTTCATGGTAAGGTTAATCAAATTGGTATCTGACCTTTGTTTGATATTCTCTCACAGATGTGAAGACTCGTGCCATGCAGCGAGAGAGGAGGCACCTGCATCTACACCTTCAGCGTGCGGTCGTGGTAGGGACCGAGGTAGACCTTGAGGAGCTACACCAGTGAGTGGTGGAGCACAATGA
The DNA here is from genome assembly GCA_034509755.1 of Anisodus tanguticus. Lineage (NCBI taxonomy): Eukaryota > Viridiplantae > Streptophyta > Magnoliopsida > Solanales > Solanaceae > Anisodus > Anisodus tanguticus. The sequence continues at coordinate 5,602,507 of CM067561.1, read as the reverse complement.
GCTGGTCAGACTTATTCTAGATCTTCATCCCCTGAGTTGTATATTGAGCCTCAAGATGAGTAGTATGATGAGGAGATGGGGCCAGCCCAGGATCAACCCGAGTTTATAGCACCTCCAATTCTTCAGGATAGTTTAGTCAAGTTATTAAGTGTGCTTTATGGTTTTGTCTAGGTGGTAATTCATCTAACTACTCTGGGTGGGTCACACACACGAGTGGGAGAGGGACAGACTCTCGAGTTTTATATTCGAGGGGTTCATCTAGCTGTTATGTTGCCACCCTGTATTGATGTTATTCTAGCAACCGAGTTTGGTCCTCGGCCGATTGAAAGGACTAATATGACCTGCGACAAGCAGAAGATATGTGAGCAGTTTTCTAAAATGAAGCCTCCCATATCTTTTGGACAGCCCGAGGAGGATGCGTATGAGCTTATTGTGAGCTGTCTTAAGAGGCAGCATACCTTGGGTACCGTTGAGTCGCACGGGGTCTGTTTCATTGCTCTTCAACTTATGGGTGATGTAATGTAATAGTGGAGGGCTAATGTTGATTGTTGACCAGCGGGGTGACCTCCATTGTCTTAGGTCAGGTTTTATCGGATCTTTCTAGAGAAGTATGTGCCCTTTATCTTGTATATGAACAAGTGTGATGAGTTTTAAAGGATTGAGAAGAGGGGTTCGACAGTTGCTGATTACGAGTCTCACTTCCATGCTTATACATTGTCGTTGCTACCTGCAGAGGTAGATAGAGTTAGATGTTTCATGAGAGGGTTCAGTATTCCCCTTTAGTTGCCTACATTACAATTAGTAGTCATCTGGTCTTCTTTTGATTCAATCGTAGAGCATGCTAGGATGGTTGAGTCTATTAGGGGAAAGCTGTCTATACATGAGTCCGACAATAGGGATTGATGATATGGGCTGTGCAGTGGGTCTACTTCTCATAGGTATGGATAGTAAGGTAAATTCCAGCATTCGCAGTCTAGTCACCCCATTCAGGAAGCCCTCTAGATTATAGATGGTGCTCCTACAAGGCAAAGCGGTTATAGTGGGGGCCAGTATTCTAGAGGTATTAAGTATCAGTATTCTGACTATGGTGGTAACTTAGGGTCTTCTATCTCTATATAGCAGCCCTTAGTGGCTAGAACTTGTTACAGTTGTGGAAGGTTAGACATTTTAGGAGAGAATGTCCCAGACTTAGATTAGGTGAATTCCAGACACCCAGGACCCCATCATAGCCATCCTGGGGTGGCAGTCAGTCTAGCTTAGGAGGTTCACAGTCGGGTCGTGGTGGCCATTAGACTAGTCGTGGTAGATCCTAGGTGAGTAGAGGTGAGGCTTGTTCAGGACGAGGTGGCCAGCAAGGTACTAAGTCCGATAGATGATGCACTCATTGTTATGTTTTCCTTGGTAGACCAGAGGTTGAGGCATCATATACGGTTATCACATGTATCATCTCTATCTACCATCGGTCTGCTTTAGTATTATTTGACCTGGGATCTACATTCTCCTATGTGTCCGGCTACTTTTCTATTAATTTGGATATGTGGTGTGATATGCTTGATATCCCTATTTGCGTGTCTACACCTATTGGTGATTCTATAGTTATAGATAGAGTCTATCGGCTTTGTGTGATTACTTTTACGGATTATGATACCTGGATAGACTTGATCATATTAGATATGGTTAATTTTGATATTATATTGGTGATGAATTGGTTATCACTATACCACACAATTTTGGACTGTCATGCCAAGACATTACTGTAGCGATGCCTGGTCTTCCGAGGTTAGATTGGAGAGGTGCTCCTACCCCTGCTCCTAAGAAGATCATTTCTTTTATCCATGCTAGAAAGTTGATAAATAAGGGTTGTTTGGCGTACCTAGCTCATATTCGGTATACGAGTTTGGAGACTCCTTCCCTTGGGCTAGTTCTATTAGTTAGTGAGTTTGCCAAGGTCTTTCTATCAGATTTGTCGGGTATACCGCCGGATAGAGATATTGTTCTAGAGCTAGGTACTCAACCCATTTCTATTCCTCCATATTATATGGCTCCAACAGAGCTGAGAGAGATGAAGGAGCAACTTCAGGATGTATTAAGTAAGGATTTCATTTGAGATAGTGTGTCTTCTTGGGGTGATCTTATGTTGTTCGTAAAGAAGAAGGATGGCACCATGCGTATGTGTATTAATTATAAACAGTTGAACATTGTCACTTTCAGAAACAAGTATCTGATTCCCCGTACTGATGATCTGTTCGACCAGCTTCAGGGTGCTTCTATGTTTTCAAAGATTGATTTGAGGTCCGGGTATCACTAGTTAAAGATTTGGGCAGCGGATGGTCCCAAGATGACTTTCTGAACTCATTATAGTCCCTACGAGTTATTGGTAATGTCATTTTGGCTTACCAATGCCCCCACACCGTTCATGGATTTAATGAATCGAATATTCAAGCCTTATGTAGATTTATTTTTTATTGTCTTCATTGATGACATTTTGATTTATTCGAAGAGCCAGGAGGACCACAAGAAACATTTGAGAGTGGTTCTTGGGATATTGAAAGTGAAGAAATTGTATGCTAAATTCTCGAAGTGTCTCAATTCTGTGGCATTCTTGGGACACATGGTGTCCAAAAAGGGTATTATGGTTGATCCAAACAAGATATAGGCAGTCAGAGACTGGCCTAGACTTACTTCAGTGATAGAGATTTGGAAACTTGTGGGTCTCATGAGATACTATCATCGATTCGTCAAGGGATTCTTTTCTATTGCTTATAATTTGACACGTTTGACTCAGAAGGAGCTGCCTTTCTAATTGTCTGATGAGTGTGAGGAGAGTTTTCAAAAGCTCAAGTCACTTTTGACCACAACCCCAATTTTGGCCCTTCCAGTAGATGGGAAGGACTTTATTATATATTGTGATGCTTTGAGGATTGGGTTGGGTTGTATGTTGATGTAGGAGGGTAAGGTGATTGCTTATGCACTGACGAGTTGAAGGTTCACGAGAATAGTTACCATGTTCATAAATTAGAGTTGGCAGCTATTGTGTTTGATTTGAAGATTTGGTGGCATTACCTTTATGAAGTTCATTGTGAGGTATATACCAATCACCACAGTCTCCAACATATGTTTAATTAGAGGGATTTGAATTCTAGGCAAAGCTGATGGATGGAGTTGCTCAAGGATTATGATATGACTATTTGGTACCATCCATGCAAGGCCAATGTAGTGGCTGATGCTTTGAGTTGAAAGGCAACGAGAAATTAATCTAAATGAGTTTGATTTAAGATGATATGATATGAAATGACTCGAGAAATGAGTCAATAATTTGATGTTATACCAGTCTAATGGATTATACCGGTTGGTTATGAGCAGTCTATGGACTCGCGGAGTCCCACCATGGTTCATAGCTATGTGGCGACGTACACTATCATGTGTATACCAGGTTTGGAAATAGCCAGTTGCATTGCATCACTTACATTACATTCATTTCATTCCTTGTTGCTTATGTGGTTATATGACATATCTGTAATTGCATGGATAAAAGGACTTAGTTGTGTACTACTAATTAAGGAAAGGTTAAGCAATTGCTATCAATTGATAACGAAGCGAGTTAGAGTGAATTAGAGTCAGACATACTTAAGATGAACTGTTAAGGAACGTTTTGAGCCGGAACTATGTGAATTATGACATGATTAATCTATGAACAAATTGTTCCTAAATGATTTATATGTTCCATAAACTCCCATGTGTGAATAGGCTATGTGTTAGATAAGGTTAAACTGTATAATAGTTATTGCATTGTAGACTCAATCTTTATATGTGTTTTCTATCATTGTCGGCCTATGATGCCTATGTGGTATGTTGTGTACTCATACTACACTGCTGCATCTTTTATTTGGATGCATATACAGTCTATTGTTCTAGTTCTGACTCCCATGGCGATCTTTGGAGGTTTTATTCCGGCATACCCTTGGATGCTCTTAACTCTTCCCTGTCTTTTATTTATCCGAGAGACATGTTCAGACATTTAGACTATGCTACTTTCATTTTTGGTTATGTATTCGTATTAGAGCTCTTGTATTATTGACCAGATTCTTGGGCTTATACTTATAATTCTCAGATTTATATTTCCGCATCTTCTATTATGATTAAACAGATTTATTTAGTATTTGTTATTTTGTATTTCTTATTTTATCTTATGTTGGATAATTGGGTAGTGGTTCATCTATTAGTGGGAAGTGTAGGTGCAATTAAGATTCCAAAAAAGGGTCGCTACAAAGTTGGTATTAGAGCATTAAGTTAAACGGTCTTAAATACAAGAGCAATGTCTAGTAGATTATTACGGGTCGGTGCAGAGACGTCTGTAGTTTTCTTCGAGAGGCTATGAGACATTTAGGAATATTCACTTTCTTCATTCATTTCATACTAAGGTTAATTAAATTGGTATTATACCTTTATTTCCTATTCTCTCACAAATGGTGAGGACTCATGCCCATGCAGTGAGGGAGGAGGCACCGGCACCTACACCTACAGTGCACAGTCGTGGTAGGGATCGAGGTAGATCCCGAGGAGCTGCACTGGCTAGGGGTGAAACATAAGGAGCTGGTCAGGCTCGTGCTAGATGTACATCCCCCAAGCTGTATATAAAGTCTCAGGATGAGTAGTGTGGTGAAGAGATGGGGCTAGCCTAGGATCAACCCGAGTTTATAGCTAATCTAGTTCTTCAGGACACTTTGGTTAGGTTTTTCAGTGTGCTTAATGGTTTTGTCCAGGCGGGCATTCATCTGATGACTCCGGGTGGGTCACACATTCGAGTGGGAGAGGGACATACTCTTGAGTTTTATAGTCTAGGGGTTAGCCAGCTGCTATGTCGGCACCTCGTATTGATGAGATTCCAGCACCCGAGTTAGATCCCCGGCCAATTATAGGGACTGCTATGACCCGCGATAAGCAAAAGATATGTGAGCACTTTTCCAACATAAAGACTCATGTATTCTTTGGATAGGTCGAAGAGGATGCATACGATTTTATTGTGAGCTATCATAAGAGGATACATACTTTGGGTATCGTCGAGTTGCACAGGGTCTGTTTAATTGATCTTCAACTTATAGGTGATACAAAGAAATGGTGGAGGTCTTATTAGATCTTTCTAGAGAAGTATGTGCTCATTTTCTTACATCTAAGCAAGCGTGATGAGTTCCAGAGGATTGAGTAGAGGGGTTTTACAATTGCTGATTACGAGACTCTTTTTCATGACTCATCACACTATACATCGTCATTTACCTACAAAGACAGAGAGAGTCAAATACTTTGTCAGAGGGTTGAGTATTCCCCTTCAGTTGGCTATGTCATAGTTGGTAGCTTCTGGGTATCTTTCGAGTCAGTGGTTGAGAATCCTATGATGGTTGAGTCTTTTAGGGGTAAGGTGCCCAAACATAAGTCTGGCAAGGGGATGTGACAATATGGACCATATAATGGGTCTAATTTCTGTAGGTATGGACAACAGGGTAGATTCCAGCATTTGTAATCTAGTAGACTGATTTAAAAAGCCCTTCCAATTAGATATGGTGCCTCAGCGGGGTAGAGCGGTTATAGCGGGGGTCAGTTTTCTAGAGGTACTCAGTCTCAGTATTCTTGCCATAGTGGTCACTCAGGTTCTTCTATCTCTATTCAGTAGCCCTCAACAACCAAGACTTGTTATAGTTGTGAAGAGGTTTGACATTTTAGGATGGAGTATCCCAGACTTAGATCTAGTGGATCCCAGATACGTAGGACCCCATCACAACCATCCAAGGGTGGCGGATAGTCTAGCAAATAGGGTTCCTAGTCAGGTCGTGGTGGTCATAAGACTAGTCATGTTGGATCTCACGCGAGTAGAGATGGGGCTCATCAGGCTGAGGCTGCTAATAGGTTACTCAGTTCGATGGAGGACTTACTCATTGTTATGCTTTCCCTGACATAGGCTGAGCATCAGATGTGATTATCACATATATCATCTCAGTTTATCATCAATCTACTTCAGTGTTATTTGATCCAGGGTCTATATTTTCCTATGTGTCTGCCTACATTTTTTACTGATTTGGATATGTGGTGTGATATGCTTGATATCCCTATTCGTGTGTCTACACCAGTTTGTGATTCTATGGTTTTAAATCGTGTCTATCATCTTTGTGTGGTTAGTTTTATGGGTTATGATACCTGGGAAGATTTAGTCATACAAGACATGGTTGATTTTGATATTATCTTGGGGATGGATTGGTTATCACTGTACCATGTAATTCTGTACTGTCATGCCAAGACAATTACTTTAGTAATGCCTGGTCTTCCATGGTTAGAATAGAGGGGCGCTCCCAGCCCTGCTCCTAAGAAGAGCATTTCTTTTATTCAGGCTAGGAAGTTGGTAGATAAGGGTTGTTTGGTGTACCTAGCTTATATTTAGGATTCGAGTGCGGGGAATCCTTCCCTCGAGTCAGTTCTAGTAGTTAGTTAGTTTGTCAAGGTCTTTTTATTGGATTTGCCAGGTATGCCACCGGATAGAGACATTGACTTTGCATTGATCTAGAATCAGGTACTCAACCTATTTTTATTCATACGTATCGTATTTCTCCAACAAAGCTAAGAGAATTGAAGGAGCAACGTCAAGATCTATTAAGGAAGGGTTCCATTCGACCTAGTATGTCTCACTGGTGTGCTTCTGTATTATTCATAAAGAAGAATAATGGCACCATATTTATGTATATTGATTATAACAGTTGAACAAGGTCACCATCAGAAACACGTATCTGATTCCTCATATTGATGATCTGTTCGACCAGCTTTAGACTGCTTCTGTGTTTTTAACGATTGATTTGAGGTCTGGGTATCACTAGTTGAAGATTCGGGCTGATGATGTTCCCAAGACAGCTTTTCGGACTCATTATGGTCATTATGAGTTTTTGGTGATGTTATTTGGGCTTACTAATGCCCTCGCAATGTTCATGGATTTGATGAATAGAATATCCAAGCCTTATTTTGGTTCATTTGTGATTGTCTTAATTGATGACATTTTTATATATTCGAAGAGTCAGGAGGACCACGAGAAATATTTGAGGGCGATTCTTGGGATATTGAAAGAGAAGACATTGTATGCTAAATTATCGAAGTGTGAGTTCTGTCTTAGTTCTATGGCATTCTTGGGACACGTGGTGTTAAAGGAGGGTATTATGGTTAATCCAAAGAAGATAGAGGCAGTCGGGGACTGGCCTAGACCTACTTCAATAACAAATATTCAGAGCTTCTTTGGTTCATCAAGGAATTCTCTTCAGTGGATTCTCATTTGGCGCATTTGACTCAGAAGGAGGTGCCTTTCTAGTGGTCCGATGAGTATGAGGAGAGCTTTTAAAAGCTCTAGTCACTTTTGACCACATCCATAATTTTATCCCTTCCGGTGGAAGGGAAGAACTTTACCATATATTGTGATTCTTCGAGGATTGGATTAGGTTGTGTGTTGATGCAGGAGGTTAAGGTGATTGATTATGCATCGAGGCGGTTGAAGGTGCACAAGAAGAATTATCATGTTCATGACTTACAGTTGGCAGCAATTGTGTTTTCTTTAAAGATTTGGAGGCATTAACTTTATGGAGTTCATTGTGATGTGTATATCGATCACTGCAGTCTCCCGCATGTGTTCAATTAGAGGGATTTGAATCCTAGACAGCACAGGTAGATGGAGTTGCTGAAGGATTATGACATGACTCTTTTGTACCATCCAAGCAAGGCCAATGTGGTGGCAGATTTGATCCGGAAGGCAGTGAGTATGGAGAACTTGGCATGCTTGATAGTTAGTAAGCATCAATTGGAATTGGAGGTTCAGTCCTTAGCCAACAGTTTCATGAGGATTGATATTTTGAATTCGGGTCGGATTTTGGCTTGTGTTGAGGTGACGTCGTTTCTTTTGGAGCAGATCAAGACCCACCAGTATGATGATGTGAAGTTATGAAAAATCAAGGATAAGGCTCCTTATATCTCTGCAAAGCGTAAGGGTATTCATATTACAAATCTTACTAGAACTGCTCATTTTTATATCCTGAAGATTGTTTATCTGCATAGGGTACCTATTTTTATCATTTTAGATCGGGGTACTCAGTTTACTTCTCATTTCTGACAGACTTTGCAAAAAGAGTTTGGTACTTGCTTGAATCTCAGTATAATATTTCACCCTGAGACGGACGATCAGTCTAAGTGGACCATTCAGGTTTTGGAAGAGATGTTACGAGCATGTGTAATTAAATTTTAGTGGTCATTGGGATCAATTCTTACCTTTAATTTGGCAGAGTTTGCGTACAACAACATTTATCACTGTAATATTTATATGGCACCAATTGAGGCTTCGTATGGTATGAGGTGTCTCTTTCCGATTGAGTGGTTTGATGCATTCGAGGTGAGGCCTTGAGGTACAGATATGTTGAGGAATTCCTTAGAGAAGGTATAGTCATCTAAGACAAGCTCCTGCCATCTCAGAGTACACAGAAAGAGTATACGGACAAGCTTATGGTTGGTGATGGGGCTCTATCAAAGGTCTTACCTATGTAAGGCATGATAAGATTCTGCAAGACATAGAAGTTGAGCCCGGGTATATCAAACCTTTTGAGATTCTTCAGAGATGGTGAGGTGGCATATGAATTAGCTCTGCCACTAGGTCTTTCAGGAATCCATATGGTTTTCCATGTTTCTATGTTGAAGAAGTACCATGCTGATAGTTTCTACATTATCCAGTGGGACTCCGTATTGCTTGATCGGAATTTAGAGTTCGAATAGGAGCTTGTGGCTATTCTGGACAGGCAGGTCAGAAAGCTAAGGTCCAAAGAAATTCCTTTTGTGAAGGTGCAATAGAAGTATCATCTTGTTGAGAAGGCAACTTCGGAGATGGAGTCTGATATGAGAAGTCGATACCCTCATTTATTTACTACTTCTGTTATGCTTCATTTTTATTTAATTGGTATCTAATATAACGACCCGTCCGGTCATTTTTAGCTAAAGACATTTATTTGACTAAATTACCCTTCCCATAGACTCTATGTGGGGTTTATGATACATGGGGATGGGTGGCATGGATCCTGAGGTTCATTTATGCGAGTTTTGAAAGAAAAACCTAAAATAGAAATTTTATAGTCGATTAGTTTGACTCAAAGTTGACTTTTGAGTAGATGGGTTTGTTTTCGGGTTCCATCACGTCTGGTAGATCTAGAGGGTCATTTATGGCCTAGTCGAGTCATTGGTTTGCTTTTCGATACACTTAGATGTACTTGTCACCTTATTTTTGAATTTTTTATATTCGATAGTTTTGGACTATTCTTTAGAAAAGTATCTCTTAGCTCAATTATATAGGAAATCTGAGAGTGCGAGCGAGTTTATAGCACTGGTTACCTTGGGGTAGCATGTTGGTTTGTGTCCCGGGAGTGTTTTAGGAGTTTGGTGGAAGATTGGGTAAAATCTCTAGTTATTGGTTCTAGTGTGCCACACCAGTGGCTATTGGGCTGCTTCTGTATGCCCGTCTCTATGGAGGTTGACTCACAGATGCAGGCCCTATAGTGTCATGAAGTTTCACCTCTGCAGAGATTTCCTCACAGAGGAGATGGCTCCTCTGTGGTGATTCTCTCGCACCAGCACCTATGCAGAAGGTTTAGTGGTTCCCCCTCAATGAACCTTTCCCCGTCATGGCGAGGCCACCCCTGCATGATCGATCCTGCCGATGTGGGATCGTTGTTTCAGTCAGTTTCTTAAATCCCCAAAAAATTATTCATTTTCCCAAAATATCATATCTCGGTTCTAGTGTTGTCTAAGGGGGATTCTTGAAGGTTTTGGTTGAGTTCTTCATTATAGGTAAAATTCTTCACCCTTTGTGATTAGATTTCATATTTTAAGGTCTCTAATATTGGTATATATTATAATTTTTGGAAAATTAGTTCTATGTTTCATGCTAGAATAAGAGGAGATGAGGCTTTGATTTGAGGGTGTAACATGATTTAGATTGTCTTGATATTGTAAATAAGCATTGTTTAATGGTAGTTGATCATATTGTAGTGTTTAATTTGTTAATGGAAACCCTTTTCAATTTGGGAGAAATTCTATGGTTTAGAATTGGGGGTTTTATTTAATCATCCAACTAAAGGTCCAATTGGGGTTAGTTTTCCAATTAACTTAAGGATATGACTACTTAGTATGTATGCTATTTGAGTAATAAAGTTTGGATTTTGGCACCGTGTGCCCGAGATTGGTTTTAGGTCTCCTCTCGTATGTTTATGGACTAAGTTCTTGTACGTGTATTAGCTTAATAATTAATGTAGGATCTATGTATGTTAGACTACGATCACTATGAGGCGCACCAAAAGGGCAAGGTGTCCGCAGAAACTTGACCATTTGTGGATTTTTTTCGGCTTTGAGGTAGACTACGATTTCTCTTTTGTAGACTTTAATAGAAGTACGTAGTAGTTATAAATGTTAAGGGGTTTTGGACGTGTTTGGGGGTCGCACCCTAGATGTTGTGATGAACTCTTGGGTGGGTACCAGTGTTGAAGTATGATGATGAGTGATATAGGGAATCAGCTTTAAGCTGATTCTGACTGCTGTTGTTTGGGCTTGTCGTCATACTTGATATTATGTGTTTAGTCATCAAATAACTTTCAATATGTTATCTCGAATTACATGAAGTATGTGTTAATGACTTATGAAAGAATGTGACATTCATCTATATATTTGATTGTATCTCATACATTCTGATTACTTTCCTTGAATTGTCATTTGCATTCATACACTCATGGTTCTGATGTTATTAAAATGCGAGTGGTATGGAAATGTGTTGAGTCCAATAAGACCAAAAAGGTAAGTTGTTCTAAGATGGTTGAAAACACTGAGATGATGATGATACATACACGACCGGGTTGCACGTATGCAACAGATGATATTATATCCAAGAGCTGGGATTTGTGAGAAATTATGGATGAGTATATGGACTTTGTGGGTCACCCATGGGTGTGCAGTTCATAGAATTTGAACGCCTGTATAATGGAGATGAAAAGTACCTGGCATATGCATTGCATTCATATCATACAAATATTATTTATTGATTACTTATTGATTGGTGAATTAGTTGGAAAGGTTTTTGAGACTTGGATGATTCCTTAATAAAAAGAAATGTAAATTGATTACCTGATAGCCGATACCCTCACTTGTTTACTACTTCCGATACGCTTCCCCTTTTGTTTAATTGTTATCTAATGTAATGACCCATTCCATCATTTTTTTACTAAAGACCTTTATTTGACTAAATTACCCTTCTCGTAGACTCTATGTGGGGTTTGTGATGCGCGGTGATGGGTGGCATGGATCCCGAGGTTCATTTATGTGAGTTTTAGAAGAAAAACCTAAAATAGGATTCTTAAAGTTGATTAGTTTGACTCAAAGTTTACTTTCAAGTATATGGGTTCATTTCAGTGTTCCATCGCATCCGGTAGCTCTGGAGGGTCATTTATGACTTAGTGGAGTCATTGGTTCACTTCCTGAGGCACTAAGATGTACTTGTGGCCTTATTTGTAAATTTTTTATATTCGGTGCTTTTGGACGATTCTTTAGAAAAGTATGTCTTAGCACGGTTATATGGGAAATCCGACGGTGCAAGTGAGTTTGTTTCACTATTTACCTTAGGGTAGCATGTCAGGTCTTTGTCCTAGGGGTCCTGGAAGTGTTTCGGGTGTTTGATGAAAGATTCGATAAAATCTTTAGTTGTTAGTTCTGGTGTGCCGCACCAGTGGCTATTGGGCTGCTTATGCCTGCCCACCTCTATAGAGGTTGGCTCGCAGATGTTGGCCCTATGGTATCATGAGGTTCCACCCCTGTGGAGATTTCCTTGTAGAAGCGATGGAACCTCTGTGGTGATTCTCTCGCACTAGTGCATATGTGGAAAATTTAGTGGTTCCCCCTCAACGAACGTTTCCCCGCCGTGGCGAGGCCGCCTCAGCGTGATCGATCCTGCCGGTACGGGATTATTGTTTCAGTCAGTTTCTTAAATCCCCAAAAAATGATTCATTTTCCCAAAATATGATATCTCGGTTGTAGTTCTGTCTAAGGGGGATTCTTGAAGGTTTTGGTTGAATTCTTCATTAGAGGTAAAATTCTTCACACTTGGTGATTAGGTTTCAGTTTTTAAGGTCTCTAATCTTGGTATATATTATAATTTGGGGAAAATGAGTTCTAAGTTTCATGCTAGAATAAGAGGAGACGAGTCTTTGATTTGAGGGTGTAATATGATTTAGATTGTCTTGATATTGTGAATAGGCATAGTTTAATGGTAGTTGATCATATTATTGAGTTTAATTTATTAATGGAAACGCTTTTCAATTTGGGGAAAATTCTAGGGTTTAGAATTGGAGGTTTTATTTAATCATGCAATTGAAGGTCTAATTGGGGTTAGTTTTCCAATTAACTTAAGAATATATTAGTATGTATTTATGCTATTTGAGTAATAAAGTTCAGATTTTGGCACTGTGGGCCCGGGGTTAGTTTTAGGTGTCCTTTCGTATGTTTAAGGACTAAGTCCTTGTATGTGTATTAGCTTATTTATTAATGTAGGATCTATGTATGTTAGACTACGAGGCACTCCAAAAAGGCAAGGCGTGCATAGAAGGTTGACCGTTCGTGGCTCTTGCTCGGCTTTGAGGTAGGCTATGATTTCTCTTTCGTAGACTTCCATAGAAATACGTAGTAGTTATAAATGTTGAGAGGTATTGAGCATGTTTAGGGGTCCCACCTTAGAGGTTGTGATGAACTCTTAGGTGGGTACCAATGTTGAACTGTAATGATGAGTGATTTGGGGAATCAGCATTAAGCTGATTCCGACTGATGTTGTTTGGCTTGTCGCCATACTTGATATTATGTGTGTATTCATCACATAACTTTCAATATGTTATCTTGAATTACATGAATTATGTGTTAACGACTTTTGAAAGCATGCGATATTCATCTCTATACTTGATTGCATCTCAAACATTCTGATTACTTGCCTTGAATTGTCATTTGCATTCATACACTCATGAATTTGATGATATTGACATGCGAGTAGTATGGAAATATTATGGGTCCAATGAGACTGGAAAGGTAAGTTGTTATATTAGATGGTTGAAAACGCTGAGATGATGATACGCAGAGGACCGGGTTGCATTCCTGCAATGGATGATATTACATCTAAGAATGGGGATCTGTGAGAAACTCCGGATGAGTATATGGACTTCGCGGGTCCCTCATGGGTGTGCAATTCATAGAATTTGAACGCATGTATACTGGAGATGAAAGGTACCTGGCATATGCATTGCATTCATATCACACATATATTATTTATTGATTACTTGTTGATTGGTGAATTGATTGGAAATGTTTATGAGATTTGGATGAGTTCTTAATAAAAAGAGCATTGTTAATTGATCAACTAATACTTGGATTATTAAATACTGAACTCTTCTATCAATGTGGTAACTTACATGATCATGAATCCTTATATAAAAAAGTTGACTTGTTTGATTCAGTGAACTATTATGTGGACTTATGCGATTTATGAAATTTTTTAGTGTATGATTCATTGCAGGTTAACTTGATATGTATCTCTATTATGTATCTTTCGTCGTTGTCGGTCTATGATTCCTACGGAGGCACGTTGTGTACTCATACTACACTTACTGCATTCTTTTTTAATGCAGATACAACGCCTTCCAGCAGTTCAGGACTACGTGGCTGAGTCTGATCCGTCTATCTCAAGTGATTTAGGGTGACGATGTGACCTTCCGGCATACCCTTGGATGTTCTTATCTATTCCTTGTCTTTTATTTATCCTAGAGACATGTTCAGACATTTAGAATATGCTACTTTCATTTTGTCTTTGTATTTATATTAGAGCTTTTGTATTGTTGATCAGATTCTTGGGGTTGTACTTATGATTCTCAAACTTATATTTCCAAATATTTTATTATGATCAGACAAGTTTAATTAGTATTTATTATTCCCTGATTCTTATTTTAAATTGTGTTGGATAATTCGGGAGTGGTTCGCCAACTGGTGGGAAAAGTGTAGGTGCCGCCACAATTCCTAAATGGGGTCATGACAATTTAGTACATCTTTCGTACTGACGTCCCTTTTGTTGGGATAGAGAGATTGATGACAATTTAATTCCCGCAGATTCAGATAGAGAGATTGATGACCTCACCAGTAGGTTCTCAGCTCAGATATGCTCAGTGCACTCCTTTTGTTCCGGAGTTTCTGCTTTTGAGTCACTATGATAATATGTACATGTTACGGGTAGGCCAGGGCCCTATCCCGACTATGTTATGTCAGTCATATGTTCTTAGAGGCTTTTGTAGACACATGTATGCTTGTCGTCAGGTTCAATATGTTGGTATAATATTTGTACATGTTGAGGCCTCGTAGGACTATGCGAGTGAATATATATATATATATATATATATTGGAATTTTTTGCTTACATGTGTGTAAATGTAGTAAATTTAATAGATTTATAAAATGGGTCGCTCATGTACGTAAGGCACTAGGGGCCTGTCCACCTCACCTAGGTCTGGGTGTGACAAAGTGGTATCAGACCAAGTCGTGTCCTAGGGAGTCTACAAAGTCGTGTCTAGTAAATTCTTGTTTATTGATGTGTTGTGCACCACATTTATATACAGGAGGCTACAGGGCATTTTAGGATTGCTTACCCCTCTTTCTTTCTCTAGATCGTGCAATAAAGCTGAGTCATAGAAACTCTATTTTAACTCGTGTTGTGATAAGTAAGTGTGTGATCCTATCAAATCATGGGTGTTCCACATGCACAAGTTGTGTTAAGAGCCTTAAAGAGTGGATATCAATCTCACATATGCAGGTAAAATCCTATGAGAGCATCAGAAGGTAAAGTACGAGTTGTAGAAAGTAAAAGAGGTAACGTATAAGAGGTGCGAGGTACCTAAGTTGAGAAGCTTGTAAATAGCTGGAGCTCAGACATAGGAGCACAAGCATTACGATTTCGTTCGGCGGTGATATAGGTATAGTTAGTAGCACCACTTCCAGTTTACGACTTCTACGCACCAACATGCATAGCTTTGGAAAGAAATGAAATTTTAGATTTTAATAAGAGTTAGAACAATCGTTGGTTATGGACAGATTATTAGAACTCAACGATATTCCTGAATAGTATTAAATGACTAAAAGAATAAGGTCAGATGAAGAGTGAAGCTAGAAGTGAAAGAGTGTCCCGCTGGAGTATTTCAGAATAAGTTAAAATATGGTAATGATAGCGAGAGATTGGTACAAGACTAAATAAATTGTTATGAGTAGATGTGTGAAATCATTAAAGAACATAAGCTAAAGTATGGAAGTGTGACAAGGTTTTATATGGATAGAAGTAAGGGTAAGAGAAAGTGAGTGAAGAAGTGACGAGGATAGGTAAGACCTTGGGATTAAGCCCATCAAAGTAAGTGAGCCAACAATTTTTGTAAGTTGTATAGAGGGCGATATAGCCTGAATGAAATCATAGGAGTTTAATATTAGAAGAACTTAGAAGAGGTGGAACGCCGCCCAGATAGCAGAATAAGTGAGCAAAATGATAAGCGATAATAGAATAACATGTAAGAATACAGTCTACGATTGAAGTAACGGGTCACCGAGAAAGGATTTCTAGTATTACATGGGATTAGAATACCTCCAATAAGATTAATCATGTTGATATATTATGCCATATTGTTATTGAGATATAGTATCATCCCTAAGGTGAATCATGCAAATAATTTCAAATGTTCGTCGACTAGTCATGAGAGTAGTATAGTACGCGGATAAGTCAATCATTCAAGGACGAATGTTCCTA
Organism: Anisodus tanguticus; assembly: GCA_034509755.1. Lineage (NCBI taxonomy): Eukaryota > Viridiplantae > Streptophyta > Magnoliopsida > Solanales > Solanaceae > Anisodus > Anisodus tanguticus. The sequence goes on along the minus strand of CM067561.1, from coordinate 5,586,640 downwards.
AGGGGGGAGGATGTAACACCCCGTACCTTAGCGTTAGGATGTGGCGTAGTAAATCCATATGAGATTGAAGGGACTAAGGCCAATCGTGAGGTTATAGAAAATTTATAGCAGTGTTAAAGAGGTTACGTGGGGATTAGAGGTATTTAAAAAATCAATAAAAAAAATTAAGTTTCATCAAAGTTTGGAACATTTAACAAGTTATACAGACCATATTAAATTTTGGTCATATTCAAGTATGCAGAATGAAGGCTCGGTGTATAAAAGGATGAACTCCGAAAATGATTTACAACTTAAAAGTGTGACGATAGGGATTGAAAATAGTATTTTTTGTGTGCCAAAATAGATTATGGAATAGTACTATATCACATAAGCATGGTAATGAGTATATGAATTATGTTAAAAATGATTGTTATTTAAGTGAATTGGGGAACAAAAAATTAATTATAAATTCTTGTGGGAGACAAAATGATTTTTTGGCTAATCCTTCCTTCTTTTGGCATGTTCCAAGTACATGAAACGTAAACGTAATGTATTCCATAGATGGTTCTACTCTTTGTAGTTAAGGATGTCCATGTTATATATTCCCATGAAACGTATTTCAAAGTATGTCTAAATATATTCTTAAGTCCCTATTGATGCGTATGAGATAGATGTTAACGTTCATAACGTAATCGGAGAGCGAACAACTATAGGTCACTTGAAAAGATGTTCTAATGATCCTGAAAGGCCTTATGCATTGTCTGTGTATAGGTAAACAAGTAATGGCGTTACATACGCATATATAATACCTATAAAGGCATGGCTATAGTATTCCTACTTTACTACCGAGCTATAGTCGGTTGGGAAGTGATGAATTCCTACTTACCATCGAGCTCTGATCGGTTGGGAAGACATGTATTCACCATCGAGCTATAACCGATTGGAAAATTATGTAGTTACCACTAAGCTACGGCTGATCGGGTAGTTATTTCTGATCAGTTAGGTAGTTAAAGTTTACGATATTGATGTTAGCCCCAAAGAGTGGCTCGAGATGAAATGATATAGATCCGTAAAGTGGAATTATATATAATTATAGTAATTATGCATGTCATGGCCCTCAGTGGCAAGTACGACTTACAGGTTGATCCTTCTTGACTCTTTTACATTGATGTCTTATGCTTTTACTGTCTTACATATTCAGTACATTTTTTGTACTGACGTCCCATTTGTTGGGGAATGTTGCGTTTCATGTCTGCAGGTTCAGCTAGATGGATTGACGACCTCACCAGTAGTTTCACAACTCAACTATGGTCAGTGCACTCCTTGTGTTTCGGAGTTGCTGATTTTGAGTCGTTATGATGATATGTACATGTTATGAGTAGGTAGAGGCCCTGGCCCCACTACGTTATGTTGGCCAGATATTCTTAGTGGCTCTGGTAGACACATGTATGCTTGTGGTTAGGTTCAATATATTTGTACAGTCTCTGTACATATCGAGGTCTCGTAGGCCGATGCGGATGATATATATATGTTGTTAGAATTTTCTGCTTGCAGGTGTATAAATATAGTAAGTTTAATGGTTTTATAAGATGGGTCGCTCACATATATAAGACAATAAGTGTCTGTCTACCTCACCTAGGTTGGGGTGTGACAAAGTGGTATCAGAGCAAGTCGTGACCTAGGGAGTCTACAAAGCCGTGTCTAATAGTCTTGTTTATGGATGTGTTGTGCACAACATTTATAAACAGGAGGTTGTAGGGCATTTAGGATTGGTTATCCTTCTTTCTTTCTGCAGATAGTGCAATAGAGTTGAGTTATACAGACTTAATTTTAACTCGTGTTGTGATAAGTAAGTGTGTGATGCTATCAAAGCATGGGTGTACCAGATGTGCAAGTTGTGTTAAGAGCCTTAAGGTGTAGATATTAATCTCACTTATGCAGGTAAAAGCCTATGAGAGTATCAGAAGGTAAAGTACGAGTTGGAGAAAGTAAAAGAGGTAATGTATATGAGGTGCAAGGTACCTAAGTTGAGAAGCTTGTAAATAGCTGGAGCTCAGACAGAGGATCACAAGCATTACGATTTCATTCGACAGTGATATAGGTATAGTTAGTAGCACCACTTCTAGTTTACGACTTTTATGCACCAACATGCATAGATTTTGAAAGAAAGGAAATTTTAGAGTATAATAAGAGTTAGAATAATGTTTGGTTATAGACAAATTGAATAATCATTGGTTATGGACAGATTGTTAGAACTCGACTATATTCCTGAATAGTATTATAAAGATGTTGATAGTTCCTTTTTACAAGGCATATAAGTGGTATACCCTAGAATCGTATAATCAGATATGACTTCTCGAGATTTAGAAGATTTGGAAGTAAGGTACTGGAATACTTGTATATGAGGTAAGTATTAACCTCAGTGTGGCCCATGTTCCCAATAAAGAAGGAATATAACAGGACTAAAAGAATAAGGCTAGATGACGTGCGAGAAGATAGAAGTGAGAGAGTGCCCACTGGAGTTTTAGATAATAATATAAAAGATGGTAATGATAGCAAGAGACTGGTACAAGGCTAAGTAAAGAGTTATGAACAAATATGAGAAACCATTAGAGAACATAAGCTAAAGTATGAAAGTGCGATAAGGTTTTATATGGATAGAAGTAAGAGTAAGAGAAAGTGATTGCGGAAGTGACGAAGATAGGTAAGACCTTGGGATTAAGCCCATCAAAGTAAGTGAGCCAACAATTTTTATAAGTTGTAGAGGAGCCAGCATAGCCTTAATGAAATCATAGGAGTTTAATATTAGAAAAACTTAGACGAGGTGGAACGCCGCCCTGATAGCAGAATAAGTGAGTAAAATGATAAGCAATACAAGAATAATGGTCAAGAATATAGTCTACGATTGAAGTAACGGGTCACCGAGAAAGGATTTCAAGTACTACATGGGATTAGAATACCTCCAATAAGATTAATCATGTTAATATATTATGCAATACTTTTGTTGAAATATAGTATCGTCCCATCATGAAAATAGTTTCAGATATACTAAAGACTGCAATGATATGTGAATACCTCACAATGCACCCCATAGAGATAATGCCTCCAAATCATCAAAGCAAACACAATTGCCGCAAACTCTATGTCATGAGTGGGGTAGTTCTTCTTATGTACTTTAAACTGCCTCAATGCATTAGATATAATCTTTCCTTTCTACATCAGCACACACCCAAGACCTACCCAAAAAGCTTCATAATAGACCATAATGCTCTCTTCTTCAACTGGTAAGTTCAAAATCAGAGCGATAGTCAATAAAGACTTGAGCTTTTAGAAGCTCGCCTCACACACCCCGAACCACTTAAATGCTTTCTCCTACTGTGTCAATCTAGTCAACAGGGCTCCAATTGATGAAAGTCCCTCCACAAAACATGGATAGTAACTTGTGAGATCCAAAAAAACTCTGAACCTCGGTGACCGACACAGGCTGAATCCAATCTGGAACTACCTTAATCTTCTTGGGATCTACCATGATACGATAATCTTCTTGGGATCTACCATGATACGATCCTTAGTCACTACATGCCCCAAGAATGCTACTGAACTAAGCCAGAACTCACACTTTGAATATTTAAAGATATTTTTCTTTCAGAATACCAAGCATTATCCTCAAATGTTGCTCGTGCTCCTCCTTACTCTAAGAGTAAATCAAAATATGATCAATGAAGACAATTATGAATGAATCCAAGTAAGGCATGAATACCCCATTTATTAACTCCATAAAAGGTTGCAGGCACATTAGTCAACCCAAATGATATCACCAAAAACTCATAATGCCCATAACGAGTCCTGAATGTCGTCTTAGGAACATCCTCTACCATTAACTTTAACTGGTGATAATCGGACCTCAAATTAATCTTGGAAAAAATCGAAGCACCCTCAAGCTAATCAAATAAGTCATTAATGCAAGGTATCTCATACATGTTCTTGATAGTCACTTTGTTTAATTACTGATAATCGATACACGTATGCATATACCTATCTATCTCCTTCAATCAACATCAGAGCAGCCCAAGGAGAACCACTAAGGCGAATAAACCCTTTACTCAACAAACCCTTCGATTAATATCGGTATCCCGAGAAGATAGGAGACCTTACGGAATGGGTAATGAGGGTTTAAAGCTTGTATACAAAAGTATGGGGGTATGTAGAAGTTAAGCGGATCAAAGAGAATACGTTTTGAAAAACTTCATAAACTTTTCAAAAATACGGTCCAAATGTATGGACCGTACATAATGGTTCGTACTGTACAATTATGGATCTTAGCCCTAACGTTTCCTGCATTTTTCCAAGTTTCTGCTTTAGAAATACGGTCCAAGTGTACAGACTGTACATTAATGTGTATATTCCATCGTATATATAGGCAGTGGAACTTATTTTTCATATATGTATCATGTTCCTCTACTTGAAGGCTTCAATTTACTTTTATCCAGACCCTAAAACACTTCATACACCATTTCAAAGGTCTCCTAACACCTTGGAGCTAAATACAATGGTAAAATATGCAAGATCAACGTAAGGAATCCCGTGGAAATCGTAGAATCGAATTTCCCATTATTATATTCATCTTTGTGGAAAATCTTAGTTGTAACGCAAGCTCTGTTTTGGAGTATTTCTTGTATCCTAAGGTATGCTTCATCTTCTACATGATCTTAAGATTCTACAAGTTTTTAGGATGGAATTATTGGAGTATTCTTAAGAATAAGTATTTGAAAGATCTTAAAGTTATGTCTTGTTGTTGCGAGTTGTTTTACATGATTTGAGAGTGCTATATGAAGTTGTAGAGTTATGTATGTGGTGATAAGTAAGGGTAGTAATGAAGATTGTTGGGATGTTATGTGTAGAATTGGAACAAACCATAAAGTTAGGCACACAAGTTGTTCAATAAAATGTCTAAGTGAACTTCTTTATAAGCTATGGATTTGATATTGATACAAACCATTCGTATAATGTAGATAATCATCCGTAGAGCCTATGAGGACTTGTGGGACTTTTTTAACTTTGAAGACAAGGTATGTAGGGCTATCTTGTTTCTTTGGCATGGATGATACAAGCATTTCATAAAAGAAGACATCTTGTTGGAATATGTTACTCATGTCTACTTTGCTATTGAACCAAAATCACATCCTGTGGTCTTCTATAGTCGAGAGAACATCCTGCATCCTATAAGTCTATTGGTATTGATTAAAAATTGAAGAACGTAGCGTGAGTAATGAATAGTCGGAGGATAACGACCATAGGTCACTCCGACTCTGATTATGATGTCTGATGAGGTTTGTTTTGAATTTCACCTATATATATGTATCTATTTTCTCACCGTGCCATACTATAGTCAGTTGGACAAGAACTTATATATTCATATCACTAATCAGTTGGGCAGATATTATCGCATTCTATATGGCCAAGCAGTTTATCACGAGCTTACCCCACATAGGGACTTGATATGATACTATATGTCCTAATAGAGTGTCATGGCTTTACTTCCACCCGTATATTCATGGTTATGTCAGTTATGTGCCCTCAACAACCTTTTTCTGAGTTACAAATTGATTATTTACCTTTTTCTTCAGTTTTAGATCTCTTATTTACATATTTTTACTTGCCTTACATATTTAGAGCATCTTTCATAGTGATGTCTTAACTGGGGCACTGTGTTCATGCCTACATGTATGAATAGATAGGTTGACTCACCTTCGCAGTAGGGTACCTATTTTCCATTGTTGGTTGTCGTACTCTAATTCTCTGTAGTTGTTGTATAGAGTTAGTATGCTCTACACCATATGTAAATAGCTATTCTGGGTATGTCAGGGCCCTGTCCTGACTTGATGACATATGTTAGTACTCGTAAAGGCTTGTAGACTAGAGGTTGTTGTGTATGTGTTTTGTGTGGCCTTGTCTGCCCTTCTCACTTGTTGATATACTCGTGACGGCCCTATCGGCCTTAGTTTATGTATATATGCTATGTTGGGCCTTTTTTATGTGCAGGTAATTATTCCTTCATATCATATTATTGTCATTTGGAGGCCTTGTCGGCCGAGGGTTTGTGTCATGGCATTCAAGTACTACAATTAGTTCGCGCGGGTCTTAGGGTGCCGAGTGTCGGTCACACACCCCAAGGATGTGGTGTGACAAACTTGATATCAGAGCAGGTCTATCCTATGGAGTCTACAAGTTGTGTCTAGTAGAGTCTTTTTATAGGTGTGTTATGCACCACATTTATAAACAGGAGGTTACATGACATTTAGGATGGTTGCTTTCCTTCTTGATCTAGATCGTGATATAGAGCCGAGTCATAATTGTTCAACTCTTAACCTTCACTTTGTTTACCTTTTCAGTAATGCCTACTACTAGATGACAGACGGCTATTCAACAGATAAATAATGAGGTCGGATAGGGAACCAGTCAGGTACTAACCACTGATCCGGGAAGGTAGGAACATCAGGATAAGGTTGTATCATGGGCCTCTAAGACTCTACCCCTACCACCTCTAGAGGAGTACAATGGAGTAGATGTACCTCAAGTTTCTCCCTAAGCCGCTCCTGAGTAGGATCTTGACATTTGGAGTGTCGTGCAGTTGTTGACTCGATTAGTAGCTACTTAGGCCCAGCGTCAGACTATTGGTCCTTTTGATAGAGCACTCAATATGAGAGTTCAGGATTTTGATCAACATGGACCCCCCGGTATTCATGGGATCAAACCTCAATGCGGACCCGTAGAAATTTCTAGACCAGATATAGTGTACTTTGTGGGAAATCTTTGTGGATAATTCATGCAATAGACACTAATTCAGTGGAGTTGGCTTCTTATAGGTTGTGAGATATTGTCGTGACCTATTATGAGACTTGGGAGCAGACTCAGGGACCCCATGCCCCATCAGCAGGGTGGAGAGAGTTTTTTTAGGCTTTCATACAACATTTTATGTCAGTCGAGCTCCAATGAGCCAGGCAGGTTAGGTTCTTACATCTAGATCAAGGTAATATGAGTGTGCGGGAGTATAGTTTGCAGTTTAATTCGCTATCCAGGTATGCTTCGACGATTGTAGCTGAGATGAGCGATCGAGTACATCTATTAGTGAATGGTTTAGGACCGCACTTTGTTAATGATTGTACTATATCTTCTCTGAATCCAAATATCGATATTGGCCACATTCAGGCATATGTACAAATTTTGGAGAATCGTAAGTGTCAGCAGCGGGTTGATCGAAAGTGGGATAGGGGCCAGCATAAGAGGGCATGGTTCGTAGATAATGTAGGAGATTATAGACATAGATTTAGACCACAATTTTCCAGCACCCATCTTATCCAGCACCCAGTGCACCACTACAGTTTCAGGGTCATTGACATTATCAGACCACTTATTCTGGTGAAGGTCAGAGTTCACGAGAATAAAGCCCACAGTATAGAGGAGAGTTCTGTCAGGTGAGACCTCTATTTCCTTATTGTGATCGATGTGGTAGAGATCAATTTGGTAATGGCATCATGGTTCGGATGTGTGTTATTCATATAGGCAGCCCGGTCAAATTATACGGTTTTATCCGATGATAGACGGGGGTGGTATGGCGCAACCAATAGGATATGTAATTGTTTCTTCCTCATCTGTACGCCCTCCTAGGAAAGGAGCACAGAATTCGGATAGGGAGGTAGAGGTAGAGGTGGATCATCTAGTTCAGGCGGTCATTAGAACCATATTTATGCATTATCGGGTCGACAGGACCTAGAGTCATCACCGGATGTGGTTACAGGTATGTTATCCATATTTTCCCTTGATGTATATGTATTAATATACCCCAGTTCTACTACGTCATATATTACTTCTTTTGTTGTTGGTAAGTGTGGTAATGAACCTGAATCATTGCGTAAGTCATTCGAAGTATCTATACCCGTTGGTGAGTCTGTGACCATTAAGTGTTTATATCAGGGTTGTGATGTGATGATTTATGATCATCATACTTCAGCTGATCTAATTGAATTAGATATGATCAATTTCGACGTTATGATGGGCATAGATTGGTTGGCTTCTTGCTATGCCAATGTAGATTGTTAGATAAAGGTTGTCCGCTTTAAATTTTCAGGTGAGCCTATTATTTAATGGAGCTGTAGTTCTCTAGTGCCTAAGGGGAGGTTTATTTTCTATCTTAAGGCTTGGAAAATAATCTCTAAGGGGTATATTTATCACTTGGTTCGGGTGCAGGATGTGGAGGCGAAACCTCTAACTCTTCAGTCAATCCTTATTATTAACGAATTCCTTGACGTATTTCCTAATGAAATTCCAGGCATTCTTCCCAAAAGGTAAATTGACTTTTCTATTGATATGCTTCCTAACACCCAACCTATATATATTCCTCCATATAGAATGGCCCCTACTGAATTGAAAGAATTGAAAGCGCAACTGAAAGATCTCCTAGGGAAAGGCTTTATCTGGCCCAGTACTTCCCCGCGGGGTGTACTAGTGTTATTCGCTCGTAAGAAAGATGGTTCGTTGAGAATGTGTATTTATTACCATCAGCTAAAGAAGGTAACTATCAAGAATAAATATCATATTCTCAAGATTGACGACCTGTTTGATCAGTTGTAGGGCACCAAATACTTCTAAAAATCGATCTTAGATCTTGGTACCATCAACTAAGGTTTAAGGAGAAAGATATTCAGGATCAGATATGGCCATTATGAGTCCCTTGTTATATTCTTCGGTCTTACTAATGCACCAACAACTTTTATGGATTTAATGAATTGGGTTTTCAAGTCGATCTGGATATCTTTGTAATCATGGTTATACATGATATTCTTGTATATTCTCGATCAGAGGTAGAGCATGCATATCATTTGTGGGCGATGTTGTAGACGCTCTAAGATCGTAAGCTATATGCTAAAAAATTTAAATGCGAGTTCTGCTTGAAGTGGGTGGCCTTTCTTGGCATATACTATCAGATGAGGGTATTAAGGCTGACAGCAAGAAGATCAAAGCATTAAAGAATTGGCCGAGGTCCACAACTCCTACTGGGCTATTATCGGAGATCCACAGAGAATTACTCTTCCATTGCCGCCCTATTGACAAAGTAGACGCATAAGGCAGCTAAGTTTCAATAGTCAGATTTCTGTGAAAAAACAATTTAGGAATTGAAGAATAGATTAACAACAGCACTTGTTCTGGCACTTCCTGAAGGATTAAAGGGTTATGTTATATATTAGTGTCACACCCCAAACATAGAGGTGTGGTCGGAACCCAATGCCTTACTTGACACCGAGCGTACCATATGTAACTCGTGAGCTTTGGAGTTTTACAGATATCTACAACAGTAAACCCTAAACACATATATACAAGGGATGACAAGTCCACCATATTGACATACTATACACACAGGACACATGTACAAGCCTCTAAAATGAATATGATTGTATTGTGGTCGGGAGGGGGCCCGACCTACCCATCATCTTTGTATACATATAATTACCCTAGACCTAGAATCTATGAATGACATAGAGCTTACCAATCAAGCGGAGCTCGGCAATGCCTACTAAGGAGACCTGTCTATCTGTCTCTCAAACTTGCACACATGAAATGCAGTGCCCCCGGTAAAAGGACATCAATACGAATAGATGTACTGAATAACTGAAAGCTGAACTAAAACTATAAGCATAATAGCTAAACATGTTGGAGAGATAGAAGGGAAATATGAGAATGTACCTACTTGTTCCTGTTTCACCTTATATAGTAATATCAACGGCATACCAATCCCTATGGGGGATCTATGGATAAATATAACATATCAGGCCTTGACGAGGCTTTGTGGGAAAGTATAATGTACCAGGCCTTAACGAGGCTCTATGGAAATATCATGAATCACATCGAGCCACTAGGGACATCTGTGGCTTCTAAAACTCATGTTGCTGCATATATATAGTTCATTATCAATATGTAAACTCAAATAGATGAGATTGATGCATGTTGCTTATGTTTCTCATGAAACAATGTTGCTGCAAAACCTATTTTCTTTTCAAAAGTGAGTGTCTTAATCTCATAGTAACTTCTCTTAAATGATATGTGGGTACCACTTCACTAACTCCACTCATAAGTGAAAATTGTTCCAAGGCAGCCACCTCACATCCATTTATATATCTATATATTAGTCATATCTTCATTTCATGACATAATCCCACGTGGAAAGGTGTTTCCCATAACACTTATCCACTTTACTTAATTGATTACCTTTATCTCCACTAATTGTATCATAATTAATTCTTAATCTCAATTGTTTATATAAAGTAGATTATTTTTAACACACCTCATATACTCATAAACATGATTATGTAATATAGTACTAGATCGTAGCCTCTTTTTGTAATACACAAAAAATATTATTCCCAATCACCGTTGTCACACTTATTAAGTCCTAAATATTTTGGGACTTTATCCTTTTATACACGAAGCTCTCGATTTACATACATGAGTATGACAAGAATTCCATATGGTCCGCATAACTTATTCAATATTTAGAACATCGATGAAATTATTTTCTCTGATTTGTTTTAACCCCTAATCTTCACGATACTTGCTTAATACTTATTTTAAACTATCATCATTCATATAAGGGATCTTAACTTTTTCGGTTTACGTAACTTTACCCATAACACATACTAGCTCAAAAATATGGGGTTTAACATCCTCTCCCCCTTAGGAACATTCGTCTTCGAATGTAAAGGCATACAAGAGAGAAACTAACTTTTAAGGACTTCTAAAAAAAATCGAAAGCATCTTCTCCGTATACTGGACTATACCCAACTTGTCACTCAGCCAGAAAACACAATATATATGCCACACATGGACATAAATAATCAACAACAACTCTAAGAACATATACGAAGAAAGGACATACTAATTGTTTTCTTGTCATTACCCTTGTACTAAAGTTCATCACTCAATACCTTATCAAGATTATGACAAGCACTTGCTTCTATCGTGTGAAGCCCTTATATTTATGTAACTCCTACTATACCATTACTAAAACTTCAAGGTTTTATCACTAAGGTCTATAATTCGACACGAAAGACATGTACTAAATTATACCCTTTAATGCTATCTTGTTACACTAATGCCCTAATCTCGTTGGGTACCTTGGAACTAAACTATGTAATCAATCTCCAGTATACAAATAATGTACAAGTATCCTCATAGTTCCCTTGCCATATGGTCCTTGTTAATAATAGGACACTTCTAACCCTTTCATGGCTTATGTTCGCACGAAAGTATAAAAGTTATGTTGGCTCTATCCCTTCATTCAGACTTACCTTATGATTATCATAATTCTATAAAAATGACTACCTCTACTTAACTTATCCAAATTTCTAATATCTTTTTATTCATCTACGATTGATCTTTAAACGAAGTATTCCGTCCTCAAACTATGACACATCACCTCTGTTGTTATCCTCTTATCGCTCATCCTCATATTATTTTTGCACTCGTCATGATATTCTATCATCCCTAGGTCTTTTCTTATCTCTCTCTCTCTCTCTCTCTTTTATTTACTTCCTCACACACTTCTTCTTGCCTTTACTTCTATCTATCTAAGGTTTTCATCGTATTACCACACTTTACCTTAGAACTCACAATTATTAATTCATAGTTATTCACAACTTTCTACTCGACTAGCTACCATCATAAGCTTTATTATACCGTCCCACAAACTAACTGTAGTAATACTAATTCTCTTAGTCGTAATTTATATTATATTTACTGCATGAGGCTAAATCCATTTCTGTCAACATGATGCTTCATTCGTAACCTAGATATACAACAATATCTAATCTATTATTGTATATTACTTAATAAGGGAAATAATAGCATACCAATATCCTTATTGCGTGGTAACGGTAATCCCTGATGATCCTCTATAAGAGGAAGCGCTGCTAATGATAATGATGTCATAGCAATCCTCCTTAACCTATAATAACAATCTCACATCCTATGACTAGAAATTTCGCACCAATAATACACACTAGTACCTTGACGACATACTTTTAAGTGTACCTTCCCATACTGACTATAATGAGGCCCGGATGGCCCTACCTGAATCAGGTCTCTCTGATGCTGAGGTCCTAATATTTGTGAGCTCTGACTAGGTCTAGCTGGCCACCATTGATCACCTATTGGACCATATGACAAATTGGCTAATCTCCTAGAGACATGTGGTGCCTTACCACTCTCAGTTCCCCTGTAATCATTGTCTAATTACCCTCTTATTTTGCCCGCTATCTCTATCCTGGTCAAACTAGCACTGGTTCTCACATTATTCTAATATCTAGGTGTAGGCCTAGATTATAGAGATATCCATCTTAAGGTTTACGGATGCTACCATGCACCCTTATAATAGATATGGCTCTAGACCCTATAAATATCTATGAACTATATCCCTCATTGATTCTACCATAGTTGGGGCATACCTGGATAATGATTCAAACATGAGGCTATACTCTCGTATGTTCATATTTCATTGCTTAAGGCCTAAGAACTGCTCAAGTCTCGATTGTCTGATCTCTAAGGGCAAGTAGTGATCTAGAAAAGCCTTAGAGAATTCCTCCCATATCGGTGTGCGTGCATTCTAACTTCGAGACCGCTCCCAATTATCATACCAAAACACAACTACATCCCTTAGCTTATATGTTTCTAACTCTACCACTGATATGCATGACTCTAAAGGTTATCTGGAGCTCATCTATCAAATTTTATGGGTCATTCTATAGGTCTGAACCTATAAACTCTGGAGGATTAAATAAAATAAAATCTCATACCCTCAAACTGGTCAATCTATCTGAACGTTTGGCACCCTATGATGCCCCTACTTGCCGATGTGACTGAACATCTACTATTTGGTTCAAGCACTATACTTCTTCCCACAACATCTGCTCAGATAAACCTAATAGGAGTGTTGGGGTACTGGAATTCCTCGGGGCTCTTGTAGACTAATGGAATCGGGGAAACGTGACAGGTTGACTCAGTCTAATTCTCATCTACTAGTGGCCTACTACTACGATCCTCATCTGTGACTCGATGACACTCTATTGCATTCCTACCTACCGACATCTCTCTAAACATGAATTAAAACATGAGTTATAATTAAACTCCTATGACTCAACTCTACGGTACGACTTGGAGATAAAAAAATGTAACCAATCCTAAATGCCTTGTAGCCTCCTCATTATAAGTGTGGTGCACAATACACCTATAAGCAAGACTCTACTAGACAAGGCTTATAGAGTCACTAGGATAAACTTTCTCTGATACAAAGTTTGTCATACCCCCAAACTTGGAAGTGGCCGGCACATGGTGCCTTACCTGATCCCGAGCATACCATCTGTAACTCGTGAGCTATAGAGCTTTGCAGATAATTTGTACACTAATCATAACACTTTAGGCCAATAAGGCCACCATGCTGACGTACTATACACAGGACATATGTACAATCCTCTAAAATGAATACGATTGTACTATGGTAGGGACAGGGCCCAGGCCTACTCATCATCTCTATATAAATATAAATACTCTAGACCTAGCATCTCCGAATGACATAGATATTACCAATCAAGCTGATCTCGGCAACGCCTACTAAGAAGACTTGTCTATCTATCTCTCAAAACCCTACATGCATGAAATGTAGTGCCCCGGGAAAAAGAATGTCAATACGATTAGATGTATTGAATATGATGGCAACTGAATAACTGAAAGCTAAACTAAAAGTGTAAGCATAATAGCTAAACATGTTTGAGAGACAGAAGGGAAATCTGAGGATGTACCTACCTATTCCCTGCTTGCCTTATATAGTAATATCAAGGGCGTACCAGGCCGTATGGGGGATTTGTGAATAAGTGTAATGTACTAAGACTTAACGAGACTCTATGGGAAAGTATAACGTACCAGGACTTAACGAGGCACTGTGGGAATATCATAAATCACACCAGGCCACTGGGGGATTTGTGGTGTACGCAACGTACCAGGCCGTAGTGAGTCTCTGTGGGATAAATATAACAGACTAGGCCATAACAATTCTTTGTGGGATAAATATACCGTACCAGGCCATAACAAGGCTCTATAGGAAATGCATACAATGTACCATGCCTTATATAGGCTCTGTGAAATAAGAAACAAGGTGCAAAACCATCAAACATAGCTCAAAGCAGTAAACAATTGTCGTCATCCAAAGACTAAGCCCGTAAAATCTATATATAGTCAACTAATAAGGAGAATAAGCTCTAAGACAGAAAGTACTCCCGACAAGGGACAAACAATATAATCTAAAGGATGTCTGAATAAGAGGCACAAGATTATGTTTGAGTACTTATTTTATACTTATCTATCGAGTAATCATCCTATAGAATGAAAGGATAGCCATTACATACCTTGAATATCGATCTACCGAAAAGAATATGACGAACCAGCCACCCCTTATAAGTTAACCCTAGTTGATGGAAGAACACGTAACCTTCCAAACTTACCACCACCAACACGTCTACAACTACAATACGGAGAACTATAAGGCTCCACAAGCTTAGAAAAGGATCAAAAATGGATTTGGGTTGGAAATTTATCTTAAATCCTTTAAAATAGACTAACATTGATGCATAGTGGCTTCTAAAACTCACGTTGCTGCATAGTGTCTTCTAAAACTCACGTCGCATGGTGGATTTTAAAACTCACGTTGTTGTATATATATATAGTTCATTATCAATATGTAAACTCAAATAGATGAGATTATTGCATGTTGCTTATGCTTCTCTCAAAACAATATTGCTGCAAAACCTATTTTCTTTTCAAAAGGTTAGTGCCTTAATCTCATAGTAACTTCTCTTAACTAATATATGGGGACCACTTCATTATAAGTTCAAATCGTTCTAAGGAAGCGTCCTCACATCCATTATATATCTATACATTAGTCATATCTTCATTTCATGACATAATCCCCCTAGTAAAGGTGTTTCCCATAGTACTTATCCACTTAACTTAATTGATTACCTTTATCAATATGTAAACTTAAATAGATTAGATTGTTGCATGTTGCTTATATTTCTCTCAAAATAATGTTGCTGGAAAACCTATTTTCTTTTCAAAAGTGAGTGCCTTAATCTCATAGTAACTTCTCTTAAATGATACGTGGGGACCACTTCACTAACTCCACTCATAAGTGCAAATTTTTCCAAGTAAGCCACCTCACATCCATTTATTTATCTATACATTAGTCATATCTTCATTTCATGAAATAATCCCGCGTGTAAAGGTGTTTCTCATAACACGTATCCACTTAACTTAATTGATTACCTTTATCTCCACTAATTATACCATAATTAATTCTTAATCTCAATTTTTTATATAAAGTAAATTATTTTAAGCACAACTCATATACTCATGATAATGATTATGTGATATAGTACTAGTCCGTAGCCTTTTTTTTGGAATACATAAAAATATTATTCTCAATCACTATCGTCACACTTATTAAATCTTATACTTATTCAGGGGGGAGAGTGGAGCCTCGAAAAGCACTGTTGAGAGGAAGATTATTTCGAGACTTTATCCTTTAATACACCAAGATCTCGATTTACATACATGAGAATTACAAAAAATTCATATGGTGCGTATAACTTGTTCAATATTTCGAACATTGACGAAAGTTATTTTCTCCGATTCGTTTTAACCCTAATCTTCTCGATACTTGCTTAATACTTGTTTTAAACAATCATCATCCACATAAGGGAGCTTAACCTTTCCAATTTACGTTACTTTACCCATGACACATACTAGTGCAAAAATATAGGGTGTAACAATTGTGATGCCTCCAGAGTTGGATTGGGTTGTGTTTTGATACAGCATGGCAAAGTTATTGCGTATGCTTCAAGACAACTAAGGAAGCATGAGCAGAATTACCCGACTCATGATCTTGAGTTGGCGGCAATTATATTTGCTTTGAAGATATGGTGCCACTATTTATATGGAGTTCATGTTGAATTTTTTACCGATCATAAGAGCTTGCAATATATATTTAGACAGAAAGAGTTAAATTTGAGGCAAAGAAAGAGGTTCGAGTTACTGAAGGATTATGATGTTGACATCCTATACCATCCATGTAAAGCAAATGTAGTTGCTGATGCACTGAGTCAAAAGTCTATGGGCAGCTTGAGACATGTAAAGGTTGACAAGTTGGAGATGAGGGTACAATAGTTTAGAATATTGCAGAATTCATCGCTTAGTGTCTAATTTTCATCAAGTTAAGGTTGAGCGTCAGAAACTTGGAGGATTGCTTCAAAATATTAAGATTTTGACCTAGAAATAGGAAACCCCATCAACATGGATTTCATTACATGATTAACTAGTTCTCGTCGAAAGTTCGATTCTATTTGGGTTATCGTGGATAGACTTACAAAGTTAGCTCATTTCCTACCTGTCAGAACTACCTACTCAGCTGAATATTATGCCAGATGATATATTAGAGAGATAGTTCGACTTCATGGAGTTCCAGTTTTTATTATAACTAACAGAGGTTTCTAGTTTACAACTAACTTCTGAAGATCTTTTCAAAAAGGTTTTGGTAGTCAGATTAGCCTTAGCACATCTTTCTATCCGTAGACAGACGGACAAGATAAGCACATTATTTAGATGATCAAAGACATGATAAGAGCTTGTGTATTGGATTTCAAGGCGAGTTAGGAAGATCATCTGCCTCTTATTAAGTTTGCCTATAATAATAGCTACCACTCCAGTATTATGATGGCACCCTATGAAGCTCTGTATGGGTGGAAATGTAGGTCTCATATCAGCTGGTTTGACATAGGTGAAATAAAGCTATTGGGGCCTGATTTAGTACAACAGGAAGTATAGAAGGTAAAGCTGATCCAGGAACGATTGTCAACCGCTCAGAGCCATCAGAAATCATATTAAGACAATCGGCACCGGGACTTAGAATTTTATATTGGTGATTGGGTATTTCTGAGGGTATCTCCTATGAAAGACGTGATGAGATTCGGCAAAAAGAGCAAGATTAGCCCCAGGTACGTCGGGCCATATAAGATCATTTATAGGATTGGTTAGGTTGCCTGCAAACTGGACTTTCCCCCGCAATTAGAAGTGGTTCGTCTAGTATTCCATGTGTCTATACTTCAAAAGTGTATATGTGATCCCTCTCGTATTACCCCTGTAGAGGATGTCCAGATCCCAGCGGACTTATCATATGAGAAATCCCTATTTCCATTCTAGATCGTCAGGTCCATAAGTTGTGGAATAGGGAAATAGCCTCAGTCAAAGTTCTTTGGAAGAATAATAACGTAAAGGAAATGACATGGGAGTCTGAGGAGGCCATGAAGTCCAAATACCCTCATTTATTTCAGACTTCAGGTTTACACCGACATTCATATGATACGATTCCCTTACTCCTAATCTATCTATCGAGCTTAATTTATACATCTTGTGTAGGTGATAATGTTGAGACAGATATGGCAGGCGCAACTCAAATTATCATAGATAACAGTTGAGGTGAGTTATGGCTTACCTTTTTTATTCTTACGTAAACAGACGGTCATTTGAGGCCAATATGATGATGTTATGCTATTTTATAGCCATATGTGTAATTGGATATATGTTTGGGCGACTTGACAGGTTTCTGATAGTCATATTAACAAAGGAAACTCTGCCGAAATTTTCAGAAATCTTGAGAGTTAGAATATTTTCCTAACATTTGAGGATGAATGTTCTTAAAGGGGGAAGGATGTTAGCCTCGTAGTTTCACGTCTACTCATGCCATCGATCAACATCAGTATCCCGAGAAGATATATGACTTTATGAAAGGGGTAATAAGGGTTTAAAGCTTGTATATAGAAGTATCAGGGTATATAGAAGTTAAGTTGATCGAAGAGAATACGTTTTGATGAAATTCATAAATAGTCCAAAAATATGGTCCAAATGTATGGACCATACAATTAGGGATCTTGGTCGTAACGTTTCCTATATTTTTCCAAGTTTCTGCTTTAGACATACAGTCCAAGTGTACGGACCGTACATTTGCACCATACATCTGGGGGTGGAACTTATTTTTCATATATATATTATGTTCCTTGACTTGAAGGCTTCATTTTACATTCTCCAAACCCTAAAATACTTCATACACCATTTCAAAGGTCTCCTAACACCTTGGATCTGAATTCAAAGGTAAAATACGCAAGATATACGTAAGGAATCCCGTGGACATTGTAGAATCGCATTTCCCTTCGTCATATTGATCTTTGGAGGAAGTATTAGCCGTGAAGCAAGCTCTGTTTTAGAGTGCTTTTTGCACCCTAAGTTATGTTTCATCTTCTACATGATCTTCTTAAGAATTTTCAAGTGTTTAGGATGTAATTATTGGAGGATTCTTAAGAACAAGTATTTGTAAGATCTTAAAGTTATGTCTTGTTGTTGTTGGTTGTTTTACATGATTTGAGAGTGCTATATAAAGTTGTGGAGT
Organism: Anisodus tanguticus; assembly: GCA_034509755.1. Classification (NCBI taxonomy): domain Eukaryota; kingdom Viridiplantae; phylum Streptophyta; class Magnoliopsida; order Solanales; family Solanaceae; genus Anisodus; species Anisodus tanguticus. The sequence continues at coordinate 5,568,120 of CM067561.1, read as the reverse complement.
TGTGGATGGAGCTGTGATAAGTAAGAGTAGTAATGAAGATTGTTGGGATGTTATGAGTATAATTGGAATCATAAACGATCCTATAAAGTTATGTACGCAAATTATTCAATAAAATGTCTAAGTGAACTTCTTTATAATATATGGATTCAATATTGATACAAACCATTCATATGATATAGATAACTATTTATAGAGCTTACGAGGACTTGTGGAATATATTTAGATTCGACGACAAGGTATGTAGCGATATCTTCTCTCTTTGGCATGGTTGATACAAGCATTTCTAAAAAGATGACATTTTCTTGTTGTAATATGTTACTCATGTATCATTTGCTATTGAAAAACTCACATCCTATATTAATTCATTGTCGGAAGAACTTCCCGTATCCTATAAGTCTATTGGTATTTATTAGAGATTGAAAAACGTATCACAAATAACAATAGTCAGAGGATAACGACCATAGGTCACTCTGACTCTAATTATGATGTTTGTTGAGGTTTGTTTTGCATTGCTCCTACATATATGTATTTAATTTCTTACCACGCTACACTATAGTTGGCTAGGCAGGAACTTATATGTGCATACGACTGATCAGTTGGGTAGATATTATCACGTCCTATATGGCCAGGTAGTTTATCATGAGCTTACCTCACAGAGGGACTTGATATGATGCTATATGTCCCCATAGAGTGGCCCGACTTTACTTCGATGCATATATTCATGGTTATGTCAGTTGTGTGCCCTCATGGGACCTTTTCTGAGTTACATGATGATTATATACCCTTATATTCAGTTTGACATCTCTTATTTACATGTTTTTACCTGCCTTACATATTCAGTACATCTTTTGTACTGACATCCCTTCTGGGGCGCTATGTTCATGCCCTCATGTACGGATAGATAGACCGACGCACCTCCTCAGTAGGGTACATGTTTCTAGTTGTTGGTTGTCGCACTCTACTTCTCCAGAAATATTCTACAGAGTTGGTAGGAGCTACTCAATATGTATATAGATATTTTTGGGTATGTTGTGGCCCTGTCCTAACTTGATGAATTATGTTAGTACTTGTAGAGGCTTGCAGACTAGAGGTTACTATGTATGTGTTTTGTGTGTCCTTGTCAGCCCTTGTCAGTTATTCATATACTCATGATGCTCTGCCAACCTTAGTTTATGTATATATACTATGTTGGACCTTTTCTGTGTGTAGGTTATTATTACTTTCTATCATATATTTGTCATTTGGAGGTCTTGTTGGCCACGGTTTGTGTCATGGCATTCAGGTACTACACCTGGTTCGCTAAAGCCTTAAGGTACCGAGTGTCAGCTACACCCCTAAGGCTGGGGTATGACACTGGGATAACCAATCCATCCCAAGAATAGCGTCGAAAGTTTCCATATGCAATACTTTTAGGTCTACTTGGGTATCGTACCCTATCAAAGTAATTACACAACCATGATTTACCTGGTCAACCACTATGGAATCCCCGACATGAGTAGAAATATGAATAGGCATGCTAGGGAATCACATATCAAATAAAAACTCAAAGCAAAGTAGGAAGACACCTATGAATAGGTAGAGCCTTGATCAAAACAAATTATAGCAGGACGATGGCAAACCGAAACAATACATATGACGACTGCATTGGAGGCCTCTACCTCAGGTCTGCTTGGGAAAACATAAAAATAAGAACGATCAATCGAAGTTTGAGTACCTCTACCTTGGTCGGACTGAGCATCACATCTACCTACCTGAGGGACATACTACTACCATGAGAACTATCTCTAGCACCCTGGGACCCACCCTCTAGCTAGCAGTCCCACTGCCCTAGACCCGAAAGCCTGAGAACCCTGGTGTTGCTCACGGCGCCTAAGTCTGGGACAATCTCTCTTGAAATTCCCATAGTCACTACACTCATAACACCATCTAGGAACTGCAAATGGCTGGGAAGAAGAATTAGCATCAGAATAACAACCACGACCAGACGACCTTAAGAACTTGAGGTCAGCTATCCCGAACTATAAGAAGCACGCACCAGCAGCCCTCTATCAGATGTAGGCATGGTTGCAATAACTGTCCTAGCACTCAAATGGTGATGACCTCCATTAAAATTAGCCCTACCTGCAGATGAGGTAACTACATGAGTGCTGAAACGAGGCCTCTTGACCATTTGTTCCTCATAATCCTCCCACCTAATGAACTCAGCCTCTCTAACTGCATCAACAATCTGCTGGAAGGTTGAACACATGGTAGCATGGAACAAATCTACCCATTACTGAATCTTCTTGCCCTCTCAGTCTCATTAGGAAGAATCATCAAAGCATGACAAGACAATGCATGGAACCATGTTTCTTACACAGTCACAATCATACGCCACTGGGGTAACCCCTCGAACTGAGATCTCCTCCTCTCTTTAAAACTATGAGGTATAAATTTCTCTAAGAAGGCCTGAGTAAATGAAGCCCAAGTAAGAGGAAGGGACCCTGCTAGTTTGGTCTCAACATATGACATTCACCACTGTTTGGCAGGTCCAATCAGCTGAAAAATAGTGTAGTTAACTCCACGAGACTCCACTAACCCAAGGTTGTCCATTGTCTCATGACATCTAATCAAGAACTCATAAGCATCATCCTCTGGATCTCTATCATATGTAGGAGGATCCAGCTTCCTGAACCATTCAAATATTTTCTTCCCTCTACTAACATCTGGGATGGGTAGCCAGGGGTGAAGTAAGGCCAGGCATTGTCATGCCTAAGAATCGAGCAACCTTAGCAGGTGCTAAATGAATGTTTAGTGTTTGAAATCCAGGCATAGGAATAATAAGGAGTTTGTCGTCCCACCTAAGTCTGTGATCCATCAGAAGTGACTAGTCGAACACCATGAGCTATGATCTCAAGAAAGCTCATCATATGACCATAGTGTTCTAAAGCACCGGTGTAGCAATAAAACCCAGGGGCACCTGAGTTGGCTCTGCCCCATCAGCCTGATCTTGGTCGTCCTCATCAATCGAAACTTGATCATTCTCCATTATAACCTCTAGCTTTGGAGACTCTGCCCTAACACAGGCTTAAGTAGTTGTTGGTGCTCAGCCTCGGGCTGGTGCTGTAACTCAAGGTCTACATCTACCTCGCTCTCCGCCTCTACCCCTGCACCGTGCACCATATTTAGCAACAGGTGCGAGTGCAGGTGCGGCACTTGATATCCCTTTGCGGCTGAACAAGTCCTCACCATCAATGACAAAGAGTGAAACAAAAGAGATTTATAATTTAATTAAGTTGAGAGTGCACGATAAAAATGAAAGAAGTGAACTTTTCTAAATGTCCTAGAGCCTCTCGAAGATATATACGAATGTCTATGTACTAATCCACAAAACGCTACTATACATTGCTCATGTACTCATGAGACCAATGAACATAGTGCTCTGATACCAATTTATTACGGCCCAAAATCCTATTTATGCCATAAGCGCACCTACCTGGAATATGTGGGCAAACACCAAACATACAAGACAATATACATAATTAAAAGTGCGGAAAGTAACAAAACACTCAACATATTGACAAAGCCTTAATTACTTAATACATGAAAACTAGGTCAAATCCCCAAAACCTAGAAGTCACAAGTACAAGAGCTTCTAAATATGATTACAAAGTCTGAATACTTAATACAAATATTTTCTGAAATAAAGAAGACAAAAAGTAAAAGGGATAGAGGGAATCCAGTGCTGGGAAGGCATCTACAGCTCACCCTGGACTCCAAGTCAATCTCTCCAAAACACTCGAACCACTATGCTCCACTCGAACTCAGATCAGTACCTACACACAGAAGGTGCAGCAAGTGTAGAGTGAATAAAAGAAGCATGTGTACCCAACATCATTATTAATCGAACCTAACTATAGATGTAGGGACAGGTGGTACTTTCCGATACTTCTCTACTTATTTAGTTAATAAAGTTATAAGCAGTTCAAGAGCGTTTAACCTTGTATGTAAGATTCTATGAATAAATCAGCTTCATAGATCATTGATATTACCAAGGTTTATCATAAAGTCTCAATCTTTAACAAAAGAAGTCAAGTATATCAACAAGATCCAACCTAAGCCTAATTAGGGCGTCTAGTCCCACAAGGTTATATCTTTTCATCTTTTACCATTAAGAAGTTGTAAAAATTCCATCTTTCTTCCATTTTAGTCAAGAAAAAACATAAAGACTACACATTTACATCAAATAGAGCACATATGTCACAGAGTTCACATCAACAAGTATAAATTATATGCAATGCAAATGATATGTATGCTATGCAATGGTCATATGCACCCGGTATATACACGCTCCTTTAGTAGGTTTTACGTGACCCATGGGGGACTTATGAGGTCTATATACCCAGCCAAAATCATTTCCCATCGGGTCCCAGCTCTGTTGCCGTAATGTTATCATCATCATCACTCTTACCATGTACTATATCCAAGTAACCATCATTTAAGGCATCTTTTCGGTATCTCATCAATCAAATGTTAATAATATTATGAATGTATGAAATGGATATTTGTACACCATGCAGAAGCATAAAAATCTAATCAGTTATCATATAAGTTTCTTTTCACGATTTTAGATGAGATGTAGAGTGATGAATGCATGACAAATTATAATCACATAATCTAAACAACATGGCTAACATAGCCCGAGTAAACAACAATCATAACAACCTAAGTGAATTTATGCACCACGTTTCATGGATTGAAGGTTAAACACATAGTCTTCATCACAAGTATAACTACTTTACATTTTTATTACCCCTTTAAGTACACTAGTACCCGCACGAGTGCTCATCATCTCACGAGTATGGGACCCCCATTTTCCATCATACCCCTTAATTTCTTAACCAACACATAAATACTATATTAAGGTCTAGTAAGTCTCAACTTGCCTGAATTTGAAGCCAAAGAGTCACTCGAATGCTTTTCCTTTCCTTTGAGCTTCCGAACATAACCAATCTTCTCAAATATGATATCTAGATGAGAATACGAGTCTAACAGTACCTATATTGCCATATGAAAGGATTTGGTCCATAAGGCCAATCTAAAACCCATCCCAAGACCCCGAAGGTCAGAATGGTGATTTATTGCGAAAAAGAGTTCATCATGGTCAAAAGAGTCTTCTACAAGGTCACACGAGTCTAACAACACCCATATTCCAAGCCCACTAGCGCAAAAAGGAAAAATAATTATAAAATCATCTTACCCACTTCTATGGAAAGCCAAAATCTTCTTTAAGCCATCAATTTCATTTAAGCCAAAAGGTCACACGAGTCAGTTCTACTCACATTTAAGCCATCAATTTCATTAAAATCTCTATACCCACTTCTATGGAAAGCCAAAATCTTCTACATAGAAAATCACGGTTAAAGCTTAAACTAAAGGAATAAAGCAATGGAAATAACATAGATTATTGTTCAAATCTTACCCCAATGAAGAATCTCGAAATTTCCACTTGAAATCACTAAAAAACGAGCTCTGTAGTTTCTAAAATGGGTAAATGAAGATAAAAGTCCAATTTGGGGATTTAATTCTGCCCAGTTGTCAAAATGGGCTTCGCGATCACTAAGCACAACCGGGACCCAGCCCAGCTGACACTCTATGTGATTGGAGACACAACGGCATGATCGCGACCCCTCCCAATAAGCTTATTGTGATCGTGAGGCCCCTCTCGCAATCGCGATAAAGGAAACAAGATGACAATTGAGCTAATTTTTCTAATTTCCTTCAAAACTCAATTCAACACTCGAAACTCATCCAGGACCCCCGGACACAAACTAAACATACATTTCTATCATAAAATATGCTTCGGACATGCTTGCATAATCAAAATAACCGAAAAAGGTCTCATTTACTTGGGTTTGACCCAAGTCAACCCTTAAGTTAATAAAATTCTACTTCTCAACCAACTAGCCAAAATACACATGATTGCTTCGCGACCCGAACCGAACGCTCGAGTAACTCATAAATATCATTTGGACCTAATGAAATTGATGAAACCAGAAAAAGGGATGTGTTTACCAAATAGTCAATTATGAGTCAAACCTTCCTATTTTCTTAACTTAGGAATTTCTAAACTTACTAAAATGGATCTAAAACTCACCCGATAACCTCAGGAACTATGTCACCCTTCTACGCTAATGACAAACACACAAGTAAAGACTGGGGAAGGTTTTTTTAGCGATTGTTAGGTAAAGTACTCAAAATAAATATGTGAATTGTTACACATACAAACATTTTCACGCCAAAAGGGAAATTTATACAAACTTTTGCATGCTAAAGGGGTCCTTCATTCAAACGGCCAAAACAGTCATTCATTCATACAGCCAAAAAGGCCATTCATTTAAACTTCCATAAAGGCCATTAATTCAAACTATCGTGAGGCCCATTCATTCAAACTGTCGAGATGGCCATTCATAAAAACACTTGCATGCAGAAAGGGACATTCATCCAAACTGCCAAAAGGGTCATTCACACGAACCTTTGCATGTCGAAAGGCTATTCATTCAAATATTTCCAAAAGGGTTATTCATTCAAACATGGCTAAAATGGCATTTTCATTCAATAATTTGCCAAAAGGGACATATAAACAACGACCAAGAAGGTCATTCGAGTCAAGCAGTTCCAAGAGGGTCCCCCACTCATAAGATCAAACTAAGAGGTTATGATGACAAAACCATGTAGGTGTGGTAAAATGAGAATATCCAAACCATAGAGTCAACCATATTGTTGCCCGGCAGATGGAAGTATGTTCGTAGACACCAAGGTAATGAGCAGCTGTTCAAACCTGATCTAGACGCATGTGGAGCAAATGTGGAACTTTTTCTTAGGCAGTTGATTAAGGTATGGTGCCAACGAGAGTCAAGCTCTCAGGACATGAATGGCGGATTACTCTACACCATGCTCAACCACAATTAATATTTTTACAAAATTTTGCTCTGCTTTTCATTGAAGTTCCTATGATCAGTCAAGACCACACCGGAATGTTTTCTCAAAAATCGGACGAGTAGACTTTCAAGGTCTTGGAAATTTATGTACGTGCAGATTCTCGCCCATGGATGTTAAGTGCACCACATTCTAGGTTTTAGAGCGTACAAGACTTTTTACCACTTAGGTTTTGTCTGTTAAAGAGTCTGAAAGCCAAGGTGCTCCTGCATAATGGATGTCATTTTCAGCCAATCAAGTCGAACTACAAGTGACCTGATTCTTGAGACCAGGGATATTTAGGCACAACCAACACCTGAGGGTCGGTCACATTCCAACATATTCACTCCGGGATTTCTAATGTCCATGAGTTCATTTCACGCATTTGAAGTTTTGTTGAGTCAAACTACAAGTGTCTTAAATTCTCATATAGCCTAAGATATGTAGGAAACTCCAAATACCAGGTCCCGGCCATAAAAATTTTGAATATTGCATAAAGAGAGAAAAGTATTTTGACTTGTTCGGTCAAAAATCAGGTTTGACAAGTTTCGCTGCTCAGGGATGGCTTCGCCGTCTCCGAACAACGAAGGGGCAGTTGTTGACACCTAAACTTTTCCCTCAAACCATTTTGTTTAATTATTCAAACTTCTTGAATCACCAACGGAGTGAGATTTTTATTTTCATTGGTCAAAATGATTTTACAAAATTGTTTATGTGACATTTTGCCATTTTATTTGGAAAAATATCATCGAGTATATTATTGTATATCATTTATGTATTGTTTTTATATCTATTATGATTCTAAGACATTTATCAGAATTTAAAACATAAAATAGTGAAAACAATTACATCTCAATGTTATGATATTTTTGGCTTAATTGTAAAAAGATTTCAACATCCGGTTATAATTGAAAGCTTTTAATTAATTTAGTATCGATTGGATCTTTAATTGAAATGATTTAGCATGAATTTGGTTACAATTAAAACGGTCCTGTTAATTTTTAATTTAAATAATGGCCACATTTTACAAATGTGGTCTCCTTTTTAGCAAGCCTTAATTATTTGCGATTTGAACTAATTTTGTTTTTAAATCAGCCGAGCCTAGTCCAAAAGAAGTCGGTTGCTCTTATCATTGGTTATTTCTATTTATAAAAGGAAAATCCTTCATTTCATTTCAAAAGAAGTCTCATTTGAGTGGGATCCGGCTTGAATTGGAACCCAGCATGATTTTCTCAAACATTTTGGTTTTCTAGTCTAAATTTTCTTTTCTTTTGTTCATTTGTGGTTGAGTCGGGTGCTTAAGGTACTCAAGGTGATCTCTCCTTCCATCCTCGTCCAAGGCTGCCATCACAAAAGGTAAATTTTCCTTCCTTTCTTTATTGTTTTTCCTATTAATGTCTATATGCTTGTTTAGTTGCATAACAGTGTGATTCACTAGTTGACTAGTTAGATGTTAGATTAGGGATAATTAGTGTGGTGATCCCATAGGTTGTAGGGATACTTCCATGTTGTTATACTATACACTTCTTCTTAGCTTAGCACATGTTAGCCATAGATTAATGCATAACTAGTTATAGCTTCATTGTGTGGCTGATTACTTCATTATCCATGCTTATCCTAGTTCATGATTATGTGTTACAATAATTAGTAGTTACAGTTTTAATCATTTTCTTTTGAATAGAAATAGTTTAAAGATCTTGAATAGAAACCAATATTTGCATAAGTCTGTAGACAGTTCGAATCTGGCAATTGTATAAAGATGGATGTTCGGTAAATACCTTATGATCTTTGTCCTGAATCATGAGGCTAATAGATCTAATTTTGCTTGATTATGATCTATCGAACTGTATCTTTGCAATTACTCCTTATGTGATCAATCATTGATGTCTTATGTGCTGGTGTGAGCCTTAAAGAGTGTAGGGAGAGAATGTGTTTGATATGATCCTAAAATTAGTAAAATTATGCTCAACTAACCTCATATTCTTGTTCTTGAACTGTCTGTAGACTAATAAAACAAATGAGCTCTTAAACCCTAAAAATGAAAATGAATGATGGGAAGACATCTGTTAAACCTGCATGATTCACTTTACTCCCTTTCCCATTTTTAGAACTGATTATATCATTACCCTGATGTTGTAAAAGGAATCTGAGTTTGTTATACAAAATATTTTGTGTTCTTTGTCCAATTGAGCATAATTTTAAACTATAAATGCAAGTGATAAAATATATGCATGCTGTCTCTAGCTCTTTTCTAGTAAGGAATCTTATTTGGATATCACAAATCATGTTAAGTATAAATGCAAGTGATAAAATATATGCATGCTGTCTCTAGACTGGATATTTAAAATAAGGCCATGAATGAACTTTAACATAGTATACTATCGGGACTGTCTTTTACTTGTTTGTTAACTTAGGTGAAGTTTTGTGTACATTAAATACATACGAAATGTGCATGGAAATATATATACCTTGTTTATTTAAAATGTATAGGGATGTATATCTTCTGCATATCTGATATATCCGGTGTATACTAGATTGCTTGTGAATGCATTAGTTGTATGTTTCCAGCCCCTCCATTCCTTCTTTTCTTAAGGTGAAATATGGCGTGATATAACATGGGTATACAGAGGATACACCCTCTATATATACTTTGGTATATAAAGGGGCGTATATCGCATATATAAAGAATATATCATGACCGTCAAATCATTGTTTTGACTTGTTTTTGGCCAAAGTTATTTTGTTTCTTCCTTCTTGTCATTCAGTCTTTTGTGTAAACATGTTGGGCTTGAAACCCATAACCCTTCCCCTTTAGGTGATTCTTGGTTTGGGCTCAATTAATGTCATTTTTTTGGGCTGGCTGTAACTAGTTGCTTACATGGAATTTTCTTGAATAGTTTATACATTGATTTTATCTTATCATCTTTACTTCTTTATTTGCTAAGTGTAGATACCCTCTACACATTTTTTCCCTTTTCCCCTCTCCTTTTGCATGAGTGTCGTCTTCATGGGCCCAAGTGGGCATGTCTCGCACTCCAGTCGCTTATGTTGGGCCTGATGCCCAATAATTGCATAAAAATTGAGTCTACAACAACATATGAAGGTCCGACCATGGGTGAAAATGACATGAGCATTAGTTGGTGGGCTTACTACACCCACTAAACCATTTCCTCTCTTCTATTTATATATATGAGCATTTATGTGTAAAAGATACTTGTATTATTGAACCCCATGATTGGAACTTAGATGAAATAATGTAATGACATGTTTGGTCATTTTAAGCTTTTAGACTTATTTTCTCAATAATACCCTTCTTCTAGCTTCATCTCGGTATTTATTACTTGCGGGGATGGGCGGAGCGATTTCCGAGGCAATCAAGTGAGTTTCGAATCAATTTTAGTACAATTGAAAGTTCTTAAGTTAAAGAAATGATAAAGTTTGACCAAAGATTGACTTTTGGATAAATGCTCCTTTTTTTTAAAGTTGTTAATTCCTTTATGTCCGGAATGTTATTTATGACTTAGTCGAGTCATTAGTTCGGGTACCGAGGGGTTCAAGTGAGATTTGGGTCAATAGATATTTATGTCATTTTGAGGAAGTTACAATGTTTGTGTGGATAAGCATGTCTTAACATCCTCATATGGGAGTTTCGTGATTCGAGCAGCTTCGTAGCGTAGTTTATAGTCAAATTTCACTCTTGGTTGGTGTCATGGGTTTTCGAACGAGTTTCGGGTCATTGGTAGAGAAACTAGTTAAATTAAGAATTAAAGTTGACCACGGTCAACATTGATTGAAGGCGATCTTTTGGGTGTTTCGAGTGCACGAGCAGGTTCAGAACGTGCTTTATTACTGAAATGCATATTTGGTTTGTGTCCAAGAGGTTCCACATGAGTTTCGGGTGTTTAATCGAAGTTCGAAAGCATTTTTGGAAACTTCTGGTTTCTAATGTATCTATTGCTCTTCACGTTCGTGTGGTTAAGGTCGCGTTCGCGAAGGCTTGAGGTTGGTGATGATCATGGTCACCGCGTAGTTCTCGCATTCATGATGTGTCCGGGGAAGGGCAGCCCTCATGTTCGCTTTGAGCCCTCGCGTTCGCGATAAAGGTTTTGGGGATTGGACATAATATAACCCATTCGTATTAATTGTTCATACTTCAATTTTTGGAGGTTGAGAGCTCGGAATTGGGTGATTTAAGGTCGTTCTTACAGATTCTTCACGATGGGTAAGATTCTAACACTCTTCTACCGCTCTACCTTCGATTATTATGGAATTTCATCATAGAAATCATGATTTGAGCTTAGGAATTTGGGGTTTTCCATGGAAATGGGTTTTCAAATAAATTCTCAAATTGAAGGTCGATTTATGGATGGATTTCAAAGAATTCGAGATTCTTACTATTTAGACCATGGTAATGTGGATTTATGTTGAAATTTCAGTTTTGCCCTTGTGGGCTCGGGTTGACTTTTTGGGTCCATTTTTGGGTTGTGAAATCAAGTGTAGCAATATGGGTATCGTTGGACTCGTCTAATGTTGTAGATTACTATTTTTACTATATTGAACTTGTTCGATGAGTTTGGACATGGTGGAGTTTTCGAGATGCTTAATCTTCACGCAGATCGAGTTTGGAATCGTTCCTGAGTTATAAGACTTCAAATATAAGGCAAGTTGAGACTTACTAGACCTTAATATAATATTGATGTGTTGGTTAAGTAATTAAGGGGTGTAATGGGGATTGGGAGTCCCGTACTCGTGAGGTGACGAGCACTTGTGTAGGTACCGGTGTACTTAAAGTGGTAATTAAAAGGTAGAGTAGTTATATATGTGATGGAGAGTATGTGTTTAGCCTTCGGGCCTCCTCTTAGGCTGGTATGACTGTTGTTTACTTGGCTATGATAGTCATATTTGGTAGATTCTGTGATTATTACTTGTCAAGAATTCACCACTCTACATCTCGTCTAAATCGTAAAAAGAAACTAGTATTGTTAATTTAATTGATTTTATGCTTCTACATGATGTACACATATCCATTTCATACATTCATGATATTATTGGCACTTGATTGATGAGATACTGAAAAGGATACTTGAAGGCCAGTTATTTGGATATTGTACATGGTAAGAATGATGATGATGCTAATATTATAGACATGGAGCTGAGACCCGATGGGAAATAATTTTGGGTGGTTATATGGCCCTCATGAGTCCGTCATGGATCACGTGAAACTTACTGTAAGAGCGTGTGTATAGCGGGTGCATATGGCCATTGCATAGCATACATATCACTGGCATTGCATATCATTTATACTTATTGATGTGAACTCCATGTCATATGTGCTCAAAGGTACAATCTTTATGGTTTACTTGCTTAAAAGGAAAGAAAGATAGTCTTTACGACTTCTTTAGTTCAATGAGTGCAAAAAGAGAATCTTTATGGTTTTACCCACTTGAAAAGTGAGAAAGATAGAATCTTTATGTGTTTTTAAATCTAAAGGATGGAAAGATTAAATGTTTATGATGATACATGTTCTAAAAGAGAGAAAGAATGAATCTTTATTAATATATTGCCTAGCTGTCTAACCTCCGAAGCAAGTCGTAGCTTCAGATCCAACAGGGCGATAGATCACTTTGCCGGATTGGCCGATTGGATATAGATCCATTATAGCTGGAATATGGGCTTTCACTCCCTTTTTCTTTGTTCCGAGGGGCCAGCCCAGTACTACCTATTCCCGAGAGGCGGGGACCACTCTTGGTAAAGCTCTTACTAAAAGAAGTGAAGTAGACCTATTCATATAGAAGCTGAGGATTTTACCAGATCTTTTTCTATGCTGCGTGCAGGAGGCGCTGCTTTCTTGGCTGCTAGCTAAACGGGGTGGGATCTAGAGTAAAAAAAGATGAGCTGACTCAAGATCTGAGGAAAACTTTGGAGCTGCTTTCTTGCATTCAATAGATTGATCTATCTTCGTAAGTAGGTCTTCTATTCATCAATCGTAGAGGCCCTTAAAAGTTCGTAGGCTGAAAGAGCCTTTTTGTCTGTCCGGGGGACTTTCGACCATATTTCGATTGTTAATACGATATATAAGGACCGCTACTACAAATAGTATTACACCCAGCTCCTTCTCATCTTTCATTTCTTTGGTTTGGAAGTTCCAAAATGTTGTATGTGGATTTCTATAACAAAGGAAAGCCTCATGCCCTAATACTATGCCATTTGATTGAAACAAGTTTTGTGCTTCTCACCACTCCTCGAGGCCAAGGACGGGGTCGAACCGTCATTCCAGGATTTGCAGTCCGATACATTTCCATTATGTTACCTAGCCAAACCGCCACCTCATGTGCCAAAGTCAAACGATTGCTCTTCCTTCTCCGCTCCTTTTTCTACGTATGCTAGGCGGGTTACCAGAGAAGAGGGGACAACTCTTTTCTCATTTGCCTTGCTCAATCTTCCTTTTCTGATTGAAAGTAGCAAGTCACTCTGCCTTAAATAGTATAAAGGTCTAAATTGAGTGTATGTGCCTTAATTGATGCAAAGGTTTGATCTTTAAAGTCAACTTAATTTGATGAAAAGGTGGATTTTTTATGGGTTTAGATGCCCGATTTGGGTATATATTGGAACATTATTGCTAAACTGATCCTAATTGAGGTAAAGTTAGAAACTTTAATATGATATTTGAGAAGTAATGTACTTTATGACTTGGTTTGGTTGTAGGATCTTTACTTAAATGGTTGTAGTACTTATAAGTTGTATATTTTAACTAACTAAACAAGAAGAGAAGTATCGGAAGGACCAACCCTCGCCATCTCTATAGTTTAGGGTCTGTCAACGATGTTGCTGGGTACACACGTTTCCCGTACTCACTTTACACTTGTTGTACCTTTTTTGTATCAGTACTGATTCGAGCGTGAATTGAGTATCGAGGTTCGGTTGACTATTGGAGCGCACTATCTTGGAATCTAGGGTGAGTTGCTGATGTTTCTCCAGTATTGGATTACATCCTATCTTTAAATTTGTCTTTATTTAAGACAGTGTTGTAATACCTGTTAAAACATGTAATCGTACCTTAGAAAGCTTTTGTACTTCTGACTTTTAGGTCTTGGGAAGGTGTTTGACTTAGACTTGTTAATATTTGAGTTATTAAGCCATATTTAGTATGTTGGGTTGTTTTTTGTTTAAATTTCAGCACTTAAATTTATAGTTTGATACTTTCTTTTTAATTGGAGTTTGCCTATGGGTTAGGATAGGTGCTCTCACGACCATTTGAGATTTTGGGTTGTGAAAAATAGGCAAACGTATTGATATCGTTAGAGAGGTAAAACCCGTCACAATTGGATTCGGACCCAATGAACAAAATAACAAAGGATGACTTTCTTTCTTAAAAAGGCCAAAATGAGTATATTTTCTTTCTTCACAAAGGCGGAAAAACATTGGCATATTTTGAGAAAGAAAATTAACTTCTTTTATTGGACTTGGGAATTATTAGAAGGAATTATTTCAAAAAGTGGTATTTGAAGAAGAAAAACATGAACTGCTTTTAAAATGATATCTTTTTTAGACTAAGTCTTTGGGAATCGGTCCACCCTTAAGTTAAACAAATAAAAGAATTTTTACCTTAGTTTGTGTTAAAGGGATTTGGATCAAAGAGTGCGGCGAACGTTCTAAAACGTACAGCTTCATTGCTTCTTACAAAAGTATATTTTCGGATGAGTCTATGGCATATTAAATAAGAGGAAGAACACTTAGGCATTTTTTTAAAAAAAACATATAAAGATTGTGGGGTTACGACAATTGCGGAAAACAGAAAGTAAGTAAATATTACAGATTGCTAAAAAGGATAAACTAAAGATTATAACAAACTGGAACTAAGAACGATACAAACTCCTTGTGATTTGTTGAGTCGAGTGATGACACTCTGTCTTTAAGACAAGATTTCCCCGTATATATCCTTTTACGTTGTCGGGCAATAGTCTCCCAAGATACAACAACAACTTAACAAATGAGCAAAGGAAACTCAAGTATTACTCTTGATGAACTTTGAATATAGAAATGATGCTAGAGAGGAAGAAGAAGAATTCAGAAAATTTCTAAGTGTTGAACAATTGAGTCAAAGGCCTCAATTTATAGTGTAAGGAATTGACCCCTCAACTAGCCAACTAATGGCCTTCAATAGCCATGTAATGACACTTATTGAGGGGTTACATTCAGCCAAATAATGGGCTGAATTCATGTGCCAAATAATGGAGATTCAATGCTCCAAAACCAGCCAAAAAGTTAGAACTTTCCATCTTTCCGTCGCAGCATTCTGCCTCTGAAGCGCCGCGGCTCTGCGAATTAGCGTCGCCGCACCTCGTCTCCAGTAGCCCAAACCACCATTTAGCACCGCGTCGCGGCGCTCCGGTGCCACGGCTCCGACGGTGTTGCGCCGCGGCCCTTCACGGCTCTGCGGTGATTTTCGATTCGTTTCATCTTACACTTCGTACACTTCTTCCTTCATTTACCAACGTGGAATACTTGTCATTTGGCCAATAACCGTCCATCATTCTATGTCTCAAACGTATTACGTATGTACCAATGTCTCTTTCACTAATGAAATTTACGATACTTGGCGCTACGTGTACACGTGTGTGAAAACGACGTTTCCGACGTGCGGGGCCCCAATTGTTTGAGTCATAAATAATGGGATAAACTTAATTCCACATTAGTAAATTTCCAACAAAGATTACTTTTGATTTTACTTTGGATCAAACCAAGCGAAACTCTACTTAAGGGGAAACCTTAAGTGTTCTTGTGTCCGAAAAGGTGAAATAAACTATTCTAATCTTTATTCGCATTTCTCAAAGATTTCTAATCTTTTGAAAGAATAAAAGGGATTTTACTTTCATAAATCATTCTTTGGATATACATTTTTATAACATACTCTTAAGAAAATATTTATTGAAGTAATTTTTTCAAACTGAACCCTTAACCGGGGGTGTCTAACACCTTTCTGGCAAATCACCCGAATCCTTTCCCGAACTCTGATACTTAAAAAGGTTTTTATTTCATAAATGATAACCTTAAAATTGGTTTTCCTAATTTCTATAAATAATTCGATGACGACTTAAAAAGTAGTAAATCCCAAAAGAATCCACAATTATGAAGTAGTTTTTATTCCTCGCGTAAAAGTGAACCGTAAGAAGTAAAAAATACAATCCACCTAAAATTTGGTATCATAAGTACTAGAACTTCTAAATTAGTAGCCAATAAATGTATGAAACTCTAAATAGTACGAAATCACAATACTAAAATATGATAGAAGGAGGAAGGGTTGCTGCGGAACAACCAAGAAGCTCACCACAACCTTAGAATGTATGCTTCGCATGACTCACTCAATCCGGCGAACTCGACGGGTACTCAAAATTGAATCTGCACAAAAAGTGTTGATAGTGTACATTGATTACAAGAAACACGTATACTCAGTATGTCTCGTCAACTGACAACAAAAGAAGTAGTGACTACTTAAGTAGAAAATTTCCCTTATCTTACTAATACTGAGTCATTACAACCGGAATTATCACCAAATATAGGGTATACGAAAGTCCACTTAAATACTTATCCAAATAATCCATGTAGTCAAATAATCAAGAAATATGAAAAGAAATCAATCACATAACTGAATAAGAAAATGAGAAGTGCAATGCAATATACTCTGTATCTACACAAAGCTTCCGCGATTGTACGAAATATGTGACTCACCCGGGACTCGCGAGGTCCATATAGCACCCAATATCAATACAAACCTCCCAGGTCACATCGGGTACAGGCCTCAAGGACCTACTCATGCTCAGAATTATCACGTATCTACAGTATACACAACAACAACAAATACACCGATACTCATACCATTGTGCACCACATCATGCATACAAGACCCCCCCCCCCCCCATTACATCCATAAACCCTTATTAATCTAATTTTAAAACTTCACTTAGTGCAAATCTCTGTCAAGTGAAGTCAAGACTTTAACATACCTCGAAGGCCAAGCAACGTGGTACGACCCCTCAAGAAACTGCATTTCCTTTCCTAGAAGCCTCAATTCGATCCAAATCTATAAATTACGTGATCTACATGAGTGGATGAATCTATAATACAGCCGTATTGCTATACTATAACCCGAAATCCAAAAACGAATCCAAAATAGCCAAACCCCGAGCTCTAAGGGTCAACCTGGAATTGTATTTAAGAAATATTTTACCCTTAGCCTAAATAATATAAATCCAAAATATCATCCAAATCTATGCATGAATCAACCTCCAATTCAATGAAAATCCCATTTCTAAGCTAGGGCTAAAACCGCCCAAATTTCCAACCAAAAAGCATGATTTAATAACTAATTAATGAAAGAAATCAATTGTAATTGAAATATATAGGATTATATTCCTACCCCTCAGCTTAGACGAGCAAAACCCCCTTGAAGTCTCTCAATATCGAGTCGTAGAACCTGAGATGTGGAAGAATGAAATGTTTCCCATTTTTGGATTCTTAACACTGCCAGGAGCCTCACAATTGTGAACCCTGGCTCGCAAATACAATCCTCAGCTTGCAAATGCGGACTTTCCTTGATCTTCCCCGACTTTGCAATTGCAGCTAAAGCTTTGTAATTTCCCAATTGTGGCCACACCAACAACTGAACAAAACCAGCCAAGTTCTAAACTTTGTTTTGACACCGAGACACATCTGGAACCTCCCGAACACAAATTAAATATGCATTTCTGTCATAAAATATGCTACGTAGTTGCTCGCACACTCGTAAATCTGAGAAAAGGTTGTCTTGACCTGATGTTGACCGTGGTCAACCATTAACATTAGATTTAACTAGTTTCCAACCAACGACCCGAAACGCTCACCAATCCCTCGGTACCCAAACTAATGACTCAACTAAGTCAAAAATCACGTTGTGGACCTAATTGAATCGACGAAACATAGATAAAGACACATCTACCCCCAAGTTTGATTGTTGTCAAACTTTCTCATTCTCTTAACTTAAGAACTTTCATTTTCACTAAAATTTATTAAAAAATCCATCTGATTGCCCGGGAACTGTGCCACCATCCCCGCAGATTATAAGTGCCAAAAAAAAACTATGGGAAGGTTATTTTGGAGAAAAAGAGTTTAAATGCATAAAATGTCCTGGAGGGTCGTTATAAGACTGTCGGACGCTGAAAAATTCCATTAGAGAAAATAGAGAAAGAAGTTGACCTATATGCAACATTCTCTAAATGTCCTTCGGGCTTATATAAAAAGCCAGCAAAATTATTAGATAATGTCACGTAGATATTGGAATAGTTATTTCTTCGCGTACTAGTAAATCGTTCTCTTTTATTTCTCCAACTACTAATGCTGTAATCGATCGTTTTATGAATCCCGGATTAAAATTAGATGTGGATGAATAACTCATTGTTGAATATAAACGAACAATGTGAATCGAAACAATGATAGGCTTATTGATTTTGATACAAGAAAAATAACGACAAAGGCAAAATGCTTTCATTAGACCAAATGATCAAGACAAGAGATAAAGGATTATGGCAGTCTATTAACCAGTTCAGTGCAGATGATATAACCAAGTTTGAATCTTGGTTAAATTCCGGTGATAAGTAACTAGAAAATGGAGCTTCATCCTCCTCACAGCACACACCAGAGGATGCCAATAACTAGCCTAGTGCTTCATAAATGAATCATATTCAGATAATATTATTTATAGAAGTCCTATGTAATAGAAAGATAATTTAAATTGATATTATTTATGGTATGATTTTACTTTTTTTGTTTTTATTATAATTATTTCAGTGATGGTACGTACTACACTGTCACGATCTCCAAAATGGGAAAAGGCGTGGCACGGCGCCCGATGCCTGCCAACTCGCACCAGGCGAACCAATTTAGTGTAGTGATTACCCAGTTCGTACCCATATACCATCATGTAATTAACTAACATTAATATTAAGTGAGTAAGCAAAGTGAATAATATTAAATTAGCAAGCTCGTTAACCAAGATATTAAATAAAGATGTTATTTGCAAATCCAAATAGGTACCCCCAACCCAAAAGTAATATTAGTATATCTATGGAGCCTCTATGACGCTATGAATGAAATAATGAAATCCTGAGACTATATCGTGTTCGTGCTATACAAAAATGAAAATACAACAATCTGAATTCTACGATCTCAAATGTGGATTCATCAAAAGTATAAATCCGCAGGAAGCCTAGCCCATAAGCTGAAGACCTTGCACTTGACTACCTGCTAACCTAACACAATTTAAACAAATGATGCCTGAGTATTGATATACTCAGAATTGCGTCATAGCCACCGCTCGTAATGGGAAAGACATACAGATATATAAATAAAATATCAAGTGCAAGAGAAATGAATTGTATAATCAGTTTAATTTATCAAAGCATATAACGTTAATACAAATTTATATATACATGAGAGGTAAACCAAGTACACAATTTACTTTATCAAAGCATGGAGAACATTAGTCACATAATTGAGGTTTAGAATCTTTCTAAAACCTGTCAAGTGTAATATTATTCCACAAATTCAACGTCCATATCCTAAGTCTCATATCCATATGTGATGTACACACCCAGGATGCCATTATCGAGGCTTATCGTACTCTCCCTGCTAGATAGGCTATGGTGTACCGGGGAATACAACCCACAGACCCAGTCATATTAAGATGCCAGATGGACGAGTTAACGAAATGATATGAGAGGAAACCTTATAAGGATTCTAGCCAGAATATAAATTAGCAGCAGGTCAGGATTTAGCAACTGAAATTAGTGAGTAAACTCGGGATCTTAAGGACCTGATATAAATGGATGATGGTTAATGTGGATTTCACTAAGGTGTATTTCACCATTGTCATAAGCTTACTTTTTGTCCATATAATTGCTAATAGGCTAACTAGCCGGCTCACTTCTTGTCGATCAAAACTACATTTACGGCCGAGAACAAGGCAAGATTGTACGATTAAGAAGATAGTTTACCTTCGTGATGTCTCTAGGTTTATGATGTTTGACAAGGGTATTCAGTTTGTAACTAAGTTCAGAAGATCATTTTGAAAAAGATTATGGATGCTTCGATTAGCCACCCTCCGAAAGATATGGAAATTGAGCATATAACGTAGATGCTTGAAGACATATTACGAATTTACATAGTGGATTCTAAATAAGGTTAGGATGAAAACCTATTTCTTAGTAAGTTGCATGCAACTACAACTACCACACTAAGAATCAAGGTGATATGGTATGAATCCTTGAATAAGCGGAGATGTATAACTCCTATTGGACAGTTGGGAGTAAGTAAACCATAGTTAATGAAATCTGATTAAAGGTATCAAGTCGCAAGGCAAGAAAATTCCTTCGGTAGAAGATGTTGACTAACCAAGATTTTTAGTAAATTGTATTTAGATAAATAATGACAGAACTTAGAATTCCAAATTGATGATTCTTGAAAATATCGCCTACAAGGGGTGTGAGGAAGATCGAAAAGAGTATCAAGCTTGACCGTAGGTGTTTCAAACCATATAATGTTATTCGAAGAATTAACCAAATAACCTACGAGATGAGATTCCCCCCCCCCCCCCAAAAAGGGACCAATGATGTGCCTAAGGAATACATCCCCTATTACTCCTGCATAGGATGTTCAAATTACAAAAAAATTGTCGTACAAAGAAATCCTAGTTACCGTTTTAGATAAACAGTTAAGGTACTGAGGAGAATCTATAAGGTGGAAGAGATGGCGTGGGAAGTGGAGGAAAATATAATGTCCAAATATCCCCACTTGTTTCAGAACATGCGATATGATTTCTCTATTCCTACCTTGTGTATGAAGCTTACCTCGTGTGCTTTTTATAGGTAATATGATTGATATAGATATGCCAAATACAACCCATATTTTAACACTTGGCATTCGAGGTAAGTTATTGTTAACCTTCATGATTTCTGGATAAATAGACAATCGTGTGAGACCAATATTATTGTACTATGCTATTGTAAGACCCTGTGTTGCATTGGATATATTTTATGACTGCTTTCTAGGTATTGGACAGTCCTATTATAGAGGAAACTCTGCCAAAATTTCTGGAGAATTTTAAAGTTTAGAATCCTAAATTATGTTACCCTAACATTTGAGGACGAATGTTCTTAAGGGGGAAAGGATGTTACACCCCGCAATTTTAAGTCAAGTTATGTCGGTAATTAACTTGAGTAGTATGGAGATATATGAGACCTTGTGAAGGGCTAATGATCGCTTTAAACCTATTTATGAAAGTGTCAGGAGGTATAGGAGTTAAACAAATTGAAGAGGATATGTTTCGACAAAGTTTCATCTGTCACATGCCATGTATAGACTATACTTTTAAGGTACAGACCGTATAGAGTCATCTGATAGCTGTATAAATGTTCAGAGGATTGGCCTGAATTTTGAGCAGAGGTACAACCATAGGTATGGACCACACAAATTGTACAGCCAAAGGTACGTACCGAATAAGTTGTATGGACCGTATTTGGCAACCATACATAAATGCGGTGGGATTGTTTCCAGCTTTTATATTTCCCATTTCCTTGACTTGAGACTTTATTTTCTCATATTTTCTGAACCCTAAACATCCTTAAATACTCTCTAAAAGTCCCCTCATCATCTAACAAGAGTTTCATAAGATCTTAAAGTAATTTTCATCTACAAGGTCAAGAAGATTATGTAACTTGCTCTTTTTCTCTCTTGTAGCTAAATTAGGAGTTTCTTGAAGTAGAAAAACCTTGTTTGTAGAGGTATTCCCACTGATTGAGGTAAGGACTTCGCTAACCTTGAATATTCTCTAACTTATCTTGGTCTAGCTTGTTGAATTGATAAGAAAACTTGCAAAGCTCAATCCAAATTCCATAGTTATAGTGGTATGATTTATGGATTGTTTTGAATAGATTCTTAAGTTGTTTAATGGATGAAAATGGTAGGTTATGGATGATTGGGTTATTGGTTGTGTTGTGATTAAAAGAGAAGAGGTAGGGGTACATAATCACCATCGGAAGATGACATGAAGTTCATGTACGCGAAGTTTTGAAGAAATGTCTAAATACACTTTCTTAGGAGTTACAAATTTGTTATAGATATAATCGTTAATATATTGTAGATGATCATTCATCGAACATACGAGGACTTGTGGAATCCATATAGCTAAGGAGACAAGGTATGTAAGGCTTACTCTTTATCTCATTATTGGTATGATCCTAAGAATAGTAGTGAGCATAAAAATGTCCATAAAAGAAGACTTTATTCTTAATCATTGACAACATATTTGCCCTTATTCTTGAAAGTGATATTGTGATCTTTTGTTGTCCCTTATCGGGAGTACTTTCTGCGTTTTATGGTATTTCTTGATTTGTCCCTCATCGGTAATATTCTTCATACTACATAATGATCCTTGTTATATGATTGATTCTGATCTCTTGTTAGATTGTAATGATTGTTGTACATATTTCCATAATGGAAGGCAGGGGATTACCTTAGGTCACTCCTCCATGTTCATGTTGATATTTTGAGGTCTTTCATGCATTGTATATATGTATCTATTGTCTAGTGAGCCACGTTATAGTTGGTCGAGTACGACACTTATATGTTCACACCACTACAGTTGAGTATGATAACACTGAGTCCTATTAAGATCAGGTACAATATGATAATGTTATTACCCATAGATATATATATATATTAGATATATACAGATGATATTGTCCACAGAGGCTTATGGTGTTATATACATGATTATATTATAATTATGTTCATACATATTTAGTACATTGTTCATACTAACATCCCCTATTGGGCACTGCATTTCATGTCCGTAGGTTCAAATAGATGGAGTGACGCTCATTTCTAATAGGACTCCAGCTCAGTGGTGATGTCAGAGCTCTCTATTTTTTCAGAGGTGCTAGTCGGAGTCGATATGATTTTATATGTATAGTTATGGGTATGGCAGGGCCCTGTCCCGACCTAATGATAGTTTTGTACTCCTAGAGGCTTGTAGATATTTGTCTTGTGTGTTAGAGTCATTTATGGCCTTGCCGACCTCTTTGTTAGTCAGTTGATGTATATTGTGTCCTTGCCAGCTTTCTTCATATTATATATGTTGGGCTTTTCTGCTTCTATAGGTTATTACGTCGTGTTTTTTATTAGAGTCATTATAAGGCCTTGTGGGTTTAAATTCATGTGTATCCAGGGTACAAACAAGATGTGGTATGCTTGGGCCATTAGACACTGGGTATCTGCCACACCCCCTAAGGTTGGGGTGTGAAAACCTCAAATTGATGATTTGTTTGATCAACTTTAGGGTGTTTCAGTATTGTCTAATATTGGTTTGATGTATGGGTATCATCAGTTGAACATTAGGGTAGAGGATATTCTGAAGACGACCTTTAGGACTCGTTATGGACACTATAAGTTCTTGGTGATGTCTTATGGTCTTACCAATGCCCCGCAACCTTCATGAATTTTATGAATGGGATATTCAAGCCTTATTTGGATACTTTCATTATCATCTTTATTGATGACATTCTGGTGTATTCTAAGAGTAAGGATGACTACGAGAATTATTTGAGGGTGATTCTTGGTTTGTTGAAGGAAAAGAAGTTGTATGCTAAGTTTTTGAAATGTGAGTTTTGACTTAGTTCTGTGGTGTTTCGGGGCATATAGTGTTGAAGTAAGGTATCATGGTGGATCAAAAGAAGATTGAGGCAGTCAGAGATTGGCCCAGGCCTACTATAGTGATCGAGGTTCAGAGTTTCATGGGTCTCGCGAGTTATTATCGTCAGTTTGTTAAGGGATTCTCATCTATTGCTTCTCATTTGACTCGGCTGACTTAGAAAGAGGTTTATTTTTAGTGGTCCAATGAGTGTGAGGAGAGCTTCCAAAATCTCAAGTCACTTTTGACCTCAGCTCCAATTTTAACCTTACTTCTAGAAGGAAAAGATCTAACTGTTTATTGTGATACTTCGAGGATTGGTCTAGTTTGTATATTAATGCAGTGGGGGAAGAGTCATAGCATATTCATCGAGGTAGTTGAAGGTGCATGAGAAGAACTACCCCACTCATGATTTGGAGTTGGAAGTGATAGTCTTTGCATTGAAGATTTGGAGGCACTATGAGTTCTTGGTGATATCTTCTGGGCTTACTAATACTCCGCAACCTTCATGAATTTCATGAATAGGATATTCAATACTTATTTAGATACTTTTATTATCGTCTTTATTGATGACATTCGGGTGTATTCAAAGAGTAAGGACGACTACGAGAAGCATTTGAGGGTGGTTCTTAGTTTGTTGAAGGAAAAGAAGTTGTATGCTAAGTTTTTGAAATGTGAGTTTTGGCTCACTTCTATGGCGTTTCGGGGTATATAGTGTCGAATGAGGGTATCATGATGGATCTGAAAAATGATTGAGGCAGTCAAAGATTGGCATATGCCTACTACAGTGACCGAGGTTTAGAGTTTCATGGGTCTTGTGAGTTATTATCCTCAGTTTGTTAAGGGATTCTAGTCTATTGCTTCTCATTTGACTCAGCTGACTTAGAAAGAGGTTTTTTTTTAGTGGTCTGATGAATGTGAGGAGAGCTTCCAAAAGCTCAAGTCACTTTTGACCTCAACTTCGATTGTGGCCTTACTTGTAGAAGGGAAGGATTTAACTATTTATTATGATACTTCGAGGATTGGTCTGGTTTGTATATTGATATAGGAGGGCATAGTGATAGCATATGCATCGGAGCAGTTGAAGGTGCATGAGAAGAACTACCTCATTCATGATTTGGAGTTGGCAGCGGTAGTCTTTGCATTAAAGATTTGGAGGCACTATTTGTATGGGGTTGATTGTGAGGTATCCATTGATAATCTCAGCCTTCATCATATGTTCAATCTGTGGAATTTGAATTCTAGATAGCACAGGTGGATAGAGTTACTCAAGGATTATGATATGGCTATTATTTACCATCCGGGCAAGGCTAATGTGGTGGCAGATGCCTCGAGCCAAAAGGCAGTGAGTATGGGAAGCTTGGCACATTTGATTGTTGTTGAGCGTTTTTTGTCTTTAGAAGCTCAGTCCTTGGGCAACAGCTTTGTGAGACTTGATATTTTAAAACCGTGTAGATTATGGCTTGTATTGAGGCAAAATCGTCTCTTTTGGAGCAAATCAAGACCCATCAGTTTGATGATGTGAAATTATATAAGATCATGGACAATGTGATGCAAGGTGAAGTCAAGGAGTATATGCTTGATAGTGAGGGAGTCTTGAGGATCAAAAGGAGAGTTTGTGTACCTTGTATTCGAGGTTTAACAAAATTGATCATGGAGGAGGTTCATAATTCCTGATATTCTATTCATATGGGTGCAACAAAGATGTATCATGATTTGAAGCATCACTATTGGTGGGGTAAGATGAAGAGGGACTTTGTTGAGTTTGTGTCTCAGTGTTTGAATTGTCAGCAGGTTAAGTATGAGCACCAGAGACAGAGTGATATAACCAGAGGATACCCATACCCGAGTGGAGATGGGAGAGGATAGCTATGCACTTCGTAGTTGGGTTACCAAAGACCTTGGGCAAGTTTTATGCCATTTAGGCTATTGTGGATAGGTTGACCAAGTCTGCACACTTCATTCCAGTCTAGACGACCTATGATTCTGAGAAGTTGGCCAAGATTTATATTAGAGAAATTGTTCGGCTGCATTGGGTACCCATTTCTAGTATTTCATACCAGGGTACTCAGTTAACTTCTCATTTCTGGAGGACGTTGGAAAAAAAGAGTTGGGTACGCATTTGGATATTAGCACAACATTTCACCCTCAAACGGACGGCCACTCCAAGCGGACCAGTAAGGTTTTTGAAGATATATTACGCGATTGTGTGATTGATTTTGGTGGCCATTGGGACCAATTCTTACCCTTGGTAGAATTTACTTACAACAACAGTTATCACTCCAGCATTGAGATGGTGCCATTTGAGGCTTTATATGGTAGGAGATGCCGTTCTCTAATTGGATGGTTTGATGCATTTGAGGTGAGTCTATGGGGTTCAGATTTGATAAGATACTTCTTAGAGAAAGTAAAGATGACCCAGGATAAGCTCCTAGCGGCTCAGAGTAGACAAAAGGAATATACAGACTGGATTCATGGTTGGTGATCAAGTTCTATTGAAGGTGTTGAAAGGTGTGATAAGATTAGGCAAGAAAGTAAAGTTGAGTTTGAGGTATATCGGGTCATTTGAGATTCTTCAGAGAGTTGGTGAGGTGGCGTATGAGTTGGCTTTGCCACCAGGTCTTTCAGGTGTTCATCTGGAATTTTATATTTCCATGTTGTAAAAGTATCATACTGATGGTCCTACATCATTCAATGGGACTCGGTTTTATTTTATCAGAATCTGGAGTTTGAAGAAGATCTTGTGGCCATTTTGGACAGGCAGTGAGAAAGTTGAGATCGAAGGAGAATTCTTCTGTGAAGGTTCAATATAAGCACCATCCTATTGAGGAGGCTACTTGGAGGTCAAGGCGGATATGTAGAGTAGATACCCTCACCTTTTTACTTATTCTGGTACATTTTCCCTTTTGTTTCTCTTCATTCGGGGACAAACATTTTGTCAATTGGAATCTAATGTAATGACAAGTCTGATTGATTTTGGCTTAACACCTATACTTGACAAAATTATCATTTTCATAGACTCTATTTGAGGTTTGTGATTCGCAGGGATGGATAGCACTATTTCCGAGGTGAATTAGATAGGTTTCGGAAGAAAAACCTAAGTTTGATATTTAAAATGAAAAGAGTTGACCCAAAGTTGACTTTTGAATATACGAGTTTGTTTTCGAGTTTCATCGCTTCCGGAACGTCTTTTGTGACTTAGTCGAGTCTTTGGTTCGCTTTCTGAGGCATTCAGATGTATTTTGAGTTCTTATTTGCTAATTTGTGAAATTTTGGAAAATTAAGTGGATTTGTAGAAACGTAGACCTTACCTTGGTCGTATGAGAATTTTGAGTATGTGAGCAAGTTTAAAGCGTTGATAAACTTGGGAAGCATATTTGGTTTATGTCCGGAAGGTCTCGGGTGAGTTTCAGGTGTTGGATAGAAGATTTGAGAATTTGCTATTGTTGCTGGTTTTGGTGCAATTGCACCAGTGAGTATTGGTCGCACCTGCAGAGCCGCTTCTGCGGAAGTTGGTCCGCATATGCGAGCTCTGAGAGAGTTGGAAAGGACTGCCTTTGCGGAACCTTATGTGCAGAGGCAAACCACTTTCGCGGTGTCGTCTCTGCCTTTGTGAAAGTGTGGTACAATAAGTGGGGCCACTTTATTACGCAGAAGTGAGGTCGCTCCTGCGAGAAAGATTCACATGAGCAGGATCGTTATATCAGAACCTAATAAAAGACTCTAAGTTCGATTTCAATTTCCATATATCACTTTTCACAACTCTAAGCTCGGTTGGGGAAGAAATCAAGTCATTGCTTTCATCCTAACTTTGGGGTAGGATTCTATCCTATTTTCACTTTCTATTTATGATTACATAATTAAATCTAGGTTGTTTATCATGTTTGGGGGTACTAAAACCTAGGGTTTATGACTAAAGTTAAGAGGACTAAATTGATGAAATTGGAGGCCAAGATTGGGGCTTGAATGTGTGATATTTCAAATTAGAGTTTACTAATAATGGGATAACCTATTGCTAAGCCTAAATTGTTAATTTAATTTCATGATTTTTGGGTGAAATTCTAGGGTTTGTCTAACATTGGGGGTTTGATTTAAAAGGCAATTGAAGACCTAATATGGGTTAGTTGACCTTCAAACTTACGGTTATGACTAATTAGACCGTGATTATGCTTTTGCATTATTAAAGTTTTGATTTCACCTTCGTGGGCCCAGGGTCGCTTTAGGAGTCGGGTATTCGGTTTCATGAAAGGTTTTAACTTTTCGTATGTATTAGAATACTGCGTTAACGTAGAATCCATGATAATAGACTATGAACGTTTGGAGGAACTTAACAAGGGCAAGGCCTTGGCTTAAGAGTAGTTCGCGGCACCGATTTGGCTTTGTGGTATGCTACGGTTTGCTCTATTATACTCCCATAGATGCATTTAGTATAGATAAATATTGAGGGGTATTGGACGTGATGAGAGTCCCATCTTAGCGACTGTATTAGCACTTGGGTGGGTATCGGTGTTGAACTGTTTGGGGGATCAATTAGTGACTGTATTAGTACTTGGGTGGGTATCGGTGTTGAACTGTTTGGGGGATCATTCTTATATAGATCTCAACTACTGTTATGTGGGCTTGTCTCCATGATTGATATTATTTGTGATTGTTGTTGAAATTACTCATAACTTATGCCACCCGATATGAAATGACTGATTATGTGGAATTATGTGCTATTAACAATTATGAGGGCATGTGATATTCATCTCTTGAACATGGTTTCATCTCATACTTCATGATTACTTGCTTTATTTATCATTTCATTCATACACTCATACTATTCTTATATTGAAATGGAGTTGGTATTGAATGTTGTTGGTCCAATGAGACTTAGAAATGAAGGTAAATGATTCTATTATGAGATCGTTTGACTAAGAGGGTGATGATTGATATGGCTCGATAATGAGTCTATGATTGATTTTCTATCCAGACGAAGGGATCATTCTGGTTGGTTGTGAATAGTATATGGACTTCGCGTGTCCCCCATGGGTCATAGCTACAAGGCAAAGTCTGGTGCCATATGTATACCAGGTTGTTGAGAGGTACTACTGCATTCATGCATATAATTCATTAACATACATTATAAATATTGGGATTTGTACTTGTTGGAATTACTATTTATGAGTTGGGTTGTACTTCTATGACTTTGAGATGGCTTAAGTGTTGAACCATATCTGTTATTCGAATGTGACTTATGTGCTTAACCAAACTATATAGGTTAGAAAAACTTGTTTGTACACTTGATATTTATGTCTATTACAAGTTATCCGTCGTTGTCGGTATATGATGCATGATGAGGTACGTTGTGTACTCATACTACACTTGTTGTATTCTTTTTGGATGCAGATACAACGTTATTGACCATTACCGGACTCGTGGATGACGTTTGAGGCGGTAGACTTGAGCTTTCAAGGTGAGACTTCCCATCCTCCGTAGCCTTAGATTCTCCCTTCTTATTTCCTGTCTTATTTTGCACTTATGAGACAGTCTTCATACATTTCCCTCTATTATGTAATAGTGGATCTTGTACTGACTAGACCAGATCATTTGGGAATTGTAATAAGTATATACTCGGTATTTTTATAACTCTTTTTATTCATATAGCAATACAATTTAGTATGTATTCCTTCTATTTTCGCTTATGTTATTTTTATGTTTGCTTAGGTTGGAAGGTGGTTCGCCTATCCGTGGGGAATGTTTAGGTGCCACCACGATGCCCGAAATGGGTCGTGACAAGTCATCCCCCTGACCAGATAATCAATGGAACACCAGGGTGTAGAATCCACTTGCCCGATCATCCACTCGACTGGATGAGCAAATCAGTATCAAATACTTGTAAAAAAAACTTGTTTACTTTCTTTTTCTCAAGTCATGGCCTTCGCTCGAATCCCTTTCACACAATCAAGTTTACAGTTTCATTTATATAATGCAAGTCAAGAGAGTGGTTTCAATAATCCAACAAAAGTATATTATGAACTTGTAATCAACATGTCATGAGAAATCAAGTACATAATATAGCGTGTCGCACAATAACCCCACGAATCATGTAAAAAGCTTTAAATAATTTTATAACTTTCAAACTTAGTCATTTATGCATATTATCTTCTTAATCCCAACTAGGGAGTAAATCATGCAAGTTTGTGTCGGATATCTCATAAACATCATCATTTGAGTAAAACAATAAATTTGTAATCACACAAGTAGCTAGAAGGGCTCGGCATACCTCAATGTAGTATTTAAGTTAAAAACCGTTAGCTCTAAATGTCCAATTGACAACCAAAAGTCTCCAACACAATCGAACTACATAACGCAATATATATTGATTAATAACAACATGTAATTCATGAAACGAACCAATATAGTGTTCTTCACTTAGGCTCAAAATTTAACAATGTTATACCTCGTACTTTTGTGTCAAGTCGTGTCGTCGATTAACATAAGTATTCCAAGAAGGTATGAGACCTTACGGAAGGGTAATGATGGTTTAACACTTGTTTATAGAGGTGTCGGGAAGTATTGGAGTTAAAGGAATCAAAGAGGATACCTTTCGTTAAAGTTTGACAAGTTTTCCTGCTTCATGCAAGGTACGGACCGTACATTTGATTTACGGACCGTACAATCTTACCTAAGGGGTCGTATGATGTTCAAGAATTTTTTCAACTTTTTTCCCATGAGGTACGGTCCAATGTACGGCCTGTATGTTTCTGTACGGACCGTACCTTGGCCGTCCATTGAGTCGGTGGGAAAACCTTTCATCTTTTATATTTTGGCTCGACTTAGGACCTCATTTCTCATATTTTCCAGACCCTAAACAACTTTAAGTACTCTGAAAAATGTCCCCCGTGATCCTAGACCAAATCAGAGGTTAAACTAAGTGAATTTAACATAAGGAATCTCGTGATCATCGTCTTATCGCTTTTCTACTCATTGTGGTGATTTTGGAGAATTCTTAGAAGTAAAGAAATCATGGTTTTGAAATAATTCTTGTAGTTTGAGGTTAGTTTCATCTTCATATTCTTGTTCTTAAGATTATACAAGTGTTAGAAGAGTGAATTATTGGCAATCATGTAGAACAAGCTATCGGAAGTCTTGAACCTTGTTGTGGATGTTGTTGGGTTGTTTTGTGTAAACTATGAATGTAGTATGAAGTTGTTGGGTTGTTGATTAACTTATGGATATGGAGAAGAGTTAGTGAAGAAGGTTATTATGTTAATATATGTATAGGTTAAGATGTAGAAGATAATACAAATTTTATGCCCCTTAAGTGTTCGATAAAATGTATAAAGGAGTTTTCTTATAAGTTATGGATTCGTCATTGATACAAATCGTTTGTATATTATATATAATTATTTGTAGGACATACGAGGACTTGTGGAATCCATATAAGCTTAGGCGACAAGGTATGTAAGGCTTACCTTTCTTTCTATCGGTATGATCATAGAAAAAGCGTCATAGAGCGAGTGTTCCTTATCATAAGTATATTCTTGAATATAGAAGCATGTCTACTTTTAGTATGAAAAGTCATATGAATCGTGTATGTCCCTTGTCGGGGGTATTTTCTGCATTTTACATCATTTCTCTTATATTGACATAGTATGGCTCCTTGTTGATTTCTCGAAAGATAGAAATGTTATGTTGTATCTATTCTCAATGATTCATGGAAAAGGTAAAATGATATGTTATACGCATAAGGATAGTCGGAGGTGCAACGACCTTACGTTGCTCCGACAGGCTCATAGAGTATTCCATATTTTTCGGATGGTTCTCTTGTATATGTATTTATGTTGCCTACTTAGGCCTATGGGGTTATATACGTAATTTGTACATGTATGGTACCACTGATCAGTTGGCTATGGTATTGACGATATTTCCCACAGAGGCCTATGGCGTTATATACGCGACATACTATATAGAGAATATTACCCATAGAGTCCTACCGCATTATGTACGTGAATATGTTTCATTTATGTATATTATAGTCCACAGTGACACTTCTGAGTTACAGTTTATTTCTTTTTGTTTCCATTGCACATTGATATCTCTATTAATATTTTATCATGCCTTACATATTCGGTACATTCTTTAGTACTAACTTCCCCTTTGACAGGGCGTTGTATTTCATGCCCGCATGTGCAGGTTGAAAAACACAACACGTACCTCC
Source organism: Anisodus tanguticus (assembly GCA_034509755.1). Lineage (NCBI taxonomy): Eukaryota > Viridiplantae > Streptophyta > Magnoliopsida > Solanales > Solanaceae > Anisodus > Anisodus tanguticus. Next base: position 5,536,240 of record CM067561.1, on the reverse strand, counting down.
ACAGTAGGCGATCTGATTCAGCTGGTGATTATCGAACTCCACTTTCCCAGAGTTATTGTATAGAGTCGGTGGGTTATGTTACTTATGTGTATATTTATTTTGGGTATGACGGGGCCCTATCCCGACTTGATGACATATTATAGTACTCTTAGAGACGTGCAAACTAATGGTTGATGTATAGTCATTTTATACAGTCTTGTCGGCCACGTTGTCAGCTATTGATACCCTTGTTATGGCCTTGCCGGTCTTGTTATATGTATATCTTGTGCTGTTTGTCACTTGTTACAGGTTATTGTATCCAGATCTTCCTTATGATTGTATTTCTAAGGACTTGTCAGCCCAGAAAGTTGTATGTTCATGTCATAATATACAGGTGGTACGCTAGGGTTGTTCATGTGTCGGGTGCTTGCCATACCCCCAAGGTTAGGGTATGATAAACTTGGTATCAGAGTAGGTCTATCCAAGGGAGTTTGTAAGCTACGTGTAGTAGAGTTTTGTTTATGATTGTATTGTGCACCACACTTATAGAAAAAGACGCTATAGGGCATTTAGAATGGTTACCTTCCTTATTGATCTAGATCGTACGATAAAGATGAGTCGTAAGTGTTCAACTCCTCATTTCTATATTCTCTATACTTACAGCAATGCCTACGACTAGATGATAGGAGACTATCAGGAGGTTGGATGTTAATGCAGGGGAAGAGCACCAATCAGGTGTTACCCACTAATACAGGCCAGCATGAGCCTCAGAATGAGATTGTCTCTCAGGATTTCAAAGCACCACCACCTCCAAAGGAGCATAGGGGAGCTGATGTACCTCCAGTTCTTCCCCAGGATGCTCATGAAAAGGATCTTAACATGCGGAGCGCTGTTCAGTTATTGATTCGATTGGTGGCTACTCAGGCCCAGCGTCAGACCACTAGTCCTTTTGTTGAGCGGTTAATGTGAGATTCTGGAACTTCATCAACTTGGACCCTCCAGTATTCATGGGATCATATATGAACGTGAACCCACAAAAATATTTGGATCAGATGCAGCAGACTTTGAGGGCGATGCATACCACCGATACTGAATCGTATAGTTGGCTTCTTATAGATTGCAAAATATCGTTGTGGCATGGTAAGATTCATGAGAGCAGTTCAGGGTACCCCGTGCCCCACCAGCATTATAAAGAGAGTTTTCTAAGGCTTTCTTACAGTAGTATCTTCCGGTCAAGTTCCGACGGGCAAGGCAAGACTTGTTTCTACTTCTTCAGCAGGGTAATATAAGTGTCTGAGAATATAGTCTGTAATTTAACTCTTTGGGCAGATATGCTTCTACGATTGTAGCTGAGATGAGTGATGAGTACATCAGTTTGTTAATGGCTTGGGGTCACACTTGGTTAATGAGTGTACTATAGCTTCTCTAAATCCGGGTATGGATATTGCTCGCATCCAAGCTTATGCACTGAATTTGGAAGATCGTAAGAGATAGCAGTGGATTGATTGAAAGCATGATAGGGGCCAGCATAAGAAGGCTCGGAATGTAAGTGATGCAGGAGAGTTCAGAGGTGGGTTTAGGCCATAATTTCATAGGCGCACATCATAATCTGCAGTCGGTGCACCACTACAGTTTTAGAGTCAGCGTTGTGATCGGTCAACTTATTCTGGTCAAGGTAAAATTTCACGGGCATCAGGCCCGTAGTATAGAGAGGATTATGGTTATATGAGGCCGCATTTGCCTCGATGTGATCAGTATGGCAAGGCCCATCCAGGGCAGTTCCGTCAAAGAGCAGACGTGTGGTATGCTTGTGGTTATTCGGTATATATTTCCAGAGATTATCCAATGGGAGGCGGAGGTGGTATGGCATAGCCGACGAGATCTGTAGTTGTTTTTTCTTCATGTGTACGCCCTCCTAGGTAGGGTACTCAAATATCTAGCTGGTAGAGGTATAGGTAGATGTAGAGGTAGAGGTGGAGCGTCTAGATCAGGCAGTCACTAGAACCGCATCTATGTGTTGGTTGGACGATAGGACTTAAATTTGTCTTCTGATGTTATTATAGGTATATTATTAGTTTCTTCTCTTGATATGTATGCGTTGATAGGCCCAGACTCCACTTTATCGTATGTTACTCCTTTTATTGTCATTAAGATTAATATAGAATTTGAATTATTGAATAGGCCATTTGAGGTATTTATGCCTGTTAGCGAGTCAGTGATTGTTAGAAGGGTATATCGAGGCTATGAGGTAGTAATCTGTAATCGTCATACTCTAGCCGATTTAAATGAATTATAGATGGTTGATTTTAATTGAATTATAGACATGGATATGTTAGCCTCTTGCTATGCTAATGTGGATTGTTGGACGAAGGTTATTCGTATTAATATTCCAGGTGAACCTATTATAGAATGGAAGGGTAACGCAGCAATACCTAAAAGGAGTACAAGCTGTGAAAACAGAACCTCCAACCTTTTCATTTGTTCCTATTGTTAATGAATTCCCCGATGTATTCCCTGGTGAGATTTTGGGTATTGAAGAAGGGTTTTATTAGGCCTAGTACTTTCCTGTAGGGGCGCCAATATTGTTTGTTCGTAATAAGAATGGCTCGTTAAGGAGCTGTATTGATTATCGTCAGCTAAATAGAGTTCTTAGCAAGAATAAATATTCACTCTCAAGGATCGGTGACCTGTTTGATCAGTTGCAAGGCGCTAAATATTTCTTGAATATTGATCTTAGGTCTGGATACCATTAATTAAGGGCTAAGGAGAAAGATATTCCAAAGACCACTTTCAGGACTAGTATGGTCACTTTAAATTTCTTATTATGTTGTTCGGTCTTACTAATGCACCAGTAGATTTCATGGACTTGATGAATCGGGTGTTCATTTCGTTTTAGTATATCTTTGTAATTGTGTTTATAGATGACGCTCCAAGATCGCAAGTTATACGCTAAGTTCTCCAAACATGAGTTCTAATTGAATTCAGTGGCCTTCCTTGGTCATATAGTTTCGGATGAAGATATTAAAGTTTATAGCCAGAAGATTGAGGCTGTGAAAAATTGGTCGAGGCCCACAACTCCTATTAAGGTACGTAGTTTCTTGGGCTTGGCAGGTTATTATTGGAGATTCATGGAGAATTTCTCTTCTATTGTTGCCCCATTGACGAAGTTAACTCAAAAGGCAGTTAATTTCAATAGTCGGAAGCTTGTGAAAGGAGTTTCTATTAGTTGAAGGGTAGGTTGACATCAGCTCATGTCCTGGCACTTCTAGAAGGTTTAGAGGGCTACATTGTTTACTGTGATGCCTCTAGAGTTGGCTTAGGCTATGTTCGGATGCAACATGGCAAGGTTATTGCATATGCTTCAAGGAAGTTGAGGAAGCACAAGAAGAATTATCCGACTCATGATCTTGAGTTGGCAGCTGTTATATTTTCCCTGAAGACATGGTGTCATTATCTATATGGGGTATATATTGATTTGTTTACTGGTCATAAGAGTTTACAGTATGTATTAAACCATAAATAGTTGAACTTGAGGCAGAGAATATGGCTTAGTTGTTGAAGGACTATGATATTGATATCATGTACCATCACGGCAAATCTAATATTGTAGCCGATGCCTTGAGTCGTAAGTCCATGGGTAGCCTGAGGCATGTAGAGGCTAATAAATTAGAGATGACCAAGGATTTATGCTAGTTAGCCAGCTTGAGTGTACGACTGCTTGACATAGATGATAGATGTGCTATAGTTCAAAATGCCGCAGAATCATATTTAGTAGCATAAGTAAAAGCAAGGCAGTTTGATGATCTAGAGTTGGTCAGAATAAGAGAAGGGATTCCCTTTCAGAAGAAACAGTTGTTTGAGCTGTCAGATGACGGGGTTCTTAGATACAAAGGTCTGTTATATGTGCCTGATGTTGGAGGAATCCGAGGGCAGATTATAGAAGAAATTCATCAGTCCTGGTATTCTATTCATCCTGGTTCTACTAAGATGTACCCTGATGTTCAACAGATTTACTGGTGGAACGATATGAAAAGAAATACTGCAGAATTTATGGCCCAATGTCCAAATTGCCAACAGGTTAAGGTTGAGCATCAGAAACCTAAAAGTTTTCTTCAGAGTATAGAAATTCCGACTTGGAAATGGGAGGTAATCAATATGAATTTCATTACAGGCTAACTTCGTTCTTATCGGAAGTTCAACTCCATCTAGATTATTGTTGATATGCGTACAAAGTCAGCCCATTTTCTACATGTATCATCTTCTAATACACCTCGTATACTTATTACCACGATCAAGTGATATTGTATTAGTCCGTAGGTATTCTTGGCATGCAATATGATATTTTAAATATTCATTAGCGTACTTAAAGTATTAAACTTAGTTTGAAATTTTCCGAAGCACTACATACATGTACTTTGCAATAATTTCTATTAATGAAATTTATGTCTATCATTATTGTTGACACCCAATTTTGTCCCATCTTTTGGATTTTATTTGCAATTTTTAATATTTTTGACACTTTAAAACAATTTTAAAATATAGGCATATATATGTATATATATCATTATATTTATTATTATTATTATTTACATTTTTTAATGTCATTTGCATTTTTATATCATAATCATACTTTTATCCTAATATTATATGTTATTTTATTTTTCGCAAAACGGCCTTGCATTTTTATTTTTTATTTAAGCATCAAGCATTTCGCAAATATTATATTTTATCATATTGTCATCTTTACAATTTATAAATTTTGCAAAGCTTTCTTTTTATATAATAAAATCTCTTTTTATATTTTTTAAACCCATAACCCTTTTTCATTTCCCCCCCAAAACAATTCCTACCCAACCCAAACTAAAACCCATTTTCGTCCAAGCCCAACCCATCACCCATTTTATTTCCCCAACCCAAAAAACAAATACCCAGGCCCAACGGAAAGCCCACCCGGATCGGCCCAATACCCAATTCCCTTTCCCTTTTATTCCCCCAACTCATAACCCTAAAAACATTTTCCATTCCACACCCTTAACACATCATTCTCTCTTTCTCTCTTTTCAAAACCGCCGCACACCCCCATACCCCCTAACCCCGACGCGACCCCACACCCCATACCGGCGACCCCACGTCGCCGGTTACCTCTCCACACCACTACCCCACCTACGCCGGACACCCTACACCACCCACACCACCGTCGATTTTGGGGGTTTTGAGGTCCTAAGTCCGAAAATGAGGGTTCCGATTTATTCTTGTTGGTGGTTTCCGTTTTGCTTTTGTTGGTGGTTTTCCGGTTTGTTTTGTTGGTGGTTTCGTTACTTTTGTTGGTAGTTTCGGGTTGATTTGTTGGTGGTTTCCGATCTGTTTTTGGTGGTTTTATTTCCGGTCGGGTTTTGGTGATCTTTTCTCTCGGATCACAATCCGGGTCGGGTCACAATCCGGGTCGGGTCATCTTGTTCGGTCCGGCCGAACCGGGTCGTAAGTTTCCGTATTCGTGTATTTGTATTTTGTTGTTGGTTATCGTAATTTGGAATGAAATCGATTCGGGTTGAAAAACATCCGATTCGAGTCGGGTCGACCGGTTCGGTCAAATTCCGATTTTTGTGTATTTATATTTTGTTGTTGGTTATCGTAATTTGGAAGAAAATCGATTCGGGTTGAAAAACATCCGATTCGGGTCGGGTCAACGACCGTGTCGGGTCGACCGGTTCGGTTAAAATCCGGATTTTGTATGTTTATATTGTGTTTTTGGTTATCGAAAATTTGGGAAGAATTTGATTCGGGTTGAAATATCCGATCCGGGTCGGGTCAACATGTTCGGGTCGGGTCGACCGGTTCGAATACATTTTCGATTTTTGTATGTTTATATTGTGTTTTTGGTTATCGAAAATTTGGGAAGAATTTGATTCGGGTTGAAATATCCGATCCGGGTCGGTCACCTTGTTCGGGTCGGGTCAACTGTTCCGGGTCGACCCGACCCGGTTCGAATACATTTTCAGATTTTTGTGGGTTAATATTTTGTTGTTGGTTATCGAAAATTCCAAAAAAATGTTTGATTGTTTGATTCGGGTCGGGTCACTTGTTCGTTCGAACCCGGTCGATTTTTTCCGAATCTGCTTCGGTCCAAAAATTTCAGAATTCGGGTCGGACGTTTTAATTGCAAACTGTTGGTTTATTTTGGCATTTAAATATTCATACACGGATATCTTGTATTTTGTCTTTGCTTTATCATTCTAACTAATACGCATTTAGGCCGATGAGATTAAATTCGAGGCCGCACTTTTTTTCGTTTCTCGTTTTTACTGTTTACCGTTTTAAAACACCCGTGCAACGGATATCTTCTTGTGTAACTTGTTTTATTGTTTTTAACCAATACGCATTTAGGCCGATGAAATTGAATTCGAGGCCGCGCTTTTTCTTTTGTTTCATTTCTCTTTTTTTGCATTTTTTCGAGATCCGGGCAACGGATATCTTCTTTTTTTATTATTTTATTAATATCGCATTTAGGCCGATGAAATTGAATTCGAGGCCGCGCATTTTTTTCCGTCTCGTTTCTCTCGTTTCGGTTCACTGTTTCGGCATTTAAACATCCGTGCACGGATTGCCTTCTTGATTTACTTGATTTATATAAATATTGCATTTAGGCCAATGAAATTGAATTCGAGGCCGCGTCATTAGAGATATCATTTCTCAATTTCTGTTTTTCTTTTTCTTGTTTTTGGCACCATTTTCCTGATTTGAATATTATACTACACTCGGCCGATGAAAAAATATCCGTCGATTTTTGAGGCCTCCACATTTGTAAAGACGGAAAATAAAACTTCGGGCAAGGATGAAACTTAAATCTTTTTCACTCAAGAGACCAACATGTTCGGTAGGCAAGGCAACTAAAATGACCAACGAGTCATACGTTCGCGACCACGACGTGATTGGAATGATCTTTTCAAAATTTGAGTTCGAGCCCTCCGTAATCAAAACATTTATTGTTTTGGATACGGATCCGAAGTTATGTATATTCAATTGTTTCTAACCGTTTATTCTTGACGACTTGCAAAGATAAAGTCAAAGAAGGCAAATACCCCTCGGAGATTATTTATTTTTGTTGTTGTCTTTTACTTTCTTTAATTCAGCTTTATTTTCATTCTGTATTGTAATATTATTGTACTCCTGAAATTATTGAAATATTTAGAATAGATAGAATTAATTGATAGGGTAGTCTAAAATTGGAAACCCATCGCTAGGTTATCTATTTTTAGGCTCGTCACCCATACAATTTACATTGCATATATTTTTATCAATTTTCATACAAATGCATATTTATACTTTTTTCATTTTTACATGTAAATTAATGTCATACAAATGCATACTTGTACAAAATGCATCATTTTATTAACATCTTGTAACATTATTTTTATATTTGTAAAAACATGTATTTTTCTTAGCATAACAATTAACCTGAATTTGATCGGATAACCGCGAGTTAGCGGATCTTAAAGGATGCCTAACCCCTTCCCTTTAGGATAATAAAGAACCCTTACCCAGAATTTCATTAGTTTCGTAGACCACAAAATGGAGTTATTCTGTAATTTAGTTAACATTCGGGTGCCCTAATTCACCTTAGAATAATTAGGTGGCGACTCCTCAAGCAAGCATTTTTTAATCCATCCGGAGGGAATCGACGCCATCGCGTCGCGAAGCCCGCAGGTCAAAATCGGGCGCGACAGCATGGCGACTCCACTGGGGATACTTTCAGGTTCTTAACCATAGCAAATTCAGGTTAATAATTATTGTGCTTTATATTGCTCCTTATTTGATTTATTGTTTTTAATTGTTTCCTTTTTGAAATTTTGTATGTTTAACTCTTTAAATTGATACTATTCTTTTATTGCTTTCCTTAAATTGGCATTCCGCTCATATTTCTTCCACTATGGAAAATTGACACTATCACACATTACACGCGAGGTGTGTTTTGCGCACCCGCAAATTCTTTCAAATTACCAAATTTTAGGAGAGTTGGCGTATGCGCGGAGTGTTCGGACCATCCGGAGGCCGCGTAGCCTTCTCACTCGAGTAGTCCGCTCGGGAACCTTGAGTCCAGTAAGCCTAATCTTAGTAAATTTAGGATAGAGCTATACCCTTTTATTTTTAATCATGCATACATACACCATAGGTGGGTCGATCCTTGGCATCGACTCCACAATTAAGAAATCCACCAAAATTGTCGACGGGTCTCGCTCTCCCAACGACCATCAACATATTATTTGTAGCGTGATAATGATGGACTAATCCAAGCCTAATCATGACATGCCGATATTGGAAAATGTACATACATTTTGTCTTCATTTCCAACAAAAGCACTGTAGTTTGACAGCTTGGATTATTCTGGCATAATCTCTCATATTTGGCGTTTAGGCTCACCTCTGGCATAAGAGAGGCTCCATGCATGTTAGGACGCATATTTAATTCCCGCACAATTTGTTTGCTATTTTTCTTCTTTTAACTCTGTACATATTATTTAATGCAATAATTAGCTGCTTCAATTTTGTACATATCATACCATGTCGCTTGCGACTCTTGAACAAAAATTGTGGCACTACCTTAGGATAAAGCGTTCTTGAACATCAAGACTCGGACCTCGTGCAGCAATCAGGGGAGTTTTTTACCATACTTTCAGACTCCTACATTTTATTATTCTTTTAGTGACTTTCCTCCTTTCACCCGGTGCTCTTATTTTTGCAGGAAATCATCCTCGCGAACAGTCGGCGGCGGTCGTTTTAAAACATTATCTCTGGATATACTTCGGGAAAGAACAAAGCCAAAGGGCTTTCACAAAGACGACCGGAAGATGTTTTGACTGGAAAAACTCAGCTAACACCAGAGTCAACGAGGCGTCACTGTAGTTGTCTATACTTGTTTTTATATATATTTTGCAAATTCAGTTGAAATGCTTAATTTTCGTTACATATATTTTTTTTTTTATATCATGCAATTTTTTAACATATCCTTACGAACTACGAGTGTCTGATTCTCACCATACGGTGTGATACGTAGGTAACCCTTCTCGGGTGCGACACCCATAAAATAAAAAAAAATTAAAAAAAAATGATTCTGGTTTATCAATCTTTTTTCTTCTCATTATATCTTAGTGGATAATTTTTTTTTTTCATTATATTCTAATGGACAATCTTTTTTTATATAATATCCTATTGTGACAATTTTTTATTTTTTTTATTGCATTCATCCTAATGTGGACAATCATCTTTTCCATTGCATTCGTTATATCATGGACAATCATTTTACTTTGTATTCGTCCCATAGTGGACAATCATTTATTTTATACAGTTTCTACTTACTATTCTATCGCAGATAAATTCTTTTTCCATCATACATTTTTTATAATCTATCTGCACGAACTATGCACACCTGATTCTCGTCAAAGATGAGATACGTAGGCAGCCCTATTTGGGGTTCGGTACCCTTTATTCAAAAAAAAAAACAAAAAAAATACAAGATATATATATATTTTCTAAGAATCATTGATGGACTTGGTTGATACCAACACAGTTAAGAGTGTGCATAGGAAAGAACAAGCGGAGAAGACTGACTTCGTGGTAAACCATAGATTCTTCTGGTACCTCTTATTCACGTCTGTGTTGACGCTTAAAAATTGTTTTGCATGCTTCCAAGGTATGAACGAAGCCAACCTCATCGTTTCATATGCATTGTGTGGTGAGTTTTAGAATAAGTTCAATTGCATTGCATTGTGATCTAGAACTTGGCTCGAATGTTTGTTGAGGCGAAATCTTGAGTAACACTTGGTATAGGAAAGGATCGTAGGCTTTCTTTGATCCGTTTGAGCCTTTTCAGCTTACCAAATAACATTATCCATAGTACTCCCCCTTTGAGCCTGAAGTCTATTTTTTTTAACAACCACATATTATTATGCCTATACCCTTTCTGAGTGCGTGCACGCACTATCCTCTCTTGGCCCGACTTCCTTGAGCGCATCAGAAATGTGCAAATTGCTGAAAATGATCCGAGTTGAAGTTGCAATGTTCCCAAAAGAGGAAATGAAACAAAACAAAGGGACGACTTCACAAAAAATGAAGTAAAAAGCCCCGACAATATCAAAATAAAAAAAAATAAAAAAAAAAAACTCCGAAAAAGGGGAAAAAACCTCAAACGAAATATTCAAAAGAAGTCGGTACAAAATAAAGGGAGCAAAAAGAAGCAAATCGGCATCAAGGCACACAAATACAAAGCGCGAACATATTCCAACGCTCAAGGAAGGATTAGTCACTCCTTACCCAAATGATATCCTTTCCTTTCCCCAAGCCTACATTACAAACCCATAACAAGCCCTACATGATCCTATACCAAGGGTTCTCACATTAGTGGATACTTACATGACGGCCAAGCCTATGGTATCACAATTGAATGCATTGAACATCTTTCTGAGGGTGAGTGTACTTCTCTAGACGTCCCAAAGTTCAAAATACTGAAATACATTTGAGAAAGGGACTTTCTTTCAGTGAGGGCATTTGAAACATGAGGATGCATATATGTCAAAACCTTGGCTTGAAGCAAGTGTCGATCCTCAGGTATGTCTGAGGTAGCATCTGAAGCTGTAGGAATTACCCTGAAGTCAGCCTCGGTTATACAGAGAGCAGTAACGGGAACCCTAAGCACATTACTAATTGTTGGTACCAACTGAAGTCAAAATATGATTCTGTCTTTTTCATATTTTCAAAAAAAAAAAAAAAAAAAAAAACTTGCAAAATATATTGCATCATTTTTCAAACTCTAGTCACTCTTTTACAAAAAAAAAAAAAAAAAAAAAAAACATTCTACAAATACAAAATCCTTTTGTCATGAACTACGTTATGACCTGATTCCCTTGGCGGGATACGTAGGCGGCCACATCGGCTTCGGTCCCATTTTCAGAAAATCCTTACAATCTCTTTTGCCGCAGCGAACTACGTTATGACCTGATTCCCTTGGCGGGATACGTAGGCGGTCACATCGGCTTCGGTCCCATTTTCAGAAAATCCTTACTAAATTCTTTTTGCCTCATGAACTACGTTATGACCTGATTCCCTCGGCGGGATACGTAGGCAGCCACATCGGCTTCGGTCCCATTTTTGGAAAATCCTCACAATCTTTTACTGGCATGAACTACGTTATGACCTGATTCCCTCGGCGGGATACGTAGGCGGCCACATCGGCTTCGGTCCCATTTTCAGAAAATCCTTACAATCTCTTTTGCCACATGAACTACGTTATGACCTGATTCCCACGGCGGGATACGTAGGCAGCCACATCGGCTTCGGCCCCTTTTTGAAAAAAAAAAAAAAAATTCTTCACAATCCCTTTTGCTTACAACGAACTACGTTATGACCTGATTTCCTTTGTCGGAATACGTAGGCGGCCTATATCGGCTTCGGTCACACCATTGGAATTTTTCTTCCATTATCTTGCACACAACGCAATGTGCTTACATGATTGCCTTAACAGGACAAGCAAGTGGCCCGCACAAACTCGGCTTTATCCAGTTGGAAGTTCATCATCTTCATATATATACCAGAAACTGGGGCATTTTTTAAAGGGTTCACTACAAGAATATGCCAATGGATTTGGAAAAATGCCAGACATCTATGTCTTCAATCCAAACAAGTCTGAACTTGTGAGCGTCCAGAGCCAAAGCTACAAAGTCAACGCGAATCAACCGCCCCTCCCCCTAAACTCACAAATTTCTTTGAGTGCAGGTCTTCAGGTTGACAAAGGCGGAAATCCGCGACATGAGGCTTAATTTCGCAAAGAATTCCCGCATCGCCGCTCACCACAAGGATCACGTTCCTATTGGACGTCTGCACAAAAAAAAAAATCATCTTGACCTACAGGGTCCCAGCTGCTATGTCCGTACAAGGACGATATTTCGACTCACAGAGTCATATTTCTCATCCTTATCCATTCATTTTACATCGCTTATGTCTGCGCATTAACTTTTAATCTAGATTGATGACATAACAATTCGGCCTTAGGGTCACACTCTGCATCACGTCTAAGCAACGACGTCATTTCAGGCGCCCACCTCCTAATGCGAGTATTTTAATTTATGTCAGGCGCCCACCTCCTAATGCGGGTATTTTAATTTCTGTCAGGCGCCCACCTCCTAATGCGGGTATTTATATTTCTGTCAGGCGCCCACCTCCTAATGCGGGTATTTTAATTTCTGTCAGGCGCCCACCTCCTAATGCGGGTATTTTAATTCCAGTCAGGCACCCACCTCCTAATGCGGGTATTCTAATTCCAGTCAGGCGCCCACCTCCTAATGCGGGTATTTTAATTTCAGTCAGGCACCCACCTCCTAATGCGGGTATTTTAATTTCAGTCAGGCGCCCACCTCCTAATGCGGGTATTTTAAATTTCAATCAGGCGCCCACCTCCTAATGCGGGTATTTAAATTTCAGTCAGGCGCCCACCTCCTAATGCGGGTATTTTAATTTCAGTCAGGCGCCCACCTCCTAATGCGGGTATTTATATTTACGTCGGGCGCCCACCTTCTAATGCGGGTATTTCAATTTACTCGTCGCGCCCACCTCCTAATGCGGGTATTTTATTTCGGTCGGCGCCCACCTCCTAATGCGGGTATTTTAATTTTTGTCAGGCGCCCACCTCCTAATGCGGGTATTTAAATTTCAGTCAGGCGCCCACCTCCTAATGCGGGTATTTTAATTCCAGTCAGGCACCCACCTTCTAATGCGGGTATTGAATTTCTGTCAGGCGCCCACCTCCTAATGCGGGTATTTTAATTTCAGTCAGGCGCCCACCTCCTAATGCGGGTATTTAAATTTCAGTCAGGCGCCCACCTCCTAATGCGGGTATTTTAATTTTTGTCAGGCACCCACCTCCTAATGCGGGTATTTTAATTTCTGTCAGGCGCCCACCTCCTAATGCGGGTATTTGAATTTCAGTCAGGCGCCCACCTCCTAATGCGGGTATTTCATTTTCAGTCAGGCACCCACCTCCTAATGCGGGTATTTCATTTTCAGTCAGGCGCCCACCTCCTAATGCGGGTATTTTATTTTAAGTCAGGCGCCCACCTCCTAATGCGGGTATTTAATTTCAGTCAGGCACCCACCTTCTAATGCGGGTATTTCAATTTCAGTCAGGCACCCACCTCCTAATGCGGGTATTTCATTTTCAGTCAGGCGCCCACCTTCTAATGCGGGTATTTTAATTCCAGTCAGGCACCCACCTTCTAATGCGGGTATTTCAATTTCAGTCAGGCGCCCACCTCCTAATGCGGGTATTTCTATTTCTGTCAGGCGCCCACCTTCTAATACGGGTATTTTAATTTCAATCGCGCCTATGCAACGGCGCCATCTGCATAACGTCTAAGCAACAACGTCACCTCTTCACGCCTATGCTACATCATCATCTACATTGGGAAGTACTTCGAACGTTGTTCCGCCCTTCTCCAGTATCTCATCACATCTGCAACCAGTGTCATCATAAGTCGACACTGGGGCATTGTTTTTTGAATGTATACCATCTTTTGCAACTTCTCTCTCCCTTCGGGATTTTATTTCTTCCCACTCACCCATAACCATCCCTCGAGTCCAGATGATCCGGACAAAATTGGCTACTCAGTCAACTTCTTTGTCCGAAAACTCTTTCATCGTCTCCGGCCAAAGAGGGGCATCTGTTGACACCCAATTTTGTCCCATCTTTTGGATTTTATTTGCAATTTTTAATATTTTTGACACTTTAAAACAATTTTAAAATATAGGCATATATATGTATATATATCATTATATTTATTATTATTATTATTTACATTTTTTAATGTCATTTGCATTTTTATATCATAATCATACTTTTATCCTAATATTATATGTTATTTTATTTTTCGCAAAACGGCCTTGCATTTTTATTTTTTATTTAAGCATCAAGCATTTCGCAAATATTATATTTTATCATATTGTCATCTTTACAATTTATAAATTTTGCAAAGCTTTCTTTTTATATAATAAAATCTCTTTTTATATTTTTTAAACCCATAACCCTTTTTCATTTCCCCCCCAAAACAATTCCTACCCAACCCAAACTAAAACCCATTTTCGTCCAAGCCCAACCCATCACCCATTTTATTTCCCCAACCCAAAAAACAAATACCCAGGAGCCCAACGGAAAGCCCACCCGGATCGGCCCAATACCCAATTCCCTTTCCCTTTTATTCCCCCAACTCATAACCCTAAAAACATTTTCCATTCCACACCCTTAACACATCATTCTCTCTTTCTCTCTTTTCAAAACCGCCGCACACCCCCATACCCCCTAACCCCGACGCGACCCCACACCCCATACCGGCGACCCCACGTCGCCGGTTACCTCTCCACACCACTACCCCACCTACGCCGGACACCCTACACCACCCACACCACCGTCGATTTTGGGGGTTTTGAGGTCCTAAGTCCGAAAATGAGGGTTCCGATTTATTCTTGTTGGTGGTTTCCGTTTTGCTTTTGTTGGTGGTTTTCCGGTTTGTTTTGTTGGTGGTTTCGTTACTTTTGTTGGTAGTTTCGGGTTGATTTGTTGGTGGTTTCCGATCTGTTTTTGGTGGTTTTATTTCCGGTCGGGTTTTGGTGATACTGCTTTCTCGGATCACAATCCGGGTCGGGTCACAATCCGGGTCGGGTCACTGTTCCGGTCCGGCCGAACCGGGTCGGGTAAGTTTCCGATTCGTGTATTTGTATTTTGTTGTTGGTTATCTGTAATTTGGAATGAAATCGATTCGGGTTGAAAAACATCCGATTCGAGTCGGGTCGACCCGGTTCGGTCAAATTCCAGATTTTTGTGTATTTATATTTTGTTGTTGGTTATCTGTAATTTGGAAGAAAATCGATTCGGGTTGAAAAACATCCGATTCGGGTCGGGTCACTGACCCGTGTCGGGTCGACCCGGTTCGGTTAAAATCCGGATTTTGTATGTTTATATTGTGTTTTTGGTTATCTGAAAATTTGGGAAGAATTTGATTCGGGTTGAAATATCCGATCCGGGTCGGGTCACTGTTCCGGGTCGGGTCGACCCGGTTCGAATACATTTTCAGATTTTTGTATGTTTATATTGTGTTTTTGGTTATCTGAAAATTTGGGAAGAATTTGATTCGGGTTGAAATATCCGATCCGGGTCGGGTCACTGTTCCGGGTCGGGTCACTGTTCCGGGTCGACCCGACCCGGTTCGAATACATTTTCAGATTTTTGTGGGTTAATATTTTGTTGTTGGTTATCCGAAAATTCCAAAAAAATGTTTGATTCCGGGTCGGGTCACCGTTCGAACCCGGTCCGATTTTTTCCGAATCTGCTTCGGTCCAAAAATTTCGAATCGGGTCGGACGTTTTAATTGCAAACTTGTTGGTTTATTTTGGCATTTAAATATTCATACACGGATATCTTGTATTTTGCTGCTTTATCATTCTAACTAATACTGCATTTAGGCCGATGAGATTAAATTCGAGGCCGCACTTTTTTTCGTTTCTCTGTTTTCTGTTTACCGTTTTAAACACCCGTGCAACGGATATCTTACTGTGTAACTGTTTTATTGTTTTTAACCAATACTGCATTTAGGCCGATGAAATTGAATTCGAGGCCGCGCTTTTTCTTTTGTTTCATTTCTCTGTTTTAGCACTGTTTCAGAATCCGGGCAACGGATATCTTACTGTTTTATTATTTTATTAATATCGCATTTAGGCCGATGAAATTGAATTCGAGGCCGCGCATTTTTTTCCGTCTCGTTTCTCTGTTTCAGTTCACTGTTTCGGCATTTAAACATCCGTGCACGGATTGCCTTACGATTTACTTGATTTATATAAATATTGCATTTAGGCCAATGAAATTGAATTCGAGGCCGCGTCATTAGAGATATCATTTCTCAATTTCTGTTTTTCTTTTTACTTGTTTTTGGCACCATTTTCCCGATTTGAATATTATACTACACTTGGCCGATGAAAAAATATCCGTCGATTTTTGAGGCCTCCACATTTGTAAAGACGGAAAATAAAACTTCGGGCAAGGATGAAACTTAAATCTTTTTCACTCAAGAGACCAACATGTTCGGTAGGCAAGGCAACTAAAATGACCAACGAGTCATACGTTCGCGACCACGACGTGATTGGAATGATCTTTTCAAAATTTGAGTTCGAGCCCTCCGTAATCAAAACATTTATTGTTTTGGATACGGATCCGAAGTTATGTATATTCAATTGTTTCTAACCGTTTATTCTTGACAGCTTGCAAAGATAAAGTCAAAGAAGGCAAATACCCCTCGGAGATTATTTATTTTTGTTGTTGTCTTTTACTTTCTTTAATTCACTTTATTTTCATTCTATTGTAATATTATTGTACTCTGAAATTATTGAAATATTTAGAATAGATAGAATTAATTGATAGGGTAGTCTAAAATTGGAAACCCATCGCTAGGTTATCTATTTTTAGGCTCGTCACCCATACAATTTACATTGCATATATTTTTATCAATTTTCATACAAATGCATATTTATACTTTTTTCATCTTTACATGTAAATTAATGTCATACAAATGCATACTTGTACAAAATGCATCATTTTATTAACATCTTGTAACATTATTTTTATATTTGTAAAAACATGTATTTTTCTTAGCATAACAATTAACCTGAATTTGATCGGATAACCGCGAGTTAGCGGATCTTAAAGGATGCCTAACCCCTTCCCTTTAGGATAATAAAGAACCCTTACCCAGAATTTCATTAGTTTCGTAGACCACAAAATGGAGTTATTCTGCAGCATTTAGTTAACATTCAGGTGCCCTAATTCACCTTAGAATAATTAGGTGGCGACTCCTCAAGCAAGCATTTTTTAATCCATCCGGAGGGAATTGACGCCATCGCGTCGCGAAGCCCGCAGGTCAAAATCGGGCGCGACAATTATTTGATGTCTCCTACATGTTAGACCTTCAAACTTAGCCTCAGCTTGAAAGTATGCCTTCCAACTTTGGGTGTAGATAAGTAGACACCTTAACTTATATAAAGTTGAACACGTAAACACAAATGCTAACGTGGTACATAAAATTTGGAGGTGTCTAGATTATCATTTTGTAGGTTAGAGTGTTCAACTGACAAAGTAGAGACAAGTTGAGGTGATTACTTGTGCACACCCTAACTTACTTGTCAACTGAGCCCAAGATTGAGGATCTATTTATGTATTGTGCCAATACAAAATGGTTTAACTCTCTATTACGAAAGACTTTCATTAAGATATCTAAAGGAAAATTTTAGGTCTCCTAGTCTTATTTCGAATAGCTAAGACAATTCGTTATTTGTATATTTCTATAGAATTATATAATCATTTTATTACAAATGCACAATACTTACCAGGAATAAATGGACATGGGCATATATAATTTTATTACTAATAGTCTTTAGGACTAAATTTTTGAAAAGTTTTTTTTAAAAAAATAAATTATACTGAATAGGCATGTTAATAAACTTCTGAAAAGTCAAAAGTGTTTATTTAATTTTTTTCTAAAAATGGCTTATTTTATAGACTTGGTGAGATTTCAAGAAAAAAATAAGTGTTTTTAGAAGAAAAAAATAACTCGACAAAAGATTGTATAAGATACGTTTTTTTAACATTTCAAGAAGGAATCTTGAAATTGTAAGGCCCTTGCAATTCTAAAGGAATGAAGGAATTCTAAAGGATTTATTTATTCCTTATTTTAAAGGACTTTTTATATAAATAATCGATCGGATTTACTGTTTACTTTTTCAAGTCAATGTGCACAAATTATACATTTATTGTACACGGTTATATATATATATTGTACATGATATGCATATATTATTATACATTTGTCGGCTATTATTAATTTACGTATTTAGGTGAGTAGCTATTAAGATTAATTCTTCAAAAATTGAACATCATATTATAATGCTACTTGTATATGGGAAAATGTTAAGAGAGAGTAATCTTGTTATTAGAAAGAATTGATCGAAACCTAAAATCTTGTTTACTCTTAGCCTTGATGTAGGTCTTACGGTCGTGTATTTGATTCTTTAGAAGCATTGACCACCTTCTAGATACTCCTTTATCTATTCTTTCTTTTTTTTCTTTTATCGGAATTAATTGGCCCGGCTAATTGAGGTTGATTATGCCCCACTATGCTCTAATAAAAGAGAGTAAGTGACTGCTAAAAACATAACATGGCTTATGAGTCCAGGATCGATTTCATAGAGAAATTACCCTTAGTTGTAACTAATTAATATTATTAAGCAACTAACTTAAATGATTTATAATTTATAATAAGAATGATCTTTGTTTTAACTATTGTAATAACTAACAAATAACGAATAAACATAAATAGTCACCTATGTAGATAAGAGTGTGTTCAATGAGTAAAAACTCTAATATGATGATTTCTCGAACTACCAGAATTAATCAGTGACATGTGAAAGTATATGTATGTCCTAGAGACAATTTGTATTAGAAAAAATGTACTTCATACACATTCGTATTAATATTAATAGAGATTAATATTTTGGCATTTGCAATTATTAAATTATTAGTTAATTTTTTATAATATTCTATAATATGCATTCCTAGAGGTTACGTTGTTATTAATAATGTGAGATATTAATATTATAACGTAACTCTTAAAATAGCCTCGACTAATGATCATCGAGAATGGGATATCGATGTTATGTGATAAGTCAACATGTGGTCTGCATCACATCCTTAGATGATGTAGTATGTCTCACCTGCTACGAGTAATGGCTACTCGAGATGGACACATGGATACTTTGGAAGTATTGGTATACTCTGCTGATATATTGTTTGTTATACTTGTCTAAAGTATGATCAGCGTGTGGGAGATAGAAGTCCTTAGACTTGAGGTCAATGCGCACCTTGTCTACAAAGTAATATACTTTAATCTTGTCCTAAGCTCAAATGCCTTATAGGTTGAGATACGGCTTGTATTGGGTACATTACGATGTGGATTAAAGATGGTAGTTGAGCCAAGGTTAGGATTCATTCCTCGAATGTATATTTGAGAGAACACTCAGCTTTTCAGTGATATTAGGTTGACTAAGTCGTTGGCCAACGCAGTAGACATATTTAGAATATGGTCTAGTTGTCAACTAATATAGATGAGATACAATGATCAAGTCATTTGGATAGATACTTGACAAATCCTAAGCTTGATCGGGTGTGTCGTGAATGAAATGATTTTATCTTACCACATAGAGGTTAAGTTTACTAGATTCGTGTAAACGTACTTCACATATTGAGTTCGTCTTGTGGCGTCGTCTAGGAGTTCCGCGTAGACCTTAATTTGATTAATGCTGATATGTGAAGGCATGTAGGGTCACACTATGTCGATTGTCTTTTCGATCTAAGGATGTATTGAGAGAGTATTAAATATTCGATTTAGAATCGAGATATTTAAATGAATAATGATTATTTTAATTAAGTCAAAATTGGATTTTTGATTTAATCAAGAATGTGCGGAAAATAAAATGAGACAGTGTAGGGCCACGTCAGCGCCGCGGCGCCCACACCATAGGGTCGCAGCGCCATGACCTAATCTGTCTCGAATTTTGGGCCAAGCCCAAGGTCAAACCCTAATCAAGTTTGACCTCATTTTTCACCTATAAATACAGACATACACTTCATTATTCATTAATTTTTATTTTCATAACATTATTCTAAGTCTTAGAGACTCAGAATCAAAACACTCTCTCGAACCTCTGCCGGATTTCCTAGCTTTCCAAAGGAGGAATACATTGAAGCTTGGAGCTTGCAATCGAAAGGGCATTCATGTGCGCACCCATAGTTGATAAAGATTCCAGATATTATAAACATGTAAGTATCATTCAAGTCTTAACAGTTCTACATTTGTTGGGTTTGAAACAAGTTTTCAATATCCGCGGCATACAACAACCCAACAAAATCTCTACAACATGGTTCCTATAATATCACCGAATTAATTTCTAATAGTCGTGAGTTCTCCATTTTATCGCTAGTATAATAAAAAGAAAAAAAAAAGAACATGGACAAGTATAACAAAGAAAATAGCATTTCCTATACTTGGACAATTAGAGATTAATCAAAATTCGTTTTACTCTAATTTTTTCATATCCGGATTTTAAGTTCTTCACATTATTTCTTTTATGAGACGAGAACTTAAATTTTGAAAGTTGGGTTTATCCCATATTGTCATTTGGAAAAGCAAGTTGAGTTCTTTTGGGATTGTTAAGTCATTAACTATGCTTTGATTTTTATGATTTTTATTCTTAAAGATTTATTAAATAAGAAATTTTGATAAGATAAATTAATTTAAAAAGATTAAATTTGTCAGATTATAATTATTTTACATTACAAATAAATATATTAATGAAATTGTTACAGAAAAATTAAAATAAAAAAGATAGGCGTAATATCGTTAACCACGAGAAAAATTAGTATTAGGAATCAAAATCAAAACGAAGATCTCTGAAATTATTTCTAAAAATAATTACTGCCCTGGAATTCAACTGTTTGAGTGAAACTCCATGACATTCTCCACTACAATAATTAATTTAAATTTGACCTATTAGTTGTCCACTACCCCCATTTTTCAATTGCATTGGGGATAGGACAAAGGGCACGTGGAAGAGAGAATTGAATGTAGACTAATCACATGAGAGAATTTTACCCACTATCACATTCATTCAGACGCGAAATCGTGATTTTTTGTTATGAGTTCTAGACCACTTCTTTTTATTTGGTGAATATTAGATAAATTATTCATATATATTAAATAAAATTTTAATATAGTTACTATATATAAGCAAAAGCTGTTGAATTTGTCAAAGTCATAGCATTAGGCTTGCTTCCCCTCTATATTCACTAAAAAGGGTCGTTTGGTAGAAGGGTTATGTTATCTCATCTAAATGGAATTAGGTGGGATAAGATGAGATAACTTATTTCACCCTATAGGTGGGATACAACTTATCTCATCTCTTTATCTCATATAGATCGGATTGAATGAGATAGCAAATGAGTTATCCGATCAACCAAACATAGAATTAATTCCAATCTCATAGGAATAATAATTCAATCCCATCTTATCCCTCCTACTTAAAAACAGTTTTGTTTTATCCATTTCAAAAAGATAATTGTTTTTACAATTTAGAAATTGTTGGAAATTTACTAAATGTGGATTAAGTATATCCCATTAATTTATGACTCGAACAATTGGGGCTCACACGTCGGAAACGTCGTTTCCACACACGTGCACACGTAGTGCCAAGTATCGCAAATTTCATTAGTGAAAGAGATATTGGTACGTATGTAATACGTTTGAGACATAGAATTATGGACGGTTATTGGCCAAATGACAAAGTATTCTACGTTGGTAAACGAAGTAAGAAGTGTAAGATGAAACGAGTCGGAAATCGCTGCGGAGCCGTGAAGGGCCACGACGCTAATTGGTTGGGCAGTCACTGGAGAAGCGGCGCCGTGGCGCTAATTCACAGAGCCGCGGCGCTTCAGAGGCAGAATGCTGCGACGGGAAATTGGAAAAATCTGACCTTTTGGCTGGTTTTGGAGAATTGATTCTCCATTATTTGGCACATGAATTCAGCCATTATTTGGCTGAATGTAACCCCTCAATCAAGTGTCATTACATGGCTATTGAAGGCCATTAGTTGGCTAGTTGAGGGGTCTTCTCCTTACACTATAAATTGAGGCATTTGGCTCAATTGAACAACAATACTCAACACTTAGAAAATACTCCAGATTTTCTGAATTCATCTTCTTCCTCTCTAGCAAAGTTACTATACTCAAAGTTCTTCAAGAGTAACACTTGAGTTTCCTTTTCTCATTTGTTAAGTTGATGTTGTATCTTGGGAGACTATTGCCCAATACCGTAAAAGGAGATATACGGGGCAATCTTGTCTTAAAGACAGAGTGTCATCACTCGACTCAACAAATCACACAAGCAGTTTGATAAGTTCTTGATTTTCAGTTTTATTAGTTTATCCTTTCTACCATTGTAATAGTTACTTACTTCTCGTTCCCTAAAACAATTGTATCCCAACAGAAACTCATTTTTTTTTTATCATTTTACCAATATGACTTCCAGATATATCCCGATTAAAAAGTTTTTGCTTCTAATTTTTTATATTTTATCTGAACTTATTGATCAAGAAAAATTAAAAGCCTTAGTGTATTTAATTAATACGAAAAACTCCTTCTTGACAAAACGTCAAGAAAATTAAAAAGACAAATTCTAAATCTAATTAGACTAATTTTGAAGATAGAGAATATACGAGATACAAAATATAATTTCTTTCGCATCTGGATTTTGTTGTATGACTCGTGGATACCAAATAAATTGAACCGATGAAATACCCTTCGGTCCTAAAAAATGTGTTCTACATTTCTTATTAGTTTGTCTAAAAAAGATAGGTATATTCTTATATTTAGAAATATTTTAACTTTATGAGATGATTTATATCCACACAAATATCTAAGATTTATTTTGAATCACATATTTCAAAAGTATTCCTTTATTTTTTAAATTTCGTGTCAAAACAAACATAGGAACTATTTTTTTTTTGGAACAGACGAACTAGTAGTTTTGATCTTTTTTTTTTTAGAATCCGCTTGAGTAGTGATATACTGATATCTAATTACCTAAGAGAAAACATGAAAAGAAGAGAGGATAAAAGACGAGAAAGGTTGGGGCGAAAGAGGAGAAAGAAAATTTGACCACCGAAACTAGATTAGGATTGGCTTTTGTTTTGCGAAGCCGGCCTTTTGTCCGAAGTAGTTGTGTTTTTGGGACCCCAATGACATCCAGCTCATCAACCATCCATGCCTATGCCTTTATTTATTTCGTCCTTGTTCTTCAATTATTCACCCCCTCCTCCTCCTTTTCCCACATAGTCAAACACATTTACTACTATTTCATCCATAATTTATTTCGTTGGACTTGTTATAAATAACATTAAGAAATTTAGGTGAGTAATAATTTTAATCGATGTAACAAAAGAAAGCAAAATATGTTCTCAAGTTCAAATGGTTTGTAAAATAGGAAACAATATTGATAAGAACAAATAAAACAGTAAAGAATAATTTATTGAATCACAACTGTGTCGTGGAAAGTCACTGTCTTGAAAGTAATTTCGGATCGACTCCGGTGCAAATCGTTTAGCCCAGTCGCTCTCCAAGGTTCCACAACTCTTCCGGACACTTGTATTTTTGAGCTTACCCGAAATTATCTAAATTCAAGCTTCCGAATTAAAGTCCGGGCGTAGCACTCGTATCCGGACATAGGTCTTCTACCTTTCGAAGTCAGTTGTTACCGGTCAAGACTTATTCTTCCGGAACCGCAATTATCCCGGAACCCGTCAAAGCTTATTAATTGTTGCAATGGTCTATTATCCATAAATACTCTAAGTTAATGACGATCTTTATTTCGCTGAACGTTGGAAGACATTTCATATCTCAGCCTTTATTTTCTGAACGTGACTAGACGTTGCAGATCACAATATTCACTATCCAGACCTTGCAAGCTACCTATATATACCGGTAGAGTCTTCACTTGTTGATAGACCAAAAAATATATCTTCTTAAAAGCTATCATCTCCTTCCTTCTATTTTCTGGGCAAATTACTTTGTACAAACTCCAAACTTTCAGCCACTAGTGCAAGTGTCTGGAAGTGTTGTGTAACCTTGGGGAGCGACCGGGCTAGATGATTTGCACCGGAGTCAGTCTGAAATCGCTTTCAAGGTAGTGGCTTGCCACGACACAGTTGTGATTCGATAAATTATTCTTTACTGTTTTATTTGTTCTTATCAATATTGTCCGGTAATTTACTAACAATTTGAAAGTGATTTCATACAACATTTATAATATGGATGTTTCTTTGGACAAAACTCTTCCATATTTATCAAAATTTGAGCCTTTGGACGGAAACAATTTTAATCGTTGGTCTCAAAAACTTTTAATTTTCTTTGAACAATTAGAAGTTGATTATGTTTTGTTTGACGAACCAACTATTGTTGTACCTAATAATGTCTCTAACACCACCAGTGGTTCTGCTGCCACATGTAGTACTACTGCTACCGTGGTTCTTGATGATGCTACTAAAAAGAAATTTGAAAAGAATAACAAAACTGTTAGAGGACATTTGCTATGACTAAATCCCTGTTTGATTTGTTTGTTACTAATAAATCTTCTAAGGAAATTCGAAACCGTTTGGAAAAGAAATACGGTGTTGATGATGCAGGAAAGAATAAGTCTTGATCGGTAATAACTGGCTCCGAAGGTAGAAGACCTACGTCCGGATATGAGAGCTACACCCGAAATTTTATCTGGAAGCATGAATTTAGAAAATTTCAGGTAAGCTCAAAAATAGAAAAATAATATTTTACAAAACCGAAATTAAATTAGGCCTCAAGTATACCTCATGCGCAAGGGAGGGGACAAATCGACTCGTTTTGGCTACGAAGCCCAACTCTCATGTGCGCGAGGCTCCTCTCTTGTTCTAGCCCATTTACTAACCCAATAAAATACATTTCAATATAAGAGGGAAGAAAGGTCTTTCCACCACCAATGTGGTACAAAGTGTTTTTTACAAGAATCGAGAAAAAGATAATGAAAAGAGACTCTCAAAGATTATTTGGCTTTTGCATTACTTGGAATAATAGAGTAATGTAAATAGATGCATAACTCCAATAATCCTCCACTAATGCAAAGGTAAAGAATAGGAATGAATATTACGCAAACGGAAGGAACATGTACTTAAGTGTTAATATCTTTCGATTTGAATTAACACGTAGTGAAATAAGGCAACAACAAATATCCAAAAAGTAAAATACTCTTTAACTAACTGGACATAAGTTCGGACACCACAACACATACTATATCCTTTAATTTATGCAAACTCCGCGATACTAACAAAGTGCGTTTATGGTCATGCACACACACCTTGGGTATAATGAGCGCTCTAGAAAGACGACCTAAGTCTTTCATAAAAGGCGACCACACTTTTACACTCACGTAGGTGATTCCATCAAGTCTATCTCAATATAGACCACCCTTAAGGTTATTGAATCATTAAGAGCAAATAAGTTCAACCTTATAAACGTTATCACACGCCATAGGGATAGAAAATGTAGTATATATTGACGACCTATATGACTTCGATTGTCCACAAATGGGTATCCACCATATTACCTCAATCTATAGGCTTTAGCCCCATCCCTCTCGATGTTTCAGGGATCATCTTCCTTGCTAAACTCTTGGTTAAAGGATCCACTAAATTTCTAACGACCGGGCTAAATGATTTACAACAAAGTCGGTCTGAAATTACTTTTAAGGCAGTGGCTTGCCATGATACAATTGTGATTCGATAAGTTGTTCTTTATTTTTTGATTTGCTCTTATCAATATTGTCCCATATTTTACTAATAATTTGAAAGAGATTTTATACAATATTGATAAGATGGTTGTTTCTTTGAACAAAACTCTTTCAGATTTATCAAAACTTGAGCTTTTGGATGGAAACAAGTCTCAAAAACTTTTAATTTTTTTGAACAATTAGAAGTTGATTATATTTTGTTTGACGAATCAACTGTTGTTGTTCCTAATAATGTCTCTAACACCACCGGTAGTTCTGCTGCCACCGATAGTACTACTGCTACCGGTAGTACTATCGCTACCGTGGTTTTTGATGATGATGCTAAAATAAAATTTGAAAAGGATAATAAAATTGTTAGAGTATATTTGTTGAACCATATGACAAACCCTCTGTTTGATTTGTTTGTTACTAATAAATATGCTAAGGAAATTTGGGACAGTTTGAAAAAGAAATATGATGTTGATTATGCAGGGAAGAAGAAGTATGCTTTTGGCCAGTGGATTAAGTTCCAAATGGTTGACAATAAGTCAATTAAGGAACAAGTTCACGAGTATGAGAACTTGACTGCTGATGTGCTTACCGAGGGCATGAAGATGTGTGAGATTTTTCAGGCTACTGTTCTGCTTGAAAAAGTCTCACCGTCTTGGAGTGATTACCGGAACCAATTGAAGCATAAAAAAAGAACTTGGCTCTTCAGGAACTGATCAATCATATGAGGATTGAGGAGGAAAACTGTCTCAAAGATAAGATGGAAGCTCTTTCTCTTAATTCTTCTAAAGCTAACCTTATGGAAACTTCTGGTACTGTTGTGAAAGACAGGTTCAAAGGCAAACAGAAGACAGTCCAGAAAAAGGGAAATGGAAAGAAGAAGAATAACTTCAACAATCCAGAGAGCCAAATTCAAAAGTCAAAGGGACCTTACTTTGTTTGTGCGAAACTTGGTCACCGGAATGCCCAGTGATATCAAAGACAAGGGCAAAATTCAAAGTCGGGAGGACAAGGTGCTGCCCAACTAATCTTGCTATCGAAAATAAAGTGATTGTTGCAGTGGTCGTAAAGGTGAATCTGGTGGCTAACAATGCAGATTGGGTGCTAGACATAGGCGATTCGAGGCATCTCTACTCAAATAAGGAGTTGTTCCATGCTTTTGACGAGTTTACTGATGGTGAGTGTGTCTACATAGGTAACTTCTCTACTTCTGGAGTTATGGGTAAATTAAAAATCCTCCTTAAATTAACTTCTAGAAAATCTTTAGCCTTGAACAATATTTAGTATGTACCTTCCCTTCATAGAAATTTAGTTTCTGGAGCACTTCTCAACAAAACCAGCCTTAAACTTATTTTTGGAGCTGATAAAATTATTATTTCCGTGGAGGAGACTTTGTTGGGAAGCGATATCTTAGTGGAGGTTTATTTATATTGAACATTGTTTAAGAGACTATCAATAAAAATATTTCCAGTTATGCTTATATTGTTGAGTCTGTTAATTTATGGCATGGTAGACTAGGTCATGTTAATATTGCTTCTACTAAAGGACTTAGAAAAATAGATTTAATTCATGTCATAAAAGTTGATGAATTTTCCAAGTGTCCTGTATGTGTAGAAGCAAAGCATGCTAAGAAACCATTTAAATTTGTTACTAGTAGAAATACAGAACTGCTTGAACTAGTACATTCAGATTTAGTTGATTTCAAGAATATTGTTAGTAAAGATGGAAAGAAGTATTACATTACTTTTGTTGATGACTTTTCTGGATACACTAAGGTGTGTCTTCTTAAGTCTAAAGATGAGGCTGAAAGCATATTTTTGAAATTCAAAGTAGAAGTAGAAAATTAATTAGATAGGAAAAATAAGAGACTTAGATCTAATAGGGGTGGTGAATATAGTACTAATACTCTAGAGGCCTTTTGTTAGAAAAATAATATAATAAATGAGGTTAGTGCTCCCTATACTCCCCAACAAAATGGTGTAGTTGAACGCAAAAATTGAACTTTTAAGGAAATGATGAAATCTATGCTTTTAAGTTTGGGTCTATTTGACAATATGTGGGGAGAAGCTATTTTAGCTGCATGTTATATTCTTAATTGATTCCCTCATAAGAAGTTAGACAAGACTCCATATGAGTTGTGGAAAAGTTTTTCTTCTAATTTGAAATTTCTGAAAGTGTGGGAGTATTTGGCTAAGGTTGGTTTATCTGATTTCAAACGGGTAAATATAGGATTTAAAACTCTTGACACTGTTTTTATTGGTTATGCTCAAAATAGTAATGCTTATAGATTTATGTCTTTGAATGATTATTCTATTTGTGAATCTAGAGATGCGGAATTTTTTTAGCATGTTTTTCATGTGAAAAATGATGTGTCTAGTGATATGCAAAATAAAGCTTCTACATTTATGCCTGTTAATTCTTATGTTGTGCCTTTTTTTAATGTTGTTTATAATGAGCATGAAGTTGAACTTAGACGGAGTAAAAGACGTAGAATTGAGACTAACTTTGGTCCTGATTTTATTGCTGTGTTTTTTACTGAGAATTGTGATATTGATGTTTTAAATAATGAGTTAGTATCTATTTAATTAATGGAAGAAAACCCTAAGACTTATGATGAATTATTTATCAAAAAAACTTATGATGAAGTAATTAGATCAATAGATGCTATATTTTGGAAAGAAGTCATTAACAGTGAATTGGATTCTATAATTTCTAATCATACTTGGGACTTGCATGATTTACCTAAAGGTTCTAAACTCATAAGTAGAAAGTGGATATTTAAGAAGAAATTGAGACCTGATGGTACAATTGATAAGTATAAGGCTAGACTTGTGATTAGGGGTTTTAATCAAAAGAAATGTGTTGATTATTTTGATACGTATTCTCTTGTGACTAAAATTGCGACCATTAGAACTCTTATTACCTTAGTTGTTATTCATAGTATAGTGGTACACCAAATGGATGTTAAATCAGCTTTTCTAAATGGCAATTTAGAGGAAGAGATCTATATGACTCAATCTGAGGGTTTTGTGGTCCCAAGAAGATAAAGTATGCAAATTGAGGAAGTCCTTGTATGGTTTAAAACAGGCACCTAAGTAGTGGTATGAATAATTTAATGACACATTAGTGGATGATGATTTTGTTGTTAATGCTTCAGATACCTGTGTTTATTTTAAAATGATAGGATCAAGTTGTGTGATTATATGTTTATATGTGGATGACATGTTAATCTTTGGCCCTAATGTGAATGTTGTAAATGAGACTAAAACATTTTTATCTTCTAAGTTTGAAAAGAAAGACCTTAGAGAAGCAGATGCGATTTTAAGAATTAAAATCAAAGGAACTATTAATGGTTTTTCTTTGTGTCAATCTCATTACATTGAGAAGATGTTGAAAAATAATTGATTGTTTCAATGTTGCTCCAGTGAAAACTCCTGATGATCCTAGCATACACTTGAAAAAGAATAAAGAGTCTAGTGTTTCTCAAACTAAATATGCTAAAATAATTGGGAGTTTCTCATGAACTATACTCGTCCTGATATTATTTATGTTGTTAGTAGATTGAGTAGATATACACATATTCCCAGTAGTGAACATTGGATTGCTCTTCTTCATTTGTTAAGGTACTTGAGAGGCACTATGGATTGGTATTTGCATTTTAATAAATTTCCTGTTATTTTAGAAGGTTTTTGTAATGCAAACTGGGTAACTGACAATGATGAAGTTAGATCCACCAGTGGCTATGTGTTTACTTTGGTGCATGTGCTATTTCACGGAAGTCCTCCAAATAGACTTGAATAGCACGTTCTACTATGGAACCTGAGTTTATTACTCTTGAGCCTGCAGGGCAAAAAGATGAGTGGTTGAAAAATCTTTTGGCAGATGTACATTATGGGGAAGACCAACTTCTCCAGTCTCCTTACACAGTGATTCACAGGTAGCAATTGGAATTACAAAGAATAGTATGTATAATGAAAAAATGAGACATATTCGCATCAGACATGGTATGGTTAAACAGCCGTTGAAGCATAATATTATTTCCTTGAAATATGTAAGGTCCGAAAGAAATTTAGCGGACCCTTTAACCAAGGATTTATCAAGGAAGATGATCTTGAAATGTCGAGAGATATGGGCCTAAAGCCTATAGATTGAGGTAATACGGTGGATACCCATTTATGGTCAAACTAAGCCATATAGACCATCAATATACACCATATTTTCTATCTCTATGGCGTGTGGTAGTGTCTATAAGGTTGAGCTTATTTTCTCTTAATGATTTCATTGCCTTAAGGTGTG
Organism: Anisodus tanguticus; assembly: GCA_034509755.1. NCBI lineage: Eukaryota > Viridiplantae > Streptophyta > Magnoliopsida > Solanales > Solanaceae > Anisodus > Anisodus tanguticus. The sequence goes on along the minus strand of CM067561.1, from coordinate 5,506,527 downwards.
ATTGCCTTTTATAGAAGTCTTAGGTCGTCTTTCTAGAGCGCTCATTAGACCCAAGATGTGTGTGCATGACCATAAACGCACTTTGTTTGTATCGTGAAGTTTGTATAAATTAAAGGATATAATATGTGTTGTGTGGGTCTCAACTTATGTTCAATCACTTCAAGAGTACTTCACTTTTTGGATATTAGTTGTTACCTCATTTCACTACGTGTTAATTCAAATCAAAAGATATTAACACTTAAGTACATGTTCCTTCCTTTTGCCCATAAGTCACTCCTATTCTTTACCTTTGCATTAGTGGGGGATTGTTGGAGTGATTACCTATTTCTATTACTCTTTTACTTCAAATAATGCAAATTCCAAGAATCTTTAAGGGTCCCTTTTCATTCTCTCTTTCTTAACTTTTGTGAAAGATACTTTGTATCACATTGGTGGTGGAAAGACCTTTCTTCACTCTTCTATTAAAATGTGATTTATTGGGTTAGTAAATGGGATAAAATAAGAGAGGGGCCTCATGCACATGAGAGTTGGGCTTCGTAGACAAAACAGATTGATTTGCCCATCCCCCATCCCATGCGCGCGAGGTATACTTTAGGTCTAATTCAATTCTGATTTTGTAAAATATTATTTTACTATTTTTGAGCTTACCCGAAATTGTCTAAATTCATGCTTTCGGATTAAAGTCCCATCGTAGCTCTCATATCCGGACGTAGGTCTTCTACCTTCAGAGTCAGTTATTACCCGTCAAGACTTATTCTTTTGGAACCACAATTATCCTGAAATCATTCAAAGCTTATTAATTGTTGCAACGGTCTATTGTCCATAAATACTCTGAGTTAATGGCGATCTTTATTTCTCTGAACGTTGGGAGACGTTTCAGATCTCAACATTTATTTTTTGAACGTTACTAGACATTGCAGATCACAATATTCACTACCCAAACCTTGCAAGCTACCTATATATAGCGGTAGAGTCTTCACTTGTTGATACACCGAAAAATATATCATGTTCTTAAAGTCTATTTTTGTTCCATTTGTTTTCTGAAAAAATTACTTTGTGCAAACTCCAAACTTCCAACCAATGGTGCAAGTGTCTGAAAGTGTTGTGGAACCCTGGAGAGCAACCGGGCTAAATGATTTGTACCGGAGTCTGTCCAAAATCACTTTCAAGGTAGTGGCTTGCCACGACACAACTGTGATTCGATAAAAAAAAATTACTGTTTTATTTGTTCTTATCAATATTGTCCCGTATTTACCAAGACAACTGTTTGAGGCAAAGATGTCAAGGTAAAAGGTCATCGCACCAATATAATTACGCCCGATTACAACATGTTTAAGATTATAGCGACAAAATACAATAAGAGTAGTTAATTTACACTATTAAGAAAGTTACTTAACATGAAAGATAATTAATCATAGCAAGTACGATATTATAGCCAGAAAATATGTATATAGTACAAAAATATAATATAATAGATCAAAATAAATAGGTCAAAGTTAAGAAACTTATCTCTTATTATCAGTTATAATTTAAATAGAAGAATAATTCTACAAATATATTTTTTGTATTCAATTTATCGATCTTCTGAGTTATATTTGATCAATTTAATATGATAATAGTCTTAGAACTCAAAGAACATTTATACCTGAGCCAAATAAACATGGGCCTTGATAATAACCTCTAACATGGTCTCGTCTTTGGCGTTATGATCTTCTGAAAATATCTACATGTAGAGCATATCAAAAGCTGAATATCAACTGATAGAGCATTATACATGGGCCACAATATTTTAGTCTTTCACTTATCATTAAGAATTTGTCGTTCTTTCTTTTCTTCTTCTCATTTGAGAAATCATGATATTCTAAGAAAATTTCCCATTATAACTTTTTTTTTAGTAACAATGTCAATCGAAAAGTGTTGCAATTCTTTATTTCTCAAAAATAATGTTGTCATTTTTTATTTCTTTAGAAAGTAGTAGGAGTCCGGTAAAACTCAGAGTTGAGCTATCTCAATATGAATTTGTCGGGAATAGGTGATTGACGTCTTATCTTTTCCCTCATTTCTTACTGTTAAATATACCAAATATACATAAGATATACACGTTATGCATGTGTATATCTTATGTATATTTGGTCTCGGCTTCCCTCGGTTTTTGTCCTTATTGTACACAGTTTTGTATAATTGTAGTGTACCTTAATTAGTCTTGTACTCTTACCATTTATAGTTAATTTCCAAATAGAATAAGGTTTTAGGAGTAGAATAGGAATAGGATTCTCCTATTATGGAAATATGTAAATTGTATATATAGTCTTTCAATTAATGAAAATAATCAAGGGATTATTTCTTTCATGGTATCGGAAGTCTAGGTCAAACAACAATTTCTCTCCCAAAAAATTCTTGTTCTTCGGCCAAGCATCAACCGAGCCTTCCTCCTCGGTTTTGCCACTTTTTTCCGCTCTCAAAATCTCTCTTCCAAATCCCTCTATCACCTATTGTTCTTTCGTTATGTGTACGTCGAAGAACACATTTCACCCTACCCTTATTGTTTCTAACATCAAGAATCATATCCCTCTAATTCTTGAAATAGAAAACGTCCAATACGCGACGTGGGCCGAGTTATTCAAAATTCACGCTCGTTCGCATCAAGTCATCCATCACATAATCCCCGCAGCTCCTGATGATACGGGGGTGCCTACACGCGAGGATGATCCTAAGTTATGGACTTTATGCCACCGTCCTTCAGTGGATTTATTCTACTATCTCTACCGACCTATTGCAGACGATGCGATGGCTGCGTGGGATAGGCTGCGTGACATATTCTAGTATAATCAAAATTCCAGAGCTGTTATCTTTGAACAGGATTTTTCCCACGTCAATATGGAAAAATTTTCGAACGTTTTAGCATATTGCAAAAGGTTGAAAGAATTGGCGGACCAACTCTGCAACGTTGGTGCGCCAGTTAGTGAAGATCGTCTTGTTTTACAGATGGTTGGTGGCCTATCCGAGGCCTATAGTGGCGTTAGAACTTTCTTTCGTCAAAGTAATCCTCTTCCGAGGTTCTATCAAGCCCGATCCATGCTTACCTTGGAAGAAGCCATCTTGGCTAAAAATCCGGCTACTAATGCTAGTCTCGTGGTCTTAATGACATCCTCCACTAATCCTCAAAAATTTAGTGACAATTCGAACCAAAACTGATCTCACGGGGGCGGCAAAAATGGCCGGAAAAATAACGGAAAAAATCGTTGGGGCAAACGCGGCGATTCCGACAGCAGTTGCGGTGGCCAAAACAGTGGCAGTGGACCCCATCCCGGTTACAGTGGGCCACCGACCCACTGGTAACAGCCTTGGGCCTCTGTGCCGTGGGCTTGGACTAGTGGACAGTGGCCCTAGCCCAACTCCACAACATTTTCTAGCCACTGGCCAGTAGGCTTCCCAGCAGCCTCGACGGCCCACTGCCCACTGGGCCGGTAGTTCCAGCAGCAGTCACGGGCCAGGGCAGCACGCAGAGTTCTTGGGCCCCGGCCTCCGCAAGCCCACCACGCTGCAGACCCCACTTAGACCGATATTGAGGTCGCGATGCACACACTTGGTTTGACTCCACCGGACCCGAATTGGTATATGGACACCGGTGCCACTACCCACATGACATCTGATTCAGGTATTTTCTCATCTTATTCCAATTTGAGCAACCCTCGTGGCATAATCGTTGGTAATGGTAATTCTGTTCCAATTCGTGGTTATGGTCATAAAACTTTGTCTCCCCCCCCCATCCACCCCTTATCTTGAAAAATACCCTTCATGCCCCCAAATTGATTAAAAATTTAGTGTCGGTCCGTAAATTTACCACTGACAATTCAGTGTCTATTGAATTTTATCTATTTGGTTTCTCTGTGAAGGATTTCAAGACGGGGAGTCCTCTCATGAGGTGTGATAGTATGGGAGATCTTTATCCTATCACACCCAGTTCCGGTCCACTGAGTCCAGCCTTGTCGTCTGCATTTGCAGACCTTGTCCCTTCCTTGTGGCATGCTCGTCTTGGTCATCCTGGGTCGTCTATTTTGTCTTCCTTAGATAAAAATAATTTTATTTCATGTAAGGGTACGCGTAGTACTCCGACTTGTCATTCTTGTTCTTTAGGAAAAAATGTTAGGTTGCCGTTTGTAGACTCTACTTCTCATACTTTAATGTCATTTGATATTATTCATAGCGACTTATGGACATCTCCTGTTCTTAGCTTTGTGGGTCATCGGTATTATGTTCTCTTTTTGGATGATTATTCTAAATTTTTATGGACTTTTCCGATAGCGAAAAAATCTCAAGTTTTTTTCATCTTCTTAAAATTTAGAGCTTTCATTAGAACCCAATTTGAACGAGAAATAAAAAATATCCAATGTGACAATGGAAAAGAATATGATAATGGGGTTTTGGAAATTTTGTGCAAATAATGGGATCAATTTTTATTTTTCTTGCTATCACACATCTTCACAAAATGGGAAAGCCGAACGAAAAATCCGTACCATCAATAACATTGTTCGCACTTTATTGATTCATGCTTCCGTACCCCCATCTTTTTGGCATCATGCTCTACAAATGGCTACATATCTTCTTAACATTCTTCCTTCCAAAGGTTTGACGTATTCTTCCCCCCTACAAATTTTATATAATAAAACACCATCGTATTCCCATCTTAGGGTCTTTGGGTGCTTGTGTTATCCGTTATTTCCGTCCACCACAATTAACAAACTTCAGGCCCGGTCTACTCCGTGTGTGTTTTGGGGTTTTCCGTCTAATCATCGTGGTTATAAATATTTTGATTTATCCTCTAATAAAATCATCATTAATCGCCATGTCATTTTTGATGAATCCCAATTTCCGTTTGCTAAAGTTAGTAATCTTGGGCCTAGTTCATATAATTTTTTGGATGATGGTATTTCCCCGAAACTTATTCACTATTTTTCGGACGTGTCCCGCACCCCAACTCCGCCAACGGGCCCACTGCCCGCTTGTCCTCCCCAAACGGTGTCGTCTTCAAATCTGGGTCCAGCAACTGGCCATCAATTCTACCCAGTTCTGGCCCAGTTCCAGGTACTTTTTCTGGGTCCAGTGTTGGCCCAGGTCCCGTGTCCAGCTCCGGTTTCAGTTCCCGATTTGGGTCAGCACCTACTGGCCAGTCCGACCCGAGTACCGAAAATTCCCAAAATCCACTCGCCTTTGCCCCAGTCATAGACCAGTCACTCGTAGTCAATGGGGGATTTTTAAACAAAAAAAATATTTTAATTTACATTCTAATGTTCTTAAATCACCCTTACCCCGTAATCATATGTCTGCATTAAATGACCCGAATTGGAAAATTGCTATGACCGATGAATATAATGCTCTTATTGATAATAAGACGTGGGAGTTGGTGCCCCGTCCATCTGGTATTAATATTATTAGGTCTATGTTTTGCTCATAAGGAAAATTCAGATGGTTCATTTGCCCGACATAAGGCACGGCTTGTGGGTGATGGTAAGACTCAACAGATTGGTGTGGATTGTGGTGAGACGTTTAGTCCGGTGGTCAAGCTGGCTACCATTCGCACTGTGCTTATCTTAGCTCTTTCGAAAGCATGGCCTATTCATCAGTTAGATGTAAAGAATGTTTTCCTACATGGTGATCTCAAGGAAACAGTCTATATGCATCAGCCTTTGGGATTTAGGGATCCCAAACATCTTCATCATGTCTGTTTGTTGAAGAAGTCCTTATATGGGCTTAAGCAGTCTCCACGGGCCTGGGATACGCGGTTTGCCGACTTTGTTTCAACTATTAGGTTCACTCACAGCAGGTCGGATAATTCTTTGTTCATCTATCATCGTGGTTCATCCTTGGCTTATATTCTGTTATATGTGGATGATATTATTCTGACTGCCTTTTTCGATGCCTTACGCCAGTCTATCATGACAATGTTCAGCTCTGAGTTTGCTATGAAAGACTTGGGGCCCTTAAGTTATTTTTTGGGGATTGCTGTCACTCGTCATGCAGGTGGGTTGTTCTTATCTCAAAGGAAGTATGCAACTGATATTATTGAGAGGGCTGGGATGTCATCATGTAAGTCCACTTCCACCCCAGTTGATACTAAGCCCAAGCTTAGTGCCGCGGTCGGCGTACCATACGAGGATCTAACCCGTTATCGCAGTCTTGTAGGGGCCCTTCGGTATCTTACATTCACGAGACCAGATATTACGTATGTTGTCCAGCATGTGTGTTTGTTTATGCATGATCCCAGAGTTGAACACATGAATGCACTCAAACGCATCATTCGGTATATTCAGGGTACACTTGACTATGGTTTGCATTTATATCCTTCTTCGACGTCCACACTTGTCTCGTATATGGATGTTGATTAGGGTGGCTATCCGGACACCAGACGGTCTATATCTAGCTATTGTATATTTCTTGGCAATAACCTGGTCTCATGGTCTGCGAAACGTCAGTCGACATTATCCCGATCCAGTGCCGAGGCCGAGTATCGAGGGGTAGCTAATGTGGTCTCGGAATCATGTTGGTTGCGTAATTTGCTATTGGAGCCTCATTGTGCTATTCAGAAAGCAACCTTGGTGTATTGCGATAATGTTAGTGCCATCTACCTTTCTGGTAATCTGGTTCAGCACCAGCGCACTAAACATATCGAGATGGACATTCACTTTGTCCGCGAAAAGGTTGCTCGTGGTCAGGTACGCGTCTACCATGTCCCGTCAAGGTATCAAATTGCTGACATCTTTACAAAGGGTCTTCCCTCGGTCCTTTTTAAAGATTTTTGGGACAGTCTCAGCGTTCGAAAACCGCCCGCTATGATTGCGGGGGTGTGTTAAATATACCAAATATACATAAGATATACACGTTATGCACGTATATATCCTATGTATATTTGGTCTCGACTTCCCTCGGTTTTTGTCCTTATTGTACACAGTTTTGTATAGTTGTAGTGTACCTTAATTAGTCTTGTACTCTTACCATAATTGTATAGTTAATCTCCAACTAGAATAAGGTTTTAGGAGTAGAATAGAAATATGATTCTCCTATTATGAAAATATGTAAATTGTATATATAATCTTTTAATTAATAAAAATAATGAAGGGATTATTTCTTTCACTTACCTTTAAATTTGGTAGTGGGTTGAAAGATTGAAAAGGCTGTTAAAATGTTGGTTTTGGTCCATCTACATCTCTTGAGGAACCAAGAGTATGTGAGTGTTGATTTCCCCTCAAATGCCAACACAGATTTGTAATCAAGATTTTATTTAGGCCGTGTACATTAACATATTATAGATGTCATTTGATAACTGATTCAGTAGCTTTTCAGGTGGGAAAGATTTATTCAGTCATTACTCTGAAAAGGCTTTATGACTTATTTTTATTTTATAAAGTTGATATATTATTAATAAAATTAACAGTATGCTTTATGCCTTGCTATCTCACTCTATATTTTTTAACTTTTAGGTATTATGAGCATGGATGGATCGAGGGAGTAAATGCATGTTATAACATGAAGGTAGGGCTGGCTTGTGATGATATCCATAACAAAAAAGGAGGATTCATACCGCAGATACGATAGTATAAGGAAATGAATCGAATCAAAGAATCCTCAAATATTGTGGGATTTTTAAAACTAAATAAAATTCTTCAGCTTCATTTTTTTTTCAGGTAATAACAGAGTCAAGTTATTTTCTCATTGGACTGAACCTCTTCAATTTATCTCGGAATAACTTAATTTTGTTATCAACTACAGTCGTTAAAGTTCAGCTTCTACGCTAGTGTTGCCTCATACATAACTTTGTTTCACAAATTAATATAATACAGTATAAACCATATTATGTTTATATTTACTTTAATCATGATTTCTTTATTTCCATAACATTTCATTAGTAGATTGATGTTAACAAGGGCACAGACCATCTAGTCATCGTATATAAGTTAATTTGTTGTCGTTTATTAGATGAGACTCAAGTTATGCAACGTGAAACAAAATAAAAGGTGTATCCAAACTTACCATCGTGCAAGTAGTTGGATGTGATAAAGAAAGAAAGAAATGTCCTCCGGGGCATAGTCCAGTGGCAAAGCCTGGGTGCTATAAGGCGCTCTGGCATGGACAGCGTGGGTTCGATTCCCCGCAAGCACGAAAAAACTCTGCATGTTGGGGAATTTGACCTTGTCTCATTGGTCAGTTGTACGCTCCAGAAAACTGGCCACCGGAGCACATCCCGCGATTTACCTGGTAATAGTGTTGAAGGACCGGTGCTATTACCTCCAGGACGTCTGGGTAATACTAGTGAAGTAGTCACGCAAGCCTGGAAACCTGAATTATCAAAAAAAAAAAAAAAAAAAAAAAAGAAAGAAAGAAAGAAATACCAAACTCCCTTCTGACATTTCCTGCTCAGTGTCTTGAGGCTGGCGGCTCACCTTATTGCCTCATTCAAGATAACATCTAACTATATATGATATCTTCTATTTGAGACAAAAAGATTCTTTTTTTGCTCTATTATTTGCTTGTTTGTTTTATCACATATTTCTTAAGATTTTTCACGGCTATTGACCACTTAAAACAGATAAAAACCCATGTTTATTGTTTATCGCATTATATGATGAAGGAATTACATTAACTTGACTATTTTTGAAAATGTGATTTAACAATAACCTACTCCATTTGTATAGGTTTTGAAGACACAAATCTTTTAAAATAATTAAGAAATTAATTTCTAAACTCAACCAAAAATTATACAATTTGAACCTCATAACTTAACCATGCTCCCTTTGTAGTGATGTTGTTCTAACAATTTGCTAAGAATCATAGTATTATATACGCTTACTGTACATACAGTAAAGTTATTTTAAAAAGGGAGTTGGTATGGACAAATAGGACACAGCAACGTGTAAAAAACATGTCATACTTTTGGAGAATCTACCTTTTCTTCACAAGTCCATCGTGGCCATGTGGAAAGATTTGCGCTGATCTCACTAAAAGTCTCATCCTGCGAGTCTGGAACTTAAATCACTAAAAAGTGAGGCTTTGAATTAAAATACCTTAAAAAATTTCGGTGCAATAGAATTTAATCGTGATGACCCGTTAAATCTTATTGTGCAAGAATTTTCTGTGCAAAAGGGATATATAGATCGACGGGGAATGCCTCTTCCCACTAGTCCCCCACTTTCAATTTAAAAATGAACCTCCATTAAAGTAAAAAAATTCGAGGTACCACATCGTAAAAAGCTCATTTTTTGTTAAAATTTCAACCCGAAAGTCAATATTTTCAATATATTCAAGTCAAGGAACAAGTTTCGAAGCTTAAATTTTGGAATAAAGCGTTGTAGAACTCGATTTCAAAACTCAAAACAATATTTAATCTAGGTATTTTACTACGAAAGTTCTAATTATATTGTTAAATATATTATAATCCTAAACATGATTAATATTTCATAGTCTCGAATTTCGAAGAAAAAAGTGTATTTCACAGTATATATTTTTTTTTGCGCAATAGAGGCTGTCCATGCACTGCCCATCCCGATTTTTTCATTTTTAAAAAAAAACATTATTTGTTAATTATTTAATTAGGAAAATATGTTAATCTCCTAGTTGTTATTTCTTTGTTAATTGTTTGATTATAAGAAAATATACTAATCTCCTAATAATATCTTTATTTATTAATTATCTAATTGTTAATTAATTTATTTATTTGTAAAATTGTTTAATCCATGTTAATTATTAATGTGCTAATTAGTTATCTAATTTTATGAGTTAATCTAATTTTATGTGCTAATTAGTTATCTAATTTTATGTGTTAATGTGCTAATTATTTATCTAATTAATTATTAATTATTAGTTAGAAATAGTTAATCCTTTGTTTAGGATTCAACATCCTTAGTTTAGGATTCAACATCCTTAGTTTAGGATTAAAAATATTATTAATATAATATTAGTTAGTTAATTGTAGTTAGTATAATAATTAATAAAAAAATATTAATTATAAATAGTGAATCCTTAGTTTAGGTTTGAACATCATTAGTTTGGATTAAAAATATCAGTAATATTATATTAGTTAATTAATTATATTTAGTATAATAATTAATCAATAATTATTAATTAAAAATAGTTAATCTTTAGTTTAAGATTGAACATCATTACTTTAGGAAATATTAGTTAGTTAATTGTAGTTAGTATAATAACTAGTTTAAAATGATTAATTAAATAGTTAATCCTTAGTTTAGGATTGAACATCATTAGTTTAGGATTAAAAATATCATTAATATAATATTAGTTAGTTAATTGTAGTTAGTATAATAATTAATTAGAAATTATTAATTAAAAATAGTTAATCATTAGTTTAGGATTGAACAACATAATTATTCTACTTCGTAAATTTAGATAGTTAATATAATTTCGCGATAAAGGATTTGTTAGTTAGTATAATTTTTCGATAAAGGATTAAATAATTAATATTACATGTTAATAAATAATTTAAACATTATTAATACAGATATGTCACCTCCATGGATCTCAACCTTCATTCGGGGCCCATCGATACATCAGTACTTAGACTACAGTATAATCATAGGTTTGAGCTATTATGGATTGGCGAGATAGGTATGAGTACGATGTTCCATCACCGTATGGTGGAACATGCGTGAGATCTTTTAGCAGCTCGACCCTCACATTCCCGCATCTTAGATTGTGTCACAGCTGGTCGGGTACGGCATGATCGGGCTCTTGTGACGATCATGGTTGAGCAATGGCGATCGGAGACCCATACCATTCATCTCCGCACTGGTGAGGCCACTATCACGCTTCAAGATGTAGAGGTCATGTATGGATTACGGGTAGATGGACTCTTATTATACATTGAGGATCCTCATCAGGCACCGATATTAGGGCAGGAGTTGACTAGGCTCACTGGATACGTGCCTCAGCAGGGTGATATCCATAGACAGATCCGTATGTCAATGTCTTCCCTCTGCCATCACTTGCGCCTCTAGGATTTGCAGCATCTTATTGAAGACAACACACCTCAAGTGGATCTCGATCATGGTGCTCGTCTATATTTACTCATCATATTCGGGGGCATCATATTCCCGAACATATCGGGTTCCCATATGAGCTTAAAGTATTTTCTAATTCTGAATGATCTAGACTGATTAGGAGATTACTATTGGGTTGGTATTGTTTTGACTTACATGTATCGATCATTATGTCGAGCGTCTATGAACGATAAGAGTGATGTCAGTGGATTTCACGTGCTCCTCTAGGTAATATATTTAAGTGTGTGTAATTTTATTCTAAATATACCTTTTTGAAGAGATGACTAATAAAATATATTTTTAATGACCCTTTTAGTTATGGGTGTGGGATAGGATAATGCCTATTCAGCCCGTAGTTGTGCACCCTCATCCTAACTTCATTGCTGATGACATGCCCTATACGCGGAGATGGACGGGAGGCATATCTCGAGATGTGGATATGCACCACAGTATTCTTCTATTCAGGGATCAGCTTGATCATATGACGGAGGACAGGATAAATTTGTTTGATTTTACATTATTATCTTATTTTTTTTACTATTTTTGTCTTTATCGTTTACTAATTTGGGATCATTTTTTACAACTTTTTATATGGAGGCTGTATGTTCAGTTTTTGGATTAGTTGCTGGCGTTTTATAGGGTTGGTTAGCCCGTGTGGATGTCACGGTGTCCAATGATACATATGGAGATCGTTGAGGATCACGTGCTCCACCGCATCTTACGATAGTTTGGGCATGTATAGAATATACCTGATCCAGTTGTTTGGGAGCACAACCATTATACGCGGGACGAGCGTTCGACCTCCACTCTTTGCATACCAGACCTTTATGCACACCCAGATCGATCATTGGGCTCAGAGACTGGAGATGACAGAGGTGGTCGGACATACGACTCCGATCGATGTTTACATTGAGTGGTATCGGCAGTTCAGACGCAACTTTATTGGCAATCCCGATAGACATGATCCAGATGGCCGAGGATATGCGGCACTCGCGGGACAGTATGAGGTGTTGGTTAGTTTACCACACTTAAACTTAATTAATCATCTTAATTATTACATTACAAATTTATTCAATTATTAATATTTACAAACAAATGCATTTACAAACCGTATAGACGATGCGCTGGTTGGGCATACAACATATGACTATCCCCGAGACAGCGGAATTTGCTGCCCAGATCGTTCAGGTAGCCGTGTAGGGTATCCAAAATCACGAGAGGTTAGATGTATGCATGAGCGTGTTCTAAAGGTCCCCTATCATGAAACAGATAGTCATGGTCGTGGAGATGGTGGTGATAGAGGTGGTGGTGGCAGAAGTGGGGGTGGCAGAGGGGGTGGGGCTAGAGGTGATGGTGGCCGAGGTGGTGACGATAGAGGCCTCCGTTTAGTAGATGACCTGACGAGCATGCTCCCGTTCCCACTCCAGTCCAGCAGCAACTATCGATTTTAGACGTCCCATCAACTTCAGGCCGCCCGTCAACTTCAAGCCATCAGTCGATTTCTTACTGACCATTGACACCTCTATATACACCGCAACTATTTTCATATCACATAGATTGGGATTCATATGACGCATCAGTGTTTGCGCAACGATCAATTTGTGATCTACAGAGTGAGTAGTCAGTTCGTGATCCACAGAGTGGCAAGGAGCAGGAGTACGACTTCTCATTCATAGACTTCGACATTTTTTAGAGCCCGGAGGTAAGTATTTAAAATACTTATTTTAACAAATTAAAATACTTATACTGATTATTTCATAATTTTTCATATCTTAGGATTCGGCTCCAGCTACATCTCCAGCTCCGGCTACGACTACGGCTCCAACCATTCAGGATCCCATTTATGATACTATTTCGGATCCTAGACCAGACTCTACTCAAGAACCCGCTCAGAAGCCCTCTCAGGAGCCCGTCGACACACATGTTTGATTTTTTACCAAAAGATAATGTATTAAATTTAAATTATAATTAATATTAATTATTTCTATATATTATTTAAGGTTCATCCTTCTACGCCTGTGGATCTGTCTTCTGATGCGATTATGACCGTACATAGTTCACGTAATCCCAAAAAGAAGCACATTATGCTCAAGGGCGCAAGAAAGGGAAGTGAGGATGATCATGACATAGAGCATCATATTATTAAGAAGAGAAAGGGGGATGGAGATGATGGTGAGGGTGGTGAAAGTGGTAGGGATCGCCTTAGGTCTAGGGTTACTCTAAAGCCTACCACATATGGGACCCATTAGAGATTATGTATATGTAATTGAGTTGTACACTTTAAGTTAATATTATATTCTTTCGTATTATTTTCTTAATGATAATTAGTTATCTTAGTCTTTATTATCGTTTATTAATAACTCTTGTGACGTCCTAAATTAATTATGAAAAAAATCTCGACAAATTCAAAACAAAGTAATGCCTTGACTAAATAATAAAACGCTTAAATTAAAACCCTAAAAAATAAACACTTAAACCTAATGACAACAAGCTTTCAACCAAAACATACTACGAGCACTTTACAACCCCTAAAACGACGATCTGAACATTTAAGTATCCTTGATGTATTGAGCCTACATTATTGTTCGCACAAAAAATCATGTTCTATATAAAATATTGACATTGCGGAGTCTTGAGATATGACTAATATTTGGTCAAAGTATGAAAAAATGTGATACAAAATGTTGAGGAAAATTGATCTACTCTTTTGCGTTCAAAAGATATTTATGTCACCTTTTATTTTTTTGATTATTTTGATTTAAAGCCGCAGTTTTTGAGTCATTTAAGTTCCAGACTCCCTATATGGTAAAGCTTCAAACTACAATGCCGTGAAATGAAACCGTCCATTGATCCAAACACCCTTCTATCATTATTTTATTGTTTACGTCTGTTGAGAAGTTATATTTTCAATATCTTACATATTTTGATTTGTGTGTTAATAATAGGGCTGTCCAGTGGGCCGGATCGGCCCGATCCCGACCCGATCCGTCCCACTACCGGCTCATCCCGTCTCACTCCGTCCCAATCCCTCATAAAAAAAATTATCGGTGTCGGGGTTCGAACTCGAGATAGGGCATGGGATCGTCCCGCCCGTCCCGATCCCTACCCGACCAGCCCTCTCCCCTTTTGCAAAAATAGGCGTTGCAACAACAACCAAATTTCAATTTTGGCCGTTGTGCTACGGCTATAACGACCATTTTTTGCCTCCCCCATCCCATAAACCCCCTACCCCCTTAATATTTATTTTTAACTCCTAAGTTAATATATTTACACTTTAACCCTATTTTTCAACTATAAATACATCATTTTTCTCTTTATTTTTCTCACAAATCTTCCTACAATCTCTCAATTTATCTCTCTACAATTCTACATGGCCTACTAAATATTACATTTTTTTGCTCATTTATATCGAAGTTAAAAAATTGGGAGTGAAGTTGACAACTAGCTTGAGGATCATCCATCGAGCAAAGTTTCAATTTTCAATCTAGATTACACGTTGACGTTACGTCGGCGTTTGGTACATTCGTTCCTTCTTTAAATTATTATTGTTACTTTATTTTAACTATCGCACTTAATTTTATTATCTTTAATTATTTATTTGCATAATTAAAAGGAAAGGATTAAGAGGTATGTTTAAGGGTAAGGGTAATGGTGCTTCTTCTAGTAGGGGTAACAAGGGTAGATGTACTTCTTCTAGTAATTCTATTCTTAGTCCCGATGATTTAATTGATTTCACTCATATAGATGAAATTGCTTTTTTTTAATGATATACTATTAGATGATGAGGTAGATGAACCAAACATTAATTTAGATGATAATCTAGATGACACACCTACTAGTGCACCTTAACCTCAGGCTCATACTGAGTTTCAGTCTCAAACTGAAACTGGAATACCTCAACCCGTAGTACTGTGTCTCTAGTCCTCTATAACACTCTATAGCACATCATTCATTGGCGGGAGACGCATTGGAGATTGCAGTTCTATTCAGAGATTGGATTCGAGCGGAACGTAAAAGGTGCGGTCAACCGGAGATTAACGAAGAAAAAGACAACAACTACAACGAAATCTTGTCCGAGAAAATAAGAAGCGACGTCGAACAATTTGATATACATAATCCAATTCCAACCGAAGATCTTCAAGACATTGTGAGAAAATTAGAAAAAGTATGGTTAACTATGTAATTTTTTAATTGCAATTTTACTATGTGATTTGCAACTTTTGAACTTGTATTACAAAAAAAATCATATTTCTATTAAATAATATAAGAGGCACAAAAACAGTCTTGTGGTGTTTTTATTACACTATCTTGTTCAATTATTGAAGTGTTTATATATTTTATTTTTTAAATTAAGTGGGAAAAAAAACCCCAAATCCCGATCCCTACCCGACTCATCCCGACTCGTCCCCCCAAATCTCGGCCCCTCTACCGGCGGGATGTGGGACGGGACCTCTTCACGTCCCGCCTATCTCGGCCCACCAGAACCCGCGTCCCGACCTTCCCCATCCCGCCGGATCCCGTCTCGACGGGGGCTGCCCCGTTCGACAACCCTATTTAATAATAGATGGACTAGCTCGTTTCAATTGAAATTTGTATTTAAATACAAAATTCAACATTCAATTACTACTTTCTAAACTTTAACTTTAAATACTCTTTTATTCATTTTCACCTATTTTCGTCCTTTTCAATATTTCAACTGTCAATTGAAACCATCGCCAATGTGGTTGTTCATTACCTTTTATGGTAACGGGAACCCTTATTTTTCTCTTTGGTACATGGAAATCAAAATAGAAAAAAACAAACAAACATATGATTAAGAACATGGTTTCCGTTTTGTCTACTCTAGAGCATTCCCAGCAAAGCCTTTGTTTTTTTCTTCTTTATTAAATGCCCATTATTGAATATCCAGTTCTTCTACCCAAAAAAGAAGAAAATAATCAATTCTATAGTACTATATGAGTTGTATACTGCACCAAGATGACTCAATGTAACATGATCATGACGAAAAAAGTAATTAAATTGAAGTGAAAATATAGAAGCATATGTAAGAGCAGTTAAAATGAGAAGTTGACTTTATATAACTCTTGCAAAAATGACTAAAGTAATTTTCTTACATTCTATACGAATTAGAAACACTAAACATGAATTAATTAAGTTAAACAAAAAAAGCTAAAAATTACGAAGCATAAGAATAATGGTCAAGAATTTACAGATATTACTCCACATGATGAGATAAAGAAGAGAAGTTCACTTCAGCTAATATCAATTCATCATTAATTGAAAAATCTTCAAGAAATCCATATCTTGCTCGTCTCATCTCTGCAAAGTTTGTAGATCTGTGATTCTCCGACACTTTATTTAATTTCACATTTTCCCTTTCAAAGGAAAATCAAGAAGACAATTAACACAGTGACTAAAAAAGAAGATTTAGAAGAATAATGAGTGAGCTTTAAAGCAGAAGATTGTGAAGGTGGTGGAGGATTATAGAAGTAGAATGGGAAATAAGGAACAATAGGATTTGGTGGTGGTGGAGTAGGGCCAGAAGGGTAATTATTTTGGTAAGGTGGAGGGTAGTAATTACCAGTTGCACCACTAGGTGGAGGTGGTGAATAGTAGTAATTTCCACCACCACCGGAGGAAGAGGAGGGCGGTGGTGGAGAGTAGTAGTTATTTCCGCCGGTGCTAGGCGGAGAGGGTGGAGGAGGGCAGTTGTTAGAGGAAGATGGTGGCGGAGGAGACGGCGATTGTTGTGGTGGCGGAGATGGGGTGGCGCAGGGGTTGTCACATGCTGCACACATTGTACATTCAATCTGGTACTTTGAACCTGCCCATGTCCCCTTTGCAGTTACCAAATTGCCCTCATTTTGCGTAGCCATTATCATCACCGTGATGATAACAAGATTCTTGAAAAGAGCAAACTTTACTCCCATTTTTCAAGATTTTGCCCAACCCTTTGATCAAATTAGAAGAGAGAAATTGTAGGTGTAAGAGAGAGTGTTATAGAGGACTAGAGACACAGTAGTGTTTTGGTTAGTGGATGTCACTTGTCAATGAAGCTACAGAAAATGCTCTAATCTTTTTGAAAGGTGTTAAATATAGTAGTGCTAACCAGTGGATTAGGGTGTGAAATTATGTTCAAAAATATGACCACCGACACGTTTTACTTTTCTTACACCAAACGCGCAACCAAGGGTATTCTTGTCCATGTAATTTTATTTTCAATGATTAACCTTCGGATACGTTATTAATATTTAATAATACTCCATTCATCGGTTTGAGACTTTTTCATGTAACACTATTTTTTCAGGATAGGTTCTTATACATGCTAAAATAGGATTCTAATTACCATAACTATTTTTTCTTTCTAGACAATCCAAAAACAAATGATATTTTTTATATTTAATAATTATTTAATGTTAAACATTTCATTTTAACTTTAGTGAAACTATTTATAACAATAAATTATTTTAAGCCGATTGTTTCAAAGATCTTAATTTTTTCTTAAACTATGTAGGCAGTTAAATATATTTATATAATTAGAACCGAGAGAATACTATTTTATATTTAAAATATAACAATAGATTGTTTACAACATATATACAACCTCCAACACATCCCACAAAAAATAAGAATTTTGTTATATTTTACACACAAATCCTAACCACCCCTGTTCCCAATCCCAATCGTCAAACGTTGCTGCTCCGTTGGTTGCCGCCAACCACCGTTGCTCCGCGGGAGTTCCACAGAAAAATCAAATCTCTTTACGTTTTTTCTTTACTGGAATTTCTATTTTTTTTGTCGGAGTTCTCTCCAATGACTTCTATAACTTCTTCTTTCCATGTATACTTATATATATCATTATTTATTATTGTATGTTGTGTGTATAACATTATACGTGCAGTGATACGTGGTACATGCAGCCAATTTACATCCGACATACACTAAACATGCACAAAAAACACACGAGACATATATTGAGATACAATATACATACAACTATTTCCACCTTCAAACAACCACAAGAAAAATCACCATAGCCACCACAAAAAACTACTATAATCACCACTCATTCCACCATATTAATACAAAAAGGAGATTTTTACTGAAGCTAAATTTGTTACGCCAGAGTTATTTCTCTATGGGAGACAACTAGCCGGAGTTCCTGTCTACTGTAGTGAAATATGAATGCAATGCAGCGCAGTAGATGGAGTTACCATCGGAGTTGGAGGATAAAGTTAGCGGTGGCTGGAGTTACTATCGGAGTTACAACGACGACATTATGTGAAGGACGGGGATTGGTCGACGATTGGATTAGAATAAGGTGGTAGAGAGATAAAAATGTAAGCCTAAAATCTCTTTCGCTCTCTGATCTAATTCTCTTCTTAGTGACTCGATCTCTCTTTCTTTCGAAGCTCGTGCACTACAAATGGCCTCGGATCAGCCTCTTTCTCTCACCAGTGACATCGGCGAAAGAAAGAAGGCTACCACGAGCAGAGATCGATCTGGGCCTCCATCAACGTGATGCCACTGCGGGCTTTCTTTAGTGGTAGTGGCCAAGCCAAATCGCTCAAAGAGGAATCACCCGCACCTCCTCAAGTGCTAGATATGAATGTTTTTTGAATTTCATACGGGACTACTTACTTACCTAAAGATCACTTTTGACTTACCAAAAACCCCTATTTCCCTAAGTTGCTATTTTCTTAGAAGTGTTGTTATGTTGGGTAATTAGGGTAAAGTGTCTTTAAAACATATAATTAGGGTCCTTTTAGTTATATAGTTAGTTTACTGTTACTTTGCATTTGCCTTTAATAAGAAGCTTTTATAATTTCAAGCAGAGGCAGACTCATAATTTGAAGACGACCGAGGCACCATAAAAGCTAGATGCACGTTAATTGAAGCTTCATCTTCAATTTTTGGATCTGCTTCTGACCACAATGTCACACAACACCGCTTCGTTTGAAATTTTTTTAAACACTCATAAAACCGTAAATGCGCACCTCAATTAATTCCACGGAATATCTGTTATCTCCCACGAGCAGAGATATCCATACAATTATTTAGATATGTAAGAACAAGTTTTAAAAGTATGCATTTTTTTGAGTTTCCTAAGGGTCAAAATACGTCGCATAAATTGGAACAAACAAAGTATTTACTAGATAAATTAATAAACATTCCATGCAAATATTGAATAGAAAAGATATGTGTATGTGACATTGATTAATTTGAAATACTGTTTAGTCAATGCAATTCTTATATGTGGCCCAATCTTTTTAGTGTGTTTAGAGAGCTATATGTCAATAGAAAATGTAAAAGGAAGAAAAAAATTCGTATGAGAGAACCAAAATTTTAAATATGAGTAAGAAATGAGTTTATACGCAGGAAAAATAGAGTGAAGAGTCATATACAAACCTAGCTATATCGGGATTGAGACGTCATCGTTGTTTTACAACTTAATTAATTGATCATATGTAGATGAAATTTGCAACCATAAATATATATATTGAAGTTGGGTTCAAATATGAGTTCTATACGATGAATATCAACATCTTTTAAGTTAGTCTTGAGTTGAACAGTAAAGAATTGTATTACTAAGATTTGAAATAAAGTGAGGAGAGTGAAGTCATAAAGTGAGTGGATTGTCCAAAAAGACATTTGACAAAGTGAGTGCAAAGTTAGAAAGTGAATGTCGAGAGGTTGATCACAGTAATGGAAAAAGAGTGAACTTTACGAAAATGGAGTCTATAGACTGACAATTGAGGGATCAGTTCACAAAAGAACCAAAACAGAATATCAATCAAAACTGGACTTTGCTCAACTCAGAGGTATGAGGCAGATCACAGTAACTAAAATTGGGTGAGCCCAGATAACATCATTGATGATCCCTTTTTTATATATTTCTGGAAATGGGGAAAGAAAAGAGAGAAAGGAAAGAATCAGAACCGAATTATAGGAGTTACAATTATTAGACAGAAGAAAAAACTATTACACGGTAATTTTGTTTACTAAAATAATATATTAATTTTATGTTAGGTCATCATGGTTGAACATTACGCTTCGATGATACGTAGTGAATTGATATTTGGCATAAATATCTATGTTTTGCGTTACTTTACCTCTTATTCTTAGCATTTTAATCGCCTTAATCATGATGAAATCGTTGTGTTCGGGTTTATGTTGGTATGTTTTATGTGTGTAGGCACAACGAGAACAAATGAATGACAACGAGCAATTTTGGTAGAAATTGGAGGTGTTTGCACCAATACATGAAGACGAGAGGATGTGTGCAACACTTAGAGTAAAATTGAAGAACTGGAAGCAGATGTGTGTTACACACGCGTCGCGGAGAGGAGCAAGTGTGCGTTGGGTATGCGTCGCATGTCCATCGCGGGGAAAAATATCTCTGGATCTCAAAAAAATCAAAAAATCAGAGACACCCGCGTCGCACTTGCGACGCCGGTCCAATGCACACAAATAGGCCGTTTTCCCAATTCGATTGGGATTTGATTTTCTTGTTTTATATTTTTACCCTAGACTATATATAGACATTTTATTTTGATAGAGAGGTGTGCTGGACATTACTCTTAGACTAGTAAATCGCCTTCTCTCATTCTTGTTGTCTTTTATTTTATTTCTTTCATAGAACCCTAGTTTTTCTCAGGAATTCTTGTGTCGTTCTTTGAATCATGAGTAGCTAAACTTCTCTTTCCTAGGGTTATGGAAAAGATATGAAAGTTAGTTTAATGATAGTTTTTGCATATTAGATTTCCATTATTGGGTTGCTTATTTATTCTTGAGCTTAATTGTTTAATTATTTGACGAATTAGTTGAACATTATCTGTGGCGTGTGAATTGGACTTGGGATAGGGAATTTGCATGTGTAATAAGAATAAATAGGGCTTGTTCATATTTATATGATTTGCTATTAAGGATAAGAATATACCCTTTAGCCTTGCTTAGTTGAATACGAAGATATAAATGTGTTCTTGTTAACGCTGACGATCATAGGAATATAGGCGTTATAGTAGCATCTACAGCCTTGTAAGTAACTCAGAAAAGACACATAATGTTAAAATCAACTCGTCAACTAGTAACCCAGAAAATCGAAATAGGTAGAACTATCGAAAGACTATCTGGATTGTCGAAAGTCATGACCCTGGATTCCATCATCACTGATAAATCTTACCGTCTTAGTCTCAATTGTCTCAGTCACAAAAATACCCAAGTCTTATTTATTTTTTCCGGTCATAGTTAGTTTCACAAAGCAATTTGATTTTTACTCTATTGAATAGTTACGAACGAGTTTGAATTAGTTAAACAGTCGAGAAGTCTAAGCCTATGTGGGTACGATATCTGAACTGCAATCTTATATTACTTGTACGACCACATATACTTGCGTGCGCGTTTGGGAGCAATAAGTTTTTGGCGTCGTTGCCGGGGACTTAGAAAAAAATTACTATTTTTCGAGTTTGAATTCTATTACTTCCTATTCAAGTTTTTACTCTTTGGTTCGTGTGTGCATCTCAGGAATTGTAGTATTTTATGCCAAACACTCGAAGTCAGAGAAAACCATTGGTTGTCTTTGATCCTGATATCGAGAGAACTTTTCGCAAAGCAAACAAACTTGCTAAAGAGGACCCTCCTGAATTAGTTGAAAATAGAGATAAGGTAGTGAGAGATGGAACAACCACGAGTTCTTATGTTGAGTTTTGTTAGGCCAAACCTAGAGAATGCTGAAGGCTATCGTTAAGCCTAACATCATAGGAAATTTTGAGATGAAAGAAGATACAGTGCGGCTGGTTCATAATACGTGTCAGTATATGGGTAAGACACATGAAGACCCACATAAGCACTTGATGGCGTTCGTCAAATTGAGCAAAAATTTTCACTATCAGAATGTTTCCACCGAATATGTGAAGATATTGTTCCCGTTCTCGCTGATTGGAGAAACAAAGGACTAGTTCCAGAATAAGTTGGCTGGCTCCATTACTTTCTTGGTAAATCATGTCCAACCATTTCCTTGACAAGTTTTTCACTTCTAGGAGGACAAAATAATTGAGAGGGAGAATTGTTAGTTTTACTCAGAAAGAGGGCAAGGACTTACCGCAGGCATGTGAGATATACAATAGCTATTTGAGAGATTGCCCACATCACAGATTCCCGAAGGAGTTAGTTGCGCATACTTTCATTGAGGACATTCGACCTGAATATAAATCATAGATGGATGCTACTGCTTAGGGGAAGATCTTGTCGAAAACATATGAGGAGATCAAAGCACTCTTGAATTTGATATTTGTAGGTAGTCAACCTTATGCAGATTCAGGCCGTTCAGGAATCACTCAGAGAGCTGCTGGGTTACTTCAAGTAGATGAGATGATAGCACTTCGTGAAGAAGTGAGTCAGATTACCCACATTGTTAATCGTTTGGTTAATGCTCCAGCTCCTATTCCGGTACAGCAGGTGCAGTAGGTACGAATTTCTTGTAAGGTTTGTGGTGATGAGCATGCTTACATGAATTGTCAGCAGGATCTAGAGTTTATCTAATATATGGGGCAAAAAAATAGGGGTATGGTAATTAGGGTCATCAATATAGTACTAATTACAATATGAACCACCATAATCATCTGAATATCTCATATGGTAGAAATCAGAATAATCAGAGGCCCTATAATAATAATTTTCAGCAAACCCAAGCTCAACCAGCTAGAAACTCATTGGAGGATATGATGAAACAATTTATGGATCAACAACAAGAGGCTTAGTAATAAAATCATAAAGCGGTAAGCGAGATGCAAAATCTATTCGTGAGCTTAAACGTCAAGTCGGGCAACTAGCGGTTACTTAGAATGTCAGACCTCGGGGTGCTCTTCCGAGCAACACTGAGAAAAACCCGAAAGAACTATGTCATGTTGTATCATTGAGGAATCGGAGGCAGTTAGAGGAAGTCCCTCCAAAGAACAAGAAAGTGAATGATGAGTTAATCGCTGCTATGAGAACAGATGCATAACATAAAAGTGATGAGAAAGCGGTAGAGCAGCCGGAAGTTGTGGTAACCAAACCACCCTCACCGTTTCCATAGACATTCCAGAAGCAGAAAGCAGACTCAGCTTGTAGAAAGTTTCTTAAATTTCTGAAACAGGTACACATCAATATTCCTTTGGTGGAGCTTTTGCAAGAAGTTCTGAAATTTGCTAAGTACGTCAAGGATGTTGTTGCAAATAAGAGGCGCTGGATAGAATTCGAGACGGTAGCACTTACTGAGGAGTGCAATTCTAGAGTGAGGAGCAAGATTCCACTAAAGTTAAAAGATCCGGCCAGTTTTACTATCTATATCACTATTGACAATATTGAGGTTGGGCTAGCATTATATGATTTGGGTGCTAGTGTTAATTTGATGCCCACCTATGTGTTCCAAACATTGGGCTTGGGTGAGCCGAGACCAACAACATTCATTTTGCAATTGGCGGACAGATCTTTGGCGTATCCAGATGGTATTATTGAAGATGTTCTTGTGAAAGTGGGGCCATTTATTCTGCCAGTCAACTTCATTATTCTTGACTATGAAGCCAATAAAAATGTTTCTCTCATCATGGGAATGGAATTCTTAGAGATTGTTGATGTAGTTATTCGAGTTAGAAATGGGAAGACGTCCATGACAATGGATGGTCAAGTGTGTCAAAGCAACTAAGCTGCCACCCCATTATGAAGAATTAAAGATGATTACAGTGGTGGAGCCCGAGCTTACACATGCCGAGATAGGTCATTTTCTGGCTTCTAAAGATTCGTTGGAGATGGCCTTGGTGTATGGTGATGATTTAATGGAAGATGAGAAGGTTGAGGAGTGTCTTCACATTCTTGACACTTCTTGTGCATATGTATGAGCCAATACGCCCTTCGGGGAGCTTGACAGGCCAGCCACTTAGAAGAAACCAAAACCCTACATTGAGGAGCCATTGGTTCTTGAACTTAAGCCGTTACCATGTCATCTTCATTATGCATATTTGGGCAGCAATAACACATTGCCCGTGATCTTTTCAGCGTTCTTGACTGATGTACAGATTGAGCGTATGCTGCGGGTTTTGAGAGAAAGAATAAAATCTCTTGGGTGGTCCATAGCCGATATCCGAGGGATCAGCATTACATTTTTCATACACAAGTCAGTGGCGGTTGAATCCAATCATGAAAGAGGTAGTGAAGAAATAGGTAATTAAATGGCTTGATGTTAGCATTATTTATCCTATCTCTGACAGCAATTGGGTGAGTTCTGTGCAATGGGTCCCGAAGAAAGGGGCCATGACAGTTGTAGAGAATAAGAAGGGTGAATTTGTGCCTCAGAGAACATTGACAGGTTGGAGAATTTATATTGATTATCTCCAAGCTAAACACCGCAACCAGAAATGGTCACTTTCCTTTACCATTCATGGACCAGATGCTTGATCGATAGTAGGACATGATTATTTTTGTTTTTTGGATGGCTATTAAGGCTACAATCAAATTATGATAATGCTAGAGGATTAGGAGAAGACCACGTTCATATGCCTTTATGGCACTTTTGCATTCCGGGGGATGCCATTCAGGTTATGCAATGCACCAGGTACCTTTTAGAGATGTATAATGGCTATTTTAACTAACATAGTGGAAAAATATGTGGAGGTATTCATGGGTGACTTTTCTGTGTTCGGGGATTCATTTGATGAGTGGTTGCGCCACCTTGATGTTGTCCTTGCACGTTGTGCGGAAATAAATTTAATGATAAATTAGGAGAAGTGTCACTTCATGGTTCGAAAAGTTATTGTTCTTGAGAACAAAATCTCCAAAAATGGTATTGAGGTTGACAAGGCAGAGGTAGAGGCGATCAAAAAACCGTTACCCTTGATTTTTGTGAAAGAGGTGCGCAACTTTCTAGGGCATGCAGGATTTTATCAACGGTTTATCAAGGATTTTTCCAAGATCGCCAACTCTATGTGTAAGCCGCTAGAGAAGGATGTGAAATTCATATTTAATGAGGCATGTCTGAAGGGTTTTGACGAGTTGAAGCTGGGGTTAGTGACTTCCCGATTCATTATTGCACCTTATTGGACTCTACAATTTGTTTTGATGTGTGATGCAAGTGTTGTTGCTGTGGGGGATGTTCTTGGTCAGAAATGGGATAAGATCTTTCATCTCATAAACTACGTTAGCAAAACACTTGACTCAGCTCAGATGAACTACACAGTCCCTGAAAAAGAGTTGTTGGCGTGCGCCTTCGACAAATTTAGATCATACTTGGTGGGGAAAAAGGTAATTGTGTACGCAAATATAATGTTGTCCGCTACTTGTTTGTAAAGAAGGATGTGAAGCCCATGCTTATTCGTTAAGTGTTGTTGTTGCAAGAGTTTGATATTGAGATTCTTGATTGAAAGGGCACATAAACCAAGTGGTAGATCATCTGTCTAGACTTGAAGATCGAGAATATGTAGATGAGGGCATAGCAATTAAGGAGACTTTTTCCAGATGAACAACTTTTTGCTCTTCAATCAGCCGAGCTTTCTTGATACGCAGACATGGTGAATTTTTTAGTAAGTGAAGTATATCCCCCTGATGCTAATTCTGAGAAGAAAAAGAGGTTTTTGCACGATAGTAGATTTTATATTTGTAATGAGTCGTATTTGTACAAAATTGGCCCAGATCAGTTAGTGAGAAGATGTGTCCCTGCAGAGGAAGTGAGCGCGATTCTTGAAAGTTGTCATTCGTCACCTTATGGGGGTCATCACATTGATCGAACTGCAACAAAGGTACCCAGTCGGGTTTCTACTGGCCGATATTGTTTAAGGATGTTCATGCTTTTGTAAGAGAGTGTGATAATTACCAGAGAACAGGGAACATCTCAAAGCGTCATGAAATGCCATTTAATGGGATCTTGGAGATTGAGGTGTTTGATTATTGTGACATTTACTTCATGGGGTCCTTCATTCCATCTAAAGGGAACAAATACATCTTGGTTGTGGTCGATTATGTCTCAATGTTGGTGGAGGCAATTGCACTCCTGACTAATGATGCAGGTGTAGTTGCCCGATTTTTAAAGAAGAACATATTCACACACTTCGGGACCCCGCGAGCCATTATCAGTGATCAAGGTACGTATTTTTATAATAGACTTTTCAATAAGTTATTGTATAAGTATGAGGTGAAGCACAAGGTGGTGACTGCATACCACCCTCAGACGAGTGGTCAAGTGGAGGTGTCTAATCGTGAGATTAAACGTATTCTTGAGAAACAGTGAGTGTTAATAAAAAAGATTGGGCATTGAAGCTGGATGATGCTCTTTGGGCGTATAGCACTACATACAAAACGCCTATCAGAACCTCTCCTTACATGTTGATTTTTGGTAAGGCCTGTCACCTCCCTTTTGAACTTGAACACAGGGCGTATTGGGCAATCAAGAAACTGAATTTGGACATGGAAGCAAGTGAGAAGCGGTTGTTGCAGTTGCACGAACTTGATGAATTTTGTTTTCATGCCTATGAGAATGCAAAGCTCTATAAAGAGAGGACCAAAAGAATGCACGACAAGCATATTCAACATCGTGAGTTTGAACCTAGGCAGTTAGGGTTGTTGTATAATAGCAGACTCAATGTGTTCGGGGGAAAACTGAAGAGTAAATGGTATGGCTGATCTAAAATAGTTCGTTTAACCACCCATGGAGTATTTGAGCTAAAATTGCTAAATGCGGAGCTGACATTTTTGGTTAACGGGCAGAGAGTAAAGCACTATTTAGGGGAGACCGATCCAGCGAAGGTCTCAGTTGAATTGGAAGAGGCTTGATAGAGCTTGCTTCGTGTTGCGACGTTAAATCAAGCGCTTCTCGGGAGGCAACCCAAGTTTGTAATAGTATGATAGTGAAAAATAAAAAAAATTAAATAAAATGTTGTATCACGATCTGAACTAAGGCGCTTGTTGGGAGGTAACCCAATTTTTGTATTATAATGTCATGTTTGTTCATGTTGGAGGACTAAACAAGGAGCGGGAACGCAAAATGAGGCACAAAGTAAGATTTTTCACTCCATATTTACTAGTCATGGTGCGTCGCACATGCAGCGCACATAGGAGAAAAGTACTGAAATTTATTTACTCGTAATGGGTACCCGACGCGTATAAAATGCGGGCACCTGAAAATTTTCTGAAAATTAAAAACATGCGTTAGATACTCGATGCAAATGCAACGCGGTGAACCAATATTTGCTGAAATATGATTATGCGTATTGGGTACCGGACGCGTGTGCAGCGCGAGTACCTAATATTTTCCTGAAACTTAATTTCACGCGATGGGTCCGCAACGCGAACGCACATGGGGGCAGTCATTTTGTTAAAACGATATAAGAGGGGGGCCGCTAGTTTGTCTTATTTCACAAGTCTAAAATTGGCTCCCACCAAAATTCTCTCTCAAATATCCCTCTCCATATTCCTTTGGTTCCTAATACAACTCAAGAGATTAATCCATCTTCCATTAACACATCCAAGGCAAGAAATCCACCTCTATTTTATAATTTTACTTTAGTTCTTGAGTTTAATGTAATGGACACCTAGGGTTTGGGGTTTTGAGCGATTTTTGGGCGGGGTTTTGGTATTGTGTGTTGATATTTATTGTACTTGATGTGTAAGGCTAGGATATGATTCCTATTGCAATATGGAGTGGTTCACCACCCTCCATTGTTGTAGAAATCATACGGGTGATCATATGCCCACAAAGTGTTCGTAAAAATGTCCAAACCAAAATTATTGTGCAGTTGTGAATTCTTGAATAGTATTGTACTATTAGATGATTCTATGAACCCTTTGGACACCTAATTAGGGACTAAATTGAAAGAAATTAATGAAGTTTGAACATGGTACCCCCACCATAAGTCCTAATATATGAAGTGTTGTGTTTTGTTAGTTTATTTTGTTTTTGTAGTATAGGATTAGTTAACTGCTTATTTTTCAATTTTTGTACTTAGTTGGAAACAAGTGTAGGATTAGTTTACCTCCTATTTGAAACAAGTGTGGGATCGTTCCACGACCCCTTGATTTAGAATTGAACTTACTCTTTTGAGTATGGTATTTGCAGGCAAAATGGTTAACCCAAAGACAATGAGCAATGCAGTAACATTATCCTCATCCCAGGGCACCAAGAGGGGTCAAGCTAGCCCCTCAAAGGGAAAAAAAGTATCAAGTCATAGTCATGGGGCAAGCAGCATATGATCCCCATTCCGCGAGCGCCAGCAGGAAGGCCTTGGGCAGACCTTCATCATCATTTGGCTCAAACCTTTTATGACGAGTATGTGAACTTGCCAGACTATGTACATGAGAGGGCAATCAATCAGGCCCCTCTTTAGCGTCAATTCAGGGACATCTACAAACAAATTCTAGCCATGAGGTGGATATCCATGTTCGAGATGGTTGGTATAGTAGACATTGACTTGGTCCTTATGTTTTATGCCAATATAAGTCCGGGGAATACCATAAATAAGGGGAATTGGCTGTAGTCCATCTCTATGCGGGGTCGTGAGTTTGTTGTGATAGCCGAGTCCTTGTGCACATATATGGGAGTTCATAACCACCCCATTGAGCCACTTTGGGACTTCATCTACAAGACGGATTATCAGGCTATTTATAAGACATTGTGTGAGCCTGATTCGAAGGTCATCTGGTCAAAGCACCTCAAAAAATATAGAGAGCACAAAAGTTTTAAGATTGGTTACTTCACTAAGGAAGCACGAGTGTGGCTTCAATTGCTCAACTATAGAATCATGCCCTTAGACCATTATGCAGATGTATCTAAGAAAAAGGTGTGTCTCATATACTTCTTGATGATAGAGGGCCGGTGAATATCGGCTATTGGATGATCCAGAAGATAATCAAAGTTCGACAGTTCAAGTCCAAGAGACTCAGTTTTGACAACAACTTGACGACTTATTTTTTTAGGATCGATGATAACTTACCAAAGCCTGGTGACAGAACTTTTCCAGGGCCATATGATATGCTTGACATCTCAAATGTCAAGGGCCCAGAGTTGAATGATCAACACCATCTCACTCCATCTGAGGAGCAATCCACCCAATCCATACTTCTAGCCTAAATGCATAGGATGGCGATGATTACGGGATATAAATTTGACAAGGACTTCTTGAGTGTGTTCATTGATATCCCGCACACTCTACACTATCGAGCTCTTCTCGAAGATGACATGTAGATGCTGAATGATGAGGATGTAAATTCAGTCGAGCTTCGTGGAGCTGATTTGGAGGCAGGGGAAGATGTATAGTCACATGCCTTGGATGATGATGATGATGATGATGATGAGGTCCTGGCAGATGTGGACCCAGAGCTAGAAGATTACTAGGCCCTAGTAGGCCTCGTGGAGTATCTCTCACCATACTTTTACTTTTCAATTTTATATGCATGGGGAACATTGGATAAAATAAGTGTGGGGTGGGAAGTATGTTTCAAGTTAGAGGATACGCATGCCTTAGGATTTTTAATTGCTTTATTTTTTTTTAGAGTAGTTTAGTAGTAAAAATTAGAAAAATATAAAAGAAATTGACAACCCACAAAAACTCAAAAAGATTTTTTTGTAGTTTTATAGGATCTTTGGTAGTGGCATTTAGTATCCATTAGGATTTTCTGTTCTTTTCGTCATAGGATAGGCATTTTCCGACGATGGATGGATGAAGACAGTCTTGAGGGAAAAATTAGTCCAACCTGTTAGACCATTTGAATGCTAGGTACTCGGGTTAGGTAAATATTGTCAAAGGAGCGATTATTGGTTTTGATTGAAAAAGTGCCTTGAAAAACAAATAACCTTTCTCGAAACACTTAACTTGGATTTTGTAGACTCATGTATAACCCATTTAACAATTGTTGGTATGTGTTGCTTATTTCGAAGGACAATATGTATTCCTCTTGCATTGATTGTGTGTCATGTGTGTGTGAGCTTATGTGCGTTATAATCCATGGTTGGTATTGATGTCTAGAACTTGCCCCGTATGTTCGTAAAATGAAATGAAGTGTGTTGTAACTTAGGACGTGATAGAGGCGTTTCTTTGTTAGTCTAAAAATTCCAACTTTTCCTACCAATATGTATATATATATATCCTTAGTTAACCCCATTGAGCCTTTAGCCTTTTTCTTTGATAGCCGTCAATAAACACATCCCTTTCGTTCTAATTAGCCTAAATATGATTCAAATACTCTGTGAGCACTTTAATGAAAAATTAATAGGTTGGGAGTTGGAATTTAAAACTAAAAATGGGGTGTTTATTGATAAAATATAGTAAAGTCTAAGGGTACACCTGAAGGAAAAAAAATTATGCTTATTAGTTAGAAAGTTAGAAAAAAAAGAGAAAATAAATCAAAAAGAAGAAAAAAATATTAGAATAAAATGTTTCCATTCTAACTTGCGATATCAAAAGTGGTGCTTAAATAAAATTGAGTGATTTTGGGTAAACTATGTATTGGCTGGTGTTAGAGTTGGTTGGCGAAGAAAAGTGAGAGAAAAATTTACCTAGTGTTGTAAGTATTAAAATGCTTAGGAAGGTTGGTCACTATTTTAGCCAAAATATTCCTTACCCGTCCCTTAGCCTACATTACAACCTATTAAGTCCTACTTGATCTTAGGTTCGATACACGTATATTAGTGAAGCGGTTACAATACGGGAAAGCATATGATTCATTGTATTTGGCATGTGATTTTCTTTGGGAGAGTGAGCGTGTTTGTTGAATTCATATCCATTGAAATAAAAATTTGGTTGACTTGTGTGATATATGGACAACTTTCTTGTGGTGAGGGTACATAGTTGACAAGAGATTGATGAAGTGCTGGTTTCTTGATTAGGTAACATAATTATTTTCCTTTGAGTGGTGTCTATGAGTTGAATGTTCTTTTTGAAAATAAGTTGTTGATTGAGAAGGTTGTTTGTTGTCTTTAAAATTTGAAATATCTTGATTGGCATGACTGTTGTTAGAATCGGCTCGTTGTTTGTTTTGAAATGATTTTTAGAGAGTCATATTAGTCAAACCAGAGTAGACCTGTTTAAATGGCATGGTTGTAGGTTGATGATAGGTTGATAGGAGTAAGTGTCTGCTCGAGAGTGAGCAAAGTCTAAGTGGGGGTGGTAATATTTGGCACAAATGTCTATGTTTTGCATCAATTTACCTCTTATTCTTATCATTTTAATCGCATTAATCATGATGAATTGTATTCGGGTTTATGTTGGTATGTTTTATGTGTGTAGGTACAACGACGATAAATGAATGATAACTGACAATTTTGGTAGAAATTGGAGGTGTTTGCACCAATACATGAAGACGAGAGAATGCGTGCAACAGTTAGAGAAAAATTGAAGAATTGGAAGCAGATGTGTGTTACACACGCGTGGCGGAGAGGAGCAAGTGTGCGTTGGGTATGCGTCGCATGCCCATCACGGGGAAAATCTCTCTGGATCTCACGAAAATCAAAAAATCAGAGACACCTGCGTTGTACATGCGACGTCGGTCCAACGCACATAGACTAGCAGTTTTTCCAATTCGATTGGGATTTGGTTTCCTTATTTTATATTCTTATCGTAGACTATATATAGGCATTTTATTTCGATTGAGAGGCATGCTGGACATTATTCTTAGACTAGTAAGCCACCTTCTCTCATTCTTGTTGTCTTTTATTTTATTTATTTCATAGAACCCTAGTTTTTCTCATAAATTCTTGTGCCTTCTTCAAATCATGAGTAGCTAAACTTCGCTTTTTTAGGGTTATGACAAAGACATAAAAGTTAGTTTAATGATAATTTTTGCTTATTAGATATCTATTATTGGGTTGCTTATTTATTCTTGAGCTTAATTGTTTAATTATTTGATGAAATAGTTGAACATTATTTGTGGCGTGTGAATTGGACTAGGGATAGGAAATTTGCATGTGTAATAAGAATAAATAGGGCTTGTTCGTATTTATACGTTTCGCTACTGAGGATATGAATATACCATTTAGCCTTGCTTAGTTGAATATGGAGATATAAATGTGTTCTTATTACCGCTTACGATTATAGGAATATAGACGTTATAGTAGCATCTACATGCTTGTGAGCAACTCGAAAGATACTCATAAAGTTAAAATCAACCCGTCAACTAGTAAACCGGGAAATCGAAATAGGTAGAATTATCGGAGGACTAACTGAATTGTCGAAAGCCATGACCCTGCATTCCATCATCTGATAAATCTTACAGTCTTAGTCTCAATTGTCTCAGTCACAAAAATACCCAAGTCTTATTTATTTCTTTCAATCATAATTAGTTTCACAAAATACCTTGATTTTTACTCTTTTGAATAGTTACGAACAAGTTTGAATTAGTTGAATAGTAAAAAAGTCTTTGTGGGTACGATATTTGAACTTTGATTCTATATTATTTGTACGACCACATATATTTTCATGTGTGTTTAGTAACAATACGAAGTTACAACAATAATGAGTACAATTTAGACACAAGATAACATTGATTCTACAACGAACTTCATGATTGCATAAGTGTCTTTGACTTAGTTCCAACTTGTTGAACTTCATTTAACTTTTTTCTTTTTTTTGAATTCTTTAAATGAATTTAATAAAGAACTTTAAATTAATGCAATTGTCGGGTTAATGGAATCACATCAAATTAGGATTATACCAAATTGTTGGACAGTTATATGAAACGAATTAATAATTTGTTGAATGAAGTTTTTCACGTGACGATTAATTGGCTTATTACACGATAACCGACTTTACAACTAAGAAAAATTCCTCTTTCCTTGTGAGCAACTAGTAATAATAGACACTGAACTGTATGTCTATATCAATCCATTTTGCATTATAATAAAGGCCATATCAACATTATCTTCTATGTATAAGAGGCTACAACAATATTGAATATGACACAATAGCAGATAAAATGGTCCCTTTTGTGTAACTTTACCACCAATATGGGGTTTGGTGTTTTTCAGGACACTGCTGCATCTCCCACCCTCCTCTTATGAATTTTTTTCTTGTGAGTTTTTCTTTATGTGGTCGCTACAGGTGTTGCAAAAAATTTGTAGGCCAACGCAATCGTTTCGTGAACAATTTGACGTGCAATTTCTACAAACAACAATAATAACTACATCCAATTTTAAATTAGTTAAGGTCATGTATAAGAATATTTATTATCCATCTCAGTTTGACTCTTGAAATTATAAAATACTTACATGTAGGTCTCTTTGAATGCGGTCATTTTCGAGAATCAGGCCGTTTTTTTGTTTTATTAGAGTAATTAATAACACTAAAATTTCGCATATGATTAAGAGCCTGTTTGGATGGGCTTATTTTAAGTATTTTTAAGCTAAAATAGTTTTTAAGCACTTTTATAGTATTTGGCTAAAATAAAAAAGTGTTTTTAAGTACTTGTTTATAAGCCAAACGACAAAAATAAGTCAAAAGTCATAAGCTAAAATTCATAATTTATGACTCTTAGCTTATAAGTCAAAAGTCATAAGCTCATCCAAACATGCTTTAAAACAATATTTCATTGGACGTATGATGTCTATATACAGAAAAAAAATCCCTGCATACTTAAAACGTGAACCAAACGACCCTTTCTTGTTTGCAATTAGATATCTATTACTACATCTATCTCAAATTATCTGTCGTGGTTATTAAAAATAATTATTTTAAATTATTTATTATTTTAGAAGTTCAAGGAATAATAATATTTTCTCCATTTTACCCTTAGTAGAATTTTATCACTAATGGAGATGACACATAAATAGAATAAATATTTAATGAAGAGACATTGTAACTTAGATATAAATAAGGGTAAAGTAGATCAAATATCATCCTAATTAATACTCCCTCCATCTAAAATATTTAAAAGACATTTGAAATTACGATAAAAATAACTCGTTTGGCTCTTGAAAAATGAAAAGTATCAATCTTTTTAAGATAAAGAAAATATTTCTTAAGGAGTATATAAAAAATGATAGATAATTTGAAACGAAGGGAGTAACTTGTTTCATTTCAAATGTACCATTAGCTAGTATAGCTTAAATTGCTTATTTATGGTTCTAATTGTCTTCTTTGATTGTCTCAAATGACAAAAAGAAAATCATAGTGCTTAAATTTATTTAACGTCTCAAGTTAAATGGAGACAAAAAACTGCCTAACCAGAAAATAGAAGAAGTTTAGGAGAAAAATGGGAAAATAAGAGATGAGTGGAGGCACTAAGAAACTTTCCAGGCTGTGGACAAACACCAAATGTCTGTCTTCAATTATTTTCACTTAGTCAACTTTCTAATGCTCTAAATAGGGTGATCTTATTAACTTTCTCTCGACTTGTCTCCTTCTCATCTCACTTTTCTTTTCCTTTTTGGGCTCGAAAGAGAAAATTAAAGATGTCACTCAAGCAAAATCAAATGACTTAAATCCCAACACAAAGTATGAATCATGTCGCAGTTTTATCCAATGAAATTTGAATTTTGTTCATACGGTTGAATGCTTAATCAAAATCAAGAGACATATTTTAAGTATTTTAAGGCATTGACAATACTTCAATCACCGTTTTTATATTACTCAACATATTAAAGGAACGTGACTCTCTGTATGAGGTTCCTCCAATAGAGAAAGATAAAGTTACTTCAATAACTAGGTAATTAACAGCCAATAAACTCTCATCATAAGTGTAAACGTGTACAAGTATAACACTACAATCACTACCCATTATTAGATTAGGATTCCTCTTGTATTGTGATTAGGATTCCTCTTGTATTGTGATTAGGATTCCTCTTTCCTCTTGTATTAGAATTGTATATTATACACTATATATATTGATATTAATGAGAAAGACTTCCTAAGGAAGATTAATATCATCTTATATGGTATCAAGAGCCAAAACCCTAATCTAGAAAAAATTCCTACCTTGCCCCCCCCCCTCTTGGCCGACGGCAACATTGTTTTTCTTCTTTTCTTTCTTCCTAAATTTCCACCATTCTAATGGATAATTTGGCTACTCCCACCTCTTTCAATGCTTCCGCTTCTAACACAGTTGTCATCCAACCACCCACTACCCTCTCCTCACCATCTTTCCATCCGGCTCTCGCCGTTACCAACATCAAGAATTTTATCCCTATAATTCTTGATCAGGAAGATGGCCAATATTGGTCATGGGTGGAACTATTTCTTATCCATGCATGTGTATATCATGTGCTTGATCATATAGACGACTCTTTCCCTCATCCTCCCGATATGGACGACACCACATGGCGTCGCCTCGATGCCGTTGTCAAACAGTGGATATATGACACTATATCCAAGGATTTACTTTACACAATCATGAAAACGGGTGCCTCTGCCCGTGATCTATGGACACGTTTGGAAGAAATCTTTCAAGACAATAAGAACACTCGCACAGTGTACTTGGAAGAACAGTTCAACAACACCCGTCTTGAAAACTTCTCTACTGTGTCAGAATATTGCGAACAACTGAAACTGGTGGCAGACCAACTGTCCAATGTTGGTACGCCCGTGTCCGAAACAAAGATGGTGTTACAATTAGTTGCAGGCCTCTCTAAGGGTGAATATGACACTCTAGCCACGATGATACAATAGGCTGACCCTCTACCAAGCTTCAACAAAGCACGCTTGCAATTGTTATTGGAGGAGACTCGACGTGCGAAGTAGGACGAGCATAACCAGAACGGTTTAGCAGTTGAAACGCCCGCACAACCTCAGGCAACAACCGACCAACAACCTCCGCCGAAAAACATCCAACCGCGGCGGCAGGGGTGGCAAGGGTCGCGACAATGGGCGAGGCGGCAAGGGCCACGGAAAAGGCCCAGGACAACAGCCACAGCAGATCAGCAATAACACTTCATGGGCCGGCCCAATCTCTGGCTACCCAAATCAGAAATGGGCCACGATTTCCGGCTTTCATCCAGCCGAGTACCCTTTTCAGCAACAAGGGTTACTGGGCCATGCTCTAGCTCCGCGCCCACCAGTGTTCCAGCAACATCAAGCATGTGTCGTGCAGGCCCAATTCCCATAGCAGCCCTTAAATCAAATCCCCACCGACTTGGGTCAGGCATTCAGCAGTATGAGTTTGCAGCAGCTCGACGAAAATTGGTATATGGACTATGGAGCCTCCTTTCATCTCACCTAGTCCGCAGGTAATCTTTCCCAATTGTTTCATTTAAAGTCTCCATAATTTATTACAGTTGACAATGGTCATTGCATTCCAATTCAGGGCTATAGTCGCACTCACACTCCGAAACCTCTCCCACCATTCTCCCTAAATAACGTCCTGCATGCCCCCCACATCATCAAAAATTTAATATCCATTAGGAAATTTACTCGTAATAATTCGGTGTCGGTTGATTTTGATCCCTTCGGTTTTACTGTGAAGGATCTACGTACGGGGACTCATCTTACGAGATGCAATAGCACAGGAGACCACTATCCATTCACATCCTTGTCCACTGTCGGTTCCCGCCCACACACTACCCTAGCTGCTCTGTCTCCGTCAATTTGGCACAATAGGCTCGGACACCTAGGAGCTCCTGTTTTTCATTTTCTTAGAAGTAATAATTTTATTCAATGTAATGAAAAACTTGCCCAGACCTGCATTTCCTGTCAATTAGGTAAACATGTTCGTCTTCCGTTTAATTCCTCAGCTAGTATTACGTTTGCTCCATTTGATATCATTCATGCTGATTTGTGGACTTCCCCCGTTACCAGCTCCCTAGGTCATAAATATTATCTCATGTTATTAGATGACTACTCTCACTTTATTTGGATCTACCCATTAAAATTCAAGTCCGAAGTTTTTGCCATATTTCTTGAATTTTGCACATTTATCAAAACGCAATTCGAACGCGCCATTAAATCTTTCCAATGTGACAATGGTCGTGAATTTAACAACTCTGAGTTTCAAAAATTATGCAACAATAATGGAATGGTCTTTTGATTTTTGTGTCCCCACACGTCCCCTCAAAATGGCAAAGTCGAGCATCTCATCCGTACAATAAATAACATGGTTTGTTTCATGCCTCCTTCCCTCCATCCTTTTGGGTTTATGCGGTCAAAATGGTAGAATACGTCCTTAATAATTTATCCACTAGTACCCTCCATAACATGACTTCAACTGAAATCTTACACCGTAGGGTTCCCTCCTATGATCACCTACGGATATTTGGTTGCCTATGTTTCCCCAATCTCTCTTCCACAGCCTCTCACAAAGTAGCTCCCCGCACCATTCTGTGTGTCTTCTTAGGTTTCCCGTCAAACCATAGGGGCTATTTGTGCTATGACTTATCCACTCGTTAAATTCACGTCTCGCGTCACGTCACTTTTGACGAGACGCAATTCCCCTTTTCCAACATCCAAAAATTTCAAAAACTGGATTACGAATTTTTAGATGAATCAACTCTCTCCTGTCCACCTTCGGGAACTGTGCCCGACTGACACCACTACACCGCCTCCATCTGCCACCATACATCACCTGCCATCGGCATCCCTACCACTGGCGTCCCCCCCATCGCCGCTTCTTTCCACCTCTAGCATAACTCTGCCTCCAGGTTTCACCAACTCACGGATCACTGTGTCGTCCCAACAGTCTCACCACCATGCCGACCACAATCCGACCATCAACCACCGCCCAGAAAACCTAGATACCGGACCTAATACACTACCGACGTCGTACCCTACCCTATAAACCTCCTCCCTTTCCGGCATACCAAGAATCCCCATAACTCCCTACCATAGTTCACCGGCAACCAATGACCAAACCCACTCGACTCCAACCACAAACACCGTCACTGTTCCGCACCACCCGACAGCCACCCTCGACAGAACCCCAGTCCCGACAACACAACATGTACCACACCCGAATCTGTCGTCACCCAATCCACCCAACCAGTCGACCAATACCCTTACCCAGCCAGCGCCCACACACCGGATGGAAACCCGTGCCAAACACGGGATTTTCAAATCCAAAGTCCTATTTAACCTGTCTACCTAAACAATTTCACTTATACCAAAAAGCCCTAAATTAGCCAAACTATACCCGAATTGGAATGCGGCCATGTGTGAGGAGTTTAATGCTTTAACGAAACAACATACTTGGGACTTGGTTCCTCGACCAGAGGGGGTAAATGTGATATGTTACATGTGGCTTTTTCGTCAAAAGTTCAGGGATAGTGGTGACTTAGAAAGATATAAGGCAAGACTAGTGGCAAATGGTACTAACCAACAGGAGGGCATTGAAGCATTGGCTGATTCATCAACTAGATGTGAAGAATGCATTTCTTCATGGGGATTTACGAGAAATTGTCTACATGCACCAGCCGCCTGGTTTTGTCCACCCAGCAGCCCCACATTATGTGTGTCATCTCCGTAAGTCACTCTACGGCCTAAAACATGCCCCAGAGCATGGTATGATCATTTTGCACAGTTTATTATACGTCTCGGGTTTACATGCATCAGATATGATACCTCTCTCTTTACTTTACATCGAGGCCGTAATACTGCTTATTTACTATTATATGTGGATGACATTGTTCTTACTGCCTCTACTGCTGTGTTGAAAGATGAGATTATTGCACGACTCAAGTCTGAATTTTCCATAACTGATTTGAGAAAGTTGAGCTATTTTTTGGGGATCTCAGGCACTAGATCCGCTGATTGTATGTTTCTTTGCCAGCGTAAGTATGCAGATGAGATCGTGCACAGGGCTAAGATGGACAATTGCAAAATTATGGCCACTCCAGTTGATTTTAAATCCAAACTTAGTGCAATGGTCAGTACTCCAGTGGCTGATCCTACTATGTATCGGAGTCTTGCAGGTGCACTTCGGTATCTCACCTTCACCAGGCCTGACATTGCCTATGTTGTCCATCAGGTATGCTTGTTTATGCATGCCCCTAGGGAACCTCATTTTACTTCCCTCAAACGTATCATGCGATACGTTAAGGGCACACTAGATTATGAACTACACTTATACCCCTCCGCACCGAACTCGCTATTATCCTACACCGATGCAGATTGGGCAGGCTGTCCAGACACCCGCCGCTCTACATCCGGCTACTGTGTGTTTTTGGGTGATAATCTCATCTCTTGGTCTGCCAAACGACATGCCACATTATCCTGTTCTAGTGCAGAAGCTGAGTATAGAAGTGTTGCTAATGTTGTTGCTAAGATCTATTGGCTCTGAAACCTTCTCTTAGAGCTTCAGTGTCATTTAAGTAAAACATCTCTGGTCTAGTGTGATAACAGATCCGCCATATACCTGTCTCACAATCCGGTTCAGCATCAGCGAACCAAGCATGTTGAGATGGACATCCACTTTGTTCGCGAGAAGGTTGCTCTCGGACATATTAAGGTATTGCACGTGCCTTCCTCATATCAATACGCGGATATTTTCACGAAGGGCCACCCACGACAGTTGTTCCTTGATTTCAGATCCAGTCTTAGCATTAG
Source organism: Anisodus tanguticus (assembly GCA_034509755.1). NCBI lineage: Eukaryota > Viridiplantae > Streptophyta > Magnoliopsida > Solanales > Solanaceae > Anisodus > Anisodus tanguticus. The sequence continues at coordinate 5,466,995 of CM067561.1, read as the reverse complement.
GCCTCCTCCCGCTCCGACTGAGGGGGTGTGTAAACGTGTACAAGTATAACACTACAATCCCTACCCATTATTAGATTATGATTCCTCTTGTATTGTGATTAGGATTCCTCTTTCCTCTTGTATTAGGATTGTATATTGTACACTATATATATTGATATTAATGAGAAAGACTTCCTAAGGAAGATTAATATCATCTTACACTAAGAAATAACAACTTTGTGCTATTAACTAGGTAATTAATAGAATCTCTAAGACTACCAATAGTAGGTATAACATATTTTGACCAAATATTTTGATACTTTACTAAATTATTTATGACATAGAATATCATATGAATATATATCTCTATCATTAAAAGGTTTTCCTTTATTATACAAAGTGTGATAAGCTTGAGATTTGGCAATTAAAAATGAAAAATTAGATTTTATGCATCCTTGCCTATAACAACGATATATTATTTAAATATCAATGTTGTTATAGGTGTATAGCAGTCTGAGAATCTACACTTATTTTGATTTTTAACTTGTGTTTTCACCCGACTATTCTTGAAGCCATGGATAATATGATTATCCATATTATATGTTGGTTAACTCATATTTTATCAGTGTTAAATATGGGCGGGTCAAGAATTTAATCCGCTTTTATTTCATCTATTTTTGACCTGCCATATCTGACTCGATCGGCCTATTAGTCACTCCTAGTTGTGTTGCATCAAAACAAAAGAAAAGTTCAAAGACGCACGTTATGGGTTTCTCTCGGCACACATTAGCTTAACATGCACCAATCCAAGGGAAAGAGATCGAAATTCATAGCTCCGCCGAAAATAAGCCACCGGAAGGGAAATGGGACGGGAACAAAGAAATTGGATGGGTTAACTAAGCATGGAGATGGAATTTCGCCAAGTAGCGGTACTGATCCAGCCACTGTTAATTTGAAAATTAAAGCTATTGATGAAGTTGTGCAAGTAGGTCCGATGAAGGAGACGACTGTGAAATAAATTTCAATTAAGGGTGCTCAAGTTACAAATGATGATGTACCAGCTGGGCGACCAAGTCCAGTTAAAGGTAAGGCGGCACACGCGAAGGTACAAATTGGGGAATGGATGACGGTAACACAATCTCCAGTGAATGTGGGAACGCAATCCTGGGCAGATGAGGTTGAGCAAGTAGACACTACTGAGAGTAAGACTACTGAAACCATGACATCTGTATGGGACAATTTTGATATATCAAAGGTTACTAATATTGATTTTAAGTTGGAATATGTTAGTCCTGAGTCTGAGGGGGACCAATTCATTGTTGAAATTGATGAGGATGATATTATTTCTAAGATAGAATACTGAAAGTATGTGATTATACGCTATGTGCTTGGGGCTCACCCTTTATTCTCTGTGTTGAATGGGTTTATCCTGAAAGTATATTTATGTCCTAGAGACAATCTGTATTAGGACAAATGTATTTTATACACATTCATAGTATTGTTAATGGAGATTAATATTTTGGCATTTGCAATTATTGAATTATTATTTGATTGTTTGTAATTATTCATTAATGTGCATCCCTTGAGCTTACGTTGTCATTGATAGAGTGAGATATTTTATGATAGAGCATAACTCTTAAAATAGCCTCAACTAATGAGCATCGAGAATGGATATCGATGATATGTGATAAGTCGACATGTGGTATGTATCACATCCTTAGAGGATGTAGTATATCTCACCTGCTACGAGTAATGACTACTCGTGATGGACACATGGATACTTTGGAAGTATTGGTATACCCTACTGATATACTATTTGTTATACATGTCTAAAGTATGATCAGCGTATGGGAGATAGAAGTCCTTAAACTTGAGGTCAATACACACTTTGTCTACAGAGTAGTATACTTTGATCATGTCCTAAGCTCAAATGCCTTAAAGTTTGAGATACGACTTGTACTGGGTACCTTACGATGTAGATTGAAGGTGGTAGTTGAGCCAAGATTAGGATTCATTCCTCGAATGTATGTTCGAGAGAACACTCAGATTCTCAGTGATATTAGGTTGACTAAGTCGTTGGCCAACGCAATAGACATATTTAGAATATGGTCTAGTCATCGACTAATATAGATGAGATACAATGATTAAGCCATTTGGATAGACACTTGACAAATCCTAAGCTTGATCGGGTATGTCCTGAATGAAAGGATTTTATCTTACCACATAAAGGTTAAGTTTACTGGGATTCGCGTAAACGTACTTCACATATTGAGTTCGTCTTCCGACGCCGTCTAGAGTTCCGCGTAGACCTTAATTTGATTAATGTCAATATGAGAAGGCATGTAGGGTCACACTATGTCGATTGTCCGTTTCGATTTAAGGATGTATTGAGAGAGTAATTAAAATGTTCGATTTGGAATCGAGATATTTAAATGAATAATGATTACATTAATTAAGTCAAAATTGGATTTTGAATTTAATTAACAATGCACGGAAATTAAATCGAGGCAGTGCAACTGCACGTCAAGCGCCGCGACGCCCATACCTTAGGGTCGCGTCGCAGTGCAAAAATTCATCAAGCACCGCGGTGCCCATACCCTAGGGTCGTGGCGCTTCTGCATCGATTTTTGGGCTAGGCCCAAGGTCAAACCTTAATCCCGTTTTGACCTAATTTCCAACTATAAATAGAGGCATTCCCTTTCATTATTTACAAACCAATTATGAAAAACATTCTAATCCTTAGAGACTTAGAATCAAATACTCTTGAACCTCTGCCAGATTTCCTAGCTTTTCGAAAGAGAAATACATTGAAGCTTGGAGCTTGCAATCGGAAGGGCAACCGCGTGTGCACCATATAGTAGATAAAGATTCCAGATAATCTAGACTTGTAAGTATATGATTTATGTTACAAGTTCCAATTGTTGTATAACCATACCAGAATTATTGTTGGGGTAAGTAAGAAACAAAATTTTAAACTTCCGTTGTGCCTTACTTATATGCTTTGTACCCAATAAATTCCTACAGTGGTATTAGAGCTCAGGCTGGTTTAATGGTTATATAACAATTGAATAGAATAATAATATGGGTTGAACATAAAATTGGATTAAAACGAGGTTTCTTGAAATCCTACGTATCTTGAACAAATGTTGACCTTTTGATGTTACCCTAAATTATCTCCTACGCTAACTCGAGGAAGTCATTCCAATCTAACTCGAACTAAGCCAAAGTGCGTTGTCCGGCTCATTGCACGGTGCACGGCTAAGAACATGTAAGAACGGATGATGGTCGAATGGGCGTTATTGATAATGGTGGGTTATGATTAAGGACCTGTGAATTGATCCCTAAATTGGATTTAGGCGTTGAATGATTTTTTGAAAATCAACACAGAAACGTTTGTCAGGACGTCGGCGCCGCGGCGCTGGCTAGGGTTTCAAGGCGGCGGCGCGACTCCATGGTGGAGCGTCGCGGCGCTGATACGTCGTTTTGAAAAATATGAACTCACTGGACAACAGGCGCCGCGGCTCTATGGTGGAGCGCCGCGACGCTAATCATTTGTAGAAGCAGGTATATTTCTGTCTCTGCAGCGCTGCGACGCTAATGCAAATTTCCAGAAGCCGAAAGGCTACTGCCTCAGTGGCGTCGCAGCGCTGATCAATAGCACCGCGGCCCTACCGGTCCAAAAACAAAACAAAATTCAGAGTTCAGAATGTTTAACCCAAGATTATTATTATACTGTATATTATTTGATAAGTATACTGTTTATGTGCTAAATGTCAAAATCTTTGTCATTTACATTTCTAGAATAGTGTCCATTATAACTGTCTGGGCAGGCGGCGCCCAGTGTTTGATTAAACCTTCTTTTATCATGCATATTGGGTTGACGGTTCACAAACTATATGTGTTATTAGTTTTGCATGATGTTAAAATGTCATATTGGATGTGGCATTAAAGTGTTGATCTTGGTTAAAACCCTGAATTAAAATATTCCCCAAAACTTTAAATACAAGTCTAACTTAAACGCGTCGTCCATTATAATTGTTAGAGTGCAAAATCCTCTTCGGCGATACGAGTATTTATGCCAAAACATTTGCTCTAAGTCTACGAGGACCCAGACTCTTTCATAGATGTGTTTTAATGTAAAAGCAAATGATAAACTTTTGTGGGTATTTACGCTAAAGTGTTTGCTCACAAAGGTCAAGCTTGCTTAGATACATAAACACAGTCGTGTAATGGGGTTGACTTGCTTAGACAAATCTTGGCGCCAAAGTGTCAGACTAATCTAAGGACGCAAGATTAAATGTAATAATTTGATCAACCAAGAGTTGCGAATAAGTTTTGCAATTGGTTTAGAACCTACCAAGATATGTTGTTGATGTTATCAGCCAAAGCAAATGCAGAGATAACATAGGCTTGGATCTTGGCCCATTATGACCTAAATTAAAGTAGGTCTGTATTCTACCATGGGGTCGTGGAAGTATGTTAAAATAGTGGGAGCTAATTAAACAAAAGGCCTTGTTGATTAGCCTAAATAAATGTGTATAATAGGAAATAGATTTTGAATTTGTTTTCCGGTCTATCTAATTCTTCAGATTATAAAAGATGTCGAGATTGTCATTGAAAATGTTGATTGAGATGAATAAACTTACTGGACCAAACTACCTTGACTGGTTAAGGAATTTGCGAATAGTATTGAGACATGAGAAAATTGAATACGTGTTGGACACAGTGTTCCCAACAGTCCCTGCGACAGATTCTGAAGAATATGCCTCATTTGACAAAGATGCTTACCAGAAACATCTAGATGATGCCACTTCGGTACAATGCGTAATGATATCTTCCATGTCTATGGAACTTCATAGACATCATGAGAACATAGGGCCCAGTGAGATGCTCGAACACCTAAAGAGCCTCTATGACTCTCAATCTCAGACAATGGAATATGAGTTGCTAATAGAACTCTTCAAGTGTAAGCTCAATGAAGGGGGCCAGGTCTTGCAGAATGTGCTAAAGATGATAGGGTTGATAGAGAGGCTTGCTTCAATTGGAACGAAGCTTGAAAAGAATGTCGCTACCACTCTCATCCTAAACTCTCTCCCTCGTTCCTTTGAAACTTTATAGTAAACTTCAACAAGTACCAAGACCCTCCAAGAACGCAGCTTGCAACAAGTATCAAGACCCTTTGATCGGATCGAGGAGGTGAGTACTTGAGCAAGGATTTTCTAGATTACTTAAAGCTATATGGAGTCCAATCTGAATGGACACCTCCAAGAATGCCACAGATGAATGGTGTTGCGGAAAGGAGAAATAGAACCTTATTGGATATGGTTCGATCCATGATGAGCTCCTCAACTCTACCGACATACCTTTGGGGACATGCTATACAAACCTCTATATATATTCTGAACAGGGTTCCCTCCAAGTCAGTAGAAAAGACACCCTATCAGATATAGTGTGGCAAGAAGCCAGCTCTTAAACATATGAGACCCTGGGGTGCCCTGCATATGTCAAGAAGATGCTCACTGACAAGTTGGAATCTAAAAGTGAGAAATGTTACTTTGTGGGGTATCCAAAGGAAACTAAGGGATACTACTTCTATCTTCCTAGAGAACATAAGGTCATTGTTTCCAGGAACGCAACTTTCCTTGAAGAGGAATATGTCTACAAGGAACATAGTTGCACAGAGATAGAACTTGAAGAAATTCAAGAACCACAAGATAACACAGAAAATGAACCCTTGTTGAATGACCTAAACAAGGATTCAGTGAGAGTATCTGGTGAAGATTTGGTACTTAGAGTACACCCTTCAACCAGTAGGAGTGCTGTGAGAGATAGTGCAGAAATGCAAGGCTCTCATACACAACCAATGGAAGAAGATGCAATGGTTGTACATCATCCCATTCAGGAAATACATGAAAATGACATTCTTGAAAACTCTCAAGGTGATGGATTGTCCAACACACAAAGAACTTCTCACAGTCAGAATACAGCGAACACTGAAACGCAGAATACTCAACTCCGTAGGTCTACTAGAACTCATCGTCCACCTGAAAGACTTAATCTCCTTATTGAAACAAACAATGAGATAGATATTCCTGATGACGATGAACCTACAACCTACAGCGAAGCTATATTAGACATTGATTCACAGAGATGGCAAGAAGCCATGAAATCTGAAATGGACTCGATGTACATAAATCAAGTTTGGAACTTGGTTGATTTGTCAATAGGGGTTAGACTCATATGATGCAAATGGGTATTCAAGAAGAAGATTGATGCATATGACAAGGTACAGACTTATAAAGCAAGACTGGTGGCTAAAGGTTATAATCAACGGCCTGAGGTCGATTATGATGAAACATTTTCACCTGTTGCAAAGATTAAGTCCATTCGGATTTTACTTGCAATAGCTGCATATTATGACTATGACATTTGGCAGATGGACGTCAAAACTGCATTCCTCAATGGTAATCTAGTTGAGGAAGTGTATATGAAACAACCTGAGGGTTTTTCAATTGAGTCCAAACCAAATGTTGTATGCAAGCTACAAAAGTTCATTTATGGGCTTAAGCAAGCCTCGATGAGTTGGAACATTTGCTTTGACAAGGTTATCAAATCATTTGATTTCGTCAGAAGCAAAGAAGATCCATGTGTTTATAGTAAACGCACGGATGAGAGTATTGCCTTCATTATCATATATGTAGATGACATATTAATAATGGGAGACAATAAGACTCTCCTGCAGTCAGTAAAAGAGTGGTTGTCCAGTACCTTCATGATGAAGGATTTAGGTGAAGCCTGCTATATTCTGGGGATTAGGATCTATAGAGATAGACCTAACAGATTGTTGGGGCTGTCACAGTCAGTCTACATAGACAAAGTGCTTAGACGTTTTTCTATGGAAAATTCTAAGAAAGGCGGTCTATCTATGGGACAAGGCATCAAGTTATCTAAGAAGGATAGTCCTTCTAATTCTATAGAACTTGAACGCATGAAAAGGATCACATATGCTTCGGCTATTGGATCGATCATGTATGCCATAACCTGTAATAGGCCAGATGTGGCCTTTGCACTTAGTATGACTTGCAAGTTCCAGCAGAATCCTGGGGAAGAACACTGGAAAGCAGTCAAAAGTATTCTTAAGTATCTCAAATGAACTAAATAATATTTCTTAGTCTATGGTGGACAAGAGAAGCTGGTATGTACTGGGTACACTGATGCTAGCTTCCAGACAGATGTTGATGACTACAAATCTCAATTAGGTTACACATACATTTTCAATGGTGGAGCAGTGAACTAGAAAAGTTCCAAACAAGCTACAACTGCCGACTCGACAACAGAAGCTGAGTACATTGCTGGATCGGAAACTGGTAAAGAAGTTGTCGCGATATCTAAGTTCCTGAAGATACTAGGGGTTGTTCCAAGTGCCACTTGTCCAATAACGGTTTATTGTGACAACACTGATGCGATTGCGAAAGCTAAGGAACCAAGATCAACCAACAGAAACAAGCATGTACCAAGGAAGTACGACATACTCAGGGAGATGGTGGAGACTGAAGAGATTAGATTAGACTATGTTCCCACAGACGATAATCTAGCTGACCCATTCACTAAACCATTAAGCTTAGTCAAGCATAATGGTCATTTTGAGAATATGGGCATTAGATATGTTAGAGATTGGCTCTAGGCCAAGTAGGAGATTGAAAGTATATTTATGTCCTAGAGACAATCTGTATTAGGACAAATGTACTTTATACACATTCATATTATTGTTAATGGGGATTAATATTTTGGCATTTGCAATTATTGAATTATTATTTGATTGTTTGTAATTATTCATTAATATGCATCCCTTGAGCTTACGTTGTCATTGATAGAGTGAGATATTTTATGATAAAGCGTAACTCTTAAATCAGCCTCGACTAATGATCATCGAGAATGAGATATCGATGATATGTGATAAGTCGACATGTGGTCTGCATCACATCCTTAGAGGATGTAGCATGTCTCACCTGCTACGAGTAATGACTACTCGTGATGGACACATGGATACTTTGGAAGTATTGGTATACCCTGTTGATATACTATTTGTTATACATGTCTAAAGTATGATCAGCGTATGGGAGATAGAAGTCCTTAGACTTGAGGTCAATACACACCTTGTCTACAGAGTAGTATACTTTGATCATGTCCTAAGCTCAAATGCCTTAAAGTTTGAGATACGACTTGTATTGGGTACCTTACGATGTGGATTGAAGGTGGTAGTTGAGCCAAGATTAGGATTCATTCCTCGAATGTATGTTCGAGAGAACACTCAGATTCTCAGTGATATTAGGTTGACTAAGTCATTGGCCAACGCAATAGACATATATAGAATATGGTCTAGTCGTCGACTAATATAGATGAGATACAATGATTAAGCCATTTGGATAGACACTTGACAAATCCTAAGCTTGATCGGGTGTGTCGTGAATGAAAGGATTTTATCTTACCACATAAAGGTTAAGTTTACTAGATTCGCGTAAACGTACTTCACATATTGAGTTCGTCTTCCGACGCCGTCTAGGAGTTCCGCGTAGACCTTAGTTTGATTAATGTCAATATGAGAAGGCCTGTAGGGTCACACTATGTCGATTGTCCGTTTCGATCTAAGGATGTATTGAGAGAGTAATTAAAATGTTCGATTTGGAATCGAGACATTTAAATGAATAATGATTACATTAATTAAGTCAAAAATAAATTTTGGATTTAATTAAGAATGCACAGAAATTAAATCGAGGCAGTGCAACTGCACGTCGAGCGCTGCGGCGCCCATACCCTAGGGTCGCGGCTCCTCTGCATCGATTTTTGGACCAGGCCCAAAGTCAAACCCTAATCCGGTTTTGACCTAATTTCCAACTATAAATAGAGGCGTTCCCTTTCATTATTTACACACCAATTCTGAAAAATATTCTAGGCCTTAGAGACTTAGAATCAAATACTCTCGAACCTCTGCCGGATTTCCTAGCTTTCCGAAAGAGAAATACATTGAAGCTTGGAGCTTGCAATCGGAAGGGCAACCGCGTCTGCACTATATAGTAGATAAAGATTCCGGATAATCTAGACTTGTAAGTATATGGTTTATGTTACAAGTTCCAATTGTTGTATAACCATACCAGAATTATTATTGGGGTAAGTAAGAAACAAAATTTTAAACTTCCGCTGTGTCTTACTTATATGCTTTGTACCCAACAAATTCCTACATATCCAATGATTGTGGGGGAAGATGGGATCAACAAAGTAGTTATGATGCAAAATGGAATAGTCATGGTTAGGTTTGACTCTGCAGAGGGAAAGAATGAAGTAATTCAAGGGGGCATTTATCATTTCGATAATAAACCTTTGATTGTGAAAGCTTGGGATGCTGGAATGGAATTCACTAGGGAGGAATTATATTCTGTTCCAATTTGGGTTAAAATGCCTGGGCTAGATTTTAAGTATTGGAGTGCCAATCGGTTGAGCAAATTGGGGAGTTTGGTGGACAAACCACTCATGGGAGATAGGAATACTGAAAAGAAATTAGGTTTAAACTTTGCTAGATTGCTAGTAGAGGTGAAGATTGATTTCCATTTGCCTGATGTGATCTTATTCAAAAATGAGAGGGGTAATGTCATTGAACAAAAGGTGTCATATGATTGAAAACCTTCTCTATGTAAGGTTTGCCAAAAGTATGATCACAATGAGGAGGTGTGTAGGAGGAACAACAAGGTGGTAAAGAATCAACCTACTGCACCACAAAATCAACATGTGGATCATGGTCAGGGGAAAGCCAAGGATAAGGTGACAGAGGTGAATGATGTTCATGGGCATAGTGTAGATGTGGGAGCAAGACAAGGTGTGAAACAGTATAATCAAGCTGAGAGAGGGGGTGATTGGAGAAAGCAGCAGCATTATAATAGTTGGCAAGGCCAAAGGTACAAAAGAGGGTATAGAAATACAAATACTAGTGGTGTTCAAATGGGAGAGAAAGGGAATTGTAGTATACCTGTTGCAAATACTTTCCAACCACTTGGGAAAGATGGCACTAGCAAGGAAACTGCTAAAACTGGAAGGGGAGGTCAGCAATCTCCTCCTGAGGATAGTTAAGCTTATGAATTGGAATGTGAGGGGCATTAATGGCCTCAGTGAGCAGAAGGAGGTTATGCTCCTCTACAATGCGTGAGTTGAAAATAATGTGTTTTATAGAAACTAGAATCAAAGTGAATACGGTTGGAGCTATTTTTGGAAATATGTTTGGGGGTGGGAGTATGTACATAATCACAATTTCCATTATAATGGGAGACTGCTGTTAGTTTGGAGACATAATTGGTTTGATGTGTTGGTACTGAATGAAACTGCACAACCCATGACTTGTTCTATTACTTGTATAGCATTGCATTGTAGTTTAATGCTACATTTGTGTATGCTTGTAACCAAAAAGATGATAGGAGGGAGTTGTGGAGTTATCTATCTCAACTAAATATGGGGTCAAGGCCATGGATAGTACTGGGAGATTTTAATACTGTGTTGAATAGTGAAGACAGAATTGGTGGAAACCAGGTGACCTATGCAGAGATTGTGGATTTTCAAGGGTGTCTAGATATCTGTGGACTGGTTGAACTACCTAACAGTGGATGTAAGTATTCTTGGAATGATAAGGAAAATGAGAAGATTTTCTCAAAAATTGATTGGGTGTTTGTTAATGGTGAATGGATAAATGATATGCCAAAGTGTAAAGCAGATATTCTACCAGAAAATGTTAGTGATCATTGTCCTATTGTGATACACATGGTGCAGCAGGAAATTAAGAAGAGAAAATCATTTAAGTTTTGTAAAGTATGGAGTCAACATCCAGAGTTCAAAAACATCATTGAAACTGGATGGAATACAGACTGTTAAGGGTTATAATATGTTTATGGTGGTTAGGAAGATGAAGTTGCTTAAGAAGGAACTAAGAAAGTTGCATAAGGTTAATTTTAGCAATATTGTGAAGGAAGCACAGAAGGATATGAGTGCTATGAGGGAGAGTCAACAGGCATTATAGAACTCCCCAGAAGACATTAACCTACAATAAGAGGAGAAGTGGTTGAGATTGAAGTTTAAGCGATCATCCAAACTGGCAGAAATGTTTCTTATTCAAAGGAGTAAAGCTACATGGATTAAATTAGGGGATGAAAATACCAAATATTTCTTCTTCATTATTAAGCAGAGAAAGCTAGTGCGGTCAGTGTGTCATATTATGGATGAATAGAATCAGGTCCAGCATGGACAAGAGAAGAATGCTGAAGTGTTTGTCAGATATTATCAACAATTATTAGGGACTACTGGGGGCTCAAGATGCAAAACATACCCAGGGTTCTTACTAAGAGGCTTCATTGATAAGGAGATTAAGGAGGTCATGTTTAGTATTAATATAAATAAGAGTCCTGATCCTGATAGTTATGGAGTTCATGAGTAATGGAAAATGCTGAAACACCTCAATACTACACTTATATCTCTCATCCCTAAGTGAGCAATCCCACTAATGTAAATCAGTTTTGACCCATCACATGTTATAATGTCTTGTATAAATGTATCTCAAAACTACTTTGTACTAGACTATCAACAGTCTTTCCTTACTTAGTGACACTCGAGCAGCATTTGTGCAAGGGAGATCCTTGGTGCACAATATCTTGATGTGTCATGATCTTCTTAGACATTATAATAGGAAGACATCAGCTAGGTGCTTGATGAAGATAGACCTTAGGAAAGCTTATGATATGGTGCAATATGAGTTTGTCTAGGAAATGCTAGAGGGATATGGATTTTCGTTCAAATTCATTCAACTAGTAATGGCTTGTGTGACCACTACTAGTTTCTCTGTTAAGGTGAATGGTGAAAGTTGTGGTTATTTTATGGGCAAGAGGGGTTTGAGGCAAGGGGACCCAATTTCTCCATTATTATTTGTGTTGGTTATGAAATATTTGAGTAGAATTCTGAAACAAATGAGTAATCTTTCACGACTTTAAGTTCCACCCTATGTGCAAAGGGGTGCAACTTACTCATCTAACCTTTGCAGATGATCTTATGAGCTTTTGCAAATGTATAGTTGCCTCAGTTCAAAGAGTAATGGAGGCATTGAAATATTTCTCTGTTGCTACTGGGTTGACTGCAAACTCAAAGAAGTCCCAACATTTATATGGCTGGTATAGATGATGACTTGAAGATGACACTGTTCAATCTCACTAGTTTTAGTGAAGGAACCTTTCCAATGAAGTATTTGGGATTACCTCTGTCACCAAATAAGTGGAATAAACTTGATTGGCATCAGTTAAGTGTGAATATTACTGAGAAAATCAAGACTGTTTCCTCTAGACACCTTTCTTATGCGGGAAGATTGCAAGTGGTAAACTCAATCATGTTTTCTCTACATAAGTTTTGGGGTGCAGTTTTTACACTACCACAAAGTATTTTAAAGGATATTGACAAGAAGAACAGAGATTTCATTTGGGGAAGTAGTGAGGATACAAAGAAGGTGGCATTAGTATCATGGGAGAAAGTATGTACTCCTAAGAGACATGGTGGTTTGACTGTGAAGAATAGCAGAAAGTGAAATTTGGTTTCTGTGGGGAAGCTAGTATGGTTGCTGATGACTAATAAGAGTTGATTTGGATTAAATGGATACATTGGATTTATATGAAGGATAATGAAGATTTCTGGGAGCATGCTTCACCTAGTGACTATAGTTGGTATTGGAGGAACTTGAACAAGATAAAGCCAGGAATGCAGCACTGGTATCCGATCTTTCCTTTCTTCACCCCGTAGCCCTAAAATAGAAAAAATAGATATATATTGAATGCTTCTGGAAAATACTCAATTTCGCAGAGATATATATCATTTCTTACATTAGGCACAGTGCATGAAACTCATGATTTGGTGTGGAGCAAGTTATTACAACCTAAGCATAGGTTCATATTATGGCTAGCTTCACAAGGGAGATTATTGACAAAGGACAGAATGGTGGGCATGGGAATAATGTGTGAAAATATTGATTATGTGTTGTGTGAGAAGGAGGAGATAGAAGGCTTTGCACATTTGTTTGTTGATTGTGAATGGGCAAAAACAGTGTGGATGAAAGTAACTCAGTGGTTGGGGCTAACTTTACCTCAGCTGGAACCAAGGAGGGCACTAGAATTCATTAAGAGAAAGCATTGGTTTCAAGAGGAAGTGGTTGGTGCAGTTCATGGGGCACTAGTATACTTCACTTGACAAGCTAGAAACTGAAGGATTTTTAAAGAAAATACTGTGAGTAATAGTTTTATAGTAAATGAGATAAAATTCATCGTGAAAGAAAGGATACAAAAGTTTTTAGATTCAAAGAAGTCTAGGAAATGTATAAGATTTATTGAGGTACTTTGTAATTAGTTCTTGAGTCTTGTTATTCTCTAGCACCTTTCCTAGAAGGTGGTTGGAGTTTCAAGTAAGGGTGGCCAGTGGGACGGGATGGGACGGGGTGGGTGGTCGGGATAGGGGGATGGGAAGAGGTCCCGTCCCGTTCCACATCCCGCTGGGAGGAGGGACGGGATTTGGGGGACGGGTCTAGTCGGGTCGGGTAAGGGGACTTTAATTTTTTTTTAGACACTTAATTTTTTTAAAAAACATATTTAAATACTTAAATAATTGAAAAAGATAGTGGAAAAAAAAATATCCCAAAACTATTTTTTTGCCTCTTATATTATTTAATAGAAATTGATTTTTTTATAATACAATTTCAAAATTGCAACTTTGTTTCGTAGTTCAAAAGTAGCAAATCACATAATAAAATTGTCATTAAAAAAATTACATATTCAACCACACTTTCTAATTTCCTCACAATATCTTGAGCAACTTCTGTTGGAATTGGAAGTTGTTGGTAAAATTGTTCGACGTTGCTTCCTACTCCCTCGGATAAGATTTCATTGTAGTTGTAGTCGTCTTCTTCGTTGATCTCTGGTTGACCGCACATTCTACGCTCCGCTCTAATTCAATCTCTGAATAAAACTGTAATCTCGAAGCTGTCTCCCGCCAATGCATGTCTGTGTTCTCCTATTTGAAACCTTCCAGCAGAAAAAGTGCTTTCAGAAGCTGTTGATGATGCTTGAATATTCAATACATCTCGGCAATAAGCCGGTTGATTATTTGATAGTGTCGAAAATATCTTCTAATTCTCCATCCAGTATTTCAGCAAGTCTTAACGTCCATCTTCGTTGACAATTGATTCGTACGGGACAACACCCTGCAAAACATAAACATCAAACTCGCTAATTTGTGAAGAACTTGAACCACTATAGATTCTATTTCTAAGGCTTTGAATACTTGAAGCAGAAACCGCATGTTTTTTATAAGGTTGCAGTGAAGTAGAAGAAGATGGTACAGAAGCCGGTTGATTATTTGCACTTTGCTCTTAGTAATATATATATATATATATATGCATTCAATGTGTATGCTAGATATAACTTCTTCTTTAGTTGGTTCATAAGTTGGTTCTTCAGTTGGGTCTGTTGGACTTGGAATTGGAAGTATTTCCAAGCTTTCATAAATCGTTTCAATAAGTGATTTACAATCGTCTACTTTAATAGTAGGATTTAATACAACACCAATAAAATAAATAGTGGAAATAGGAAAAAAGTATTTTTTAATAGCTCGAGCGTAAGTTAGTTTTTGCATATATTCATTAAGTATCAAAAATATTAGAGATATATAAAATAACAGAGATGAAATAGTAGGATAATAAATACCAGAAAATTTCTTAGTAGCTAGAAAAAATTTATCTAAGAATACATTAATTTCCAACATATTTTCCCAATCATCATCTACAAGCATATCCTTGGGTTTTGATTATGGGTGTTAATTAATGAAGTTATAGGTCTTCTATACTCGTAAGCAACAACTAATTGTTCATACAAAGAAATTCCACATAGTTGCAACTTCTTCTGGAATTTTCCTATAAGGTAATCCACAATCATGACAAACTGTTTTATACTCTTTGCGTCATTGTATTTTATTACCTTTAAAAATAAAGTTGATAGCAAATTGTACTTTATCAATGATGTTTTTTAAAAGTTTTAGGTCATCCTTTACAACTAAGTTATAAATATGACATGCACGTCTAATATGAAAAATATCGGGAAAAGACGGAGTCAATCGAGTTTTTAAAATGTTTACAGCATAATAATTAGAAGAGGCATTATCTAATGTAATAGTCATAATTTTATCAGTAATTTCATAATATTCACTAATTTCATGAATATTTCTTGAAATAAAAGCTCAAGTGTGCCTATCATCAATATATCTATATGCTAATATACATTTTTGCATAGACCAATTTTAATATATCCAATGACATGTAACAGTTAAATAATCATTATCATTAGTACTACGGCTAATGTTAGAAGTGATAGTCATTTTGCCATTAAAATGATAGAATGCATAACGTAAATATTGTTGATATTCATGCGCAAATTTAAAAACATCTCTTCTAACAGTTGATCTAGGAAAATCGTTAAAAGTAGGATTATATGTTTCTCGAATGTAATGAATAAAACCAGGAGATGAAGGAAATGAAAAAGGCAAACCCTCCACAATAACTAATTTTGCTATATTTTCTCTATCTTTGTGTTTATCATATTTAGGACCTATAACTCCCCCCGTCATCGGGTTAGTTCGACCTTATACTTGGTCGGAAACACTATGTGAACCTTGTTCCGACTCAGAAGGTATTTGCACACCCAATTTTTCACCAAGTATTGATTATACCTTGCTTTGTGAGAGTTTTCTACATGTCTCATTAAATCTCCCGTCCCACCTTGACCTTTTCCAGATTTAAATTTATAAACTTCGCGATAAATTTTACAAATAGCTAGTTGATTAGGAATGTCTCTATAAAAAACTCATGCAAGTGATTTTAATTTTCGTTATTTTTGTCCTCAACTCATACTAAGGGGAATAGGAGGCATTTCAGTTTCAGTTTCAGCCTGAGACTTAGTATGAGCTTGAGGTGGAGGTGCACTAGTGGGTGTGTTACTAAATTATCTTCTAATTTATTTTCTAAATTAAAGTCTGGTTCAGATACAGAATATACCTCATGATCTAATGATATATTAATATTAACATTAAAAAAATCAGTTTCATCTACATGAGTGAAATCATCATAATTAGGATTACTAGAAGATGCTCTCTTACCCATGTTACCCCTAGTACCTCTACCAGAAAAATGTCTACTTAAATAATTACAGTTAATGAAATTAAGTACGATAATTAAAATTAAGTAACAATAATAATTTAAAGAAGGAACGAAGGTACCAAACGTCGACGTGTAATCGAGATTGAAAATTGAAACTTTGCTCGATGATCCTCAAGCTAGTTTCCAACTTCACTCCCAATTTTTAAACTTTGATAGAAATTACCAAATAAAATACAATATTTAGTGTGCAATTTAGACTTGTAGAGAGAGAGAGAGAGAGAGATTAGAGAGATGGTAGGAAGATTTGTGAGAAAAATGAGGTATTTATAGTTGAGAAATATGGTTAAAGTGTAAATATACTAACTTAGGAGTTAAAAATAAATATTAAGGTGGTAAGAGGGTTTATGGGTTGTGGGGGGCCAAAATGGCCGTTACTAGCCGTTGCCAACAGCTAAAATCGAAAGTAGTCGTTTGTGCAACGGTAGTTTCTGCAAAGGGTGGACGGGTCGGGACGAGCCTGAGTTCGAACCCCGATATCGACATTTTTCATCCCATTTTTTAAGGGGGTCGGGGCGGGTAGCAGGACGGGCCGGGTGGGATCGGGCCGACCCGGCCCACTAGATCGCCTTAGTTTCAAGTGCTCTTTAGTATGTATTTTTCAAGTAGTTGTTGGTGGTAATAATATTTTTCAGTTTATTATAAAAAATAAAGATGTTTTCGTCGGGCTCCAAATCTGCGGTAGGTCATCTAATGATGGCAATATTCACCCAAATTCACTTAAACAACCCAGCCTACCCATCACAAGCTCGTATTTAACCTGTCCATTTTAAATATGGGTAAAAATTGGTTAACCCTTTTTTAACCTGTAAAAATTTGGGTTAACAAGGTTCACAACTGGTTGATGATGGGTACAATACAGACGAGAGAAATAATGTGATTCACAAGTCCGAAGCTTAGTTTTAGACCCTTAGGACTCTAGATATGGTCAATAGTCACTACCCACTGGCATCGGTAAAAATTTATTGGAAGCATTGATGGGTTATGTTAAGGACCTAATGCCACTTAATTCTCATTGGAGATATTGAGAAGACAATATCAATCCTGTGATAAATAAACTAGATAAGTAATAAGTCAAATCGCATGGATAACTCAACGGGAGTGTTAGCTACCATATTTTCTCTTAAACTCTCCTCGTTTGTCTTACATGTGTCTTTTGTAGTGTCGTAGTAGTTTTAATTAATCACTTCCTGGAGTCGCTTAAATAGATAATTCATTTTAGTTTGATTTAGTAAATATTTAATAACAAGTCCTTGTTGAGAATAATACTCTGCTTATTACTTTATTACTTATCGATAACGTACACTTACGTGAGCGGTGGACCCGACCAATTACCTCAATGATTGGGATAAAAATCACTTCAAAAATAATACCCCCACGAACTCCCATCTTCAAGAAAATGACAAAGTCTAGGTCTAAAATTCACTATTGTTCATATTTATACCTTTTCAAGCAACTCAGCGTGATCGCGCTTATTTAGCGCTAATGTGAAAACTCCAGGCTAAGGCAACTTTGCCCGATCATTCACCCAATGCGTAATAGTGTTGGCCAATTTATCAATCACCAGCGCAATCGCTCCTTTGTAGCGTGTTAGCAGTTCACTTGAGTTTCTTCCTTCAGCGCGATCGCGCTCAATCGTGCCTGCACCAGATATCGTTTTATTCTAGTTTCTTGATTTGGGGTTCAAACATATTTGAGATCACCAAAAGCCCTTATCTCGATCCCTATCATCACAACAAGTTCCAAATGACTATACAAACATACTTTAAGCTTTAACATGCAATTTAAATAATAAATACTCAAATATAAGGACCGGTTTGTTATAAAGATTGAGCTGAGTGATCACACTCAGTGAGGCTTAGCTAATCTCATTCATGTCCGAACATAATAATAATTTATCACATAGCTGGCCATCTGTTGACACTGTTATTTCCTACGGCTTACCTCTATTACAACTCTTTGTGATTGTGCTATCAAGACCCTGTTTTAATAGATATGAGCAAGCGAGTCTTCCTGAAAAGTTATGTATATTAATTGTACATATAATTTCTCGTTGCACATCACTTTTTACACTCAATTGTACACATGCAATGGATATTCTATTTTCATACATACTTAAGCTTTCAGATCATAAGCATTTAGTTGCGCATCTAGGACATTCCTTTCAAATATGTATTATTCGCCCGTGGGACTTTCGCATAACTATACACCATCTGTAGTTTCTGTTATCCATAATTTCGTAAATATATTATTCATTTAAACATGTGCTGATAACCGAAAACAAGAATCTTGAGTATATCCTATACCAATGAGTTTGTGCGTACGCAAATATGGTGAACATATATTATGTCCATATGCATGTATAGATACTGCTATTCTAATAATATATCTGATTTAGATAATGCCCATAAGCTTGTATGAATGCTACTATTTTAAAATTCATTGCATTGGTCTAAGATTTCTGTATCTCGCCTAATATCTTATTGTCTAATGAGACTGTATAGTCTAATGAGACTGTCCTACTGTAGCCATAGTCATAGTAGGTTTAATGTTGTTATGTGACTCCTAATGATTATATATATATCTCGTGAAACGTGCTTGCAAGGGCTACTATTATGAGAGTATTTTTCTTTAGTTTGGGTATTGATGTTCCGATCTAACAGTATAATATAAGATTGTAAGTTGTCGTGGCTACTACCTACGGAATCGAGGTTCTATTTGCCCTCTCAAATTTTAGGATTGTCTTCTTTTTAGTATGTCATTCATCATTGCCAATGTAACATGTTTACATGTTTTTTATGGTTCACACTCGCATGCATCTTGTTTGGTTTCATATATGGTGTCATCCTAATAATTCAAGTCAATCTGAACATGACTTAGAGACATTCTTCCTGTATGTTCTATTACTTTTTATGTTAGTACAACTTTCTGATTATACCAACATCATTTTGACAACATCCTTATGATATTGTCACCGCATTTCTATAGGACCTTGCATATTGCCTATATCCTACTACATGTTATAGCCTCCATACGATGGGTAGATAACTATGTCCTTCATGACACTCACGCAAGGGGAGGCTAGATGTGATCCCGCCAGTAGCTGAATCAGAACTGAGCACACACAAACCATTGCACATAGCAAGTAGAGATAAATCAAAGTATTTGAATCTTGAGTCATCACACAAGACTACATACAATACACGATACCTAACATTCAAAGTCTACAATTTAAATGCAGGAAAATTAAAACATATTCAACAATATAATCGAAACTCGACATTTGGAGTTATAAAAATTGAACTCCAAGACAGTGTCGTCGAGTTTAGAGTGTAAAACTTGAATTCTAGGATAGTCCTGGAGTTCTAGAAAGGGAAAAGATAAAGAAGTGAGTCTTTGCTACTTTCTAAGTAAGGTAATTTTGTCCAAATTATACTTTTATATTAAAAATAAATATTTTTCAACTACTTTTGAATTTATGGCTATTTTTCAATTACAGGTCCAAAAAATAACTACTTGTGAAATTTTCCTCTTTTAACGACCACTAAGTTTGTCCCTTTGCAAATTCCTTATATTTTTCTTATCAAATTCACTATTTAAATTTTCTCTTCAAATCAACTTCAGTGTTTAGTTGATATTACATTGTATGGGGAAAAAAGTGATTTACACAAATAGGATATTTGCATGTTGATATTTAGATTTTGTTTTCACTTTTGATATTTGTGCTGAATTGACCCTTTAAGTTTAGAGAAAACTTTAGACTTAACCCTTAAAGACGTGCAAGTCATGATAAATCAGTAGAATAGCTCATAAACTCTACTAGATTGTCATGATACCTCTTTTGTATCACTCTACTGATTATTATAATTTCTAGTTCTCTCTCATGATACTTCTCTTTTATGATTTAAAATCTACAAACAGAAAAAATAAAATTCAAAATAATAGCATGCAAGTCATGAGAAATCAATTGGTAGGATTTCATGCTATTTTTGACCTATCTATCTTGTTGAATGACTCACAAACTCTACCCGACTAGCATGACTATGTACTTGTTCAATTGTTCAAATCTCGCTGGATTCACGTGACTTTATATTATCTGCATTCAACCTATCTTATTAAATTGTTCACAAAGCCTACATGATTGACATATTTTATTTGTGTGGTTTAATAAAATATTCATAGAATTCACAATTCCAATTTCGATCAAATAACCCCAAATCTTCTACAAATAATCTCAAATTTGGTACAAAGCATCGATCACCAGCACTAACGATCCCTGCTCATCAATTTAGTCTAATAACACCAAATCAAAAAGACACACTTTGTTCTCAATACTTTCTAAGAACCAACAATGGAGTTTTGAGATTTTTAAAATAAATCACTAGATTAGTGTTTGATAAAAATTTAAGCACAAATAATCGACGGTCAAACGATAATAATAATCAATCATTAGCTTCGAATTTACACTCCCAAATAAGAATTTCAAGCTTTCAGAATTGAAGAACTATAGTATTCTTGATGAGAAGGAAGTGTTGGAGAAGAAAGGTAAGAATAAAAAGGTAAAAATATCAATTAAAATGGATATAATATCAAAGAAATGTATTTTTACAATAAAGTAATAACGGAGATAATATTTAAAGACCAGTCCCTGCAAGGGACAAACCGAGCAATTTTTTTAGATTATACACATTGGCACTGCATGATAACCTAACTCAAAAAATGGCAGGAAAATTTTACTTGATATTGTAGTAAATTATGTTATCCGATAATATAGCTCAAAGTAGTGTGCTCATTCTCCTAAATCTTTTATTTTTTCTCCCCAAATCTCTCTCTCATCTTCCTCATCTGATAAATAATCTTTTAGGTTGTAATATTCATTATTTTTAAGAACTTTTTAATGTTTTGGTAGCTAAAAATATTTAACTTCCAATTGAGTGACACTAGATTTCTTGAAACTATTCTAGTGAACTTCAATATCAAATTTGCAGGTGTTTGAGATTATTTGAGGCAAATTTGAGATGATTTTCAGTTTGAAAACTCAAGGTTGAAGAAGACTTCACCTGTGTGCTCTCATATATCATTATATATTTGTGTATTGATCCCTAAGGAAATTTCATATTAATTTTGTTCTTGTTTTGGAGATGATTTGAGGCTATTTGATATGACTTTTAAATTGAAAACTAGAGGTTGAAAAAAGCTCCATTTCCCATATATATCTGTGTATATCAACATACCTATATCAAGTATATCAATGAAATATTTTGTTGTGATACACATTGATATACATAATATACAATGTGATATACACTTGTCACATTGCCATGGAATCTTCTCAACCTATAACATCAAAAATCTTCTGGAATCAATTTTGTTTGATGCAAGTTTTATAAGTTTCTGGGAGGAAACTTCTATAATATTGATTCCGAAATTTATAATTTGGTACTATTTTCCATAGTTTTCTAAATTCTAATAACTTTTATGGCTGAATTTAATCGCCCTCTTTGATATTACTAGAAAATACAGCTCCGCATCTTTGTGTGTATTTGGACAATTAAATACAACGCCAATTTGAGGGAATACTTCTTTCAAGGGTGAAATCAAGACGAGAATCTTCTTCTCCTATAATCTCGTCCGTTTTGGTGTGATATGACTATACAATGTCAATTGTTAAGGCTTCATTTGCTAAGCCTAAAATTTCGGCAAAAAATATGCCAATATAAGTGTTAATATTCCATAGAACTAAGGTACATTGATTTGTATATACCACATCTAATATCTATTGGCAGGATTTTAGCTAATTATTAGACTAAGCAACTAAATCCCAAAAACATTGGCAATTCTAACGGACCGACTAAAAAAGGAGAATATGAATATGAATATGAAAACTACTTTTACGCTTCTTCCCTTCCATAACTTAGATCAAACTTTACACATACTCCTACTTTCATGCTTGTCCGCTTTCAATACATAGATTCAACTGTTGGAAATTTAATTATATGGGATTGAGTTTTCCCATCTTTAATGACTTAAACACATGGGCCCCGCATGTTGGAAACATTGTTTCTTCGCACATGCCTAATATACTAAATGAGTAAATGATATTAGTACCAAGTATCGTCAAATTTCGTTGAGAAATGAAAGAGATATTGATGCATAAAGTAAGGTGTTTGAGACACAAATAGATGGATTGGTTTGGCCAAATAATAGATTTCTCACATCGGATGAATATGGAAGGATTGACAACTATATTAACTATAGTTTTGAATAAAGGTTTGGGCCCCAAGGGGTGACCCAAGTTTTAAGAAGTGGGAGGACCTAGGTGAGCTTGGGTTCGGGGCTAAGCCCCACGAGTGCGCCGCCGCCGCCCGCGTGCCCGATCACGGGTCATGGGCTTTCTTTCAGAATTCCCTTTTGGTCCCTGAAATGTTTCTTATTTACACTTTGGTCCTTGAAGATTTCGGAAACGTTGCAACGGATCTGACTTCAACAGTCAAAATCTGCCCTCTTCTTCACCTATAAATTGAACATTATTGTTCAGTTTAAACACTCGAAATAAAAATAAACAAAACCAGAAAATCCTCTCCTCTCTTTGCAATCTGTTCAATATTCTTTTTCTTCGCCAGAATCAACATTACTAGCCTTGTATTGTTGGTTGTTGCTGTTTTATCTTGGGAGACTATTGTCCAATACCGTAAAAGCATCTATATGGGACAATTTTGTCTTAAAGAAAGAGAGTCATCTCTCGACTCAGCTTTTCCTTCTTGATTAACCATTCTAATACAAAACCTACAGTTTAAGAAAAAATATATTTCTAAGTGTTCGAAAGATGTCTTCTTCAACCATTGCCAATGGTTCTGCTCCTGCCAGTTTCCAAAGCGAACTCCCAGAAAAGTTTCTGGATACCAATTTCAAGAGATGGTAACGAAAGATGTTGTTCTATCTTACTACGTTGAACATGTCACGCTTTCTGACATAAGATCCTCCTTCTGGTGGGGATGCAATAGACACTCAGTCTAACACAACGACTGAAGTGGGTGAAGATATCCAGGTCACAAATACCCTGAAGTTAACACTGGATGCCTGGAATCATAGTGATTTCATGTGCAAAAACTGTATTCTGAACAGTCTGTCGGATATACTCTATGCTATGTATTGCACCGTGAAGACGGCAAAGAAGTTGTGGGAAAAACTCGAGAAAAAGTACAGCGCACAGGATGCGGGTACTAAGAAATTCATCATTGGAAAGTTTCTGAAATTTTAAATGGTGGATGGTAAATCAGTGATGTCCCAAATCCAGGAGTTTCAAATGATTATTCATCATCTGGATTTGGAAGGAATGAAGCCAAATGAGCAGTTTTTGGTTGCATCTTTGATTGATAAATTCCCTCTCTCATGGAACTAGTTCATGAGTTATCTCAAACTAAAGACAAAAGAAATGGGGTTTGAAGACCTTATCATCAAACTGCAAATACAGAAGGACAATAAAAGGGTTATATCTAAGGAAAAGTAGCCAATTGAGGCAAAAGCGAATCTGGTTGATTCGAAGGGAAACGCTAACAAAAAGCGCAAGTTCCAGGGAGACGGCAAAAGCCAACCGATGGAGAGGTTCAAAGGAAATTGTTATCACTGTGGAAAGCCTGGCCATGTGATCAAAGAGTACCACAAACTGAAGCGAGAACAGAAGGAAAAGGCCAAGAACAAAGGCAAGGCCAAGTCTAACGTTGTACAAGACGAGGGTGGTCCTTCGAACCTTGACGACATAATTGTGGATTTCTCTATTGTAGTGATGGAGACAAATATGGTGGAGAATCCAAGGCAATAATGGATAGACACGGGTGCAACCCATCACATCTGCTCTGACAATAGTGCATTCTCTTCTTACGCCCCAATCACGGGCAAAAAGTTGTTCATGGGCAACGACGCTACCTCTGAAGTGCAATGGGTTGGAAAGGTTGTCCTCAAAATGACTTCAGGCAAAGAGCTTACTCTGAAGAAAGTGATGCACGTCCCTGACATCCGCAAGAACTTGGTTTCAGGGCCACTGTTGGTCAAGGCTGGCTTTAGACTAATTTTTAAGTCCAACAAATTTGTAATAACTAAGAATGGTATATTTGTAGGAAGGGGCTTCACGTATGACGGCCTCTTCAAAATAAATACTATATCTGTAATCCGTTCATCTAATAAAATAAATCCTTCTACCTACTTGCTTGAATCCTCTAATTTATGGCATCATAGATTACGACACGTTAACTACAAATCCATTCAAAAGTTAGTAAAGTTGGAATTGTTGCCTTCCTTCTTCATAAACCCTAAACATAAATGTACGGTGTTCGTAAAGGCAAAATTAACCAAATTATCTTTTCATTCAATCGAAAGAAACACCGCTCCTCTAGAACTTATTCACACCGACATATGTGATTTAAAGTTTGTGCAAACTAGAGGGGGGAATAAGTACTTTGTCACTTTTATTGATGATAGTACAAGGTATCATTATGTTTACTTGTTGAAAAGTAAAGATGAAGCGTTTGAAGCATTTAAACATTACAAAGCAGAAGTTGAAAATCAACTAAACCTATGGATTAAGGCAATTCGTATAGAGCGGAGAATACGTAGCACCATTTGAAGAATATTGTGCTCAATTCGGCATTATTCATCAAATGACCACTCCTTATTCGCCTCGGTCTAAAGGTATTACCGAGCGCAAAAACCGTACATTAAAGGAAATGATGAATGCTTTACTTATCAATTCTAGTTTAGCTCAAAACATGTGGGGAGAAGCGATTCTTACCGCTAATACAATTCTTAATACAGTTCCGCATAAGCATAAGGATAAAACTCCATATGAATCATGGAAAGGAAAGAAACCCACTTACAAATATTTGAAAGTGTGGGGTGGTTTGGCAAAGGTCGAAATACCTAAACCAAAACAGATCAAAATTGGACATAAGACTGTAGATTGCTTATTCATCGGATATGCAAATAACAGTAGTGCTTATCGCTTCTTAGTGTATAAGTCGGAGATACCTGATATCCACGAGGGTACGATCATAGAATTAAGGAATGCTGAATTCTTTGAACAGATCTTTCCTCGAAAGGAAAAAATAATTTCGCACAAACGAAGTTATGAACAAAACGCTAAAAATCAACAAGACCCGGGAGTTTCTAATTATCCGGAACTAGACGTTCCAGATATACAGGACTCAGAAGTTACTGACTATTCAAAACTTAATGTTCCAGATCTACAAAACTTAGGAGTTTCAGAGGTTGAACCAAGACGGAGTAAAAGGGCCAAAAAGGACCAAACCTTTGGTCCACATTTTCTAACATATATGGTTGAAAATGAACTGAGGACAATTAAGGAAGCATTGTCAACTCTAGAAGCACCGCTTTGAAAAGAAGCTGTAGAAAGTGAAATAGATTCCATCATGCAAAACCATACTTGGGAAATGGTTGATCTTCCTCCGGAAAGCAAACATTTGGGTTGTAAGTGGATACTCAAAAGAAAGTACAAAGCAGATGGAACTATTGATAAGTATAAGGCCAGATTAGTAGTCAAAGGCTACAAACAAAAGGAAAGCCTCGATCAATTCGATACATACTCCCTTGTGTCTAGATTAACGTCCA
Organism: Anisodus tanguticus; assembly: GCA_034509755.1. Classification (NCBI taxonomy): domain Eukaryota; kingdom Viridiplantae; phylum Streptophyta; class Magnoliopsida; order Solanales; family Solanaceae; genus Anisodus; species Anisodus tanguticus. The sequence goes on along the minus strand of CM067561.1, from coordinate 5,441,119 downwards.
TAAGGGTATTCATAGCTATTGCAGCTTTGTGTGAGCTTGAAATATATCAAATGGATGTTAAGACAACCTTCATAAACGGAGAGTTGGAAGAGACCCGAGGGGTATGTGGTTCCAGGACAAGAAAAGAAAGTATGTCGACTTGTTAAGTCTCTATACGAACTCAAACAAGCCCCGAAATAATGGCATGAAAAGTTTGATAATACTTTATTATCAAAAGGTTTCTCCATAAATGAATGTGATAAATGTATTTATATCAAAGGGAACTCTGACTCATTTGTCATGATATGCCTTTACGTAGATGACATGCTCATCACCTGAAGTAGTCTAAACTTGATCCTGGAAACCAAGAATATTTTGAAATAATATTTCGACATGAAAGATATGGGTATTGCAGATGTAATCTTAGGAATTAAGATTTCTAAAACATCTGACGGGCTAACCTTATCTCAATCTCATTACATTGAAGATGTTTTGAGGAAATTTGATGTATTTGACAGTCCCCCTATGAAGTCACCAATGGATATGAATCACAGAATTGATAAGAATCGTGGTGCACCCGTATCCCAAGAACGATATGCGCAGATCGTTGGCAGTTTAATGTACATTACAAATTGCACCCAGCCCGATATCGCTTATCCAATCAATAAGTTGGCTAGGTTTACTCGTAATCCTGGAATTGATCATTGGAAGGCGCTAAATCGGATACTACGATATCTGAAATATTTGCTGACTCACGGATTACATTATTCTAGATATCCAGCCGTATTGGAAGGATACAGTGATGCAAACTGGATATCGGACATAAAGAACACCAAATCCACCAATTGGTATGTTTTTACAATTGGTGGTGGGGTTGTGTCTTGGAAATCCTCTAAGCAAACATGCATCGCTCAATCCACGATGGAATCGGAGTTTAGTGTTTTGGATAAAGTAGGAGAAGAAGAAGAATAGCTTCACGACTTCTTAGAGGATATTCCTTGTTAGGATAAACTCGTACCTTCGGTGATGATTAATTGTGACAGCCAATCGGCTTTAGGAAGGGCACGGAATAGTATGTACAATGGCAAGTCTAGACATATTCATCGGAGACATAAGACCGTCAGGCAGTTGATCACTACGGGTGTCATTTTCATTGATTACATCAAATCAAAGGATAACATAGCGGATCCATTAACTAAAGGCCTACCCGAAGATCAAATATTCTGCATGTCTAGGGGAATGGGCTTAAAATCCAAACAATAAAAATCTTTATGGTGGTAACCCAACCTTACTTACTGGAGATCCCAAGAATTTTGGTTCAATGGGAAAACTAAACTATAGAGGTTCAGTTTTAGCGCTTCACTGGAAGTAAGAGCACTTCGGATTATTATTCTTATAATTCCAATATTGTTCCCGCAATAGACATTAAGTGCGGCCTGCATAAATGGTAAAGGATAAGTTTCTAAAACTTTTAATGATTCCTAACACTTTCGAGTGGGGTATAGAAGGATACCTTATATGAGATCACATATTTAAGTGCAAAGACAGGCCGCTTCAAATGTACGCACTTAAGAATCCAAGAGTTGTCCATGGCCATAATGGACAAAACTATAAGAAGAAATAAATAAGGGAAGTTATTGTGTTGATATCATTGTCTTGGTTTACACTAAACACTGACGGTTCAAGATATTATGTTCACTGCGCAGTAAGTAAATCTGATGGTAATCGACTAAGGATTCAAAGCCGAAAGCTACCTTTCCTGATACATATCTTTCCGCTGAAAGATTGCTGAACTTTGGCACCTCGTGTGCACCAATTCTCTTTCAAGAGAGGATTGTTGAAAATTTAACTATATGGGATTGAGTTTTTCCCATCATTAATGACTTAAACACATGGGCCCCGCATGTCGGAAATATCATTTCTTCGCACATGCCTAATATACTAAATGAGTAGATGATATTAGTACCAAGTATCATCAAATTTCGTTGAGAAATGAAAGAGATATTGATGCACAAAGTAAGGTGTTTGAGACACAAATAGATGGATTGGTTTGGCTAAATAATAGAACTCTCACATCGGTTGAATATGGAAGGATTGAGGACTATATAAACTATAGTTTTGAGTAAGGGTTTGGGCCCTGAGGGGTGACCCAAGTTTTAAGAAGGGGGAGGACCTAAGTGAGATTGGGTTCGAGGCTAAGCCCCACGCACGCGCTGCCGCCTCCCCCGCGCCCGGTCCGGTCACGGGTCACGGGCTTTCTTACGGAATTCTCTTTTGGTCCCTGAAATGTTTCTTATTTACACTTTGGTCCTTGAAGATTTCGGAAACATTGCAACGGATCTGACTTCAACAATCAGAATCCGACCTCTTCTTCACCTATAAATTGAACATTACTGTTCAGTTCAAACACACGAAAGAAAAATAAACAAAACCAGAAAATCCTCTCCTCTCTTTGCAATCTGTTCAATATTCGTTTTCTTCGCAAGAATCAACATTACTAGCTTTGTATTGTTGGTTGTTGTTGTTTTATCTTAGGAGACTATTGTTCAATATCGTAAAAGCATCTATACATGCAATTTTATCTTAAAGAAAGAGAGTCATCTCTTGACTCAGTTTTTCCTTCTTGATTAACCTTTCTAATACACTTACCTACATCAACTTCACGCATATTCCTAATTTCACACTTGTCCCCGTTTGAAATCTTGATCCAACTTCACGCATAAACCCAACTTGATCAAATCTATGAAGAAGAGAAAATAATGAAGATTTCAAGCTAAAAACAAATTACATGACGCCTATAACGAGATATAGATTTTGGCGAGAGAGAATAAAAATATTTAAAGTTACTTTTATGGTGACTACGTATTACCAATTCTTTAGGTCAAATAACCAATATGTTCTGCCAGGTGCCATTAATCAAAGATTGAATTGTTTTATGTCATTTATTGGACCGATTTATCATTGTCAAATTCTTTAGAACTATTAGGAAGAAGGGCCTCGTTGCAGGCCTCAAAGCCCAAAAAATGCAATTTAAGTATTCTCTTTCATATATAACACTATCGAAGTTTAACCAATGTAAAGTTTAAACTTCTATGAATTTATCCACACATGTTTTAGTGAAGATCTGTCTATTCGAAGTTCTTTTTTTTTTAAATGTACTTCAGGTCTTCAGTTAAGTATTTCAGTGTCCTACCTTTAGTCAGAGGTAACAGGTTTGAGCTTTGGGTGAAAATTTTTTGGTAAGGAATGCTTCCCTTTTAAATGGCTCTTACGCAACGCGAAACTAGATTAGTCATGACCTCTAATGTGAGTATTGAACCACATGTGAGAAACCAAAAAGGAAGTACTTCAGTGTTCGTGTAGGATTTTCATTGGATTCGTGCACGCAGTGAAATTTAAAAAATTTGTGTTACAAACCCAACAAGCGACAGACTATAGAATGATTATGTAATAATATAAACCACGTCAATACATAACATGTATATAACTGTAATACTTTGATACAATACTTACGGTTTGGAAACTCTGGAGTATTTTAGTAATTTTCGAGGGTGCGCACGCAATTGATCCTCGACAGCAAGTTCCAAGAACTCTGATGTATGCCTCCTTCGAACAGCTAGGAAATTCGGAGAGGTTCAAGAGATAGTTTTATTCTAGGTCTCTAAGACATAGAATAATATATGAATAATGTGTCTAATAATGAATGAGGAGGTGCTCTATATATAAGTGAAATTAGGGCAAAATTCAGATTTTGGGTTGGGCTCAAAACCTGGCCCAAAACGAAATGCAGCAGGCCAATCTGATTTGGCCTGCTGCCCAATTAGCGTCGCAGTGCCTCGCCCTTTTCACAAAATATTTTTAGCACATTTTAATTAAATCTAAAATCCAATCTTGACTTAAATAAATAATTTCCATCAAATAGAAATTATCCCATAGTTATTATTAATTTAAATATCTAGATTCCAAATTGAATATTTAACACTTTCTCAATACACCCTTAGATCAAAGAAACAATTGACATAGTGTTACCCTACAGGTCTTCACATATTGACACTAATCATATTAGGGTCTACACGGAACTCCTAGACGATGCCGTAAGAAACACTCAATATGTGAAGTATATTTACACGAATCCAGTAAACTGAACCTCTATATGGAAAGAAAAAATCTTTTCATTCTCGACGCACTCGATCAAGATTGGATTTGCCAAGTGTCTATCCAAATGGCTTGATCATTATATCTCATATATATTAGTTGACAACAAGATCATATTCTAGATATGTCTATTGCGTTGGCCAACGACTTAGTCAACCAAATATCACTGAGAAGCTGAGTGTTCTCTCAAATATACACACGAGGAATGAATCCTAATCTTGGCTCAACTACCACCTTTAATCCACATTGTAATGTACCCAATACAAGTCGTATCTCAATCTATAAGGCATTTGAGCTTAGGACAAGATCAAAGTATACTACTCTGTAGACAAGATGTGTATTAACCTCAAGTCTAAGGACTTCTATCTCCCACACGCTAATCATACTTTAGACATGTATAACAAACAGTATATCAGCAGGGTATACCAATACTTCTAAAGTATCCATGTGTCCATCACGAGTAGTCATTACTCGTAGCAGGTGAGACATGCTACATCCTCTAAGGATGTGATGCAGACCACATGTCGACTTATCACATATCATCGATATCCCATTATTGATGATCATTAGTCGAGGCTATTTTAAGAGTTACGTTATAATATTGATATCTCACACTATTAGTAACAATGTAACCTCTAGAGATGCATATTATAGAATATTACAAATAATCAACTAATAATTCAATAATAGCAAATGCCAAAATATTAATCTTCATTAATAATAATACGAACGTGTATAAAGTACATTTTTCCTAATATATTTTGTCTCTAGGACATACATATACTTTCAATCTCCCACTTGGCCTAGAGCCAATCTTTAACATATTTAATGCCCAATGAACATTATGCTTGACTAAGCTTAATGGTTTAGTGAATGGATCAGCTAGATTATCGTCTTTGGGAACATAGTCTAATCAAATCTCTTCAGTCTCCACCATCTCCCTGAGTATGTGGTACTTTCTTGGTACATGCTTGTTTCTATTTGTTGATCTTGATTCCTTAGCCTGTGCAGTCGCACCAGTGTTGTCACAATAAATAGTTATTGGACAACTGGCACTCGGAACTACCTTTAGTTCCTTCAGGAACTCAGAAATTGCGACAGCTTCTTTACCAGCTTCCGATCCAGCAAATGTACTCAGCTTCTGTTGTCGAATCAGCAGTTGTAGCTTGTTTGGAACTTTTTCAGCTCACTGCTCCACCATTGAAAATGAACGTGTATCCAGACTGAGATTTGAAGTCATCAAAATCTAGCATCAGTGTACCCAGTAGCAGCTAGCTTTTCTTCCCCACCATAGACTAAGAAGTAATATTTAGTTCGTCTAAGATACTTAAGAATACTTTTGACTGCTTTCCAGTGTTCTTCCCTAGGATTCTGCTGGAATTTGCAAGTCATACTACGTGCAAAGGCCACATCTGGCATAGTACAGGTCATGGCATACATGATTGATCCTATAGCCAAAGCATATGGGATCCTCTTCATGCGCTCAAGTTCTATAGCATTAGAAGGACTGTCCTTCTTAGATAACTTGATGCCTTGACCTATAGGTAGACCGCCTTTTTGAAATTTTCCATAGAAAACGTCTAAGCACTTTGTCTATGTAGACTGACTTTGACAGCCCCAATAATCTATTAGGTCTATCTCTATAGATCCTAATTCCCAGAATGTAGCAGGCTTCACCTAAATCCTTCATCATGAAGGTACTGGACAACCACTCATTGACTGACTGCAAGAGAGTCTTATTGTCTCCCATTATCAATATGTCATCTACATATATAATAATGAAGGCAATACTCCCATCCTTACGTTTACTGTAAACACAGGGATCCTCTTTGCTTCTGACGAAATCAAATGACTTGATAGCCTTGTCAAAGTAAATGTTCCAACTCCTCGAGTCTTGCTTAAGCCCATAAATAGACTTCTATAGCTTGCATACATCATTTGGTTTGGACTCAGATGAAAAACCCTCAGGTTGTTTCATATACACTTCCTTAACTAGATTACCATTGAGGAAAGCAGTTTTGACGTCCATCTGCCAAATGTCATAGTCATAATATACAGCTATTGCAAGCAAAATCCGAATGGACTTAATTTTAACAACAAGTGAAAAGGTTTCATCATAATCGACCCCAGACCGTTGATTATAACCTTTAGCCACCAACCTTGCTTTATAAGTCTGTACCTTGTCAAATGCATCGATCTTCTTCTTGAAGACCCATTTGCATCCTATGGGTTTAACCCCAGCTGGCAAATCAATCAAGTTCCACACTTGATTGATATACATAGATTCCATCTCAGATTTCATGGCTTCTTGCCATCTCTTCGAATCAATGTCCAACATTGCTTTGCTATAGGTTGTAGGCTCATCGTTATCGGGAACATTTATCTCACTGTGTGTTTCCACAAGTAGATTTAGTTTTTCAGGAGGACGATGAGTCCTAGTGGACCTACGGAGTTGATTGTTTTGCAGTTCAGTACTTGGTATGTTCTGACTGTGAGAGGGTTCCTGTGTGTTGGATAATCCACTAACTTGAGAGCTTTCAGGAATATCATTTTCATGTATTTCCTGAATGGGAGGAGGTGCAACTATTGCATCTACTCCCAAAGGCTGTGTAGGAGGATCTTGCATTTCTGCATTGCTCCTCGTAACACTCCCACTAGCTGAAGGACGTACTTGAAGTCCCCAATCTTCGCCAAATACTCCTACTGAATTCTTGCCTTGGTCATTCGGCAAGGATTCAACCTCTATGTTATCTCGCGGTTCTTGAATTTCTTCAAGTTCTATCTCTGTGCAGCTAAGTTCCTTGTAGACATATTCTTCTTCAAGGAAAGTTGCGTTCCTGGAAACAATGACCTTACGTTCTCCAGGAAGATAGAAGTAGTATCCCTTAGTTTCCTTTGGATACCTCACGAAGTAACATTTCTCACTTTTGGATTCTAACTTGTCAGTGAGCATCTTCTTAACATATGCAGGGCACCCCCAAGGGTCTCATATGTTTAAGAGTTGGCTTCTTGCCACACCATATTTTATATGGTGTCTTTTCTACTGACTTGGAAAGAACCCTGTTCAGAACATATATTGAGGTTTGTATATCATGTCCCCAAAGGTATGTCGGTAGAGCTGAGAATCTCATCATGGATTGAACAATATCCAATAAGGTTCGGTTTCTCATTTCGGCAACACCATTCATCTGTGGTGTTCTAGGATGTGTCCATTCTGATTGGACTCCATGTAGCTTTAAGTAATCTAGAAACTCATTGCTCAAGTATTCACCTCCTCGGTCAGATCGAAGGGTCTTGATACTCGTTGCGAGTTGTTTCTCTATTTTAGACTTGTACTCCTTGAACTTTTCGAAGGCCTCAGATTTATGTTTCATAAGATACACATACCCATACATTGTAAAGTCGTCAATAAAAGTAATAAAGTAAGGGAAACCTCTCTTAGATTGAGTTGAGAATGGTCCACATACATCAGTATGTACCAACTCAAGCACTTTCTTGACTCGCACACCCTTCCCAGAAAGTGGCTTGTTGGTCATCTTACCTTTCAAACAGGATTCGCAGTTACCATAAGACTCCAAGTCAGATGGTTCGAGGGAGTCAAGCTTCCTTAACCTTGCTATCCTTGTTTCGTTGATATGACCAAGTCTACAATGTCATGGGTAGGTAGAGTTTCTATTACTTATCTTAGCTCGTTTATTTTTTCCATTGAATATTTCTCGACTACAGTTTAGTGTATATAATCCATCCACAAGAGAAGCAGTCCATATATAACATTATCAAAAGACAGTACATGACTGCCATTATAAATATATGAGGAAAAACTCTTCATGTCCAAAACAGGGATAAAAATGATATTCCTCGTTAACGAGGGTACATAGTAACAATCATTTAACACTAGACAATAGCTAGAAGTCAAATTTAATCTATAAGTTCCTACGCGCTCAGCATCCACTCGTGCTCCATTTCCAACGCGTAGGTCCACCTCTCTTGGTCTAACCTTCCAGCTATCAGTTAGCCCCTGCACATTGGTACAAATGTGTGAGCCACAAGCGGTATCCAATACCCAGGAATGAGAGTTATTTATAGACATATTTATTTCAATGACGTACATACCTTGTCCACTAGAGGTAGAAGCACCTGGTGATTCTACCTCCTCCTAGTGCAGTGCAGTCATTCTTCCAATGACCCTTCTTGTTACAGTTGAGGCATATATCCTTTGTCGGATTCACCTTCTTCTTCACACCTCCTTTAGGTTTCGTAGCTGAGGGCGCAGCGAATGCTTTGCCTTCTTTTTCTGTCATTCCTTACATATCGGCTTGGGCCGGCTAGTAGAGCTCACCATGAGAATTGCTTTGCCTTTGGTAGTTGAAGATTCAAAGGTCTTGAGCATGTTATGCAGCTCCGGCAGACTCACTTTCGTTCTGTTCATATTATAGTTTACAGTAAAATTCTCGAACGAACGAGAGAGAGAGTTCAGGTTGAGGGTGGACCGACATTTTTCTGCAACTTTATACCAATCGAGCCTAACCTTTCTATCAGCCCTATCATCTTCAACACATGCTGAGACTGTTGCCCCCCTTCATTTATCTTACACTTGAAGAGTTCTATCAACAACTCATATTCCATAGTTTGGGACTGAGAGTCGTAGAGACTTTTCAAGTGGTAAAGTATTTCGTTAGGGCCCATGTTTTCGTGTTGTCTCTAAAGCTCCACTGACATGGAAGACAACACCACGCACTATGCTGAAGTGGCGTCGTCTAGGTTCTTCTGGTAGGCTACCTTATCGAATATGGCATATTCTGTAGAATCCTCGGCAGGGACTGTGGGGAATACTTTGTCCAATACGTATTCTATCTTTTCTTGCCTTAGAACAATTCTCAGATTCCTTATCCAGTCTAGATAGTTGGGTCCAGTAAGTTTGTTCATTTCCATCAACATTCTCAATGATAGGCTCGACATTTTGATAATCTGAAGAGTTAGATAGACAGGAAATTAAACTCAAATTTATTTTCTATTATAAACATTCGTTTAGGCTAATCAACATGGACTTTTGTTTAATTAGCTCCCACTATTTTAACATACTTCTACGACCTCATGGTAGAATACGAACCTATATTAATTTAAGGTTTTATTATGTCAAGATCCAAGTCTATGCTATCTCTGCGTTTGCTTTGGCTGATAACTTCAATAACACATCTTGGTAGGTTCTAAATCAATTGCAAAACTTATTTGAAACTCTTGGTTGATCAAATATTATATTTAATCTTGCGTCCTTAGATTAGTCCGACACTTTGGAGCCAAGATTTGTCTAAGAAGGTCAACCCCATTACACGACTGTGTTTATGTATCTAAGTAAATTTGGTCTTTGTGAGCAAACACTTTGGTGTAAATACTCATAAAAGTTTATCATCTACCTTTACATTCAAAACACATTTATGAAAGAGTATGGTCCTCGTAGACTTAGAGCAAATGCTTTGGCATAAATACTCGTATCGCCGAAAAGGATCTTGCACTCTAACAATTATAATAGATGATGCGTTTTAATTTAGACTTGTATTTAAAATTTGGAGAACATTTTAGTTTCGGGGATTTTAACCAAGATCAACAATTTGTGTCATATCCAATATGACATTTAATCATGCAATTTCTAAAAACACATTTAGTTGGGAAGTATCAACTCAATAGGCATGATATAAGATGGTTTGATCAGTTACTGGGCGCCGCCTACCCGGACAGTTATAGCGGACGTTATGCTAATAATTAAATGTGCGCATTTAAACATTTAACATATAGTTCGTATATTATTCAATAATATACAATTAATAATAATCATGCGTTAGTTTGTTTAAACTCTAAAATTTAAGTATAATCCAAACAGTCCCTTAAACATTTTCTAATTTTAAAAACTGATTTTCAAGGTATTTTTGTAAATTTCAAATTTTCAGAATTTATAGTTTAGTCCCTCAAGAATTTAAAATTTCAATTTTGAATTAAATTCAGAAAATCCAATTTTAATTTTCAGAAAATATTTTCAGATTTCAGGGACGTGTCTGAAATTTCCAGAATTTAAATTAATTACAGATTTTCCCCAAAGTACCAAATCTACTTATTTGAAAAAAGTTTTAATTTCAGATTCTGAAACTCTTAAACTTCATAATCAGAATCTGAAACTTTTAAAACTTCAGTTTCTGATTCAAAAAAATAAAAAACATATGTCTGAATGAACAGTGTCGCGGTGCTCCATTATGGAGTCGCGGCGTCTTGTCAAACCCTAGGTGGCGCCGCGGTGCTCCATTATGGAGTCGGGGCGCCTCCGTCTCAGAAACACAAAATCTGCATTTCTGAAACCCTAAAATTGGTTCAGGGTCAGATTTGCATATTCATCTTCGTACCCTTCACTATCAAATAACACGTTCATCGACCATCATCCAATCCCATCTCGTTTTTCGCTTCAGTGCACCATGTTCGCAATGAACCGATTACGCACATCGACTTAGAAGAGCTAGATCGGAATGACTTCCTTGATTACATCATTATTTAATAGTTTGGGAGACAAGTATGATGTGCCTTTAAGATATTAGGTTTTCAAGCTTTATACGATATAAAATTTCAGATTTAAACAAATTCTAACCCATATTATTATCAATGATTACTACATAATCACACAAAACAGCCTTGGCTCTGATGCCACTATAGGATTTTCGTTGGGTTCGTGTACGCAGCGGAATTTGAAAATTTTGTGCTTCAAACCCAACAAGCGACGAACTGTAGGATGATTATGTAGTAATATAAAACACGTCAATACATAACATGTATATAACCGTAATACTTTGATAGAATACTTACGGTTTGGAAACTCTGAAGTCTTTTAGTAATTTCTGAGGGTGCGCACGTAATTGATCCTCGACAACAAGTTCCAAGAACTCCGATGTATACCTCCTTCGAACAGCTAGGAAATTCGGCAGAGGTTCAAGAGAGAGTTTTATTCTAGGTCTCTAAGACTTAGAATAATATTTGAGTAATGTGTCTAATGAATGAGGAGGTGCTCTATATATAGGTGAAATTATGGCAAAATTCAGATTTTGGGTTGGGCTCATAGCCTAGCCCAAAACGAAATGCAGCAGGCCAATCTGATTTGGCCTGCTGCCCAATTAGCGTCGCGGCTCTGCCTATTGGGCGCCGCGGCGCCTCGACCTTTTCACAAAATATTTTCAGCACATTTTAATTAAATCCAAAATACAATCTTGACTTAATTAAATAATTTCCATCAAATAGAAATTATCCCCTAGTTATTATTAATTTAAATATCTCGATTTCAAATTGAATATTTAACACTTTCTCAATACACCCTTATATCGAAGAAACAATTGACATAGTGTTACCCTACAGGTCTTCACATATCAACACTATTCATAGTAGGGTCTACACGGAACTCCTATACGACGTTGTAAGACGAACTCAATATGTGAAGTATATTTACACGAATCCAGTAAACTGAACATCTATGTGAGAAGATAAAATCCTTTCATTCTCGACGCACTCGATCAAGCTTGGATTTGCCAAGTGTCTATCCAAATGGCTTGATTATTATATCTCATCTATATTGGTTGACAACAAAACCATATTCTAGATATGTCTATTGCATTGGCCAACGACTTAGTCAACCCAATATCACTGAGAAGCTGAGTGTTCTCTCGAATATACACTCGTGGAATGAATCCTAATCTTAGCTCAACTACCACCTTTAATCCACATCGTAAGGTACCCAATACAAGTCGTATCTCAAACTTTAAGGCATTTGAGCTTAGGACATGATCAAAGTATACTACTCTGTAGACAAGGTGTGTATTGACCTCAAGTCTAAGGACTTCTATCTCCCATACGCTGATCATACTTTAGACATGTATAACAAATAGTATATCAGCAGGGTATACCAATACTTCCAAAGTATCCATGTGTCCATCACGAGTAGTCATTACTCGTAGCAGGTGAGACATACTAAGAATGTGATGCAGACCACATGTCGACTTATCACATATCATCGATATCTCATTCTCGATGATCATTAGTCGAGGCTATTTTAAGAGTTACGTTATAATATTAATATCTCACACTATTAAGAACAATGTAACCTCTAGGGATGTATATTATAGAATATTACAAACAATCAACTAAATATTCAATAATTGCAAATGCCAAAATATTAATCTTCATTAATAATAATACGAACGTGTATAAGTACATTTGTCCTAATATAGATTGTATGTAGGACATACATATACTTTCAGTTCGCACTTCTTATTTTCATAGAGTTTTTATGCAACGGGCTATGCCACCCAAACCAACAATGTCATGAACTCATGATCCATCCCATCACAAGCACCTGCAATGTCATGAACTCATGATCACATTGGTTTAACCTAGTTTCTTTGGTAGTTTAATGCACCCAACGGTAAACCATGGTTTACTGACATCAGAGAATATATTGAAGTCCAAACGTATCCCAAACATGCAACAAAAAATAATAAGAAGACAATCAGGAGGTTGGCAACTGTTTTCCTTAGTATGTCGAGGGTGGACGAATGAATGAATGTTTTAGCTCTATCTACAAATACCTCCGCCTAAAGTTCTGACCCTTGCTTCAAGCTCTGCTCTGGGAGAATGGATTCTTTGTATTCTCCTAATAATTATAAAAGTTGATGATATTGAATTCTGGGATTTTATTTTACAGGCTCCAACTTGATTCGAACACATACCATATAGGATGAGAATGGTAAATTATTGCAGTTGTATAAACTATTTGGAATGAAATTGCGAAAGATGAAAGATGAAAGAAGAAAGGACTTTTTATGGAAAATATGGAAAATCTAAAAACCATGAATCATAAATGAGATTGGATGAAGGAAAAAACTTACGAAAATGTTTGGCAATGTTTTCTATGGAAAAGTAAGTAATTTTCTCATGTATTTTCTTATGTTTGGCAGGAGGATAGAAAGTATCATTTTTAATGTTTAATTGACACCATTCATATTCACAAGGTTAAACAAATTAGCTTAATCAACATTACCTGGTACGATACAAATTCGATTCATATATGAATTCACTTTTGAGATGTCAAATAGATATCATCTTAGCAAAAATAGCAAAAATCACACCCATTTCAATAAATATAATGGGTAGTTTACTTGTTAGATTTTGTTTTTTAGAATTGAGAAATATTAAAGAGGACTACTTATTTAATGTTAAGGACATAATTGAAAATACTTGTCAATTTTTGTCTTAAATTCCTAAAATGACGCTTAGTATGGGACAATCTTTTTTTAGGCTAAAATGACACTTATTTTGGGAAGAATAATATCATAATACCAGAGAACATATACTTTGAAAGTCTATACTTAGAACCACACTAGTCCATAAAACGTCGTATCTTAAAAGAAATTTTAAGAAAGAATCAGTCGAGCAACTCCCAGCACCTAGACTATTTACCCCGTCGAAACCAGTGAGGAAAAAGGGAGGCAGAGCCAGGGTGGGTTGAGTATCTCCGGTGATCTTGAAATTCTCCTAAGAGGTATGTTTTCAGACTATGTGTTTCTAATTATAATCTTGATAAGTATAGGTCTCTGCAATTATGATGTTAAATATTGATAGAAGGTTATAGACTTTTATTTTAAAAATAAATTTTGAGTTGATAATACATGCTTCCGTACTACATGCTTACTATTTGATAAACTTAGATGTAACTATGTTATTCCTACCCTCTTCAGGGTTGTTAGATGATGAAAAGATCTGCTACAAAAAATGGTATTCGTTTGCACTTAATGAAAGTCTAGATTTGAATGGTTCAGATCTTAGGTCATTAAGTGCATTTTTTTACATTAAGATCTAAACACTTATTTGGTCTGGATAGATCTTAATGATTAAGATCTTGAACAAATCCTTAGAGCCAGTTTGGATTAGCCAAAAAATAGCTTTTAAGCTGCAAGTACTGAAAAGTACTTTTCAGTGTTGTAGCTGATTTGTGAATAAGTTGTTACGTGTTTGGATAGAAGTGTGAATAAATCGTTACGTGTTTTGGATAGAAGTGCTGAAATTGAAAAGAAGCAGTGGATGGTTTTGGTAAAAAAAGGTTGAAAAGCATTTTTTTTCTTAAAATGACTTAAATACAACTAAAGTTGTTACCATTAACGATGGCTTAACATTGTAAATTTATTAAATTTAAACTGATCCAGATATAAGAAATTTCTTTAACTTTAAAATTTAAAAAATAAATTATCTTAAAAGCATTTACTGAAATAACATAGTAAATAATGTATGGTACCAATTATTTAGCTGATAAGGTTTCAAGCTATGAGATCTAAATTTCAAAATATACTTTATTATACAAGTTCTTGCAAAGAGGAAATTTCTTGTAAATCTTTTTATTATGCGAGTGCGAGTGTGTAACGACCCATTTGATCGTTTAGCACTTTTAGGTCTAATATCCTTAAAATATTCTTTTTGTGATCTTATTTTGGTGTATATAGCTTGCGGGGAGGGAGTGGCACACTTCTCCAGGTAAATCGGGTTCTTTTCGGAAATTTTAAAATGGAAGATAGAAGTTTCTTAAATTTTAAAATAGAAAGATTTGACTAAGAATTGACTTTTGGATAAATGTTTCCGAAATTGAGTTTCGTCGATTTCATTAGGTCCGGAACGTTATTTATGACTTAGTCAAGTCCTTTGGTTCGGGTCCAGAGGTGTTTGAGTGTGTTTTAGAAATTGGTTGCTAATCTTGAAATTTGAGAAAGTTAAGAGGATTTTGTGGAAAAGTGTGTCTTAACAATGTCGAATTGATGTTTTGAGTGCGCGAACAAGTTCATAGCATAGTTTATGCTCTACTAGCATATTTGGTTTGTGTTCATAAGGTTCCAAACGAGTTTCAGGGGTTGAGTTGAATGTTTTTGGATTTTGGGTGATTGCAGAATTTTCTGGTGTCCAGACTGGTTTCCTTCTTCGCGTTCGTGAGGGATACACTACAATCGCGAGGATCGTGTTTGTGTGGGTTATCCCGCGTTTATGAAGAGGAAGAGGAAGAGGATTGGACCGGCGCTGGCGATCACGAAGGCCAGATTTGCTGGGCCGAGCCGCATGTGTGAAACCTTCATTCTCAAATACTTGGAGTTCTAGAGCTCAGTTTTAAGTGATTTCAAATTCTACTTTCAAGATTCTTCATTGGGGTAAGTCTCTAACAATCATCTAGGCTTTGATTCATGATTCGTCCTTTGATTTCCAATTCTTTCCACGATTTGGGTTTGGAAAGAAAGGGTTTATATAATTTGGGTTTTGAGTAAAAAAATAAAATTGAAGGCTTATTTGTGATTAGATTTTCATTAATCTTAGAATTACATCTATTGGGACTACGAGAAAGACGAACTTAAGTTTAATTTCCAATTTTTCCCTTGTATGCTCGGGATCACTTTTCGGGATGTGTTTTTGAGCTTCTACTGAAAAATACAGCAATATGGGTATCTTTAGAATCGTGTGTAATGTAGAATTCATATTTGGTAGATTTTTATTGTTCGGAGGTGCTCTTCATGACGCCCACTCGCCCTTTGAAGTAGGTTACGATTACTTTTAGACTATTGTTTATAAATGTAAGGGGTATTGAGAGTGAAAAAGGGTCTCATCTTAGTGGCTGCGATGAACACTCGGGTGGATAGCAGTGTATTTATTTGAGAAATTATTGATAGTAGAGTATTATGACGAAGAATGCATGATAGGCATTTGGGCATGGTTGTGGTGATAAATTCACTTAGGTTGGTATGATTGTTGTTGATAGCCATATTTGACTTGTATTTGCTATGATTGACTCACTTCCTTCATCGTTCTTCATCTCGTATAATTGTAGAAAGAGAATTAATCGAACATATGAGGTGTTACATGAATTTATTGGCATCATGCATCCACATCAATATTTGATATTGTTGGCGTGAATTATTACACATGTTGCGTTCCGCTCCACACCTTATGATATTACGGATGATTCCTGAAAGAGGAGCTTCAAGATGGTATGAAACTGAGATGAAGGAAAGGTTAGTATTCTCACAGTTCGGTGGTAAAGTCGGATGGTATAGTGAGACTCTCACGGTTCCGCGGTAAAGTTGAACGATACAGTAAGTGGTGACATCCCGAAGGCAAGGGACCTCGGGCGGTACAGAAACATGTATATGGACCTCGACAGTCCCCCATGGGTCATGACTATACGGCAAAGTCCTTAGCATGTGTATATCAAGTTTGGTATGGCCAAATACATTACATATCATTTGCATGCATACCATTCATAATCGACTATGTTGGCTTCATGATACATTCATATGATTTAATGAAAATACTTGAGTTTTATACTTGTCATTGAAAAAGACTTAAGATTTATGACTAAGTTTATATAAGGCTGTCTTTAGAAAGAATTGAGCTTTATGGCCTGATTCGGATGTGAACTTCATATCCTTGTAATTCGTGAATTTAGTTGGAAATATTGAGTAGATTTCATGTGATAGGTGTTAGGTTCGATCTTTATTTGTTGTATACAATTCTTTGTTGTCAGTTTATGATACCCATGAGTATCAGTGTTTGTACTCATTCTACACTTGTTGTACTGTTGTGCAAATACTGATTCAAAATCCAACTCCATACCTCGTGGTTGATTGCGAGATAGTTCGTTCTAGGCTTTCAGGGTGAGCTACTTGATCGTCTGTGACGCCTGAGACCCTCATCTTATCCTTACTTCTGTTTGACTCACAGATTATTATTTGTCCTACAGGCATGTATTGAAGACTTATATTCGTAGAGCTCTTGTACTATTCAGATAAGATTTTGGGATATGTTAGATGACTTGCTAGTGGTGATGATATTTTAAGATTGAATATAATTTTGTTTAACTATTATTTCCGCTTTTTTTAAAATTATATTTTCGAAAATGGAGGACGATTCGCCTATCGATGAGTTAAGTGTAGGTGACATCATGACCGTGATTTGGATAGTGATAGAGAGAGGCTAGAGGCATCATATTGAAAAGAAAGAAAAATTAATCAGCAGAATAATGCTTCTTAAAAGTCAATGAAAGAATTCAAATGAAAGCTTACATGTTGACAACTTAACAATATGTTTGGTTCAAGAGCTGGGGCAGGAGAAAACTCATATGTTACACTGCCCCAGCATCAACTGGTATAAGGAGGAGGCACGATAGCGAAGATCAATCCATCTCAATTGAGTTAAACGAAGAGGCCATGTAAATTTGATCGGGCAAGACAATAAGAAGCAGCAGTGGAAGATATTTTAGGGATTATAAGTATTAGGGACAATAAAGTAAAATTATTGATTTGACTAAAAGTGTTTTTACGCCAAAAGTCAATAAGTTTGGCAATATGGCTTTTGACTTATTTTGAGCATATTTTAATTTATTTTAAGTATTTTTTTACATTGTCAAACACTGGAAATTGCTAAAAAGAGCTTACAAGCTGATTTGTAAATCCAAATCCAATATTTTTACATTGCAAATCCAGCTTAAAAGTCAATCCAAACACACTCTTAATATCATTTAGAAGTATTTTGTAGGAATAATTTTTACCACTACTCTGGTCATAGCCACTAGCTCCACCCCACCTCACCCTACCACCACCCACCCCCACCCATCCACTCTACCCCCTCCCCTCCATCACCACTAATCATCTCTGCTGTTATAACCACCATTATTATCAACCACTACCACCGCCGCCAACCACCATCACTAACCATATTTGCCATAAAAATCACCACTACTATCAATCACTACTAGACTTACTATCTCCATCATTATAATTATATCAACAGCAACCGCCGTCGCCACCATTACTATCAGCCACTATGACCACTCAGTCACTCCTTAATACCGACCACCTCTACCATCACAACTAGCATTGTCGTCAACTACCACCAACACCATCGACAACCACCACACATTCTTCAGTCACCACCATCAACACCGTGAATTACTAACATCAACCAACTCTACTATCACAACCACCACCATTACTACTAACTACCACCAATGCGTGAGTTACTACAACACCAACCAGGTTCACCATCACAACTATCACCACTATCACTGACAAAAACATAAATGTTTATTGTTTTATCAAATAATAATTTTATTTTATTAATTTTTTAATATTTTTAACATTTAGTTACTTTTTTATTTAAAGTGTATATTTATTATGTTTAAATAATTATATAAAAATAAATAATTTTAATCATTCAGTGTTCAGATCTAAATAACAACTTAATCATTCAGACGTCTTAATATTAATAAAAACAAATGAGGCCTGAGCAAACATTACGCACACACATTCCACTAATAAATTTACTCGTGCTCCCATCATGAAGCAAAAGTTTTTTTGATATTGTGGTGGGTCCCAAAACAGAAATAATTAATTTCTTATACCTCAAAAGACCCTAAAATGTACTCCGTAACTAAACTTGGTTGAAGTTGGAGAAATTCAAGCGTCTTCAGCGACCAGAAATTCCATGCTACTGGACTGAGGTTCCAAGTCATTACTGAGCTGGACAATTGTCATGCAACTTGTGCTTGTTTTCAAATTGGCGGGATAAGCTGTTAGATTTAGTTATATTCAAATCTATAATTAATTTTATTTCCATTTTATATGATCATTGTAAGGATGAAAGGTGTGATGTATAAGATATCTGAATTTGCTCTCTTCTGTTCTCTCTATTTCCCAAATTTTGTTCTTCAATTCACTTCTTCTTAGTTTCAATTTGGTATCAAAGCTTGGTTAATTTCCCCAATGGCACCATGAAAACCCACTAATATGACACCAGGAAACTCAACAGCAATTCGAAGATCTAGCGGCATAACAACTAGATATGCTGTGAGGGAGCAAAAATACTTGGAGATGAATCAGGATATGGATCAGCTGGTGCAATCAGTTAAAAATTCACTCGATGGACTTCAGCTTCATCAAAGCCAGAAGGCTAAGAAAGGTCTCGGGTGAGTAGTCAAGTCCTTATTATACTGGTAATTCGCGCTATTATCACCTGAATTTCCCTCGCTTTAACCGGATCAAAGTAGAGTACAATGGTGATTCTTAAATTAATTAACTTAAGAACTCGCCACCTAATTATTTTTAAGGTGAATCAGGATACCTATTTTAACTAAGTAAATGCTTAAAATAAACCTCGGGTTTAATAGTACTTAACTCATTCTAGGTAAGATTTTAGTTATCCTAAAGGGGAGGGTTAACCATCTTTTAAGATTAATTAAATACCATTAACCGGCCAAACTTAGCTTATTATTTTATACAATTACGACATTTTATATATTTAAGAAAATAGCTTGCAAACTACATGTAGATATTAATAATGTTACAAATGAAGTTTATATAGAATTATACGTTTATAAATTAGTTTTTGAAAAAAATGAGTATTTTAAAGTATAAAGTATAATTCTTCAATTCAAATATAAAAGAAAACTTTAATATAGATTTGAACAATTCTAAGCATATCAGAAATTATAACCAATGCTATCCAGAAACCGATTGGTAAAAACAATGATGTGTACATTTCATGAACGAGAAATCATACCGGTCATATTCCAACTAAGTTTATTTAATGGGATGCACGTGTGGCGCACGAGATGCACGTGTGGCGCACGAGATGCACGTGTGTGAGCTAGTTTTATTGAATATACTTGAGACCTCTCTCGTTAAGATTTGACTTTAGACCACCAATTTTATTGAGCCATCCTTGAACAAAGACGGTAGTTACAGAAAAATTATTTTAGTTACACATTGAACTTCAAAAGAGTAAACCGAATTCAGTCAAAATGTTTTATTTATAAACGTTCGAAATAACTCATAGCTAAGTAACAATTGATTTTAATTACTTTTAAAAAAAATAGATTAAACGAAATAAATTGATACATTTCCTATGTAACTAATAGTTAAAAAAAAAAAAGCCTTTATAATAGAATGTTATTCTTGATTGGAAAATGGATCTGGACTTGGAAAAGTAGAAAAGTTTTATACTTGTGAAAAGAGAGGGCTTCCTTAGAGTGATCTACAATACTGTTGCCAAAAGCTAAGTGCTTTTAAAGGAAATCCTTATGGTGGTGATAGTTAGTAAACATCAAAAATAAAATAAAATAAAACCTTTATAAAAAGTGCCACATTCCAAGCGTGGAAATAGTTAAGTAAACATCAAAAATAAAATAAAATAAAACCTTTATAAAAAGTGCCACATTCCAAGCGTGGAAATAGTTTACGTTAGAGCTGAAATCCTAAATTATTAAATAAACTTATATTTTATCCTATGTTAAGCACGGGTCCTAACAGATAACAAATAACCCAAAGTAAGGCTTAAAATCACACAAGTAGAACAACAGAACAACATACCCAGTGAAATCCCACAACGTGGGATCTGGGAAGGGCCACCTTAGTAGGTAGAGCGGTTGTTTCCGGAAGACACTCGAGCTCGAGACAAAGCATAATTACAAGAAAAGTAAAACACACAAGTAAACCAACATAATGAAACAAAAGTTATAATAAAAGATAAAGGGAAAAGGAGGATGACGTCATAGGCGGTTGCGTAATGTGACTCCATGGACGGTTAAGGTAGTAGCATCGAATTTCGTCTAGAGACTGTTTTGAGAGTCCCGAATTAAGACTCCATTTGCTCCAAAGTGCACATGGAAAGAAAAAGAGAAATAAACAGAGATGCAAGAAATTTCACATATTTTATCAAAAACTAGCACGAACACTAAAGTAGTTGGAATACATCAGTTATACAAGATCATGCACTTCAAAGTTAAATGGTAGCGTTAGTTATTTAGGATACAGAGCATAATTCAATTATTAATGGGATCAAAGATGACTACTAAATATCATGATTTCTAGCCCTCAGGAAAAAAAAATGAAAGTACCAATTGAAGGGATTTTGTTGGGTTGTTGTACGCAACGGATATTGAAAACTTGTTTCAAACCCAACAAACGTAGAACTGTTTAACTATAGGATAATTTTAAACTGTAAACATAAGACTTGAATGGTACTTACATGTTTACAATATCTGAAATCTTTATCAACTGTGGGACAATATCTGAAATCTTTATCAACTGTGGGTGCGCACGCGAGTGCCCTTTCGATTGCAAGCTTCAATGTATTCCTCCTTTGGAAAGCTAGAAAATCCGGCAGAAGTTCTCGATAGAGTGTTTTGATTCTGAGTCTCTAACTCTTAGAATAATTATATGAAAATCAAGTGTAATGAATAATGAAGTGTAGGTCTGTATATAAGTGAAAAAATTAGGTCAACCCGGATTAGGGTTTGACCTTGGGCCTGCTGGCCAAAAAAAAAAAAATCCAACACATTCTTAATTAAATACAAAATTCAATTTTGACTTAATTAAAACAATTATCATTCATTTAAATATCTCGATTCTAAATCAAATATTTAATACTCTCTCAATACATCCTTATATCGAAAGGACAATCGACATAGTGTGACCCTACATGCCTTCTCATATCGACATTAATCAAATTAAGGTCTACGCACTCAATATGTGAAGTATGTTTACATGAATCCAGTAAACTTAACCTCTATGTGGTAAGATAAAATCATTTCACTCACGATACACTCGATCAAGCTTAGGAAGTGTCTATCCAAATGGCTTGATCATTATATCTCATCTATATTGGTTGACAATAAGACCATATTCTAGATATGTCTATTGCGTTGGCCAACGACTTAATCAACCCAATATCAATGAGAAGCTGAGTGTTCTCTCGAATATACATTCGAGGAATGAATCACATCGTAATGTACTCAATACAAGCCGTATCTCAACCTATAAGACATTTGAGCTTAGGACAGGATCAAAGTATATTACTAAGTAGACAAGGTGTGTATTGACCTCAAATCTAAGGTCTTCTATCTTCCACACGATGATCATACTTTAGACATGTATAACAAACAGTATATCAGCAGGGTATACCAATACTTCCAAAGTATCTATGTGTCCATCACGAGTAGTCATTACTCGTAGCAGGTGAGACATACTAAGAATGTGATGCAGACCACATGTCGACTTATCACGTATCATCGATATCTCATTCTCGATGATCATTAGTCGAGGCTATTTTAAGAGTTACATTACAATATTAATATCTCACACTATTAATAACAACGTAACCTCTAGAGATGCATATTATAGAATATTATAAACAATCAACTAATAATTCAATAATTGCAAATGCCAAAATATTAATCTCCATTAATAATAATACGAATGTGTATAAAGAACATTTGTCCTAATACAAATTATCTCTAGGACATACATATACTTTCAATCTCTCACTTGGCCTAGAGCCAATCTCCAACATATCTAATTGCCCATATTCTCAAAAATGACTATTATGCTTGACTAAGCTTAATGGTTTAATGAATGGGTCAGCTATTATCGTATGTGGGAACATAGTCTAATTACTCTTCAGTCTCCACCATCTCTCTAAATATGTAGTACTTCTTTGGTATATGATTGTTTCTGTTTGTTGATCTTGGTTCTTTAGCATGTGCAATCGCACTAGTGTTGTCACAATAAATAGTTATTGGACAACTGGCACTCGGAACTACCCTTGGTTCCTTCAGGAACTCAGAAATCGCAACAGCTTCTTTACCAGTTTCCGATCCAGCAATGTACTCAGCTTCTGTTGTCGAATCAGCAGTTGTAGCTTGTTTAGAACTTTTCCAGCTCACTGCTCCACCATTGAAAATGAACGTGTACCCAGACTGAGATTTGAAGTCATCAAAATCTGTCTGGAAGCTAGCATTAGTGTACATCAAAATCTGTCTGGAAGCTAGCATCAGTGTACATCAAAATTTGTCTGGAAGCTAGCATCAGTGTACCCGGTAATAACTAGCTTTCTTCCCCACCATAGACTAAGAAGTAATTTTTAGTTCGTCTAAGATACTTAAGAATACTCTTGACTGCTTTCCAGTGTTCTTCCCCGAGATTCTGCTAGAATTTGCAAGTCATACTAAGTGCAAAGGCCACATCTGGCCGGCCTAGTACAGGTCATGGCATATATGATCGATCCTACAGCCGAAGCATATGAGATCCTCTTCATGCGCTCATGTTCTAGATTACTTAAAGCTACATGGAGTCCAATCAGAGTGGACACCTCCTAGAACACCACAGATGAATGGTGTTGCCGAAAGGAGAAACCGAACCTTATTGGATATGGTTCGATCCATGATGAGTTTCTCAGCTCTACCGACGTACCTTTGGGGACATGCTATACAAACCTCAATATATGTTCTGAACATGGTTCCTTCCAAGTCAGTAGAAAAGCCACCCTATGAGATATGGTGTGACAAAAAGCTAGCTCTTAAACATATGAGACCATTGGGGTGCCCTGCATATGTTAAGAAGATGTTCACTGACAAGTTGGAATCCAAAAGTGAGAAATGTTACTTCGTGGGGTATCCAAAGGAAACTAAGGGATACTACTTCTATCTTCCTGAAGAACGTAAGGTCATTGTTTCCAGGAACGGAACTTTCCTTGAAGAAGAATATGTCTACAAGGAACATAGTTGCACAGAAATAGAACTTGAAGAAATTCAAGAACCATAAGATAACATAGAGGTTGAATCCTTACCGAATGACTAAGGCAAGAATTCAGTGGGAGTATTTGGCGAAGATTGGGTATACCAATATATCAGTAGGATATATCAATACTTCCAAAGTATCCATGTGCACATCACGAGTAGCCATTACTAGGTGAGACATACTACATCCTCTAAGGATGTGATGCGGACCACATGTCGACTTATCACATATTATCGATATCTCATTCTCGATGATCATTAGTCGATGTTATTTTAAGAGTTACGTTACAATATTAATATCTTACACTATTAATAACAATGTAACCTCTAGGGATGCATATTATAGAATATTATAAACAATCAACTAATAATTCAATAATTGCAAATGCCAAAATATTAAACTCCATTAATAATAATACGAATGTGTATAAAGTACATTTGTCCTAACACATATTATCTCTAGGACGTACATATACTTTCACCAACATCTAGCAGAACCTATGTCCACATAGTACGCAACACTTGAGCTAGAGCTAGTAAAATATTGAGTCATACATCTGATCATGGACACGCCAAAACTATGAGAGCAAACACAAGTATAAATTTCAGAGTATTATGTATTCAGGAAGCACAAGATTCCAGCTTTAAACACACCTTTTAGACAATGATGTATTATGAGCATGATTTCTAGGCCAAGATGTCAAAGCACGTTAGTAAATCAAAGTTAAGGGTCGCTATATTCTTCCAGACTAAAACTATAATTACATCGACCAGTTAGTGATTATGTAGTTTCTACAAGCAAATAAAAAAGGGGGTGGCTAGTACATGATTTCTAATACATACACATCTATTAAAAACCGAATTAAAGAGAACCGAAGACTGACAAGAAGCATACTAATTCTAAGTATCCTTAAGAAAATAAAAGGAAAACTAACAACACTTTCACAATATGTACGTAATCAAACTACGGAATCGAAAAGAAAAGAGAAACCACTGACTTTTGGAAACTCATAAAAAAATAGATGAAGAAAAATGATATTTATGGAAAAAGACCTACTTTTATGACCCCTAGAAGTATCAAGCTAATAAATGCGGACATAATCTCTAAATCCTTAAACTACACCCAACTTATCTCCAAAATTAAGATTTAAATTTATTAAAAGAGACCTAATGCTATAAACAATAAACGTCCACATGAGCATTTTATCGAACATGTAGCATTCAAGCTTAATTTCTTATGATCTGAAAATAAAAATGAAAGAAAAATCTTAACACATGCTTTCTAACAGACTAAAACCCACAGAATGAAGAGCTGCGATTGAATAACATCAACATTCTACAAACAACACATCGAATGTCGTATCTTTATGATATTTAAAGTATGAGAAGAACCCAAAATTAAAAGCATTGCCATAACTACTCCCAAATCAGAAACATATTTCTATGAAATGGAAGGATCAAAAAGAAGAAGAAGAATAAACTGACTTTTCTATGGTGCAGTGAACTAGGGTGCGGGGTCTTAGATCCGAAGAACTCCGACCTTACTTACGGACAAAGCAACATAATAAATCAAAAACTTCTGCGAAAGAGGGTGTGTGATGGCCAAAAATCCCCCCCCCCCCTCTCATGTATTTATAGGGTTTTGGCTCCCTTGGGCGGGAATTTGAATCTTGAATTCTATCCGTTGAAGGCAAGGGGGTGGGTATCCGTTGCAGGTTTGAGCAGATCTTTTGCCCAAAGAGCTGCACGGCATGAACGAGGAAAGAAAGAGAGCAAGAAAGTCAAAAGGATAACTCTTCACTTAGGAAACTCCAAATGTCTTATTTGGTCAATAAAGGCATTTAATTGGATTGGATTGGATTTTTTAGATGGGTTTGGGTCTGCTATGTCTTGGGAATGGCCTCATCTCATAGCATTCTTTTGGACCAAAAACTCTGGACTCAGCTTTGGCTTTTAAATTGGGAAAACATCACTCTTACCTAGAGATTGGCAGTGGATTTTGGATTCGATCCGGATTTGGTGGATTCAGATCCGTTTTATAGAATATGGATCTTCAAAATTTTGACCCGACGGATTCGGATCGGATCTGGATGTAGATCTTGTATTTGAGATCCGTATCCGGTCCAGATCCGATCCGTGGATCTATTTTTTATTAAATATATTCATAACCTAGAATGTAATTTTATAAATATTTTCTTAAATTTTTTTCATAATTTATGTATTGGATAAAGGGTTGAACCAGGATAAGACACAAGTCACACAGCCGTGTAATTTGTCTTTGAAATTTTATTTCTTTTACCAATATGCTCTCTGCAGTTTTCCATATTTTCATTTCTATAAAAAGAAAAAATTATCACTCTTCTTTAAATTTTCCTTTCTTAAATCTGCTAGCCGTAAGCTTTAAGTATCTTTCTCTCATTTGTTTGATCAGCAAAAAAAAACTGGGACTTTTGATATATGACTGACATTGTTTTATGTTGTTTAATGAAGTCAATCAGTAGAACTACAAGTAGAGCATCATAGAAGCCTCCAAAAATTAGCTCAAAGTTGCAACCTGTTCAGCATCACTAATGAAGTCAATCGTTTTTATTTTCTTGTGATGCTAAAACTTTATTCAGTATTTTAGAATAATGGGGTCATGTTTGTGTAGGTTGATTGAATGAACTCAATCATTTTTTTCAATCAGATTGCGTTTCATTTTGTCATAAAAGTTTCAACATGTGGGAATATTATTTAAGCCAAAAAAATTAACTGTTGATCAAGATCCGATCCGATCCGTGGACCTGGTGGATCCGATGGATCCGAATTTGAATATGATTTTTATGGATCTGATGGATCCGGATTTGGATCCAGGTATGAAAATGGATCTGGATCTGGATCTAGTAGGATCCGATCCAGATCCGATTCGTTGTCATCCCTACTATTACCCTATAAACCAAATTATTTACCCGCTTCTACCCCTGTTACTTTCCATACCCCCTAAATTGAAATTTTTTACATGAGATGTCCCCCTTCCTCCCAGTTATGATACCAACATTGTATATAAATATACTCAAATGGTATCATGAAATATTGCTTCAGTCCTTCTCTTAGTCCTCCATGATACCATCATGTTATATAAATATATTGAGATGGTCTATCATGGATGATCATTTTCGTTTATTAAAAAACGACTACAACAAGCTCGCGACTCTAATAGAAAGAAAGGTACAGCTTTCACTCCTCTCCTTATAGTCGAGTTGCTTTTCGCCCATCTTTTTTCTTTCTCGCGAGAGAGAAAGCACTTTTGGGGGCTGACGGTACTCCTTTGGATAGTTTAACGCGACTAGCAGACCACGTCGTGCTCAATCAAATAATGGACACTGACTACGATTTGGATTGTCTCCCCGGCTCAATGGAAAGACAACCCCGTTCTACACTTAAAGACACTTTTCTCGGGGAAAAAAACTCTATAATATCATTGTCTTATATACATATACTGTGATGGTATCATGGAGGGTTATTTCAGTCATTCAATGAGACACTATTCAGGATCATGATACCATTGTGGTATATAAATATACTGAGATAGTATCATGGAAGACTACTCCAGTCCTTGATATCATCCTGGTATATAAATATATTGCGATGGTATCACAAAAGAAAAGGTTTGGGTGAGGGGTATGTTAGGTAAATAGTTTGGCATGGGTTGGGCAGAGCAAAAATAGATTGGGAGGGGGTAGGCTCGCGTAAATAGTTTGGGTTGGGCAGTTATTTGGTGTTGTTTTCCCTTTTAAATTCCTTCTTTCCAAGTATTTCTTTTGAGCTTCTAAATAATTAATTTTCCAAACACATAATAATAATAATAATAATAATAAAGTAGCTATTAATTTCATAATAATAATAATAATAATAATAATAATAATAATAACCATAATATGATAATAATTATTATAGTACTTATAAAAATAATAGTTGTGATGATAGAATATTTGATTTATTAATAATTTAGAAGCTCGAGGAAATAAATAGAAAGAAAACAGAGTCAAAAGCGGGTGTCAACACATAGTGGTATAAGGTTGATCAGTACTTTGCAGTAGATGACACTCCATTGAATCATAGAGTGAGGTTAGTAACTATGAATTTGGATGATGAATCTTTATCGTGGCATCAGTCACATTACTTGCTAGCATTGACTGAAATAAGCCTGAGCTGGTGTGATCAAAAGGGGAAATAAGGCTATGGCTCAATGTTTAGATCCTTCTTATATTACTTGCCACCTTCACACTCGATTTCCTTCTTTCACTCTTGAAGTATACACATTTTAGTGGATAAACATTGCCACTGGACTGAGGTGCCATGCAACTTGTGCAGGAAAAGCTGTTAGAATTAGTTATTTTCTGTAATTCATTTTACTGTGTAATTCGATTAGTATAAATAGGATCATTGTAAGGATTAAATGTGTGTATGAGATATTTGAATTTGCTCTCTTTCTATTGCTCTTCTGTTCTCTCTATTTCCCAAATTATGTTCTTCAATTAACTTCTTCTTAGTTCCAATTAGGGCTGGCCAGTGGGCCGGGACGGCCCGACCCCGTCCCGAGCTCGCCCCGGTCCCGCCCCGACCCCGCTTTAAAAAAAAATAAAAAAATTAACGGGGGCGGGACTCGAACTCGGGACGGGACGATGTCTCGTCCCGCCAGACCCGAGCCCGCCCCAGGCCCGGCTGACCCGTCCCCGCCCCGAGCCCGCCCCGACCCCGACCCCGGCCCTTTCCCCCCTTTGCAAAAATGGCCGTTGCACCAACGACCATTTTAGATTATGGCCGTTGGCCAACGGCCATTTTAGGCCCCCCCTCCCCCAACCCCCCTACCCCTTAATATTTATTTTTAACCCACAAGTTATTATATTTACACTTTAACCTAATTTTTCAACTATAAATAACTCATTTTCTCTTCATCTTTCTCACAAATCTTCCTACAATCTCTCTAATTTCTCAATATATCTCTCTACATTGTTTGCTAAATATTCAATTTTATTAATTCATTTGGGAATTGGGAGTGAAGTTGGCAACTAGCTTGAGGATCTTCCATCGAGCAAAGTTTCAATTTTCAACCTCTCGATTACACGTCGACGTTACGTCGGCGTTTGGTACATTCATTCCTTCATTAAATTATTATTGTCTGTTTATTTTATATTTTTATTTAGCGCACTTAATTTCATTGTCTTTAATTATTTATTATCATAATTAAAATGGAAGGATTAAAAGGTATGTTTAAGGGTAAGGGTAAGAGTGCTTCTTCTAGTAGAGGCAACCAGGGCAAGGTTACTTCTTCTAGTCATCTTATTCCTACACAGGATGATTTTGTTGATACTCAACATTTTCCTACAATACCATTAGATTTAGACCAGGAGCTATTTTCTGGAACTCAAGAAGACTTTAATTTAGACGATGATCTAGATGATATAGCCACTAATGTTGATGACAACACACCCACTAGTGCACCTTCAACTGAAATACCTCTTATTCCCCCTAGTATGAGACGAGGTCCAAAGAAAACGACCATTAAAATCGGATGCATGGACATTTTTTGATAGGGACGTAGAGAATCAAGTAGCCATATGTAAAATTTGTAAAAATGTTTTAAAATTTAAAACTGGAAAAGGTCACGGTGGGACGGGGGTTTAATTAGACACGTAGTAAGTGCTCATCCAGCTAGGTATGCCCAATACCAGGCTTCAAAACCGGGTGCGCAAATGCCCGCTCCATCGGGACAAGGTTCACATACTGATACTGTCCCGGATCAAGTACAGGGTCAAATTAACCCTATGACGGGGGGAATTGTAGGCTCTAAATACAATAAACATAGAGATAGGGAAGCAATATCAAAATTAGTTGCTTTGTGGAGGGTTTGCCTTTTTCATTTCCTTCATCTCCGGTTTATTTATTACATTAGAGATATATATAATCCTCGCTTTTAACGGTTTTCCTAGATCAACTGTTAAGAGAGATGTATTTAAATTCGCGCATGAATATCAACAATATTTACGTTTTTCATTATATCATTTTAATGGCAAAGTATCTATCACGTCCGATATAGGTCGTAGTACTAACGGCCATGATTATTTAACGTAACTTGTCATTGGATAGATTATAAATGGTCTATGCAAAAACGTATTTTAGCGTATAGATATATAGATGATAGGCACACCGGTACTTTTATTGCGAGAAAATATTTATCAAGTGTGCGATTATTACGGAATTACCGATAAAATTATGACTATTACATTAGATAACGCTTCTAATAACAATTACGCAATTACGGTGTTAAAAAATAGTTTAACTCCATCTTTTCCGGACCATTTTCATATAAAATGTGCGTGCCATATATATAACTTAATTGTAAAGGATGGTCTATCACTTTTTGAAGACATTCTTAGTAAAATACAATTTGCTATAAACTTTATTTTTAAAAGTAATAAAGTACAACGTAGAAAAGAATATAAAAAAACTTGTCACGATTGTGGACTACCTTATAGAAGAATTCCACAAGAAGTATCCACTAGGTGGAATTCTTTATACGAGCAACTACTTGTTGCTTATGACTATAAATTACCTATAACTTTATTTTTTAACTCTCATAATAAAAAGCCAGCTGATATGATTTTAGATAGTGATTGGGTAAAAATTTCCGAACTTATTATATTTTTAGAGAAATTTTTTCAAGCAACAAAAGAATTTTCCGGTATATATTATCCTACTATTTCAACTATGTTATTTTATATAACTCTAATATTTTTATTACTTAGTGAATATATGGAAAAACCAAACTTATAAGGCGACTATTAAAAAAATGTTTGTCAAAATTAAAAAATATTTTATTCCTATTCCCTCTATTTATATTATTGGTTCTCAGTATTAAATCCTACTATTAAAATAGACGGTACTAAATCACTAATTGAAACTATTTACGATTGTATAGAAGTACTACCACCTCCAAGTCCCAAAAATCTAAATCACCCACCACCTATTGAACAAACTAAAGAAGAAGCGGTGTCTAGCGTAGAACACCAATGCAAAAATATATATATATTTTATCAACAAGAAAATGCTAGTAACTTACCGGCTTCCATACCATCTTCTTCATCTTCAACACAACCTCACAAAAGACATGTTGTTTCGCGGCTAGTATTGAAAGCCTCGAAAATAGAATGTGCGGCCGTACCTCTACTACTAACCAAATTAGCGAGTTGGATATTTTTGTTTTGCGGGGTTCGTACCGTATCAAGAAGTTATCAATGAAGATGGACAAGAAGACTTGTTTGAAATACGGAGGGGGAATGAGAAGACCTTTCCGACACTTTCATTGATGGCTCGAGATGTTTTGAACATTCAAGCGTCATCAATCTGCGTCGGAAAGCGCTTTTTACGCAGCGGATATCAAATAGGAGACCACGACACTCATTGGCGGGAGACGGCTTGGAAATTGCGGTATTATTCGAGAGATAGGATACGAGCGGAGCGGAGAAGGTGCGATCAACCGGAGATCAACGAAGAAGATGATGAAAACTACAACGAAATCTTAACCGAAGGTAGTGGAAGCGACGTGGATCAATTTGACCAACAAATACCAATTCCAACCGAAGAACCACATGAAATCATCAAGCAATTAGAACAGTTTTTTTGAAAATGTAATTTTTTTAATTGCAATTTTATTATGTAATTTGCAACTTTTGGACAACACCACAAAGTTGCAATTTAGATTTTAGACAATTGTATTTGTATTACAAAAAAATCATATGTCTATTAAATAATATAAGAGGCACAAAAACAGCCTTGGGATGTTTTTATTACACTATCTTGTTTTGTTTATTGAGTTTTTTTTTATACATATGTTATTTAAAAAAAAAAAAAAAAAAAAAAAACCCGACCGTACCCCGCCCAGCCCCGATACCGACGGGATCGGGATCGGGACGGGATTGGAGCAGTCCCGCCCAGACCCGACCCCGCTAGGCCCGCTAGACCCGACCCCGACCCCCTGGCTCGTCCCGCCCCGACCCCGACCCCGCCAGACCCGAGCCCGGCCCACTGGCCACCCCTAGTTCCAATACCTTAATTTGGTATTAATATTACATACCCAATTTAATCTCACAAGATGGGGTCTAGGAGAATAGGATGGATATACACGGACCTTATCTCATTCTTTATGGTGTAAAAAAATTATTTTCAATAGACCTCGGCTCAAAAGGAAAATAGCAGATGCAGGATTCAAGGAATTTAGGTTAATCAAATAACAACAACAACATACCCGGTGAAAATGGAAAAATAACCCAAAAAATAAAAATGATTTTCCGTTGTAACAAACACACCCTAACTAAACAGTTATCACCGCTTATTCAATACTTATGAAGCCAAATTAACTATATATATTACTCCATAATGCAAATTTTAGGATTTGGTCATCATCATCTCAAAGTCATCGAATCAAATATGAAATAGGGAGTATTGGAATTGCCATATTCAAGGCCGCAACGTTAGGCATGAGAAAGACGTGGTCACCCACCACAAAAATCAAACAACACTCTCTTTCTTCCTTACCTTCAAATTTGCCATTTGGGAACAAGTCTAACAAATGTTCGATGTAAATTCAGATATATAATTTTTACTTTTTTTAAAATAAAATTTATATATTTAAAAATTATATAAAAAGTATTATAAGTCATAATAATTAATAATTTAAAATATGTATAAAATAGTTAAAAAATTATAGTCAAAGAAAAAATCTTTTACTATTCAAATGGTAACTATGAATTTTTTTTTTGGGACGGAGGGAGTACAATCCATCCTTTTTTACGTTGACCAGCAATATACTGAAATCCTCATTATATTTCAGACTTTGAGTCAAACTATACTTTGCAAAGATCATCTGGGGAGAATTCGAATTTGTCTCCTCAACTTTCACGCGAAATAAAAATAAATAACAATAATTCATTGATCAAATTTCCTCAATTTTACTGAAATTAAAATATTAGTGGGTAATTTGAAAGTAATCAGCAAAATGACTTTTTCAAAACGCAGTTAAGAAAGAATCAGACAACGTTCTTCCCAACGGTAACCCAATGCAAAAGTGGGCTCCACTTCACGTCTATTTACATTTATATAACGAAAAAGAAAATCCAATAATAAACAACGATTACCCATTCATAGACGTCACGCTACCATTACATTAATTAATTTCCAACCAAATTCGAAACCTAATATTTTACTAAAATTGCAAAACCATTGATGATTAACAAAGTATTTTATAAGAAAACATCACAAATATCGTTGGAATTTTAATCTGGATAATAATGAAACCAAGACGCCTTAAATCGAATTTGAATTTTGTGAAACGTAACATTCATATTCTTATAAATAAGTATATATTGAAAGTAACTCATATTTTAGTTTAAAGTTAAAGAGCTATATAAAGACCATAACAAATAATATTATTAATAAAATATAGTCAAACATATATTGATATCAAAGTGAACATTTCAAATTTTGACATATTTGAAACCTTCTTTTTCCAAATATTCAAACCCCATTTATTTTTAAAGAAAATTAATAAACAGCTTTAACTAAGCTGTCTAAACTCTTTCGTCTTCCTTTTTTTTTTCCCTCTCCGCGTTTTCATATATACATTCATTCAGATATATATATGTACTGTAATAAGTAATAATAATATATCTATATATAAATAGTCTTTGAATCGAATAGCACATTCAAAGAACATGGCACCCACCACATTTTTCTCTCTCTTTCTCCTCCTCCTCCTCATCACCACCGCCGTTCAAGTCGCCGGACAAACATCACCGGTAGCAGAAGCTACAGCATCGCCATTCGACGACTGCAACGGTATATTCCTACAATACGTATTCACTTCTGGATCCAAAATAAAACCCACTATGAAATCCAACCCATCTCGTCAACCCTACAACTTTCAGTCCATTCTCAGTATAATCAACAACGGGCTTGATGAGTTAAAGTTATGGAGAGTGTTTGTTGGGTTTCAACATGATGAGGTTTTGGTATCTGCTTCTAATGCTGTTCTTGCTGATGGGGCTTCATTTCCTGCTAAAGTTGGTAATGGTACTGTGTTTGCTGGATTTCCGGCATCCGATCTTAAGACTGCTGTGGAAACTGCTGGTGATACTACACAGACGAGTGTGCAGATTAAAATTGTGGGGACCCAGTTTGGTGTTGGGTCGCCTAGAGTACCTATGCCCTTGAATATAAGTTTGCTCAATGATGGGTTTATTTGCCCTAAACCCTCTATGCAAGGTATGGATTTTTGTGACTAACCAAGTTATATGCAACTTTGTTTTTCTGATTTATCTAATCTACGCCAAAATGTTGGATTTTTATGGAGTACTATTTCTTTTGTGCTACTTGCAAAGTGGGATTGCTTATGCTTAGGGTCCGGGAAAAGCCGAATCACAAGGGTTTATTGTACGCAGTCTTAACCTACATTTCTGCAAGACAATAACTTCGTATAAATTTCTGAATTTATTAGCTAAATGACAATAGGTGATCTAACCTCATGAAATGTTGTTTTTTCCTCTCACAAAATTGTGGGTCTCGTATTATTTTTTTTTCGAATTAGATTTATTGGAGAATGATAAAGAGGTTATTAGACAAATAACTTTCTGGAGAATTTGGTTCATTACTATGTCAACTTGGATGGATGGAACATTATGTCTGAATTTTGACAACTCTGAAGTATAAACTTTATAAAGATTAGTAGTAATTCGATGCTGTCTTAGCTATAGTAATATCTATACCTCTCGCTTATCTGAATTGTCTATGCTTTAACTGTTCAGGAAAGAGTGTTATGCAAGTATGCTGCACTAAAGACCGAAAATTCAAGACAAATTTGACATTGGATGAGAAATTTAATCCTCGCCAAGATGGGGATCTTACAATTATGTATGATATCCCAAGAACATATGATTCAAATTACTGGGCACAAGTTACCATTGCAAACCATAACCCCCTTGGCCGCCTTGATAACTGGAAACTAAGTTGGGACTGGATGAAGGATGAGTTTATTTGGGAAATGAAAGGTGCTTATCCCTCTGTTGTTGATACTTCCGAGTGCGTTTTCGGGCCACAGGGCAAATTTTACCAAAACCTTGACTTCTCCAATGGATTGAACTGTGAGAGAAGGCCAACACTAATTGATCTGCCTTTGGAGAAGACCAATGACACAAAGTTGGGAATGATACCTTTTTGTTGCCGGAATGGGACGATCTTGCCGCCTGCTATGGACCCAAGCAAGTCTGTTTCAGCTTTCCAGATGAACGTCTTTAAGATGCCTCCAGATCTCAATCGCTCCTCGTTCACTCCTCCACAGAATTGGAAGATTGAAGGCAGACTGAATCCAGATTATAAATGTGGACCTCCAGTCCGCGTAAGCCCCACCCAAGTTCCTGATCCTAGCAGATTATTACCCGATACAGCAGTATTTGCAAGCTGGCAAGTTGTATGCAACATCACCCAACCAAAAGGAGCTAGCCCCAGATGTTGTGTATCTTTCTCTGCTTTCTACAATGAATCTATCATTCCTTGTCCAACATGCGCCTGTGGTTGCCCTTCTAATACCGCTAGGACATGTAATACGAAAGCTCCCGCTCTTCTCCTCCCATCTCAAGCTCTTCTGGTTCCATTTGACAATAGAACCAAGATGTCCCTTGCCTGGGCTGATATTAATCATCTTCCAGTTTCGAACCCATTGCCATGTGGAGATAACTGTGGTGTCAGCATCAACTGGCATTTGTTCACAGACTATAGGGGCGGATGGTCTGCCAGGATCACCATCTTCAACTGGGATGAGTCTCCTTTTATTGATTGGTTCACTGCAGTGGAATTTGACAAAGCAGCGGCTGGTTTTGACGAAGTGTATTCATTCAACGGAACTATGTTAGATGGGGTTAATAATAC
Organism: Anisodus tanguticus; assembly: GCA_034509755.1. Classification (NCBI taxonomy): domain Eukaryota; kingdom Viridiplantae; phylum Streptophyta; class Magnoliopsida; order Solanales; family Solanaceae; genus Anisodus; species Anisodus tanguticus. The sequence continues at coordinate 5,405,394 of CM067561.1, read as the reverse complement.
CATATTCATGCAGGGGCGTCCGGGCTTGAACTATCTAGTAGCGGAAACAGATGGAGCTAATCCAGAGAAAGATCCCCGAGTACCTGGGAAACAACAATCAGTAATCTCATTCACAAAGAAGAATATCCCTGGCATCAACATTCCTGCTGGTGATGGGTTCCCAACAAAATTATACTTCAATGGAGAAGAGTGCTCATTACCAAAGGTACTCCCAACAAGCAGTTCGTCTAGAATATCTTCATTCACTGTCACTACTTCCATACTAGCAGTTGTCGTTTTGTTGTTGGTGCGACAATAACAGTGAGATGCGGCGTTTTCTCTCTTCATTTCATACCTGACAATTGATTCATTCTTTAGATTCTGCAACCATGTTTTAGTGCTGGTGAACAGTTTGTTATGTCAATATGTATTCAGGGACGAAGTCTTTTCGGCAAGTTTTGATTTGTAACTATTGCTTACTCTGGAATTCCTTTTCCAGATAGTATTTGACTTTATACGTAATACCTGTATAATTAGCAGACAAGAATATCCCGCCCGTGCCAACACAGTACCGAGTCTGAACTCAGATGAAACATGGCTTGTTTTACCCGATTATACCAATTACATTGTTTGAAATAGAAAAATTAAGTGGAATATTTTTACATGGTTCAAGTGTTCAGTCACTTACTAAGGCATTACTTTTGCTCTTTACTGTTGTGATGTATTGACTAGAATCAGACGTTCAGTTTATGTAGACCTTACCAATGCGACTGAGAAAATGAAAAGACAAAAGTTTATCTTAGATTATGACGTTAAAGACTATTTTAAAACTCAACTGCAATTCAGATGTTTATTGGCTACGTCTGTGATAACTACTTTTTTATTTATGACACATAATAAAGGGAAAATGGCCAACAATACCTCTCAACTATAGGAAGTAGAACAATTTTACTCAACTATTTTTCAAATATCCCCCTTGATAACCAATTGAGCTGCCCAAGCGGACAATTTTACTCAACTATGTCGTTATCATTGGTGGATTGACTAAGATTTACCCCTCAAATATGAGAAATAGAACAAAATTGTCGTTCGTTTTAATTTTGCCCTTTGAAGTTTGTCCATCAAAATTAACGGACCTTGCCATAATAAAAGCACACCACAAGAACGACTACAGCTACCATTGCCATAATAGTTTTAAAAAATGAGTTTGATCTCTCTAAGTCATATGTAATGTTTAACAAAAAGGTAGACGTTTAGGATTTTGCTCTCTACTGGTTTGTGCTGTCCCCCGATGTAGGTAGACCTTCATCGAAGATGGTCATAATAATAAAAAAAAAATGTTTAACAGCGTGTGAAGATAAAAATTGAAGATGGTCATATTTGTATAAAACCCAACTTCGATAGACCTATACAGAATTAGCTAATACACAGAACATACATCTCAGAGTTTGAGCTGCACCTAACAATAAAACATGAAATGGAGCAAAACAATGAACTATATGAATCCGACAGACTTAACCTAATAAGTAATTCAAATGAAATATGAACATTAAAAGATCAATCCTGAACGTGAAAGGGAAAATATTGCATTATTGAAGTTAGAACTTGATCCTCGTGTTTACGAAAATCCCTGCACCTAACGTCTGCACCCAAAAAAATGTGATTCTCCTAAAATCACCTACCAATATCAGCCAAAAGTCGTTGCATGATTGCCTTTGGCACACCATGCAGTGGTCATCCGACAGCTGAAGTCTTTTCCCTTCTGTGATCTATCTGATATCCATACTTCACATCCGACAGCTACGTCTTTTTAGGCCAGAATCCAAGTTTTATAGATGAATAGAAAACTGAGATCCTTCATTTTGGTGTACCGCGAATTTTCAGGTGTAACAGCAACTATGTACACTGGTGTCTTCAAATTATATGCGTAAACTGTCAGGTACGTCTTAAACCGGAAGATTGTCCAATGTGTATCCATCGAAGCCAAATTCAGTTTCAACTGGTCCAACGCTTCCTTGCTGTCGCACATGCAAATTATCCAAATTAGTAATGAGAGCTTATTCATGAACTACAAAAGTTGATTTTAGAAGTTATCTTCGTTAAGGATAACAAATTAGAACTCACCTGTTTTAGGAAGGTACTCATGAGGTCATCCTGTCCAAATTGCTCTGGGAAAAATGTACTCTGATAGTCTGCGTCAGGAAATCTTTCAGCTTTAACAGCAAGCATATTCCTACCAACAGAGTTAAGTTGTGGTCCACCCATAGGATTAGAATGTCCACTTTCTTCCCCATTGGAGTACATTGGTTTCCCAGAAGGATCATTTCTGTTTTGTCCACTGTTGTGTGTTGAAGAAATTCCCTGTTGAAGTAACAATTGTGATGAGACACCCTGAGTTCCTTGTATACTTGGATGATGAGAGGCGTCAAAGGTTGAACCGACATTCTGTAAACCCCAGTTCTGTGATTTTGGCTGATGGAGTTCGTTGAATATATCATAATTAGAGGGGAAACCTTTAGATCCTTTCATATCAGAATTCACCACTTCATGAAGCATCCTTCGATTGGTCAGAGTGGACATCCCTGAACTATTACTCCCAAGAGAAAAGTGGTAGCTTTGCAACTCCTTGCTTTGATTTACCGAGAAATCTACCATTGAAGATGCTTGGGCTACTACTGGATTGTACACAGTCCCTCGTACATTGTCGACAATACCACTCTGTGCGAGGACCGCACCAGGTATCCCCTCTGATGACAAAGATTGCTGCATGGACAATGGAAGCCTCGAAACTTGACTGCCATTATTCGCTCCATTTAGCATTTGAGCTCTAGGTTGTGGTTGGGACATTCGCATAAGCAGAGAATTATTATGTTGTGCGGTGGAGTTCACTTGCATATTCATACCCACGAAGGACTGGGAAGGGTGGTGCAAACTTGCAAGCTGCTTCGGTTCCATGTTAGTTGGGATTCCATGCAGCAAGTCAATTTGCTTATTGCTATTATTCAGTTGTTGCTGCCCTTCTGGAAATCTCAACTTGGAATTTTCGAAGCTGAAAAGGTTTCTTTGATCTCCTAGAGGCATAGATATGGCAGATTTTGTAGCAGATCTACCTAGGGCAGCTGCTTGGAGGGTAGCAAGACTTTGTGCAGGGATTTGACCAGCGACAGCAATAGCTTGAAGATCAAGCCCATTGAGGGAAGATATTGTGCCAAAGGTTGCGTCTGGGCATCCCATGAAGGAGTTGTTCAGTTCATTCTGGTGCTGTGATACACCACTCAACCTTCTGAGATACAACCGATATTTCTGCAGAAAATTATTGCCACCGATATTGAGTGCTTTATTAAAGAGATTAGGCAAACTTTTTTGTACTACACAAAACAAGTACAAGACTGACTTCTGGAAATTAAACTTCTTGGGCATGAGACTGTAAAAGGGTAAGAAGTAAAAATCTTAAATTACCTGAAGGTGGCTAGCAACATTTTCTCTGGTTAGTCCAGGAACGTTCATCAGTTCCAGGATTTTCTTGGGAACAGCCTCTGCATTCATATCCAATGTTGAAACGTTTAGCGTAGACGAATAAACAACAAATATGTAGACAAGAAGTTATTTAGAATTCACATAAACCAAGTTGTACAGTAAAAGACAGCACAACAAACTTATATGACACCTTATAACAAGATGAAAGAGACTATTAAAAAAGTTAGGACACTGAAGAATTTTTTTGTTTATTTTCTTTCGCCGTCATTTTTCATCTGCTGCTATGTGCCCTTTAGTGTACTTTGTTTAGCTTATTTTACCTGCGCTAGTTACTGCTTACTTTTTCAGAATGCGCTATCATGACTTATTCGCTTTTGATATCAGCATTTACATACTGTTTTACATTTTTTTAACTGGGTCTGACCGTTCCTTTTGCTCTGCTTTGCTTTCGCTTGTGCTTTGCTTGTGTTTATGCTTTGTCTTGAGCCGAGGGTCTCTCGGAAACAACCGCTCTACCTACCAAGGCAGGTAAGGTCTGCGTACACTCTACCCTCCACAGACCCCACGTTGTGGGATTTCACTGGGTATGTTGTTGTTGTTGTCATTTTTCATCTCTTCCAATTTCATTCCTTTTCCTTTTTTTTTCAAACACTTCTAGTCATTTCTTCCATTATATCCAGCTTTTATTTCAATGTTCCTTTCTTCTTTCTTTTAGCATATCATACTGAGAAACTTTAACCTATAATTGATGCTCTGTCACGATTAATTCTATTATACTTTCTGTTACTTCTTAACTACTTCAGCTGCAATAGCCCTTCAAAGAAATGTACAAAATTATCTGATATAATGATTGGACTAACAATAAATAGAATAATATCAACTTAATGTTAACACTTAACATATTTGATATGACAGAGTAAGTGACATCTGAACATACCAAAATTAACCTGGCTAAACCCTAAACATCATATAGTGCTATAGTTTATACTAAAGCTATCATGTAACTGTTTTTAACAAAATGCCCCCCAACAGCCCAACCCACATTCACCCAATTTCAGACCAAGCTTCCTCTTTTTAATCTCTGCAAACGAAATACCAGTTAAATTTGGATGGAGGAAGTAATCCTGTAAACAAAGTCAAGATGTCCAACTACTCCACCCCCAGTCCCTCATTCTGGAGAAGACAGAATACAAATAGAGAGAGATGCAACAACAGCTATAACTAAGCCTCAATTCCACGCTAGTTGGAGTTGGCAAATAGAGAAAGGTGCAGAGGAAACAGTAAATAAATTCTCAAAAAAAAAAGAAAAGACAATATTCTGCATTTGAATAGTATGAAGTATAGGGAAGCAGCTATAGATTCACTTTGCTGGGACAACATCTCTAAATTGAATACTTCCCTTCACCGGCCACCAAAGACTAGGGGGGAAGAAGGCATGAGGCAGCAAAAGAGACAAAAATTAGGTTAGGCTAATGGATAATTCAACTGATAAGAACTCTTTCTACCAGTTGTGAAGTCACAGATCTCTATTCAGTTCCCACTGACAGAAACCAAACAACACAAAAATTTGGAATCTTTACACGTAGCTTGCGCTTAAGGGAGACCCCACCCATATACAACAAGTGGGAAATATGTTAACAGATTACAAGACAAGTACCCTAAAAAATGAGGTAAATGGCATGTGTAAATAAAAAAACTAACATCGACAACATACGGAGCAACAAGGGAATATGTCAACAAGATAAAAGGGGAAACATATAGTAAACAGAAGAGAAAATGGTCATACTGTCAATTCCAAGTTGATGCACAGCTTGTACAAATTGTTGATGAAGCTCCACGGACCAAACGACACGTGGCTTCTTTAGTGTGGATGTATCATCCCTTTCGTCAGCTTCGTCTTCCTCTTCCTTTCTTTTCTTCGAGTTTTTCCAGTTTCCTTCATTAGCTGAAGATGAGTAATCAACATCTTCTGATAGTTTCTGCTGCCGATCTCCCTCTTCCATACTTCCTGATTGATCGAAATTGTTGTCCTTCCAGTCATGTTTCTTTTTACGAACAACATGCTGCCAGATATTCTTTAGTGCCTCAATCCGCACCGGTTTGATTAGATAATCATACGCACCATGAGTAACTCCTCTCATAACCACATCCTTACTATCATCGGCGGACATCACTAGCCAATCACAAATTGGAAGTCATAATCCACCAATTAGTACAAATCAATAGTTTCTAAACCTAAATTAAAACAGGGATACTCACTTATAACAGGCAGGTCCATCTCCAGACCAATGTGCTCAAGAAGCTTGAAACCATCCATGTCTGGCATGTGGACATCACTTATAACAATGTCAAAACCATTCTTGTTCTCCCGGAGCAATGATAGTGCAATCTCAGCCCTATTACACTTGGTGACTGGAACATACAATAAGCAAAAATTAATTGCAACAACTACACCAACATACCCAGTGAAATCCCATAAAGTGGGTTCTGGAAAGGGTAGAGTGTACCGAGGAGGTTGTTTCTGGTAGAAACTCGAAAACAAAAAGAAAAAATTAATTGCAAGAGTAACAAAAAGAAAAATAACTCACTACCCTATATACTAATTTTGCTTTACCTTTGAAATAACACTTAGATGAACTTTAAATCTAACTATAATTACATCCAAACAGAGATCTAAAATCACCTCTCTCCCAGCATAACTCATAAAAACCAAATCTTGAATCAATAATTAAACACACACATCATATTTATACTTAAAACATTTCCAATAAATGGTCAACTATGGGAAACAAAGTTACAAATTGAATTTAATACCTTCATAGTGGCAGTTCCTGAGCATTTTCTCCAAGATCCTTAAACAGGTCGGGTCATCATCAACTACAAGTACCCTCAGCCCCACCGGAAACTGATCGGAAACTACATCACCGGACTTCCAAGAACTGGCAGAACTCGGAACACCCACCAATGACCCACTACCAATATTCATTATTTCTCTTAATTTTCAACAACTATACATCAACAGAACAAACCCCAAATCGACAAATAGTAGTATTAGTAACAGTAGATATCAATCTCCACATATGTAAACGGCCATATTAAAGAAAAAAAAATCTACAAAAACGCAACAGAAAGAGACAGAAGAAAGAAAGCAACAGAAGGAACAGAAAGAGGGAATTTAAGGACATTAATAAAAGCTCATTTATATATATTTTGTTTTGTGTTATGCAGAAAGAGATTGAACTCTCTTCTTGGATGTGTAAATTTTTTTCTGTACTTGCTTTTAGGGTTTATCTTATCTTTTTTTAACCATAATACATAAAAACGTCCTCAAATTTGGCCTCAAACTGTTAAAAATTTATAGTACAATCAAATCAAACCTATTTTCAGACAAAGAATATAGAAAAAGTTTTACTTTTATTTATGAATAAATAGACACCTCAATTTATATAAAATTAAATACATAAATACAAATGTTAATATGACACTAAAATGATTGTGAAGTGTCACATAAATTTTAGATATTTAGATAATTATTTTATAAGTTGAAATGTTAAATTGATAAAATAGAGATAAAATGAAGTGTTTAATTGTGCATATTTAAAGTTGGAGTGCCAAATTTAAGGTTGTATTTATGCATTATGACTATCTTTTGCATTTATTCTTTCAATGGTTCTTTCTTTTATTTTATTGCATTCTTTTCTTTCCATATTTGATAGTGGGTCTTCGAATCCAGCTCATACATGAGTTTAAGTAACCCTATGACAGCCCCAAATCTTATTTTATATTTATATATATTCTTAATATTATATAGCCATATGTAAGTTTACTTCGTTATTTTTATTTGCGGGATAAACTATCATACTTGAGTTCTTAGTATAAGATTTGTGTAATTTTCTTATTTAAAAATATATTGTACATACATAATATTGTATCCTTTGTGTATATTTGCGTAACAGAACATCATACTAAATTTCAGGTTTTAGTTTAAGATTTTTGCTTTTTTAGTAATGTTATCATCAGTGGTTGTTTTCACCCGAATTTTGTTGTCCGTCGTTTTATCGGCTGACGAAATCGGGAGAAAATTGATTCCTTAACTTAAGCGATTTGGGTTGAAAACGGAACTCTAATTTTCAGCAATGGGTTCCCCAACTACTCCAGAAAGCATTAGGACGGTGTTATGAGTAAACTAAGAGGTAAGAAACATGAATGCAGCTGAGTACAGTAAAGTAAAGGATAAAATGAAGTACGAGGATAAAGATAGATAAAAATTGAGTTGTTTGATTGATTGGTTGTGTCTCATATATACAAAGAATGATCATATTTACAGTATAAAAAAAATTGTACAACGTGATCCCCCATGTCAACCATCAAATAACCCACTAAGTTCAATGGCCGACTATGGGGGAGGTGGTGCCGATTATCTCGCCCTCTACTCCTCTTGCTCGGATAATGGCCCTTTTTTATCTATTATTGGTCGTTATCGCTTTTAGGGGTCCGAAAACCCTTTTAACTTGGTCGTTGAGGCGTCTGCATCTGAGTTGGTCCCAGTCGTACCTCTAACTAACAACTCGGCTAAGATGCCTTAGTAGCCGATGAAGTTCTTATAGTCTAGGGCTAGGAGTAAATTCGGCTCTAGAGCAGTTCAGCTGTCACTGAATTCGGCTAAACACTTAAATTATTTTTGATTGTTAACAATTGCCCCTAGATTAACTTGAGTGTGACTGATGAGTTGATGTATCCGAAAGTAGCCGTCGTTTCAGTCTGACAGCCACGCATGTCACTTCAATCGTCTCGTCTCCACTGCATGCAATGATGATCACTTCTTGAAACGTGTTTCCCCTTTAGCTGAGGCGTCTCCATTACCACAAATTGGCTCTGATGGTTTTTTGTCGTGCTTTTAAAAATAATAAATTAATCTCAGCCACGCCTCTGAAGGTTATTTAAAGAAAGGTATCCTCATAGGTTTCTCACCTAACCTTTGGCCCTTTTCTTAGTTAGAAACCATGGCTCCTTCTTTTTTATCTCGAAGATCAGGAAAAATTATTCTAGCCGATAGTGACCTGATCCCTGCCTTGGCCTTCGTTGATGAACAACTGGTTCTGACTCCGTACGGTGGACCGGAACAAGGTGATTCTCTCTTGTTTCAGTACCTCAGCCCGATAAACCATGATTTTCTTTCTACTTGTGACTGGTTCACCGGCGGCCGTTGTTCGGCTAACCTTCGTACTTGGCCGACTAAGGTCGCTCATTATTCGGGTTGGTTAGACCGAGTGAAGTTGGTCATAGAAGTCGAATGGAGACGCATGGGTCCTTTTGATGCCGCCACACTGTCGTAATTTGATTTTCGCTGTAACGCCGGGCTCGGGTATGTGCAGCGCCTCTATTTTTGTGCTTAGTTTACTTGGATGTGGGAATACGTATCCCATCATTTAACTTCAGCATTGCTCTCAACATTTTTGAGCAAATTTAGAATAAATCCCGCAGATTTGATGGGCCATTATCTTTTGACCACTTTGTATGGCGTTTCTTCGCTTGAGCAGTGCAACCAACCTTACGACACAAGCGTGTGAAAGAAATGGTTTGTGACGGGCAGTCGGTCTGTGGCTGTCGTTTATTCATGCATGCCCTAAATCGAAGAATAGTACTTTTTTAGATACTTGTCATTTATATTCCTGTCCATTTCTTCGTCATGCATGTTTATTAGTCGATGTGCGTTGCTGGTGATCTGTTGGCTTACTATGAAAGGTCCTTCCCAATTTGGTGACCATTTGCTGAATTTACGATCTTTCATCCCAATCGGCAAAACAGTTTTCCAAACCAACTCTTCTTCGTCAAACCTCTTAGGCTTAAAATGTTTGTTGTATGCTTTAGTCATTTTACGTTTACCGGTTTTGATTTTCTCTAGGGTCATCAGTCGATCTTCATCTAGTTAGTCTAACTCCATTAGCATGGCATGTTGATACTCCTCTAAACTTAGAGAGTTCTACTTGTCCACCCGTAAGGATTTTAACTTCTGAGGATAACACTGCATTTTGGCCATAGATTTAGCCTATAAGATGTCGTCCCTGTAGCTGTAGATTTGGAGTTTCTAATTGCCCATTTCATTTAAGACCTGTCTTTGTAAAACGAGTTTATTCAAACTTTGCACAAAACATATACAACACTGGACATTAAATAACACTTGAGTTTTGTACAAGCGTAGAACAAAGACAAACAAAGCTAGACGTAAAACTCCTATCGGCAGTTCAAATGTTGTTGGCCGACAGATCTGGTTTTCTGTTGTGGTTCCCCATCTGCGACGCCTCGGCTATCCTTGCCTCAAAACGTAGGGCGGTCAACCAATGCCACATGTCACGTATGATTTGGGTTTCCTCAACCATTTAAATCCTCCAAGGTAAGTCGTGGTTCGGCTAATTATTTTATTTCAAACCCTGGCGAGTTAAGATTACAAGATTCTTAAGATCCTTCTTTATACTACTCTATGACAGCTATGGGAGCCACATAGGGTGAATAGAGGACAACCTCTACGTTCTGAACCCGTGGTTGGAACGGGTTATCATCCGCTGGGACGATTCTATCTTGTCTCATTCCCAAAAAATATGAGTTTTTAATGCATGGTAGAAGGAAGGCATCGGCTGGTGTGAATCCAGTCCTTGCCCATCAGAATGGTGTAGGACGGTTTGCCATCTATTACAAAGAAGTCAGACCTGACCGTCTTAGGACCTACAGTGATTTCTGCTACTAGAATCTCTAATGCTTCAGAGGCTTCTCCTATAAAGCTAGCCATTTTCATGTTAGTTGGGATGAGATCCTCCTTTGTTTTGTTAAGATCCCTCAAGGTAAGCAGCGGCATCACATTTAGCACAGCCCCATTGTCGACAAACACCCGACTAATAATTTTGTCGTTAATGTAAGCCTTGACGTAAAGGGGTTTGAGGTGTTTAACCATATCTTATGTAGGTGCACCAAATACGGTACTCAAAGTGTCCCTAGCCGGGGTATCGGCTATTGTGGCCCATTCTATGTTTTCTACGCAAACATCACCTTCTAGGCTATCCAACGCGGAGCGGCTGGCCCAGAACTCACATGGGATTAGGTTGACCATTTCAATGTCTGCCCACATCTTATCAACCAGGTCATGGCTAAATAAATCGAGGATGGAGTCCCCTCATTTATCCAATTCGACTGACCAGAAGCTCATATCTTCCATTTCCTGGAGACAAATGAAAATCGGCTGGGGATCCTCTGACTGAATCATCTGCATGATCTGTGGGATTGCCTCGGTTAGAGGTCCATCTGGGGCCACGTTATCTTGCCAGGATTCCTCCATCGGGTTATCGGTAGGTTGTTCATTCAGCTCTGGTCGACCCGTCGTCTCTCCTTCAGGCGAAATTCCCCCTGAAGCAACTGAGGTGAATGCCCGCTCGATAGCCTCGGTTATGGCAGACTCAAGAATCTCCTAATTTTTGGCTGCCTTGGTGTTGGAAATTAGATGCAATGTCTTTTGCATCTTACACAAGGCCTTGGCACGTTGCATCCTTCTTTTCTGAGTCCTGGATGCGACTCTCGGTGGTGCCTCTTTCTTTTCGGGAGCCTTATTGACTGACCACTTCCCCCCTTCTGTGTTGGCGGCTGGTTTAATCAGTCTTCGGGGTCTTGTATGGTCCTCATTTCGCACCGTGATACGTAAGGATGAAATACCCTCGTTTACGTTAAACTCGACCACCTCTGTTTGGTTTTATGGAGTGATTCTTCATTTATTCGAGGCATGCTTGGCTGCTGGTTGGTTGGCATCCGTACTTGCCCCCTAGGCCTATACCTCTCGTCGATAGGGACCCTTCTGAACCTTATGGTTTGTTCCTGAAGTTCCCGTTCAACGTCCCTCGAGTATTTAGGGTGGCCATGAAAACTGCTCCTAACTGGCTGTCTGTCATCACGAATGTCATGTAGGCTGCCTAATCGATTGAACATAGAGGTCCTTATGGCCTTCTCCCCTTCGGTAGGTTTTTTTGGGACCCACGCCCTTTTCATCGGTTGTCTCCCTTTGGTGTCCCTTGACTCATCGGACTTAGCAAAAGATACCATAGATATTGGTACCGCGGGAAAGGGGTCGGAATCAATGAACATCACCGCTCGTCAGAGGGATGGACGAACTAGCCGAACATTCTCCTAGGTGCATTCAATTGGTTTCCATCTCCCTCGCTTGCTGAACCTCATTATGTACCATCGGCTCACAATATCAGCCAACTGTTTAGAAACTTGGTACATAATATCGTGGATGCCCAAGTCGATCTGTTGTCTAATAAAAGACGTGGTCATTATGGTTGGACCTTCAGATTGGCTAGATTCTTCGATTGTTTGGGTTGATGGAGGAAGTGGAGGGGTATCAACCGATGTAGGCATACCCGAGGAGGATGCTGGTTTATTGTTCCTTCTGGGAGGATTTTGTTTAGGATGTGAACTGGACTCAGGGTTCATTTTCTTACCGGACCTTAGGCACATACGCCAAGAATGATCCTGACCTGGAGAATCAAACTTTGCTATTAATTCACCTATGGTCCCACTGGGCGTGCCAAATTTATTCTCGCCCCGATTTCTGTTTCTCTGCCGTTTTATCGGCAGGTGAAATAAAAAAGACAAATTGATTCCTTAACTTAAGCGATTTGGGTTGAAAACGGAACTCTAATTTTCAGCAATGGGTTCCCCAACTACTCCAGAAAGCATTAGGACAATGTTATGAGTAAACTAAGAGGTAAGAAACATGAATGCAGTTGAGTACAGTAAAGTAAAGGATAAAATGAAGTACGAGGATAAAGATAGATAAAAATTGAGTTGTTTGATTGATTGGTTGTGTCTCATATATACAAAGAATGATCCTATTTATAGTACAAAAAAAAGAAAAAAAATTATACAACGTGATCTCCATGTCAGCAATCAAGTAACCCACTAAGTTCAATGGCCGGCTATAGGGGAGGTGGTACCGATTTTCTTACCCTCTACTCCTCTTGCTCGGATAATGGCCTTTTCTTTTAGCTATTGTTGGCCGTTATCGCTTTTAGGGGTTCAGAAACCCTTTTGAATTGGTCGTTGAGACGTCTGCATCTGAGTGGGTTCCAGTCGTACCTCTAACTAACAACTCAGCTAAGATGCCTTAGTAGCCGATGAAGTTATTGTAGTCGAGGGCAATGAGTAAATTCGGCTCTGGAGCAGTTCGGCTGTCACTGAATTCGGTTAAACACTTAAATTATTTTTGAGTGTTAACAGTGGCGCAGATAGGATTTTCACTAACGGGATTCAAAATATAAAAAAGTAAACACACCAATAAATCAAAAGGAGTTCAACATCTATTTATTATACATAAAAATAATTTTAATCATATATAAATAGTATAATATTTTTTCCGAAGGGGTTATCCGAACCTTCTTAGCTCTACCTGGGCTCCTGCTTATCACGTAAAAGACCATCATACTTGGTTTAAGGTTACTGGGTAAACGACCATCACTCATTGGCAGTACACTACTGGAACACCTATGTCTAACCTATTGGTTAGTTGTGTAAGCCTCCTCGTATATTAGTGTTAATGGAATATGCTTCATCCACTACTTTAACGAAACTAATTCTTTCTTTATTCTATTTATAAAATAACTATTTGTCTTTTTCCTTTGAGGTTCAAGTAGTCCTTGCTTAGTAGCAGGAAAAATCCCGTGGCAAATAAATTACATTTTCATCTCTAATATCACAGTTCCGACTTCCAATATAATAAATTATTATTATTATCAAAATCCTTGCTTTTATGAAAATAAAACATCGAGCTAAATTGGACAACACGTTTTTAACATCATGAGAGTTGAGACTGACAAGTTGCTTGTTTAGGTATAATACCCTTTTTTCTTTCTTTTTTTCTTCCTTCTTTTAATGAGTTGTTAATAGTGATTTATTTAAGATTGAATTATGTAATTGGTTGTAGATCTAAATAGAGATACTAAAAGATTTATATTATAAAAAAAGAGCCAATCAAACTGCTGAAATAGTGTCAAATCAGATCTTCACTTAACTCAAAATATCCTAATAATTAGGAGTTCTTAGTTGAATCTATATATATTAAAGCAAAATATTCAGTTAACTATCTTGGTAATAATATTTTCTTTCTACTTCACAGCCTACTTCAGACCTTACAATCTATTTTTCTATATATGCGGTTTTTATTTAAGTTGAAATGTAAATGGAGTATTACAATTTCTTTAAAAGGAAAAAAGAAGTGAAAAAAACTTTTTCGCTATACGTTTTTTTTTTTTGGTTTCATACCCATTTTCTGTTAGTTATTATAAATTTACATATGTGTATAAAATGCAAATATCAATAAATTGAGTAAAGAAGCTGGTTGCCAATTTGCCATGTTGAGTAATGTCAAAATTAGGTGTTAAGCACATGACTTACTAGACAAATTATTTTGCATCCCTCAAAGATCGATTAGCATATGCCCCATTTGCTATTTTTCAATATTTCGTATAAGAAACTCTTCCCAACATGTTGTGCAATCTTTAATTAACTATTATCTCCGGCTTCTTGTTTTTTCTAATACTTATAAGCAAATTTAAAATGTTAAGTCATTAGATGTGAATAAGATGGTTCAATAAAATTAGTTATCTAAAGTTAAATTTTAATAAGCAATCTAAAAAAATAAGGACATTCATTCGGCGAAAATCTATGAGGCACGGCCCAAGAAGCGGTACCCCAAGAAAAGAAAAAGACGCCCGCACTCCAAAGTGGAGAGGATGTTCAGAGAAGAGGGCACCCCCTCAGAAGCCGTATTGGCTGTAGCCTTAGCAACAAATAATGCCATAATGGAACACATGGAAAAGTTTTTGAACTCTTTATCCGAGGCAGCGCCGGATGGCCACCCAGTAAATGACGCGGGAGACACGGAAGCGCCTGATACATCCGCAGCAAACGGATGAGCCAGATACCAGGAGCGCCCCATAGAGGGAAGAAACGGCTCCGGAGCCCATTTCGAAGAAGTTCGAAATGCCCGACATACCCAAGTATGACGATACCATAGACCCGGATGAACACATCATGACTTTCGAGGTCGCGATCACTGGGCACGACCTACAACAGCACCAGATCGAATTTGTTATGCTGAAAAAATTCAGCCAAACACTCACAAAGGGAGCACTCTCTTGGTATACTCTCTTACCTAAAAATTCTATTGATTCTTTTGTTGCTCTTACAGATGCATTTGTAAGAGCTCATGCTAGGGCTCGGAGGGTCGAAACCCACAAGGAGGATATCTTCACCGTAAAACAAAAGACGGACGAGTTACTTCGTAACTTTGTAGAGTACTTCCAATGGGATAGGATGTTGTTGCCTGCGATCTCTGAGGATTGGGCCACTGCGGCATTTACCGACGGCCTGAAAGTCAATAGTTTAGACGCGTCGAGAAAGTTAAAGAGAGCTTGAGGGAGTTCCCGATCAAGTCTTGGAACGAAGTGAACAACATGTACACCGCCAAAATGAGGATAGAGGTTAATCATGAGGTCGATGCCCGTACCGAAGTCGGAGGGGGGAAACAGAAAAGATCACAAAATGTCCCCCCATACAGGAAAAAGGACTCGGGAGTATAGTACGAACCTTATTCAACTCGACCGCCACTAGGCATGAAGGTCGATGGAATAAACCAAGGTATGATCCGGGTTAGCCTAAGATAGAAAGGGAAGTGCCCCAAAAGAAGTCCACAAATGACTCGGGGCTGCCGAACATAGCCATCTATAACTTTAATGTAAAGGTCGTAGATCTGGTCATGGCTATAAAGAATATGAAAGAAGCCCAATTCCCGGTAGCAGTTCGGTCTTACCCAAATATGCAGGGCACAGACATTGAGCTCTGGTGTGTGAATTGCATGGGATCTCGGGCCATTCAACGGAAGATTGCAAGTACTTGACGTATAAGGTAGCAGACCTGCTGAGAATGGGGCATTTGAAGGGGTTCTTTAGTAGCCGATCTAAGTACGCCTGAGAGAAAGTGACTGGGACTTCGCGAGAATGCTCAGTACAGCAGGGAACAATCAACATGATCGTCGAAGGATTAATGGTAGGGCAGTATCTCAAACACAACAATATGAGGGGTCGCATCTGTCCAGAAAAAGGATGAGGAATGAACCCGAAGACCCTATTGTCTTCAGCAAAGTGGAAAGAAAAAGTATAGAGAGCCCGTACGTCGATGCCATGGTAATTTCTATCCAAATATTTCAATTTAACATTAAACGTGCACTTGTTGATCCAGGTAGTGTCATGAATGTTGTGCAACTTCGCGTAATCAAGAAAATGCAGCTAACCGGGCAAATGACCTCGGTGATAAAAGTGTTGATCGGTTTTAACCTCTCTAGCAAAATAACCCGGTGATAGATTGAGTTGGAAATGCACGTGCAAGGAGTTTCGATGAAATCATTGTTTGATCTCCTCGAAGGGGGAATGCCTTATAATTTGATGATTGGGAGGACGTGGTTACACGCTATAAGGCAATCCCATTTACCTTCAATCAGGTAATGAAATTCTCGATGCCCTGGGAGTGGCTGCGGTAAAGAGAGATATTGAAACTGACCCTGCAGAAGTTATCTTGGTTGACAAGCAAGATGACTCAATCGAAAATGATAGCTAGCAATCACAGATGCCCGATTCCGGGGTCGACTCCAGAGTCAAGCAAAAATAGGAACTAGTAGGGGCCCTCTGCCTAGAAGACCCGGCCGATCGAATACCTCGGGGGTTTGTGGCATCAGAGGAGTCAGATACAGGAAGATTCACAGCAGAAGATATCGAGCTTACCCCTTGTCTACCAAACAGTCTCAATGAGCAGGTATACCTGGGCTCTGGCCTAAGCCCCGGGCTTAGGGAAAATTTGATTATATTTTTTTAATAATAGTAGTAGTAGCTTCACTTGGTCAAAACTAGAGATCTCAGGTGTGCCTCCGAAATTGGCCCTGCATAAGTGAAACATCGACCCAAATTGTCAGCATGATAAGCAAAAAAAGGCGCTTGGTGTCAGTAGAGGGCGAAGCCAATTCCTCAAAAAAGAAGTAGGTCGACTCATCCAGTCAAGAGCGATTTGAAAGGTAAAATACCTGGACTGGTTGGCAAATATGGTGGTACTTCCTAAGAAACCTAAAACCTTTCAAATATTTTTAGATTTAAAGAACTTGAATAAAACATGGCTGAGGAGCTCGTACTCTATACCGCGCCTAGATTATGTTGTCTATGTGGTGGCCTAAGCATGAGCTGCTCAGCTTCCTAGATATGTCCGCAGGGTTTGAGCAAATATGGTTGGATCCGTCGGACCAGGAAAATACTTAATTCATAACGGAGCACATAACTTAATGTTATACTGTCATGCCTTTCGGCTTAAAAAATACAAGGAATACTTTCCACCAACTAACCTAGCAGATGTTCCATCTTCAATTGGGTTGGAGTATGGAGATTTACCTAGATTACATAATCATTAAGTCCTTGAAAATAGAGGAACATATTAGACATTTGCCGAAAGTGTTTTGAATCCTGAAAGGTGCGCTTTCGGAGTGGGCTCGGGAAAGTTCTTGGGATTTGTGGTGTCAAATAGGGGCATCAAAGCCAACCCGGATCATATCCGGGGGATATAGCAAATACCAAAGGTGCACAACAGTGCTCGGGAGGTACAACGCTTGACTGGGAGGATAACGACATTAGGGAGGTTCATATCGAGGTCATCTGAGCGATATTAGAAACTCTTCAGCCTCCTAAAGAAGAAGAAAAACTTTTAGTGGACCCCGGAATGCCAACAAGCGCTAAGGGACTTGAAGAGATACCTAACAAACCCACCCATGCTCGCAAAACTAGATGAAGGGGAACCTCTATTAATTTACCTTACTGTATCCAAAACTGTTGTAAGTGTTGTGCTCGTTCGGGAGGAAAAAGGTACGTAATCTCCTATTTATTATACCAGTAAGGCTCTAACCAAGGCCGAAACATGTTACCCTTACCTCGAGAAGCTAGCTTTGGCCCTGGTAGTTGCGTCTCACAAACTAAGGTCGTATTTTCAATGTCACCCCATGTGCGGTCAACACTTTTCTTCTAAGGAATACATTACATAAACCTAAACTCTTAGAAAGGCTGGCAAGTTGATCGATCCAAATATACGGGTATGATATCATCGACCCCGGACCACTATTAAGTCTCGGGCCTTAGCTGACTTCGTAGCCGACTATAATTCGAGCATGATGCCTCAAGCTCATACAGAAGCAGTGTGGGAAACTGAGGCAGCATCCGAGGAATGGGTCTTGTATACGGATGGGGCCACAAGCGTGAAAGATACCGACTGAAAATTGTCCTTGTCGTCCATTTGGGGGCCACAAATAGGCAAGCCATTAAATGTGTTTTTTACTAACAATGAAGTCGGGTATGAGGCTGCAATTGCAGGTTGGAATTGGCTCGAGGACTCAAAGCTGAGAATATGGAACTCAAAAATGACTCACAACTGATTATCAATCAGATATTGGGAAAGTATGAGGCCAAAGATAGTCGAATACTTGAGTAATGACGCCACTCTATTAGCTCAATTTCAAAAATGGAAAGTGGTGCAAACCCCGCGAGAGATGAACTTCAAAGCTGACGCATTGGCCAACCTAGGCTCGTCATCTAGGCGACTAAGGGAGAGTCGGAGTCCATAGTCCATCTCCTACACTCCATCCTAGACTTTGTCTTGCATGAGGTAAACTTAGATACCCTCACTTAGGACTTGCGGTATGATATTATCAATTACCTGCAGGCAGGGACTCTCCCGGAAGATAGTAAGGAGACTCGGGCATTGAGGACTAAGGCAAGTAGGTATTGCGTGCATGAATGAGAGTTGTACAGAAGATCCTACCTCGGGTCCTTGGCTAAATACTTAGGGCCAGCAGAGGCCGAGTACGTGATGCGGGAGATACACGAGGGAAATTGAAGAAATCACGCCGGGTATGATTCGTTAGTAAAAAAGATAATGAGAGCTGGTTATTACTGGCTCGGATGGAAGAATATGCAAAGGCTGATGTCTGGAAATACAAAAATGTCAGTAGCGTTCCCCGATAATACATCAACATGCTGAATAACTTCACTCGGTGGTGGTTCCATGGCCATTTATGAACATCATTGGCCCGTTGCTGGGTGTTGTGGGGGATGTAAGGTTCATGTTGATTTTAACTGATTATTTCTCAAAATGGGTGGAAGTCAACGTGTATAAAAAGATTCACGAAAGACATGTCATAAACTTCATATGGGATCACATCATTTGTCGGTTCGGGATACCAAAAGAAATCCTTGTGACAACGGTCGATAGTTCGTGCGAAAGAAGGTCACCGAGTTCTTGAAGGGATTGAACATCAAAAGGGTCACCTCGTTGCCATATCACATGTGTGCAAATGGACAAGAAAAGTCAACTAATAAAACTATCATTCCAAAGTATCAAGAAGAGGTTGGAAAGATCAAAAGGAAGTGGTCGGAAGAATTTCCAGGGGTGTTGTGGGCTTACAAAACTTTGGCCAAGATGAGCACAGGGGAAACCCCTTTCTTCCTAGTATACTGAACCGAGGCCCTGATACCCTAGAAGTGGGAGAACCCAACTTCTGTTACACCCAAACCATCGAGGAATCCAACAAAGAAGCTATTATAATAGGGCTGGAGGAACACAGGGAGTTGGCTTTCATACGTTTGGCGGTGCAAAAACAGATAGTAGAAAGGTACTTCAATAGAAAGATGAATCTGAGCCATTTTAAAGTCGAGGACTATGTCCTCCGAAAAGTCACTCTTGCGATAAGGAACCTGAACACGGGTAAGCTACAGGCAAATTGGGAAGGACCATACCGAATCATAGGAATCACCGGGAAATGAGCGTATCGAATTGAGGATGAGTCCGGAAAGGAATTAAGAATAGCTTGAACATGAACCACCTAAAGAAATTTTACCTATGAAAAAAGACAGGTATGTTTTGTCTTTACAAGAACATTCATTTTCGGTTAATTATCACTTTCCTTGACATGGACTGCTTATAAAACCGAAAGCCCCCCTCAGAGGAGACAAACACGCGTTGCACACTTTTTCTTGGTCGAGGTTTTGTCCTGATCGGGTTTTCCTGGGAAGGTTTTTAATGAGGCAACAACTCAAAAAGCACTTCAAGCTTGGCGTATCGCATCCCAAAACTCGATTCCTCGGGACCTCACACTCGAGTCCCTAGGGGAGACAACAGAGTAGTATAACCACAAGAGGACCTCTTCCAAGATGGGCTCAATTAAATTGGGACTACTGGCAGTCGCTAAACTTGATCGGTCGCTTTCTTTAATAAATCTTGTAAATACCCCAGAAAGGGATCATGTACTTACAAGACGAGTCGTCCCCTTTAACTTTGAAAAAATTAAATAAAAAAGCCTTAGCTGACTTTTTGGACTAAGTTGCGTAAATAAAAAAATATTCGAGGAGAAACCTGACTCGGAAGCCATGCGGTCCCATATAACTGCTTTAAACAACATGACACAACCATTTCAAAATTCTCTGTTGAACCTTTATTCCTTTACGTGGGGTTAAGACGTCTTCCCCCTCAGCACCAAAAATGGAGTATACCTTTATTTCAAAATTGGATGTCTTAAATCCGAATTTCGCGCTAGCATTCCCGAATGTGACATTCCCGAATTGAGTCAAGGCAAGACGACCTCAAACACAAAATGCAAAAATCACATAGGCGTGCACCGATTGTCAAACCTTGACTTAAACAACAAATGCTAGAATAAACGATCATGCCTCGACGGTTAAGTGCAAACTAAAAAGCCAACAGGTCATTATGTGATCATAATTTTTGCAAAAAACAAACTGCATGTCAAAGCGTATAGAAACGCAAAATGAAAGGCAAGCAAGCAATTGCCATTTATACAAAAAAGAGTGTTGAACGCTAACAAAATAACATTAAGATGGGTATACTAGCCCCAAAGATCCAACAAATCGAAGCACAAGGGCTCCGTTTTAAAAAACAACAATGGGCGCAAGGGCTTGAAAATATCCATCAGATGGCGACAGGCCAACACAACTACAAAATAAAACATTCATCATAGGGCACGCAGGCTCACTTCAAAAAACACAGTCATTAAAGAGGGCACGCAGGCCCCCACGGATTCACATGAGCTAAAAAATTGGCACAAACCACCGGTATTGCTGCTGATCATCGTCGCAGGAACAGACCCCTAGAAGGACTCCGAACCGATGAGCAGAGGCTGAATACATAGAAAGCTAAGCTGGGGAGGAGCACTCTCGCTACTAGAAGAGTCGGCAGATGCATAGAAGGGGGGATGTTTTTCACACAGGTCATCCATATCAGCCGCCCCTAGGTCCACCTCTGCATCCATGAGGTTTGAGGGAACATCGATCGCTCATATGTCCACCACTTGCAGGTGCTCAAACTGGATCTGAAGGATAGCGTAGTCCCGAAGCAACCCTCTGCCTCTCGGCCGCCCGTCGAAGTGTCAACTATTGATTCCGGGGTCAAAGACGGGTGCAAGAAGCCATGAATGCCTACAGTCATGCGCGAGCAACATAACAATCAAGCTCAACCTTGACCACCCTTCCCCTCATTAATTAGAGAGCCTGGATCATAGTTCAGAATGTCTCATCTCTAGTTGCCAGAGGCTGCTTGGCCTCCTTTAACCTGCCCTCTAGGGTGGTCCTCCATTCCAGGAGACCTCTGTGCTCGGACCAGAGCTGGGCAACCTCTTCCTAAAGACGCCGGTTCACCTCCACCAACCTCTCTACACTTTAGGAGGATAAAGGAATGTTTTTGAAAAGCTCGATGGTGGAGGAAACGACAACATGCCCTTGAGAGAATTTTATACTGAATAAACTTAGTTTATACACTCGCATTGGAAGTAAAGGGTGTGATGGAAATGACTCGAGTTACCTGAAGAAAGATATTTGTAAGGTGGGCCAAATACGATTCCAGGCCGAGGTCAGAACCAGCAATAAGTGCGGGAGCAACCGAAGGGCCTGCACCTGAGTCTCCGCCTGTTGCGCTCCCAGGTTGTCCTTCGCTCCTGATGGCTTTAGTTGAGGGGAACCATACGTCCCCTTACGCTGCGACTTCTTCTCCATCATTCTCCACGAGGACAACCTTCTACGCACTCTCCCTCTCAGGCTTAATGAATCGGCAGTGTGTTTTCACACGCGAGCCGATCACGGAGGTAGATGCTCCAGTATCACCCCAAATCCCTCGCTTCCTACTCTCCCTGGCCTCTGCAATGGCCTTAGCAATGTGTTCTCGAGCCTCTTCCTAGGAAGACACCTTTCTGGCGGAACCTCTTCATGCGGGAAGACATTCGAACAAAAGAACATGGAAAGAAGTTAGGTCAGCACACCAACGCACAATCGGTAGAAATGCAGGATCAACGAAAAAATGACTCACCATGACTTTTCTCCTTCCACTTGTTAGCGGAAATGGCTCTCCACGTTCACTTAGTGCCATGAGAGGCACGGAGCAAACCCATTACCTAGCCA
Organism: Anisodus tanguticus; assembly: GCA_034509755.1. Taxonomy (NCBI): domain Eukaryota; kingdom Viridiplantae; phylum Streptophyta; class Magnoliopsida; order Solanales; family Solanaceae; genus Anisodus; species Anisodus tanguticus. Next base: position 5,383,402 of record CM067561.1, on the reverse strand, counting down.
AAGATGTCAGGCAGGGGTTCGAGGACCACATGGGCCGCTGCAAGAATGAAGGATAAGGCAATCAGGAAAGAATCAGAAGAAATATAAGAGAAGGGAAATAAGATTACTTACGAGTGATGTTCCAATGCTCCGGCAAAGGACCGAAATTAGTGCCCATGAGTTGGTGGGTAGGAATCATCACAAATAGATCATACCACTCCCGGTCCTGATCATCCTCAGCATTTGTAATAAGGGCTCTAGAGCCCCGAAAAACTAAATTAATGATTCCCCCTCAAAGCACCCAGGGGGAATAGAGATGGATCAGAAGATCTAAAGTGAATGGAAGATGTGCGAGATCCGCCAAATGCTTAAAGCGGAGAACTATTCTCCATGTTTGCGGGGCTAACTGCCTCAGACAGACGCCATACCTATGGCAAACAGATTCAATCACCTGGTGGATCGGGAGGCTAAATCCGATGGTAGAAGGATAAATGTAAATAAACGACATCCATAGGATGTGCTGAGTAATACTTGCATTAAACGGAGGAGGAAAACGTCTATGTCTAAGCCTCATCAACAGTCGAGGTGGACTTGAAGGATAACAGAGTCATCAATCAATGAGGTCATGTCCTCCACAGACTCGCAGCGGAGGTTTACATGAAAATACCATTCAAAATTGAAGTTAGAGGATAATTTCATAGGCCGATGAGCCCATATCGATGGCCTGGGTGATACCGGAGGACGACGGACGACGGTCGGTGGTGGGTTGCGCCAAGTTCTGCCCTCATTCTGGCGAGGGTTAGACCGTCAGTGGTACCGAAATAAGATGAAGAAGGAGAAGTAGACATGTTAAGGATAGAAAATGAGAGGATAGAGAAGTGAAATTTCTAGAAGAGGAAAGGTAGAGATGAAAGTGAGGAAAAATGATCGAGGTTGCTAGTTTATATAGCCGAGAGAGTGATCATTACTCTTGGAACTCGAAGAGACGTTTCTTGTTAGTGAACATCAATCGGTGTTTCAGTAGGGGCGTCGTCGAATGAGTGATTGAGAGCATTTAATAATCGCCTAACGAAACATCTGATAGAGGGAAATGATGTGACGTTTCGATTCTCGCTAAAAGTTTTTTTGAAAAGGCGCATAGACTCTTCCACTTCCCGATCCCCTAAGATCAAGGGTCTCGAAAAGTGGAGGACTATCTATATTGGGTAGAAATGCTTCCTGAAGCATTGGCGTACACAAGAAGCTTGGCAGTTCCGAAAATCCCAACGATCCCAAAGGATCTTTATAGTTGTCCTCCACTCCCAACAACTCCCGTCACATCATCCCTCCTAAATCAGAGTGTCGCGACGCGCGTGGGCATAGTGACATCAGAGTGCTCACGTTGTCATAACTTTAGAGGGGCATAATAGCCTAAGTTTTGTCTTATATATGCAAGACTTAGAAGAGAAGGAATACACATTGTATTATCTCTAAGCTCACACTTGTAAGTTGTAACCTAGATCTCTCTCAAACAAATATACCATTCACAACTCTTGTTCTTGTTCGATTCACAATTTATTTTTAGATCTAACTCATTTGTTCATTTTACTTGTTTATTTTCATATTTTACTTATATTTTAATCTTGCATTCTCAAAACTTAGCTAGCTACTCCTGATCGGATACAACCTATTTGTCTTTAAACCCTTGAATACAAATCTTTAATTGTATTTTTTGTTAGAATCATTTTCACCGGGAAACAAAAATCATATTATTTGAGAAAACGTTTTTAGTATTGAATACAACGGAGTACTTTGTTTTCGCTAAAATCTTTTTTCTATTCTTAGGCGCAACTATCGCAATTTCACCTTCTACTAATAGCCAATAGGAGTAGAAATGTAGAGTTTCAATGTTATATAAAGTCCTTTGCTTTTTTATTTTTCACTTCATCACAAATTCAAGAACATACCTCCAACCACATTTTACCACGTCAACTTTTCAATCCCCTGCATATTTAATTTAAACAACATATCATTTTTTTTCAAAAGGCAATATTTACGCTATCGTTTAGTGGCGAACGATTAAGCATTTAATTTGTAATTAAAAATGACGAAATTGATACATCATATTCTCCACTCTCCAGCCTCCAGGTCCATGTATGTACTTCATCCAATTTTAAATACATTAAAAGGGCGTAAATTTGTGTTTCCGGTTTTAAATAAGTCCTTAATATTTTCCCGGGAGTATACAGTAGAAAAGTAAATAATCTTAATTTTTGGGGTTGTGGATTTTTGTACAAATACCATAGAGTGCTAAATGGTGTACCAATAATTGGTTTGATAACAAAAGAAAACACAAAAAGCATATGTATACGTATAGGTATGCTTGTGTAAAAAAAAACCATGGTCAATGTTAAAGTTTTCCGAAAGTTTATATGATAAGGAAAATAACTTAATTGGATCACTTAATTGTATCCGACCAAACTTTTATTTAATTTTATGACCCTTTTATAAAAGATCTTTATCGTTTTACACATTAGAAATCTAAAAAAACACTTAGAAATCTGAAAAAGACATTTTTTCTCTTCAAATTGTAAGAAACTAAGAGATCTCATTTCTCGAGTATATATGGTCATATGGGATACTTGCGCGAGACACAAAATATACTTCCCCCCCCCCCCCTATTCAAGAGCATCAAACAAGGGAGAAGCAGTATGTTCTCAAACAATCTTTTCCTCTGTCCCATTGAGATAATTAAATTGTCATTCTAAAAATATCCAATAAAGTAACTTATTCCATGTTACCTCAGCAATAACCACAAAACTACTTGAGATTTGAACTTGTGTAACAAAGCGGTTCAAGTTGTGATTTCTTTAGAGGTGGCCAGTGGGCCGGGCTCGGGTCTGGCGGGATCGGGGTCGGGCGGGACGGGTGAAGGGGTCGGGGTCGGGTCTGGCGGGCTCTGGCGGGGTCGGGTCTGGCGGGACTTGCTCCAGTCCCGTCCCGATCCCGATCCCGTCGGAATCGGGGCGGGTTCCGGTGGGTTTTCCTTTTTTTTTTTTTTAATAACATATGTATAAAAAAAACTCAATAAACAAGACAATATATTATAATAAAAACATCCCAATGTTGTTTTTGTGTCTCTTATATTATTTAATAGACATATGATTTTTTTGTAATACAAATACAATTGTCTAAAATCTAAATTGCAACTTTGTGGTGTTGTCCAAAAGTTACAAATTACATAATAAAATTGCAATTAAAAAAATTACATTCTCAAAAAAACCTGTTCTAATTGCTTGATAATTTCCTGTGGTTATTCGGTTGGAATTGGTATTTGTTGGTCAAATTGATCCACGTCGCTTCCACCACCTTCGGATAAGATTTCGTTGTAGTTTTCGTCTTCTTCTTCGTTGATCTCCGGTTGACCGCACCTTCTCCGCTCCGCTCGTATCCAATCTCTGAATAATACTGCAATTTCCAAACTGTCTCGGCTAATGAGTGTCTGTGGTCTCCTATTTGATATCTGCTGGCAGAAAAAGCGCTTTTAGACGCAGTTGATGACGCTTGAATGTTCAAAACATCTCGGGCCATCAATGAAAGTGTCGGAAAGGTCTTCTCATTCCCCCTCCAATATTTCAACAAGTCTTCATGTCCATCTTCATTGATAACTTCTTGGTACGGTACAAAATCCTGCAAAATAAAAATATCCAACTCGCTAATTTGGTTAGTAGTAGAGGTACGGCCGCACATTCTATTTCTGAGGCTTTCAATACTAGCCGCAGAAACAGCATGTCTTTTGTGAGGTTGTGTTGAAGATGAAGAAGATGGTATGGAAGCCGGTAAGTTACTAGCATTTTCTTGTTGATAAAACCTATATACTTTTTTGCATTGGTCTTCTACACTAGACAACACTTCTTCTTTAGTTTGTTCAATAAATGGTGGGTGATTTAGATTTTTGGGACTTGGAGGTGGTAGTACTTCTATACAATCGTAAATAATTTCAATTAGTGATTTAGTACCGTCTATTTTAATAGTCGGATTTAATACAGAACCAATAATATAAATAGTGGGAATAGGAATAAAATATTTTTTTATTTTGATAAACATTTTTTTAATAGTTGTCATATAAGCTGGTTTTTTCATATATTCACTAAGTAATAAAATATTAGAGTTATATAAAACAACATAGTTGAAATAGTAGGATAATATATACCGGAAAATTCTTTTGTTGCTTGAAAAAATTTGTCTAAAAATACAATAAGTTCGGAAATTTTTACCCAATCACTATCTACAATCATATCAGCTGGATTTTGATTATGAGAGCTAAAAAATAAAGTTATAGGTTTTCTATAGTCATAAGCAACAAGTAGTTGCTCGTATAAAGAATTCCACCTAGTGGATACTTCTTGTGGAATTTTTCTATAAGATAGTCCACAATCGTGACAAGTTTTTTTATATTCTTTTCTTCGTTGTACTTTATTACTTTTAAAAATAAAGTTTATAGCAAATTGTATTTTACTAAGAATGTCTTCAAAAAGTGATAGACCATCCTTTACAATTAAGTTATATATATGGCACGCCATTTTATATGAAAATGATCTGGAAAAGATGGAGTTAAACTATTTTTTAAAATTGTAATTGTGTAATTGTTAGAAGAAGCGTTATCTAATGTAATACTCATAATTTTATCGGTTATTCCGTAATAATGGCACACTTGATAAATATTATCTGCAATAAAAGTACCAGTGTGCCTATCATCTATATATCTATACGCTAAGATACGGTTTTGCATAGACCATTTATAATCTATCCAATGACAAGTTACAGTTAAATAATCATGACTGTTAGTACTACGACCTATATCAGACGTGATAGATACTTTGTCATTAAAATGATATAATGAATAACGTAAATATTGTTGATATTCATGTGCGAATTTAAATACATCTCTCTTAACAGTTGATCTAGGAAAACCGTTAAAAGCAGGATTATATATATCTCTAATGTAATGAATAAAACCGGGAGATGAAGGAAATGAAAAAGGCAAACCCTCCACAACAACTAATTTTGATATTGCTTCCCTATCTCTATGTTTATTGTATTTAGGGCCTACAATTCCCCCCGTCATAGGGTTAATTTAACCTTGTACTTGGTCCGGGACAATATCAGTATGTGAACCTTGTCCCGATGGAGCGGGCGTTTGCGCACCCGGTTTTGAAGCCTGGTATTGGGCATACCTATCTGGATGAGCACTTACTACGTGTCTAATTAAACCCCCCATCCCACCGTGACCTTTTCCAGTTTTAAATTTTAAAACATTTTTACAAATTTTACATATAACTACTTGATTCTCTACGTCCCTATCAAAAAATGTCCATGCATCTGATTTTAATGATCGTTTTGCTGGACCTCGTCTCATACTAGGGGGAATAGGAGGCATTTCAGTTGAAGGTGCACTAGTGGGTGTGTTGTCATCAACATTAGTGGGTGTATCATCTAGATCATCGTCTAAATTAAAGTCTTCTTGAGTTCCAGAAAATAGCTCCTCGTCTGAATCTAATGGTAATGTAGGAAAATGTTGAGTATCAACAAAATCATCCTGTGTAGGAATAAGATGACTAGAAGAAGTACACTTGCCCTGGTTGCCGCCCCTACTAGAAGAAGCACCCTTACCCTTAAACATACCTCTTAATCCTTTCATTTTAATTATGATAATAACTAATTAAAGACAATAAAATTAAGTGCGCTAAATAAAATAAACAAACAATAATAATTTAATGAAGGAACGAATGTACCAAACGCCGACGTAACGTCGACGTGTAATCGAGAGGTTGAAAATTAAAACTTTGCTCGATGGAAGATCCTCAAGCTAGTTGCCAACTTCACTCACAATTCCCAAATGAATAAATAAAATTGAATATTTAGTAAACAATGTAGACTTGTAGAGAGATATATTGAGAGATTATAGAGATTGTAGGAAGATTTGTGAGAAAGATGAAGAGAAAATGAGTTATTTATAGTTGGAAAATTGGGTTAAAGTGAAAATATAATAACTTATGGGTTAAAAATAAATATTAAGGGGTAGGGGGTTGGGGGAGGGGGTTAGGCCAAAAATGGTCGTTGCCCAACGGCCAAAATCTAAAATGGTCGTTGGTGCAACGGTTATATTTGCAAAGGGGGCTCTCGGGCGGGATCGGGGCGGACGGGCTCGGGTCTGGCGGGACGAGACATTCCCGCTACCATTTTTTTTTTTACTCGGGGTCGGGGCGGGGTCGGGGCGGGGCCGGGGAGGGCTCGGGACGGGGTCGGGCCGTCCCGGCCCACTGGCCACCCTTAGATTTCTTAGACACCATATTATCTCTATTGAGTCATTTTTCATTCTTCCAACAACAAACTTCCTTTTTCACCTTTTAAATTAATTAAATTAAGTAAAATATATTCGGTTTCATCTTTTAATAAAAGACTTTAATATTATAAACTGTTAAAGGTGTCTGGGGACTGAGGAAGGCTTAGTTTTTTTTTTATGAAGGCTTGGATGCTTTTAAGGGCTCCAATTAAAAAGAGTAATTAATTAATCCAATTTTGGGTTCTTAGCCACTCCAATTTCGATACGTAAGCGAGTCCTACGCTTCTCAGTACTTGTACTCACTTTTACCTTTTATCACCTCAATGATTAGTGCCATTCCACTCTCAATTTGTTTTTTATTTTATTTTTTCATTTACCTTGAAGAACTTTCAGAATAGATTTTTGAATTTATGTATGTGAAAAAAATGAATCTAGTCCAATTAAGGAAGAAATCACCAATGTCTCACATTGAATGTGAACAAATATCATACAAGAAAATAGAAAATTATTGCTACGTGAGATATGTTTTAAAACAAACAAGTATGTATTATATTTGATGTCGAGCATTAGGTAAGATCAAAGAGTGTTAAATTCAGTATAACAGTCAAGAGAAAACCATTGCATCATCGGATGTGTTTTAGTTGAAAAACTTGCCTAGTAAAGGAGGAGAAAAAGAAGATAACTTTTACAGCACTTAGTACAGTAATTCTGAAGAAATTAAACGGTCATTCGCACAAATGCTCTTCTTTTGAGGTGGTCTTTAATTTTTGTCCCTCAAATTTATAATCTTTAATTTATATGTTTTTGTATTTGTGTCGTGGCATAATTTATATTTCGCAAGACATAGTTTACGTTTAATTCGACATATGTATCATAACATCCACATAAATTATGCCGGACAAGTCAAAACTTTCAACACTTAACATAATCTGGAAAATAACATTTTTTTTATTTCGCTCGGCATAGTTTACGTTTAACTTTAGCATATGTAACATAACATCCACACAAATTATACCTGACAAGGCGAAATTTCCAACACTCAACATAATCTGAAAATGCTACAAAACTTATGTCGCATAACTTAATTTCTACAAAATTTATCGAGCTAGACAAAAGTTCAGTTTCCGAAGCTAAAAATAATATAAAAATTATGTTTTGCAAAGCCGTCTGAATATTTTTATTAAATAAGTAGCAGGGACAAAAATTAAATACCAGTACGTTTGAAGGAAAATCCATGCAAAAAATGGAAATTAATCTCTTTTTCTTTTTAGGAAGACAGGAGAGTTAATATGACAAAACAAGAAATATTTGAGCAAGAAACAAAGAAGCTGCGATTCCGAATCTTAAAAGAGTTGATGCATCTGTGTGTCAGCTATCACCTTCAGCACAAGTTTTAGCATATAGTATGAAATATCATTGTACTATGTGTTATTAATTTAGGACAGAAAAACACTTAACTTTCTATAAAGGGATAGGCTTACCTCTTGAAGCTCCAGTAATACTTAGAGCTTTTGATGTTTGCCACATATGCATTTATGATTTTGAAGGCTTTATCCCTAATGCCTTTTGACCAAACATTGCTTCTTCTGGTTTTTCATCAAATAGGAAATCGATTAAGTATTTATATTCTTTTGCAACTATGTTATAATGTGTAGCTTAGCTACATTGAAAAAAACAAAAGCATGGATTTAAGTGTAATTATAATGTTTAATGAGTGACATATTCTTTTATTTATTTTATATTATTTATTTATTGCTTTTTTAGACAAATATTTAGTGTTTGGGGTTTGAGATATGGGGTTCACTTTTTTGTGTGGGTACATTGAACTTGTGCAAATTCAACATGCTTCTCATTCTAACAATCGTCTTTATTTATATAGTTTATAATCGACCATGATGGTCTATAATAATTTACTGCTCTAAGATATTATAGATTAATATGGTTTATTATTACCAAACAGAAGTGAAACACAACACAAAAAATATGTATAGAAATAATATTTTCATTTCTTTGCAACCCACAAGTACAGCAAAACAACAAAAGTATTCAAAAGCTTTCGTTCATAAAAGTCCAAAAATGTCCATCTGCAACTTTCACAAATGACAGATTTGCAAAAACACCTTAAAATAAAATAAAAATACAAATAAAAACTAAAACTAAAATACTAAATTAGGAAATTGCAGGGGTGATGAGGGCATCAAGATCAACCCCATCCATCTCTAAGAGGACCCTCAGAAATTGGATGATCATGCGGAGAGACCTCTCAAGCCTCTTCATGTCCTCTTCAAGGCCCCTAAAGAGCCTTTTAAAATCATTGCGGAGTAGCAGGATGTTAGAGGATGAATTTTGAAATCTTTGGTGCCTTAGTGCGCGGAATCGAATTCTTCTAGGCATTTTAGAGATGAAGTTTTTAAATTTCTGTGGGGTTTAAGCTTTTTTTTTTTTTAAATGAAGTATGGATTAAGATATATAGACTGGTTGCATCGATTAAGTGAATCGTCAGCCAATGGATGAGAGATGTGTGGCTTTGGGAATAGAGGTGACATTGAATTTTGTAGTTGATCAGTCTAATTAGATGTGAAACCTGTGGCGTTTTCAAACTTAATCATTACGGTTGTCAGTTCCGTCTGCATAACGATTTTACTTGGAGACTATATATTAATATCCTAACAGTGGTATATTATATAACACATATGTGGTATATTATAGAATAATTATTGGTATATTATAGAACATATATGTGGTATAGAATTAAAGGATATGGTATAATATAGACTAAAATAAAGTTGATTGATAATAAACTACATTCATTTTTCAAAATTAATACAGAAGTAGATGATAAAAATTCAAAATACACCAAAAATACATTGAAATGGAAAACAATCAAGTGGGATGCTCTCTCATATATCGACATGTTGTTTACTTGTGGCCACTTCCCTTGTAAATCGAGCACTTGTTTCTCGTCCCTTTTCTACTTTCCTAGGACTTGAAAGATTTCGCAATGCCAGGAATACGCTTCACTCTCTTTATTTCAAGTTTGGGCTCGTAAGGTGATGGAGGAATGTACATGTTTGCAAACTTCTCTGGCACATCCCATTCTAACTCTGGTGGGACACATAAATAGTTTCAGCAAATGCAAGAATATAAGATTGAACTTTATATATAGGCGAGGAATAATCATAGATGCTTGAACCATATCTAGCTCCGTACTTTAATCTTAAGGATGTCATCGCGTAAATGTACAATATTTATACCAAGTCTTACTCTCTATAAGAGCATGTTCTCTTCAGTAGATTGACTTTGGCTGTTAGACTAGTGTCGACTACGGTGAAATCGTCACCCTCATTCGTCTTTTTCCTTATCGTTTTTTCAGCCGAAGGCATAAAATAAATTGATTGAACCACCTATATGTGCACGTCTCTGTCTAAAATTTTCAGCAAACCTCTTAGAAATGGAATTAAAAGTGGCAATCACAGGGTACTCTATTTCATCCCTCAACATAATGTTTACCGATTCGACAATGTTTGTGTCACACACCGTACCTGTTTGCTAGAAAATGTGTGCTACTCCACTTGTCAAATTCAATATCAAACTCGAGGCAATTAGCTGCTTTGGGACATTTAGTCCTTAATTGCTGAAAATGCTCACCGAACTCCTGGTAATCATATGTATTTATTGTATCAAAAAATAATGAAGAGAGTTTTCACATTGATAATTTTTTCGAAGGTTATCACCAAGACGATTCATGCATTGTTCATGATGAGCATGCTCAAAAGTTCTGAAAACACTGTTGGCTATGCTTTTGCGCCTATCAGAGATGATGCACAAGTCTGGTTCATCGGGGATTATATGTTTTATGTGCTCGAAGAAGAAGGTCCAAGATTCATCGCACTCCTTGTCCATCATGCAAAATGCAATTGGATATATATGGTTCTCGGTATCCTGTGCTACGACAAACAACAACACACCTTCGTACTTGTCGTATTTGCATATGGATATATCCTCGAATGCAAGTTGCGTAAGATATGAAGTAATATTTAAACTTGTTCGTATCGTCAAGCCTAATGCAAATTCTGAAACATGAATTTAGATTTTCAACCATGTAAGAATAAGCCGGTAAACAAGTATACATGTGCTCTAGTGTCCCACTAATCAGGTTCTTAGCCACTACACCTACCTTCCAACATAGCTTGGTTTACAATGGAACTCCCTGAAAACCGTCATTTGGATTTCCTTTGTCGTTGGCCCTTTGTTGTCAATATAATCATTCATCAAGATTGATGTAAGGACAATTGACAAGGCATACTTATGACTACTCATATCATGTTCAACCCCTCAATTGTGCTCACCAATGTACTTGTAAATGTGAAATCTTTCCGAGTTCTCATACTTATTGGCCCGTAACATACAACTACAATTAGCAGATGTGCATTCCACACTATAATATTTCTTATTACTCTTCTTCAGTTTATAATAAAATAGGGTCTTTATCGCAACTTTTTGCAATAAAATCAATAAATACTTTTTGTTATTGAATGTTTGCCCATGGTGAAAACCGGTTCCATCATTAAAGGTGTGGTTGCTTTGTGAACCACTTGGCATCATCACCATCACAACCACTTGGCTGTCATCACTACTATCACTATATTCTTCATCACTATCAATATTATCCATATCCATTGAATGATCACACATACCCTCATGTTGGATTGAATCGTCATCGGCCGACAACTGTGATTGATGTGGGGGTGGGGGTGGTGTTGGGGCTGCTGATGTAAAACCAACTTGAGGCCTCTCAATAACATTTATTCTTAAAACATGTCTAGAATCGTCAACAGCAACATCAAGCATGTACAATCCCACTTGCCCGTCATTTATTAACCCAGAGCTTTCCATTACGCTCGTAACCAAGTTGTTATACGTACCATTGTGAGGCACGACAATCGGCACTATCACTTTGGTCGCAGAATTCCAATTTCAATATTTTGGGGTCTCCCCCCATTCACCTATGTAATCACCACCTACTATAATATATTCTACAATCGACGCCATAATAAACCTATAATAGACTATGACTATGGTCTATGACTGATCGATGACTCGACGAACTGTACCACACAAACTGTACCCGATTCAAAATCAAAAAGAGCAGGAATAAAGCTCTTACCAGTTACAAATTGAGGTATTTGAATAAAAAAATTAAAATCAGGACGGATTTTTCGCCGGAAAAGTAAGCTTTTATAACAATGGAGATAGGTCTTTCTCAACGATTTCTATCAGTTTTTACTTACAATGATTTTAATAGGAAAGCTTTTCGGCATTGAGGACTGGTTTTTTGATGAAATGCTAGAAGTTTCGCCGGAAACGATACTTGAGAATTGGAGAGAACCAGAGCTTTTGGAGGGAAATATTCTATTTTTTATTTATTATTTCAGGTAGTTAAATGGTTGGGGTTGGGGATCAAAGTATATTTTTTGAAACTTTGAGGCTAGGTTTAGACGTAGCAAAATCTGACGTTGTTGACGTCATAAATGGTGGACATACCTTTAATTTTCAGAAACTTATGACCTTTCTCCTAAATAAGCTTCTTAAGTGGCCTTAGGGAAAGCCCCCTTGTAACTTGTACTTGGTAAACATAAAAAGCAATCTTTAAAAAATTTAGTTCTTATGTTTTTCAAAGATTTGAAAATTCGATTCAGAAATCTTTACACAAAGTTAGCCCTCTTTTTGTTTACCAAAAAAACATTTTTGCAAAAAAACTCAAAAACTGAATCTACGGATTATAGATTTGAAACTTCGATCAGACATCACCCAAGATATTTGATTTAGTATTTTATTCTTCATTTATATTACAAGAGCTTTTAGAAACTGAAATTCCCATATTGATTTATTGAAAGGAACTTTAGTAAAATATTGAACAAACTTGTATTTGAAAAACAAAAATTAACAAGAAGTATAAGATTTCACGTAAATCAACACAAATTAATTCAAACAAAAACTTGTTTCGAAGATAATTCATGCACACTTCTTTTCCTGAAATCTGTTTTTCAGAAACTACACAGAACATAATCCAAATATCATCCGTTAGTAATTTTATGAATCAGTATCCGTACTATGCGCCGTGAATTAAAAAAACCAATAATAGCAAATTTGTATTCTTGTTTTCTTTTATAAAATACTTCAACTACTTTAGTCCAAGAGGAGGAGGAAATCAAAGAGGATGTACATTCAGCATAAAAGAAATAGTTTGTCGCGATCAAATTTGACTTAGACTGACAGGACACTCGACGAGCTACTACCCATAAGACGAACCCTTTAAGCTAAATATGTGAAATATAAAGGGAAAAAAATAATTTACCAACTGCCTCGATATATATAGATAAGTGCAAAAACGGAATACAAGTACTAAGTCAGCCCATATAACCTATAAAATGGCTAAGTCATGAAGCTACTAAGTTTAAATACAAAATACGAGGAGAGCTCGGAAATAAGTGTTGAAAATTTACTAATGTGGAATTAAGTTTATCCCATTATTTATGACTCGAATAATTGGGGCCCCGCATTTCGAAAACGTCGTTTCCACACACATGCACATGTAGTGCCATGTATCACAAATTTTATTAGTGAAAGAGATATTGGTACGTAATTAATACGGTTGAGACATAGAATAATGGACGGTTATTGGCCAAATGACAAGTTTTTCACGTTGGTAAACGAATGAAGAAGTGTACGAAGTGTAAGATGAAACGAGTAGGAAATCGTCGTGAAGGGCCGCGGCGCTAAATGGTGGCTTGGGATACTGCAGTCGAGGAGTTGCGGCGCTAATTCACAGATCTGCGGCGCTTCAGAGGCAGAATGTTGCGACTGGAGATGGAAAGTTCTGACTTTTGGGCTGGTTTTGGAGCATTGAATCTCCATTATTTGGCACATGAATTCAGCCATTATTTGGCTGAATGTAACCCCTCAATAAGTGTCATTACATGACTATTGAAGGCCATTAGTTGGCTAATTGAGGGGTCATTTTCTTACACTATAAATTGAGGCATTTGGCTCAATTGTTCAAGACTTAGAAATTTTCTGAAATCTTCTTTTTCCTCTCTAGCAAGTTTTCTATATTGAAAGTTCTTCAAGAGTAACACTTGAGTTTCCTTTGCTCATTTGTTAGTTGTTGTTGTATCTTGGGAGACTATTGCCCACGAACGTAAAAGGATATATACGAGGCAATCTTGTCTTAAATACAGAGTGTCATCACTCGACTCAGCAAATCACAAGGAATTTATAATCGTTCTTATTTCCAGTTTGTTGTAATGTTGAGTAGTTTATCCTTTCTACCATTTGTAATATTTATGTACTTCTCGTTTCCTACAATTGTTGTACCCACAATTTTAAGACAAGATTGTTGTAAGTGCTTAGAAAGATGACTGGAAGAGAACAACTCACTTCTGATACTTCTGCTACTCAAGGCAACCCCTCTGCCTTCCTCACTGCTGCTCAAGGCACATCCAATGCCTTCACTGCTGCTCAAGGCACATCCAATGCCTTCACTGCTGCTCAAGGCACATCCAACGTCTTTCCTGCTACTCAAGGGGGTGTTACAATTCCTCCACCTTCAGGATTCCACCATGAACGCCCAGAAAAGTTCATGGGCTCCAACTTCAAAAGATGGCAGCAGAAGATGTTATTTTATATGACTGTTATGGGAATGGCTCATTTCCTAACAGAAGAACCTCCACAAGCTGGAGATGAAATGGACCATCAACCTAATGAAACGACTGAAGGGGGCCAAGGTATCCATGTCGTTAATGGCATGAAGATGGTTCTTGATGCATGGAGTCATAGTGACTTCATGTGTAAGACCTATATTTTGAACTGTCTGTCAGACCCACTCTACACGGTGTATTACACCATAGACACCGCCAAAGAGTTATGGGAAAAACTGCAGAAGAAGTACAACACACAAGATGTTGGTACGAAGAAATTCATCGTTGGGAAATTCTTGAAATTTCAAATGGTGGATAGCAAAATTGTGATGTCCCAAGTCCAGGAATTCCAAATGATTCTACATCACCTGGATTTAGAAGGTATGAAACCAAATGAGCAGTTTTTTGTTGCATCACTAATTAAAAAGTTACCTCCCTCGTAGAATGAGTTTATGAGTTACTTAAAACTCAAGACAAAGGAAATGACCTTTGAGGAATTTATTATCAAGCTCCAGATTCAGAAAGTTAATAAGAAGGCCTTGCCTAGAGGAAAACAACCCGCCGAGGCAAAGGAAAATCTGACTGAGGCCAAAGGGAACCCAAGAAAGAAGCGCAAGTTCCATAAAGATGGCAAGACCCAGGTGGCGGAGAAGTTCAAGGGGAACTGTCACCACTGTGGGAAACCTGGTCACATGATCAAGGACTGCCGCATGCCCAAGACTGAGCAACAAGAGAAGGCAAGGCATAGGCTAACATCGTAAAGACACGCTTCTTGACGACATGATTGAGGAGTTCTCAGCGGTGGTACTTGAAGCAAACCTTGTTGAGAATCACATGCAATGGTGGATGGACATGGGTGCTACTAGAAATATCTGTTCCAATAGAGATGTCTTCTCCACATATACACCAGTTACAGACAAGAAGTTGTTCATTGGTAACAACGCTTCCTCTGACGTGTTGGGAGTAGGAAAGGTAGTCCTGAAGATGACTTCTGGAAAGGAGCTCACTCTGAAGGAGGTGATACATGTCCTTGAGATTAGGAGGAATTTAATTTCTGGTCATTTATTGGTTAATGTTGGTTTTAGGCTAGTATTTGAGTCCAATAAATTTGTAATCACCAAGAATGGAATTTTTGTGGGAAGAGGCTTCATCTGTGAAGGCCTCTTCAAAGTTAATGCCATGTCTGTAATGCGTGCAAGCAATAATATTGAAGCTTCTTCTTACTTGCTTGAGTCCTCTAATTTATGGCATCATAGATTAGGACATGTTAACTATAAGTCCATCCAAAGGTTGGTTATGTTGGAGTTGTTGCCGTCTATCGACGTAAACCCTCAACATAAGTGTGAGGTGTGCATAGAGGCAAAACTCACAAAGATTCTTTTTCGATTCGTAGAAAGGAATACCGCTCCTCTAGAACGTATTCACACAGATATATGTGATTTAAAGTTTGCACGAACTAGAGGGGGGAATAAGTACTTTGTGACATTCATTGATGATAGCACAATGTATTGTTACCTTTACTTATTGAAAAGTAAAGATGAAGCGTTCCGACGCTACAAAACAGAAGTTGAAAACCAACTAAGCATAAGGAATAAATCCATTTGTAGTGATAGAGGGGGAGAATACGTAGCGCCATTTGAGGAATATTGTGCTGAATCAGGCATTGTTCATCAAACGACGGCTCCATACTCACCTCAGTCGAACATTGTTGCTGAACGCAAGAACCGCACATTGAATAAAATGATCAATGCCTTGCTCATCAATTCCGGTCTTCCCCAAAACATGTGGGGAGAAGCCGTCCTTACCGCTAATATAATTCTTACGAGAGTCCCACATAAGAGTAAGGACAAAACTCCATATGAATCATGGAAGAAAAAGAAACCCACCTATAAATATTTAAAGGTGTGGGGTTGTTTGGCAAAGGTCGAAGTACCTAAGCCAAAGCAGGTCAAGATTAGGCCTAAGACTGTAGATTGCATTTTCATCGGATATGCAAATAACAGTAGTGCTTATCGCTTCTTAGTGCATAGGTCAGATATTCCAGATATCCATGGGGGTACAATCATGGAATCAAAGAATGCTCAATTCTTTGAGGATACTTTTCCTAGAAAGGAAAAAGACATAACCTCTCGCAAACAAAGTTATGAACAAAGCTTT
This sequence comes from Anisodus tanguticus, assembly GCA_034509755.1. Classification (NCBI taxonomy): domain Eukaryota; kingdom Viridiplantae; phylum Streptophyta; class Magnoliopsida; order Solanales; family Solanaceae; genus Anisodus; species Anisodus tanguticus. The sequence goes on along the minus strand of CM067561.1, from coordinate 5,367,241 downwards.
CAGGAACCATGAGTCATTTACTGCCCGGATCTAGATAGTTCAGATCTAGTGGACTTCTAAGTGGCTGAATATCCGGATTTTAGTGTTCCAGATTCTCAGAACTTGGAGACTCCAGAGATGGAACCGAGGCGAAGTAAATGGGCCAGAAAGGATAAATCATTCGGTCCTGACTTTGTAGCTTATATGGTTGATGATGAACCAAGGACAATTGATGAAGCATTGTCAACTTTAGAGGCACTATTCTGGAAAGAAGCTATAGAGAGCGAATTAGACTCCATCCTGCTAAACCATACTTGGGAGTTGGTTGATATTCCTCCGGGAAACAAACAGTTGGGTTGTAAATGGATACTCAAACGGAAGTATAAAGCAGATGTGTCTATAAATAAGTACAAGGCCAGGTTGGTAGTCAAGGGCTATCAACGGAAGGAAAGCCTTGACTATTTTGGCACTTTCTCCCCGGTGTCTAGGATGACGTCCATACGAGTATTCGTTACGATCGCAGCATTGGGTAACCTTGAGATACATCAAATGGATGTCAAGACAACCTTTCTAAATGGTGATTTGGAAGAAGAAATTTATATGGAACAACCCGAGGGGTATGTGGTTCAAGAGCAAGAGAAGAAAGTCTGTCGACTTGTCAAATCTCTGTACGGGCTGAAATAGGCCTCGAAGCAATGACACAAAAAAATTGATAGTACTCTACTATCGAAGGGTTTCTCCATTAATGAATATGACAAATGTGTCTACACGAAAGGTAACTCTGACTCATTCGTCATGATATGCCCGTATATAGATGACATGTTGATCACATGGAGCAGTTATAGCTTAATCCTAGAGACTAAGAACATGTTGAAACAATGCTTCGACATGAAGGATATATGGGTATCACAGATGTCATCTTAGGGATAAAGATCTCTAAGACATCTGACAGACTGGTCTTATCCCATTCTCACTACATCGAGGATGTGTTGAGAAAGTTCGAGATGTTTGACAGTTCGCCTATGAAGTCACCAATGGATAGAAATTAAAAGCTTGATAAAAATCGTGGTGCACCCGTATTCCAGGAGCAATATGCACAGGTGATTGGGAGTTTGATGTACATAACAAATTGCACCCGACCTGATATTGCTTATGCAGTCAACAAGTTGGCTAGGTTAACCCGTAATCTGAGTAATGATCATTGGAAGGCGTTGAATCGAATACTACGATACCTGAAATACACGCTAACTTACGAGTTGCATTATTTGAGATATCCATCTGTACCAAAGGGGTATAGTGATGCAAACTGGATATCTGATATAGAGAACACCAAGTACACCAGTGGGTATATATTTACAATTGGTGGTGGGGTTGTTTCTTGGAAATCCTCTAAGCAAACTTGCATCGCCCGATCCATGATGGAATAAGAGTTTATCACTTTAGATAAAGCAGGAGAAGAAGATGAGTGGCTTCACGACTTCTTAGAGGATGTCCCTTGTTGGGACAAACTTGTACCTTCTGTAATAATCCACTGCGACAGTCAGTCGGCTATAGGAAGGGCACATAGTTCTATGTACAATGGCAAGTCTCGTCATATTCGACGGAGACATAAGACCGTTAGGCAATTGATCACCACGGGTCTAATATCCATTGATTACATAAAATCAAAGGATAACATAGCAGACCCACTGACAAAGGGCTTACCCAAAGATCAGATATTCTGCCTATATAGGGGAATGAGCTTAAAACCCAAGCTATAATAACCAATATGGTGGTAACCCAACCTTACTGACTGGAGATCCCAGGAATTAGGTTCAATGGGAAAACTAAGCTGTAAAGGTTCAGTTGAGCGCTTTGGTGGAAGTATGAGCACTTCGGATAGTGATTTCTGTAAAGAAACATCAATCCAAAGTCGTTCCCGCGATAGACATTAAGTGCTATCTGCAGTGTGGGTAAAGGTTAAGTTTCCAAAACCTTTAATGATCCTCAACAGTTGAGGTTAGGTTTGGAGAAACTTTTAATGGTTCATAAAACTTGTAAAGTAAGGTATAGCAGGATAACTTGTAGGAGACCACCTATTTAAGTGTGAGGACATGCCAGCTCAAATGAACGCACTTAATAATCCAAGAAGTATCCACGGCCACAACGGACAAAACATTATGAAGAACAGAGTAATGAAAGTTGTTGTGTTGGTACCGTTGACTTGGCTTACACTAAACACTAACGGTTTAAGACATCACGTTCACCGCACGGTAAGTAAGTCTGATGGTATTCAACTATGGAAGGTTCAAAGCTGAAGCTACCTCTCCTGATGCAACAACGGTCCGCTGAAATATTGCTGAAAAATGCACCATGTAAGTGCGCCAAAATCTCTTTCAAGAGGGGATTGTTGGAAATTTACTAATGTGGAATTAATTTTATCCCATTATTTATGACTCGAACAATTGGGGCCCCGTATGTCAGAAACGTCATTTCCATACACGTGCACACGTAGTGCCAAGTATCGCAAATTTCATTACTGAAAGAGATATTGGTACGTAAGTAATACATTTGAGACATAGAATGAGGGACGGTTATTGGCCAAGTATTCCACGTTGGTAAATGAAGGAAGAAGTGTACGAAGTGTAAGATGAAATGAGTCGGAAATCACCGCGGAGCCGTGAAGGGTCGCGGTGCAACTCCATCTAAGATGTGGCGCCCCCATGGCAGTGCCACGGCGCTAATTGGTGGCTTGGGCTACTGGAGCTAAGGCGTCGCGGAGCTAATTCACAGAGTCAAGGCGCTTCGGAGGCAGAGTGCTGCGACGGGAAGATGGAAAGTTTTGACTTTTGGGCTGGTTTTGGAACATTGAATCTCCATTATTTGGCACATGAATTCAGCCATTATTTGGCTGAATGTAACCCATCAATAATTGTCATTACATGGCTATTGAAGGCCATTAGTTGGCTAGTTGAGGGGTCAATTCCTTACACTATAAATTGAGGCCTTTGGCTCAATTGTTCAAGACTTAGAAATTTTCTGAAATCTTCTTCTTCCTCTCTAGCAAGTTTTCTATATTCAAAGTTCTTCAAGAGTAACACTTGAGTTTCCTTTGCTCATTTGTTAGTTATTGTTGTATCTTGGGAGACTATTGCCCACGAACGTAAAAGGATATATACAGGGCAATCTTGTCTTAAAGACAGAGTGTCATCACTCGACTCAGCAAATCACAAGGAGTTTATAATTGTTCTTATTTCCAGTTTGTTGTAATCTTGAGTAGTTTATCCTTTCTAGCATTTGTAATATTTATTTACTTCATGTTTCCTACAATTGTTGTACCCACAATAAGTACTAAGTCTACTAAATAAGAGGAGGTCACCCTGATCTAATGATAGCTCACCTCGACTGAACTAGATTGAAGAAAGCTTCAGTAAATAGGTATCGACTACCTGGTCGTCGTTTGTTGCTCCTGCACACACACAAATAATATCAAGCGTGAGTCTAAAAAGATCCTCGGGATTCATCCAAACCACCAAACTAATTCATAAATCACATTCCCGATCTAATAGAACTATCAAAACTCAAATTCGAGTTTGTTAACCCCAAATGATGATTTTGGTCAAACATCTTCCTAATTTCAACTTAAGAACTTTCAAATTTAGATTATCTTCTCTGATACTCAGTCGATTGCCTCTGGAACAGTGTCACACATCCACACAAGTCAAAAATACCATTTCAAAACTACAGAAAGGGTTATTTAAGAAGGAGTTCTAATGCTCAAAACAACCTAGTAGATTGTTACAATTACTTCTAAGTTCCCTTTCTATTTTCTTATTTATAAATATTATATGTTGTTTCTCCTTTTTCAACTATTCATGTACAAAGAACTTTCGCCCCCTATATTTCGAATCTCACTTCTTCATAGTTCAAGAGGAAACATAATTCTTAAATTAATTGTCTGCTTTTTATGTTTTTCTGCATTAATGATATTGACATTGTTGTGATTAGCTAGTTTATTACAATGTAGTTAGTTAACTATAATGGTTAAGTTAAAGTTAACTATACTAGTTAAACATAGTTAGTTAGTTAGAGTAGCTATAAAACACCAACTTAGCATACAATGTATTCATTCCATTTTTTTTGTCAGATACTTTTCTCATTCAGTGAAGATATTTTTCTCTTCACTTCGTCTCTATCTAATCTCAACTGCCATTGATGAACTCATTATGATATCAGAGCCAAGGCCGTCCTAATTTATTATTTCCGATGTTGGGCCCCCTCTTATATTATCCACGCTCCAAATGTCCAGTACGGGGCGTGAGGCGGGGTGTTGAGTTCTCCCACATTGGTGGGATAAGTAGTTATTGGTCTCCTTATTTGGCTTGGGTAAACCTCCTTTCTTTGAGCTAGCTTTTGGGGTTGAATTAGGTCTAAGGCCCATTATATTCATGGTATCAGAGCTCAGATTAGGTGATTGAGGAATACCGCTTCTCAATCATAGCTACATAGCTTGATTTTCAATGTACATAGGTTTCTCGAGGAACTGTTACATTATCCTTGAGGCATTTATTCAATATTTTGTGTTTGTGCGATTTTAATTTCACTATTTCTTCTTCAGTCGTAGTTCACGAGTGATAAATTGTGTATTCGATCCACAATTCGACTGAATTTCAGATCAGTTCAATATTTCAATGGTAGTTGAAGAAGCTACAAGTATGGCTAATGGTAATACAATGATATTCGATCATAATCATACACTCTACCTTCATGCATGCGATACTTTATATAGCTATCTTGTTTCTATCCAATTAATTGGTTCAGAGAACTACACTTCATGGAGTAGATATATGCAAGTCGGTTTGCTAGAAAAAGTAAATTATGGTGTGTTGATGGAAAATGCCCTAAAATAGCTTTGATGAATCTCTACAAGACCGCTTGGAGAAGTGCAATGCTATGGTACTCTCATGGATCTTAGTTTCTGTTTGTAAGGGACATATAAGATTTATGAAACATGTTTAAGAACAAAGAACAAGCATATCTTCAATGTCTCAAGATTAGAGTTCTTTTTTAGGATGTTTCATTAGGTTCTTTTACAATAAGATCATGCCGATAGAAAGAAAGGACAAGTCTTACATACCTTGTCTCTTGACCAACGTTAGTTCTATAAGGTCTCACTTTCTGTACAATCATCGACCTGTGCAATAGAGATATTTTAGATTAAGATCAAGTCAATCGGTACACGATTTCTTCGTTGCAACATTCTATCGAACACCTAGTGTGCAAAATTCTCCTATCTTGTTTTCATGGCAAATAAACTATCATCATCTCTTCCTTATCACTTATACCAAATCCAAGATTACAACTCTTATACTCTACAAGATTGTCACGCCCCAAAATCCTCCCTGGATGCAACATGCTCCAATGCTATGAACAACACTAGAAACACCTTATAAAATAAATAAAAATCTAATCTCTTTTAATAATCTTTTAGTATTTACTTAAAACAAGTCATTTAAGGCTAACTGAAATCATATTCTCACTTATAAAATAAAATTAGCGGAAGTCTAATATAAATAATCAGTTATAAAATGTGGCGATGCCTCAATAACTCATACGAGACTTTCGACATCTACCCATAATCTGATAACTATCTATGGAGCTTCTAAGATAAATAAATGAACTAACTAACTTCAGGATGCAACCTGGAAACTAAAATAAATAAATGAAGATAGAGGGGTGTCCCACGAACAAGCATGTGGGCTCACCAATAAGTCCGAAAAGAAGCAAGTTCTCCTAAGCCATAAGTGTATCACGAAACTGCTCTTCTTCATTACCTAACATGCCATAAAAAATATAATGGTATGCTTGAGTACTGAGTACTCAGTGAGTGTCTCCGGGATAATAGTGAATAGCAAAATACTATAATAATAAGCAGTAAAACAATGTAAGTAAAGCAGTTTTAAATCCAAAGATACAACAGTTCACCAAACTTAGAGAAACCATTAGTAGAACCCATTAAGAGAGAATTAAATCACTTTCAATCCATTATACCATTTATCAAGATTAAGTCTTCCATTTATGAACTCAATATCAACATCAAGTCACTCAAGAACAATCACAATCATGCCAAATCAATAAAACAAAGGAATGACCATTAAGGTTTCCTAAAACCACATAGAAGCACCATATCATGGTTGTCACCCTCGATCGCAATTCTTCCTCCTGAATATCTAGGCAAAACCATATCAGGGTCATGAACTCTCGATGGCCACTCTCCTCCCGAATGGCTAGGCAAAACCATACCGAGGCTATTGACCGTTGATGGTCACTCTTCTTTCCGAATGGCTAGGAAAACCACACTAGAATCCATAGTGACTACCCTCCCTCCTGAGTTTCTAGGCCAAACACAGACAATAGAATTATGACAAAATAGCCGAATCACAATCATAGCATAGAAGTCGAATCACTTATTATGAATTATGTTCATCATCCCGTTATTAGGGTACGTAAAATTATTTATGGGTTTAGAAACCAGATTCAAGTCATTAAATAAGTTTCAAGTTCAACAAACCCGTTCATAAAGCAAAACACATGAAATATCCAAGCTTCCAAAAATCAAGTTCAATGCGTCCCTTATCGGGGTAAATCACGTTCAAAGTTTATAGCTTTATATACAAGTTTCAATAACCCTTTGTTAGGAAAAATTACGAATACATATATAGATTATAATACACTTAAGGCTCCATGAGGGCTTGTCCCTCACACACATGAAATTTTGCCCAAAAATTAATTTTAAAGGTTGAAAAGTATGTTCGAAGAAGAGACATACAAATAATCTTTATAGTCAAAAAGAATTTAAAAAAAAAGACATACCTCTGATCCCGCTAATATGCTACCAAACGGAATATTCAAGGTTCAACAATCACTCTACAATAGATTTAGATGAAAAAGATTAAAACTTTATTCAATTCTACGAGTTTTCTCACTAATTCAAAACTAGGGCTATTTCCTAGCCTTGGAACTTGTTCTTGAACCTCATAAGAATTATTTGTGAATCCTAATCCCGTAATATACTTTATAATAGCCTAATAATATTCAATAATATCATAAACAAGAGATCTTACCTTTTAGATGAAATCCCACACACCCCTTCTCCTTCTTCCTTGAGTTTTCACGAATCTAGGATTTGGGAAGATGAACTAGTGTCAAACAAGATTGAATTCAACATATAATTGATATGGATTGATTAGGAACTCACCTTAGGGTTTGAGAGATGTCTCTAGGGCTATTTTACTCCAAAGGTTCATCCAAAACGAAGTGGGGAAAAGTTATAATGAGGTTTTAAAATTATAAAATTCAAAATCAACAAAACATGCAGTGTCATGGCCGTGTGTCGCATGTCCATCGCATAAAGGAGGTCTCTTTATTCTTGTGCATCGTGCACTCATCGCACGTTCCACAGACAGTGAGATCCTGAAACACATTTTTAGTGCGATGCTCGCGCAACACACGAGGGCTCTAATACTCGATAAAATGGGTATAAATCCTAGAAAAGAGCTCCAATTTAGATCCACAATATATGGTTAGAAATATATTTCAAATATCTACAACTTTCATGTTTTGAGTTTTCTCAGATTCCCAACGTAACTACCCAAAAAATGGGCAGAAGTGAACATTACCTTAGACTTAGACAAATTTAAGAACTTTTACGAACTCCCTTAATTTGGTTTGACTTCAAAACGACCATCTATCACCCGGATTCATCCCAAATGGATTCACATAACTAAAATGATACGTCCACACTCATTTAATTCAATCATATCTAACCCGGATTTACAGAATGTTACAAAGATTTAGCCATAACCATCTCAAGAACTCAACCAAAATCACCCAACAACCAACATGCCTACATCATAGAGTTTTAGCTCGATTCTCATATGTTATCTTTACAAATTGAAACATCTAAGCTAGGAGGAGTTTGAAGAACATTAAAGAGTAGCAAGAACTTACCTCCAAACATCCAAGAGATCCCCTACACGAAGCCTCCTTCTAATCTCCAAGAACGACAAGCTTAATCCAACAATCTAGAGAAGGTTTCCAAGATGATCCAAGTTTTTCAAGGGGAAATTCACATCACAATCTTAAGGAATTGTTCTTTAATAGTGTATAAGCCTTTGGAGAGTATTTGAGAGCACCTAGGGTTGGGGAGGGTAGAAAATGACTTAAACAAAATGAAGCTTCGAGATGGGGCTTTATATAAGCCTCTCACCGCCTCCCATATACGGGAGGATATACGATGCATATGGGGATATGTAGTCATATCCTACACTGCATACAGTGGCAGTGAGGTGTCCAAATAGTTGTCTTCACCCGCGGTAAGATCTACAAAGAAAAATGGGTTCTGCGATGCGGGACACTTAGTGTATCGTTCTATCTTTGTCAAACTTCATCGAGGGATATTTTCTTCCATCCAAATGACCTCTAACCTTACGTAAACCTTCTAAGTCATAAGTGTCCCTTGTAAAAGATCTTGAATCACCGGAGCTCGAGTTGACTAACTACGCTCTCGTTTGCGCATGAAACTACGGAGTGTAACAACCTCAACAGAATGGGGTTGTAGAAAGGAAGCACTTACATATCTTGGATACTGCTAGATCTTTGAGATTTCAATCTAGAATTCCCTTACAATATTAGGGTAATTGTGTACTCACAAGTGTGTTTCTTATGAACAGGTTGTCATCCTCAGTACTTCATGGTCTGACACCCTTTGAAAAGTTGTACAATGCACCACCTTGTTTAGATCATCTTAAGGTATTTGGTTGCCTTGCTTATGCTACCAAAGTAAGAAAGTCTGATAAGTTTGACTCTAGAGCAATTCCTGCTTTCTTGGCTACTTTACATTACAGAAGGGGTATAAGTTATTTGATATTCATAAAAAAATGTTCTTTGTTAGTAGAGATGTTGTTTTCAAGGAGGAGGTGTTTCCCTTCCAACAAATGTCCATATCTGCCTCTTTTTTATTTCTTGTTTTACAATTTGCAGGCTCTCATATTAATGCTCCATCAGTTTCTATTCCCGGTGTTCCTCTACCAACTTCAACTCGTGTTGATGATTCATCAACTCCTAACTATGTTGAGCCTCCATCAGTTCCTGTGGTTGATCACTTGGCTTCTCTTGAAGACATTGTAGAAGTTTTGCCCCTAATTGCTCCTGATGTTATTCAGGGCCCTGCTGCTGTTGAGTCAGTTGTCCATCCTACTGATGTTTCTGATTGAAGAAGATGCGGAAGACAAGTTAGGCCTCCCATTTGGATGCAAGACTACATCACCAAGAGCAGAGGTGATTCTTGCTCTTAACTAGTGTCCAATAATGTCTCGTATACATCTCTCTCCCACTTATGGTGCTGCTCTAGTTGCATATTCAACTATTCTTGAGCCTAAATCTTTCTTTGAGGCTGCCTTTGATAAGAAGTGGATTACAATAATGGAACAAGAGACTGCAGCTCTTGAAGAGAATAATACATGGTCTACAGTTGATCTTCCTCCTGGTAAACATCCCATTGGTTGTAAATGGGTGTGTAAGGTTAAGCATTTGGCTTCAGGTGTTGTTGAAAGATACAAGGCTCAGTTAGTTTCTAAGGAATTCAATCAATAAGAAGGTATAGATTACCCTGAGACCTTTTCCTCTGTGGCCAAGATGGTCACATTGAGATTTGTTCTAGCAGTTGTTGTTGCCATGTCCTGGTCTATTTTTCAGATAGATATGCATAATGCATTTTCGCAAGGTGATTTGGTTGAAGATGTTTATATAGTCATTCCTCAAGGGTTTTACGGACAGGGGGAGATTGATAAAGTCTACAAATTGCATAAGCCATGGTATGGACTCAAGCAGACTTCTAGCCAATGAAATCTCAAGTTGACAGAAGCACTAGTAGAACTGGGCTTTGTTCAAATTCACTATGATTACTGTTTATTCACTAAGAGAGAAGTTAATGAGTTAGTTGTGATATTGGTTTATGTAGACGACTTCTAGTAACTGGAAGCAATGATGCTCTTACACTTAAAACTAGAAATTATCTCAAATTAAATTTCAAAATGAAGGACCTAGGAGAGTTGAAGTTCTTCCTTGGCATTGAGTTTGCTAGATCTAAAGCTTAAATTGTGATGAGTCAGCGTAAATATGCTCTGGAACTTTGGGATTAAGTGGTGCTAAGCCAGTTTATGCACCACTGGATGCAAATCTCAGGTCGACCTCTATTTAGTATGACACTTCATGTTAATGGCTCAGATAAGAATACAACAGCAAACCTCTAACATATGTGGGCAAGTATTAAAGACTTGTGGGCATGTTGCTGTACTTAATGTTGGTACTCTATGGTACTTTATAAAGCAGTACGGGAAGTAAATAACTATTACAAGTATTCGAAAGGATAAACAAATATTCAATCTTCAGAAATTGAATCTTGTTGAACAAATAGGCCAATCTTCAAAATCGCAAGAGCTTGTTGTGTCTTGAATCTTGATAACCTGAAATCAAGAAACAACTAAATCTGGATGGTTACAATGTTGTGTGTTGAGTCGAGTGATTGCCCTCTGTCCTTAAGACAAGATTGTCCCGTATATATGCTTTTACGTTAGCGGACAATAGTCTCCCAAGATAAAACAACACTTTAATCTCAACGCTACAAAGCCAATAGGTTGAGCCTGACGAAGAAAACAAATATGAATCGACTTGCTGAAGATACGGAAAAGAAAGGAAGAGTTTCTGTCTACTCTTCTCTTTTGTCTCTGTAGTGTATATCTTGTGTATATGAGGGTGTTTACTCACTGTTTTTCAAGCAGAATTTGCTCACTGTTTTGTGCTATTTTTCAGTCACGTATGTACTGTTTTTCTGTGTCTTTCCAGTGACTGAATTGAGCCAAAGGAGGCTCAATATATAGCATGGAGGAGGGGCTAAACAACTGCCCAAAACATGGCTGTTAATGGCCATTAGGAGGGCATTAAACAGCCAAGTAATGGCTGTTAATGGCCATCAAGGAGGCTGCTTAAATGGACATGAAGAGGGTGAAAATGGAGGAGTTAATCAGCCAAGTAATGGCTGGTTAATGCTTCATAAAACAGTCCAACGGTAGGCAGAAAGTTTTCTACCTTCCGTCACCCCAAAACCAACTTTCCAGAAACTCTGAAGACCAAACTGTAAATATTGAAACTTCAGGGACCAAATTGTACATATGAAACTTCAGGGTTCAAACTGTAGATCTGGCAAAGTTCTCTGGTCCAAAAAGATAATATCAGAAAGTCTCCACAGCCCACAGCCCAAGACACGAAACCCGAGACCGGACGGGACGAGCGGCGGCGGCGCACGTCTGGGCTTAGCCTTGAACCAAAGCACATCTAGGTCCTCCCTCCTTTAAACACATGGGATACCCCTTGGGGTGCCAAACCCTTTACCAATTAAAGACTTATATAGAGAGCAATTCTTCCTATTCCCACCGATGTGGTAGATTTGTCCCACACCACATTTCCATGCCTCAAACACCTTACTTCGTGGACCAATATCTCTTTCATTTCTCAACGAAATTTGACGATTCTTGGCCCTACGGTCATCTACTCACTTCGTAGATCATGCATGTGTGAAGAGACAAAGTCTTCAACATGCGAAACACTGGTGTTTAATTCATCAAAGATGGGTGGACGCATCTCCCCGCCAAAGGCAAATTTCCAACACTTAACAATGACTAAAGTAGATATATCATTTGCAATACAACTGTTGAGTCAATATATGCAATTATGCATGCACCTAAAGAATCTTATATGAAGGCTGTTTTGAGGGTAGTAAGGTACATAAAATTAGCTCCTGACTTGGGCTTATTAATGCCTTCTCAGAGTTCTGAATTGTTGACTACCTACTGTGATTTAGACTGGGGGATTTTCCTACAAACTAGGAGATCAGTGACTGGATACTTAGTGAAATTTGGTGATGCTTTGGTATCTTGAAAACACGAGACAGTTGCTAAAAGTTCAGTTGAGGCAGAATTCAGAAGCATGGCTTCAGCTGTAGCAGAGATTACTTGGCTAATTTATTTGTACAAGGAGTTGGGAGTGGATATTAAACAATAAGTGACCACATACTGTGACAGCAAGGCGTCAATTCAGATTGTTGCTAATCCAATCTTTCATGAAAGGACCAACCACTTTGATGTTGACTGTTACTTTGTTAGAGAGAAGTTGATACAAGGCATGGTCAAGACACTGCATATATCAACTAAAGAACAACAATCTGACCTACTTACAAAGAGCCTTGGCAGAAACAACATGAGTACTTATCATCCAAGCTAGGCTTGAAAGATTAGACACATCAGCTTGAGGAGGGATGTTGTGATTAGTTAGTTTGTTACAATGTAGTTAATTAACTATAGTGGTTATGTTAAAGTTAACTATACTAGTTAAGCTTAGTTAGTTAGAGTAGCTATAAAACAGTAGCTTAGCATACAGTGTATTCATTCAGATATATTCTGTCAGATACTTTTCTCATTCAATGAAGATATTTTTCTCTTCTCTTCGTCTCTATCTAATCTCAACTGTCATTGAAGGTGGAAAAAATCTATAACACTCGAGAAAAATTGAAAGTGGCCTACATTACTTTTCTTCCCTTTATTTTGGAAAACAGAAAAAGAAAACTAATGAATGGAACCAGATACTCCTCCAACATATGACAAGTAACTACAAATTTTACTTCTTCGCTTAATTTTTGGAAGAATTCAATCCATGATATCCGTTCAGAAATTAACTAAGAAGGCACATTTTCAATTGTGAAATACAAGTTTAGTATATTTTGAGTTTTGTGGATGTATTGCATCTAACTTTGCACTGTCACATCTAAAAGAGAAAAAAACATAAATATAAAAACACGCAACCGCTTCGTTTTGAATAATCAATAAGGGTAATGCTTAACCGTTTGAGGAGGAGGTTTTTACATTTTGTTTTTTGATATCTCAGTTCTGCTCGTGATTGTTCATTAATTTTTCACCCATTAGTATTTTTGTACTAGTGACTTAACAAAGAAAAGAAGGTGAAAGTTGGCTAAAATGGACAAACATATTCGGTAAGCATGCATAAAAGGAATGAATTGTGGCAGAAACAAGAGAGTGTTGCTCTCGTTGAGAGTCGAATTCAAGAGACCTCTCGCTTACTAAACGGGTGCTCTAACCAACTGAGCTACGAGAGCTGGATGATCTCTTTACTAGTCCTTAAGTTATATTACGGTATCTGTAGGACTTAAGAACTTAGAAGGATGATAAACATGCTCTGCACATAAATCTAAATCAATCCCTTTCACAGGCTGATGTCTTTTTTCCTTTTTCGCCAGTTGCCTAAAGTCCACAGTTTGGAGTCATTTTCATAACAGTAAGTTTTGTTTAAAGACTATCACGTTTACTGTTACAAAAATGTTGTGATATAATATTAGGGCCCTGATTTCAAATCATGATTTAAAATTAGATTGATTTGAAGTTGGGGATTTTATTTGGATATACAATTTGAATTTCTTAAATTGTATTTTTTTCATAAATGTGAAAACTTCGCAACTTGTGAAAACTATCAACATTTTTTCAACTTTTATACAATCTTACTAAATAAGTAAATCATAGTTCATAAATAAGGTATCGGGATATCCCGAGACGCCGCACTGATAAATCACATATCTCTATGTTCCTTTTATAAATAAATGGTTGTGATTACATGTTATTACGAACTTTCAGATATTCATAATTTTACAAAGATCTACTGGCCCAATAAATCAATAATAGTAGTAATTAGCTATTCCTTAATGTAATCATCACACATGGTACAAACAATCTCTTCACGTCGATCATGATTTTTTTTTGCGAAATACAAATTTATGGGTCAAGTTTTACATTTGAAAAATTGAAATCACAACTTTGAAATTTTAAATCCTACTTTTTGAAAAATTTGATAGTTTAAGGCATGATTTGAAACACCTACTTAGATTGATAAGTTATGTATCTCAAATTTAAATATTTTCTTATTCTAAATATTTTACGCACCCATTAGTCAAATACTTGCATTGCATTTGACATGTTAGCTTGATTCATATATTATATATAATGATGGGAATAAGGGATAATTTCAGAGACCCATCAGGTTTTGCTCAGTGACACTCATCTCTCTTGTAATTTATGATATTACAAATACCTCTCTTATTTTAATTTTATTATAACAATTTTTTTATCTATTTATTATAAAGGTAAGATATTACAATATGACATATGTATCCTTCTAAAATTAAACTCTTTCTTCGACAAACAAATACTAAACTCTTTTAGTTAATTAATAATATGAATTTTCTTAACCAAAATCTTTTAAAAAATTCAAATTCCTAGGCTTGAACTCCTCTAATTTCCTCTTCTACGTTCCTCTTCCTCCTTGGTCTTCCTCGTAAGAGCAACAATCCATCTTCTGTGCAAAAAAAATCAAATTAGGCTTTCCAGCAAATTTGTTTTTCCTTTTCTCTTTTTCAAGACTTGATTAAAACTTAAAAGTGTAATAAGTAGCTGATTAAAAGCATTGATATTCTATGCATAGATGAAAAATCAATCAACCTAAATACTAAATCAATGACATCTATAGGTTTCACCTATGGAATGAATTTATATATGTCGCGAACACATATCCTTATACTTTAAAGTTAACAACAATAAGATGCCCAGTGTAATTTCACAAATGAGGTCTGGGAAGGTTAGTGTGTACGCAGACATTACCCCTACCTTAGGAGGTAAAGACTGTTTCGTATAGACCATCGACTTTGAATAGAGAAAAGAAAGATATTTTAAAGTTATCATCCTATATTAATAAAAATCTCAAATCATTCGTATCAGAGGATAATGATTGAGTTACGCATATGAGGAATGTGTTACTAGAAAATATTATGTTATCAGCACAAAGATGAAGTCGCCGGCGGAAATACTGGTAACATTATAACGAATCTCTTGTCGATTTTTGGAAGATATGAATTGCTTTTCTTTTAAACACATCTACTTTGTTTTACTGAAGAATTTGTACAATTGATAAAAATGAATGGACTAGGTTTTAAAAACACGTATTCTAGTTGTTGCTGATATGTACTTATGACTTATCATATAATTTTTTTTTATGTCTATATTGATTTCTAAAGAATTTTGTTTTTAAAATTAATTATTGGTGGAGTATATGTATAGTAGCAGGGGTAAATGTGTCATACTATATTTTCTTAACATTTATAATAATAGAACAAAAGAATTGTTACAATATAATCAAAATAAGGGTGGTATGCGCAATATCGTAAACCACATAGAAGATGAGTGTTATGGAACGAAACTTGGGAGAAGGTCTCTGAAATTATCCTTAGAAATAATCGTTAAAATAAGAAAAACATTGAAGTATTGCACCCAAAAAAAAACATTGAAATAATCTATTTTGTCTTGGAAACAAAAATGAAAGGAGTTAAAATACGAAAGTTAAACCCATTTAACATTTAGTATGATTCTAGAGTTACTCAAAAATTTTGAAAATACATAAAATTCACAAATTTAATGATTAAATATAGTCGGAAAACCTTGGTAAAAATTTGCTTAACTTTATCAAAATACAAATAGTAAGAGTATCATTTTTCTTTTATCGTTCGAGTCCTGAATATGAAAAAATCTTTGATAAAGTGTATTTCCCGAAATAAATCCTACGACACATAAATCTAAATATAATCAGCTATTACCGGCCACCTAGCGAAAAAGAACACTTTTTCCTTTTCAGGAGAAAGAGACTAATGATTTAAGGGGTCGTTTGCTAGGTATGAGTGGTGTGTCTTGTTTCCTAGAAAACACGCAGATAATAAGTGGGTCCAAAAGTGAAAGGTGCATAGTGGACATCCCAATCGTGCAATAAAATTCAACTTTAAGCCTTCTTTATGTATTATTAACCAAAAAAAAGAAGAAAAAAACCGTGTATAAACTCCAAGCACATTGGCACCGTGAAATTTGGTGGAGGTTTGCTATATGCTATTTTGCCTCTCTTTTTTTCTCATCTTGTTGGTATAAGTCTTGATTAATTTATCTGAAATCTGGGTATTCCTTCCATTTTCATACCCCAAAAAAAGGTTTCATCTTTGAACCAAAGGGGTACAAGAATTTATTGAAATTTCTAAAGATTTAATCATAATATTTTTGGTAAGATAATATAATGGATTCAGATTCTTGGACTCGTCTATTTACTTCTTCAAGGCGTTACCAATCTCGATCAGGTTAGTATTTGTTGGAAATTAGCCTTTGGCGGGGAGATGCGTCCACCCATCTTTGATGAATTAAACACTAGTGTTCCGTATGTTGGAGACCTGGTCTCTTTACACATGCATGATCTACGAAGTGAGTAGATGACCGTAGGGCCAAGAATCGTCTAATTTCGTTGAGAAATGAAAGAGATATTGGTTCACGAAGTAAGGTGTTTGAGACATGGAAATGTGGTGTGGGACAAATCTACCACATCGGTGGGAATAGGAAGAATTGCTCTCTATATAAGTCTCTAATGTGGTAAAGGGTTTGGATCCCCAAGGGGTATCCCATGTGTTTAAAGGAGGGAAGACCTAGATGTGCTTGGGTTCAAAGCTAAGCCCACACGCGCGCCGCCGCCGCCCGCCCGTCCGGTCCGGTCTCGGGCTCGGGTCACGGCCGTGGGGCGTGGGTGTGGGCCTTTCGATATTATCTTTTTGGACCGAGAACTCGCCGGATGTACGCTTTGATCCCCGAAGTTTCATATGTACGCTTTGGACCGAATTCTTTTATATGTACAGTTTGGTCCCCGAAGTTTCATATGTACAGCTTTGGACCGAATTCTTTTATATGTACAGCTTGGTCCCCGAAGTTTCAATATTTACAGTTGGTCCTCATAGTTTCTCGGGAAAGGCCGTTGGACCGCATTTTTGGAGCATTAATCAGCCATTACTTGGCTGATTAATTCTCCAAACACCCATTAGTTGGGCAATTGAGCGACCTCCTTCAAGACCTTAAATCGCCTCACTAATGGCATTTAACATGCCATTTACAGCCCTCCTAATGGCCTTTAACAACCATGTTTGGGCGATTGATCGCCCCTCCTCCATGCTATATATTGAGCTTCATTTGGCTGTAAAAAACGAAGCAAGAAATGACCAGAAAACTCGAACGAAAAATAGGCGAAAAACGTGACGAAAATCGGGCGAGAAAATCGTGACGAAAATCGGTGAGCAAACCCACACATATACACAAGATATACACTACGAGAGACACACTATATACACAGAGACAAAAGAGAAGAGTAGAGAGATACTCTTCCTTCCTATTCCATATCTTCAAAAAGTCGAGTCATATTTGTTTTCTTCGACAGGCTCAACCTATTGGCTTTGTAGTGTTGAGATTAAAGTGTTGTTTTATCTTGGGAGACTATTGCCCGCTAACGTAAAAGCATATATACGGGGCAATCTTGTCTTAAGGATAGAGGGCTATCCTCGACTCAACACACAACGTTGTAACCATCCGTATTTAGTTGTTTCTTGATTTCGGGATATCAAGATTCAAGACACAACATACTTGCGGCGAGCTTCTCAAAGTTGGCTTTGCAAGGTGATCAAGATTCAAGACACAACGCACTTGCGGCGCTTTTGAAGTTTGACCATTTATTTATCCTTTCGAACATTTGTAATAGTTATTTACATCCCGTACTGCTTTATAAAGTACATAGAAATACCAACAATTTAAGACAAGATTGTATTGTAATACTATTAGTGTTCGAAAGATGTCGGTCAAAAGTTGTGTGACCAAATCTGGATATGGCAATGGTTTTCTGGTAGAAGAGAGTGATGATGATGAACATGTTCATGGTGTCACCGCTACCAAGACTAGTGGGAACAAGCGCTCTCGAGAGCCTGAGGATGTCAACTGGGACAAGAGGAGAAGACTGAAGATGTACTTCTATCTTGCAGCAGAAGGCCTGTATCTGTCCCAGACAAAAGATCCGAATAATGGTAAGAAGGAACTGGACACTCAGTTTGATGAAGTGACTGAAGTGAGCCAGAATTCAAAATTGGGATAAGTAGTTTTTCTTACTTGTCAAGAATAAAGATTAAATTATGTCTGATTAAAAATGGATTAAAGTAAGGAGGAATATGAAAATAATTTATATTCCTTACGCTTTAACAAATTAGAAGTTTAATCTCATCTTCTTTTCCGTTTAAAGATTGGATTTTGTAAACGACTTAAAAAGATCCGTTCTTTTAAGTGTAGTGATTAAAAGTGTGTAAAGTAGGTTCGCACATACGATGGAGAAAGATCCACTAACTGTGCGAAAACTGTTACCACTCTTAAGTAAGCGCCAAGAATTATCTGGGCACCAATCTTAACGGAAGTAGTCTAAAAGTTAAAGATGTAGAACCTGTCATACTATTTGGCAGAAGATCCTTCATAGGATGATATTGGACACTCGGTCATACAAAGCCTCCGGCGACGGGTGGGCCAAAATTCTTTTGATATGATGATATTGGACACTCGGTCATATAAAGCCTCCGGCGGCGGAGTGGGGCCGAATTCATTTCATAGGAAAAGTAAAGGACACCTAGTGTGGTGGGCCGAGTTTCCGGTGTCTTAAATGATCCGAAGGCCTAAAGAAAGGCGAAAAAGAAATTGGACACTCGGTCCTGCCAAAGCAACCGGAGTGGGCCGAGCATCCGGATCTCATATGATCCGGTTACGCCCTAACCACGGGCAAGAGGTTGTTCATGTGAAGCAACGCCACCTCTAAAATTCAAAGGGGTTTGGAGAGGTTGTCCTCAATAGGACTTCAAGGAATGGATCACTCTAAAAAGAGGTGATACATGTTCCCTAACTTGGTTTAAGGGACGCTATTGGTCAAGCTAGTTTGAGACTAGTCCAATAGGTCTATAATAACTAAGAATGGTACAGTACGTCTGTAGCCAAATGAATGATATATTTGTAATCCGTGCATCTATACCATCATAGATTAAGACACGTTAAATAGCAAGTCATTCAAAAGCTAACGATGTTGAGATTGTTGCCTTCTGTCGACATAAACCCTCAAAATGAATGTGAGGTAGACGAAGAGGCAAAATCACCTTTCCAAATTCCGTCAAAGGGAATAGCGAAAGAAGCATCGCTCCTCTAGAACTTAGTCACACCTACTTGGGTGATTTGAAGGTTATACAAAATAGAGGGGGGAGACAAGTACGTTATGACCTTCATTGATGATGGTACAACGTATGAAATCCTTTGTTTGTTAAAAAGCAAAGATGAAGTTGTTGAAGCGGATAAGCGCTACAAAGCAGAAGTTGAAAATCAACTAAGCCTACGGAATGAGTAATTCGTAGTGATAGAGGGGGAGAAAGTGAAGCATCGTTCATTAAACGACTGTTCATTTCTCACCTTAGTCCAATGGTGTTAGCCAAGCGCAAAGTCGTACGCCCAATTTATGTGGGGTTGCTTGGTAAAAGTTGGAATAATGAAACAGGTCAAGTTGTACCTAAGACTGTAGATTGCATATCCACTGGATCTGCAAATAACAGTAGTGTTGATCGCCTCTTGGCGTCAAAGAATACTGAATTCTTTGAAGATAGCTTTCCTTGAAAAAGGAAAAGGGAGTAATTGCTCAAGGTTAACAAGAACCCGCGAGGGCTCGATCGTCCGAAACCGGACGTTCCGTATCTACAAGACTCGAAAGTTGCTTTGGCTATCCGGAACTTAATATTCCGTATCCGCAGAACTCGGGATTCTAGATGTTGAACCGAGAAGGAGCAAAGAGGGGACGAAGACTCGTTCCATACCTTCCACTTGTATGGTTGAGAACGAACCATGGACAATTAACAAATAAGTGTTATCTCCAAAAGCGCCGCTTTGGAAAGAAGCTAAAGAGGAAAATATATTCCATCATATAGAACCATACTTGTGTAATGGTTGATCTTCCTCCGGAAAAGAACCTTTGGGTTGTAAAATGTGCTCCCCGTGAGTAGCTTCACATCCAGGGCCATTGTAGTCTTACGTGGCATGGATGTTGAAATGTACCTTCCCAACCTAGAGTTGGAAGAAGAGAATCGAGTTGATTTGCTTTGAACTCGTTGGGCTTCTTCCCGAACTTTCATTTTGGTCCTTGAAATATTTACATTTTGGTCCTAAAAGTTTCGAGATAAAAAAACAATGAATCGACCACGAAACATTGACTCGAAATTAGAAAGCCAACAGTTGGAGAATCAACGATCTGAAAGTAAAAGTCATATTGAAACAAAGTCTCGATATGAAAGATATGGGTATCACAGAGATGACATCTTAGGAATTGGATTTCTAAGACATCTAACGGATCGGTCGATAGTAGACAGCCTCGTTGAAGCCACCAATGGATAGGAATCATAGAACTGATTGGAATCATGGTGCACCCATAGACAAGGAGCGATATGCACAGTGTCATGTGTAGTTCAATGTATTGTACACACTACAACCGACCGGTATCGTCCTACAAACAGATCGCTTGAACTAAGGTTCACCGATGATCTTAATACATGATCAATAGAAGGCGTTAAGTCGATATGACGATATCCGAATTATTCGCTTATCTACGGATTATAGTATTCGGGATGTCCAATGTTCGGGAGAACACAAGTGATGCAACCGGACATCGTATATGAAGAACACCAAAGCCACAAGTAAATGTGTATGGTGGTTCTTGGAAAATCCTCTAAGCAAACTTGCATCGGCCGATTCATGATGGAATCGGGGTTTATCGCTTTATACAAAGCATGAAAGAAGTTGAGTGACTTCACGACTCTTTAGAGGACGTCCCTTATTGGGAGAAACCCGTGCCTTCAAGAAGCTTATACACCGTGGCTAGCCGATCGGCTTCGGAAGGACACGGATGACGGCGTGCTCGGACGTATATGTCAAGAGACATAAGACCGTATGGCGATTGATCATCACGGGTGTCACTACCTTATTTACTAACTAAGGGACTACCCGGAGATCAAGTGTTCTCGCCTGTCTAGGGGAATTGGCTTAAAACCCAAACAATACGAACCTTTGCGGTGGAAACCCAACCATACGATTGGAGATCCCAAGAATGTGGTTCAATGGGAAAACTAAGCGGCAAAAGGTTCGGTTGAGCGCTTCGGTGGAAGCAAGAAGCACTTCGGATGATGATTTCGTACGGAAACATGAATCCAAAGTCGTTCCCGCGATAGACATTAAAGTGCCGCTCGCATGGTGGGTAAAGGTTAAGCTTCCAAACCTTTTAAAAGATCCTCAAACGGTTGAGGTTAGGGTTGTGGAACTTTTAATGATTCCTAACACTTGTGAAGTGGGGTATAGCAGGGATACCTTGTAGGAGATCACCTATTTAAGTGCGAGGATGGCCGACTCAAATGAACGCACTTAAGAATCCAAGTGTGTCCATGGCCACAACGGACGAAACGTAAGAAGGAAAATGAATAAGAAGAGTTATTGTGTTGATATCGTTGTCTTGGCTTACACTAAACACCGACGGTTCAAGACATCACGTTCACCGCGCAAGAAGTAAGTCCGATGGTATTCAACTAGGGAAGGTTCAAAGCGTAAGCTACCTCTCCTGATGCAATATCTTTTCGCTGAAAGATTGCTGAAATGTAGGCACCTTGTGTGTGCGCCACAATCTCTCTTTCATAGAGGGGATTGTTGGAAATTAGCCTTTGGCGGGGAGATGCGTCCACCCATCTTTGATGAATTAAACACTAGTGTTCCGTATGTTGGAGACCTGGTCTCTTTACACATGCATGATCTACGAAGTGAGTAGATGACCGTAGGGCCAAGAATCGTCTAATTTCGTTGAGAAATGAAAGAGATATTGGTTCACGAAGTAAGGTGTTTGAGACATGGAAATGTGGTGTGGGACAAATCTACCACATCGGTGGGAATAGGAAGAATTGCTCTCTATATAAGTCTCTAATGTGGTAAAGGGTTTGGATCCCAAGGGTATCCCATGTGTTTAAAGGAGGGAAGACCTAGATGTGCTTGGGTTCAAAGCTAAGCCCACACGCGCGCGCCGCCGCCCGCCCGTCCGGTCCGGTCTCGGGCTCGGGTCACGGTCACGGGTCGTGGGTCGTGGGCGTGGGTCGTGGGTCGTGGGTCGTGGGCCTTTCGATATTATCTTTTTGGACCGAGAACTCGCCGGATGTACGCTTTGATCCTGAAGTTTCATATGTACAGCTTGGACCGAAATTTTTTATATGTACAGTTTGGTCCCTCGAAGTTTCATATGTACAGTTTGGACCGAAATTCTTTTATATGTACGCTTGGTCCCCGAAGTTTCAATATTTACGGTTTGGTCCTCATAGTTTCGGGAAAGGCCGTTGGATCGCATTTTTGGAGCATTAATCACCATTACTTGGTGATTAATTCTCCATTAATGTACCCATTAGTTGGGCAATTGAGCGACCTCTCCTTCAAGACCTTAAATCGGCCTCACTAATGGCATTTAACATGCCATTTACAGCCCTCCTAATGGCCTTTAACAGCCATGTTTGGGCGATTGATCGACCCCTCCTCCATGCTATATATTGAGCTTCATTTGGTCGTAAAACGAAGCAAGAAATGACCGTAAAAAACCGAACGAAAAATAGGCGAAAAACGCGTGACGAAAATCGGCGAAAATCGTGACGAAAATCGGTGAGCAAACCCACACATATACACAAGATATACACTACGAGACACACTATATACACAGAGACAAAAGAGAAGAGTAGAGAGATACTCTTCCTTCCTATTCCATATCTTCACAAGAAGTCGAGTCATATTTGTTTTCTTCGACAGCTCAACCTATTGGCTTTGTAGTGTTGAGATTAAAGTGTTGTTTTATCTTGGGAGACTATTGCCCGCTAACGTAAAAGCATATATACGGGGCAATCTTGTCTTAAGGATAGAGGGCTATCCTCGACTCAACACACAACGTTGTAACCATCCAGATTTAGTTGTTTCTTGATTTCAGGATATCAAGATTCAAGACACAACATACTTGCGGCAGTTCTCAAAGTTGGCTTTGCAAGGTGATCAAGATTCAAGACACAACGCACTTGCGGCAGTTTTGAAGTTTGACCATTTATTTATCCTTTCGAACATTTGTAATAGTTATTTACATCCCGTACTGCTTTATAAAGTACATAGAAATACCAACAGTATTATGTCACCATTATCTTCTTTTTTAGGCTTACCCAGAAATGATGCAGGTGTAAATGTTGGAATATTGCAACCCCACCCCCCAAAAGAAAAAACTTGCTTTATTTTTCTGAGGTGGGGTATGTTTGTTGCAAGAAAATGAAGGAATTTGCATTTGCTTTTAATAGCTTGCAGTTTTATTTAGAATGTACTTTGATTTGTTGTTGTTCATGGGTTTTCCCTTGCCTAGAATGAACCAAAAATGAAGATTAGAATATTTATTTATGAGCTGGGGTTTTATGGAGTATGTTGAAATGAAGAAATTTACATTTGTTTTGTGGGTTTTGCTTATTCTCAGTAGTGGTAATGTGAATAGAAATTGGTTGTAAGTCTCAGAAACTAACTTGGTGTAAAGATTACAACTTGTTGTTTTTCTCCAGTCTTTTTTTTTGCTGCTTTAATTTCTGAGCTGAGATAAAAGTAGACAGGTTTCTCTTAACTGAAAAATATGGAAGATTTTACATTTGCGTTTCTGGATTTTTCATTTCTCATTAGTGGTTTTATTTAGAATGTAATTAGACATTGTTGCTGCACAGAAATGAACTAGGTTTAAAGATTACAAATGTATGGATGAATTTGGATTTGTATTTCTGGCATTTGCTTATCTACCTAGTGGTTCTATTTAATTAGATATTAGTGTTTTTTACGGATTTTCCTTGCTCAGAAATTAACCAGGTGTAAAATTTACAACTTTTTATTTTCCCATTTAGTTAACTGGAATATGAAAAAGGGTATTTTATATTTGCATTTCTGGGTTTGGTTATATTTGGGATTTAATTAGAAATTGCTCTTTGAGGGTCTTCCTGGCATATAAATGACCCCAATGTGAAGGGGATGTGAGATAAGTACGGGGAGAAGAAAAATTTACGTATCCATTTCTGGGTGTCCTATCTCACATTATCTAGACACATGGTTAGGAATGGTAATTTATAGCTTTTCCTGTTTGACGGAAGTGAATTTTTGGTGTGTTTTGCAGATATCTATAACTTAGGAGAGGAGTACGATTGTGAAGAGGAGTCGAGGCCAGAGTTTCTCTGTCCTTTCTGTGCGGAGGATTTTGATATTGTTGGACTATGTTGTCATATCGATGAAGAGCATGCTGTTGAGGCTAAGGATGGGGTACAGTATCTCTACTACTAGTACTTAATTCCCAATATGTTTTCATTGAGTTAGCAAATGTAGGTTATGCTTATGTTTCTAAAACCAGGGCTTATTCAGGAATTGATTTCTTTCATTTTCCTCTCTTGCTACTCTTCCTGTGAACTCTACAATGGCGTCCATTTTATGAAATGGTCCTTTATCTTTAAGGCTTTACCTACTCCTAGTGGCGGATCCAGGATTTTCACTAAGTTTCGAAAAATAAAAATGTAGTGAACGGGATTTGAACTTGAAATCTCAAGGTGAATTTTAAACCCCTTAAACCACTAAATCAACCTCTTCTCTAGTGTTAAAGATATTCAAAACCTATATATATACGTAAAGAATAAAAAAATACCTTATATATACGGTGTAATTTTTTGCCGAGTGTGTTTGGTGACACCCTCACCAGGCCCTAGATCCGCCCCTGCCTGCTCCCCTTGTTTAACTTTGAAGATAAAATTCTGTAACATCTGGATCAACCATCAAACTGAGTGACAAGAATTCATCTTCACAAACTTGCGAAAGTTCCACTTAAATTGATCAAGCTGCTAGTGACTGGACAATGCTTCTCAAAAATTTGTGTTAATATATTTTCCAAAACTATAAAGAGTCAGCTAACGCAAAAGTACCTTTTTTATCTGCTCTGTGTAGTTCACTAAACAGAAAATGGAAAAAAAAATCAGTCACTTAAGTGAGCAGAGACTTGAGGTGTTCTAGGGCTCACTTCCGAAAGAATGCAAAATATATTTTGTGTCAGTGGTTCAGGGCTCTAAAATGTTACTTATTTGGATAGTGACTTATGATTTGCATCTTTCATGAAAATATACTGAATAGTGACTCTCATAAAATTTGAAAAGGAGCTGCCTAAATGTTGAGTGTCTTTTGAAGAGCTGGTAAATGTATAAGTAATTCTTCACCAGCACTCAACATGCTAAGTAGCAAATTAATTACTCCCTCCGGATCAAAAAGAGTGTCCACTTAGTCTTTATTCTTTTATTAAAAAAGAATGTCCACTTACCAAATCAAGAAAGAACTAACCTTATTTTTCCATATTTGTCTTTATTAAGTGTTAGGTGATCAAATCACATTACTCATTTAATTAGGTTCATTTTAGTCAAATGAACTACTCTTTTTGATCTGGAGGGAGTATTTCTTTTTTCCAATTCTTTTTTTATGGGAAAATATTTGCTAAAAGTCGAGTGTGGTTTAAGCGGCTTCAGTTAAAATGTGTCGCTCAATTCAAACAATAGCTCTTGTATTTTAGGGATTGTTTCTGAAAATGTTTGTCACAGAGAATAGTTTTCCAGAACAATATTTTTTCAATCTATTTCATGTGTTGTCTAAATTATGTCTAGCTGCATTCTTTTTACCTTCTGTATTGACAAAGATGCTGTGCTTTTTACATATGACCTTTTCTAGTCGGACACTCAGCATCATTAACCTGAGAATAAGACGTTAAGCTTAGAACTGGAATCAGATAGAGACTACAGTCCAAAAAAATCTTTTTTGATGATTATTTAATTAAATCACTCCATTATTGTATAATCTTTATTTCTACTATTTCAGAATAAAAACTAGATATGTAAACAATTTATGCTACTAGCTTGTCGGTTGAATCTCTGGCAAGTGGTCAGGGTTCTGTTGAAGAGCACAAAGTGCTGTCTACCATTTTATAATTTTTTTTGGTGATGTTAGGTAACATGTCTTTATATGCAGATATGTCCGGTTTGTGCAAAAAGGGCTGGAATGGATTTGGTTGGTCATATTACTCAGCAACATGGAAATATTTTAAAGGTATCCTTCTTGCTTATCTTTCATCAGTGATTTTCATGACCTTCAATCTTGAGACCTCTTTTTGGGTTTGCTTCAGTAGCAAATGTGCAGCATATCAGAATTCTTTTATTAAATCTGTAATGTCAGTTTTGTCTTAGTTTTACTGCTGGTCTCCATATATGCATATTATTTATCATTGACTGCATTACAGGTGCAGCGGAAGAGAAGATTTCGAAGAGGTGGTACTTCAGCTCTCTCTATTTTAAAAAGAGAGCGAAGGGAAGGGAGTTTGCAATCCATCCTCGGGGGATCCTCTCGTTTGGTTTCTTCCTCCACTACAGATCCAGATCCCTTGTTATATTCATTCATTCACAATACAACTTTGGCTAATGAAATTCCTGATGTTCAACCTTTATCTTCTACTAAACAAAGTTCAGAAAAAGAAAGCACTCCTGAGAACTCGTCTGAAAGGTAAGGACACATCATTACTTTTGTTTCTGTTTCTTTTTTTTTTCTTCCTCTCAAATGCCTATTCTTATGTGTATTACCCTAGCTACCTGGAGTTTCTTGGTTCATGTCTCTTTGATTTCATGTTTAGTGGCAAACCTGATTAAACCTTGTTTGATTGATCACTTGTCTGTTTGACAACTTGATCAAACTTTTTGTCCCGTGAATTAGTTGTAGAATGATTTTTTTATCTGGAGAGCCTTTTACTTTTTGCTTATTATCAAGTTAAACATGCAAATTTGATGAGCTATTACAAAATACATGTCTCATCTACATGTTGTATGCTAGTTTTATTTGTCAATAGGGTTAAAGCACTCCTGCAGATACCTGACATAAGGAACTAGTGATAACTGTCAAGGAAGCCATGGTCATTTGTTTGTGCTACGCTCTTCTGTTACATTCAAGTCATTGTTTTCCCAGGGAGAGAGATGAGCTTTTGTTTACTATTTTTTTTGGACCTGTGACTTCCCTCTTTGGTCCCCGTTCCCAGTACCTCTGTCCTAGGTTGTTGATTGTGTGGTTCTTTTGATCAGAAATGTTGAGCAATCTCCACTATCTGACAAAGACCAAGAGGAGAAGGCCAGGAAGAGTAAGTTTGTGCAAGGGCTGCTGCTATCCACCTTTCTTGAAGAAGACTTCTAAATGTGAAGAGGATAATGTTAGCTTGGATAGAGAAAAAGAAGAGGATGCTGCCATTCTGTGTAGTAGTTAGGGGAAGAGGGAACTCGTATAAGTCCTACTTACGTGTATATTAAAGACTCTGTTATTCTAATTTAATTGTGTGAAGCAACAATAAACATATGGGTATATAGCTAATTTCAGTAAAATTATCAAGCGTTGAAGCAGCCAGCAAACCATCGCTGCTATTAACAGCTGAAATTGCATTGGCATAGACTCCGCTGGTTATGACTATATAATCAAAAGACCTGTTCTGGGATACAAAGTTATGGAAAGGTCGGACATTCTGAAGTTTGAATATTAGCCCCCAACCCCCAACCTGCATAATTGCAGTCTTTCATAATTCAGCAGGTAGCTTCATGGGGGGTTCAGTGAAATACACAATGGGACTATGTGACGGGTGATATAAAAGATATGCTGGCGGCTAACCAACTCCGGTTTCCAGTGAGGTTGAAGTGGCGTAGAAAATGGAAACAATGAGACCAAGAATTTCATCAGGAGAGAAGTTCGAAGATGGAGATGTGGGAGGACTAAGTGGACTTGAGGACCTATTGGTGTACTTTGCTTCCAAGACAGTCCTAGATTCTCAGATGCATGATTCAGGAAATCGTGATAATACAATTGTTGTCGTTTGGTAGGAGGGCTAAGTTATCCCATGTTGATGGGATTGGATGGGATAACTTATCCCATCCTCTATGGGATTGGATGGGATACCAAATGAGTTATCTCACCAACCAAATATGGGATTAATTCCAATCGCATGGGACTAATAATTCAATTTCATCCTATCCCTCCAACCAAACCACTCCAAATACGGTGAAATTAAATTAAAAAGGAACTTATTTCAAAGGACTCCATCGATAAGAATCAATACAAACTTGATTACAAACAAAAGTATGAGCAACGATTAACTACTCCCTTTCTTTCATTTTATATGACATGATCTTATTGTTAGTATCTAAAAGAATGTATTTGGAAACATTTCATGGCAAGTATTAAGTCAAGTTCTAAAAAAAAATCTTTATCCATAAACTCGATGTCTAGTCAAATTACAACACATAAATAAAACTTTATAAACTCCATATCTAGTCAAACTAGATCACATAAATTGGAACATAAAGAGTAAGAGATACTAAAGTAATTACTGATGCTTTATGGTCTAATTCCTAGACACCAATTTATCTTGTGGTTAGCAGTACACCAAAGGCTCATAGACTTGGCAAATGGGGGCATTCAAGTGAATACAGACTGTCTTCCACGTGAAACAGCAGTGATTGAATCTCATGACCGTCTCTTCTTTGACTGAGCTTACTAGACTTAAACAGACTGATTGAGAACTGGAGTAGTGAAGTAAGATGGCTGTCCAAGAAGATGAGGAACAATAGACCCAAGAATGCTATACTAGGATTTCTGCAGCTGTCTATCACATATGGGAGAGAAACAACCGAAGATTCAACATGAAGAAACAGACCTACAAGGCCTCTCCTCAGAGATATCCTACAAACTGCAAATAGTAGGACAAAAACACTGTAAATGGATAGAATGCCTCCATAGTTTGAATTGGTTTCCAAATTTGTAAGGCCAGGCCTGATTTTGTTATCCAGGCTAGTCACATCACATAGTTGGTTTTTTGATGCTTTTTGTTGGATATTCTTTAGAACCTAGGTGAGTCAATAGCTAGGTGTACATATTGCTTACTGGTTAAATAAAATTTTACATTTGACCAAAAAAGTAATTACCCGTTTTATATATGTAGGAAATTGAAGAATCTGTAAAATCTCTAACTTGTTTAGAGTTATTTGGGATTGAAACAAAGGTATCCAAACGAATTAGATCCCAATGCAGAATTGCATAGAATATGTCTAGCTAATCAGTTAAGATAAGAGGCCTGTTGATTGAGTGTGTTTAATTAGAATAATCACCAGTCTCAGAAAAAGTAGTTAACTCAGCCCGATTCTGAAAACGTAACTATATACAAAGTCATATACTGTAAGGTGATATTATACTAGAGGTATTACAGATCATTCATCTATACACAACATACACAAAATCAACCTAATTGTTTTTAAATCAACGTTAACTTAAGTGTAAGCTGAAATAGAGCTAGCTTGACAAAGCGACTGTCATCAGAACATCATATCCAGGAACTCACTGTTGATTGAGGAAGCTCCAATGTTATATGCTATAGGGAACAGTAAAGATGGTAACCTTCATTGTCACTCTTAACCCTACTGCAAACCTTACCACTCATGCATCTAATGGTAACTAATAAAAGTACAAAAGCTTGTATTGTGTAAGCAGAAGGATACTTTCAAGTCTACTTTTGCTATACCCAGTGACCAGCTTGTACAACTGGACGAGCATCTCGGAATGTTATGTTTACAACAAATAAGACAAGTTTCACCTTCGATACGCATTATATGACGCAAAAAAACTATAGTCAGGGTGATTAACTTGCAAAAGCCGGAGCCAATTGTCAGCAGCTCGTAAAAGAGAGTTGACCTTCTGACATTCATTGACTCCATCGGGAAACCAAAAAGATACTTGGAATTTGTAAGAGGCCAGCCCAAAGATCGGGAGAGGTAGCTTAGCAGACATACCAGCATCGACAATGCCTCTACTAGTAGTTGTGCCATGCTGTTGAGGCCAGTCAGTCCTAGGAACTGCAGAAGTGTAAGCAATAGATAGTCAGCAAACTCAAGAACAATCACCTGGTTTATTTTGTCTGCGGATTAAGCAGACATAGAGAAGCAATAGGATGAAACACATACCACCAGAAGGTGTTGAGAGGGAATGGTATGTCAAAAAGCAAGCATCAAGATTTTGCAATGTTGGTCCTGTTGGTATCCTGTATATGGGATACCTTCATAATGGCAAAAGCGGAAAAAAACGATTCAGTATTAACAAGTGAGTTTACATGAGAATCTTTGTTCAGTGAAGGCTGAAAGGAGAGAATCGTACCAAGCCACAGAAATCCAACTTGCAGCAGTAAGATCACAGCTTCTATACGTCTTCAGTTCTGGAAATTTAGATGTAAGGCCTGAAATCTGCAGTGTTATGGGCAAAATAATGTAAATGCTATGACACAGGAAAAA
Source organism: Anisodus tanguticus (assembly GCA_034509755.1). Classification (NCBI taxonomy): domain Eukaryota; kingdom Viridiplantae; phylum Streptophyta; class Magnoliopsida; order Solanales; family Solanaceae; genus Anisodus; species Anisodus tanguticus. Next base: position 5,336,823 of record CM067561.1, on the reverse strand, counting down.
CTTGAAGACAGACAAACTTCTGTTTGATAAAATACTTGCCTTATCAGCTAAAGGTTCACGGCCATATGGTTGATTCCGCTCAAAATATTCAAAGACAAGGAGACCAGGAGAGGTCCCCATCTCATTCTCATCACCTGAAGATTCTAATAAAGGGTCCTTTTTTAGAGAAAGATGCTTGATTCCATCAATTACAATCTGCTGATTCCAACTTCCGTGAACTTTATTGGCTACCTTTGAAGCTCCAGCTCCATATTCACTACTGTCATCACTACTTGTCTCCTTGAGAGAATCAGCATCACTTTCTTCACCTGGTCTCCTGGGAAACATTTCAGCCCAAGATTGTTAATTTAAAAGAAAATGCAGCTTATCCATACCAGTTATCCACAAGCAAAGGCACCAATCAATGAAATGAACTCAGCTTTTAAGAAAACAGAGCAGTCTGTATATTTCAATGATTAAAGAAGATAGCTTTTATTTCAACCTAGTTTCACTTGGTAGGTAAGATGAGCAGCACAATTACAATGTTAATAGCCTTGAGACATTTTGCTAGCTCCGTCTTCAAGCAACAAGTAAAATAAGAACTTCAAAACAGTAAAGGCCGAGCAAATAATCAACAATAGATTTAACTTTAATGACAATACATGCAGATCTGATGTCACGCCTTGCGCCTGTACAAGGCCATATCAATAAGAGAAGATATCATAAGTGAACATCTTTTAAGGTCACTCTCTCTGCAATACATGAGCTCATAGTTTATTTATGAAAACTCCTGAAGTGCTTCAATAGCTAAATTTATAATTAAGAGTACACCTTCCATAACCAACCATAGAAAACCTAGATCCTACAATATAACACACGGAAGAAGGTGCAAACTTCAACTTCAATTGAGTGGCAGCGGCAGGGTCATGGGGTACAGATGTCCACTTCTCATTAACCTTGGACTTTTGCATAATGAATCACATTCAAGCTAAGAAAAAATAAAAGAAAATTAAAATAGAAATTTCACATCAAAAACTCCAATCTAACCAGAATCTACGCTAAAATCACCATCCTCACAACTGAAGTGAACATTTAAGAGGAAAATTGTGATTCAGCCAGAACCTGTAGCGCCTAGAGAATGCATCTTTATGTTAAACAATAATATGAAATCAGAAACCTTATTCTGGAAGCTCTTCAACACTTTTTCCCCTATCTCCAAACAGTCGCACATGACTTCAGTCAAAGACCAATATGCATGAATAGTTACTATTTTCATCATCGGCAAATAGTCAGAAAGTGCGCATAACAAGCTTACCTTTGCTTGATGGAGGGCCTCAACGGGTCTATATAAAGTTGAATCCCAGACAAATATGGCACATAATACTGGATGACGCAATCACTCTGATTTAAAACCAGAGGAACTCCTGCTCCATATGCACTCCATTCCCCAAAAGACTCCCAAAGGTCACCCAAGATGAAGTATGGATGGGGATCATTCTCAAGATTCCTCATCCCTCTGATGATTGTCTGCACATATGCAAATGTACTGGATTAACTTAAGTATCAGGAGATCAAAAAATTCAAACTGACTTTTCACAAACTTCTGCTTTGTTGCATTATGAATAAGCCACTGAACAAATGAGATTAGATCTTAATTACACGAAGGCATTGAGCTTAACAACCGTACTCACAGGTACAAGGAAAAGCCAGCTTAAGATTAAAGAGTTCAATCACCAAGCCAAGGTGACAATTACTGATCCATTATTCACTTGTATGATTTAAGGAAGAAATGAGCATAATTTAGCATAAATCTGGCTTTTCATAAACACATAATACAGCCAGGTTTTCCAAGCAAATGGGAGAAGAGAGTAGCACAACATTGTACTCGAACACCTGATCCATGCATATGGTTTACACATACGACACAATCATCTCAAAGCAGTCATATGCATGGGCACATGAAACTAGGTGAAATTATATAAATTTCCTTGAGTTGCCAATGATATGTCCAGTTTCTGAGAATATTATCTAGCCCGTAACAGCAGGGTTCAATGTTACAAATTTTCCCAATGTATATGAGAAGTCGATTACCGTTTACCGCTTTAAACTATACAGTTTCTCCTCGTTAATATTCTTTCTCCTTATGAAGTAGTGTAAAAAGAACTCAATATTTAGTTTAAGCTTTTTCGTTGTTGTTACCATTCTTTCTTCCGCATGATACGTAATGCTTTCCATTTCGCACTATTTTGTTGTTGTTTTTACTGCTTTTATTTCTGTATTCCCTTTTTCATACTTCTTTAAAATGCTTTACTTAAGCCGAGGAAGGGGTAAGGTCTGCGACTTTGCATACACTCTACCCACCCATACTCCACCTGTGGGATTACACTGGGTATGTTGTTGTTATTGTATTTAGTTTAAGCATAATCCTTTGACATTGTCACAATACAAACTCTAAAAACACTCACAAACACCTAAAATGCAGCAACTTTTACATCAAGGCATAGTTTCATTTTCCCCCAACATCTATAACTTAATGCCTCTGTTATTATTTAATGTTTCGTGTTCTTTGCTTAGCATACTGTTTTGTTGTAGTTATTGTTTCCTTTTTCCTATTTGACTTGCTTTGTTACCGTTTTATTCTGAGCCGGGGTCTATCGTAACCAGCCTATCTACCTCTCAAGGTAGGGATAAGGTTTGTGTACACTCTAACCTCACAAACCCCACTTGTGGGATTACATTGGTTATGTTGTTGTTGTTATCTATAACTTAATGCCCAATAGGATAAGACATACAGTTTAATTTGATGGATAATAATTGGCAAACAAATACCAATGCACAAAAAATATTACTGTAGTAAAGTACAACAAACACCCAAACAAAATAAACTAATATTCCCTCTTAAAGTTGATACCTTGGGAAAAGATTGAGCTGTAACCTTAGGAGTGGTATGCTCCAAGAACCGATCAAAATTGGTCAAATTCTCGATTCGAATCGATGAAAACGACGTCGTTGACGATGCTCCATCATCAGACCCGGTTCGACTTTCCGGTTCAATTCTTGACTTGGATTTCATTTTCTGTTGCTTCCTCATCGCCGGCGGGCTATAAAACCGATCATCTCCAACCCGTCTCCGATTTGCAGCCATTTATTTTTCTTTTTTTGCAAAATTTCCACAAAAGAAAATGGATCCACAAAGATCCTAAAAGTCAAAGAAGTGGCTATAGCAGAAAAACGTTTGAGTCTTTGCTATAATGAACTAATGTAGTTTCTATATTGGTATCTTGCAAAAATATTTAAGAAATTAGAAAAATTGGGTAAAGTTTAGGGCTATTTTGGAAAAGGGTTTAAGGGAGATTTAGAGTGATGGAAGATTTAGGGGTTCTGAAGATAAGAGAGGGAGGGTGGGTGGGGTGCTGGGTTTGTTAATGGTGGGAGGGAGAAGAAGACGCCAAGAGTCTAAGCAGAAAAAAAAAGGTTGAAAATGAAGGTCTACACCTTTAGGTCCATGGACCATGTTCCAGACAATTCAAGAATTAAGATAATTTGCACAAATTACCTATTATCTATAATAAGAAGAAAATAAATGACATTTATTAGGGAAAATTAGGATTCGGTTTAGTCATAAAAATTATTTACTTTTTTCATGAATAATTTGAAAAGTTAGTACATAAGCATTTTAAACTCAACTTGAAATCGTATTCTAGATTCAAATTGTATACTTTTTCCAACTCATTTTCACTTTTGAAGTTACGATTCAATTTTAAAAAATACTTTCAAGAATGAACATTATTTTAAATATTTTTATAAAAAATATATCAAACACAATTTCATTTTCAATTCCAATTCCATAAATTCAAAAACCATTCAACTACAATTAAATCTGCTTCACACTTCAACTAATCGAGCAATCTATTTCACCCGAGCACATTAAAAAGTGAATTTATTACGTCCCCGGAACATCTTGTGGTAGGCAGTGTTTTGGACGCGTTGCCGCATCACTGCCATGTCATAAGTCTACCATATTTTCTTTTACTCTTTTTTTTCCATTCACAGTTTCTTATATAAGTTACCCTAATCCTACAAAAATTCCTAAATAATTGCCACTCCCATTCCCTTCTGCGGGTGATTTTTTAATAGTAAGATTTACAATGAATTGACTTATAATTATGCTATGTATTTTATGTAAAGTTTTTAACTTTTTTCCAACTTCACCGTGAAGACAACGTATAATAAGATCATCTTCACTTGATTTCATCGGAAAATTCATAATCTTTTTCCTCTTCCTTATTTAATTCTTTCTTTTCTTTTCTTTATCCCTGAAATTACATGGGGAAGTACAATATAAGAGGCTCTGAGTGTTTAATTTGAAAGAAATCTCAAGTGCGATTTGATCGGAAAAGTGTAACTCCGACAAGATTGATTTTTCTGCCTTCTTTTGTTTTCACTCATTCGAGTCTTTTTCTAAGAAAGAAAATTTTCCGGTGAGGCGGTGGCTAATCCAGTGTCACAGAGGTGAAGAATACTTTAGTTAAATAATGCCCAATAATATAGTGACACGTGTAATTTTGTCATTTTAAAAAAATCTTCTCACATACATTGTGGAAGGTGAATACAATCTTTTTAAATGTGTAGGAGTAATAGATCGATCGATTAGTTAGGGTGTGAAGTTGATTTTTCGGATATAGTTCAGGGTGGTATGTATTTTGCCATGTAATAACTTGGATCCCATATTATGTCATAATTAACTTACAAGCTTATTCCAAATTATAATATATTATCACTATCCATTTTGGATAAGTTACATGCAGCTTCAATTTCTTGTATACACTGAACATATAATGAGATCCTTTTGCTGCCTACAACTAGCAGAACAATTTACTCGATAATATAATGAAAATCAATTTAGGCATGTTGAGTTAACACCAAGCAATTTCTGAAGTTCTGCACTGTTAATTATTTATTTTTTTGAAAAGTGATCACTTGGCTCGCTTAAAACTCTTGTTCTATGGGTCGTCCAAACCAACATTTGCCAGTAAGAAGCATAATTCAGAAAATTATAGTGTTTTTGGGTCACACGTGATCAAATTGAAATGAGGTCGTTTCTATAAAAAAAAAAAAAAAAAATTAGGACAAAATAGAAAAATTAAAAAGTGAGATGGAAAAAAGTGAAAATAGATTATGAGGTACTTTCTAAATTCAAAATACATCTTCAAGTTGTATTTAGTTATATTTGAAATTTTTAGTCAAATATTAATTTTCAAATAAAGTAAAAAATATTCCAAAAAAAAGTGAATAATACTTTTGGCCAAGCGGCTACTTAGATTCTTTACTCGTATGTGTTTGAAAGTAACAATTTAAGTCAGGAAAAAAAAATTGCGCTTGTATAAAGAATTTTTTATAAATTATATAACTAAATAAAATTTTCAAAAACATACAACTAACACAACATATTGCATCCAAATAGCTAATTTTTTTTAGTTTACACCTGCATATCCAATTTATTTTACACAATAGTGTTTATACATCTAGTAAATAATATTATACACTTATTATATACGTATCAACCTTGTATATAAGAGGTGTTTTTACACGCTTTTACTCAATTATATAAAAATTGAATTTCATCCCGTACAAACTTCAATTCCTAAAACTCCATCAGAAATGGGTCAAAATATCACCAAATAATTCAAATCTTCATTAAATAGTTTCAATTTTTAACCACAACTTCAAAGTAACATTCTCAACGAACCCCATTCATCAAGTTGTCAAAAAAAAAATCAACAAATCACAAACTTCATTTGTAAATTTTCAAGCCTTTAAAAATCCCCAAAAGTAATTTTTCCCCACTTTAATTCATCCAACAATGTTTAATCTATTGTGATAAATATAAATATCACTCTAAATCAGTTTCTAAGTATTAGCAAAATAAAAAATATAATCACAAATTATGAAAAAAAAAATCTGAAGTATTTCAAATTATATACAAAATTTAGTAAGATCTGAAAATATTGGCTCATTTTAGTTATAAGTCTGGGTCAAGTGATATAAATGGTAAAAATCCCATTAGATAATATTTTAAATTATAAAATAAAAATAAGAAAAAGTGTAAGTTACCGAAAATGATAAATGATGATTTCGCTTAGCTTGCTCAATAAAGGAAGAAATATTACCTTATAGAAGTTCTCAGATATCTTATTGTGACTTCTAAGATCTATGAAAATATCCCATGGAAATTATTGTTATTTTTGTGACATAATACTATAAAAAAAAATAAGTAACGTAAAAATATTTTTACCGTCTTAATAAAAAATTGTCAAATAGCACAACTTGAAAAAATTAAAGACTTGAGACTGAAGAGGTTGGCCCTACAAATCCTATAAAAGAAATTGAGAAGCAAAACTGTAAAGTCAAAAGATATTAAGTAAAAAGTAATAAAGCATGATTATATAAAATCATCATTTTATTGCGTCCTTACATCTATTTATACCTCATCACATGAATATTGTGTAATTTCTCGAGAATTATGTCATTCCTTGAGATTGCCTAGCGAATTTTTCGAAGCGAAAGCTATTTTTATAAGTGGGGTCAAAAAATTAAGGCCACTTCTTATAAAGGTCATTTGTGAACTTAAACTTGGAAAAAATTTCAGAATGTAAAATATGACCTTTAATTAGTAAGAAATATAGTGTTGTATTGAAATTAAAGTTTCAGATGACTCTTTTCCTATTTTAGCTTTCTTCTTATTTGCAAAGCCTCATTGCCTACATATTATGTTCGCAAATTTTCAAATTTCTTATATATCTTGATCCTTCTTTTTGTTGCTTGAGTTACTACTACTATTACTGAAAATTTACTCTAATTTGTCAATTTTGGTATTTAGAAAGAAAAACAAATTTCGATGTCATTCCTATGTATTTTGTAGTCTAATTATTAGAAAATATTTCATTAATAATTATTTTAAAAGTATAAATAAAATAAACATCAATTGCTAATATAGCTTATAGTTCATCCGTTCCATTTTATGTGTTCTTGCTTGATTGGGCACAAAGTTTAGGAGGAAATATGTAGTTATAAATGATCTCATTAAGAGTATATAAAATTTTTAAGGTAAATTATTTCTAAATGTAGAGAGGTATCATTATTTTTCGTAAAAACTAAAAAGGAAATAGTTTCACATAATTTTTGGGATGAAGAAAGTAGGTGAAACGAAAATAATACCAAATCAAAATCAATATATAAAATGTTAACTCAAATAGATTTCTATTTCATACGATGGACATGCTATTGATTCCTCGCGTTAAAAATTTAGGGATAAAATAGAATTTGCTCACATTCAATACTGATAATTCTTTCATTTTTGAAATTTGCAATTATAATCCACAATGAATTGAGGGTCATTTTTTTACCTTTAGCAAATACCACAATGGCTGGCTTATCTTGGCCGTTGATTCAAGATTAAAGGGTTTTAAGTCTCAGCTAAAAGGTGAAGAGAGTATTATTTCCCAATTTCCAAAGGTTACAGAGGTTAAATAGTAGGGAAAAGAGTCAAAAATATCCTTCTACGCTGGAAAAGGGGCTAACAATACCTCTATTACGAATTTGGGACAAATACCCTTCCGTCATTAAAGTTTTCAAATATAATTATCTTTTAATAAAATCCCAAAATAATCCAATTTGAATTTTTAAACATGTTCCACTATTTAACCCGACCTAAAGAAGGTCATCGTTTCCATTATCTTCAGATGAATCATGGACAATGGCAATGAACTTGCAGAACCTGTATCACACACATGTTTCTTAAATTGAATATCCGAGTAGGCCTCCACATCGATTGAAATTGATGGGCTCCTTCCTGTTTATAAGATGTTCTAGTGAACTACAAGGCCAGAATTAGTTTCACTCCTTTCTGAATATGGCTCAGTCGTTGTCCACCATAACTATCAAACCTACTTCTTGAGCCTGGTCCTGGTCCTGGTCCTTGAAGAACCGATTGTGAAGAAGATTTCACTGGAAATGAAAATTGGTCCTTAAGAAATTCTTGTAACGACTCAATTAACTCATCTGTTATACTTAGCACACTGGGATATTATGATGTTCTGTCAACTCCAATGCTTTTACAGAACGAATAAAATGTATTGATCTCCTCAAATTGCTTCGCGGCTGTAACACAAGTTTGAATTACATTTTCCGGGCAAGACGAATATTATAATACAGAAAGTAATGAAGCGGGTTTAAAAATTGAAATCGGATTATTTTGGGATTTAGGGATTTCCATTATGAGAGGTTTTTTAAAAAAAAATTGAAGGGGTATTTTTTACCCAAATTCGTAACGAATGATATTTTTAGCCATTTTCCCAAAGTAGAGGGGTATGATCTTTGACCCTTTTCCCCTAAATAGAATTAACACGGGCAAATAGAAGAAACAAAAAGTTAATACACTGACCTCAATTCACAGAGGGGGAAGGATGAGGGAAATTTCAATTTGTTGCCTTTGTTTGGCATCTTCAATATATACTGTAGTTTTTTTGGGTCTAACTCATAATTCACAATCACAGTCTAATTCATTTTCTAGCTCCCTAATCAATAATTCCATCATCTTCTTATACATTGGCATATAATGATCATTTATCATTGTCTTTGACAAACGAAGCTTACTATACAATTCTCTAGGGGTCTCATATATCCCGACATGGTCTTCCGTTGGACCATCATGATCCACATCACTTGCCTCTGTTGATGGTATAGAAACCATATGCATTATTCTTCCAGGAGGGTAAAAATGGTGGTTATCTGACACATCTGATGGAGAAATTGGTGTTTGGTTTTCAGCTGCATCAGCCAGCAATTTCTCTTCTTCAGCAATTTCTTCTGCTGCAGCAGCTGCTTCTTGGTCATGGACATCAGCTTCACACTCCTGCCTTTGTAGTTCCTTCTCCAATTCATACCACAATTCACCTTCGGTGATATCCTCTATGGCAGTAGTACCAATTTCTTTGTCCACTCCAGCAGCATCTTCCTCTTCATCCGTCTCATCTTGTCCAGATCCACTGCTTGAAGAACAGTATTCGACTTTGTTCCCGCCAGGAACACTGGTTACTACTTCACTCACAAACGTTTCACATGCTCTTGGAGCTATAAGGGGAGCCTCAGAGAAATCATCTGGTTTGGAGTTTGCTGAAGGGGAGACGACACGGCGACGCACACCCATACAAGTCCATGATGACAAAGAGGAGCGTGTCTTGACAACTGCTTGGGCAACATCTTGGGCACGCTTCATCACCACCTGCACATTAAGGCAATAACATCAGCTTTCCTCGCATGAAAATTAAGGAGACAGGAAGTTAAGGATGTGACAAACATAATCAACCTGAAAATTTCATTGGCAATATCCTATTAATTTTTAACCTAAACTCCATCTATGAATAACAACTTGTCCAGAACTATGAAGTTAGAATTACTACTGATCCAGAAAACTTGAGATAGAATTACACGATCCATTTATTCACAAACTTAACATTGTGCTGCATTCAATAAGGGAAATTAGTACTAATAAGTAGAAGGGGCAACACCAGTGGAAGGCCCAAACCTCCTACCTGAGTACTGCTTGAGACGGGACGCAGAAGTGCACCTGCACCAGCAACCCTTGCTTTAGCTACAGCTATAGATGGTAGACGAGAACCAAGAGCAGTGGCAGATCGATAAATAACCTTCAAAACTCTATTGCGCTCAACTTGGTCACGTAGATCATTCACCCAGGATGACGCGGTTACCTGAAAATGATTATTTTGAAGTTAGAAATCACAGCAGGTCCAAGATGAGATTTTGAAGTACATGAATGTGAGTAATATGTCATACCTCAGAACGAAGAACATCTATAGAAGCGGTTGAGAAAGTAGGCACCAGATCAGAACCATTAATTATTGTAGTGATGAAGTGCTTTCCGGACTCTGCCAACTCCCACGTCATACAGGCAGCTGCACAACACTAACACAGTAAGGATACAGGAAGGAAGACCACATCAAGGCATTGGAATTCATAGGCAAAGATGTAAGAGATGCTAATCTATCAAGGAGACACACAGAAATGTATCAGATATTAAACATTGGAGGCACAGCACAAAGAGGAAAAGAAGCTATGATATTATACAGCCTCAACATATCCGAAAGCATTACAATAGCACTATTAAAATAAAGGTCATTTCATCAATTTCATAAATTTCAAAAATAAAAAACGACAGGATCAACTAAATTCCAAAATAAAAAATGACAGAATCAACAGATCACCAAACGAATAAAGATTAAATAACTACTGCAAATAGTTTAGAGAACTAATGGAGCATCAAAAGAAGTACAAAGTCTAAGCCTGGTAGAGAAGTCCCTCCTCTTCCTTACTTATATAGGACACAGTCAAGTAAAGGAGATTGAAGATTTTTGCTTTTTTCCTGGTCAAGGGATTGAGATTTTGACGTTTAAAAGAATTCCACTTGTTTTCTGCCTCGAAGAAAAGCATATCAACAAAAAGAAGATAGAAATTAGGTTGTAAGTCTCCTATTTTATTTCTAGAATGACACAATTTGTCTTGTGATTGAGCACATGTCCAGTGTCCAACTAGTGTACGACATGAAGACACAGCCTAAGGGGGAAGGAGTTGTATTATTTACAAGAGACGTCCTTGAGAAAGGTTCAGAACACTTCAGTGAGCTAATTTTCATCAACCTACTTAGTAACTTTGTAGTCAACGGCTCGCTAAAACTGCGCTAAATAGGTTGTGCGCTTAGCACTAAGGCAGTAAAGGTATGCGCCTTATGACCCATGGTCTCTGTTTTGAAGAGAGCAGTGCTAAATAATATAATATTTCACCTAATTGTCCTTTTTCTTCAATTATTGTATCTATATAATTGTTTCGATTTATAATTATTATTCTCGCACTACATATATATTTTTTCTTTCATTTGATTTGCACCTTCTTCCTTAGTGCCTGCCGTTTATTCGCAATATGTGCTCAAAGCCTCAATAGACTTTAACGTTTTTTTGCACTTCGCCTTTGACTCTGCAACTTTATAATGTCATAACTGCTCACCAAAGCCTTCAAGTCATCTAGATGCTTACCAGCATTTTCTCAGGACAACACAATTTACAGAAGCGACTTTTCAATGTTCATGCTACCAGCATCCTTTTGTCATAGAAGTCCAGAATCGTTTTGTTACTTTCTTCAGAAGCTCTCTTTTTTCTTTCACTATCATCAGATATTCATTCTTCAGTTACATGTTAAAGGGACCAGCTCACATACGAAACAAGTAGTCTACTAATGCACCATATGTGCCCCTACTGGTGAAATTTTCTACAAACATATTACACTACCTCTCTACCTTTTTATCAGGTTTCCTAAAACTAGATAATTGGTCCAATTCCCTTAGACTAGTCAAACTTATTTACTCATTCTCCACAGTAATGTATTTACTTTAATTCTTTCCCAAGCATCTGGTAATTCTGGCCGCCTTTCCACTCCTCACTTTGGTTTCCACCATGCCTTTAGAGCTTATAGTATAGCTGAGTAGCTAAGAGCTTCTGGTAATTTAAAAACGTAGGAATCGACTTGTTTTGCGTTAATGGGGCTTTGAGGGACCTCTTCTCTTTCCCTTATCAAGCAAGTCACACCTAATCGCCCAATAACCCTTTCCTACATATTTCTTATGCTCCCAACATATTAGATTTATATGTCCACACTTTTGGAGCTAAAATAAGATATACACTGCGAGCTATTTTCCCTAAAGTGTTACGTGGAAAAGAAATTAAAATATCAATGAAGTTTCCGAGACCCCCAGACAGACAGTTCTAGCAACAGTTTAGCTAGTACGTTTATAGATGCTCTCATCTCAGTTTTCCATCTCATTTTCACTTCAGGAAACACAATTTAACAATGTACACAATCCCTAGTCTCTTACTTCCAGTTTGCAGTAATATGTAGTTTTACCATGATCACTTCAAAGTAAGACCTCAGAACTATGGAAGAAGAACTTTCTGGACGTTCAAAACCTGGCAAATACTGAATTGACCACAGGCCAACCTTCGAGTTTCAATCTCCAAAGAAAAACTACACTGAGCTAATTGAGATGTCTTATCCGAGTCGACCAGTTTTAATAGTCTGTTCCTTTCTCATTCTAAATTAGTACCTTTCTTGAGATCTAACTACAGGTGTTGTTTATATTTCACAAATTAAACTTAAAATCTAGTGACATGAAAGTACAAAAAACTCATGATAGAAACTTTGGAACTTCTAGAAAACAAAATACCTTCACAATGTTCAAGTTTCTTAATTCACATTCAACAAATTGAGCATGAATTTTAGGAACTTTTTGGTTCTAGCTTCAAATTTCCAGATAACATAGATTTGCTGAAAGTAGGATCATAGATTGAAATATTGGTCTTACAGATGCATCATAAACTCAATTTTGTGAAGAAATGTAGAAACAGATGAAAAATTATGACAAATATTAGGATTCAATTGGAAAGAGTCACTAAAGTTGAAAACTTTCAGAAACTCCACTCTAATGTAGCACTAAATGGGTTTAAATCAACAAGGGAAAATACAATGGCTTCTAATTTCACTTAAAGATTCACTGAACAATTTGGAAAGAGCATGGAAGAAAATGTCCTACTTTCCTCCTTGTCACCTACAATTCTCATTTACCAGGTACTGATATACGAACTTAGCAACCATAATAGGAGGGAAATGTAAACCCTTCCTTAAACAGAGATCTGCAACTGCAGCTGAAAGAAACACACCTGGTGCAAAAGTGACACAGGTGCTTGAGGAAAGTTCTTTTTGCTCTCGAAGGATGTAGGTCAGAAGTGCAGCAGTACCGCCACCAAGTGAATGCCCAACAATCTGAAGTTCAAAACTAGCATTACGACTTTGATATTAAGCACAAAAAAAGAAAAAAACTGGAAATATGTGTTCATCTGCAGCAAATCACTTAAATGAGCTGACTTATGAAAGTATATTAACATTACATATCCACTCAAGACTCGCCATTATATTAATATTTACAAGAATGTTTCTAAAAATTTACATGTCACCACCAAGGTAATGATTACTTTTCTTTTGATAAGTAAAGGTAATGCTTACTTCTACAAGCCATCTGCATAATAATCTCAGTGCCTCACCCTTAGCCCCAAAGATATAATGCAACAAGAACGAAGAAACACATGACTATGAGATTAGTGTACGTCAAAAGAACAGAAGAAATGTAGAAGGTGACTTTCCAACTTGCTCTTTAGAGGAAAACAGAAACTGGTACCAAAAAATTTAGATCATCCCTATAAACAACAGGAAGGAGATGCGAGCTACAGAATAGATCAATAACGTAGCATGATATCAGAAATATCCAAATGAAAACAAATCCTGTGAGCAGCAATGACAATCATCACATTGACAGTAATACGAAAGGTTGATCAACAATCATTACTTGTTGAATCTTCCAATTTTAACACTCTGTGACAGCTTTCAGTCTAAACAAGTTAGTGAATTGAAAAACGCATCAAAACACCTTCCAATCTCCATATGCAACAGAGAAGAAAAAAGGATAAGAATCAACAAGAAGCAACGATGTGAATTCTAAATTTTACCTTTATCTCATACTCGGGATTTTCCTCCAGAGCCTTTACCAAGAAAGGCATACTAAGCTTGGCAATCCACCGAGCAGCAGCGACCATCCCACAATGTGCGTATCCCAAAACAAGACTGCTAATCCCACCATCATCTAAAACTGAATGATGAAAAGGTACAACAGCGCCTGTTGCTGCAGTCAGGGTATCTTTGATGCTATGAGTGCCCCGAATTAGAAGGAGGAAACAATTTAAATTTCTGTCTCTTATAATTGTAAAGGCGGGCTTAAGAAGCTGCAAACAAAATTTTTGAACATCTTAGTTCACGACAATCAAAACACTATTATGAATTTGTGAAATAAATCCAAAAAACAGCGTAGTGGTAAGACAATTGTCTTTACATACTCCTGCTTTAGGCTTCTGAAGGAGGACATCTTGAGAGTAGCCAGCAGACTCCAAGAATACAGGAAATGGCTTCTTTGAGAAAAGCATACAAAGGGTCACCAACCTTAAGTAATGATACAACTGAGCTATAATCTCATCACCCTTTAGTTGTACACAGCTTTCCCCAGCATATACACTTGCAACTGGTGCATTTCCCTTCAAGATCATAAATACATATGAAATCCAGATATAAATCAAGCATGACAAACAAAGATATAGAACATCCCGGAGCTATTGTATCCATGAACTTGTATTGAGATAATGCATTTATAAACCAAAATTCCTCACTTGACAAGTGAATAGCACCGAGAGTCTTGGGCCTGAATTTTAAGGCACTAAGAGGTGCAAGCATCTAGAATTTCTTTGAAGAACAGGATGATGCATGAATTTAAGAAAGTAAAAATAGACAGAACATCTACCAAAATGCAGCAGTTGGGATTATCTTGGCTATCAGAAACCTTCCCAAATGACATATTCACCCATATAAATTAAGAATGTCAGAGTATAATGTATTGCGACAAAGATTTGCTGGATTCCATTAGATATAGACCTACGATGGACTAACTATGATCTACAAGCTCGCACAGTTATGTACTAAACATACAGCAACCAGTCTACTTTCCAAGTAGCAGGATCAATAAAAAATGTAATGCCAGCAAAAAAGAATACAATATTTTTCACTCAGTTTTACTTATTTAAGCAATTCCTCTAACTAATATGAACACACCATCACTGATGGAAGGAAGTTCACCATAGTGAAAAACGTATTAATCTTGGTCTATTAAAAAGAAAGAAGCTAAAGATTGCAACACGAAATTATTCAGATAATACATAACTGTATCAGTAATCAGTCCATTCACATCAGGAAATCAGTCCATTCAAGCCAGGATACGTCACACGGACTTCCATTCACCAAGCTGTAAAAACATTTCGTGATACAAAGGATTCCACCTTTACAAACCCAACACTTAATATCAATCAATCAACTATGCCTTACTCCCAAACTAGTTGAGACAGACTAACTGAATCATCTATATCCACTCGGCACTAGCATATCTCATTGAAATACTGGTAAATTAAATAGATTTTTCCATTCTAATAATGGTAAATAATTGGAAACAACCTCTCTACCCCACAAAGGTAGAGGTAAGGTATGCATACACACCACCCTCACCAGACTCCACTTGTGAGATTGCACAGGGTATGTATGTTGTTGTTGTAGTATAGTGGTAAATAATTGCACAAAAGGACTTCGACTTTAGGAACTCAACAATATTATCAATCAACTACATTATCAATCCCAGACCTGCTTTGTTATTGCTTTATACTGAGCTGAGGGTCTATCAGAAACAACCTCTCTACCTCCCAAGGTAGGTGTAAGGTGACCCCATGGCTATGTCGTTGTTGTTATTGTATAATGGTAAGTAATTGCACAAAAGACTCCGACTTTAGGAGCTCAACAATATAATCAATCAACTACATTTCCAATCCCAACCAACTCGGTGTCAGCTATATAAATCTCTATATAATTCAACATCATTCCATCCACAAAAGTATCAAATAATAGAAAATATGTTATACCTCTCTTCTTATAAGGTAATTGATCCCAAAAGCCAAGTCACCAATAGGCCATTTCCCGAGTGTTTCCGAATATGTAAACCGAAGAGTTTCACACAAAGTCGAAATCGTTTCGAGCCACGTGGCCGGAGCTTGAGCTGGCCTTCGTGATAGTCTCCGTTTCACAGATCTACTTGCTGATTTTGAGTAATCTCCACTTTCTTCCTCCTTCGCCGTTAATCGGCGACTCAACACATAGTACAACAACAACAACACCCCCGCCGCCGTCGCCACCGTCGTCGCAGCCATTCTCAGATCATACGATTCACCTAATCTAACACTAGCTCAAATCAAAGCTGTGTTATACGATATACGTCACTGTACACCTAATCTGGACTAGCCTAATACCAAAGTTATATGAATTTTCGAAATTTTGATAGAAATTAAAATCGGATTGAAAAATTTAGGGTGTTGGTGAAATTGAATTAGAGGAAGAAGTGAATGAATTGTTGTTTACACCTACATTATTATATGATATACATACACAGTTTATAGATTATCCGCATGGAGACATTATACACACGCTTTCGCAAGACGGAGTTTAGCTTTGCGGTAAAGTCAAATGGCATTCTTGCCCTTTGTGTAAGTCTACTGTGATTTCACTAACACGTCTACACTCTACACTAACAAAATACTACTCCATTAAAGTTTTTTCATTTCACTAATCACAAAATTTAAGAAATAAGATGATATTTTTAAATTTTATAATCTTAATTAAAGATGTGTAATTCTTTAAATCTTGTTATCTTTAACTGGCAAGATAGATTGTTCGAATTGAAAACTTTCTAAACTTAGAGATATTTTTTTTTGAACAAACTATAAAAGGAAATAAGATATTTAAATTGAGATATAAAGAGTACGTAGTAAATTATCTAAACGAAAAAAGATCAAAATTATTCCTAAATTATTAAAAATAAAATAATTATATCCTTTAGTTTGATTGTGATCCTAAAAAGGTCATATAACAATGTATTATGGAATAAAACCCGCATTAAAAGAATCCATCACTCACCACATCATCACACTCACATAATAAAATTACAATACATACTAAGCTTCAAAACTCTCCACTCCCAATTCCTCTATTGCAAGCAAATAAAAAACAAATGAATTTGATTCAATTCCTTCAAAAATTCAAACAACACTCCAGAAAGAAGAAATAATTTGAATCCAGTTAAAAAGAAAGAAAAAACTAACCTGATATGACTCGACTGCGTGGAAGAGCAAGAGAGAATTAATAAAAGAATAAAGCAATTAGGAAAAATTTGTACCTGCTAATTCCTGGAATAGTGAAGAGTCACGATCTGCGTGAAGGGGTAAACAGATTTGAACGGAATTGAGAAATAGGGGAGGAAAAAATTAAATTGAATCTTCTCAGAGGGAGTCTAGGGTGTTTTGAGGAGATTTTGAGAGGGAATTTGTTCTTTCTTTCATTTTAATTATTTGAAGTTATGAAACAAAAAGTATATTGAAAATTTAAAAATAGGAGGGAAGAGGAAAAGTGAAATCTAAACTTTTACTAGCTATTCTTTTGATTTGCCACTAAAAACATATATATTACCGGCAAATATTCATTGGCTGCAAATATTTTGCCTTATGCGAATAATTAGCGGTAAAACTACTAAAGAAAAAGTGTTGTCTAGCGTAGAAGACGAATGCAAAAAAATATATAGGTTTTACCAACAAGAAAGTACTAGCAACCTACCGGCTTCCATACCATCTTCTTTTTCTTCAACACAACCTCACAAAAGACATGCTGTTTCTGCGGCTAGTATTGAAAGCCTCAGAAATAGAATGTGTGGCGGCTGTACCGCTACTAACCAAATTAGTGAGTTTGATATTTTTGTTTTGCAGGGTTCTCATGCCGTACTAAGCAGTTCTCAATGAAGAAGGACGTGAAGACTTGCTGAAATACTGGAGGGGGAATGAGAAGACCTTTCCGACAATTTCAATGATGGCCCGAGATGTTTTGAACATTCAAGCATCATCAACGGCGTCTGAAAGTGCTTTTTCTACCAACAGATATCAAATAGGAGAGCACAGACACTCATTAGCCGGAGACAGCTTGGAGATTGTAGTATTATTTAGAGATTGGATACGAGTGGAGCGGATAAGGTGCGGTCAACTGGAGATCAACGAAAAAGAAGACGAAAACTACAACAAAATCTTATCCGAAGGTGGTGGAAGCGACGTGGAGCAATTTGACCAACAAATATCAACTCCAACCGAAGAACCACAAGAAATTATCAAGAAACTAGAACATGTTTTTTTCATAATGTAATTTTTTTAATTGCAATTTTACTATATAATTCGCGACTTTTGAACAACACCACAAAGTTGCAATTTTGACAATTGTATTTGTATTACAAAAAAAAATCATATGTCTATTAAATAATATAAGAGGTACAAAACAGCCTTGAGATATTTTTATTACACTATCTTGTTTAATTATTGAGTTTTTTATATATATGTTATTTTTTAAATTAAGAGGGGGGGGGGGGAAACGCCCCATAAGTTTGCTTAGAGGATTTCCAAAGCGATAAACTCTGATTCTATCGTGGATCGGGCGATGCAAGTTTGCTTAGAGGATTTCCAAGACACATCCCCACCACTAATTGTAAATATATACCCACTGGTGGACTTGGTGTTCTCTATATCAGATATCCAGTTTGCATCACTGTACCCCTCTAGTACAGCTAGATATCTTGAATAATGTAACCCGTAAGTTAGCGTGTATTTAAGGTAACGTAGTACCCGATTCAACGTCTTCCAATGATCATTACTCGGATTACGGGTAAACCTAGCCAACTTGTTGACTGCATAAGCAATATCAGGTCGGGTGCAGTTTGATATGTACATCAAACTCCCAATCACATGTGCATATTGCTCCTGGCATACGGGTGCACCACGATTTTTATCAAGCTTTTGATTTCTAACCAGTGGTGACTTCGCAGGCGAACTGTCAAACATCTCAAAATTTCTCAACACATCCTCGATGTAGTGAGACTGACATAAGACCAGTCTGTCAGACGTCTTAGAGATCTTTATCCCTAAGATGACATATGTGATACCCATATCCTTCATGTCGAAGCATTATTTCAACATGTTCTTAGTCTCTAGGATCAAGCTAGGACTGCACCCTGTGATCAACATGTAGTCTACGTACATGCATATCATGACGAACGAGTTAGAGTTACATTTCATGTAGACACATTTGTCACATTCATTAATGGAGAAACCCTTCGATAGTAGAGTACTATCAAAAAATTTCGTGCCATTATTTCGGGGAATGTTTCAGCCCGTAGAGAGATTTGACAAGTCGACAGACTTTCTTCTCTTGCCCTGGAACCACATACCCCTCGGGTTGTTCCATATAGATTTCTTCTTCTAAATCACCATTTAGGGAGGCTGTCTTGATATCCATTTGATGTATCTCAAGGTCACGCAATGTTGCGATCGCAATGAATACCCGTATGGACGTCATTCGAGACACCGGAGAGTACGTGTCAAAATAGTTAAGGCCTTCCTTCTGCCGATAGCCTTTGACTATCAACCTGGCCGTGTACTTATCTATAGACCCATCTGCTTTATACTTCCGTCTGAGTATCCACTTACAACCCAACAGTTTATTTCCCGGAGGAAGATCAACCAACTCCCAAGTATGGTTATGCAGGATGGAGTCTATTTCACTCTCAATAACTTCTTTCCAGAGCGGTGCCTCTGGAGTTGACAATGCTTCAGCAATTGTCCTTAGTTCGTCATCAACCATATAAGCTACAAATTCAGGACCGAATGATTTATCCTTCCTAGCCCTTTTTCTTCGCATTGGTTCCATCTCTAGAGTCTCCAATTTCTGAGAATCTAGAACACTAGATTCCGGATATTCATCCACTTCGAAGTCCACTAGATCTGAACCATCTAGATCCGGGCAGTCAACGACTCCCGTTTCCTGAGAGCTTTGTTCATAACTTCGTTTGCGAGAGATTATGTCTTTTTCCTTTCTAGGAAAAATATCTTCAAAATATTGAGCATAGCATTCCTTGATTCCATGATTGTACCCCCGTGGATATCTGGAATATCTGACTTATGCACTAAGAAGCGATAAACACTACTGTTATTTGCATATCCAATGAAAATTCATTCTACAGTCTTAGGCCTAGTCTTGACCTGCTTTGGCTTGGGTACTTCGACATTTTCCAAACAACCTCACACCTTTAAATATTTATAGGTGAGTTTCTTTTCCTTCCATGATTCATATGGAATTTTGTCCTTACTCTTATGTGGGACTCTGTTAAGAATCGTATTAGCGGCAACGACGGCTTCTCCCCACATATTTTGGGGAAGATGGAATTGATGAGCAAGGCATTCATCATTTCCTTCAATGTACGGTTCTTACGTTCTGCCCCACCGTTCGACTGAGGTGAGTATGGAGCCGTCGTTTGATGAACAATGCCTGATCGGGTACAATATTCCTCAAATGGCGCTACGTATTCTCCCCCTCTATCGCTACGAATGGATTTAATTCGTATGCTTAGTTGGTTCTCAACTTCTGCTTTGTAACGTCGGAACGCTTCAAAGGCTTCATCTTTACTTTTCAATAAGTAAAGGTAACAATACCTTGTGCTATCATCAATGAATGTCACAAAGTACTTGTTCCCTCCTCTAGTTTGTGCAAACTTCAAATCACATATATTTGTGTGAATAAGTTCTAGAGGAGCGGTATTCCTTTTGACGGATCAAAAATGAAGCTTTGTGAGTTTTGGCTCTACGCACACCTCACACTTATGTTGAGGATTTACGTTGATAGACGGCAACAACTCCAACTTTACCAACCTTTGGATGGACTTGTAGTTAACATGTGATGACTCAAGCAAGTAAGAAGAAGCTTCAATATTATTGCTTGTACGTATTACGGGCATGGCGTTAACTTTGAAGAGGCCTTCACAGACAAAACCTCTTCCCACAAAGGTTACATTCTTGGTGATTACAAACATATTGGACTCAAATACTAGCCTAAAACCAGCATTAACCAATAAATGACCTGAAATTAAATTTCTCCTAATCTCAGGAACATGTATCACCTCCTTCAGAGTGAGCTCATTTCCAGAAGTCATCTTCAGGACTACCTTTCCTACTCCCAGCACGTCAGAGGAAGCGTTGTTACCCATGAACAACTTCTTATTTGTAACTGGTGTATAAGTGGAGAAGGCATCTCTATTGGAACAAATGTGTCTTGTAACACCTGTGTCCATCCACCACTACATGGGATTCTCAACAAGGTTTGCTTCAAGCACCACCGCTGAGAACTCCTCAATCATATCGTCCAAAAGTCTGTCTTTGACGACATTGACCTGTGCCTTGCCCTTAGCCTTGACCTTATCTTGTTGCTCAGTCTTGAGCTTGCGACAGTCATTGATCATGTGACCAGGTTTCCCACAGTGGTGACAGTTTCCTTTGAACTTCTTCGATGCTTGGGTCTTGCCGTCTTTCTGGAACTTGCGCTTCTTGGTTGGATTCTCTTTGGCCTCAACCAGATTTGTCTTTGCCTCAGCGGGTTGTTTACCCCTAGGCAAGGCCTTCTTATTATCTTCCTGAATCTGGAGTTTGATAATAAGTTCTTCAAAGGTCATCTCCTTTGTCTTGAGATTTAAGTAACTCATAAACTCATTCCACGAGGGAGGTAACTTTTCAATCAATGATGCAACCAAAAACTGCTCATTTGGTTTCATACCTTCCAAATCCAGGTGATGTAGAATCATTTGGAATTCATGGACTTGCAACATCACAGTTTTACTATCCACCATTTGAAATTTCAGGAATTTCCTAACGATGAATTTCTTTGTGCTAGCATCTTGTGCATTGTACTTCTTCTGCAGCTTCTCCCATAACTCTTTGGCGGTGCCTACGGTGCAATACAACGTGTAGAGTGGGTCTGACAGACAGTTTAAAATATAGTTCTTACACATGAAATCACTATGACTCCATGCATCAAGAACTATCTTCATGCCATTAATGACATGGATACCTTGGCCCCATTCAGCTGTTTCAGTAGGCGAAGGGTCCATTTCTTCTCCAGCTTGTAGAGGATCTTCTGTTAGGAAATGAGTCATTCCCATAACAGTCAGATAAAAGAGCATTTTCTGCTGCCATCTCTTGAAGTTGGAGCCCATGAACATTTTAAAGTGTTCATGGTGGAATCCAGCGGGTAGAGGAACGTGAGCGTTCCCTTGAGCAACAAAAAAGGCATTGGATGAGCCTTGAGCAACCGGAAAGGCATTTGGTGTGCCTTGAGCAGTGGGGAAGGCAGAGGGTTTGCCTTGGGTAGCAGTAGCAGTAGAATCAGAAGCGAGTTGTTCTCTTTCAGTCATCTTTCTAAACACTTACAACAACTCTTGTCTTAAAATTGTGGGATACAACAATTGCAGAGAATGGGAAGTAAGTAAATATTACAATTGCTAGAAAGGATAAACTAAAGATTACAACAAAAATGAAATCAAGAATGTAACAAACTGCTTGTGATTTGCTGAGTCGAGTGATGGCACTCTGTCTTTAAGACAAGATTGCCCCGTATATATCCTCTTACGTTGTCGGGCAATAGTCTCCCAAGATATAACAACTTAGCAAATGAGCAAAGAAAACTCACGTGTTACTCTTGAAGAACTTTGAGTATAGTAAACTTGCTAGAGAGGAAGAAGAAGATGTCAGAAAATTTTGTAGTGTTTTCTTAGTGTGTTATACAATTGAGCCAAAGGCCTCAATTTATAGTGTAATGTGATGACCCTTCAACTAGAAAACTAATGACCTTCAATAGCCATGTAATGACACTTGATTGAGGGGTTACATTCAGCCAAATAATGGTTGAATTCATGTGCTAAATAATGGAGATTCAATGCTCCAAAACCAGCCCAAAAGTCAGAACTTTCCATCTTCCTCGCAGCATTCTGCCTCCGAAGCGCCGCGACTCTGCGAATTAGCACCGCGGTGCTGCGGCTCTAGTGGCTGAAGACCCAATTAGCACTGCGGCGCTCTGGCGCCCCTGCTCCGACGGGGCTGCGCCGCGGCCCTTCGCGGCTCCGCGACGATTTTTGACTCGTTTCATCTTACACTTCGTACACTTCTTCCTTCGTTTACCAACGTGGAATACTTTGTCATTTGGCCAATAGCCATCCATCATTCTATGTCTCAAACGTTTCACTTACGTACCAATATCTCTTTCACTAATGAAATTTGTAATTCTTGGCACTAAGTGTGCACGTGTGTGGAAATGACGTTTTTGACGTGCGGGGCCCCAATTGTTCGAGTCATAAATAATGGGATATACTTAATTCCACATTAGTAAATTTCCAACAGATTTCAGAGGAAAAAATCTGATAGAAAAATGGTATAACAAGAACAAGAAAAGGAACAAAAGAACAAAAAAACAAATGAAATTTTGTTAAAAAAATATTCATCGCCGCCGGCACTGTTCACGGCCCCGAAAGTACTGTTCACTGGAGTTTTCACCCAAAAAAAATCAAGTACATGCGTAGATCTAGAATAAAAAGAACACGGGGATAATGCAGGCGGTCAACTGAATATCAGTCTTTGGCACGTGAGATTAGGCCATGGTTCATCTATAGTTTTACATAAATTGTTTCCTACTAGAATACATCAAATAAAAGAGAAACTGAGTAATTATACTATTTGTCCTTGTGCCAAACAGTCTAAAATTCTTTTTCAGTCTAGCAGTATTAAGAGTACAAGTTGTTTCTCAATAATTCATGTAGATCTATAGGCTTCTTATAGGACTCCTACTTTTGATGGAAATAGACTTTTTTTTTCACTATAGTAGATGACATGGATTTTTTACTTGAACAAAAGTCTTATGTGTGTGTTTCATTGAAATATTTCTTCGCTTATGTAAATAATCAGTTTAATAAATCAATAAAGATAATAAGAAACAGATAATGGAATAGAGTTTGTTAATTCAATATGTGACAACATGTTCAGACAAATGGGGATAATTCATCAAAGAACTTGTGTGCATACCCCTCAGCAAAATGATATTGTTGAGAGGAAACACAAGCACATTTTAGAGCTTACAAGGGCAATGAAAATACAATCAAATATTTCTATTAGATTTTAGGGACATTACATACTTGCTGCAGTTTATCTGATAAATAGATTGTCTAGTACTGTCTTAAGTAACAAGTCTTCATATGAAAAACTGTATAATAAGCAGCTTGTTTTAAGTCATTTGAGGGTTATAGGGTGTCTATGTTTTGCTAAAGATATAACTCAACATGACAAACTCATGTAAAAAACTAGACCTGTTGTGCTTATGTGCTACTCAGAAGTACAAAAAGGCTATGCATTATATGACTTATCTAATAACTTTTTTTTGTCAACTGAGATGTGATATTTAGAGAAGAAGTATTTCCATTCTCAACTCAGAAAAATCAGTCACAGATCATGTTCTTGGACAATACAAAAGGGCAAGCAGATCTATGGACAAGTCCATTTACTATACGGTTCAACGGTATCAATCCTACTAGTTTTGAGGAAGCTCCTACTTCTACTGAGGAAGTGTCACATCAAGATTCAAGTGTAGAACTTGAATCAGTACAATAAAATCATGTATTGGTTCCTGCACAACCTGTACAACAAGATCAAATGTTGGTTCATGCAGATCAACCTGATACTCAACAACAACAAACAATACAAATAATGATCAGGCAATCATCAAGATCTAAACAACCACCAATATGGATGAGGAACTTTGTTTCTCTTACATTCAGAGGTTCCTTACAGTATAAACAAGTATATCAGCTATGATAAGCTTTCATCTAAGTATCAAGCCTACACAACTGCATTCTCATCTACTACTGAATCAACCACTTATGTTGAAGCTGTTAAAAATTCAAAGTGAATTCAAGAATAAATTTTTGCTTTTGAAAATAACAACACTTGAAAAGTTGTGACACTACCTAAAGGAAACACTACAATCAAAAGTAGTTTTAGCAACAATTATATAGCGGTGAGGAAAAAGGGAGGCAGAGCCAGGGTGAGTAAAAGCCATAAATAAAAACAAGGAAAAAGTAAAAGCCTTGCAAAATATAGAATACCAACAGAACTAGATCAACTAGAACTTTCTACTGATGCTAGTGATATAGGATGGGGAGCAGTCCTCATAGCATATGATAAAAAAGATATAGACAAGGAAAAACTATTAATTTGTGGATATGGAGGTGGAACATGGAAACCAAATGAGAAAATTACCATATTAACGAAAAAGAACTATTAGCAGTAAAATTTGGAATAAAGAAATTTCATTATCACCTATTACCAGTAAAATTCGTTGTTAGAACTGATAATACCCAAGTAAGATCTTTCATTACAAATAAAATAGACCCTTTACCAGAACTAAACAAAAGCTGATCTTTTCATCATCTAACAACCCTGAAGAGGGTAGGAATATAGATGGTATACTAACATAGTTACATGTAAGTTTATCAAATAATAGGCATGTAGTACGGAAGCAGGTATTATTAACGCAAAAATCTTTTTATCAATATTTAACATCATAATTGCAGAGACCTATACTTATCAAGATTATAATTAGAAACACATAGTCTGAAAACATACTCTTAGTAGAATTTCAAGATCACCGGAGATACTCAACCCACCCTGGCTCTGCCTCTCTTTTTCCTCACTGGATTCGACGGGATAAATGGTCTAGGTTCTAAGAGTTGCTCGACAGACTCTTTCTTAAAATTTCTTTTAAGAGACAGTGTTTTATGGACTAGTATGGTTATAAGTATAAGCTTTCAAAGTATCTATTCTATGGTATTATGATATTATTTTTATATGGGTTATCTAGAAGGGGATTTAGCTAGACATGCGAGAGCATATTTTGAAGATTGAAGACTTTCTTGTATTTAGAAGTTATCTTTCAAGGTTACAAAGATGCTCCTTTTATAGATAACCTCGGCTGCCTTACATTATTGGCATGCTGAAAAGTCTAAAAAGCAAATAGTATTTTTGTTACAAAAGTCATAAAGTAAATAGTACTTTGTCTCTTGTCATTTCATGCTTTTCTTAAAGTTGTTTGTCGTTGTTGCCATTTTTTCAATGTTTGTTGGCTTGTCATCTTTTGTCTTTGATTCCTCGTGGGTCCGACGGCTTTTACATTGAGGTCAGTTGCTTTCTTCCACAGCATCTTTTGCAGGTGTCTTCTTTGCACAAATGCATCTTTTGCAGGTGTCTTCTTTGCACAAAAAGATGAATTTTTTTTTCTCTGACGATACTCCTATAGAATAGGAACGGTATCGTTTTGATTTCAGTAGTATATTGGTGATATATGATGATATATGGGCTTACTGTAGTTTAGACTACATTGGGCAATATTAAATTTTTACATCGTGGCTTTCTGTAGTTTAAACTACATTGGGTCGTTTCATTCAAAAAGATTAGATGATCCTTCTTTTTTCATAGTGATATGGGTAGTATAATCTTTTATGCTCATAACAAGCCTTTTTCTTTGTCCTATCAAGAGTTTGTATTGCTCCACCGTTTCATTGGAGTGTTTGTGCTCCATCTTTATGATCCTGTCTTGCATGTTTGTAAGGTGTATAGTATCTTGAGATAGTACATTATTGTTGTAGTACAGGATAATAAGTTCTTCGGTTTCTCTTCCCTTGGAGTTTCCAATGATGTTGGCTTTACCTGCTCTTAACATATCTTCAATCTTTGATTTTAATGTTGATAGTCTGATGGCTCTTTTGACACTCAGTCATTCTTGAATTTTTTCTCGGGTACATGGTATTTTCATCTTTAGGTCTTTATCATCTCCACTTATGTTGCTATTTCTTCCTGTTTTAAATAATTGGCATATTATAATCGGTTTTCTCGTCAAGTCTGTTGAGGCGTCGAATAGTTGTATGTCGTAGATGCCTCTTCCAAATGACTCCATCATTAGTTTGACAGATTCTACTAAAACATTGGCTAGCTTAGCAATGTTGTAAAAAGTTTCATCTACTAATAGTTTATTTATAAAACCGTAAGTAAATAGTTTTAAAACTATATCAGGGTTTGATTTTTCGTTACATAAAAACCTTGTATTTTACTTAGTTTTGCACTTCGTAAAATGTGTGGATTTGATTTGTAATCATAAAATTTGTTTATCTGGTCATAAGATGTAATATATTCAGGTGAGAATTTCGTCTTGTCACACATTGTTACTGTTGTTGTCATATGAGAAGACGATGTTGTTATGAGTGGTGGTATAGTGGTTGGCATAGTTTCAAGCTTGGATGTAAAAGTTTTTGGTTTTTCTATTGGTGATTGAGAAGATTTCAAGGTTTGTAGGGTTTTGAAGTCTCTAAAGGCCTCTGTCAGTTGTTCTAGCAAATGTATATTTTTTTCTGTTTTGGTTGTAATAATTTCTTGGTTTTGTTTGATGATTTTTTGTAACATTGGTAATATATTCCTCGAACTTGTCATTGATGGTTGACATCGTTGTACCTACTAAGAAAATCAGCCTGAATATTCTTAGTTTCAGATATTTTTTTGACAATAAAAGAACGATTGTCACTTCCTTCTTTTGTTTAGTTCTGGTAAAGGGTATATTTTATTTGTAATGAAAGCTCTTACTTGGGTATTATCAGTTCTAACAATGAATTTTACTGGTAATATGTGATAATGGAATCTCTTTATTCCAAATTTTACTGCTAATAGTTCTTTTTCGTTAATATGGTAATTTTTCTCATTTGGTTTCCATGTTCCACCTCCATATCCACAAATTAGTGGTTTTTCTTTGTCTATATCTTCTTTATCATATGCTATGAGGACTGCTCCCCATCCTATATCACTAGCACCAGTAAAAAGTTCTAGTTGATCTAGTTATGTTGGTATTCTATGTTTTGGCAAGACTTTTACTTTTTCCTTGATTTTATTTATGGCTTTAGTATGTTCTTCCTTCCATTCAAAGGTTATATTTTTTCTACTTAATTCTTGTAACGACTTTCTCAAGAGTGGTCTGAAGCGTAGTTTACTACCCCTAGAAATTGGTGTACCTCTTTTTTGCTCTCTAATTTATCTTTAAATTTTTTTATTGTTGTTACAATGTGTTCTTATAGTTGTAATCCTTCATTATCTATTATGTATCCCGAATATTCTATACTATTCTTAAAGATTTCAGATTTCTTTTCGGATTAAAATATTCTATGATGTTTTACAGTTTCTATGAATTCTTCTAGATGTTTTATATGTTTCTCCAAATCATCATTATATATTAATATGTCATCCACATATACTATATAAAATTCTGTCAATTTTTTGAACACTTGGTCCATCCTTCTTTGAAATATTTGTGGTGCATTTTTCAATCCGAAGGGTAGTACATTCCATTCGTAATGTCCTTGACGGGCACTAAAGGCTGTTAAAGGTTTTGATTCATTTTTTAGTTTTATTTGCCAAAATCCACTTTTACAATCGAATTTGCTGAACCATTTTTATTTCCTAATCTATTAATAAGGTTTCTTTTGTATGGTAAAAAATATCCATCGAATATTGTCTTTTTGTTTAGTTCTCTATAATCAATTACCATTCTAGTCTTTCCTCTTTTTTGTTCACTATATTTTCTAACTAAAAAGGCTGGGCTGCTATGTGGGCTTTTACTCTCTTGTATCAATTTTTAATTCTAATAATTCTTTTAGTTGGGTTTCAAACTCTTTTTGATATGTTGGGATATACCTAATAGGTTTAGATCTAACTATATCACTGGAATTTATTAACTTGATTTCAGCGTATATTTTTTCTTTCTCCCATAGTTGCATTGGGTTTTCTCCGAAATTTAGTTTTAATATATTGAGATATTTTTCTCTTAATAACTGTAGGTTACTATTCCTATATGATCTTATGTTACATATTCTTTGTGTGTGTATTGGTAGTACTCTCCTTAGTATTATCCACTTGTTACAAAGTGTTTGTAGGCTAAAAGTAGTATTATTTATCACTTGTGTTTAAAAGTAGTCTAGAAAATTATTTCCTAACAATACTTGTTGTTTCATATCATTCTGTTGGTATATTATTGGTAGTCTAAATATTGTCTTTCCTAATATTATTCTCATATTTTCTGCTACTATATCCAATTCTTTTGTTTGTTCGTTAAAGTCTGATACTCTTGTTCTATGTGTTTTAAATCTCTTCCATCTGTGTGGTTCTAATACCTCTTTCTTTGCTAGACATAAGTCTGCTCCACTGTCAATAAAGATCTTTTGTTTCATCATTTTATTAGGTTTGTATTCTATATGAGCTTCTATATAGATTGCTACCATCTAATTATCATTTTGTTCCAAATCTATCTTTCTTAATCTTTGTTGAAGCTCTTCATCTTGTTCCATTTGTTTTACTTCGTCTAGTAGTTCTTTCCATCTTATTTCACTCAATCTTTCTCTTATTCTGGTAAGGTTTTTAGTGATCTTTTTGTATATATCATTATAGTATTTATTTTTTATTTCACTAGTAGTTGTAGTTGTAATAAGTTTATGGCGAACATCTCGTTCGCATTGTATCCAGTAATTTCTTTCTTCTAATAATGTTCCTTTTTCTTTTTGTAGATTCATTTTATTCTAAACTACTTTCACTATCTGTGTGCTGGTTAATGTAGTTAATATTTTCTGATTCACTTCCTTCATCAGTTTGACTGACATAAAAGTCTCCATATTCATACCAATTATTATTGTCTTCTTTTATTTGTTGTAGACTCATTATAAATTGTGTTGTATTTTTATATTTTACAGCTTTTTCTTTTAGCTTTGGCATTTATTAGCATAATGTCCTTTTTCATTGCAATTCCAACATTTATATTTTTTTCCCCTAATTTTTCTCTTATGTTTAAATTTTTTTCCTAGTTTCAGGGGTATTTCTATATCTTTTAAATCTTTTTTTCCTAAAAGGTTTGTAATAAGGTTGTTGTTTTTGTCTGTTGTAATTATTATACCTTTTATATTTTTTGTGTTGATATTTCTTTTTATGACCTTTCTTATATTTCTTTTCTCTTTTATTATCATCACATCTGAATACTAGTCTTCTTTATGTAAATCCACATATCTCTCTTAATCCTATTTTCTTATCTTTTTTAATCTTTGTTGCATTCTATATTCTTCACATTTTCGCATTATGTATGCTCTTAGTACTCTTATTCTTTCTCCTAATGTATTTTCTTTTGGTTTTAGTTGAGTATATTCCTTTGATATCTCAGTATTATAAAGTATTGGTAAGTGGTCATAATAGAGTTGTTGATATATTAAACCTTCTTGTGGTAAGAATCTTGCTTCATAGAAGAACTTACTAAAACTTATTGTATATTCTGGTAATTTATTAATTTTACAACATTTCATGTTATTTAGATTCATTATTATCTCAGTTTTTCTTTCTGCGAGTACGTTTTCTCGTGCTACTAACCATTTTTCTCCTAAAAATTCTCTTTTTAGTATGATATCAAATATTATTAACATAGATTTCCAATCTCATGCATGACTAAATACTTCTCCTCTTAATTGGTACGCTATAGATTCTATCCAATAAGCTACTTTTCCGATTAATGTTTTAGATATCAAGTCATACATATATTCTAGGTTTTCTGTTTTTGTAGAGTTCATTAATGTTATATACATTCCAAGATTCCAATCATTTATTCTTCTTCCTATTTCTTGTTCATCATAAACATTATCTAAGTCTAAAAAATATCCATTGTAATTTACACCTTGTGTCATTGATCCTACAAATTCTTTGAATTCAGCTTGTTGTCCTACTGGTATATGATTTGGTAATCTAGTTCGCTTTCTTGTTATTATTTCTAGATTAGGGTCTACTAATTCTTCTTCAGGATAATCATTTGCATCCTCATTTATTATATCATCAGTTTCTATTTCTGTTTCTATAGGCTTATTAAATTCATCTTTTATATTACTTTCAGGTTCATCTTCTATGATTGCATTTACGTTTTTCATTTTTTGTAAGGCTTCTATTATCTGGTTGTTTTCTTTTACTATTTCTGAGTCTTATTCTTCTTCTATGAATTCTGCTACTTGTATCTCTTGATTAGTTAATTCAATGTTGTTATCCTCATCTATATCACTCTCAGTCTTTTCATTACTAGTTGTACTTTCATCGCTTGTTTTAATTTTCTTTACTTTCTTTTTTCCTTTTAACCTTTTTATCTCTTCTCTAAGGATTTGTATTTCTTATTTTAATTCTCCTAATTCTTGTTTTACCTCATTTAATTTTTGTTTTACTTCATTCAATTATTCTTTTGTTTGTTTCAACTCTACCTTGGTTTCTTTTAGTATTTTCTTCGTTTCCTTAAATTTATGTTTGTATTTTTTATATTTGTTATATCATTCTTCATTATTGTGTGTTTTCAATTTTGTGTTTTCTGTTTTTAGTTCACATATTTGTTGTTCTTGTTTATCTAGTTTTAGATTTAAATATTCGTTGGTTGTTTTTTCTGTGTCTTTTAGGTAAAAGTTTTCACTTTTTGAATTGTTATTCCTGTATGGTATAGTTTTTTCTTTCTTTTTTATTGGTTCATACTTGTATCTTTCTCTTTCTATTATATTTTTCCCATGGTTTTTAAAATACGTAAGTACACTAGGTGCTTGGTTTTCCATTAAAATTATTCTTTTTACTTAATATTGCTAAATTATCTAATTTTTTTTTTACTTTCTTTGGCAATTTTGGTTTCATTTTACTAATATCTACCATTATAGGTTCTTTACTTCTTCTCCAAGCATCTATCGGTACGATTTTTGGTTGTTGAGTTGTAGTACTAATTATTGTGTTTTCTTTGCTCGTACTAGGTTCATTTTCTTCTTCTACTTGTTTAGCTTTTCCTTTGTTTGTCTCTTCTACTAATATGATAAATTTTTCTAGTATTATTTTAAATGTTGGTACTTCAGATACATTCCATAATTTTGTTAATTCTTCTCTTATTACTTCTTGCATATGTGTTTGGTTTTATTTTATTTCATCTATTATTATTAATGTATTTTTCATTTTTTCTCTTACTATTATTTCTTCCCATAACACATTAATTTTTTCATTAGGGTTAGTCAGGATTATTTATTTTCTTTTTCCATTCGTTTCTCATATCTATCCATATTTTGTCAAATTTATCACATCGTTGTTCTAACTGTTTTATCTTTTCTTCTAGTTTTATTTCTTTTGTCTTGTATTTTAAGTATTTGAGTTGTGAAAAAATTCTTCTGATAAAGCTATTTTTATTATTTTTAGTTTCTCCTTTTTCTCTATTATTACTCTTTGTATATTCATACTTTATTTACGAATCTTGTTTTCCCTTGGTCACTTATTTCAATTCCGTTATTATTTATCTTATAATTTATCATGGTTAAAAGTCACTTCCTAAAAGCAGTTCATTGAAACTGTCATATTCTATTACTCCTATATTTATCTAATATTCTAAATCTTGGATTTTAAATCTTAAATTAATACTTTTGGTAATTATTATTTCTCTTTCATTTTCAGGATAATTATAAGTTTGTGGGTCTATTAAATCACAATCATTTTCATCAATCTTACTTATATGTATAAAAAATTTAATAGCTCCACTGTTTATTTCAGCTATACAATCTGTTGTTATTATACCTTTAAATATTATCACCTTAATTTTAATCTATTTGTGTTTATATTTATTAAATCTAGTATTCTAGGTTGTATAACTCCAGTTTGTCGTGACATTATGTTGGAAACAAAGCAGTACGGGAATAGTAAATAACTATTACAAGTGCTTCGAAAGGATAAACCATAAAGATTACAATAGCAACAAGCTTGTAGTAAATAATAATTGTGACAACAAGCTTTTTGAGTTCTTGAATCTTTATACCAATTTGCAAAAAGCTCTTTGAATTTTGATAACCTGAAATCAAGACTAAATCTGGAAGTGTTACAACTGTGCCGAGTCGAGTGATGACACTCTGTCTTTAAGACAAGATTGCCCCGTATATATGCTTTTACGTTAGCGGGCAATAGTCTCCCAAGATAAAATATCAAACTATCATTTGTGCAAAGCAAACACAAGTGATTCTAGCGAAGAAAACAAATGACAAAAGATTGCTAAGAGGAGAGGATTTGCAACAAGAATTTTAGAATTGTTGTTCTTGAAAAGTGTGTAGAATTGAACCAAAGGCCTCAATTTATAGTAGTGTAAGAATGTCCTCTTCAAGTGCCCATGTAATGGCCTTTAATTCACCACTTAATGCAGCCAAATAATTGCTGATTTATGGAGGAAAATTGCCATTTTAATGCACCAAAACCTCTCCATAATCAGCCAAACTTTTGGACTTCCGTCGCACTTACTGCCAGTGAAGAGTCGCGTCTCTGCCACACTGGCGCCGCGGTGTCTCAGCTCCAGAGATGTCACTTCCTGGCCTGCGCCGCAGCGCTGGCCGGAGGTACCTCAGCGCCCCGGCTCCGTCCGGGTGGCGCCGCAGCCCTTTTCGGTGCCGCGACCCTTCCCGACCCGTACCATCTTACACTTTGCACAATACTTCCTTCGTTTACCGACGTGGAACACTTGTTATTTAGCCAATAACCGTCCATTATTCTATGTCTCAAACATTTACTTACGTACCAATATCTCTTGCACTAACGAAATTTACGATACTTGGCACTACGAGTGCACGTGTGTGGAAACGACGTTTCCGACGTGCGGGGCCCCAATTGTTCAAGTCATAAATAATGGGATAAATTTAATTCCACATTAGTAAACTTCCAACAATCCCCTCTTGAAAGAGATTTTGGCGCACATCCAAGGTGCCTACTTTCAGCGAAACGATATTGCATCAGGAGAGGTAGCTTCCGCTTTGAACCTTCCTTAGTGAATACCATCGGACTTACTTACTGCGCGGTGAATGTGATGTCTTGAACCGTCAGTGTTTAAAGTAAGCCAAGACAACGGTACCAACACAATACCTCTCATTTATTCATTTCTTCTTATTGTTCTGTCCGTTGTGGTCGTGGACACACTTGGA
This sequence comes from Anisodus tanguticus, assembly GCA_034509755.1. Lineage (NCBI taxonomy): Eukaryota > Viridiplantae > Streptophyta > Magnoliopsida > Solanales > Solanaceae > Anisodus > Anisodus tanguticus. The sequence continues at coordinate 5,303,144 of CM067561.1, read as the reverse complement.
TTCTTAAGTGTGTTCATTTGAGGCGACCTGTCCTCGCACTTAAATAGGTGATCTCCTATAAGATATCATGTTATACCCCGCTTCACAAGCATTTAGGAATCATTAAGAGTTTCCCAAACCTTAACCTTAACTGTTGAAGATCATCAAAGGTTTTGAAACTTAACCTTTACCCACCATGCAGGTAGCACTTAACGTCTATCGCGGGAACGGCTTTGGATTTACATTTCTTTACATAAATCATAATCTGAAGTGATCTTGCTTCCACCGAAGCGCTCAACTGAACCTTTTACAGCTTAGTTTTCCCATTGAACCAAAATGCTTAGGATCTCCGATCAATATGGTTGGGTTACCACCACAAAGATTCGTACTGTTTAGGATTTAAGCCCATTCCCCTAGACAAGCAGAAATCTTGATCTTCGAGTAGTCCCTTAGTTAAAGGGTCCGCTATATCCTTTGATTAGTAATCAAGGAAGTGACACCCGTGATGATCGACTGACCAACGGTCTTATGTCTCTGACTAATATGTCCAGACGCCGTCATCCGTGCCCTTCCTGAAGCTGACTGGCTAGTCACATTATATAACTGACGAAGGCACGGGTTTCTCCCAATAAGGGACATCCTCTAAGAGGTCGTGAAGTTACTCAACTTATTTTCATGTTTTGTCCAAAGCGATAAACTCTGATTCCATCATGAATCGGCCGATACAAGTTTGCTTAGAGGATTTTCAAAGACATAACATACACATCCACTTATGGCTTTGGTGTTCTTCCAGTCCGATGTCCAGTTTGCATCACTGTGTTCTCCCAGAACCGCTGGACATCCAGAATACCATAATCCGTAGATAAGTGAATATTTCAGATATCGTCATATCCGATTTAACGCCTTCTATCTATCATTTCCAGAATCACGAGTGAACCTTAGTTCAACTGATCTACTTTGTTAAGCCGATACCAGGTCGGTAGTAGTGTGTAAAATATATTGAACTACATGTGACCTGCGCATATCGCTCCTGGTATACGAGTGCACCATGATTCCAATCAATTCTATGATTCGTATCCATTGGTGACTTCAACAAGACTGCCACATACCTCACAAATAAGTTTGGAATTAGACCAGTCTGTTAGATGTCTTAGAAATTTCAATTCCTAAGATGTCATCTGTGATGCCCATATCTGTCATATCAAAACTTTGTTTCAATATGACTTCCACTTTCATATCGTTGGCTTTCTAACTTCAGAGTCAATGTTTCTGTTGTCAGATTCATTATTTATGTTTCATCTGAAACTTCTAGGACCAAAATATAAACATTTTAAGGACCAAAAGGAAAGTTCTGGAAGAATCCCAACAGTGCAACAAACCAACTATGATCCTCCCTTCCAACTCTTCGGTTAGGAAGGCTATCTCAACATCCATGTCACGCAAGACTGCAATGGCCCTGGATGTTAAGCTATTCACAGGGGAGCACATGTCCAAGTAGCCGAGGCCCTATACTCGTTAGTAGATCCATCTACTTTGTATTCAATTTGAGTATCCACTTTTACAACCCAAAGGTTCTTTTTCCGGAGGAAGGTCAACCATTACACAAGTATGGTTCTATCCGATGGAATCTGTAGCTTCTTTCCAAAACAGCGCTTCTGGAGATGACAATTCTTTGTTAATTGTCCATGGTTCATTTCCAACCATACAAGCTAGAAAGACTGGAACAAGTCTTTTCCCCCTCTTTGCTCCGTCTCGGTTCAACATCTAGAATCCCTGAGTTCTGCAGATCTGGAACATTAAGTTTCGGACAATCAACAACTTCCGAGTCCTGTAGATCTGGAACGTCTGGTTTCGGATAATCAGGCACTCGCGGGTTCTTGTTAACCTTGAGCAATTATTTCTTTTCCTCTCAAGGAAAGATGTCATCAAAGAATTCAGCATTCTTTGACACCAAGAGGATAAGCACTACTGTTATTTGCAGATCCAGTGGATATGCAGTCTACAGTCTTAGGTCCAACTTGACCTGTTTCAGTATTCCAACTTCTATCAAGCCACCCCACATCACAACATTTGTAGGTGGGATCCTTTCCATGTTCCACATGTAGGGTTATTCTTATCCTTATGCGGAGTTCATTTGTGCAAAGCAAACATAAGTGATTCTAGCGAAGAAAATAAATAACAAAATATTGCTAAGAGGAGAGGATTTGCAACAAGAATTTTAGAATTGTTGTTCTTGAAAAGTGTGTGTAGAATTGAGCCAAAGGCCTCAATTTATAGTAGTGTAAGAATGGCCTCTTCAAGTGCCCATGTAATGGCCATTAAATGCCATGTAATGGCCCTTTAATTCACCACTTAATGCAGTCAAATAATGGCTGATTTATAGAGGAAAACTGCATTTTTAATGCACCAAAACCTCTCCATAATCAGCCAAACTTTTGGAGTTCCGTCGCACTTACTGCCAGTGAAGCGCCACGGCTCTGGAACACTGGCGTCGCGGCGCCTCAGCTCCAGAGATGCCACTGCATGGCCGGAGGTATCTCAGCGCCCCGGCTCCGTCCGGGTGGCGTCGCGGCCCTTTTCGGTGTCGCGGCCCTTCCCGACCTGTACCATCTTACACTTTGCACAATCCTTCCTTCGTTTACCGATGTGGAACACTTGTTATTTAGCTAATAACCTTCCATTATTTTATGTCTCAAACATTTACTTACGTACCAATATCTCTTTCACTTACGAAATTTACAATACTTGGCACTACGAGTGCACGTGTGTGAAAACGACGTTTTCGACGTGCGGGGCCCCAATTGTTCGAGTCATAAATAATGGGATAAATTTAATTCCACATTAGTAAATTTCCAACACATTATTGGCTCTCTTGTAATACTCAATCTAGATCCTTCTATTTTTGGTATTAATCTTTTTGATGGTGTAAGGGTTCTGGTATTAAAATCCATATATATTTTTTCTGGTATCGTTATTTTGGAATTTTCTTTATGTTCTATCTGTTCTAATATCTCTTGGTACATTCTTGGTACTAATATATTCATTTCTTGTTGTTTCTTTACATGGTGGTTTCCGGTTAAGACATCTATCATTTTTGTTTCAATACTTATGACTTTACTTCCTGGTGGCATTGTTATTCCATCTAGTTTATAATATAGTGTTAAGGCTAAGTCTTTGTGTTTATCTTTTAATGATATACTAAAGTCTGGTTGTACCTTAAATTTTAGTTTTTGGTATATTAAATTTCCTTTTATTACTGATATTAGCGCATCTTGTAGATTACCTAATATTCTATCATCTAATATGTATATTTGTATAGGTATATCTATGTTTTTCTGAAAATATGCTTTTATGGTAAATTCTACTCCTCCAAAGTATATATTTCTATATTTTTTTGCTTCTTTAGTAGATAGTTTTGCTAACTCTCTTTTTATTACTTCATCTGTTATCAAGTTAATTTTTGTTCTCTATTTACACTCATTGTATCTATTATATTTTTATGCTTGTGTGCTATATATCTTATTTCTTCATTTCTTCATTTCTTTCAAACCATATTGTTTTAAATATTTTCTTAATAGATAATTCATCTTTTTCATCTTGTATCTTCTGATATGTTTCTGGCTTAAAGCTTAATGTTTGTATTGATCCTCCTTCATGTGTATTCATTTGATAATATGTTTCTTTAGAGTCTCCTATTATTTATTTTCCTTTATTCATATTTTAATAGGTTGATGTACTTATATTATTCTTCTATAATATCATTTAGATCTTTTAATTCCTCATCTTTTCTGATTATTTGTCTTAATTTTTCCTCTAGCAGTTTCAAATTTTCTTCTTCCTTTTGCCTCAACTCTTCGTCTTTTAATGCTATTCTATTTCTTAATTCTTTAATAGTTTCTCCCTGTTCATATATTTGTTTAGAATATTCTTGTAAACGTTGATCTTTTTCTTTTATTAGATTTATACATATTCTGCAACTTATTATATGTTGGTTTATATCTCTATTAAATGTAAGGGGTTTATTTGTTATTATTCTAAGTTCTCCTAACTTATTTTGTTGTTCTGTTAGTCTATTTTTCATCCATAATGTTCTATTGTCTAAGAAGACACATCTCAAAACTGAGTAATTAGGTGATCTACCAAACAACAGTTCAAAAGGAGTTTTCATATTGAGAATTTTGGTAGGGAATATTTTGATTAAAAATGTGGTTGTTAATAGTCATTCACCCCAAAATCTGATAGGAAGGTTTGACTGAAATAAAAGAGCCTTGCTTGTTTCAAGCATGTGTCTGTGCTTTCTCTCTATAACACTATTTTGTTGTGGAGAGTAAGCACAAAAAATTTGATGAATAATATCCTTAGAGGCTAGAAAAGTTGAAGTTTCTAGACTACTTCCCAATTCTAGTGCATTATCACTTGTGATAGTGAAATTGTGTCTCAATCATAGCCAATAATTGCTTTAAAAAGTGAAGGCATTTAACTTTGTGCTAAGTAAAAAGGTCCAAGTACCCATACTATAGTCATCTACAATAGTTAGAAAGTACTTAAAACTATCATAAGTAGGAGTTTTGTAGGGTCCCCAAGTGTCAACATGAATTCAATCAAAGATGTGTTTAGATGAGATGGTGCTGGTAGCAAAAGGTAACTTTTAACTGTCTAGATTTAGCACAAACATCACAAGAATATAAAGCTAAAGATATAGGAATAGAAAAAACATTCTTCATATTAGAAAAAAGCATATGGCCTAGCCTGGAGTGCCAAATGTTTACATCAACAGAAACTGAACCTAAGAACAAAGCTGAATTAAAAACTTGTGCATGAGCACTTTGATTACAAACTGAATTACTAAAAGGAAATCCTAAACTAGATGCATTGGCTCTAGGCTTGAGGAGACTTGAACTCTTGGATTCCAACAAATATAGACCCTTACTGACTCTACCAAGAACCAGTGGCCTCTTCATTGAAGGGCCCTGCAAAATGGCACCAAAAATAAAGAAAGCCAGTATAGCATTGAACTGCACACACAACTTGTGTACTGACAATAAATTATAGTGAAAACAAGCAACAAATAAAACATGAGTGAGAGTGAAATCAGGTAGAATACTCACAGATCCTGATTGAAAAACTATAGCTCTACTTGAGTTTGGGAGATTAACATAGAGTGGTTTAGGAAGTGAAAAGAAGGTTCAAATCAGATGTTATGTGCTCAGAGGCACCAGAATCTAAAATCCAAGAAATAGAATTTAAAGATACACTAATGTAGGTTTTAGAAACTTTAGAAGGGAGATTGTTTGATATACCAACACAGTTGGCAATAACAGTGTCCAAAGTAGTTTGTTCACCCTCTTTTCCAAGTTTCACATTCTGAAGGAGCTGGTAAAGGCTATGAAACTGATCCTGGGTCATTGGCTGGTCCCCTGCCTAATTCTCAATCTGTTCTGATGAACTAGCAGCATTGCTTCTTACTCCTGGACCAAACCTTTTGGATTATGTGAATTTGAAATCAGGTGTGAATAGTTTTCTTGTAGTAGGTGCAAAATAGATCAGATGCATTTTTCCTTGCTTCTGGGACTGCCTTCTTTTCTGAGTTCCCTTTCTGCATTCCATAAGACTATTTAGCAACATAAAAAGCTCCTGCACCTGGATGATTAGATATTTGAACTTTCCTTTGTTTCTTATCTCTGATGAGGAGGGAGTAAGCATAGTTAACAGAAGGTAAAGGGAAAAGCATGAGTAAGTTACTCCTTAGTCCTGTATATAGATCATTCAGCCCCATAAGAAACTGAATTAGCCTTCCATCCTGCTTAGATTTGAGTGTCTTGGCCTTACCTCCACAAGAACAATCATAGTTGCAGGTTTGAGATACATCAAGGCTATCTAATTCATCCCACAACCTTTTGAGCTTGTTGTAATACCCTGTAATGTCCAGATTTTCCTTAACTAACTCACTGATCTATTTCTGTAGGTGATAGAGTTGTGGCCCATTGCTTTGACCAAACCTCTCTTCAAGCTCCTTCCATATTGCGCTTGCAGTCTTTGAGTATAGAACACTCTCAGCAATTTCTTTAGAAAGCCATGTCATGACACCTTGTCCAACACTTGAAATATTCAGAAGAACTGGTTGGCATAGGAATGGATCCATCAATAAAGCCTATCTTGTTCTTGGCTGAAAGGCAATAAGGATACCCTTGCGCCAACCACCATATTCTTTTCCATCAAATATGGTGTACAAAAGAGTCATTCCTGGTGAGTCAGAAGGGTGGATATAGAAGGGATGAGAGGAATTTATCATGGCAGTTTCAGTTGAAGCTACAACATTCTCAGGAAATCAACGGTCATGATTAAAAGATCCCTTTGAATATATCTGTTCCAACTTTGATTGTAGACTTAGGAAATATCGAACTTGGACTTGTCTTGTTCATTGTCCAAATATGCACCACTAGAATCACCATTGATGAATGATAAAGAACTTGAAGGTGAAGAAGATGAATTGGAAATGGAGATCCCAACAATAACTGATTCCAATTTGCTTGAAATTGAAAATTTCCTATTATTATTGAACAAAAGTACAAAATAAGAATAGAACATGATACAAAAGTTAGTTATCAAGAAATAAATTTGGTCTTAAAAAATATTTTGTAAATAAAAATAATTTTAAAGAGAATTAGGCACACGTCAAAATTTAAAAATGATAAAAAACTAAAGGGCGGAGTTATAAGGTAAGGGTGTCCAGTGGGTCGTGACGGCCTGATCCCACCCCGGCCCGTCCTGCAACCCGCCCCGACCCACAAAAAAAATTCGGGATGATATATGTCGGTAGCGGGGTTCGAACTCGAGAACGGGACTAGGGCTCGTCCCGATCCCTCACCATCCCGCCCCCCGTCCCGCCCCGTCCCCCCGTCCCCTTTGCAGAAATGACTGTTGCACAACGGCCAAATTTTGATTTTAACCGTTGGCAACGGCTTTTAACGGCCATTTTGGCTCCCTACCCCCCTTAATATTTATTTTTAACCCCTAAGTTAGTATATTTATACTTTAACCCTATTTCTCAACTATAAATACCTCATTTTTCTCACAAATCTTCCTACCATCTTTCTAGTCTCTCTTTCTTTACAAGTCTAAATTGTACACTAAATATTGTATTTTATTTGGTAGTTTCTATCAAACTTCAAAAATTGGGAGTGAAGTTGACAACTAGCTTGAGGATCATCGAGCAAAGTTTCAATTTTCAATCTCGATTACACGTCGACGTTACGTCAAAGTTTGGTACCTTCGTTCCTTCTTTAAATTATTATTGTTACTTAATTTTAATTATCGTACTTAATTTCATTAACTTTAATTATTTATTTACATTATTATAATGGAATAAAGTGGATGTTTTTATGGTAGATGTACTAGGGGTAACATGGGTAAGTGTGCATCTTCTCGTAATCCTAATTACAATGATTTCACTCATGTAGATGAAACTGATTTTTTAATGTTAATATTAATATACCATTAGATCATGAGGTATATTATGTATTTGAACCAGACTTTAATTTAGAAAATGAATTAGAATATAATTTACCTAACACACCCACTAGTACATCTCCACCTCAGGCTCAGACTGAGTCTCAGGCTGAAACTGAAACTGGAATGCCTCATATTCCCCCTAGTATGAGTCGAGGACAAAAACAACGAAAATTAATATCACATGCATAAGATTTTTTTGATAGGGACATTTCTAATCAACTAGCTATTTGTAAAATTTGTCGCGAAGTTTATAAATTTAAAACTGGAAAGGGTCAAGGTGGGACGGAAGATTTAATGAGACATGAAGAAAACTCTCACAAAGCAAGGTATAACCAATACTTGACTGAAAAACTGGGTGTGCAAATGCCTTCTGAGTCGGGTAAGGTTCACATAGTGTCCCCGACCAAGTACAAGCCGAATTAACCCGATGACGAGAGGAGTTATAGGTCCTAAATATGATAAACAAAAAGATCGGAAAAATTTAGAAAAATTAGTTGTTGTGGAGGGTTTGCCTTTTTCATTTCCTTCCTCTTCTGATTTTATTCATTACATTCAAGAAACATATAATCTTGCTTTTAACGGTTTTCCTAGATCAATTGTTAGAAGAGATGTTTTTAAATTTGCGCATTAATATCAACAATATTTACGTTATGCATTGTATCATTTTAATAGCAAAGTGACTATCACTTCTGACATAGGTCGTAGTACTAATGATAATAATTATTTAACTGTTACATGTCATTGGATAGATCAAAATTGGTCTATGCAAAAACGTATATTAGCATATAGATATATTGATGATAGACACCCTAGAGCTTTTATTTCAAGAAGTATTCATGAAATTAGTGAATATTATGGAATTACTGATAAAATTATGACTATTACATTAAATAATGTTAATTCTGCTGTAAACATTTTAAAAACTCGATTGACTCCATCTTTTCCCGATTTTTTTCATGTTAGATGTGCATGTCATATTTATAACTTAGTTGTAAATGATGGCCTAAAACTTTTTAGCTCTATTCTTGATAAAGTACAATTTGCTATCAACTTTATTTTTAAAGGTAATAAAATACAAAGACGCAAAAAGTATAAAAAATATGTCATGATTGTGGATTACCTTAGAGGAAAATTCCAGAAAAAGTTGCAACTACGTGGAAAGTGTAATTCTTTGTATGAACAATTAGTTGTTGCTCATGAGTATAGAAGACCTATAACTTTATTATTTAACGCACATAATCAAAATTCAAGGGATATGCTTGTAGATGATGATTAGGAAAATATTTTGAAACTTAATGTATTCTTAGAGAAATTTTTTCTAGCTACTAAGGAATTTTCTAGTATTTATTATCCTACTATTTTATCTATGTTATTTTATATAGCTCTAATATTTTTGTTACTTAATGAATATATGCAAAAACCAACTTACGGAGATCTATTAAAAATATTTTTAAAATTAAAAAAAATCATATTCCACTATTTATTTTATTGGTGTTGTATTAAATCATACTATTAAGTAGACGGTTGTAAAACACTTGTTTAAACGATTTATGAAAGCTTAGAAATACTTCCTACTCCAACTCCAACAGACTCAACTAAAGAACCAACTTACGAACCAACTAAATAAGAAGTTATGTCTACCATACACATTGAATGCAAATATATATATACATGTGTGTGTGTGTATGTATTACCAAGAGCAAAGTGTAAATAATCAACCGACTTATGTACCATCTTCTTACTGTAACCTTATAAAAAACATGTGGTTTCTGCTTCAAGTATTCAAAGCCTTATAAATAGAATGTATAGTGGTTCAAGTTCTTCACAAATTAGCGAGTTTGATGTCTATATTTTGTAGGGTGTTGTACCGTACGAATCAATTATCAATGACGATGGACGTGAAGACATGCTAAAATACTAGAGGGAGAATGAGAAGTCATTTCCAACACTATAAAAAATGGCCCGAGATGTGTTGAATATTCAAGCGTCATCAACAACTTCTGAAAGCGCTTTTTCTACCGGAAGGTTTCAAATAGGAGAGCACAGACACTCACTGACGGGAGACAGCTTGGAGATTGCAGTTTTATTCAGAAATTGGATTATAGCGGAGCGTAGAAGTTGCGGTCAATCAGAAATAAAAAAATATCATAACTAAATTAAACTATATGACATCATCTTGAGCCGAGAATGATGCTATATTTGTAATTTTTAATTGACAAAATTGACTACCATTATACTAAGTTTTATGTAATTGTGCTAGCTCAAGATTGATTTCTTTACCATTATACTGAAAGAAACAAAAGGCAGTACAACTGTTTTCGTTTCTTATTTCCATGTTGATATTGAACAGTTTAGATATTGCAGTACCTGTCTTTACCTGATGCTTTCCTGCTTTCGTGGCCTTCCACTGTTTCTGCATAGTGATTTTGGAGGAACGGGGGTGCCTTCAACAACTTATGTTAATCATCATATAAACATTACCTACTTCAAGTCCAGCATTAATTAAAGGACATTGATCTATTATAATGCATTGATTCCTAGGTCAGATTATGTTGTGGTCAAGATTGATTTTCTTTCTCATCTTGAGCTAGCACAATTATAGAAAACTTAGTATAATGGTAGTCAATTTTGTCAATTAAAACTTATAAATATAGCATCATTCTCAGTCAAGATGAGGCACTGTTTAATTTAGTCATGGTATAAGAGTAACAACAGTAATTTTAATTGATTCTGGTAGCTAGAAGAATTACCTAGTATTATTTCAAACCAAATATGTTAAAATGGTAGGAAAAAGGAAAGAATATGAAAGGTTATTTACTTTTTTTCATATGAGTTTTGGATCGGGTCTGGTTGAACCTTTTAAATTAAAATTTTATTTATTACATTTTAATTAAAAAGAGAGTAAAAAACAAGTTATTCACCGAAAAGTAGTTTAATGACACCTGAAAGTGGTTTTACTGACTTTGGGTTTCTGAATTGCAAACCAAACACCGTATTAATTTTATACATGAATAACTTACCTCCTAACCAACTACCAAATGTGATATTATTTATGCATGATCTAATACATGCATAACTCACCTCCAATCCAGCTACCAAACGACCCCTTATTGTCGCCATCAAATACAGTCAAACATCTCTATAATTGTCATTCTTTATAACAACATTTCACTATAACGCCCTGATTTTCTCTGGAACTGATTTTTCATGTTATATTTTACTTCTCTATAACAACATTCTACCTATAACAGTAGTGACATTCATTATAGCGATACATTCTTTGTCAAATTACCTCTCTATAACAGCCATAATCAAATATTGTGTAATAATATTTTGTAAGAAGTATATTATGTATAAAAATAACTTTAAGATATTTATGGTAATCATTATTAATGTCATGCACATAGTAAATTTCAAGTACGAATATCTAAAAGGAAAAATATATTTCTCATAGTAATCTAATTTAGTGTTCCTTAGATTTTAATTTCTTACCGTTATTGTACAACTAGTTATGAATTTATTAGTAATTTATTAATATTTTCAATTTTTAATTAATGAGATAAAAATCAATTGAGATTTTAATGTTAACACGTATATTATTTTTGTTTATAACGTAAAAAGTACGGAAAAAATAATTGTTTGCATATTTTTGTTTATAACAGCTAAATGAGATCTAAACATCAAGTGCTAATATACATACGTAACAGTACCTCACTATAACATCCATGCGATCTTCGGACAAACATTGTCATTATAGAGAGGTTTGACGGTCCATATACGCTAACAAGTTATTTAACTTATTTTTGGTCTAACCTTATCTAAATACAAAAATCATGCCAATGTTGATTAAATAAAATAAAGTAGTAACTAACAATGTGATACAAATAGATTATTAGATTTCCCATGCAAAATGCATTGGGTTTAAACATACTTTGAATTAAAACTGGTAAAATACGTTAGCTGCTAGGCCCCTTATTCCCTGGCAGTATAACTTTCGCAACTTAATTAATTTTTCGAAAAATTTAGCAAATTAGTGCTTTTGAATATAATAATATTCTTGGTCAATTTCACAAATAGTCACTCAACTTTTATTTTATTTGTCAAAGTTACTGAACTGTATTTTGTAACAAAAAAACACTCAGAGAAATATCGATAGTCATTATTGACACCCAATTTTGGCTCTCCTCGTTTTTAATTAATTGGTTAAGATTCTTGAATTTTAAAAAGAGTAAAATAATCATTTTAAAGTCAAATATATTTTTCTAACTAGTTTTTGTGTTATTTTGCTATTTTATTTGACAAAATATCCTAATATATATTATACATATACATATTATTTTCTTAAATACAAAATGTATTTATCAATTTGGAATTCATTATTCCAAAAAATAAGTGTAATTATGCATGCATTTTAATTGTCATTCACAGCTTAATTACTATATTAGTCAATTTTTATAAATAAATATTTTACTTTTATTAAAGTCAAGAAGCTTAATTAATTAATTGGTCTCAATTTTATTTCAAATTCGTTACACTTTAAAAGAACGGTTTGATTCCAGATCAATCGATTTCAGTCAATTTGGTTATTCCGTTTAACATTTCGGTGACAATTGAAATGTAAAAGGCTATTATTTAAATTCAATCTTAGTCATTTTAACTCTCCCAAATCATCCCTCTCACAAATCGTGACACGAACCGACCCAATCTTTTACCAACGTTCATCTCCCAATTTTCTCTCTCACCAGCGACTAAGTACAACTAGGGATGTTTATGGTCGGTTCGATTCGATTCGATTTTGTGTATTACCGATTCGGTTTATCAGTTTATAAACATCCTCAACCGATAATCAAACCGATGAGATATTCGTTATCGATTGTCGATTTATCAATTTTTGGTTCTTAATGGTTCGATTTTCAGTTTAACCAATAAAAAAATATCCGCTAATTTTTTTTCTTTCTCTTGTTTTATTTTGTTGAGATATATACTGCGCCAGATTCACTCTAATGACTCAACAAAATATAACCAAAATAAAATGCACAAATTAAAGCATAGATACTTAAGCAGATCTATTCTATTGTCGCAGATAGGCAATAAGCCCTAATTTCGTTTGAGAAAAAAGAGAATAAGCGTGTCTGACTTCCTTTTGTAAGAATTTAGAAATAGGATTTTATAAAAGATAAAAATTTAAAGTCACAATTATATAATTAGCGATAAAATGGTAATTTTAATATAAGCTTATTGGGTTATCTGTTTAATCATTAACTAAATTCGTAAAACCGGAAACCAAATCGAACTGATAACCCGATAAAAAAATTTATAAAATCATTTACAAACTGTTAACCCAATAATTTGATACTGATAAACCAATAACATTTTTATTAGTTCGATTTATTGGTTAAATTGATTTTTACACACCCTAAGGAGTTGTTTGAACGTGATTTGAAATCATGATGATTTGAAGTTGAAGTTTTGTTTGGATATGCAATTTGGATTTGTTAAGTTGTATTTTTTTCTTATATACATAAAAAAAAAAAAAAAAAAACACAAGTTGTGATAACCATCAAAACTTTTCCAATTCTTATACAATCTTACCGAATGAGCAAGTTATAGTTCATAATAAAAATTAATACGCTACTAAAAGGCCTTACTAAAAAATACAACATCAATTGATCAGACTTTAGTTCAATAAAATGGAAAATTGAACATGAGTTGTAGTGTAACTACTCTTTAATATAATCCTCCCACATGATTGGTAAGAGTAAATTTGTTATAAATATAATACCAACTTGTAAATCTTTTAATATTTTATATAAATTATTGGTAAACATGATTGGTAAATATATCTACCAACTTATGGATCTATTTTTATAAAATATAAACTTATGGATCAACTTTTACATTTAAAAATTTTAAAATCATGATTTGGAATCTCAAATTATGCCCTTTTTGGATGATTTGGGATTTTATCTCATGAGATGAAATCACATATCCAAACGCAAATGAAATCATGAGATGAAATCACATGTCCAGACGCCTACTAAGTACTCCCCCGTCCCAAAATACTTGTCGTCCTTACTATAAATGTTTGTCTCGAAATACTTGTTATTTTATTTAATCAAGATAAAATTGAGTAGTTTTCCCCCCTTTTGCCCTTGTATTAATTACATCAATGAGCTGATTTTGTGGGTTCACATACCAACATTTAAGAGGTTAAAATATTTATTAAGAAGAGTTAGAGGGTAAAATAGTCAAAATGTTATCCTTATAAATGTTTTCTTAAGGGGTGGGTAAATAAAAAGGATGATGCTATTTGGGCAGAAATTCGTGGGCAGAATTTAGGCAGAGAAAATGAAATGTCAAAGATGCCCTTAACAACCAAAAATTAATTAAACTAATATGGTTAAGCTCGGTTGTTAAGCTTAACTAAGCTTCCTAAGCACGCCCCTAACTTTGCACTAATCGAGGTTGACTTTTTTCATTAAATATGTTATGTTTTATTTTTTCTATACGTATACCTATTAATGTTTTATTTTTCTATACGTATACCTATTAATGTTTTATTTTTCATAAATGTATACTTATTAATGTTTATTTTTTCTATATGCATACGTATTATATATTAATATGTATACTGTATATTATAATTTTTTATGTATTTTTTCACTTGATAGATCTTCCTCACCTCATCACACAAACTCAGCCGTCATAAATCTATCTATTGTTCTTACTTAAAAAATGAACCCCAACGAAGATAACCGAGATGATCGTATTAGGATTGCGTTGTACGAGTCTCTAGGGTTGACATCGGAAGACAGCTTGATCAATGAAGATAATGAGACCAATACTAATTCAGTTGGCAGTCACAATGGCGGGGAAGATGCACACATGGATGGACAAGCTGAAGAGACTTATGCTTATAGTAGAGAATCAGAGGAAGTGTATTCTGATGAGCAAATATTAGCAGGCCCAATTAGAGGTCAATTATTCAAATCTGCTGAATCAGTGTTTCATTTTTTTTAAAAACATGCAAAAATGAGAGAATTTTGTGTATGAAAAGAACACTTTCTTCTTCTTATGCTTTTTTTTATTTGTGACAAGTCTAGAAAACCAACTAATCAAAAACACACCAAGAGGATTGGATGCAAGGCAAGAGTTAATGTCGTTAAGCAGTGACATGGTTCATGGATGGTCACTAAGGTGTGTAGAGACTATATTCATAAATTGGACTCTAGCATGTCGCGGTATATGGATGGACACATACCTATTAGTAAATTTGTGAAGAGAATTCTTGAAGCTAATGACAGAGTTGGCTTATGACCTTTCAAGAGCGTGAGAATTTTAGAGGTTCAATCTAGTGGGCCAGAAAATATGAGTTGTACCCCAAAAGACTGTAGAAATTATATTGAACAACAAAAGAGGTTGCAAATGCTAGGAGGTGATGTAAACGCTTTATGCCAGTTCTTTAGTGACATGCAGACAAAGGGTAGTGAATTTTACTACTCCATGGATATGGATGGTGCTGGTAGGATTAAGAGCGTCGTATGAGTTCACTCACATTGTAAGTATGCATATGAGGAGTTCGGTGATGTAATGTCGATACAACTTATCTTGTGAATATGTATAACATGCCATTTGCTTCTTTTATTGGTATTAATCATCACGACCAGTCTATACTTTTAGGATGTGCTCTCCTTACAAGTGAAGATGCTCAACAATACAAGATTATTTTCTGTAAATGGAAAAAAGCCATGAATAATGTTTCTCCAAAGGCTATCTTGACTTACCAATGTGAAAGCATTAAGACAGGTGTTAGTGAGGTGTTTGAAAACACTGTTCACATATATTATATTTGTCACATATTCACTAAGTTGCCTATGCGTCTAAAGGTGATGGAGGGTCGATATAAAACGATGAAGAATGAATTCAAGAGAATTGTCCTTGGTAGCATTACAACTGAAGAGTTCGAGCATAGGTGCGGTGAGTTTATTGAGAAATATGGACAAGAAGAAACTGACTGATTCAGTAAATTGTATTCAGAAAGGAAAAAATGGGCGTCAATATACCTTAAGAACTACTTCTGGGCAGGGATGTTATTGCTGCAAAGAAGTGAGAGAATGCATGCCTTATCAACAATAGAAGCACGCTAAAACAGTTTGCTAAGCAATATGAGTTAGCATTGAAAGATAAATACGAGAAAGAGTTGGTTGCTGAGTATCAGTCTCGTTACATTAAAACAAAATGTGAGTCACAATTCTCATGTGAGGTACAGCTCCAAGCTGCTTTTACCCGTAGAATGTTTGTAATTTATCAATGTGAGTTAAAGAGGTTCTTTCACTATGATTTAAGCATAGTAGATAATGAGCCAGCCGTGGATAGAGTGTAGAAGTACAACATAACAGATACCTCAATTAAAAATGATTTCTATGGGAATGAATTTGTCTTCAGGGTTAAACACACTATAGACGGCGAATATTTCGAGTGCAATTGCAAATCCTTTGAATCAAGAGGGATTGTTTGTTGCCATATACTTAAGGTGATGGCACATAAGAAGACCAAACTGTTCAACGAGAGGTATGTTTTTACAAGGTGGAGAAAAGATGTTGTTCGACACCACCTGAAAAAATTCTTTCTTGGAGGTTACCCACATATGACAGATGAGTACAAGAAGTATAAGGAGTTAATGACGTATTTTGATGAGGCATGTAATATTTCATTGACAGTGACATTATGGTACAATTTTCCAGGTCAAGATTATTATATTTGCTTAATGATCTTTCTTATTTTGATCACGATATGATACAAGAGGTTACGCAAAATAGGGTGACTTTATCAGAAAATAGTGAAAATGATCATATACCAAATCCTGTATCAAATGGACCATCACCAAATTATGTTAACCCTGAAGTCCATCATTCACGTGGAAGGCCAAAGTACGATATAAACCACCAGTCTTCTTATATAGTTCTTTTGGAGGGAGGGGTGTGCGATACAATGTTAGTAGGGGCAGAGACATGGCTGTAGGAGGAAGAGAAACATCACAAGATGGAGGAAGAGGCAGAGGAATATGAACATCACAAGATACATGAAGAGGCGGAAGCAGAGGTGCAAAGCAATGGCCCAGCGGTTCGACCAGAGAAATAAATGAGGTACAATTTTACATTATCACTTTAATTGAATTAACGTCATTGGATTACTTGGATTAAATTTGAATTTGGTATAACTCACATTGCAACAAAATGTTGATGGAATATCACAAGATGGAGGAAGATGATGAGACATAGGTGCAAGAGGACGACACAACACCACAAAAGCAAGAAATGAGGTACTTCTTTGCATACTCAATTTAAACTTAATTAACATCATTCGATTTACTTGGATTAAGTTTGAATTTTTTCGAACTCCCATTTCAAAAAATTGATGATGGAATGTCACAATATGTGGGGTTGCCTGATCTGAATCTCGGCAGCCAAAAAGGCTCACTCTTTGAATACTAAATTTATTTGGAGGAAATACTTAAAAGAATGATTTGGATCATATATTACAGTTCTTGAGGGTTATTGTTCACAATTTTATTCTACATTGATGTGCTTGATAGATGTTGTTCAATTCTCAGTATGTGAAGGGAGTTGATAAATTTAAAAATTCTACAATGTCGTTGGTTGATGCGTCAGACTGTACCATTCGAATGATCAAATAACACAAATCATATTAGCGAGAACATGGTTGACCCATCAATTAACTTGTATGACGGATCAACCAAACAAATTAGCATGATCGACTGCATGGTTGACAAATCAATAATTATTGTGTGAAGATCAAATAAGGCAAAACTCATGAGCAAGGGCATGGTTGACACATCATGAAATATTGTACGAAGGTTCAATCATATTATAACGGGGACACACCAACAAGCTTCAAAATTAATGTTGTTTAAAACAAACAAAAGCAAACAAGATGGGACACTTTATTACACAACATGAATACACCACTACAAACCCAAAAATTGTAACAACTTCATTTGCACTTAATAAACAGGCATAACATCCATCAATAACACATTTCATTGCATCCACCCCAATACTAACAAGGACGCTTCAGGGGATCATTTTAACCTTGCAACAACTGTATTAAGACAATCCAATAGTACATCATGGCGCTGTTTGAATTCAATGATATGTCCCTCCAAGGTGATCATACGCTTATTAATGTCTTCCAGCCCTTTATCTAGATGAACATTTAAACGATCAACATTGTTTTCCACAGAACTCATGCGGGACATAATCAATGTGTTGGTGCCATCAAAACGCGCGAGGATCTTTCATTGGTGACGGATAACGCGTTTCATATTTATTTTGAGCACACAAGTCCTCACACAAGAGAAGAAAGAATGGAGAATGAGAAGAACAAAGAAAGAATGTGGACAACATATATAACCAAGAGAACTTTTTCCCTAAGCATCCTTAGCCAATAGCCTTCAAGCCTTGGTATATGTATATTTCTTACTAGTCCGCAGACTCACTCAATACTTTCATGGATTCAATAACATAATTAATAGGGTTGTTGATAAGTCTGTTTAGATGCACCTACACATAAGGTCGATTGTTGATAAGGCTGTTTCGATGCATCTATAAAATCCCTTAAATCCAGATTTATCCTCATTTTTTCAATTAAAATGATATAAGGTATAAAGACACAATGTCCTTTAAATCCAAAAATATTTATTTATTGGCTGACCCATAATTAGATACAAAATGAAGGTTCAACCATCCAACATCAAGTTACTATTAAAACATTAAGGAGATAAATATTACTACTAGTACAAATATATAGGAACATATGATTGCATGACTTCCCCTTATGAATATTAACATTTAAAATACATAAGGGAGTGAGGATTCCAAAAAGCACCAACAAAAACAAACACATCTACCATAAGTCCATACTAGAACAAGCATTAACTAGGAAAATAACAACAAGCATCCTAAAGCAAGACTGGTGGAGTACAACATTAATATGAAATAAGCTCAAGACACCACGGATCATTCTCTCTAGTCTCCGCGCCACATCTTTCAGTCGGTCACTCAACTATTGATGACGTTCCAGGAGAACTCTACACTGCGTGTCTATTATATTCACCCGTTCATTAAGGTCATCAAAGCGATCCTCGATGCCCTCCATCATTTTATCAGTGCGCCTAAGAATTATCTCCATTTATTCCCTATGGAATCAAATAAAAAACAATTATGGATGCAACAAGTAAAAAAATAAAAATGAAGTTAGTATAAAAATTATGGATGCAATGAGTAAGAACTGTCTCCATTTTTTTCCTATGGAATCAAAAAAAAATTATGGATGCAATGAGTAAAAAATTAAAAAGGAAGTCAGTATAAATGGAACTGTGAAGGAATTTTTTTAGTAGGATACCTTATTGAGTAGAGCTTCAACAGACCCTAGAGCATGAGTGTAAAGAGAGAGAGAGTCGGTGAATAAAGAAGATTAGAACAAACCCACTATAAATAGGGAGAAAATGTGTAACCGGCAATTTAAATACGCAGCCGGTCACTATTAAGAAGTCTTTTCATTTTTCTTGACAAGACAATTAATTACTGAATTATTTAATAATATTGGGAAAATTTTAAATAATACTAATATATTTAGGTAGATTGATCTCTTATAGAGAGAGATCCAAGTGTCCATACTAAATCAGAAAATTTATTAATTAGCATTAAATTTCCTCAGTAAAAGAACATCATAATACTTGGACATTACAAATCACATACTACTAAGGACGATGAAAAAAATTTAAACAATGTCTTTCAAAATCCCGGACGCAGTTGAGGTCTATGGATCAGGCTTGATCTAGATCCCACAGTTAGAGAAGATTCTCCCCAACCTAGTAGCAACATATTCCAATCTACAACATTATTAATTCTTGGCTTCAGGATACCTGATCCACACAGTGAGTGAGTGTGACAAGGTCAATACAAAGCTCTTGAATCTGCGTAACAAAGTTGTGCAAAGCAAGTTGATGGGGGTAGATGAGCATTTGTCCTTGAGGTGATGCCAATTGTGGTATGGGTTGACACAAGTATACCTTCAAAATGACAACAAAAAATGATAACTAACTGAAAATTAACAAGGATAATACAACTATGCAAGACAATTTTTATTGCTACAAGTTACCTTTTGATTTGAAAAGACCTTCTGTTAATACTGAGAAGAAAAGATTGTGCTGAGATATGGACGATCTAGTTGTGATGATTATATACAGTGGCGGCATATAATAGTGCTATGTATTTAGCGTCGGGAACTATCAATCAATAAATTTATTAAATTAATTAACATAATAATAAATAAATAAAGGTTTAACACAACTCATAAAATTAGGAAATTCGATGCGTTACACATTTTTGTATATAAAAATCAGGGACCTGGTTAAATGTATTGTAACTACATTATCACACAAGCTACAATACGACAACAAGTTTGTCCATTGTCTGAGCTAGTTAAGTAAGTGAGTAAAGGTGGTTAAGTAGTCAATTTGTTGTTATGATTCAACAAAAATAATGTAGTTGTATATGTTATCATGTGTAATATCTTGCTATGTAGTTTTACCACGAAAATAAGTTATTATTATAGTCTAAATTCCCTATTTTTTGCTAAGTCATATGGTAACTTAGATGACCATCAAATGACTAAAACTAACGGATCAATCAAGTTCAATACATGAGAAAAATATAAAATTAATTAACCTTAGTTAGAAAATTTAATTTAACGCGTGATATTTTTCCACAAATTAAAATATGTCCATTAATACGTCCAGCTGAATTTCTCACCCATGTTAGTCGTATTAATGAAGATAACTCCATCACATTCCCCCTATAAAAAGGAGAGTGTATTAAGTCACTCTCCACACATAACCCCTCCAGTTCTAAACACCAAAATTATGACTCTTCTAGACTTAAAACCACCTATCAAGCAATCAATGACCTGTCTTATCAAATCAGCACTCTTAGGAACCAATTCGATGAAACCAGGGAACTACTCCTAGACCACATGCAGCGGGTCACGAGTAAAAACCAAAGGATGAAAAAGATGTTGCGTAGCATCCTACTGTAACGATCCGCTTGGTTATTTAGGCATTTTACCATTGTTCACCGTTGACCTTTCTCCTAGCATCGTTAGAGTGTATTTAACTTACGGGGAAGGATGGAGTGATTCTCGAGACTTTCTGAGGAGTTTTGGATAAGGAAAAGGATATTTTGGAAATCCTTAAGTTAAGAAATAAAGAAGCATGACCAAAGTCAAAATCGGGGGGAAATGCATCTTTTTTGAAGTTTTGTCGATTTCATTAGCTCCAAACGTGATTTATGACTTAGTCGAGTCATTGGTTCGGTTCTCGAGAGGCTCGGGTGTGATTAAGATGGTTGGTTGAGAAACTAACTTTTGAGATGATTTGGGGTTGACCACAGTCAACATCAGATCAATACGGATCTGTTTGGAGAGTTCGAGCAGCTTTGTATGATCATTTGTGACTTGTAGAAACTTTCAGAATTGGTTTTGGACTTCGTTTTGTCAACTTTAGGTGTTTGAGTCATTGGCATAACTCGCTTGCCTTAGACTCTTTAATATACCATTATATTCATTTGAGGTTTGGAATAGATGCGTATTGGAATTTTTGATCCGTAGCAACTTAAATCGTCGAATTTCGACACTGTATGAGGGAGTTATGCTCATTTTAGTTTCGGGAAAAATTGTTGGTTTCTGGTGTGGTCGCTGGTACGAAGATCTGGTCGCTATAGTGTGGTCTGGTCTCTATAGTGTGGTCTGGTCGGTATAGCCGACATCTGGTCACTATATGGTGATCGCTGTCGGAAATCCGGTTGCTATAGCGGAAATCTCTGTGTTAAAAATTCAGACTTCGTCCAGTTGGTATTTTCATCATAACTTGAGTTCTAGAGCTCCGATTGAGGTGATTTTCATGAAGTTGTTCTTGTATCAACTAGGGGATAAGTATCCAACCTTTATTTTGACTCTTATTTAAGATTATTTCCGTTGATTATCGATTTTATCCGTGCTTAGTTGGGGGAAATTGGGAGTTTTAAACCCTAAGTTGAAATTTGAGTTTTTTCAATTAATTATGGTTGGATTAGAGTAAATTCTAGGTTTTTGGATTGTTTAAACCTTGGGTAAACTATTTCTAACCCAAATTTCGATTTCAATCCGGTTTTTTGCAAACATTCGATTTATGGGTTTTGACAAAGAGAGTTTTGACAAAGTCATAAAATTGGAGGCCAATTGGTGTTAGAATTCCATGAAACTTTGGATTATGACTATTTAGATTGTGGGTAACATGTTTCTAACTTAAATTTTGCCCTTGTGGGCCCGAGATCACTGTTTTTGGGTTTCAGACTAAAGTGTATCAATATGGGTGTTGTTAGATTCGTATAAATCCGTAGAACACTATCTTTATGATAGTGAACTTGTTTTCTCAATAAAATTATCATTTTACCCTTGGGGTCTGGTACGAGGTTTTAAATTTACTTTTGACCCCAAGTTTCTTACAAGACATGTTTGGTATCATTAGAATCATGGTAATGTAGAATTAGTCCTTATGTGTTGATTGAATATGTATGGTAACATAGGAACTTCATACGCTTGTTTGAACTACGACCGTTCGATATTCGCTCGGGGGACTTGTGGATTAGGAGTTTATGGCTCCAGCTTTGCTACCAGGTAGGTTACGACTTACCTTATGGTTAGACTTCGATTAGCGAAGCATATGTAAAGTTAGTGATTGTTGCAAAAATCATGTTACGCCTTCGGGTATGAAGTTTGGATGGAATACTTAGGTTGGTATTTTTGCTTCATTGTGGTTGTTGCCTTATTTGATCTAGTGTCTTGTTGCTCATGTACGATACTAGACTTGACCGTGTATAGAGGAAGGATTGATTCATTCTTGACATGATGTCATGTATCCATGTGTGGCACAATTGACTTGATATATTCCCATTGGTGTTGATATATTCTCTTTGATATTATTCATACATTCATGATCATATATTTGGATCGGGTTGCACACCGCAATATATATACATATGTTAGACAAGGTTGCACGTTCCACAACATATACATATATTGGACCGGGTTGCACTTTCTGCAATATATACTTATATTGGATCCGGCTGTGCGCTGCAGCAGGTACATGGACTCCGCGGGTACCTCATGAGTCATGACTATTGAGGCATAGAGGTATTTTTCCCAGAGCATACATATATCATTGCATTTCATATGCATTCATATTCACATATTTATACTTATTGAATTCAGACTTGGTATTTGTATTTGTGATGTTATTCTTGTACTGTGTAATCTTTATATCTGATTGTAGCATGCGTATCTTTCAGTCTTTTATATGTTAACTAACTGTTGTCGACCTATGATACTTACTGGTACATAGTGTTTATACTAAGGGTGTCCAATGGGGCGGGGCGGGAAGGGTCCCGGCGGGACGGGGGAGGGTTGAGACTTATGTTCCGGCAGGCCGGGATAGGTGGGACGGTGGGAGGTCCCGTCCCGTCCCACATCCCACCGGGACGGGGTCGAGTTGGGGCGGGTCGGGTCGGGTCGGGTCTGGACTCGGGATTTTTTTTTGCCACTTAATTTTAAAAAATAATATATAGTTATATACAAACACTTCAATAATTGAACAAGATAGTGTAATAAAAATATCCAAGGTTGTTTTTGTGTCTCTTATATTATTTAATAGAAATATGGCATAGTAATACAATTTCAAAATTACAACTTTGTGGTGTTGTTCAAAAGTTGCAAATGACATAGTAAAATACTAAAATTGAAATTAAAAAAATTACATAATCAATCATACTCTTTCGAATTTCCTTACAATGTCTTGAGGATCTTCTGTTGGAATTGGAATTTGTTTGTCAAATTCTTCAACGTCGCTTCCTGCTCCCTCGGACAAGATTTCATTGTAGTTGTAGTCTTCTTCTTCGTTGGTCTCCGGTTGGCTGCACCTCCTACGCTCCGCACGAATCCAGTCTCTAAATAGAACTGCAATCTCCAATGTGTCTCCCGCCAATGAATGTTTGTGCTCTCCAATTTGAAATCTTCCCACTGAAAACACGCTTTCAGACATTGTTGATTCTCTTTTCCAATTTTAAATCTATAAACATTTTTACAAATCTTACATCTAGCTAGTTGATTCTCTTCATCCCTATCAAAAAAAATGCCATGCATGTGATTTTAGCTTTCGTTTTACCGGGCCTCGATTCATACTAGGGGGAATAAGAGGCATTCCAGTTGCAGTTTCAGGCTGAGATTCAGTATGAGCCTGAGGTTGATGTGCAGCACTAGTGGGTGTGTCATCTATATTATCATCTAAATTAAATTATGATTCATCTACTTCATCATCTACTGGTATATCATTAAAAAAAGCATTTTCATCAATATTACTGAAATCAATCAAATCATCGGGACTAGGAATAGGATTACTAGAAGAAGTACCCTTACCCTTATTACCCCTACTAGAAGAGGCACCCTTACCCTTACCCGTAATCAAACGTTTAAATCATTTCATTTTAATTATACACGTAAATAATTAAATAAATGAAATTAAGTGCGATAATTAAAATTAAATAAAAATAATAATTTAAAGAAGGAATGAAGGTACCAAACGCTGACGTAACATCGACGTGTAATCGATGTTGAAAATTGAAAATTTGCTCGATGGATAATCCTCAAGCTGGTTGCCAACTTCACTCTCATTTTTTTACTTTGATATAATATTTAATAGTAGGAAGATTTGTAGAGAGATAAATTGAGAGATGGTAGGAAGATTTGTGAGAAAAATGAAGAGGAAAATGAGTTATTTATAGTTGAAAAATAGGGTTAAAGTATAAATATATTAACTTAGGGGTTAAAAATATATTAAGGGGGTAGGGGGTTATGGGATGGGGGCCAAAAATGGCCGTTATAGCCGTTGCACAACGGCCAAAATCAAAATTTGATCATTGTTGCAATGGTTATTTTTGCAAAGGGGGACGGGGACGGGTCGGGATAGGGACGGGCTGGACTCGGGATGGGGCGGGTCGTGATCGGGATGGGCGGGACTATCCCAGGCCCCGTCCCAAATTCGAGTCCCGACCCCGACAAATTGTTTTTTGGGGATCGGGACAGGACGGGCTGGGTCGGAATCCGACCCGGCCCACTGGACAACCTTAGTTTGTACTGATACTATGTTGTTGCATTCTTTTATGAGTGCATAGTACGTGACAGGGTCCACTTCCTCTATTCGTGACTTATTTTCGAGGCTCGCTGATGAGCATCTAGGGTGAGCACATAGATGGATCTGCAGCCCGTATATCTCTCTTCATCTACTTGTCTTATTTTGCTATCCTGAGATAGTATTTTACTTTGCATACTATGTATTAGTATTCAGACTTATAGTTGTGTAGTAGTGGCTCTTGTATGACCTTAGATCATATTCCTTGGGATTGTTGTATTACTTCCGCATTGTTTTCTTATCTATATTTGACTTAATAAGTACATTTGACGGTTGGGTTCTACTTTATCATTGATTGAGTTGTGATTAAGGGACGGGTTCGCCTACCGGGTGAGAAAGAGGTAGGTACCCGCGCGTTCCCCAATTTGGGATGTGATAAGTTGGTATCAGAGCCCTAGGTTACCCGGTCTATAAGTACAGGGAGCAATGTCTAGTAGAGTCCTACTTATGGGTGTGTTGTGCACCACACTTATAATTGGGAGGTTATAGGACGTTTAGGAAATTTCTATTCTTTCATTCCTTTCGTGTTACTTCATTCAAATTTGTATCTGGTCGATTCCAATTGGTATTTGAAACTTCTTCACCTTTTCTATCCTTAATGGGGGAGATTGTATGATCGACATTTCTTGAACGGTTGGTTGCTCAGAAGTGGGGGAAGTGTAATTATGGTTTTACGAAATGCATACATGGTAGATCCGTCATTCACATGGTTGAACCGTCACTCATGGAGTCTAAAGAAATTTTGCAAGCCAAAACGGAAAATTTTAAAATAGCCCAAGTGATTAGGGGTTTTGGAAAGACAAAAAGAATTCATTAGCCTATCAAAAATTAGTAAAACAAAATGGAAAATGATAATTACGTTATTTAAGAAGAAGTGATCAATTGTTTATTTTGGGAAGTAGAAGATAATGTAGGCGTGCTATTTAATAGACTCCTTACCGAGGTGGCATGGAGAAATCACAAAAGCTGATTGGTTGAACCATTGGTGGTGGGGCCCAATGAGCGGTCCTCCACCAGTTTGTCTTTTTCCATCATCCTATATATGCATGCATCCATGTAGACAAACACAAATATTTTCATACACAACCCTAATCTCCAATTAAAATGTAAGTTACTCCAACAACAAAAAAATGAAGCTCAATGGTGAATTATCTCTTCCAGTATGACAAGAACCTTACAAAATTAAGGGTGAAGTATACGAATGCTTTCTGGAGTTGTCCATGATATGAACATGGACTACATCAATAAAATCTTGTTGAACCTTACTCCATTCATCACCATGTTCGCAATGCACAAGGATAATCCCCCACTAGAGAGCCTTACCACCAAGGGAAAAGAGATCGTCATTGAGATTTCTGATGACAGTAACTCTGTCCAACAGTCGTAAGCTCCAAAGGTCAGCCTCAAATCGGTCGCCAAGTTTCCGGAGAGCTCCGCCACCTAGCGTTGTTGTGTCCGTGGTTTCATTAAAGATGTCGGTGTCACCCTATTTTGTCCCTTTTTGCGCTGTCTTTGTTTGTTGGATTTCCTAATTTTGTTTAGGGTTTAAATTTTATTTTTTTTGTTGAATTTCGGGTGGCATGTCAATGGGCTGTATTTATTCTTATTTTATTTAAATTAATGAAGTTCAAATTTATTTAGTTTTATTCGTTTCAAATCTAATTTCAGCACATGACTTGAATAAATAACTACGCTACAATAATCAGTTACATATTTGGTTTAAACTTCATTGTAATAAGTTAAACCAAGTGAAAATATTTTAAAAAACAAAAGGACTGATCCCACAGTTGTTGAAAGAATTTAGCTGATTTTAACATTAAATATGTTTAAAAGTTAAGTTACAAAATTAAATAAATAAATAAATGATTCAAATCAATTCGTAATACACACAACTAAAGGACTTTAGCAACTGAATGTGAAAAAAATTGTGATTTGGTGAATCGTATTATCCCACAAGGCACAAGCTACTACACCAAAAAAAAAGTGATTATTATAGTCTAAATCCTCTATTTATGTCCTTTTTCTATGATTCACTTAGCTGACCATCAGATGAAATCACTTGACGGATCAACCAAGTTGTTGTTTTTCATCGTACTCAATATAATTTTATGCTTTTTGTTAGAAGAATTTAGCCGATTATAAATAAATAAATAATTAAATAATTTAAATAAACTCAACAATACGTACATTGGTTGAGTAAATCTGGTTAAATAGTGAATTTAGCCACATAAGTGAGGAAATGTGGTTAAGTAGTTAACTTAGTCGACCATAAAAATACACAAAGTAATAAGTTGAACCAAGTGAAAATATTTTTAAAAACAAAAGGATCGATCCCACGACTGTTGAAAGAATTTAGCCGATTTTAACATTAAATATGTTTAAAAGTTAAGTTACAAAATTAAATAAATAAATAAATGGTTCAAGTCAACCCATAATACACACCAATTTCTGAATAATGATAAAAAAAAAATAAGTGAGACTCGCTAGATTCGAACACGAGAACATGTGGTCACATAGGTGACTCGTTACCACTCAGCTGGAATAGTCACATATGTCTAGTCATGTTAGTCAAAATATATTTGTCCAGTGTTTGTTATGGGGGCAAACCAAATAAATTATTATTTAAATAAATAAATAAATGATTCAAATCAACCCATAATACACACAATTAAAGGACCTTAGATGATTTTATTCAATTTTATGTGAAAAGATTTGTGACTTGGGGAAACATATTATCCCATAAGACACAAGCTACTACACCACAACAAGTTCGTCCACCGTAGGAGTTAATTAAGTAAATGAGGAAATGTAGTTGACTAGTGAATTTGTTGTTAAAACTCAACCAAAATAACGTGGTTGTACATGTTATTACATATAATATCATATTTATCACCAAAAAAGTGATTGTTATAGTCTACATCCTCTATTTCCTTCTTTTTCCTATGGTTCATTTAGCTGACCATCGGATGAATAAACTTGACGGATCAACCAAGTTGTTGTTTTCATCGTACTCAATATAATTTTGGGCTTTTTGGTAGAAGAATTTAGACGATTATAAATAAATAAATAAATGGTTTAAATAAACTCATACAATGAAATTATTACATTTGACGGATCAACCCAGTTATGTATTAATTGCACATTTATTGGACTAATCTTTGAAACTCCTTGACCAAGTTGATTAATGAATTTACCCTAATAATTTTTTTTGGAGGGAAACTAAAATGAATAGAAATTCTTAGTGGAGGGAAAATGTCTTTTGAGTGTGTATATATAAATAAAGAACTCTGGCAAATAGCCAAACACTCTCACACATAAAAAAGACGTGGGATGGACAATTCTTATAGCAAATGATCCCTACCGCACTCTAAGACATTTGGGAGTGAAGATGAAAATAACCCATCATTTGATGTGTGTATGACCGATTCATACATCAACTATGATGATTTAGTATGTTACTATGGCCTTAAAGCTAGTTCTTTTTAATTTTTCACTAACATCCATATTTTCTTTTTAATTTATTAGTAACAATTTGAAATGTTTCCGAAGTATATTTCCAAAAGGATATATGAACATCTTCATCCAATAGCCAAGACTGCAATTCTCAAATGTTGTGGACAAAACTGGGTTGCAACTTTGACGGTTAGTCATGATCGAAGAAGACTCAAGGATGGCTGGAAAATTTTTGTTGTTGACAATAATATTAAAAGAGGGTGTGTCCTTAAATTTGAGTTGCTTGAAGTAACACCAGATGTTGTTGTCTTCGATATCAAAGTGAACCAAGAAGAGATATCTCATTGTCCAATTGAGCTTGAATAGTATTTATGAGTTTTGTATTGATATTGCTGATTTAAAACTATTTTGTGAAATTTTTATTGTCTTAGGAAATGTTAGGTTATTTTCATATTTGGATCTTCAAACTACAGTGCTCATACTTTATATTAGACTAATATGCTAACCTCCTATATGTCAGGTGTGAATTATAGGTTAACAAAGTCTCCATCACTCCTTTTTAGTCTAAATTTTCTCAAACAAAGATAATTCCTAAGGTACTTAGTTGACCATCAAATAATTTCACTTGACGGATCAACCAAGTTAAGTATGAAAGACTTGCCCATTCTTAGTGGGGGGAAATGAAATAAAAAATTTCAAAAAGGACCTTTCACTTTTTCATTTTTTTTTTTTGTATTTTCGAAAAGGATGTGTACAAAAAATGAATAGGAATTATTAGCGGAGGGAAAATGACATAAAAATTAAAAAAAGACCTTTTAATTTCTCAAAAAACTTTTAGTATTTTCTAACCCCCTATAGTATGTTTACACTAGGTTGCAACACTATATTTACCCTCACTCTTCATCCTTTTCATCTCTATTCCTCTTCTTTTCTCTCTAATTTTACATTCATTCATAAGTTGTGAAAATGACAATGGCCGTTACCTAAATATCCTGCTCAGATTTGTTAGCTTTACCGGCGAACAAGTATGTCTATATTTGGAGTTTTTGTTGCATAAGAAGAATGAGAATACTCCAGTAGGCCTTGTTCGTCGGAAAAGGCTAACAAATCCGGGTAAGTTGTATAGTTAACTTGCGTGTGACATTTATGTTTCCATACTCGGCATCACTTAAGGCAACAAAATCTCATCTTTACTCTTGTTTTCTCTGTAATTGTACATCCAAACTAAATTGGTGTCGTTCGAGTTGTGATGGTTAAGAACTATGACTTGGTTGGCACTAATTTATGTAACCAGCTATGAATCACACGTAACTAATTTAGCGTAAAATTTGTATGTAAAATTTTTTCAATTGAAGAAGTCACTCATTCTATAATTTTCCAAGGTTTGTACTTTTTTTTAGTGAACGAAGTTTGAAGTAATGTAGCCTAAATTAATTTTGATTGGTATTCAACAAAAATGAATAAATATTAGAAAATATATATATAAAAAAAAAGATTAATCACACAGTTGTTGGAAGAATTTACCCCATTTGAAAGTTAAATATATTTACAAGTTATGTTATAAAATTAAATATGTTTTTTTAAATGAATGAAGTTTGAAGTAATGTAGAGGCATCTTTGCACAATCAAAAAAGTGATTATTATAGTCTAAATCCTCTATTTCCTTCTTTTTCTTGTGGTTCATTTAGCTGACCATCAGATGAATCAACTTGACGGATCAATCAAGTTGTAAATAATGATAAAAACTAAATAAGTGAGGCTTGCCGGATTCGAACACGAGAACAGGTGGTCGCATAGATGACTCGTTGCCACTCGGCTGGAATAGCCACATCTGTCTAGTCGTGTTAGTCCAAATGTATTTGTTCAGTACCTTTATGGGGGTAGACCAAATAAATTACTATTTAGATTAATAAATAGTTCAAATCAACCAATAATACACGCCATTAAAGGACCTTAGATGCTTTTATTCAATTTTATGAAAGATTTGTGACTTGGTGAAATTTATTATCCCATAAGGCACAAGCTACTACACCACAACAAGTTCATCCACCGTAGGAGTTAGTTAAGTAAATGAGGAGATATGGTTGAGTAGTGAATTTGTTGTTAAAACTCAACTAGAACAACGTGGTTGTACAATGTTATCACGTATAATATCTTGTTATGTGGCTTTACCACCCAAAAAAGTGATTATTATAATCTAAATCCTCTATTTCCTTCTTTTTCCTATGGTTCATTTAGCTAACCATCAGATGAATCAACTTTACGGACCAACCAAGTTGTGAATAATGATAAAAACAAAATAAGTGAGACTCGCCGGATTCGAACATGAGGACATGTGGTCGCATAGATGACTCGTTACCACTCGTCTGGAATAGCCACATCTGTCTAGTCGTGTTAGTCAAAATGTATTTCTCCAGTGCATGTTATGGGGGCAGACCAAATAAATTACTAGTATTTAAATAAATAAATGGTTCAAATCAACCCATAATACACATCATTAAAAGACCTTAGATGCTTTTATTCAATTTTATGTGAAAATATTTGTGACTTGGTGAAACGTATTATCCCATGAGGCACAAGCTACTACACCACAAAAAGCTCGTCTACCTTATGAGTTAGTTAAGTAAATGAGAAAATGTGGTTGAGTAGTGAATTTATTGTTAAAACTCAACCAAAACAACATGGTTGTACATGTTATCATATATAATATCTTGTTATGTGGCTTTACCATCCAAAAAGTGATTATTATAGTCTAAATCCTCTATTTTCTTCTTTTTCCTATGGTTCATTTAGCTGACCATCATATGAATAAACTTGACGGATCAACCAAGTTGTCAGTAATGATAAAAACAAAATAAGTGAGACTTGCCGGATTCGAACACGAGGACATGTGGTCGCATAGATGACATGTTATCATTGGGCTGGAATAGCCACATCTGTCTAGTCGTGTTAGTCAAAATGTATTTCTCCAGTGCCAGTTATGGGGGCAGACCAAATAAATTAATATTTAAATAAATAAATAAATGGTTCAAATTAACCCATAATACACACCATTAAAGGACCTTAGATACTTTTATTCAGTTGTATGTGAAAATATTTGTGACTTGGTGAAACGTATTATCCCATGAGGCACAAACTACTACATCACAACAACTTTATCCAACGTAGGAGTTAGTTAAGCAAATGAGGAAATGTGGTTGAGTAGTAAATTTGTTGTTAAAACTCAACCAAAACAACGTGGTTGTATATGTTATCACATATATCTTTTTATGTGGCTTTACCACCCAAAAAGTGATTATTATAGTCTAAATCCTCTATTTCCTTCTTTTTCCTATGGTTCATTTAGCTTACCATCAGATGAATCAACTTGACGGATCAACCAAGTTGTGAATAATGATAAAAAAACAAAATAAGTGAGACTCGCGGATTCAAACACGAGAACATGTGATCGCATAGATGACTCATTACCACTAGGCTGGAATAGCCACATCCGTCTAGTTGTGTTAGTCCAAATGTATATGTCGAGTGCCTGTTATGGGGGTAGACTAAATAAATTAGAATTTAAATAAATAAATAATTCAAATCAACCTATAATACACACCATTAAAGGACCTTAGATACTTTTATTCAGTTGTATGTAAAAAGATTTGTGACTTGGTGAAACGTATTATCCCATAAGGCACAAGCTACTACACCACAATAAGTTCGGCCACCGTAGGAGTTAGTTAAGTAAATGAAGGAAATGTGGTTGAGTAGTGAATGTGTTTTTAAAACTCAACCAAAACAATGTAGTTGTACATGTTATCACATATAATATCTTGTTATGTGACTTTATCACCCAAAAAGTGATTATTATAGTCTAAATCCTCTATTACTTTCTTTTTCCTATGGTTCATTTAGTTAACCATCAGATGAATTAACTTGACAGATCAACCAAGTTAATTTGGTTGGCACTAAAGAAAACGAATAAATATAAGTTAGAAATTATATAAAAAAAGGTTTATTTCCACTGCTACATTAAAATACTAAAGTGTTTGATTTCAAATCCATTCATACCACCCTCCCAATTTGAAACCCGACGTTCTCTCTTCATTCTCTGGTTTTTCTACCCGCTAAAACACCAGAGTTGAATCTACTATGGGGAGACCAAAGTTGAAAAACAACATACCAGAACATGTGACGAGCAGAGAAATAAAATGGTGTTGTCGTAGCACAGAACCAGCACCAGTAGAAAACCCTACAGAACAGGCACCAGTAGAAAACCCTCTACAACCACAGTAAAATAACGCAGAACGAGATCTATAAGAGAAAAGGAAGACATCAAGACCACCGCTAACTCTTCTGAAAACTTTAAAAAAGTCACTCAAGAGTCGGAGAACTCTGATATTTGACTGAAATTGAGCAAAGGGGGCAATAATGATGATGAAAAGGGGAAAAGAAAGAGGAAAGTTAAGAAACATCCAACTGTGGAAAATCATCCAAGAACCAGATCTAGAAAAAATATCAAAGTTATACCTTCAGTTAACACTATTGAAAGTGTAGAGAATGTAGTTGATGATGATGATCCTGATATTGAACAGGAAAATGAAAAATTCGATGATAGGGATGAGAGTGACAATGAAATAGAATGAATCTGATAGAGGCGCCGATCACAAGGATGATGGTAGAAAGAAAAGAGATGAAGTGGATGTAGGTGAAAAAGATAGAGATGAATTGAATGTAGGTGAAGAGGACAAGGCTGATTATGAGAAATATGGAGATGAAGTTCTTGTAGGTGAAGATGACAAGGTTGATGGTGAAAAGATTGGAGATGAATTATATGTATGTGAAGAGGACAAGGTTGATGGTGAGAAAGATGGAGATGAAGTGGATGTGAATGAAGATGAGAAGGCTGATGGTGAAAAAGATGGATATGAATTGGATGATGGTGAAAATGATAGATATGAAGTGGATACAGGTGAAGATGACAAGGATGATGGTGAGAAAGATGGAGATCACTCAGATGGAAGATCTCATGAGAATGTTGATAGTGTAAACAAAGAAGAGGAATCGGATGAAGGCCTTGGTGACCAGAATGAGAGTGAAAATGAGCAAGAGGGATTAAATGGCTGCTCCGTTAGCCAACCTGAAAGTCGATTGCGAGGAGATTAATTAGGAGGATAGTCTGTTTACCACTCCAAAAGTGTAAATGGCGAAGAGACCACGCAGAGGGAAGAAAACGCCATTGAGGTATGTCTGGGTATCCATAAAGATTTTCCCCCATGATTTTATGAGTCCTGATTACTTTGCTGGTTATCCTATCATATGTATTTGTTGTCTGAATTTCTTGTATGGAAATTTACAGCTGAAATTGTCAATAAGTATTCAATCTTTATTAGTTAAAATGGAGTTTGTGACTTTCTATATCTTCACTTTGTAAAGAACATAATTCAATTAGCAATATAATTGAGTTTTTTGTTTACTCAACATGTAAAGGATGATGTTGTCGATGAAGAGGATCTACATAAACCCTCAATACCCGACTGTGTGAGGGCCATCGACGTATCCTCCTACGGATACAAGACAATTTTGAATGAACATGGGTAGGCCCCAGCTAATATGACCCAGAGATGTTCTATGGGTAAATTAGAAGATTTAAGAAACACATTATTGGAAAAGAATAATATGCATGATTTTGAGGAGACGTGCTTTGGTCATTTCCTGAAAATGAGCAAAGATTGGTGCTTCAACGGAGAACTAGTTCACAATCTTCTCATCGTAGAATAATGAAATGCGACAAGAAGCACGAGGTATGGTTCCTTGTCCGTGGCAAGCCAATTTGTTTCGGCTTAAATGAATTTGCTATCGTGACTAGACTCGTTGCTCTACCGAACCGTCCTGATAAGAGGAAGGTGTTGTCTTGAATCGTCCTAATGTTGTTGCACTTCTGCAAAATAATCCTAAGTAAAATGACAAGCTTGCAAGTGGATGATCTATTCATGAAAATAAGGTCTTCAAAACTAAATTCAAGGGAGAAGCTAAAGATGAGCTTGGTGTACTTTGTTCAAACTATAATCATGTGTCGCACCAACAACAAGGGCATTGACCATAACATGATAAATACTGTCGATGATATAATTTTTTTATAGATTTATCCATGGGGCAGAAAGAGCTTTGAGTTTCTAGTGGATGTCCTGCAAAAGAACATGAAGCAACCATTACTGAATAAACATACTGGCAAAAGGGAATATCGTTATAATTTTCTCAGTTTCTCATATGCCTTCATGGTAACACTTTTACCTAATTTTGTATTTGAATTGGCAAGTTAGTTATGTAATGACTGTAATTTTTCAATGTCAGTGTTGGATATATGAAGGT
The DNA here is from genome assembly GCA_034509755.1 of Anisodus tanguticus. Lineage (NCBI taxonomy): Eukaryota > Viridiplantae > Streptophyta > Magnoliopsida > Solanales > Solanaceae > Anisodus > Anisodus tanguticus. The sequence continues at coordinate 5,268,541 of CM067561.1, read as the reverse complement.
ATACCGTGAATTGGACGTCTTATCACAGAATCAACAGAGTCGTCCTTCCCCAGGATGTTAAAATGGCAGAAGAAAAAAATTATGTCTCATGGCAACAGGTTGATCCATTTGACTCTTGTATAAGTCACCTTGCATATGAAGCTAATTTGTCCATTTTGATGCAATTTAGTGGATTGGTTTTCTCTTATGCTCGTTAACGCATTTCCTTTATGTTGGCTGCAGATAGAGGTGCATATTTTCCTTGTTCCTACTCATCGAGAAACATATCAATTTTTCATGAGGGACTTTGTTCCACTTGGCCAAGATTTTCCAGACAAAAGAATTAATAGGCTGAAAAAAGAATTGGAAGGGGCAACGACAATAACAAGGGCAGAAGCTGTTGGAGGTGTAAGTGGTGATACTGATGTTTTTGGTGGAAGCTCAAGAGATGAAGTTGGTACATATGGTTCTATTGATATAGATGGGGTATTAACAGGAGATGTTGGTACCTCAAGGAATACAGTCGGTTGCAGTCATTATGTCCATGAGTCACCTAGCTTAAATAAGTTTCTAGAAGAGATGTCAAATATTTGAGTGGAAAATGATACCATTCTTCATAGACTAGAGTAGCGTGGGAAGAGTAATTTGAAAAGAGGTATACATGAGCAAAGTATTGAGGGTTCAGCAGATCAAAATATGAAGACGCTTGACCTCTACAAACCTGTTGATATTGAGAAGAAGAAAGCTTACCTTAGCTGGATCAACACGAGGTCAGATGAATATCACATTGGTTATACCCTGAAAATGGACTTTAGATGGTTCAAGTACCTCAACAGACCCAACTCCTAGTTAAGATATGACGTAAGTTAACTTTCTATTAGTCATCTAAACATAATTTTTTATGCATATATTTGGTGATAGGAACAATTCTTTTTTTGTGCAGCACATTACTGAAATAATGACGCTGATGCGGAGCCGTAGCATGGATTACCCTGAATACTATGATCCATCAGACGTCATTATGGATGTATTTTTTTGTAGTGCCTTGTTGGCAGTATATGATGATATTGTGGTTAACAGTGTGACAGAAAAGAGAAGTATTAAAGATGTGTTGAAGGAGTATAAATTCAATGATCAGATCCTCGACTATGTGATAGGTGATCATCCACAACTATTTGGTATGTTTTGGGTAGGTGCTGAGAGAGTGGTTTGTGTATGGAATGTGGAAGTATTGAGGTTTACGACCGCAACAAGAGAGTAAACTCAATTGAAAAGGTTGACGGTCTAATAAAACCCATTCAAAAGTTGTTTCCAAAGTTGCTCAAAGACTCCGATAAGTTCAACCATTTGTCCACGGACAAACTTACCAAACCGTGAAATGTTAAGCATGTTGAGGGTCTCCCACATGATAAAATAGGTGAAGCATGTGGTATCTACTCGTTGAAGTTCATTGAATTCATCAAGGCTAGCCAAAGCATGGAGGACTTGTGCGCAAACAAGATACATGCTTTTAGAGAGAAATTTGCCATTGAAATTTTTCACGAATGTATTGAACCACTCATCATATGATGAGCAATATGTGTAGTTCTTGTACTTGGTGCTTAAGATTATCGGTTGTATTGGCCTTGCTAATATTTTTTATTTTATAATGACTTCATTTTGTGATTGAAACAACAAGAACATGAGCATGTAATTCGAGGGAAATTATTCTCGCAAACAAATGTGGTTATTCCTTAGGAGATTATAGTGTTTTACTGCCTATACCTATAATATAACAAGAGTTATATATGGAGAAAATAATTTTGTGGTAGAATTATAGCATAACATAGTAAAATTCGATAATTGTTCAATGCTAACCAAATATCTAACTTGGTTAACCTGTCGAATGCACTCATCTGACGGTTCAACTAAATGTCATATTAGGCCCCCCGTTCAGGCTATTCACTTAGTTAATCCGTCGAATGCATTAATATGATGATTCAATTAAAAGTCATATTAGACACCATTCAGGATATTAACTTAGTTGATTGATCATATTATACTACTTGAAGCTTCAACCATTTAATTAGAGGGGCAAGAGTTTTCCAAAAAATTGATCTTATTCATGAAAATCACAAAAAATTAGAGGAACAATCTATTCATTATTCTGTTAGTAAGTCAAAATTACACACACTGGACAAGAGTTTTCCACAAATTATATCTTAATCATGAACATCAAGATAATCTTAAACTAAATAAACAAAAAATGAAGTTGACCCTTCATTCATTTATCTTCATACAAGCAGCCCCAACAACTATTCCAACTATAAAAGCCTGAAAAATATGGATTGAGTCAGCTTCAACATTTTCAACAACATCAACTTTGGCAGCCTGCTCTTCAAAAACATCAACCTTCTCTTGACTTCTATTAGATCCCTAGTAATTGTTGTAAGCTTCAAGGGCTTCCTCATACGTTCTGTACGAATTGTAATGGTTTCGACTAAAACCCACTAATCATTGATTCACACTCATGTCATGTCGTGTATATACCGGGTACCCTACCATGAAATACAACATAAAACTTCTTAACAACCTGCTCTTGACTTCTATTAGATTCCTGGTAATCGTTGTAAGCTTCAATGACTTCATCATACGCTCTGTACGAATTGAAATGATTTCGACTAAACCCTTTAACCATTGATTCACACTCGCTCCATGTCGTGTATATACCAGGTACCATACCACGAAATACAACATAAAACTTCTTAGCCATTTTTTCAGAAGAAGAATCAGAATCAGAATCAGAATCGAAATCAGAATAAGAAGAAGAAGATAGCGGAAAATGAGATCCAAATAAAATAGGGTCTAATAATATAGTAGGGTTTTATTCTACTATATACGACAGGGGAAATACAGAGGTGTATTTTTGGAGAAAAGAAAAAATACATAGGTGTATTTTTGGAGAAAGGAGATGCATATATAATACACCATTGGAGAAAGAAAAGACGTGTTTCATATTTTAGTTTCTCAAAACATTGATCAGAGTAGTTAATTATTAGGAGGAGAGAGAAGACAGAGAGAAGCCGGCATTATAACCCTCTTCATTAACCCCAACTTCAGTATGAGGGCATAACTGAGATAAAAAATTACAATCCACGTGAAATGACTTAAATGTCCTCATTTTGCTCTGCTCATAAGATATCTGTCCAAAAATCATTATCCAAATGGAAAATGCACAATCACAACGTATTTTGGGGCGGAGGGACATATTCTAGCCACAGCCGACCTCTCCCATCCCTTTGTCCTTACTTTATTTAAACGGCTCTCTCTTGAATTTGAACTGAATTCGCATTCCCGCTTGACCGTAGCTCGCCTCTATAAATTTAGAGGTATGGAGGAAGAGTTCGGGGACGGCCTCTGGAGTTCTTCACCATTTATCGATTCATTTCACTACAAACAACTGCATTTTATGGTCAAAATGTGCTGCATTTTATGGCTCAAAGAAGTCACATTCTTGAGGCCAAACATCTGCTGCGTTTGGGGCATTTTTTAGAAGAAGTGTTGCGCACAAGTAGCCACATTCGATGATTTTTACCACTGTACTTGGCTTGCTGTCGCTGCACTTTAAGGCGTTGCAACTGCTGCATTTTGAGGCCATTTCTTTGCTGCACTTAGAGGCAAATCGCTGGATTTTATTCAGCTTCTACACTTGATCATTAAAAGCAGAGGATGCACTTCGGGTTGTTCCCATGCTGATACTTCGTATGAACTGCTGCTATGAGCCGCTTCCTTGTTTTCTTTTAAACAAGCAGATGCTACGCTTTAATATTAAACTGGTTCCAATACGATACTACAAGCCGATGAAATTCAACGCCCCTTCGGAATAGGTTGTCCCTCGGTTTTGGTCCCTTCAGAAAGAGACGACGACGAAAGATCTAGATAGTGGTTAGGCGAAGAAATTTGCGAGCATGTATCTTGGCGAGGCAACCAGAATGGCTGACGAGCAACTGGACTGCAGCCATGGCATGATGAATTTTCCTTTGCCGAATACCAAATACAGATCTGAGTCTCCATAATCAAAATTCTTAATGTTTTGGTATGAATCCGAAAAGGGTTTTATTTGTGTTTACTTCTAAAATGCCACACTTCGAGGTGACATGTATTTTTACTAACTATTTTCCTTTCATTTTTGCGACGTACAAATAACGTGAGGCTGTAGAGCAAAGCCTTACCCAAAAAAATGAAGCAAAGAAAATTGAAAGCGCGACATGCTTGGCCGGAAAACTAGAAAAAGCAAGATATTGTTGAGACTTATTTTGAAGAAAGGTGAATCGTGCTAAGGTCTAAACAAGCGCTCAAGTCATTTCAAATACAAGACAAATAAGGTACACATCTTTTACTCACTATTTACTCTACACTATTATTTTGTTATAAATTTCTCTTCAATCATTTTCACTTATATATATATATATATATATATATATATATATATATATATATATGGCAGCCCGGTGCACTAAGCTCCCGCTATGCGCGGGGTCCGGGGAAGGGCCGGACCACAAGGGTCTATTGTACACAATCTTAACTCACATTTCTCAAGAGACTGTTTTTACGGCTTGAATCCTGGCCTTCTGGTCACATAGCATCAACTTTATATATATATAGAAAATCATTTCTCTTGCTTTGCTTGTGCTTATGCTTTGTTTTGAGCCGAGTGTCTTTCGAAAACATCATCTCTACTTACCAAGATAGAGATAAGGTCTGCGTACACTCTATCATCCCCACTCTACACGTTGTGGGACTTCACTGAGTATGTTGTTGTTGTTGCTGCTTATCATTTTTTATGTCCTTACTAGCTACAATAATTATCTCACTTTTAGCAGGTAAAAACGAAATAGATAAACCCTCCTCTTGTTAATCAGATTAAGTCCAAGGAACTATCCTTCGATAGATTTTAAGGGATGCCTAACACCTTTCCCTTAGAATAAGTAGAACCCTTACTTAGAATTTCACCGATTTCGCAGACTAATAGAGTTTACATAACATAACACATAGGTTTCTTAATAAATTCATAAAATTAGGTGGCGAAGTCCAAGGAACTATCCTTCGATAGATTTTAAGGGATGCCTAACACCTTTCCCTTAGAATAAGTAGAACCCTTACTTAGAATTTCACCGATTTCGCAGACTAATAGAGTTTACATAACATAACACATAGGTTTCTTAATAAATTCATAAAATTAGGTGACGACTCTGAACCCTTTACAAATCATGGAAAAGAGCCATAAGTTGTCCATAAGTTGTGAACTAGTTTTAACCATGTTAAAATAGGGTGCAACAGTCATTGGTAATAGAAGTCGCAAATTTGTCTCGCTTCGAGCATGCTCTCAGTTCATGTTAGTTAACGTGCAACACTGTGAACTCTCATGACAAGGGGAAGAAGAAGACGACCTCGGACGGTGCCCATCACAACCTTAGGGAGCTTAGTAGGAGCTCGAGTGCCGACAAATGTTAGAAATTAGGAATAAATCAAGGTGAATGTTGCACTAGTTCAGCAATGGGAACAGATGTACAATCGAGAAATTGGCTCCTCTTCTAGAACCTCACAAGAGTAGCAAAGCAACTGAATCTAAGTGGGCAACTCTCAATTGAGCAATTGGACAAAGACTAAACCAATGGATCCAGCCAAGCAAGTAAATGAAACAGTGACCAGGGAAAGCAACAGAATTCAGGTTCTTTGTTCAGGCTCAATTTGGGCAGTGAGTCAACAATGTAATAATTTTCCTGACTATTGTATCAACAGCCCAGGGTGCAGACCACCTTGCAAGGCTAAATACTCATGGGTGACCGATAGCAAAGTAGTTCAACCAATTTAATTGATTAGTATATAACAAGTATGGAACAAAGAAATATATTGGTACTAGATTGACCTAACGTCTTTCTATTTATACAGCTGGAATTCAAATAGAATTGAAGGAAAATGAATGTGATAAGACAGAACAAAATTATATGTAGGTGGGTACATATATCCTCTTTTTGGTACTCAATGTAGTTCGCCTTTTCAATCATCACCGTCTTCTTCTGTCTTCATACCTATCGACTCTATTTCGGAGTCAGCCTTTATATATTTTTTTTCCTAATTGAAAACTTCCCTCTTGTTAATTCCTTTACCCCTCAGACACTAACTCTTCCAATGTTTTTTTCATATTAAGTGTCTTCCTCTTCTTTTTCCAAACTCTCACTACTATCCTTTTCCCTTGGTTACTGCTTGTGTTCTACTGTAACATATATTTCAATTTCTTAGCATATGTAACTTTGAGAGTTTTCTATTGGTGATCATTTGATGTGGGTTGAGGTGTCTACCGACCAATAGATATGGACTTGCAAATAAGGAACGGGCTTTGTGAACTTGGGTATTGGTACAAGGCAACTTAAGTTTGATTTCTTTCTGGAGGGGATTTTTATGCTAACTAGGATGGATTGGCATCATCATCATATTTATGCAACTTTCAATTGGAAAGAAGGTGCATACCTGATAGTCATAAGAACCAAGTTCTTTGACTAGTTTCCTCGCTCATGTGTTGTATGTGCTCAATTGTCCATGCCATGAGTGTATATCAGTAAAGGCAAAAGACTGAGTAAGATATTGTTCCACTGAGACATGTCTTCACTAGTTTTTATTATTTTTAGCAAGATAATATTTCGGTTTAATTATCACTAGTTTTAAATTAATTAATTGATATAACCTCACGGAGAGTTGATTAATTATTTATTTCTTATTGTGAAATATAGTTTTATTTGCTATAACCAATTATTCTTTAGAAAAATACATGTAGAAATTGAGATTTTATTGTAATAATAGATCAAGTGCATTTAACAATTCCCAACTCTTTTTAACTATTACATTTTCAAAAGTAATTTATTTTTAAGCTAAGTAATTTAAATTTAAAAAATTCACCTTTCATCGATTTTGATTCTCTCAAATAGTAATAAATATTACAAATCTGTAGCATAGATTTTTCAATCTCTATGAATTATACTAGAATTTAATAAAGTACGAGCATAAAAATCTTACAATATCCATCACTAATTTAAACTATACATTTTCTTTTCCCCTAAAAAGAGTAATGCCAAATTGAGCAAGGTGAGAAAAGTCCAATACCCTTCCCACTTGTGCTTGTTTGATAATTGTTATACTGCAACTACAGCAATTAGAAGATACAATAAGGTCCCATTAGATAGTATGCAATTTTGGTAGAGGAAAAGAAAGGCAGTGGCGGCGAATTTCGGCCAGCAAATATAAGGCGGCAAATCATGGTGAAGTAGTGGGCTTGGGGATTGGGCTTGTATAAAAACATGGAGCAACTGAGTCATTAGATGGCCGAACGGATATGGGCCTTAAGTATCCCAATTAGAAATGCAAATATTAATCCTTGTTCAATGTTTTTTTTTTTAATTTGATTTATTACATATTCGTATACATTATATAATTTAATATATTTATTTACTTTTTAAATAAAATAAATATATTATTACTATTATGAGGATTATTTTGTGACTTTAGTATCTTAATTTAAGTATTTATTAATACCTGCATTTTTATTACACATTCTATCTCGTACAAGATAATATATAAAAAGAAAGGAGAAATCAAACATTGTGTTAATACTGATTTTTATGTGAAGATTAAATTTTCTTAAATCCCAATCAAATGTTGTATAAACTTATGATGACATATATGAATTATATCTCCTATAATTCAAAGCACTGCACCTAATCTTCTTTATTCAACTAGACATATGCGAAAGAACCATATGTTAACACTCTCTATGTTACTATTATAATAAATCTTATTATTAATTCATACATGAGCTTGGCATTTTCTCGCAATCGTCAATAAACTTGGTTAAGTAGATTTTAATTAGTCCAAGACCAAATGATATGAGGCCACGTGTCAACATTAATAATAAAACCAGTAATCATAGTCGCCCTATTCTTTTCTTCGTCCCACCAACTGAACCACTTTTGAAAAACAAATGTACCCCGTAAACGGTGCACTTCTTTTTCCTAACCGCTCCACCCATTCTTAAATTCCATTAACGCTCTTAATTACTCTTGTCTATATACGATCTTTACATATTCCAACCGTAATCATAATGAATCATCATTGCATTTTAATATTTGGTATTACATATTCAAGTATACTAACCATAAGTATCATTGCATTTTAATTTGGTATACATAATCAAGTGACCATAACATTTAATTCTTCAAGAATTTAATCGCATTCGCCATGGGAAGAGATAGTGGAAATGAATCTGCGGACGAAGCAAAATGGCAATTGGTGTCAGATATTTGTCACCTCGGTGGGTTACAACAATTGCAGGGAACGGGAGTAAGTAAATATTACCATTGCTAGAAAAGATAAACTAACGATTACAATAAAATTGGAAATCAAGAATGAAACAAACTCCTTGTGTGATTTGTTGAGTCGAGTGATGACACTCTGTCTTTAAGACAAGATTGACCCGTATATCTCCTTTTACGTTGTTGGGCAATAGTCTCTCAAGATACAACAACAACTTAACAATTGAACAAATGAAATTCAAGTGTTATTCTTGAAGAACTTTGAGTGTAGTAGACTTACTAGAGAGGAAGAAGATGAAATCAGAAATTCTGTAAATATTTCTAAGTGTAGTGAACAATTGAGCCAAATGCCTCAATTTATAGTGTAATGAGATGACCCTTCAACTAGCCAACTAATGACATTCAAAAACCATGTAATGACACTTGATGGATGAGTTACATTAAGCCAAATAATGGCTGAATTCATGTGCCAAGTAATGGAGATTCAGTGCTCCAAAACCAGCCCAAATGTCAGAACTTTCCAACTTCCCGTCGCAGCATTCTGCCTCTGAAGCGTCGCGGCTCTACGAATTAGCGTCGTCGGCGCCGCGACTTTCGACTCGTTTCATCTTACACTTCTTCCTTCGTTTACCAACGTGGAATACTTTGTCATTTGACCAATAATCGTCCATCATTCTATGTCTCAAATGTATTACATACGTACCAATATCTCTTTCACTAATGAAATTTGTGATACTTGGCACTACGTGTGCACGTGTGTGGAAACAACGTTTTCGACGTACGGGGCCCCAATTGTTTAAGTGATAAATAATGGGATATACTTAATTCCACATTAGTTAATTTTCAACAATCCCCTCTTAAAAGAGATTTTGCCGCACTCACATGGTGCTTTTTCCAACAATCTTTCAGCGGACCGATGTTGCATCTGGATATGTAGCTTTCGCTTTGAACCTTCCATAGTTGAATACCATCAGACTTACTTACTGTGCGGTGAACGTGATGTCTTGAACCGCCAGTGTTTAGTGTAAGCCAAGTCAACGGTACCAACACAACAACTTTCCTTACTATGTTCTTCGTAATGTTTTATCCGTTGTGGTCGTGGACACTTCTTGGATTCTTAAGTGCGTTCATTTGAGGCGGCATGTCCTCGCACTTAAATAGGTGGTCTCCTACAAGGTATCATGCTATACCCCACTTTACAAGTGTTAGGAACCATTAAAAGTTTCCCCAAACCTAACCTCAACCGGTGATGATCATTAAAGGTTTTGGAAACTTAACCTTTACCCACACTGCAGATAGCACTTATAGTCTTTCGCGAGAACGGCTTTGTATTTGGTGTTTCTTTACAGAAATCACTATCCGAAGTGCTCATGCTTCCACCGAAGCGCTCAACTGAACCTTTACAGCTTAGTTTTCCCATTGAACATAATTCCTGGGATCTCCAGTCAGTAATGTTGGGTTACCACCGTATTGGTCCTTATACCTTGGGCTTTAAGCTCATTCCCCTGGACAGCCAGAACATCTGATCTTTAGGTAAGACCTTTGTCAATGGGTCCGCTATGTTATCCTTTAATTTTATGTAATCAATGGATATTATACCCGTGGTGATCAGCTGTCTAACAGTCTTGTGCCTCCGTCGAATATGACGAGACTTGCCATTGTACATAGAACTCCGTGCCCTTCCTAGAGCTGACTGACTATCGCAGTAGATCATTACAGAAGGTACGGGTTTGTCCCAACAAGGAACATCCTCTAAGAAGTCATGAAACCACTCAACTTTTTCTCCTGCTTTGTCTAAAGCGATAAACTCTGATTCCATCGTGGATCGGGCGATGCAAGTTTGCTTAAAGGATTTCCAAGACACAGCCCCACCACCAATTGTAAATACATACCCACTGGTGGACTTGGTGTTCTCTATATCAGATATCCAATTTGCATCACTGTACCCCTCTAGTACAGTTGGATACCTCGAATAATGCAACCTGTAAGTTAGCATGTATTTCAGGTATCGTAGTATCCGATTCAACGCCTTCCAATGATCATTACTCGAATTACAGGTAAACCTAGCTAATTTGTTGACTGCATAAGTAATATCAGGTCGGGTACAGTTTGTTATGTACATCAAACTCCCAATCACTTGTGCATATTGCTCCTGGCATACGGGTGCACCACGATTTTTATCAAGCTTTTGATTTCTATCCATTGGTGACTTCATAGGCGAACTGTCAAACATCTCAAACTTTCTCAACACATCCTCGATGTAGTGAGACTGAGATAAGACCAGTCCGTCAGACGTCTTAGAGATCTTTATCCCTAAGATGACATCTGTGATACACATATCCTTCATGTCGAAGCATTGTTTCAACATGTTTTTAGTCTCTAGAATCAAGCTAGGACTGCTCCATATGATCAACATGTCATCTACGTACAGGCATATCATGACGAATGAGTCAGGATTACCTTTCATGTTGACACATTTGTCACACTCATTAATGGAGAAACCCTTTTATAGTAGAGTCTTCGGGGCTTGTTTCAGCCCGTACAGAGATTTGACAAGCCGACAGACTTTCTTCTCTTGCCCTGGAACCACATACCCCTCGGGTTATTCCATATAAATTTCTTCTTCCAAATCACCATTTAGGAAGGCTGTCTTGACATCCATTTGATGTATCTCAAGGTCATGCAACGCTGCGATCGCAATGAATACTCGTATGGATGTCATCCTAGACACCGGGGAGTACGTGTCAAAATAGCCAAGGCCTTCCTTCTGTCGATAGCCCTTGACTACCAACCTGACCTTGTACTTATCTATAGACCCGTCTACTTTATACTTCCGTTTGAGTATCCACTTACAACCCAACCAACTCTCAAGTATAGTTATGCAGGATGGAGTCTATTTCACTCTCAATAGCTTATTTCCAGAGCGGTGCCACTGGAGTTGACAATGCTTCAGCAATTGTCCTTGGTTCGTCATCAACCATATAAGCTATAAAGTCAGGACCGGAGGATTTATCCTTCCTGGCCCTTTTACTTCGCCTTGGTTCCATCTCTGGAGTCTCCAAGTTCTGAGAATCTGGAACACTAGATTCCAGATATTCAACCACTTCAAAGTCCACTAGATCTGAACCATCTAGATCCAGGAAGTCAACGACTCCCGGTTCCTGAGAGCTTTGTTCATAACTTCGTTTGCGAGAGGTTATGTTTTTTTCCTTTCTAGGAAAGGTATCTTCAAAGAATTAAACATTCCTTGATTCCATTATTGTACCCCCGTGGGTATCTGGAATATCTGACTTATGCACTAAGAAGCGATAAGCACTACTATTATTTGCATATCCGATGAAAATACAATCTACAGTCTTAGGCCCATTCTTGACCTGTTTTGGTTTGGGTACTTCAACCTTTGCCAAACAACCCCACACCTTTAAATATTTATAGGTGGGTTTCTTTCCCTTCTATGATTCATATGGAGTTTTGTCCTTACCCTTATGTGGGACTCTGTTAAGAATCATATTAGCGGTAATGACGGCTTCTCCCCACATGTTTTGGGGAAGACCGAAATTGATGAGCAAGGCATTCATCATTTCTTTCAATGTGCGGTTCTTACGTTCCGCCACACCGTTTGACTGAGGTGAGTATGGAGCCATTGTTTGATGAACAATGCCTGATTGGGCACAATATTACTCAAATGACGCTACGTATTCTCCCCCTCTATCGCTACGAATGGATTTAATCTGCATGCTTAGTTGGTTCTCAACTTCTGCTTTGTAACGTCGGAACGCTTCAAAGGCTTCATCTTTACTTTTCAACAAGTAAAGGTAACAATACCTTATGCTATCATCAATGAATGTCACAAAGTACTTGTTCCCCCCTCTAGTTTGTGCAAACTTCAAATCACATATATTTGTGTGAATAGGTTCTAGAGGAGCGATATTCCTTTCGACGGATCGAAAAGGAATCTTTGTGAGTTTTGTCTCTACGCACACCTCACACTTATGTTAAGGGTTTACGTCGATAGACGGCAACAACTCCAACTTTACCAACCTTTGGATGGACTTGTAGTTAACATGTCCTAATCTATGATGCCATAAATTAGAAGACTCAAGCAAGTTAGAAGAAGCTTCAATATTATTGCTTGCTCGTAATACAAACATGGCGTTAACTTTGAAGAGGCCTTCACGGACGAAGCCCCTTCCCACAAACGTTCCATTCTTGGTGATTACAAATTTATTGGACTCAAACACTAGCCTAAAACCAGCATTAACTAATAAATGACCTCAAATTAAATTTCTCATAATCTCATGAACTTGTATCACCTCCTTCAGAGTGAGCTCCTTTCCAGAAGTCATCTTCAGGACTACCTTTCCTACTCCCAGCACGTCAGAGGAAGCGTTGTTACCCATGAACATCTTCTTGTTAGTAACTGGTGTATAAGTGGAGAAGTCATCTCTATTGGAATAGATGTGTCTTGTAGCACCTGTGTCCATCCACCATTGCATGGGATTCTCAACAAGGTTTGCTTCAAGCACCACCGCTGAGAACTCCTCAATCATATCGTCCAAACGCATGTCTTTGACGACGTTGACATGTGCCTTGTCCTTAGCCTTGACCTTCTCTTGTTGCTCAGTCTTGAGCTTGCGGCAGTCATTGATCATGTGACCAGGTTTCCCACAGTGGTGACAGTTTCCTTTGAACTTCTCCGATGCTTGGGTCTTGTCGTCTTTCTGGAACTTGCGCTTCTTGGTTGGATTCCCTTTGGCCTCAACCAGATTTGCCTTTGCCTCAGCGGGTTGTTTACCCCTAGGCAAGGCCTTCTTATTATCTTCCTGAATCTAGAGTTTGATAATAAGTTCTTCAAAGATCATCTCCTTTGTCTTGAGTTTTAAGTAATTCATAAACTCATTCCACGAGGGAGGTAACTTTTCAATCAGCGATGCAACCAAAAACTGCTCATTTGGTTTCATACCTTCCAAATCCAGGTGATGTAGAATCATTTGGAATTCCTGGACTTGGGACATCACTATTTTACTATCCACCATTTGAAATTTCAGGAATCTCCCAACGATGAATTCTTTAGTACCTGCATCTTGTGCGTTGTACTTCTTTTGCAGCTTCTCCCATAACTCTTTGGTGGTGCCAACGGTGCAATACACCGTGTAGAGAAGGTCTGACAAGCAGTTCAAAATATAGTTCTTACATATGAAATCACTATGACTCCATGCATCAAGAACCATCTTCATGCCATTAATGACATAGATACCTTGGCCCCCTTCAGCCGTTTCAGTAGGCGAATGGTCCAATTCATCTCCAGCTTGTGGAGGATCTTCTGTTAGGAAACGAGTCATTCCCATTACAGTTAGATAAAAGAGCATATTTTGTTGCCATCTCTTGAAATTGGAGCCCATGAACTTTTCTGGCGTTCATGATGAAATCCAGTGGGTGGAGGAACTGGAGCGTTCCATTGAGCAGCAGAAAAGGCGTTGGTTGAGCCTTGAGCAACCGGGAAGACATTTGGTGTGCCTTGAGCAGTGGGGAAGGCAAACGGGTTGCCTTGAGTAGTAGCAGCAACAGAATCAGAAGCGAGTTGTTCTCTTCCAGTCATCTTTCTAAGTACTTACAATAAATCTTGTCTTAAAATTGTGGGTTACAACAATTGCAGGGAACGGGAAGTAAGTAAATATTACAATTTCTAGAAAAGATAAACTAACGATTACAATAAAACTTAAAATCAAGAATGGAATAAACTCCTTGTGTGATTTGCTGAGTCGAGTGATGGCACTCTGTCTTTAAGACAAGATTGCCCCGTATATCTCCTTTTACGTTGTCGGGCAATAGTCTCTCAAGATACAACATCAACTTAACAATTGAGCAAAGGAAACTCAAGTGTTATTCTTGAAGAACTTTGAGTGTAGTAGACTTGTTAGAGAGGAAGAAGATGAAATCAGAAATTATGTAAATATTTTCTAAGTGTTGAGTGTAGTGTTTCAATTGAGCCAAAGGCCTCAATTTCTAGTGTAAGGAGAAGAACCCTCAACTATCCAACTAATGGCCTTCAATAGCCATGTAATGGCATTTGATTGAGGGGTTACATTCAGCCAAATAATGGCTGAATTCATGTGGCAAGTAATGGAGAATCAATGCTCCAAAACCAGCCCAAAACTCCTTGTGTGATTTGTTGAGTCGAGTGATGGCACTCTGTTTTAAGACAAGATTGCCCTGTATATCTCCTTTTACGTTGTCGGGCAATAGTCTCCCAAGATACAACAGCAACTTAACAATTGAACAAATGAAATTCAAGTGTTATTCTTGAAGAACTTTGAGTGTAGTAGACTTACTAGAGAGGAAGAAGATGAAATCAGAAATTCTGTAAATATTTCTAAGTGTAGTGAACAATTGGGCCAAAGGCCTCAATTTATAGTATAATGAGATGACCCTTCAACTAGCCAACTAATGGCATTCAATAACCATGTAATGGCACTTGATGGAGGGGTTACATTTAGCCAAATAATGGCTGAATTCATGTGCCAAGTAATGGAGATTCAATGCTCCAAAACCAACCCAAAGGTCAGAACTTTCCAACTTCCCGTCGCGGCATTCTGCCTCCGAAGCGCCGCGGCTCTGCGAATTAGCGTCGTCGGCGCCGCGGCTCCAGTGGCTGAAGACCCAATTAGCGCCGCGGCTCCGACGGGGCTGCACCGCGGCCCTTCGCGGCTCCGCGGCGACTTCCGACTTGTTTCATCTTACACTTCTTCCTTCGTTTACCAACGTGGAATACTTTGTCATTTGGCCAATAACCGTCCATCATTCTATGTCTCAAATGTATTACATACGTACCAATATCTCTTTCACTAATGAAATTTGCGATACTTGGCACTACGTGTGCACGTGTGTGGAAACAACGTTTCCGACGTACGGGCCCCCAATTGTTTGAGTCATAAATAATGAGATATACTTAATTCCACATTAGTAAATTTCCAACAACCTCTCAATTTCTTGGCCCCATCAATATCCCACATATTCGGCATTTATCGATTGGTATCTTCTTCTTAATGTACGCCTCTTTAATTATTCACATATTGTACTTATTTTCTTTTCTCATATAATTTACGTACTCCCTCCGTTCCATTTTATATGAGGGTGTTTGACTGGGAGCGAAGTTTAATAAATAGAGAAAGACTTTTGAAACTCGTAGTCTAAAACAAACTATACAAATTTCTTTTGCTAGAAATCATTTCATTAAGGATAATAAGGTAAATTCAAAGTTGAATTGTTACTAAATATAGAAATGTGTCATTTTTTTAGGACTGACTGAAAAGAAAAGAGTTTCATATAAATTGGGACGGATGGAGTACAAAAATTATTTGACATAGTTAACGAGGAAGAGATGTTGAATTGATTAACCAAGACATAAAAAACTCAATGTACATGGCAATTAATTGCAATGAGGCTACATGAATTTGAACTCATCTTGCGTTTACTGATTTCTAATTTTTGTAATTGGGTGAGTTTTGGTGGTTCTGAGTTCAGGTCGATGAGAGTGTTGGAGTAAATGTGATTAAGCAGCGTTATCGTAAACTAGTTACTACTAATTTGCAACATAAATTGTATTTTCTATATAGCTCAAACTTAACAATTTTTTAAATTAAATTTGATTGTAGCATTGCAGCTTCATCCTGATAAGAACAAGCATCCCAAAGCTGAAATTGCATTCAAGTTGGTTTCCCAGGTAGGCATATGGAATTTGGTTTCTTATTAATTTATGTGTTCCAACATTTTCATGCTCAGTCCGTGGTACTTTTGGCAATGGACTAATTGCAATGTCTATGGACTATGATTTATATACCCCTTATTATGTCACTGCTTTTTAGTCATAGTGGGAGCTTTCAGAATGAGGTGATTAAGAAAGTCGCCTTTTTTTCCCTCACTTAAAGAACGTATTTTCGAGTTAGATATTAAATTATTGATTGGATAGTTACGACCAATCCATTATACATACAGCACGCCAAAAAAAATCAATCTTGTTTTGGTACAGGCATATGTTTGCCTGACTGATGAAGCTAGTAGAGAGGCTTTTGAAACAGACAAAAGAAACTACATATGCCCAAGCACCTAGACATGGAAATGTTTTCCTCCTACGGACAGGGCTTGGCCAGTTTCCAGAAGCATTTCACGATGGAAGAAGTTGCAGTTATAAACACATGTTTACTCAACGAACCAACCTCAGACTTTGACAAGACAAAATGAGATACCAATCTTCAACCCATCGAATTATGAGTTACAAGGCTATCCTCATCCTAGCAATTATAGGAAATTGTTGCATAGATTTCAGGAAAGCACTGAGCCTAGATCAGAAAAGGAAGCCTATGTACAGAGATTTCGTAGAACCAGCTCTAAGCATTTGTTCTACAACTAACAGCCACTATGATTGTATGATGCACTTATCAAGAACTTTAGGTATCTTCTAATTCATTTAGTGTTTTTTCCTGGCAGTGTTTGGATCATACTGCACTGAAAATAATATAAAACTTACAACTAGCAAAGGTTGTTCCATTAAAGTTTTCAACTTCTCCATGTCATAGGCAAATCAGGAAGACTTCAAATACCTCCAAAAGATGTGTTTTAATGACTAATAGAGAAAGGATTTACTGAATATTAGGAAACAATGCAAGATTTCAACAGAACAAACATGTTCGATATGGTACAAAAAACTCTTGTTGTATCACCTATTCATTGACTTGCTAAAAAACTTCATCATTTGAGTGTGAAGGAATTTGCCAGGAACTTGTCCAAAGCACTCCTTGATCAAATAATAACTTTGGACGCTTCATTCTTAGATTGGAGTACGCAGACTTTTAACAATAGTCCATCCTCGTCGTTGGCTCAGTCTGCTATAGGAGATCATTTGGTGGCTAATTTTAGGATACCATCATCTACCAATGGTTGCACTTCCTTCTTCACAAGCTTGTGTACCATAGAACTTGAAGTATCCAACAACGCACTAATTACTTTCGAACTGCAAATTGCAAAAAAAGAAGTCAGAAAGAAGTTTTTCTCTGCAAAATTTGCTTGAAAGGAGGAAATGAGTTCAACCAACCAACCTGTGGCCTTGAGCCCAAATTGAACATTTTCCTTTCAGAGCTTTTTCATACAAAGTGCAAGCAAAAGAAGGGGAGTCCAAGATCAGTTTTCTGATGGTCCTGCTAGAATGGAAGTGTTCAAAGAGATGTTGTTCATCTGATCCCTCCCTTTTAGGATGTGCTGCCAGAGATGCTATAACACCATGTAAGTTTTCCAACTTTCCATCTAAAGTTGGACGAAGGATGCTGTCAGCTCCTCCCAATGCAACCTAACCAAAATGAGTGAAACATCATCATGATAGCAAAACAGATTTAGCATGTTTTAAGCAGTAAAAGCAGTCATATTTCCAAATTAAGTACAATGTGAGTTTGAGATGAAGTAAGTCAACATGTAATGTCACAACCTAAAGTTTATTCTTATAAAGTTAAAAAATAAAATGAAAGGAGGTATAACTCGGGAAAGATATCCAACATTTATTCAGGACATAGTGGCTAAAGGTTATATACATTGAAATGCAACAATTTTATTAAATCGACAGGATAATACCTCATATATGACCTCTTTACCAAAGTTTGACCTTAGCAATTCCTCCGCCATCTCACAACATGCATCGATGAGTTTCTGCATTATTGATCAAGAATGACTTGGTAAAGTACATAAGGGTGAGTACGTAAAGGAGGGGAATACAGAATTCATTTAAACTAAAGGAGAGTGGCCAAAGGAAAGGATCACAGAAAGTGAAATGGGCAAGGCGACAAGCTTGATAACTGAGAATAAAAGAGGAAAAAACTTAAATGGTCCCTTAAATATAGGTGAAGGAATATTTTATCCCTTATATATAGAGTGGAAAAAACATCCCTTGAGTATCCAAATGTAGACAACTTTAGTCTTTGCCTCTAAGAGAGACTATAACGGACATTAAATCAAACAGAGAGAACATGGATAAGACAGACATTCAGCACATAAACGTTAATAAGCAAATTCAAATCTTGCTGTATCTCACTGTTATCATATTACCTAACATTGTTTTTGTTCCAAGGCGCCAAAAATCTACTATTAAACATTAGCAAACGTTAATAAGCAAATTCAAATCTTGCTGTATCTCACTGTTATCATATTACCTAACATTGTTTTTGTTCCAAGGCGCCAAAAATCTACTATTAAACATTAGCAATCAGGAGAAATGAACAAAAATTCACTAATCAACTAACTGGTTAGCTTTTCTTGAGCTAATACAGTAAAAAAACAATAACACAATCAAGCTTATTTTTTTTGTTGGACATTTATGCACATATAAAAACCTAGTCTATACAAACAATCAAAAAAAATTGGTATTTACATTTTAAGACTACCAAAAGATAATTTCAACAAAAAGGTCTTCTGTTTTACTGGAAATATTGTAGTTAAAGTAAGCACATAAACTGAGCAAAATAGAAAAAGGGGTTGACATGCCTGATGACTTGATAGGGTCTCTTCTATGAGAAACCAGACTTCATCTGCCATAGCTTTGATGATTTTCGAATTGGGGCAGTTTGAATTATACGGCATCATCGATGCAATTCTTCTCTCTTGTGGTGAAAAAATATTCTTCTAAAGGCAAAAACTTGGCTTTTGACAGAACAAGTTTAAGAAGAAAGGCTTTTCTCCGTCTTCTATATGTTACCGTAGGTGTGTTGTCGTTAACTTTGTGCAAGTTATCGTTGTCTATGTTAGAGGCAAAGACTAAAGCTGTCCACTTTTGGATACTTAAGGGGTGTTTTATATTCCACCCTATAGTTAAGGGATAAAAAAATATTCCTTCATGTATAGTTAAGGGACCCTTTTAAGTTTTTTCCTCGAATAAAAAACAGCTGTACAGATATATGAATGAGAAAGTAGAAAGTTTTGACCTCAGCTAGCCCGCTATTGACCAATAATTCTCGCCTTCTTGTAAGAGGATCCTTCTTTCCTCCTTCACGCAAATGTGAACTTTGGGTGGCATCAGCTGCAGCACCTTCATCTGTGTTACCAGCTTCACCAAGCCCTGAAGCTTCTGTTTCTTCACTGAATGCAACATTTACTTCTGAGGGGCTCTATCAAATTATAAGACACAATCATTAATTTTAGCTGCAGTGCTTACAAGACACTTTTAAGAATTTCATGAAAGCTCTTTTTATAAGATGATGGTGTAATTTCAAGAAAAGATTAAAAAGTACCTTGGTAACAAGCAAAGGAACAGATGAACCAAGGGCTGCTAGCTCATCAGGGCTGAAATGGCGCGTGCTATTTGGATGCAGTAATTGCAAAATTGGGCGCCTACCATTCTGTGACAGCCAGAGCCAACAACCACAATAAAATCTTCACAGGACACATGCGCAAAAGGGGTGAGAAAAGGCCCAAAATAGTCCCACTATCTTTGAGTTTAGGCTCAAAATGATCCTATTTCTTTCACATTGAGCACTAATAGTCTACATTATTACACAAATTGATGCACTTTCAGTTCTAACTTTAACTAATTTTTAGCTTAGACAAGACCTCACTTGCTCTGGATTAAAGTAAAACTGCAGCAAATGTGCCCTAAATTCTAAGTGAACCCATTTACCAAGTACATTATATAGTAAGTAGTATTGTGTTCTTGTTCTATACGTCTTTCCATCCCTTAAAAAGTTACTTGGCAAACCTGGTGAGCCATGACAACCTCTAATCAATGGATCTTAAAGCCCGTAAGAAAGAGTGAGAAATGAAGATAATAAAATAGTGTAAGCTGCAAAGACTCATATACAGCATCTCCGCTTGCTTAGGTAAATTACAACATAACAAAAAGGAGGCATAATTTTTAGGCTAATATCCATAATTTGTAAGCTAGTATCCGTAGAAAATAATTTTCTTAATTCATCTGCAGATCTTAGATTTGATGTCCAAACTACCATATTTTATGGCAAGGGATATCAATCAAATCTATTGTAAACATAACAATGATATCAATTAGATTGGATATCTACAAGGTTCAACAGACGAGCAATCTGCAAATCATTTTCCACTTTTGCCCTCATGAACTTCATCCTTAAAATATTTCCCTGTTTCATAGAATTAGAAATACTTTTGTCAAATCATTCTATCTTCCGCTAAATGATTTTAGGGTTTGCTGTTACCCAATCGGTAGACTATATTCCCTACCCCTCCAACATGACAACAACAAGCCATGTTGGTTATAGACTTATAGTGAACTTCGGGTCATTCAGCCAGAAACGTGTTTTTACACTAGAAGTAATTGCAGGTGAGAAGCTAATAGGTTCTCAACTATTTATGGAAGATCAAGAAGACCCATGTTAAACACCTAAAATTCAAGGATCGATGATACATAATGCTGTCAAAATTTCTCTAGGCAAAATTTGTTTGTTCCTTGGTTACACATAGGTCTTGGCCCTTCAAGAAGTTCACGAAGACTGAACTGATTGAAAATCCATGATCTTCCATGAGCAGAAGCATATGGTATGAAATAAAAGCAAATAGTTCAAAGAAAGAGAATAGAAGTAGATTTGAGCAAGACTTTCGTATATATACCCTTTAATTCTAAACGTATCTGTTTGCGCACATGTGATAAATTATTCTGGGTAGAAGCAAGAACAAGGGTCTGAATTAGGAGGGAAGAAAAGAAGCAAGAATGAGGTTTTGAGCTTGGAAGAAACACGTCATGAGGTCTTATCTCTGTTAAAGAATTACAATGGAAAGGATTAGGACCGAAAATGCACTACTTTATCAAAGAATGTGAACTATTAATGCTCCGTGTGAAAGAAATAGGATCATTTTGAGTCTAAGTCAAAAGATAGTGGACTATTTTGAGCTTTTTCTCGGGTTTCATACACCAGATGAAGGACAAACCTGATCTGAAAGAAGCTCCTTCAGAATTCCTTCAAGCTCACGAATGATGACCTGCAAAGAGTTCAATGTGACCAGCTTTACGAGTGGAACTCGTCGATAACAGATTGCAGCCTAGATAAGTTGGGAAAAGCAGCTGGAACAAACCTTTGATAGAAGTTTTGTGTCATCAACAATTGAAAGGATGGAGACAAGCACCTGAAAGTTATTGAGAATGGAAGCTGTGAAACTAATAAGAGCATAAAGGTACTATATAAATGAGAGACGGTGCATGGATGAATGCCGGCAGTATCTGAAAGAAGGCACGACGGACACAAATAGACCAAAGCATTTAGCAAATGCAAGAAGTTCATGCTTACCAAAGTCCCACATTTATCACGAGCTATCTTTCCAACCTTGTCTTTCATCCCTTTTATGATTTTCTTCCGCTCCTAAAACGGGAAGGTTCCAAAAGGCATTTGAAATCCTTTCACTTACAGAAAATCTACTAGGACAAGTTTAAGATATATAAAGAGTGCTCCAAAACCTTTGCGCTCCCATGTTTGATGCAGAATATCCCAATCTTGGATCCATCCTTTGTGTGAATCATCCGAACAAGGTCTGGACTTGACAACTGCTGGATTATCTCTGCGGCAGAAGACTTGGAACAAACTTAAATTTAGAAAGGGATGATTCACAATAAGCCAACTCATTAATACCTTATTAAGGTTTCTGAGGTACCTGATCAGCAATCGTTAAGTACTCCACAAGTGCCCTGTGTACAATTGAGTGGTCTAGTATTCCTTTCTCCAAGATAGGCTGAAGTACAGAAGTCATGTGCCGTATGACTGAACCTTTTTGAAGCTGTAGGTTGGATATAACATCAACTAGCCTGGAAGTATCATAAAATGTGAATGGTGGCTAAATTAGGAAACAAATGCATTCATAGAGTACAAATATGGGGTACAATGTAAAGTGTATTCTCAAAAGAGAACCAACATGATTTAATGAACAATATCAGATGAAGGAGCAACAGTAAGAGGATACTTAAGAGAAAACGGCATGCACAGTCAAACAAAAAATGTCGTAAGGATATTCCTATCCCTGTTGAAGAAGTAAAAACATGTCCCAAGCTGACATCGCAACCTAGAAAACTTTTAAATAGCCTAAAGTACACATGCAGCATGCTGTCATTAACAGATTAAACTTTACCTTGCTTCCTTCGATGAGATCAAATCTTTGAACAACTGAAGCTCTGGGGAATACAACTCCATCAGCAGAGTTTGTTTTTGAGCTGCATTTCCCAACTGATAAGCATGTTCAACAACTGCAAAAGTAAAAGCAGTATCTTTTCAAAGGAATTACAGCGAAAAACTTCTTTCTCCCAAAATTACGGCTGGCTACAGCTGCTGAAATTAATTTTTAAACAGAAATGCAGGATCGCGTAAAATAGAACGAAATCTGAGGCAAAAATTAACCAAAACCAAGTTCACAGCAGTAGGCCAGGTTATCTTACCAAGTGAACCAACCATATGCCTAAGAAGAGCAGCAACGTGCCCATGAAGAGAGGAAATAAATTCTGCCTGCTGCTCTTTGGATGCTGCAAAGCACAAAAGAATATGTTAAAATAGGACAAATAAGTTTTTTTTTTGTTGATGAAATTGCTCAGAAGAATAATTAGTACAAAATTACCATTATCAAGCATCTTTGTCACCAGATGAACTGCATAGGTATTGCTAGCAAGAGTGATAAAATGAGGTCGAATCTCCATAAACACAGCGTTCCTTTCATCTTGTGTACAATGTTTCACACAAGTCTAAGATTAACAAAAAAGAGTTAGCAAAATCATTTGGAGCACCATAAAGTCTTTGTCATCAACAAGAAGAAGAGGGAGGATAGAACCTGAAGAACACGAGAAGAAACATGGGAGCTTGCTATTTCAGGGATCTTCCCTTTCATTTTCTTCAAAGCATCACTCACCAATCTGTATCAATGGATAAAAAGAACAAAAGACAATATAAAGACTGAGTAACAAATAAATTGCAATCTTCAGGTAAGATTAAGAATCAACTCAAATGTTTGAAGTTGTATGACAGCATACCTTGACCTTTCTTCTTTCGCCATATTTCGAGTTCTCATCTTCTCCCATAGTGATGTGAGCTCCTATTAAAAGACCATTGGTTGAACGACTAAGCGAGCATATATAGATAACACAAACAGTTTTGCCAAAACAAACAATCAACTATCAGAGTTTTTTTATGAAGCAATCAACTACCAGAGTTTTCATTAAGCCATGTTAAGGTTGAGGCACCATGGTGATAAACATTTGACATTTCCACAAAAATTCATTGCTAAGCTGAAGTATGGAGCTGAAATCTCAAAGCTGAGGTCTTACAAGCCCATATCCAGATGAAATTTGCAAAATTATTAAATGTAATATCAAGGAATGTTTCAATTAAATATTAAATACAAATTGTACCAAGGCCCTCAGATCAAATCCAGTTTCCCACCAACCCCCTTAGTCTTTCTGTAAATTTGAGCTATACTTGCATTTCCGATGAGTAGGTTAATGCATAGACATCACTAGGATAATAAGATGGAATAAAACATCTTTTAGAAAAACAGCAAAAGATGAAAAGAAGTGTAATAGCAGCAGTAGAGCATGGAAATATGACTATCGAGGGATGAAAAGTTTGTCATGCCTAGTTAACATTGTATTTTAAAATATAAGATAAAGGTGCCATTTAATACTATTATCAATATCATTATTGTTTAAAAGAAGGTTGTTTAGAGCTATCATTTTATCTTGGCTTTGTTTAAATATGTAGAGAAATGGCTTATCTTGACGAAATAAAGATGCCATATTTTAACATCTGTAAACAAAGTCAATATAAAGATTCATTCATCTGTCTTTCACCATAGCCATCAAAAAGACAAAATAGCTTTGGTATTTTTTAGGTGCGCTATAAAAGTAAGTTAAAGGTCAAAAGGAAGCAGTACTTGCTCCAATGTGTAATGTTTCTTCCTCTTCTTCTTCCTTGCTTCAGCTAGCTCCTGCAACAAAACCCCATAACCAATCTACTAAGCAAAACAAGATTTTGCAGCTCAAAGGCATTAACTTTTCAACAAAACTATTGGTGATATTACCAAATTTTAGTAAAGAATAAGCAGAAAAATGAGTTTGGAAAACATACACATCACTCAAACCACAATTCAGAGACTGAAGGCATAAGAGTTGATAAAACAAAAACTAGTAACCTTCATATTGGGATCATTTCTGGACATGGAAGACCCTCAAAGAACAATTTCTAATTAAATCCTAAATATAAACCAAACCCAGAAATGCAAACATAAAATACCCTATCCCACCTTTTCACATTCCAGTTAACTAAAAGGGAAAATAAAAAGTTGTAACTTTTGCACCTGGTTAATTTCTGGACAAGGACAACCCATAAAAACAATTTCTAATTACACTAAATAAAACCACTAATGAGAAAATGAAAAATTAATGCATATGTAAATAAAATCTTCCATATTTTTTCAGTTAGAGAAACCTGTCTACTTTATCTCAGCTCTGAAACTAAAGCGGCAAAAAAGGCTGGAAAAACAAAAAGTTCTAATCTTTACACCAGTTAGGGTGTGTTTGGTATGGAAAACATTTTCCAGAAAATTTTTGGAATATATTTTCTCTAGGAAAACAAGTTGCTCAAAAATTAGGAAGATGACTTACTTAATAAAAGTAGGAAAAACAAGTTACATGACATTTCAAGTCCATTGTCCCCTCCCTACCCACCCACCCAAGGCCCCCCAAAACCCCACTCCTAGACCATCCCACCCCCCACCGCCTCCGAACCCCCACTGCCCACCCCATTCCACTCTCATAGTGTTTTACTAGATTACAAATAAATGTCCTTGGGATAATCTTTTTCTTTTTTTTACCAAACACTAGAAAACAAATAAGAAATCATTTGTTTTTTCAAGAAAATATTTTCCATCATACCAAACAACCAAGGGACCCGCAGCCGCTACCCTTCGGGTGCGCACAGGTAAACCCCGCTCCTGCGATAGCCGCTAACCGCAAACCACACAGGAGAGATAACCCGCACTAGGCAAGCCCAGTGCGACGAGCTAGACCAAGAAGGCAAATCCCCTGCTTTTGTACATACCAAACAACCATTTTCTATTTACCAAGACTGCAAAAAGGGCGATATGGGACTCAATATTGGGATACCTTAGCCTGCATACGACGTTGTCGCTTGGTGTCAACTGGGTCGTTGCCAACATGAGGCATAGGTTTCTGTTGTTGTTTTTTATCTCCTAACTTATGGGGTTTCTTGGCAGTCGATGATTTGAGTTTCTTGGGAGCTGATTTTACTCCTTGGGAGGGTGCAGGAGCATGCTTTCGCTTTTTGGAATCCTCCTTTTGGGGTTTTGCCGCCATTGCTGCAGGGTTTTGCAAGGGTTTTAGTTTGTGGCTTGGGCCTTAAAAAGACTAGGGCATTTTCAATGGAGAAGATGGTCGACCAGTGGTATCTTTGCAAATCTGGCTTAATTTAAGGGCAAAACAGTAATTGTGTCATCAAGGGTTAAAATGGAACTTAGAAGGATCGTTTTTTTGTTTTTTTTTTGTGTAGCCTCTAAAGCAGCAAAAGCCTTGAGGTTTTGGACAACAATTGGAAAAAAGTTGTACTCCTAGACGTCATAGTATTTATTTTTAAGTTGAACAATTTTTTTGAAAATTAAAGTTATGTTTGGATTTATTAACATAAATTAGAGTTATTTTTAAATTTTTGTGAGTGATCTGGAGTGAAAATTGTGAAAACAGTTTTTGAAGTTGTTAGAATTTTGAAAAATTGTGACCAATTCTAGGTTCAAAATATTTTCCAAGATAATATTTTAGAAAAAAAAAAGTGGAAACTATCTATGACCAAACGGACACTACTTAGTAGAACTCTTTGGCCAACAGAAACTCATCGCTAGGTGTGTCTTCATTAGCTTAAATTTATTTCTATTATCTTCTGTCTTTCCATTTTTTTATCTAACTTTGTTAAATTTGTTTTCGTTTTTACCGGTTTCTGAAAATCTTTTAGTACTATGCAAACATCAATGAATTTTCAAACCTCTCTTCATTTGTCTTTTCTGCATTCTTTCATTTTTTTATCCCACTTGATTGATTAATCAACTTGAATGGCTTCTTCATAACATTCCGGCTCCCCCTATTAGTGAGCATAATGTAGTTGAGGGAAGGAGAGAATATGTGAACGGGCTTACTGATCTTTGATGATATGCGTAATTTTATGATCGGCGTCCACTGATTTGTCTCAGGATCACCATTTATATCAACCTCACTATCACTGTCTTGTCGGCCTTCTTCTGCTGCAGGAGTACTTTGCTGCAGCTCGAGTGCCGAGAACTTACTCAAATCAGCTATTTCTGATTCCTTGTTGTTATAGTCTATGCTTTCTGAGCTCTCTCCCAACTTTTCCTTGTACAACACCTCTTCATTGAAGATAACATCCCTGCTTCGGATGATCTTCCGATTTTGGTCATCCCATAATCGATAACCAAACTCGGTGTCACCATAGCCAATGAAATAATACTTCTTAGATTTTGGATTAAGTTTACTTCTAGCATTAGCATCAATATGAACATAGGATAAGCAACCAAACACTTTCAGAAAAGAAAGATTTACCTTTTTGTCACTCCAAGCCTCTTCTGGAATTCTGAAACCCAAAGGAACAGACGATCCTCTGTTAATCAAGAAGGTTGCGGTATTGATTGCATCTGCCCAGAATGTCTTGGGCAGTCCAGCGTGTATTTTCATGCTCTGTGCACGCTCGTTCAATATTCAATTCATTCTTTCCGCTATTCTATTTTGTTGGGGAGTTCCAGGGACAATCTTGATCATCTTGATCCCATTATCAGCACAATACTGTTTGAAGTCATCGTCAATATATTCTTCAACATTATCGGACCTTACGTTCCTCAACTTGAGGTTTGTTTCATTCTCGACCATGGCTTTCCACCTCTTGAAAATAGTGAACACGTCAAATTTATTTTTTCATAAAATAAACCCATATATTTCTAGTTGAATTATCAATGAAGGTCACGTAGTAATATGATCCTCCGAGTAAGGGGATAGTAGCAGGTCCCCACACGTCAGTGTGCACCAATTCAAGCTTCTCAACTTTCAATTCTCTACCTGCATTTGAAAAACTTACTCGCTTCTATTTTCGAAGAATGCAGCTCTCATACATATGATGATTCACCGACTTCAACTCCGGAATCATGTTGTTAGTCACCAGAAGCTTCATCCCTTTCTAGCTCATATGCCACAGCTCTGTCTTCTTGGTATTTTTAATAACAATAATTATATCACGATAGCTCGTTGTCATGTAAAGAGTACCAGTTTTCTGATCTCTAGCAACCACCATAGCGCACTTCGTCACCTTCCAGGACCTATTACCAAAGTTGACATCATGTCCTTCATCATCAAGTTGACCCACTGAAATCAGATTACGCATCAGCTTCGGCACATGTCTGACCTTTGTGATCTTCCACACGCTTCCATTTGAATTCTTCAGCTTAATGTCTCCAATACCAATAATGTCTAAAGGCTTACCATCTACCAAATAGACGTGCCCGTGATGCCCAACAACATAATTTTCAATTATGTGATGATGTGCAGTGGTGTGGAAAGACGCTCCTGATTCAAGCACCCAAAAGTCTATCGTGCTGTCAACAGACAGTACCAGCGCATCACTAATGTCTTCAGTGGCAGCATTGACTCTACCCCCATTGTTGTCCTCCTTCTTCGGTGCCCTGTAGTTCTTCTTGAGGTGACCTGGTTTCCCACAGTTCCAACACTCAAGTGTTCGCCTGGGTCTGGATTGACTCATGCCATACCTTGGTTTTGACTTGTCCTTATTTCGGTTATAATTTCTGTCATAATTTATGCTTCTGTTTTCAATATTAAAAGCAGAACTCGTCGATTCCTCTCCAAAATCTATCTTGCGAACTTCCTCATCAAGGATACGATCTCTAACATCGTTAAATTTTAGTTCAGAATTACTAATCGCTGCTCTCATTGTCTCCCAACTATTTGGTAGGGACGCCAACAAAATAAGGGCCTGAACTTCATCGTCAAACTCAATTTTTCACTGATGACATTTGATTTACAATGGTGTTGAATTCATTTATGTGTGCTGCAACAGGAGCATCTTCCCCTATTTTTAGATGAAAGAGTTTCTTAATGAGAAATAACTTATTGTTTACCGAAGGTTTCTCATACATGTCGGATAACACCTTCATCATGTCCGCGGTGGTCTTCTCCTTCGCCACATTGTGAGCAACATTCTTCGACAGCGTCAGTCAAATGACTCCCAGAACCTGTCTGTCGAGGAGATTACAATCAGCATCCTTCATCTCCTCTGGTTTCGGACTCAGAGGTTTATGAAGCTTTCTGCCATACAAATAATCTTCAATCTGCATTCTCCATAACGCAAAATTTGTACCATCAAATTTACTGATGTTGTGCGTCGAACCATCTTCGCCTTCCATCATTTTCTTAATCGCAACACAACCTGTTGCTCTGATACCAGTTGTTAGGATTTGATTCCCAAATCCGACCTAATCAGAAAACAGAAAATAAGCGAAGAACACATAAGACACACAGATTTATAGTGGTTCACTCTCAATGCGAGAGTTACGTCCACTTTGTCGCTGCAGATTTTATTAAGGGAGAAATATTACAAAGTGTTTACAACACTCAACCTCACAACCCCAATCCCAATTACACCCAAGAATTTTTTCACCAAAAAATCTCTCAAAAGCTTCTCTTGCTTAAGCCTTTCACTTAGAGTATTTCTATTGCTACAAGAGAATGAGTGCATTTATTTATAGGGTGAAAACTCCTCTTGATGTCATGGGTGACATCAAACTACCTCCTCTTGATGTCATTGGTGACATCAAAAGAAAGAACATTTCCACATGGGCTATCCATTATGCGCTGCCCATTATTATTGACTAACAATGGGTTGTTGCCGCCTATATTGACTAACACAATCCTCTCTTCCGGAACACAAGCCATAATAGTATCAAGAAATGTCATCTTATTAGTCTTCACCATTGTTTCAACCCTTTCTTCCAAAAAATTTAATACATAATATGCACTGATATGCAATTTCAATCTATTCATATCCAATAGCGAAAGGAATAATAGGAGTAGCATAATCACATGGTTAATGTAGACAAAAAAATGAACATGATAAATTCTCCGAACAAGCTCATTTGTTAAAACAGAGAACACAATGCAATATTATGTCTCTGCATACATATGTTATAAAGGTAGAAGAAGTTACCATATTGGCCTCACCGCTGAACACTAAGCAAAAACACTAAGATATGCGGGTACTCCAACTTCCAAATTGCAAGTTGTCCACCAACGTTTAGAATTACCATATTCATTACCTCTCCACTTGGAAGTTATTTTAGTGCCTCTTTGTAAGATTTATATAATCTCCTTATAACCAGTGGTATGTTTTTTACATCCTAAAGAGCAGGTGTTGGACAGTATTCTGGCAGTCGAATAAGAAATTCACAATGCGAATTGTCCTGTAATATTTGCCACATTGTTAACCAATGATGATTTTTAGCTGCCACTACATACTCGGCATGGATGAAGTCTCCTTTGATGTTGGACACATAACGAGATAGAATTCCAGCATCAACTACTGCCCCGCAAGCAACTGAAACAACACCCAATATCACAAAATCTAGCTTGTTAGATTTCAACCCTTCCATTTCTATTGTCATAATGGGTGTATTTGGTACTACACTTGTCTCGGTATACTTTTCTAGCGAGGCGAGATTATCCACTGTCAAAGCATCAACTTGAGTTGCTTCATAATTTAACAATATCTTGGGAAGAAAATGTATAGGAAATTGTACCTCGAGTTTAAAGACAAGGTCAGGTGCACCATTGACGATCTGAACATCCTTCCCACCTCTGTTGTAACCTTAACTGTTGGTTTTTTCCTTGAGCAACCTCCGAACTCAACTTATCAACTTCAAATTTCATACCTATTTTGCCGCAACCTTTTTTACACATGAGTTTCTTGAGTTGAGCAATTTTTCTCTGCAAATTGTTTGGCCAAATGATAAAGCGATTGAGGACGAGGAAACATGATCAGATAATTCCTTGTAACTTGAAAAACAATAGCTGCTAGTAGAATATTCTTCTCTGGCAATAACATGAGAGAAATTCATCAGTTATGAGACTTATTAGCCAAAGTTTTCATTTTTATTCACAAATATGAGACTTATTAGCCAAAGTTTCCATCTTTATTCACAAACATGCTTATCATGAACAGATGAGGTTATTAAGAATTTCACACAATCAATCAACTATAACACGTAGCACATAAAACCTAATGCCCATATGCTTCGTCATTCTCAGGTCATAACCTGTATCTATAACATAGCACAACCCCAACATATACACCGATACTCGTAATAATGCCCGTCACATCATATCATGGATACGAGACCTCCATTACACCCTTAACCCTTTATTAATCCATTTTTTAACCTTAATTAGTGAAAACTTCCCTCAAATGAAGTCAAGTCTTAACATACCTCAAAAGCTGAGTAACGTGCCACGAACCCTCAAGTGATCGTGTTTTCTTTTCCTAAAACCTCGAATCAATCCAAACCTATCAATTACGTGATCTACATGAGTATACGAGTCGGTAGACATCCAAATTGCTATATTAAAAGTGATTTAGGGTATAAGGAGAGTCTTAGGTCCAAGACAAGTTGGAAACTACATAAGAGATTGAAATATTAAATGAACTTGCACAAGACCAAACTTTAAACGGGATCAACTTCTAAGATGTAAAGAGTTATATGATGTATTACTATCAGACATTTATATAGAAGTTGTAGCCTTGATAAAGACAAACTTGGAATAATTTTTATTGAAGGTATGACCTTGGCAAAGCCAAATCTCAGACATATAATGGTTGCACTTTAGTTAATTTGACATGAAATTGAGGCATATATATATGGTTGCACCTCACACATTTAGACATGAAGTTCAACTGAACAATTTTTTGCCCAAAAATATTAACTCATTCTTCTAATTTCAATAATCTAAAAAATGATTCAATATGCAAATCTACCTTAAATAAGCTCAGAGTTTAATATAAGTTTCAACTATCATAAAGAACAAACCTCAAAAATTAGTTTGTCAAAACGACGACAAATCTAACAAACTCGTTTTTAATAACGTCACTTGATTTAAACTTATTTTTCATATTTGAAATTCAAGACTCTCACTTATTCAAAGCATTATATTTCAATTGCTATAAATTTAAAAATTATTATTATACAATAACTAAGAAGAAGGAGGATAAAGAGTATGAAAAGCAGATAAATAAAATATAGTTTGTCTGGAGTTACCTATGCTTTGAATACTAGTTAGATATTTTTTAAAAAGTGATACAAGTTAAATGAGGTCGACCAAATAAGGTGACTTTGGGATTTTTAAAATTATTTTAAGAGCAATAACCTGAAAATAATGACGTGTGGTGTCCCAAAAGGTCTGATCTTGATTTTTTGTCCGTTAACAAAAATTTTAATAAACGATCTTAACTTGAAAAACTTCGCTAGGAAGAACTTTTGTTGCCCATCAGACATAAGTTCTAGTTTTGACTTATAAGACAAAACTTATGATCAGTTGAGCAGGTTCACTGTCTTAAAATATCTTTAGCTTCTGTCTTATACACACAACTTATTTATGTACACAACTTATGCACGAAAGGCAATAAAGCTTTGCCTCAATTTTCCATCAGGCATAAGTAGCTTTTGTATATAAGACTGACTTTGTGGTTAATTGAGCAAGTTCACTATCTTGAAATATTTTGAATTTATGCCTTATAGGTAAAACTAATTTATGCCTACAACTTATGTTCGATGGGAGATAAAAACTTCGTATAACTAATTTTCTGAAGGGGAGATTATTTCTTGAAAATTTTGTGAAGCAAGACCAAAAAATCAAAACCACCCCTTGTGGAGGCCATTTGTGAAATTAACCCGAAAGTACGTGCACAGTCCTTCAAGTCCATCTACCACCTAGAATGGGTTATAATCTATAAAGTTTAAGCAAACATAATGAAAAGTGATTTGCATAAAACATGATCTTTTGATGTCACATGTAA
This sequence comes from Anisodus tanguticus, assembly GCA_034509755.1. Lineage (NCBI taxonomy): Eukaryota > Viridiplantae > Streptophyta > Magnoliopsida > Solanales > Solanaceae > Anisodus > Anisodus tanguticus. The sequence goes on along the minus strand of CM067561.1, from coordinate 5,236,086 downwards.
ATTTTGACTTATGAAAAGTCTAGGGATAATGGTCTCCATGCAAGAAATTGGAAACACGCTTCTGATGGTTGTTAGGATGACTTATGGCGATGTGTCAGGATTTCAAAATAAAATATTAATGATCGTCAAGATCTCTTATTTGATATTTTCAAGGACTTGCCTTAACGAGTTATAATGATTTTTTTAGTATTTCTAATCAATTTTTGAAGAACTACCATAATTTTTTTTATTATTTGTGGCTGAAATCCTGACGATCCATCATAATTTTATGGTTAAATCATAGTGAGATCACCATAGCATGTTGTGTAGAAATTCATCCACTCATTTTTACTTCAAAATTGATCTAAATCAACTCCATATGACTTTAATTTTGGTATACCACTTTCTACTAGCAATTCCATTATTTTCAATAATCATTCAACCTAAACTTTCAAAAATAAAAAATTTACTTTGTTTATCTTTAATTTTTTTTCCAGCTCAATAAAACTAAATAATGATATTCTTAATTTTCTTCTATCAAACTTATCCAAATAATCAAGGATAGAATATGACCTAGTTAATTTCAATTATAAATAACTATAATAAGAGGAGAAAATATGAGAAGAAGAAGGAGGAAGAGGGAAAAGGACATACTTAATCAGAGTTATAAGGTTCGAGTTTCCCTTGATATGGAGTTGTCTTTATTAGGGAATGCTTTATCCTTAATGTGGGCTTTCCGACTCGAATAAATGTGATACAGAAAGCAAACTTAGAAAGGAAAAAGAAGGTGGAGGGGGAGAGGTAAAAAATTAAATAGAAAAAAGGACATGACATGAATTTGAGGGAATAAATAAGACAAATTTTAGCTCTAAATAGAGACTAGAAGCAAAAACCTAAATACCGGATCTGTTTCAGCCATTTCATAGTAAAGTAATGGCTCCGGAAGATTGTAGATGTACTTCAATTCATCTAAGATTGTAGATTTACTTCAATTCATCTCTCGATCTCGATTGTCCTTTTGATCACACCAACGTCTGTTCGGCCTTCTCGAATGTACTTCTTTATCATCGTTAATGCATAGAAAAATTTACTTCAATAGCAGTATCCTTGGTTTTCTTATAAATACATTTTATGTATATACAATTAACTTCACATGATTCCAAATTTATGAATTTTTTTACACTCAGTGCTAGTTATTGTTGGCTTTCTATTGTAGTAAAGCAATACGGGAAGTAAATAAATATTACAAGTGTTCGAAAAGATAAACAAATAGGCAATGTTGGGAACTGCCGCAAGCTTGTTGAGTCTTGAATCTTGATAACCTGAAATCAAGAAACAACTAAATCTGGATGGTTACAATTTGTGTCTTTGAGTCGAGTGATTGCACTCTGTCCTTAAGACAAGATTGCCCCGTATATATGCTTTTACGTTAATGGGCAATAGTCTCCCAAGATAAAACAACACTTTAATCTGAACACTACAAAGCAAATAGGTTGAGTCTGACGAAGAAAACAAATATGAATCGACTTGCTGAAGATATGGAAAAAGAAGGAAGAGTTTCTGTTTTCGTCCAACGTTATTGGACTGACTTTCTCTTCTGTTTTGTCTCTATGTATATAGTGTGTCTCTGTTGTATATATCTTGTGTATATGTGTGTGTTTGCTCACTGTTTTTCGTCATTGTTTTGTGCTGCTATTTTCGTGTATGTATGTGCAACCCAATTGAGCCAAAATGCATCAATATATAGCATGGAGGAAAGACTCATCAACTGCCACAAACATGGCTATTAATAGTCATTATGAGGGATGTTAATAGCATTAGAGAGGGCAGTTAATGGCCATTAGAGAGGCTGATTATGGTCATTGAAGAAGGGCTATTTATGGAGTAGTTAACAGCTAAGTAATGACTGGTTACTGCTCCAAAAAATAGCCCAAATGGTAGGCAGAAAGTTTCTGCCTTCCGTCATTCCCAAAATTAACTTTCTAGAAACTCTAGGAACCAAACTGTAAATATTAAGCAACTTGGGGTCCAAAAAGATAATATCAGAAAGTCCCCACAGCCCACGACCCACGACCCGTGACCCGTGATCCGAGCCCGAGCTCGGACCCGAGTGGGCTTAGCCTTGAACCCAAACACATTTAGGTCCTCCCTCCTTTAAACACATGAGATACCCCTTGGGGTCCCAAACCCTCAACCACTTTAGAGACTTATAAAGAGAGCAATTCTTTCTTTTTTCACCGATGTGGTAGATTTGTCCCACACCATATTTCCATGCCTCAAACACCTTACTTTGTGGACCAATATCTCTTTCATTTCTCAACGAAATTTGACGATTCTTGCCCTATGGTCATCTACTCACTTAGTAGATTATGCATGTGTGAAGAGACAAAGCCCCCAACATGCGGAACACTAGTGTTTAATTCATTAAATATGGGTGGACGCACCTCTCTGCCAAAGGCAAATTTCCAACAATCCCCTCTATGAAAGAGAGATTTTGGCTCACACACAAGGTGCCTACTTTCAGCAATCTTTTAGCGTAAAGATATTGCATCAGGAGAGGTAGCTTCCGCTTTGAACCTTCCCTATTTGAATACCACCGGACTTACTTAATGCGCGGTGAACGTGATGTCTTGAACCGTCAGTGTTTAGTGTAAGCCAAGACAATGATACCAACACAATAACTCTCCTTATTCGTTTTCATTCTTACGTTTTTGTTCGTTGTGGCCGTGGACACACTTAGATTCTTAAGTGCATTCATTTGAGGCGGCCTTCCTCGCACTTAAATAGGTGATCTCCTACAAGGTATCCTGATATACCCCACTTCACAAGTGTTAGGAATCATTAAAAGTTTTCCCAACCTTAACCTCAACCGTTTGAGGATCGTTTAAAGGTTTGGAAGCTTAACATTTACCCACCATGCAGGTAGCACTTTAATGTCTATCGCGGGAAAAACTTTGAATTCATGTTTCCGTACATAAATCATCAGTCGAAGTGCTTCTTGCTTCCACCGAAGCGCTCAACTGAACCTTTTGCAGCTTAGTTTTCCCATTTAACCAAATTCTTTGGATCTCCAATCAGTATGGTTGGGTTACCACCGCAATGGTTCGTATTGTTTTGGTTTTAAACCCATTCCCCTAGACAGGCAGAACACTTGATCTCCGGGTAGTCCCTTAGTTAGTAAACAAGGATGTGACACCCGTGATGATCAACTATCATACGGTCTTATGTCTTTGACAAATCCTGACAGATATGTCTAGACGTCGTCATCCGTGTCCTTCCTGAAGCCGACCGACTAGCCACAATGTATAATTGCTGAAGACACGGGTTTCTCCCAATAAGGGACGTCCTCTAAGGAGTCGTGAAGTTACTCAACTTCTTTCATATTTTGTATAAAGCGATAAACTCTGATTCCATCATGAATCGGCTGATGCAAATTTGCTTAGAGGTTTTTCTAAGACCCACCATACACATTTACTTGTGGCTTTGGTGTTCTTCAGATCTGATGTCCAGTTTGCATCACTATGTTCTCCCAGAACTGCTGGACATCCAGAATACCATGATTCGTAGATAAGTAAATATTTCAGATATCGTCATATCCGACTTAACGCCTTCTATTTATCATTTATTAAGATCATCAGTGAACCTTAGTTCAACTGATCTGTTTGTAGGCCGATACCAGGTCGGTTGTAGTGTGTACAATACATTGAACTATACGTGACCTGTGCATATCGCTCCTTGTCTATGGATGCACCGTGATTTCAATCAGTTATATGATTCATATCCATTGGTGGCTTCAACGAGACTGTCAACTATCTCACAACTGAGTTTGGAGTTAGACCAGTCCCGTAGATGTCTTAGAAGTCCAATTCCTAGGATGTCATATGTGATACATGTATCTTTCATATCGAGACTTTGTTTCAATATGACTTCTATTCTCAGACTGTTGGTTTTCCAACTGTTGACTTTCTAACTTCAGAGTCAATGTTTATGTGGTCAGATTCATTGTTTCTGTTTTATCTGAAACTTCCAAGACCAAAATGTAAACATTTCAGGGACCAAAATGAAAGTTTAGGAAGAAGCCCAACAGTCCAGCAAACCAATTCTGATTCTCTCATTCTAACTCTACGGTTAGGAAGGTTGTTTCAACATACATGCCACGCAAGACTACAATGGCCCTGGATGTTAAGCTACTCACAGGGGAGCACATTTTATAACCCAAAGGTTCTTTTCCCGGAGGAAGATCAACCATTACACAAGTATGGTTCTATATGATGGAATCTATTTATCTCTTTAGCTTCTTTCCAAAGCAGCGCTTTTGGAGATGACAATTCTTTGTTAATTGTCCATGGTTCGTTCTCAACTATACAAGCTGGAAGTCTTGGAACAAGTCTTTGTCCCCTCTTTGCTCTGTCTCGGTTCAACATCTAGAATCCCTGAGTTCTATAGATTTGGAATATTAAGTTTCGGATAGACAGCAACTTCCGAGTCCTATAGATACGGAGCGTCTAGTTCCGGATAGTCAGGCCCTCGCGGGTTCTTGTTAACCTCGAGCAATTACTCCTTTTTCCTTTTTTCAAGGAAAGTTATCTTCAAAGAATTCAGCATTCTTTGACACCAAGAGGCGATAAGCACTACTGTTATTTCCAGATGCAGTGGATATGCAATCTACAGTCTTAGATCCAACTTGACCTGTTTCGGTAGTCCAACTTCTACCAAGCCACCCCACATCACAACATTTGTATGTGAGATCCTTTCCATGTTTCACACGGAGAGATATCCTTATCCTTATGCGGAGTTCTGTTGAGAATCACATTAGCGGTAAGGATCGCCTTGGCCCACATAATTTAGGCGTACGATTTTGCGCTTGGCTAACACCGTTAGACTGAGGTGAGTAATGAGCAGTCGATTAATGAATGATGTTTCACATTCTCCCCCTCTATCACTACGAATTCCTCAATTCGTAGGCATAGTTGATTTTCAACTTCTGCTTTGTAGCACTTATCCGCTTCAACAACTTCATCTTTGCTTTTCAACAAACAAAGGATACTATACGTTGTACCATCACCAATGAAGGTCACAAAGTACTTGTCTCCCCCCTCTATTTTGTATAAACTTCAAATCACCCATGTAGGTGTGACTAAGTTCTAGAGGAGCGGTGTTTCTTATCTCAACTTCGTTAGCTTTTGAATGACTTGCTATTTAATGTGTCTTAATCTATGATGGCATAGGTGCACGAATTACAAATATATCATTCATTTGGCTACAGACATACTGTATCATTCTTAGTTATTACAGACCTGTTGGACTAGTCTCAAACCAGCTTGACCAACAACGTCCCTTAAACCAAGTTTGGGACATATATCACCTCATCTTAGAGTGATCCCATTCCTTGAAGTCCTATTGAGGACAACCTCTCCAACCTCTTCTACTTTAGAGGTGGCGTTGCTTCACATGAACAACCTCTTGCCCGTGGTTAGGGTGTAACCGGATCATATGTTATCTGAATACTCTGGCCCACTCAATTTGCTTTGGCAGACTGAGTGTCCAATTTCTTTTCTTCCTTTCTTTAGGCCTTCAGATCATTTAAGACCTGGAAACTCTGGCCCACCACACTAGGTGTCCATTAGTTTTCCTATGAAATGAATTCTGGCCCCACTCCAATCGCCCATAGGCTTTGTATGACTGAGTGTCCAATATCATCATATCAAAGGAATTTTGGCCCACTCCAGTCGCCCGGAGGCTTTGTATGACTGAGTGTCCAATATCATCCTATGAAGGATCTTCTGCCAAATAGTGTGACAGGCTCAACGTCTTTAGCTTTTAGACTTCTTCCGTTATGATTGATGCCCAGATAATTCTTGGCGCTTACTTAAGAGTGGCAACAGTTTTCGCACAGTTAGTGGATATTTCTCCATCGTATGTGCGAACATACTTTACACACTTTTAATAATTACACTTAAAAGAACGGATCTTTTTAAGTCATTTACAAAGTCCAATCTTTAAACGGAAAAGAAGAAGAGATTAAACTTCTAATTTTAAAGCGTAAGGAATATAAATTATTTCGGAAAACATTTTCATATTCCTCGTTACTTTAAGCCATTTTAATCAGGAATCATTTAATCTTATTTTTTGGACAAGGAAGGAAAATTACTCATCCTAATTTTGGATTTTGGCCCACTTCAGTCACTTCATCGGACTGAGTGTCCATTTTCTCCTTACCATAATTCGGATCCTTTGTCTGGGACAGATATAGGCCTTCTGCTGCAAGATAGAACCACATCTTCACCTTTCTCCTCTTGTCCCGCTTGACATCCTCACCTCTCGTGAGCGCTTGTTCCCACCACTCTTGGGAGCGGTGACACCATGAACACGTTGACCTTTGACAACATCATCATCACTCTCTTCTACCAGAAAACCACAACCATATCCAGATTTGGTCACACAACTTTTGACCAACATCTTTCGAACACTAATACTTAATACAATCTTGTCTTAAATTATTGGGTACTCTATTGTAGTAAAGCAGTACGGGAAGTAAATAAATATTACAAGTGTTCGAAAGGATAAGCAAATAGGCAATGTTGGAAACTGCCGCAAGCTTGTTGAGTCTTGAATCTTGATAACCTGAAATCATGAAACAACTAAATCTGGATGGTTACAACTGTGTGCTGAGTCGAGTGATTGCACTCAGTCCTTAAGACAATATTGCCCCGTATATATGCTTTTACGTTAATGGACAATAGTCTCCTAAGATAAAACAACACTTTAATCTCAACACTATAAAGCAAATAGGTTGAGTCTGACGAAGAAAACAAATATGAATCGACTTGCTGAAGATATGGAAAAAGAAGGAAGAGTTTCTGTTTTCGTCCAACGTTATTGGACTGACTTTCTCTTCTGTTTTGTCTCTATGTATATAATGTGTCTCTGTTGTGTATATCTTGTGTATATGTGTGTGTTTGCTCACTATTTTTCGTCACTGTTTTGTGCTTCTGTTTTCGTGTATGTATGTGCAACCCAATTGAGCCAAAAGGCATCAATATATAGTATGGAGGAGAGACTCATCAACTGCCACAAACATGGCTGTTAATAGTCATTAGGAGGGCTGTTAATGGCCATTAGAGAGGCTGATTATGGTCATTGAAGGAGGGCTATTTATGTAGTTAACAGCTAAGTAATGGCTGGTTAATGCTCCAAAAAACAGCCCAAACGGTAGGCAGAAAGTTTCTGCCTTCCGTCATTCCCAAAATCAACTTTCTAGAAACTCTATGGACCAAACTGTAAATATTAAGCAATTTGGGGTCCAGAAAGATAATATCAGAAAGTCCCCCCAGGCCACAGCCCACAGCCCACGACCCGAGCCCAAGCCGGACGGGACGGGCGGGCGGCGACAGTGCGAGTGTGGGCTTAGCCTTGAACCTAAGCACATCTAGGTCCTCCATCCTTTAAATACATGGGATACCCCTTGGTGTCCCAAACCCTCAACCACTTTAGAGACTTATAAAGAGAGCAATTCTTCCTTTTCCCATCGATGTGGTAGATTTATCCCACACTATATTTCCATGCCTCAAACACCTTACTTCGTGGACCAATATCTCTTTTATTTTTCAACAAAATTTGACGATTCTTGGCCCTACGATCATCTACTCACATAGTAGATTATGCATGTGTGAAGAGACAAAGCCTCCAACATGTGGAACACTAGTGTTTAATTCATTAAATATGGGTGGATGCACCTCCCCGCCAAAGGCAAATTTCCAATAGTTATTTCATTCCAATGCTTAAATCTAAAATTAGCTCAGATATTTTTCTTCATTAGTAGAAAAAGTAAGGAGCTTTCTGTTCCAACTTTATTTAAACTGGATACACAATGTAATTACAACGTTGTTTTTGGATATTTTCTATCAGCTGGATTTGCTGCTTGTTGTCCGCCTAGATCTGTTGGCCCCTGCGAGCTGCACTTGTTTCGTGCTACTGTTTTGCTTCTGATTCATTTTATTAAATTGTATAACATGTGTATCATGATGGAATATGGGTGGTGGTGGTTTCACGGGCGGTGAAGGTTCCGTTCTCCAATCACTGCCTTCAAGAACTATTTCCAAAATATGTATAATAGCTGTCGATACATTTTCTAAACACATACGGTAGGGACATATTCTATACAACAATAATACAATTTTTATACGTATGATATATTTTATATACATACACAATAATGATACATATTGTAAACAACAATGCTACAATTTCTATACATATATTGGAATTAGTTTAAAAAGCTATGAAATGAAATTATTATTAAAAGGCTAAAAAATGTTTTTTAAGCTTCTTGGCCATCCAATGTTAATAGTTTCATCCTGACGACCATTTGTGCCTTTGTCCCAATAAAATACCCGTCCCTTAAATTCTTGTGACTTTTTTGGCCAAAATTGTCTCTTATCTTTTAAGGGTAAGTCTAACTTTATCCTTCAAATATAACTTTGAGCACCATTTTTTCCTTAAGTTTGCAAGACTTGAACACATATCGTCCCTCAAATATAATCTGAACACTATTCGTCCTTGAAGTTTGCAAAGCTTGAGCACATATAGTCTTAACTAATATAAATTACTCACAACACAGTTAAAACTAATGTTGAATTTATTTTTTTGATTTCCCATTCGTTGTCTAATATTCGCATTGTAGTCTGACTAAATTCACTTACTTACACATGAAACATTTTAAAAAAAAATTATCATGCTCTTTTCCTCCCTAAAAATAACTTTGTTCTGTTTCACCCCCAATTAATTAATTCTCATCTTTCAAGTTAAAAAAAGACCAGGATTATTTTATAAAAAAATGATTGTATGTGTAAGTAAGAGAATTTAACCGGACTCTAATACGGATACCAGATCGGAAGAAAGATGAGAATTGACTAATTGGAGTGAAACAAAACAAAATTATTTTTATGGAGAAAAAAACATGATTATTTTTAAAAAATAATTTCACGTCGGGCTCCAATACGAATATGGACATCGGGTGATATGGAGTTACATGTTATAAATGGGGATTGCAACTTGTTTATTTTTTCGATCATCTATTTCCTTAAGAAGGAAAAAGTGCTATTACTTTCACTTATAAAGGTTAAGAATCACAAAGATTTGAGACAACCCCTTTTACCTGTTTCATGGTCTGAACAGTCTTTAAATATGACGGTCCATTTGCATTTTGATACGGGTGTGTCCTAACATTTTTCTTGCGTTGAACAGTTACTGCCCTCGATCGTGCAAATGCAGAGGGTGCATTACTTCCCTTGCCTAAGATTCTTGATCAGGTTGATATCAAGACTGGAATTAAGCCCACAGTGAGCAAAGGTATCACAAAACATTGCCCCAAATTTTGTGTTGTCTTGGTTTTGTTGGCACACTGTTCTTTTGTGTCTGTACTATATCTAAAACCTTTTTTCAAACTAGCGGTGGTTGCATATTTTGATTGCAAGGTGCATTGCCATTCCCTAAGAGGAGGAATGTTATAGATTAGAATTACTGATAAAACTGGTTTCTCCATGCTGGAATTGTTCCTAGGTTGAAGCAAACTGCACTCATTTGTGATTCTCTACTGCTACCAGATCCCTGCTTTATTGGGGTTAATCGTCATTTTTGGAACTTGTGATCCATACTCTGACTCTAGTGCCCCATTTTTTAATCAGTGCTCTGACTGTAGTGCTTTTGCACTGAATATTTTATTTTTCATCTCAAATGTGCGTAGGAACTTTCTTCACTTTTCATCATTATACTACTAGTGAAATGTAAGTCAAGTGACCTCAGATGGGAATTTATTAGATCTCCATCACTAACTATTTTTCTCTTGTCAAGAGTTTAAGGACTCTTAGAATTTTGTCTCAGTTAGCTTTGCTGTGTTTATTCTTTTGTCTCCAAAATACAATCAAGATATTACCTAAATGTTTAATTATAAACGTGGAAGCTTTTGCTTACTGCTATTTACAGATATCATCGGTAAACAAGGTGAAGATGAGGTCACAATTTGCATGGAGGACCAGTTAAGATCCTTAGGTATCATTAGCAGTGACTATGATCTCTCGCCTAGCTCAATTCTCGACCATAAAATTTTGAAAGGAATAAGTGTTGATGCTAGTATACCACCGAAGAAGGTCCATATCTCTTGGATACTAAGGATACTTTTTAGTTTGATTTGTTCACTTTTTATGTTAACATATGGAATAAATTTGTTTTAATTATATTCAGGTGAGCTCTTCAAACTTTGTAGGGGATAGCATACTTTGACTCCATATTGTACCTCAAGAGTGGAGATGCACTGCATCCTCCCACTTAACGGGAGCAAAGAAGTGCACTACGAAATTGCTACTCTTTTTAGAGTAAAAGAATGGCTAGGTTCAATTCTTCAAAGTGAAAACTGATTTTACAGATCGTTCTTGGACATTAATCATTTGAATTTTGAGATATAATTGAGATTTTGGGACTACCTGAAAATACTACCAATAAATAGCCCGAGGGCATCGGTCTAGTGTAAGAGTGCAATGTGTGATGTTTAGGTTAGGTGCACATGCCGTGTTCGAACCCTGCTGCAGGGAAAATCTTGGTATCTAAATGGGGAAGGGTAGAGGGGCGGGCCCATTAATCACCGAGTTTCGAGTAGTGCACCACTGGCCCTCGGGATTTCTCAGTTATGAAGAAAAAGTAGGTTAGGATTTGGGAATTCATATTAGAAAATTTTCATTCTCCTGTAACTCTCTGAAATAGCTAAATTATGTTTACTGAAAGAGCATCATTAAACACAATGTTGCAGAACTAATCATTTCCCCAATTTGAGATAGATTTGGAAATTCATATCAGAACTTCACACTTCTTTAACTCTGCAAAAGGCTAGTTTGTATATGGACGGAGTATCATTAAACACAATTTGGGAGAACGAATCATTGCACCAGTTGTAGAAACCTTTTAGTTGGATAGCTAAATCTTATGCATATCATAATTGTTTTCTGGTTTTACGTGTATTTTATTTTTTACAGATCAAGCATGGGAAGACATGTTCTTCCGTGGATATGTTGTATATTGGTGAACCGCAATGAATTTGTCACATCACAGGAACCACTGACGCCACTTTTGGATTCTTTAAACAAGGTAGGATATGCTGCTACAGTGCTATTGTTGCGCAATTATGGGTTTACTTTGGGGTGTCAAGTTGTCGATCTTTCATGTTTTCTAGAATCTCGTTTCTGATTGATCTTTTTGATAAGTTACATGTTTGTTTATGCACTCTTTTCTGATTGATCTTTTTGATAACTTACTTCCTTTTGTTTTCGGAACTTCATGTGATGAGTGTTACATATCAAAGAGACAGTTCTCCAGATAGTATGTTATGGATGAGGGAGGAAGGTTTTAGAGCTATGCTGAGTTACGAAAAAAAGTTTGTCAAGGAAAAAGATAATAACTAATCTTTCATCGGGAGGCTGATAAACATTCCATGCCAAGAATCACAGTATAAACGCATCTATACAAAGAGTATTGGTTTAGGTGTGTATAGAGGTAGCTTATGGTCATGGCAGTAGTAAGACTCGTGATGATGACAGGATCAGGTTGTTCCTCATCTATATTACATGACTTGGGGATGATAACTGGATTCAGGAATTCAGTTATAGATCTATCACAGGCATGTCAACTTTGTTGGACATTTACTAAATGTGGAATTAAGTATATCCCATTAATTTATGATTCAAACAATTGGGGCCCGCACGTCGGAAACGTCGTTTACACATGTGCACACGTAGTGTCAAGTATCGCAAATTTCATTAGTGAAAGAGATATTGGTACGTATGTAATACGTTTGAGACATAGAATTATGGACGGTTATTGGCCAAATGACAAAGTATTCCACGTTGGTAAAAGAAGGAAGAAGCGTACGAAGTGTAAGATGAAACGAGTCGGAAATCGCCGCGGAGCCGTGAAGGGCCACGACGCCACACCGTCGGAGCCGCGGCGCCGGAGTGCGACGCTAATTCATAGCGCCGCGGCGCTTCGGAGGCAGAATCCTGCGACGGGAAGTTGGAAAAATCTGACATTTGGGCTGGTTTTGGAACATTGATTCTCCATTACTTGCCACATGAATTCAGCCATTATTTGGCTGAATGTAACCCCTCAATCAAGTGTCATTACATGGCTATTGAAGGCCATTAGTTGGCTAGTTGAGGGGTCTTCTCCTTACACTATAAATTAAGGCCTTTGGCTCAATTGAAACACTACACTCAACACTTAGAAAATATTTACAGATTTTCTGAATTCATCTTCTTCCTCTCTAGCAAAGTTACTATACTCAAAGTTTTTCAAAATTAACACTTGAGTTTCCTTTACTCAATTGTTAAGTTGTTGTTGTATTTTGGAAGACTATTGTCCGATAACGTAAAAGGAGACATATGGGGCAATCTTGTCTTAAAGAAAGAATGCCATCACTCGACTCAGCGAATCATACAAGCAATCGGTTAAGTTCTTGCTTTCCAGTTTATTGTAATATTTAATTTATCATTTCTTGCTATTGTAATAGTTACTTACTTCCCGTTCCCTACAACAATTGTATCCCAACAATTTTAAGACAAGATTTGTTGTAAGTACGATAGAAAGATGACTGGATTAGAACAAATTGCTTCTGATTCTACTGCTGCTGCTGCTGCTCAAGGAAATCCCTCTGCATTCCCCACTGCTCAAGGCACTCCTAATGCCTTTCCGGTTGCTCAAGGCTCATCCAACGCCTTTACTGCCGCTCAAGGGAATGTTGTCGTTCCTCCACCCACTGAATTTCACCATGAACGCCCTGAAAAGTTCATGGGGTCAAACTTCAAGAGATGGCAACAAAAGATGCTATTCTATCTGACTGTTATGGGAATGACACGTTTCCTAACAGAAGATCCTCCACAAGCTGGTGATGAAATGGACCCTTCGCCTTCTGAAACGAGTGAAGGGGCCTAGGTATCCACGTCATTAATGGCATGAAGATGGTTCTTGATGCATGGAGTCATAGTGATTTCATGTGTAAGAATTACATATTGAACTGCTTGTCAGACCCTCTCTACACGGTGTATTGCACCGTTGGCACTGCCAAAGAGTTGTGGGAAAAGCTGCAAAAGAAGTACAACGTACAAGATGCAGGTACTAAGAAATTATTCGTTTGGAAATTTCTGAAATTTCAAATGGTGGATAATAAAACAACGATGTCCCAAGTCTAGGAATTCCAAATGATTCTACATCACCAGGATTTGGAAGGTATGAAACCAAACGAGCAGTTTTTGGTTGCATCACTGATTGAAAAGTTACATCCTTCATGGAATGAGTTTATGAGTTACTTAAAACTCAAGACAAATGAGATGACCTTTGAAGAACTTATTATCAAACTCCAAATTCAGGAAGATAATAAGAAGGCCTTGCCTAGGGTAAACAACCCGCTAAGGCAAAGACAAATCTGGCAGAGGCCAAAGGGAACCCAAGCAAGAAGCGCAAGTTCCAGAAAGACGGCAAGACCCAAGCAACAGAGAAGTTCAATGGAAACTGTCACCACTGTGGAAAACTTGGTCACATGATCAAGGACTGCCGCAAGCTCAAGACTGAGCAACAAGAGAAGGCTAAGTCTAAGGGCAAGGCACATGTTAACATCGTCAAAGACCAGTTTCTAGACGACATGACTGAGGAGTTCTCAGCGGTGGTGCTAGAAGCAAACCTTGTTGAGAATCACATGCAATAGTGGATGGACACAGGTGCTACAAGACACATCTGTTCCAATAGAGATGCCTTCTCCACTTATACACCGATTACAAACAAGAAGTTGTTCATGGACAACAACAATGCTTCCTCTGACGTGCTGGGGGTAGGAAAGGTAGTCATGAAGATGACTTCTGGAAAGGAGCTCACTCTGAAGAAAGTGATGTATGTTCCTGAGATTAGAAGAAATTTAATTTCAGGTCCTTTATTGGTTAATGCTGGTTTTAGGCTAGTGTTTGAGTCCAATAAATTTGTAGTCACTAAGAATGGAACGTTTGTGGGAAGATGATTCGTCTGTGAAGTCCTCTTCAAAGTTAACACCATGTCTGTATTACGCACAAGCAATAATATTGAAGCCTCTTCTTCTTACTTGCTTGAGTCCTCTAATTTATGGCATCATAGATTAGGACATGTCAACTACAAGTCTATCCAAAGGTTGGTAAAGTTGGAGTTGTTGCCGTTTATCGATGTAAACCCTCAACAGAAGTGTGAGGTGTGCGTAGAGGCAAAACTCACAAAGCTTCCTTTTTGATCCGTCGAAAGGAATACCGCTCCTCTAGAACTTATTCACACAAATATATGTGATTTGAAGTTTGCACAAACTAGAGGGGGGAACAAGTACTTTGTGACATTCATTGATGATAGCACAATGTATTGTTACCTTTACGTGTTGAAAAGTAAGGATGAAGCCTTTGAAGCGTTCCGACGTTACAAAGTAGAAGTTGAGAACCAACTAAGCATGCAGATTAAATCAATTCGTAGCGATAGAGGGGAGAATACGTAGCGCCATTTGAGGAATATTGTGCCCAATCAGGCATTGTTCATCAAACGACGTCTCCATACTCACCTCAATCGAACGGTGTGGCAGAACGTAAGAACCGCACATTGAAGGAAATGATGAATGCCTTGCTCATCAATTCCGGTCTTCCCCAAAACATGTGGGGAGAAGCCGTCCTTACCGCTAATACGATTCTTAACATAGTCCCACATAAGGGTAAGGACAAAACTGCATATGAATCATGGAAGGGAAAGAAATCCACCTATAAATATTTAAAGGTGGGGTTGTCTGGCAAATGTTGAAATACCCAAGACAAAGCAGGTCAAGATTGGGCCTAAGACTGTAGATTGCATATTTATCGGATATGCAAATAACAATAGTGCTTATCGCTTCTTAGTGCATAAGTCAAATATTCCAGATATCCACGGGGGTACAATCATGGAATCAAGGAATGCTCAATTCTTTGAAGCTACCTTTCCTAGAAAGGAAAAAGACATAACCTCTCGCAAACGAAGTTATGAACAAAGCTCTCGGGAACCGGGAGTCGTTGACGGCCCGGATCTAGATGGTTTAGATCTAGTGGATCTCGAAGTGGCTGAATATCCGAAATCTAGTGTTCCAGATTCTCAGAACTTGGAGACTCCAGAGATGGAACTAAGGCGAAGTAAAAGGGCCAGGAAGGATAAATCCTTCGGTCATGACTTTGTAGCTTTTATGGTTGATGAAGAACTAAGGACAATTGCTGAAGCATTGTCAACTCTAGAGGCACCGCTATGGAAATAAGCTATTGAGAGTAAAATAGGCTCCATTCTGCATAACCATACTTGGGAGTTTGTTGATCTTCCTCTAGGAAATAAATCTTTGGGTTGTAAATGGATACTCAAACGGAAGTATAAAGCAGATGGATCTATAGATAAGTACAAGGCCAGGTTGGTAGTCAAGGGTTATCGGCAAAAGGAAGGTCTTGACTACTTTGACACGTACTCCCTAGTGTCTAGGATGACATCCATACGAGTATTCATTGCGATCGCAGCGTTGCGTGACATTGAGATACATCAAATGATGTCAAGACAACATTCCTAAATGGTGATTTGGAAGAAGAAATTTATATGGACCAACCCGAGGGGTATGTGGTTCCAGGGCAAGAGATGAAAGTCTGTCGGCTTGTCAAATCTTTGTACAGGTTGAAACAAGCCCCGAAATAATGGCACGAAAAATTTGATTGTACTCTACTATCGAAGGGTTTTGCCATTAATGAGTGTGACAAATATGTCTACATGAAAGGTAACTCTGACTCGTTCGTTATGATATGTCTGTATGTAGACGACATGTTGATCACATGTAGCAGTCCTAGCATAATTCTAGAGACTAAGAACATGTTGAAACAATGGTTCGACATGAAGGATATGGGTATAAGAGATGTCATCTTAGGGATAAAAATCTCTAAGACGTCTGATAGACTGGCCTTATCTCAGTCTCACTACATCGAGGATGTTTTGAGAAAGTTCGAGATGTTTAACAGTTCGCCTATAAAGTCACCAATGGATAGAAATCAAAAACTTGATAAAAATCGTGATGCACCCATATGCCAGGAGTAATATGCACATGTGATTGGTAGTTTGATGTATATAACAAACTGCACCCGACCTGATATTTCTTATGCAGTTAACAAGTTGGCTAGGTTTACCCATAATCCGAGTAATGATCACTGGAAGGCGTTGAATCGGGTACTTCAATACCTGAAATACACGCTAACTTACGAGTTGCATTATTCGAGATATCCAGCTGTACTAGAGGGGTACGGTGATGCAAACTGGATATCTGATATAGAGAACACCAAGTCCACTAGTGGGTATGTATTTATAATTGGTGGTGGAGTTGTGTCTTGGAAATCCTCAAAGCAAACTTGCATCGCCCGATCCACGATGGAATCAGAGTTTATCGCTTTAGACAAAATAGGAGAAGAAGCTGAGTGGCTTCACGACTTCTTAGAGGATGTTTCTTGTTGGAACAAACCCGTACCTTCTGTAATGATCTACTGCGACAGTAAGTCGGCTCTAGGAAAGGCACAAAATGCTATGTACAATGGCAAGTCTCGTCAAATTCGATGGAGGCATAAGACCGTTAGACTGCTGATCACCACGGGTATAATATCCATTGATTACATAAAGTCAAAGGATAACATAGCAGACCCACAGACAAATGGCTTACCCAAAGATCAGATGTTCTGCCTGTCTAGGGGAATGGGATTAAAACCCAAGGTATGAGGACCAATACGGTGGTAACCCAACCTTACTGACTGGAGATCCCAGGAATTAGGTTCAATGGGAAAACTAAGCTGTAAAGGTTAAGTTGGTCGCTTCGGTGGAAGCATGAGCACTTCAGATAGTGATTTCTGTAAAGAAACACCAAATCCAAAGTCGTTCCCGCGATAGACTATAAGTGCTATCTGCAGTGTGGGTGAATGTTAAGTTTCCAAAACCTTTAATGATCCTCACCGGTTGAGGTTAGGTTTAGGGAAATTTTTAATGGTTCATAACACTTGTAAAGTGGGGTATAGCAAGATACCTTGTAGGAGACCACCTATTTAAATGCGATGCCATGCCACCTCAAATGAACGCACTTAAGAATCCAAGAAGTGTCCATGGCCACAACGGACAAAACATTACGAAGAACTGAGTAGAGGAAGTTGTTGTGTTGGTACCATTGACTTGCCTTACACTAAACACTGACGGTTCAAGACATCACGTTCACCGTGCAGTAAGTAAGTCCGATGGTATTCAACTATGGAAGTTTCAAAGCGTATGCTACCTATTCAGACGCAACATCGATCCGTTAAAAGATTGCTAGAAAAGGCACCAAGTGTGTGCGCCAAAATCTCTTTCAAAAGGGGATTGTTGGAAATTTACTAAATGTGGAATTAAGTATATCCCATTAATTTATGACTCGAACAATTGGGGCTCGCACGTCGAAAATGTCATTTTCACACACGTGCACACGTAGTGCTTAGTATCGCAAATTTCTATAGTGAAAGATATATTGATACGTATGTAATACGTTTGAGACATAGAATTATGGACGGTTATTGGCCAAATGACAAAGTATTCCACTTTGGTAAAAGAAGGAAGAAGTGTAAGATGAAACGAGTCGGAAATCGCCGCGGAGCCGTGAAGGGCCGTGGCGCCACACTGTCGGAGCCGCGGCGCCGCGACTCTAATTCACAGCGCCGCGCCGCTTCGGAGGCAGAATGCTGCGACGTGAAGTTGGAAAAATCTGACCTTTGGGCTAGTTTTGGAGCATTGATTCTCCATTACTTGCCACATGAATTCAGCCATTATTTGGCTGAATGTAACCCCTCAATCAAATGCCATTACATGGCTATTGAAGGCCATTAGTTGGCTAGTTGAGGGTTCTTCTCCTTACACTAGAAATTGAGGCCTTTGGCTCAATTGAAACACTACACTCAACACTTAGAAAATATTTACAGATTTTCTGAATTCATCTTCTTCCTCTCTAGCAAAGTTACTATACTCAAAGTTCTTCAAGAGTAACACTTGAGTTTCCTTTACTCAATTGTTGAGTTGCTGTTGTATCTTGGGAGACTATCGCCCGATGACGTAAAATGAGACATACGGGGAAATTTTGTCTCAAAAAAAGAGTGCCATCACTCGACTCAGCGAATCACACAAGCAATCGGTTAAGTTCTTGCTTTCCAGATTTATTGTAATATTTAGTTTATCCTTTCTTGCTATTGTAATAGTTACTTATTTTTCGTTCCCTACAACAATTGTATCCCAACAAACTTTCGGCAGGTATTACTATTTAGTATGTTTTGAAGGATCATATGAAGTGCTCACACCCAACACATAAGGGTGTGCCCTATTGGTCAATGAAGTGGGTGCGAGCCCGGGAGACCAAGTCCAAATCCCAATAGAGACAAAAAAACACTAAGTGGTTTCTTCCCATCTGCCTAAGCCTTGGTGGACAGAGTTACCTGATACAACAGTGATATAATTGAGGTGTACGAAAGTTGGCCTAGGTACGATCATTGTTTAAAAATAGAAAATAAAAGTGAAGTGCTCACACCCATGTTACCCATCGGTATATCTAGGTAAAGAGTCCATGTAATACACTTCCTTATGGAGTGCTATTTTTTTCCAGATACTGTAGTTTATTTAGTACGACAAAAGCTATTTGTTGCAAGTAACCATATTCAACATTTTTTTTTATTTTAACGACGGGGCTAGTGTCCGTCAGGGGCTGAGCAACACCCTTAGGCCTTAACACAAATAAATAAAGCAAGAAAAGTACAAGGAGGGGGGCATAAACCTTACCTCCGATCCTATGGTGGTTCATAAGTCGGTCAACTCATCCCCAGATTCTAAGAAAAGGAAACCTAGTCATCTATGCACCTAGAAGAGAGGACTCCTCTCAATACAATAGAAAACTAGTAAAATAAACAAGGGAGACTCTCCCTTTACAAAGTAAAGAAACAAAGAAAAGAAAAGTCCTATGCCCTATATAAGATACGTCTTCAAAGTAGCTTTGACTCGCAAGCAAGAAATAGCCCCAATAAAGAGAGATACAGTTGTGTCAAAAGATACATGAGTGCGACCCTGGGCTAGTATGGTTTGCTCCCCATCACATAACCCAGGCATCAGATGTGATCAAGGTGGTTATTTAATCTTCTTAGTCTTCCTCCATTTGAAGTTAGTCAACCCAAGTGTGTCTGTCCGAACCATATTCAACATTGGATGATGGAGAAAGTGCCTTTTGTAAAACGGTTATTTCACCTATATTTTGTAACTTATATTGAAGACTCATTCTTGTAGTCATCTTGAGTAGTTCCCTCTCCCCTTTCTCCAAAGAAGTGGTTGGTGGGGACATCTGAAGTGTAACACCATTGAGTAGCTTAGCTGGGAACTCATTGGATGGACAATCACAATTATCTTTCCAGACTTGAAAAATTTGCCACAGAATTTGCTTTGTACGAGACTACAAGAAGATTGAAGTTTGATCACCAAACAAGTTTAAAAATGACCAAAAATCAAAGGAAAACGGAATTCATTTGACAATATATTATTCATTTGACAATATATTATTCATCATTTGTTTGATAACTTACTATGACAAGTACGTCTCAATCCGAAATTAGTTGGGCTCAACTATATAAATAATCCATTTTGCTTCATTTGGACCTATTCCATTCTGATATTCATTAGTTTTTTCTCATTTGTTTGGTAACATGAGTCAATATCTGATTAACATATCTTGAGGTTTAGTTAATTTCTTATTAGACTATTTTTTTTTGAAATTCCTCTGATAAAGCCTTGGCACTAATTCTCGTGAGTGGACATATTCATTTCTATGGAGCTACTATAAATAGAGTGCTAAATCCCACCAACATGAGATGATGCTTTATTCACATTCCAAAGAGTTGAATCTCCAACCGAACTCCAGCTTCTAGAACAACGGTACTGATCAACCTCTATTTTCCAACTATTTTGAAGAATTTATCACCAATTAGTTGTCTCGGTAGACATGAATTTTTTCAAAGGAAGATTTTTTATTGAAAGATTTCGAATGCCTTATAATGTTTACAAGATACTCTTTATATAGATAACCTCTATCATATACATGATTGCAAGATGACAAATTTTTTTCGAAAAGTCGTAAAGGCTATAATGCCTTGTCTACCATTTTTTCAAAAGTCATAAACTTATCTAACTTGATTGTGATAGTTGTTTGTCTTGTTGTTCTTTTGTCAAGACTATGGGTCCGACGACTTTTATAATTGCTGGGACCGACTGCCATTTTTTTTCACAAATGATTTTCCAGCTGCCTTTTTTTCCCCATTGGTGTCAGCTATCTTTATTTGTCTTTGTTAGCTTGTCTTGTCGCGTTTTTCTTGAATGTCTCCATTTTGCTTGTTGCATTTTTGTAGCATAGAGTAATATGGGTAGTATATGGCTTACTGTAATAAAACTACATTGGGCTGTAACATAGTATTATATTGGGCTTCATGTAGTAGGACTACATGATCCCATCAGAGTATCATATGAGGTTACATTTTTAGGCAAAAGGATCAGAAAATCCTTCTCCTTTTATCACATTAGTAGTATTAGTAGCATTAGTAGTATGTTTAGCATGGATTACATGCCTCTTTCTTTGACCTGTTATCATGTGATATTGTTCCATAGTCTCCTTTGCATGTCGATGCTTCATATTTATAATTCTATCATGCAAATTTGTTAGTTCCATAGTATCTCGTGATATGATATCATTGTTGTATTATAGGGTAATAAGTTCCACTTCTCCACCTTTGGAGGTTCCAATAATACATGCTTTTCTGGCCTTCAACATGTGTTTCTATTTTTGATTTTAATGTTAATAGTCCAATGGCTCTTTTAGAACTTACCATTCTTGAAATTTATCAATAGTACAAGTAATCTTCATTTTTAAATTTCCATTGTCTCCACTTATATTGCTATTTTTTCCGGTTTTAAATAATTGACAAATAGCAATAGGTTTACCAGTTAAATCGGTTGATGCATCAAAAAGTTGTATGCCATGTATGCCTCTTCCAAAAGAGTCCATCATGGCTTTAGCAGAACAATAATACTAGGTAGTTCGGAAATATTATAAAAAGTGTCTTTATTTTGAACAATCATACACAATGTGGCAAGCCATGTGTGACGCAATAGCCTGCAAACCACGTTAGAAGAAGCGTTATCTAATGTAATAGTCATAATTTTATCAGTTATTCCATAATAATGACACACTTGATAAATATTTTCTGTAATAAAAGTACCAGTGTGCCTATCATCTATATATCTATACGCTAAGATACGTTTTTGCATAGAACATCTATAATCTATCCAATGACAAGTTACCGTTAAATAATCATGGTCGTTAGTACTACGACCTATATCAGACGTGATAGATACTTTGCCATTAAAATGATATAATGAATAACGTAAATATTGTTGATATTCATGTGCGAATTTAAATACATTTCTCTTAACAGTTGATCTAGGAAAACCGTTAAAAGCAGGATTATATATATCTCTAATGTAATGAATAAAATCGGGAGATGAAAGAAATGAAAAAGGCAAACCCTCCACAGAAACTTATTTTGATATTGATTCCCTATCTCTATGTTTATTGTATTTAGGGCCTACAATTCCCCCGTCGTGGGGTTAATTTGACCCTGTACTTGGTCCGGGACAATATGTGAACCTTGTTTCGATGGAGCGGACGTTTGCGCACCCGGTTTTGAAGCCTGGTATTGGGCATACCTAGCTGGATGAGCACTTACTACGTGTCTAATTAAACCCCTCGTCCCACCGTGACCTTTTCCAGTTTTAAATTTTAAAACATTTTTATAAATTTTACATCTAGCTACTTGATTTTCAACGTCCCTATCAAAAAATATCCATACATCTGATTTTAATGGTCGTTTTGCTGGACCTCATCTCATACTAGGGGGAATAGGAGGCATTTCAGTTGAAGGTGCACTAGTGGGTGTGTTGTCATCAACATTAGTGGGTGTATCATCTAGATCATCATCTAAATTAAAGTCTTCTTGAGTTCCAAAAAATAGCTCCTCGTCTAAATCTAATGGTATTGTAGGAAAATGTTCAGTATCAACAAAATTATCCTGTGTAGGAATAGGATGACTAGAAGAAGTACCCTCGCCCTGGTTGCCCCTACTAGAAGAAGCACCCTTACCCTTACCCTTAAACATACCTCTTAATCCTTCCATTTTAATTATGATAATAAATAATTAAAGATAATAAAATTAAGTGCGCTAAATAAAATAAACAGACAATAATAATTTAATGAAGGAACGAATGTACCAAACGTCGACGTGTAATCGAGAGGTTGAAAATTGAAACTTTGTTCGATGGAAGATCCTCAAGCTAGTTGCAAACTTCACTCTCAATTCCCAAATGAATAAATAAAATTGAATATTTGTAAACAATGTAGACTTGTAGAGAGAGATATTGAGAGATTAGAGAGATTGTAGGAAGATTTGTGAGAAAGATGAAGAGAAAATGAGTTATTTATAGTTGAAAATTGGGTTAAAGTGTAAATATAATAACTTATGGGTTAAAAATAAATATTAAGGGGTAGGGGTAGGGGGGAGGGGGGAGGCCAAAAATGACCGTTGCCCAACGGTCAAAATTTAAAATGGTCGTTGGTGCAACGGTTATATTTGCAAAGAGGGACTTACGTGCGGGATCGGGAGGGGTCGGGACGAGACATTGTCCCGTCCCGATTTGAATCCCGCTAGCGAATTTTTTTAAAACTAATCGGGGTCCGATCGGTGTCTGAGCCGGGACCCGGCCCACTGGCCAGCCTTATTTTAAAATGCCACTGATAAATCCAAGGTCGAAGTGTAGGTAAGAATAAAAGAACCTGCCTTCTTATATACAGTGCTATTCCTGTACGCTCAACTGTTTAAAGATCTATACATACTATTCAACTCTTCAGCTGGATTTAGCTTTACGAAAGTCGGCTAAATTATTATAATGTGTGGATTTGAATTTGGGAGAATGACGTGGTGTTTATTTTTGAAAATAAAAAAGAATACCTATAAATCTTAACACGTGTTTTTACATGGGTAAAGTTAATAGTTTAAAACAGACTTAACATGCATAGATATTAAATTTCACCTATGTAAAAAATATCAACAACAACATATTCGGTATATTTTCACAAGTGGGTTTGGAGAAGGTGAGATGTACGCAAATCTTACCCCTACCTTCCTGGGTAGAGAGATTGTTTTCGGTAAATCATCGATAAAAAAAAAACGTAATCAATACAGAAATTGTGAGGGGAATAACTTATGTCCAAAATATTTAAGAAAATAGTAGAAATGAGTCATGCTTTTGCCCAAAAGAAAAAAAAAACCAGTCAATAATTATTGAAAAAAGAAGTGAGGGGCCAAAAAGAAAGGAGGACAAAGGTGTAAAGAGTTGTCCATTTTGATTTGGTTTTGGTTTTGTTAATGGAAAAGACATGTTTTGGACAGACAGGACCCAAAAACAAACAGTAGCCTCTTTATCTCCCATACTATTTGGCTAGTTATACAGTTAACAAAAATAGATTCAGAATTTGCAAATAGGCAACTGATAAAATAATGCTACTTCCAACATCATCAGTGGACATGCCTTTCAACAAGAGCTAAAAATGAAGACTGCATTTTGCAAATAGAATTTCCACTCCAACCATGAATATGACAAAAATGCCCTTTACTATGTTTCCATTCCATCTACATTTCGTCCAACTCGAGCCTTCAGAATTGCCTGAAATCAGACACCAACCGGTGAAATTTTGTATCACACATCATAGATAACATCCCTAGCCATAGTAGCTGGTACTCCTCTCACGGTTTAAGGGCAAAAGACAACAACTAACAACAACAACTACTACATACTCAGTATAATCCCACAAATGGGGTCCGGAGAAGGTAGAGTGTACGCAGACCTTGCCCCTAACTCAAGGAGTAATCAACTTACATAAATAGATAGTAAACATCAGTGTTATAGTGATCTAATTGTCAAGTCATATTCTATAATTTTATGTCATCTTTTTATGACTGACAAATTCATCTGGAGTCAACCCTTTGGGCCAATCATAGCCTCCAAAACTCGGGGATGATGGGTCGAACTTGTGACCTAAGACACAAGTCCCTCCACCTTTGCTAATTTTCTCAGTGCCACAAAGGTGAGTTTTGATTTTGTCATGTAATAGCACCATTTACTTCACATTATGTATTCCTAGATATTAGAATTGTGTAATATGAAGATCAAATAAAGACAGTGTATGCCAGAACATAAGCAAGTAAAGTATCTTGTGCCACAATATGAATATTCAAGTTTTCATACCTCATGATCGGGTTCAAGATACAGTTCTCCAATAAACTGGAAGATGGAACCAATGCGAAGATTGAGATTCAAGTGCTGTGTGTCAATATTTAATCTTGGAGCCTACAGGGAACACAAATTATAGTCAAGCCTCGAGTGTCAATTAGCATCCTTATGCTTGACGAGCAAATTCTTGAACCAACTCGTGGAAACCAAAGTATCATCTATGCACATTCATTTCATTTGTAACTGTTGAGATAATTATGGGACAATCCCATAATTATCTCCAATCCCATTAATCATGAATATTGTACTCAATTATTTTAGGATGATTGTAAATTAGTATCATTGATTTAGGATTGATTAGATCAATTACGATTAATAAGATCAATTATATTTATTAGTATATTCTTAGAGATAGCCTCAAATTAATCCCCCCCCCCTTACTCGGCCTTCCGATTTTTTTTCTTTTCTTCCTTTTCCGGTTGGTTCTCGGCGGAACACTAAGGGTTACTTTGCAAAACCCTAAAACAGCCTACCTTCACAAACCCTAAACCTCTAAACCACCCTAAACAAAACCTAACCCTACCACTTCGGCTAACCCTAAACCACAACCCCAATATTTCCTAGCCGAAAACCACCAGGTTTACGGTTCCTCCACCACTCATACATTATTTTCCTTCTTATTTTTTCTCCTACTTTCATTCTCATATTTTCGTGTGTTTTTCAATGGCCGACAAACAAAAATTTCATCCCGCTCTTGCCGTAAACAACGTCAAGAATTTCATTTCAATTACTCTTGAAATGGAAAAAGGGCAATACTCCTCGTGGGCAGAGTTATTTAAAATATATTGCCGCGCATATGAAGTAATCGACCATATCATCCCTTTTGAATCTTCACCGGACACCATCGGTGTTGACAAAAAGTTATGGTCTCGCTTAGATGCCATAGTCCTTCAATGGATTTACAACACCATCTCCAACGATCTTTTACATACTATTTTGGAGACAGACTCTACGGCTCAACAAGCGTGGGAACGATTAAAAATATTTTTTAGGACAATAAACTTTCTAGGGCGGTATATCTTGAAAATCAATTCACCAACGTCAAGTTGGATGATTTTTCAAACGTTTCCACCTATTGCCAAGAATTGAAGATGCTCGCCGACCAACTATCCAACGTTGGCGCGCCAGTGACGAATCAACGGTTGGTTCTCCAATTAATTGCGGGGTTGAATGAACATTATGATAGGGTTTCTACGTTCATTCAATAAAGTAATCTGTTGCCTCCATTCTATGAGGCTCGTTCGTGATTAATTCTTGAAGAAACCCGCAAGGCAAAACAAACAGCCTCAGGGGCAGCCACTGCCCTCGTCTCCACCAATTCATTTTCAGGCGATTTTCAGTCACAAAAGTCTAGTTCGAGTGGAACTGGAAATCGCAACAATAATGGTCAAAACGGGGGTCAAACCGTAATGATAACAAAGAAAAAATAATGGTGGAAAGGGACGGGGTAGGGGCGGCAGCCACCCATCCGGCGGCACCAACAATCACCACCAGTAGGGGTAGTGGCGGCCCAACCAGTGGCAGCCGCCTGCCTAGTCCAGCGGTAACCAGTGGGGCCAGTACCCACCGTGGTCCTGGGCCCCACAATGGGCTACCCCTCCATGCCTTTACCATACAGAGTCATGGGCAAGGCCCGCATATTCAAACCGACAGTCCAGAGTTCTAGGTTCTCGTCCGCAACAAGCTTTTGTGGCCCATGGACCATCTTCCGCAAGTTATGCTCCCACTGATATCGAACAAGCCATGAACAACATGAATCTGAACATTCTTGATGATTCGTGGTACATGGACACAGGGGCTACGTCACATATGACGGCATCTCAAGGTAATCTCTCGTCTTATTCTAATATGAGCAGTAATAAAAATATTATTGTCGGCTGTGAGCAGGAAATTCCAATTCGTGGTATTGGCCAAGTAAAACTCCGCCCCCCCTCACCCACCGTTATATTTGAAAAAATGTCTTACATGCACCAAAACTAATTAAAATTTTGATATATGTACGACGTTTTACAATTGACAACTATATTTTTGTGAATTTTGATCCCTTTGGGTTTTCTGTGAAGGATTTCAGACGGGGATGCTACTAATGAGATGTAATAGCACGGGGGACTTGTATCCCATCACTACCACAATCAACAATCACGTGACCAAATCATCAAATTTTGCGACTATTTCCCCTACCATATGACATAATCGGTTGGGACACCCGGGAGCACCGGTGTTCAATACTCTTAGACAAAATAATTTTATTGCTTGTAATAAACTTTTGGACTCTTCTGTTTGCCAGGCTTGTGTGTTTGGGAAGCATGTTAAACTTCCTTTTGCATTGTCTAATTCACAAACCCTTATGCCATTTGATCTTCTGCATTGTGATTTGTGGACTTCCCCAGTTTTGAGTTCTGCAGGTCATAAATATTATATGCTTATATTGGATGATTATTCGAATTTTCTATGGACATTTCACTTGGGGCAGAAATCGTAAGTTTTCACCATTTTAAAACAATTTAGTGTTTTTATCAAAACCTAATTTGACAAATCCATTAAATGTTTTCAGTGTGACAATGAGATGAAATTTATAAATACCCAATTTAATGATTTTTGTCACCAAAATGGGATGTCCTTACGTCTTACATGTCCACATAAATCACCTCAATATGGGAAAGCCAAAAGAAAAATTCGAACAATTAACAATATAATTCGCACACTTCTTGTGCATTCGTCCACACCACCAGTTTTTTGGCATCATGCACTTCAAATGACCACATATCTTTTAAACATTCTTCCTAGCAAACTACTCTCCAATACTTCACCTACACAAATGTTGTACCACCGTCTCCCTTCTTTTACACATTTGAGGGGTTTTGGGTGTGTGTTATCCCTTGTTTTCGTCCACAATCATTAACAAATTTCAAGTCCGTTTCACTCCTTGTGTGTTTTGGAATACCCGCAGAATCATAGGGGATATAAATATTATGATATGACGAATGGGAAAATAATTATTTCTCGTCGCGTAGTCTTTTATGAGTCTACATTCCTGTTTGCTAAATCTCACGTGGCATCCCCACCTTCATATGATTTTTTAGACGACTGAATACATCCGATTTTACATCACCACTTACATACCCAACATCATGTGCGACCGGCCCACACTAACCCAAATAACGCCCCAGCCCAACCGAGTAGTGGGACTGGGCTAGTCCACGAAATAGAGGCCACTGCCTCTTCTCCTTTGGCCTCAACCCAGTTCACTTCTCGTGGCAGGAATGCCCAACGAAGAGAGCCCAATCCCCTCTTACCCGTATCACCACCCAAGACTTCGGCCTAATTTTTCTAAGCCCAAAATAACAACCCATGTTGGCCCAATAACCAATCAGCAGCCCATAGCGTCTAGTCAAAGGTTTTGGCCCAAGCTCGGTCCACTAGCCAACCCGAAAGCCCAAATCCCCAACCTCGGACTATTGAAACGCGTGCCATGCACAGGATTTTTCGGCCCAAGCATTACTTTAATATAACATCTTCAGTCCAACCATCACCTCTTCCAAAAAATTCCAAAGCGGCCCTATCAGACCCGAATTGGAAAGCTGCCATGTTAGACGAAATTGATGTTCTTATTAAAAATAAGACGTGGGAGTTAGTGACTCGTCCATCTAGTGTGAACATAATCAGGTCTATGTGGGTTTTCTGTCATAAAAAGAATTCTTATGACTCATTTGAGAGATACAAAACTCGTCTTGTTGATGATGGAAGGTCTCAGCAAGTTGGCATGGATTGTGGTGAAACATTCAGCCAGGTGGTTAAGCCAACAACTATCAGGACTGTTCTTAGCCTGGCACTGTCTAAATCATAGTTCATTCATCAGTTGGATGTCAAAAATGCATTCTTACATGGCCATTTATAGGAGACAGTTTACATGCACCAACTATTGGGTTTCTGCGATCCTATACATTCGGATTATGTTTATCTATTGAAAAAATCTTTATATGGTTTGAAATAGGCTCCCCGGGAGTGGTATAACAGGTTTGCAGGTTTTGTATCCACAATGGGTTTCTCACACAGCAAGTCCAATCAGTCCTTGTTCATTTACGAGAAGGGATATGACATGGCATACATACTCCTATATGTAGATGATATCATTCTTACAACATCATCTGCATCACTTCGTATGTCTACTATGTCTCTCTTTGCAGCAGAATTTGCAATGAAGGATTTGGGTCCCTTAAATTATATTTTGAGAATTGTTGTAACCCAATATACTGGTAGTATGTTTCTCAGTCAAACGAAATATGCCGACGAGATCATTGAAAAAGCAGGGATGTCCTCTTGCAAAACGTCACATACACCGATTAATACTAAAGCAAAATTGAGTAACTCTACCAGTACTCCATACAGTGATCCAACACATTACCGCAGCTTAGCAGGAGCATTGCAGTATCTTACCTTCACACACCTGATATCTCAGATGCAGTTCAACAGGTGTGTTTACATATGCATGATCCGAAGGAAGAACATATGGGAGCTCTCAAGCGAATTTTGCGGTATGTTAAAGGTACACTTCATTTTGGGTTGCACTTGTATAAGTCCTCCATTTCTAGTCTCTCATCTTATACAAATGTTGATTGGGGTGGCTTCCCAGACACACGTCGTTTCATCTCTGGTTATTGTGTGTTTTTGGGAGACAACCTCATTTCATGATCGTCGAAACGATAGTCGACGATGTCTCGGTCAAGTGCTGAAGCAGAATATCGAGGGGTAGCTAATGTGGTCGCTGAATCACGTTGGCTCCATAATCTACTTTTAGAACTCCATTGTCCGATTGAAAACGCAACTGTGGTGTATTGTGATAATGTGAGTGCGAATTACTTATCCGATAATCCCGTCCAGCATCAACGCACAAAACACATAGAAATTGATATCTTATTTGTCCGAGAAAAGGTTGCACGTGGACAAGTCCGTATTCTCCATATACCGTCCCGTTATCTGATTGCCGACATCTTTACAAAATGGCTTCCGCGCATACTATTTGATGATTCAGGGACAATCTCAGCATCCGAGAACCTCCCACTAAGACTGCGGGAGGCTGTTAAGATAATTATGGTCAATCCCATTAATCATGAATATTGTACTCAATTATTTTAGGATGATTGTAAATTAGTATTATTGATTTAGGATTGATTAGATCAATTAGGGTTAATTAGATCAATTATATTAATTAGTATATTCTTAGAGATAGCCAAGTCATAATTATTAGAGTTATATATATTGTAAACTTGGAAATGAAATAAATTCATGGAATTCATTTGATTCAGTAACAACATTTTTTTGCGCACAAGTTCCATAGGTGAAATTAGATAAATTAAGTTGGAATGGGGTTTGTATTGTCTCCAAGCTTGTTATGAACAAGCATTACCCTATATGGCCGGACATTAGAGTAGCCCTTACCCGCCTCAAAGAATTCGAAGACCGACGTGTCATAATCACAAGAATACCATACAGATAATATTCTCTTCACGGCTCACCTAAACAATGCAATCAAATTATGCAATGAACTTCATTCATTTTAGATAAAAATTTGCTTGCTCATTATTTTCATGGAATTGGTTATAACTTCACTACATAGACTTGCCTATTCAATTGTATTGGTCAAAACAACAACAAATCCAATGTAATCAGAGGCGAATTCAGGATTTCAAGAGGATGCATGCATATTACTTTTAAGATAAGACAAAATATAAATTATAGTGCATAAGTTGTATTTGGTCCCTTGACCTTTAAGAATTAAATCTATCATTTTATTCAGTGCACCATTCAGTCTCTTTTGACCATGAATTCCTTCAAATAATATTAGATATATTTTAAGAATTATACACATAATATACCGAGACAAAGTTAGTCAAAGCAGGTAAAAAAAAAATAGGAGCAAACTAGCAAGATGTAGCGCAAATGCGCAACAGATAGTAACATGGAAGAATAAGAAACTAAGCCATTACTAATAAGGATAATCAGAAACTGATTACTCACTTTCAGGCCTAAAAAAATAAATAGCTACTAATTGAGTATCTATCAATCATAAGTTAGTCAATTTGAATTAAGTAATGTGAGTGAGGGATAACACTAAATAATGTGAGTGAGGGCAAAAGGGGCATGTATTTCAAAATGGGAATCATTTTTTAAAAAAAAAAAATAGTAACATTAAAATGGGAATCAATTTGCAACTAAATAAATCTAATGCTGACAATTTTTTGTTGAAAGTGAAAAATTGTGGCTAACCTCATTACCTCACTGGTAATGATGATGGCTCCCTTCCAATTCCAACCTTCTAGAGGGGTTTTGTTTTGTCTTCTCGTTATAATAGTTTATATTTACAATTCTCCCCCCAAACACTTTTCTTTAGTGTTCAAGTCACCCACGAAGTTAATGCATTCTTTAATTTTGCCCACAAAAGAAAGACGATAAACCATCTTAAATTCATAACCTATCACAGTCACAGATACCAAAACAGAATCAGGATTATCATAGATTAGATTAAGAACCTAACTTGGAGTTTTGTGATGGTTACATATGATTTTAGTTAAGCTATTTCCATTACAAATATTGCTTCATTGCAAAGAAATGATGATCTATATTCTCTAGTGTACAAATTCATTTAATTTTTAGTCTCATTAAACGTTACTCCCTTCGGATAAAAAAAAATGTTTACTTAACCTTTATTTTTTTTAATCAAAAAGAGTGTCCAATCCATTTATCAAATTTAAAAGGAATTAATTTTACTTTTCCAATTTTTTCCTTATTAAGTGTTAGATGATTAAATTCCAATACCTATTTAATTAGGGATATTTTAGTCAAATTACCTATTTTTGCCTAAAAGTTAATATTTTCTTAAGAAGTGTGCAAATGACTAAGTGAACACTTTTTTATCCGGAGGAAATAACTTTTATTTTCTTAAATTCAATTTACATAAAATTCATATACTCCCCCATTTCAAAATGTTTGTATCACTTTCTTTTTGATCCGTTTCAAAATATGTCTCTTGACCTTTTGAAAACTCTTTAATTCCAACTTTTCACATGACATGTTTAAGATTACAAGATTAAAAGACATTTTGGTATATTCTTCATACATATAACATGTCCAAGGATATAAAAAAAGCTGTAAAAACAAACCTATGATTGCTATTCCTAAACAGGGCTATTGTTGGTAAGCATGCAAAAACCATGCTTAGCTGAAATGAAGAACAATGATGATGCACTCAGGTAATTCTCAGTCACTCTCTACAACAGCAGAAAAATTTATGTAATTTGAGTTCAGTTCAGCGGAAAAATTTATGTAATTCTCAGCCTCCCCAACGGATGGAGCAGAGTTGGAGAAATCGAAGAAGGAAAACAAAAATTAAGGGCTTAAAATCGAAGGAAAACTTAAATTAAGAAGAAAACTAAAGATATATGGAAGGGTATAATTATAATTAAATAAATGGTTATCGGGTTATCGGTTCACCCATTAACAAAAGTGACAAAACCGAGACCCGAACCGATAACCCAATAACTATATAACACTACCCGATACCCGAACCAGTAACCCATTAACCCGAACCGTTGACCTAATAACACAATTATCGATTCGAGTTATTGATTTAACTGTTAATTTGCACATCCTAATCTCAAGCTGTTAGTGATACGTAAAGTTTGTGTTTAGTATACAACTAACTTAAAACAGATAACACGCAACCATACCAACTTAGAGGTTGCACTTTAATATGCTCAAAGTCATAGTTGAATGATCAAATAGAATATACTAGTAAGAGCTCTCATATACATGAGAATGAGATGATGACTCGTTAAATGGAAATAAATGAGTGACAATAAGGTTATAGTAGTTTTAACCATTATTATATTGTCATTCGCAGTAATCAACAACCTAATTATGATTAAACTTATTACCAGTGTGCAGAGTATGAGAATTCGAAATCATGCCTTGAAAGGCAAATTATACAATTGTACTGGGATGAAATGGACATGAATAAATATGGGTATCAAGATTTAATAACTGACCAAACTGATTTGGGATTGTGATGTAACTTTGTTGTTGTATCTAACTTTAATCACAGATCTATCCAAGACTAAGATATGAATACCGCACAACCACGATCCTTACAATGAAAAGAGCTAATAATAGTATCAAACAAATTTTTGACAGTAATAGTACATATGATTGTTAATACGAATTAATTATACAACCTAAAGTGCTTCCCAAAGCAAAACCCGGGACTCATAAATAGAAATTGCTCAGAAAAGAGTAATGCAGATTCTGCATTATCTCTGTACATTGCATGAATATAAGTGAACAAAAACAGCTGCTGTAATGTCCAATCACAAAAGCGCGGTATGGAGAATGTAACCAAAAAACTATTTACTGTAGAGGCAATAGAGAGCTCATCTACCCAAAATGTCAGTCAAAACTGAAACAATTGGAAAAGATCCCCCATGGAGACAGGGTGGCGCTAGTAGCTCAAAGCACACTGCTATGAACCGTGTGCCACAGGTCCAATCTAACAGTCAAATTGACATCTGAGCTTGTGAAGTGTGAACCTATTGGCCTAAGTGAACATAGTATCCACAATTCTATCCTCGTTTGCTAGTTACATAAAGCTTATCTTATTAGTATGTTTGCACCTACCTCAGTATTCAACAAATAGCTCCTGAAGTGTGTATCGCCGCTTTTGTACAATGTTGTGATACAGAATACAGTAAAAAAAAGAAAGCGGGAAATTATATGCTCTGAAACGGTGTCCTATAGATTCTGTAGAACGCATCGCCCACTGAGACAATTGATAATTTTTCTCATTTTCATGGTCCATTAGAGGAGACGAGTTAATGAAAAACTTGAGATGATGCATAGTACTCACTTTCATTAAACACAGG
This sequence comes from Anisodus tanguticus, assembly GCA_034509755.1. Lineage (NCBI taxonomy): Eukaryota > Viridiplantae > Streptophyta > Magnoliopsida > Solanales > Solanaceae > Anisodus > Anisodus tanguticus. The sequence continues at coordinate 5,202,712 of CM067561.1, read as the reverse complement.
TCTTAAATCTTCTTTGCACATAAAATCCAAAGGGAAGGAAACAAGATGACCTTTCACAGCTTTTAACCTCTCCATGGGATCTATACCCTCGACATCTCCGTCCTGATAAGATTCTAGCTTGCTTGGAGCTATCCCTAAATCAGTGGTCGTATGACAGAGTTTTTCTTTCGAGAATGTCATGCATTGTCGGAGTGAAGCCCTACATGACATTAGAGGAGAATACGAGATCAAAAAAAATAAAGGAAAAGAAAGACAAAATGGAGTGAGAACATGATGCCAGCTAGCTATACCTGGACTGCATCAGATCGTTGGGTATGCAAGAAAAAACATCTTGGTATATCATAGTATTTGTCTGACAATAACACCATCACTCAAGCATCAGAAAAGGTTGACATATTAAAGCACACATGCAAGAATTTTGAGAGTCGATAATTCGGTTTACAAATATTAACTCGGTCGATTTTAGACCTATATAATATTTTTTATGCCAAAAAAAGGACTTGAATCATGAAAACTTTAAAGAAGCATTTTACCACACATACCTTAGCAGTTGCCATCCAAATATCCTTGTACGTTGGATCAACCACAGGGTCCTTAATTTGACCAACCTAGCAAGGAACAATGATTAGTCAGCTGAGAACTCACATAGCCTAGAACAAAAAGCCTCAGAGTAAATTAGCACCTCGCCAGTACGAAGACCAAGGTGCTCAGACCATAGAGAAAGGCGAAGAGTTAATGCAAATTTTCCCGCCTTCCTTGGCTTGCCTCCCATGGATGAATCGACAAACTCCTTGTCCTCGATAAGTACACCAATCTGCAATAAAATCACAATCCTACTGATCATTAAAAGAAGGTTGGGTAATAACACATAATACAATGAGTATAACATAACTTGTCTCTGGATACGACTCCAGACAGCTACAGTGACTCATAAATGATTCAGAGGTGGAACTATCAGTAAAACTGTCAAAAGAGTGCATAGAATAAATGAATACATACGATGCTGTCTTCAGCAGGTATGATGCACTATAAATAGTCTTTATGAACCAACTTGTTGACATGTATAAATATTAAGCTGATCATCCTTGTGTAGGATTGCTTAAAAAGGAAAATCAATCGATTTGCTATCATTAACTCAAAGGGACAATAACACGCAAGGTTCAAACATGGTATTTTGAAGAACTAATTTGGTAGTGAAGTTGGAATAGAATTGGTGCAATAGCACGTAATGGTTACAGAGATTTCATACAGCCTGCCCAACTGTTTGAGATCAAGGTACAGTTGATTGACTGACTTTGGTTGTGAAGCAGACTAAATTCTTATTGACAGCCATTTTAACATCAACACTTGAAAAAAGATAGTTACAACATTAAATCACACCCCACAATGTATACATAATCAAGTAAACGTCACAATCATATCAAAATTCAGACCTGAACCCCCCCCCCCCCCCCCCCCCCAAGAAAAAGAAAAAGAAAAAGGAGAGTGATATCAAAGTATTTTGTTTGGAATTTGCATGTGTGATTGGACTGAGCAGAAAGTGGATTAACATTAATTAGCCAATGAACTCAACAACCAGCCAAGGGGGGAACTTTATATAGCAGTTCAGTAGCCTCTTTTGGTAGAATGAGAGGCATGCTTGACCAGCTGACTTCTAAGTTTCTTGAGCAGATAAATGACAATTCATACGAAGATACAGTAACTCAAAAAAAACTTCCAATATCATTTGTCAGTGTAATTAGCAAGAAAGGTTAGGTACTGATCATATCGGGGATTAAGCACAAACCAAAAAAGGAAAAAAAATCTGCTTTTTGACCCACAACGAATATCAGAGCAGTGACATGCAGAGTATATGCAAATTAACCACATTATGCAGGCAGTTTCAGTTAGTTGATATACTTTTATCAACAATTGAAGGCTCCACTCGTTTAAAAGAGTTATGGTCTTTTAGGATCAAAACTGAGCAGCAATACCTCGGAGTCTCTTGAACCAAGCAAGCTTCTGTCATTTATATTTCCAGATCCAATCAAGGTTGTATGGTCATCAACTATCATGATCTTGCTATGCACATATACCTGGAGAAACAAAGTGTTATCAAGTGAATGTATGTCTAGATTCACACACGTCTAGATTTGTTGTACTTGAATAAAGAAAACATATAGAAAATTCTATAGGACATCTAGGTTATTCTGTATTTAGATAAAGAATACTTATCAGCAAAGGGATTGATTATCTACCATATTAGACTCTCATACAAGAACATCTCTTGTACATTATTAATCAAGTCAACAAGAAGCTTTTATATTTTCATATGGTATTATAGCCTCTACAATCTTGAGCGACTTTATTAGCTTCCTCTACAAGCGGGTGGTTCTAGCCAATATCTGCTGCCCCCGGGCCAATTTTTACCTAATTTGTTCTTCCTTTTGGTTTTAAACACTGTTCCTCTCTTCGGCAACCAGTGCCCCTACTCTCTGGACGGCCGGTCAGGATCTCTAGGATTATTAGAGCACAATTCATCTTTCTGGCAACCGGCTATGTCACTGTCTACACGGCCGACACCTTCTTCCAAACCTTGAATTTTTTAACATTATTCTGCCAATTCAAGTAAGGCTGACTATGTTCTGGAGATTTGCAACACCATTCCCTTTATGGGATTGAGAATAGCTTTTATTTCGTGTATAGTGCAAGCAAGAACTTTGTTTCATTGTGCAATTACCAGCGACTTTTGGAGGGAGGAAATAATTTTAGCACCACCTTTCTTTTTGCTGATTGTGCACTATTCCAGTGAGATTTTGGTGTCAACTTTCTATAATTTTCATTTCAAAATAAGCAAACTCAAAGTGAGGACCCACTTTCTTTTTTGGTGATTGTGCACTATTCCAGCGAGATTCCGGTGTCAACTTTCTATAATTTTCATTTCAAAATAAACAAACTCAAATTGGTGTCCCCACTTTAAGTTTGAGGGGGCATTTCACAATACAAGTGAATGTATGTCTAGATTCATTGTACTTGATAAGGAAAATAATATAGAATATTTCATAGGATATCTTGGGATAATTTATATCCAAGTATAGCATATTTACCTATCTTATTAGCATAGGGATTGATTACCTACCATATCATGCATTGCCTAATACTCCTTTCTAAGGAACACCTCTTATACATTGTTAAATCAAGTCAATGAGAAGCTTTTTTATTCTCACACGAAGTAACATAAGTCCACCATAAATTGGAGATTTTCATTTGAGTTAAAAGAAAATAAGTTAATCATTTTATTTTCCAACTGACACACACTAATGATCTTAACTTCAGATCGTTGGTTTTAACATCACATCAGCTCTTCTTCAAGGCTAAGCAACAAGTGAAAACATGATTATGCACAAGAAGTACAAATTAACCAGTAAATGTAGCTAAAGTTGAGTAGAGCAAGGCCTAGTTTGGAAATATGGTGTGTCTAAGTTCTAAGATTTTTAGAATGAAAGGCACTTTCTCCAAGGGTTTGGGGTGAACATCTAAATGTGTTCGTAGAGATTTCAATTAAAAATAACCACTTTGACCGAAGCTGAAAGATACCATTTCAAAAGCAGTTAGCCCACTATCAAAGCAAAGTATAAAACAATGTTTGACAATCACTTCTATTCTATAAGAGTGTTGTCAAAGGCGCGCTTAAGCCCTAAAGTGAGGCGCAAAACATATTGAGTGCTTCGCCTCGCTTTATGGGCGCTTCAGTGTCATCATCAAGGCTCTAAAGCATACTTTTTCTTGCCAATGAGCGTAACCCTGAAGAGGAGACACTAAACAATTGATCCTTCACTTAATTGTAATTTTTTTCAAATTCGTTGTCCATTTATTTGTTAGTCATGCTTATGATTATCATCTTGGACTACACATACATATTTGTATTTTTTTTTCATTTGCACCTTTTTCATCAAAGCTCACGTTTTATTTGTGCTTTGCGCTTAAAGCCCCAAGGAGTTTAGAGCTTTTTTGTGCTTTTCGCTTTTGATAAGACTGTTCCAAAACAATAAGACTGACCTCAAACATTTTTTTTGAATTGGTAACAACTTGTATCAAAATCAAAAAGGCTTTGAAGCCATAATTACAAAGTCTCGGCAAAATATAATTTTTCCTTAGTACTCCCTCCATCTCGATTTATTTGCCTTACTTCCCTATTTGGTCCGTTTAAAAAAGAATGTCTCTTTCCTTTTTTGGAAACTCTTTAATTCCAACTTTCCAAATTGCATTCTTAAGACCACAAGATTAAAGGGCATCTTTAGTTTAAGACCACAAGATTCAAAAGTCTTCTTTGCTTTCTTACACTCTGTGCCAAATCAAAACCTGAGAAACAAATTGAAACGGAGGGAGTATAGTTTTTTGCTCACATTCTTGTAATTATGGCTTCAAAGCCTTTTTTGATTTTAATACAAGTTGTTACCATTTCAACAAAAGAAAATGTTTGAGATCAGTCTTATTGTTCTAGAATATAAGTGATTGACAAAATTACCCTACCAAAAGTAAAACTAAACCAACGTTATGATACAAAAATTGAGTAGTACTTTTCCTGAAAGCACCATTATAGAGATTACTTCTCCTAAAGAAACCACGCTATAAAGGGGGCTGGTCTAAAATGTAAAAGCATCATGTTATTTCAGGCAAACAGATTTCTCCTGAACTGGTCTCGGATCTGTTTAGCAAACTATTCTGGCTTTTAGAGGAGTGATGTAAATCAAGTCAATACCCTACAGAAAGGGGTCTTGACAGCATAGCAATAGCTCTTTACTAATTGTTATAACCAACTGTTTTGCTTTTACACTTCTTACGAGAAAAAATTGTGTCTTGAAGAATGTTGTTCTTGATTTCCCCACTGTACAAGGCCTATCAAATTAGTAAATGCACACGGTACAAGGCTACAAGCCTAAGCTCTAAAACACTTGGCAGCACTTCTGAAGCCTTGACATATGACATAGAGGTTAAACTCATCCACACCACCCAGTTGTAAGTAAAGTTTCAATGTTGCGAGCATCAATTTCCCAACCATAGAAGATAGAGTTAACAAACAAATTGACATGACAGCCTAAACTTCTAGAAAGACGTCCACTGACTATTAGAGGGAAGTCTTAACAATTCATGGAGTATGTCGTAAAAATCAAGGATGGATGGAAAGTACCTGGCTAGATGCAATAGGACCACCATCAAAGAGTCTTCCATAAGCTCTGAGACCATAAAATGATATATAGTCGTGCATTCTAGAGCCCATGAGGTCATTAAGATTATGCAATATTGAATTAGATCCTCTGCATATTGTTCGGTATTGCCAATGCATAATAGCTCTAACTGAAGCAGCACCATTATCATCCAAACCACCCTGTTGTACCTTAATCCTTAGGTATAGACAACTATCTACAAGAAAGATGAAGGTCAGCCTAGTAATACTCTTACCTGGAAGCCAGGAAGAAGTGGTATCACAACGATAACCCTGAAGGACTTCTTTTCATTATAAGCTCGCATAATACGCCTGTACAGTGCTTCCAAAACACGATTTTTTATAATTTCATCCCCGGATAGACCAGAAATGAAAAATTGATTCTGGAAAAAAATATTCATTACAGCTGTGTCAGATATCAGGTACATTGAATGGTTGCTCAAAATCAGTAAATCAAGAATACAAGGTTGAACAAAATTACCTGAAAATGAAAATTTTATCATTAGGAGAAAGAAATAGAAAGCAAAACTACAACGAACTTCATAGTTGATCTAACAACACATCTGATTCAAAATTCAACATCACTCTATAGGAATAAGATAGTTGAGTCATCTTCCACATATTAAAAGTACATTGTAATAATCCTAGTTAAAGCATCAAGTAGTCAATAGACCTTAACGCTGATTTTATTAATAGAAAAAGACCTTAAATTAAAGTATAAATTGAGTTGGGACTTTATACAGGCAGCCACTGCCTTTAACTTACGGCTCCACATACGGACAGTATGTGGTACCGTATCTGGCCAAGAATGCTGTCCAGAATCCCTAAGTTATTGGCCTTCGACATACGGCCGTACCTCACCATGTATGGCCCGTATGTCATCTCAAACTTGCTGAACTTCGCCGAAACTCATTCTTTTCAAATTCTCACCATAGAAGATGTCCACGCTACCAGTTAACAGTAAAGAATGGTTTTCAAACTACATATATGGCTTGCTAACATATTATGTCCTAAAATGTACTTCCATTGCTATCGCAATCTGAAATTGAAAAAAATGACGTGGGCGAAAGGATGGAAAAGAGCACTACAACTAGGTAACTTAAGGATATGGGACATAGTGGCCAACTGATCCAGGAAAATTTACTTAACAGTAAGAGTCTAAAAGGCAAAAAAAAAAGAAAAAGAAGTCGTGTCATTAAGATATGCGCATGTTAACTAAAAATTGCACAGACCCCCCCCCCCCCCCCCCCCGGTGGATAAATACTTTGAAACAATCATCAAAAGGAGTAAAGCTTTCAAGTGAAAATAAGATGACTTGAACTTCTATCAGACTACTACAGATGTCAAAATTTAAAGTTTCTCAATGAACAGCTCCCAGGCTTGGACTGCAGCAAGATATCCAGAGGAATATGGAAAACCATCAACTTGCTATAGCGTCCACCCACAGGCAGATACAGCGATATGCAAGAAATGAATACTTAAAACAGAAAGAGAAGTCCAGATGCATGCATAGATTAACACTATTATAAACTTGTATTAACTATTAAAACAATACATCTTTGAGAAGAATGCCAACAAAGACGCCGATTAAGGCTTGCATAATATCACAATATAAACAACTTATGTTGTAGGCTAAAAGAAGAAAATGTTCAAACAAAACCCCTCCTGCTACTTTATAACTGGAAGGCTCGGACAATATCCTTCTTAAGGACAAGTTAGGGTGGAGAAGTGGTGCCAGTACTTCAACAGAGCCAAGCTTCTATAATTCATGTGGCCCTAGTTTTGAAGAGATTATTGCCAAACAACCATCAGCAAGGACACTTGTTCTGGGGAAACAACAAACTAGACGTCCTAAATCAGCTAATGGGCACCAGCTATATGACGGTTTCATGAAAGAGAATGTATACCTCTATGTAAACAAAATGTTCAGCCTTTTCGATAAGGGAGCAGTAAGCATTGTGTATGCTTTCTTCAATTTGACTTGTTCCAGCTGACCATTGACTGACACTCCTTATAACCTGAAAGAAAAGAGCTTATTATACCAACTATATGACAAATCAAGGACACAATTAGATATAAAACATCACAAGCAATTATAAGGGGGATTCAAACCAACGGCAATTGAATATTCAATTTACATTATGGAAGCAAACTACAAACTAAAAAAGCGCCACCAAATTTGGCTCAGTTATATTTGTAACCACAAAGATTCAGAGAGATTACTTATACAAAGAATAAAATATCACATCCAGAGGCGCATAAAGCAAACTTCCAAAAAAAAATTAAGCGAAGATGTTACAAAAAATCAAGAGAAGATTATGGACAGAAGAAATTTAACAGTTTTGACATCTACCTAGGCATGTTATTCAATATTAACTAGTAAATTTGGTATATGAGCAGAGTCTCCGATCACAACTCTTTAACATGAAATGTTCCAATTTCATCCGCTTTTCAGCTACCGGAAAAAGAGAAGATGTCCAACATTATAAAACAAGGATGCAGCTAGGAATGTAATTGGAGCATCGTGGATAGAGATCGGTGACTCAAGCCTGTCCCAATCCTTATAGCATCAGTCAAGTCTTTTGTCGCTTATTTTATTTTTCACCAACCTTTTTAGGTAACGATTGCAGAGCATTTCACATTCTCGTTACTGCAGCACTTCTTTGATTAAAAAATGTCGTAAATTGTTAGTTCATAAAACACCCTGTTATGTTACTTGAACAATAATTTAATTTCGCCTAACCTTCTGGTCCTAACTCCTATGCATAACCATGTACGGCTGTATTCACACGGAAAATAAGAGAATAGATCTACCATTTCTATCGGGATATCCTAATTTAAGCCAAGGAATGAAGCTTTTTCCCTAAAAGAATTTTCATTCATTCATTTCTGATATGAATTTGACCACAAAGTTTTTGTATCTATACACATAGATATCGTGCGAGTCTAACCTGGTCAGGCGTCAAACTAAGGAAATACCTCTACCATTTCCATCAGTAGTCAACCCACTAATAGGTATTTATGAATTATAACATCAAAAGTTCAATAGTTCCATCGTAAAAATTTTTACAACGAGAAATCCCCGTGGGGCAGTAGCACACAGTTCAAAACTTGGTGGACAATGGGCCCACCCCTCTACTCTTCACTACTTAAATACCATGCTTTTGTCAGCGGCAAGGTTCAAAACTGCGACGTGCACTTAACCTACACATCAGGCGCTGCACTACCTCTAGACCTAGGGGCCAACAGTTCCAATATATCTTTCTCTAGGTTGACAAAACTTAGATTCCGGAGATGTGTTTCTACCACCCAAGTGTCTCTCTCAAGAAGAATCCAGAGTTGGACATTCCTACTTTTCTCAGTTATAGGAATCATCAATGAGTCACAGAAGACACTTCTATTTCAACCAAAAAAAGAGCTATAAAAGACATTTCAAACTGTGTACTCGAGAAAGCTGAAAGGTTTAAACCCACAGGATTATTTTTAAGGGACTATTTTAAGCCTACCCCTAATCATAAGGGGTCATTTCTGTCATTTTCTCATACAAACAACAAGTGGGGTCTGGGGAGAGTAGTGTGTCCGCATACCTTATCCCTACCTTGTGGAGGTAGAGAGGCTGTTTCAGATAGACCCTCAACTCAAGGAAAGTAATACGAAGCAGTATTAGAAAAAGAAAATACGATAGTAAAGAAGTCATGACAAATAATATGGAAAGCATTATATAGCATTCTGAAAGAAAGGAACAATAACAAATACTAAATAATACAATAACCAAAGTACAAGAAAGAACAGATAGTAACAGAAAGCAAAGAACAAGAAACGATGGGAATAATACTAATACTACTGGTACGAAACTACCATAGGAAAGTTAGTCAACACTCAACCACCTCTACCATAGGAAAGTTAGTCAACACTCAACCACCTACTAACCGTCTACCCTGATCTGTGACCTCCATTTTCTCATACTGTCAACCAAAAATGTACGGAGAAGTTTTTTAAACAAGAAATTCATGAGATTCGTCTCCCAGCATAATACACCACCAACTATTATTTGGTGAGTTCCAAAAACAACTTTATTGTCAGTTACAGTTTTAGCGGGTTAAACAGATGCTCATTAAACCAGAAAACAGCAGAGATAAACAAAGAAATAGAAGCTTGAAAAAACTGAATAAATTGACACGCATAGAGATGTAGGCATGAGATGATTATAACTCACCTGGCAACGACATGAAACACGAGGACCTACTTGCCCATTTTCTTCAGGTGAAACAACTTGATCACCTCTCTCTTGTTTTTCCCACCAATCTTTGTCCAACTTCTTCATGCCAGGCTGCACCAGATTTTGATCTAACTCGTCCACAAATCCTTTCATTGGCAAATCTGGAACTAGAGGTTCTACTCGAGTCTTCCGGAAAGAGAAAGGGATTCTGCTAGACCTGCTCCGCTGATCATGAAAACCATGCCCTGTAGGGAAGCCATTTATTTTTAGTTCTTCCTTACAACTTTCCTCTCCTTCAGCTTCCTGAGGTATAAGCAAAGGAATATCTTGGGAAGAAGACCCTGAAGAAAATGAATCATGTCTTTTGATATTTTTATGAGGAAGTGCAACACCATTACTTCCATTGTCCATCTCACCACTCATTCCCATGTAATGAGGAATAACCATGTGATGCTGAGGCATAAGCAGCGGAATTGCTTGCTCATGAGGAGCTTTGTTCCTCTGAGGAAATATAGAATATAGAAAAATGTCAATATGACAATACAATCATAAGCATGAAAGAAACATATGCTTACAACAAATATGAACCTTTGCATAATTCCAGCGCTGAACAAAGTGTCGAGCAACATCATGACACGACGGTCCCCAGAGGGCACAATGGACATCATGCCATGGCATACGTGGATACTTTTTCCGATCTAATTCATCCTTCATGGTATCTTCCCAGGAATTTGGTTCAGATTCCCTGAATGGCGTATTACATGAGCAACTAGCAAACTTTCAAACAGAAGAAACTTCTTAGAGTTGGACTATACAGATGATCAACTTTTTTTTGAGAAGGACTACGTAGATGATCAACTTACAGTTTAGTTCTTAAAGGAGAAGGTGTGAAGAATGAATATGAGGAACTCATTGACTAGATTTTTAAATGGGAAAAGCATTCATCTAAAGGAATCAATCAATCATGCAGCTTTCATCACCTACCATAGAGCAGTATAGTTTTGTATCAAACCAACATTTCAACCTTTTTTTCAGTCACTATTCCTACCAACTTTTCAGGAGAGTTTCTGGTGATCATAACTTTTCTCCCGGGTATTAAGCGACACTAACAACACAACCTTCCGATGAGTTTATTCTTCTTGTGTTCTTCAAAACATGAAGACACAAGATGGTTTCCTTTCCCCAACTTGAGTTTAAGGGGAGGAGGTGTTAGAACGTCAGCATATTGGTGTGTTAGAGCCAATGCTAAATTACTCCCTCATTGAACGAATATAAGATGTGAACTGTATCTCACATTTATGTAGAGTTTCTCTTGCATTCCTTCATCAAGTTATCTATTTACTCTCTTCCCTTCTGTTATTTTTGTCACATAACCATCTCTTTCTGTTGTTGACTACACAGGTATAGACGTTACACTTCAGTTCTCTCTGTCTAAGGCAAAAAAGATACCAGACTGTGGGTTATCTGAATTTTAAATTATACTGCTGTCAGTAGTACAGAGTATTTCAACATTTTTCCTAAGCTTATACTTGAACTACAAGTATTTCAGAATTTTATACAATCAGTATTCTAGGGAAAAATTACCATTTTAGTATAACCCCACAGAAAATTAATTTTCCTTTAAAATAAAATGGGATTTACTCATTGCTCAGAATTCTCACATTTGATTATTATGATTCAAAGAAAAGTATGACTAGTTCCAAACAAAATAAAAAAACAGTTCTCCTAAAAAGTTAGTGTGGAAGAACACCTTGGATTATAATAATCTTTTCCAGGCCATATAAGAGGTGGACAATCACCCACTTTGTGTTCGAGTGAGTCATAACGGCCAAAGCACAGGTCCAGTCCTCCGATAAAGCAAATTTGGTGGTCAACAATGACAATTTTTTCATGATGGGACCTATATGTAACCATTAGCTGTAAATAAAGTAGCTAAAATTGCCAATAAGAATAACGAAACAAAGGCAATAAGTATGTTCAGGAAACACATACCATAGATACACACCACTTGAGAAATGATCAGGATAACGCAGCACCCTGACATTCTCATGGATGCCTACCAGCTTTCTCTTGCTATACACACTGTTGATTTTTAAAGCAATAGCAACCTCTTTGTACAGAAGGATGTAGATCTGCATTAGAAAATGAACTAAAGCTTTTTAGACTTCAATAATCAGAATAAAACACAATATCACATGGAAAAAGGACAAGAAAATAAGAATTACCGCCTTATCTGGGAAAATACAGACCTCAATTAAGTGACGCAACTACCACACAGGATTTTACAAAATACTTGTGCTAAAAATATTCGAGGTTACACAGGTTTGATAGGCTTTTACCTAAACCTAAGAAACTTAGGAAATGAAGCAACTGTCCTCCAACTACCCACCTCCCCCCCCCCCCCCAAAAAAAAAAAAAAGGAAAAGGGGTGAGAGAACAAGCAATGAAAGACCACAGCACTATCAGAACCAGAGATCACTTACACAACATAATACATTGAACAACAGTTATCAAGAAGGAATTGAGCATCACACATAACTGCACATTTATAAGGGCAGCCCGGTGCACTAAGCTCCCGCTATGCGCGGGATCCGGGGAAGGGCCGGACCACAGGGGTCTATTGTACGCAGCCTTACCCTGCATTTCTGCAAGAGGCTGTCTCCAGTTTATAAATCATTGCAAAATCTTAACACTTTTGGGAGGGGGAGAGGGAGGAGCAAAAGAGAACTGGCCCATCATGTGGTACCACTCATAAATAAATCACTTCACAAGCTGAATTCTGGCCAGACTGATACATTAACAAGATGAGATGCTAGTTATAATCAGTACACTCTCTGACACAACAATGAGTTTATGAAAAGAAACGTGAAATCTGATTTACAAGTTCAAATATTTCTTACAGTAGAATGGTAGAACCTTTCTCTCTAAAAGCACATTACCTTACTATAGATTAAGAAGGATAAGTAATAAGAGCAAAACCAAATGACAAGAAATTCTCTCCATTTCATATTAGCTATTAAACAATCAGAACCTAATAATTAATTTAATCAAGCTTAATCACCAACCTGAACACCTTGTTTTGCTTTGGCTTCCAGTAAAGCATCAAGCCGGAAGGATGCATTAGCATGAAAGGGACGTCGCATATAAAGTTCGGGGCACACCCACCAGCCACATATAAAGATCTGTAGAAACATCAAATCACCCAAATCCTTTCTAACTTTGAACATTTCAACAAAAAATGACTTCTGTAACAAATTCAAACTTAAACGCAGACCTCTGACTTTGCTTCTTCAATAGCCAAAGCTATAGCTTCAAATGCTGATTCACCATCAACAAACCACTGAGCCTGACTGCCATCCTCTGTCAAACCCCTAGGAGGAGCATAAGAACCAAAGCGGTGAGGATGACACCATCCCTCAGGTGGCCTAAGCCCTGCATCATTAATTGCTGCTACCCAATCTTTGACCTTTGCATTGCTCTTGGTCCTCAGTTTGATACACCTTGAACCACAAGACACCTAAGAGAAACTTTTGTTGTAAAATACAAGGTGGAATCCCAAGCATCTTTAACTAGTACAAGTTACTAAATACAAGATCTCAATGCCTCTAGATGAATTGGCTGAATTGCCACACTAAAGAATACAGAGCAGAGTTCTTCAAAAGCATCATAGTTTCATAAGCTGCTTACCCTAAAATAATGACGTAAAGGGTTCCCATCTTTTACTTCTTTTGCTAAAGAAACGCGACCCTCTCCATAGCCATCGGAGGCTGGTAGCACATCAAACACTATTATATCTAACGGCTCGGGGTCAAATGGATCTTTGAGGAAAGCCAGGAATCCAGGTTTTAGTACAGCCCAGACCTAAAAAGAATCCAACCAAGAATCAAACAGGATTTTTACATCAAATTTAGAGAATTACTCAAAGCCCTAGAAAATTTGAAAACATAATTTGGAGATTAGAATAAGGAAAAATCGTACGCCATACATAAAACTGGAAGATTCAGACATGACTCCATGTCAAAAGTCATTATCGTTGCTTTATAAGCTGAATTTTAAGACTTCAAAAAAGACAATAAAAAAAACACACCCTCTAACAGTAGAATAGTATACATTAAGCTAACCAGCATAAAAGAGGAAAAGTCAGATTCACACGAACAAGCAAAACAAACAAGGTTGAAAGAGATAGTATCGAACTGCACTAATCTTTTTCCAGCTAATGGGAATTGCCCAATTTAGATGTCAAAATCAATTACCTCCAGTCCATCCACAAGTCACTTACACCATGGCCAGAGTTCAAATATAACACGGCAAGGCCGCAAACCAAAAAGAATTGTGTCAATTACAATAGAACAAGAATTTCATTTAGAGAGTAAAGAAATATACATTACTTGAAACCTCAGGCTTAAAGAACAAAACTAATTTCGGTGTTGTTTCAAACCAAGAATAAAATTAAACTAGAAATTACCTAGATGCCCAATTACAGATTTCAAGAAAATTTCCTCATCAATGATTTTGCAATTTGTGAGACTCAAAACCATTACTCTAGACGAAGTGAAGGCTACTATTTCATGCTCTATGACGAAATAGTGCTTCAGAGTTCAGACTAACCCTTGCAATAAACTTCACATAAAAGCAAAAAAATATTTATTATGAAAAAAAAAATCTGGAAAATATATAAAGAACTCTCAATTTTCATGAAGTGATTAGTGTGCCTTCTAAGTTCTTTTGGCAGGTAGGATCTTATCCAACAAATGGACAGCTGTGAAGCTGAGTAGATACGTGTAACCATCCTAAAACCAGAGAATATACATATGAACCAGAAAGTAAGGCTACCTTCTGCCAGTTGTCTTTACAGCAACCGAACCATTGACATGAACAACATTTCCGACTATCATCGTTACTTTGAATTTTTGGTAAGTGCTTCACCATAATATAGTCTTCTTTTAGCTTAGGACCATACTCTGGAGAAAAGGATAATCTTGAAACTTCCAGAAACCTGCACACCTGCAATTTAATTCCAGTGAACTAAGATGTTGCCAAGTGCCTATACATGTTTGCTACCACACTTGACATTATATAATTTGGGGAAAGTGTTTTAGCATTAAGTCCTTTATGGATTTCGAGTCGGGAATAGAGCTGTGGCTTATTTGGCGCTATGTTACAATTCATTGTAACATGTAGAGTAAAAGTACAGGTGTTGAGCCATCTTCAAGTATAAAACCAAGGTACACTAACAACAAGTATATGTTAGAAGATATTTCCACATACAGGAAAGGGATATCTTGGGACTAGTCAGTACTTGAATGTTGAAATCCTGCAAGATGGTCAACTAGAATCTAGAATATTAAAGCTATGACACTTGATGTTGCCTCTGCTAAGATGTGCTATTTGAATTAGAATAATCCAATTCCTATTGTGATGCTGGCTAGTAGCACGAACAAATATATATCACAAAGGTGGCAGAGAGCATTTGATTTATATGACTCCTAATACTGCAATAATGACCAACATGGTTGTTACCCAACTAAACCTCTAACATCATTCGTAGTCATCGCTTTATTTCTTTCTTTTTGCTTCCATAAGTAGCCATCAACTTTGTTTTTGTGAAGGGCTTTACTTTTTTCATTTTGGAGGGGTCGGTGTTGCGGGTGGGGGAAAGGAAATAAGTGCATAAAGAATGTAAGTGTTAAACTACCTGTTGAAAGATCATAAATTTGGGTTTTCTTTTTTAGATATTACCCTTAGAAGAGTGAAAACATATCTCCCTAGAAGTGAAGTTCAAGATTCAAACCACTAACCTTATAAGGTAGCTAAAACGTTGGGAACTTGAATATAGGATTCGTAATCTTATAAGGTAGCTAAAACGTTGGGAACTTGAATATAGGATTCGTAATCTTTCCAGATACACATGGCACTTTTTGATGGAGGTTCATACATGGCACCTCAACACAAGTATATTAACTCTTATTTATTACAAATGTACATGATGAACAACTTTTTCTGGTATTGTGCGAGGCAAATGAGAATGTCTATTTTATGTTCTTGGTGATTTGTGTCACTTTACAAGAACCATCTAAATTCCTAACGAACTATACAAGAAGGCATGGAGCAAGAAGGTTCTTAGACATTGATTAGATGGTTCAGTCAAGGAGGTTCTTTCTCCGGCATTTTCATAAATAAAGAAATCAAGTCCTCAAACTGCATTTTGAAGTTTGTTTCATAGAGATGCAATTATGTAAACACAGGAACATCTACTAAGCAGGGAAATACACTTATCAGCTAGTAATCATGGAAAGACATCTTGAGAGGTGAGGGAAGTCCTGCAAGATTAGATATCTAGGAACTAGGCATCAAGGCTAAATGTCATTCCCAGGAGAGCTCAGTAGAGTGAGGCAAAAGTGAAAGGTAGAAGAAGAAACATCCGATGACCTCAACCTATGGCAGAGACGAAGAAAAAAGACTTGCAAAGGTTCTTCGAGTAAAAAAAGCAAAGCAAAGCAAGAGTAAAACCACTTCAAGATACCTCCTGGGAATTGACAATATCTATATCTCCAAGAAAGTGATTCAAGTAACCCTGCATAGCAGTTTTTGCTCGATCTGACATTGAATGTTGCCTTCCGATGGTTGGCCGAATTATTGGCAAAGCAGCACTAGACGGTACATCTCTGAACAAAAAACCACCTGTAAGAACGATAACTATTATAACAGGAATAGATGTATTTACTGCTTCCCTTTTATCATGAGAACTGGTTCTAGATGAAGAAGCACCTGTTTTTGAAACTTTCCTCAGCTCGCAGAGGACTAGCCTCATCATCAGGTTCATCCTCATCCTGAATTACAGTTGTATGATCTCCTATCCCCAAGTTTTGAAGCCATTCTTTGACCTTTAAAAGAATATATCAGTCAGAATGTCATGAAATGTCCAACATACTCACAGTGGTCAAATCCGAACCATGCTGCTGCCAAATACACCAAGCAACTAAACGATATGGAACCAACAATATATTACGGAAAAGCCCAATATACCTGCTCTTGCTTCTCATGAATCTCCTCAATGAATGCACGCTTCTTTAATGCAAAATGCAAATAAAATACATGTGAGGCTTTCTTCACCAATTGCCACTTGAACTACAGGAAAAAAGAAAAGAAAAAGATGCAGCACTGTTAGACAAGAGTGACTCAGCTGAAAGAAAGGGGGGACAAATATTTCAGGGGATAAGTCATTCTGGAAGGAGATCAAGGCCAAATACATGGTTTTGAATGGGGGATCACAACTCCACTAACACAAAATAAGTCTATCATTCTCAGGAACAACCAAATGGTCTTAGCATACAGGATAGCTACTAAGTAAGGACATTTCTCTTTGAGCTCTAAATAACAAACGAATTTCTTACCAACCTTCTACACTTCAATGTTAAGATTTCACGAGTTAAATCTTCCATGTCATTTATCACTCAGAAATCAGAACAAATAATGTTAGGGAAATAAATGTGAAAGTTATTTACCTGCAATTATTTATAGGAGCAAATGCAAACCCTTTTCACTGAGAACGACGACTACAAGAACAAGTACGTCTCAGACCCAAACTAGTTGGACTCAGTTATATGGATACTCTATATCCGTTCCTTGTTTACTCACAATACCTTTAACTATGCTGATTTTGGCCCTTCCGACCTCAACGTGACATCTTTTAGTTTAGAATTTTGAATTTCCATTAGTAAATCAAGACTAAAATTGATGTTTAACAGACAAAATTCCTTTAACAAAGTCAAAACAGAAACAATCAACCCAAATCACCTCACCATAACTTAAGGATTTATTTAGATGTCCAAAATTCTTTTCAGCTTCTTCCTTTAGTAAAAATTTCCACATTTGATGTTATCATTCAATAATAATTCGCTGTTTATCCACACACACAAAAAAACGAGAGATATCGAAAGTAACTGCCTACAATTATTTTCTAACAAATCTATGAGAATTAACCTAATTGCGAATCAAAAAAAGCTAAAGAAAGTTAAATCGAGTGAAGAATAGTGCCTGCTTGTATTGGACTTCAATGGTATAAGTTAGAAGCATAGGGCTAATATCGCCGGCGTCGGGACGAGAGACCTGAATGATCGTAGCCTGAGGCAACTCATCGAAAATTCGAGTTGATTCGTGGTTACTATCCTGATGAAACGAGTAGAACGACGACAGCGTTGAAGGCTCCGACTCCGATTGCATCTGCACGTACCGCGGTCCTCCTCCTCCGCCATCGCCGATCATCAACTGCTCCGTCGATGACATTTCCGACGATGCTATATTACCTTAATCGCAAGGAGATCTAGATAGAGAGAATTGGATTTCTAGAGAGAAGGAAGATAGAAGGTGAGAAACGGAAACGGTGTTTGATTCATTCAAGCTTGTAAGAAGAAGAAAAGAGCAACAATGGTTCAATTTTTTCTTTCTTTTATTAATTTCTTTTACTTTGGCGTTTGTTTAGTGGTATCTGGGTAGTCCGAATTATAATCAAACCGAAATATACTTTGTTTTGTTTGTTGGTTAATTAATTTACTACCTCCGTTCACTTTTACTTATTTAATATGATCACTTATATCTTCGTTGCCACAATATCATTCTATGAAAGTGGAGGTTTAGAAGTTCGGCCCGATTTTTGTCCCTACTATATTTCAGATGGAGTCTTTACTTAGAGAGGGATAGCGATATCAAGCTCTTCCTACCTTTTTACTTTACACGTCTCTTAAGATTTAATAAATAAAGTACATATTTTATCGTGATACGTATATTAATTTGTATATAGTTTTAATGAGACCGAGACGTTTACTAGGAGGGATAAGCTATTCCAAATGAGATTGGATGGGAAAATATGGTATAACTAATCACATATTTTATGTGGATAACTTATTCCACATTTTATTTCATGTGGATGGGATTGTGTCGGATATCAAAGGAGTTATCCCAACAACCAAATACGGGATTAATTTTAATTTCATGAGATTAATAATCCAATCTCATCATATACCTCCTACCACATGACCCCTTAAAGAATAATTTGAAAGAAATAGTTAATGTTATAGGTAAAACATGAAAAGGAAATTATTTTTGCTTTGATATACTCAACTTAACAAGTAAAAGATTTTAAAATAGTGAATAAATAAAGAGGAACAGAGGGAGTAGAGTATTACCGAATTCTAGAAAGATTGATGATTAGTCATCATCAGTGTATTAATGGAGTAGTTAATACTTAATAGTGCCAACTATTTGGTACTGCCAAGTGCAAAGACAGCTTGATTTATTTTTTAAATATCCCTTTATAACTAATTGAGCTGTCCAAGCGAACTAGACAACTTGATTTATAGCTCTACTAATCTGCCAGATAGATTTTACTCATTTTGTATAAAGCTCAGTTCACCTAAATATGAATTTGTTTAAAGCAATAAAAGTGACAAAAAATTACTATTCAAACACTGGTTCACTAGTCCGAATGCCACTAATTTTATACTACTATCAAATAACGTGCAAGAAACCATATTTCTTGTGGGAATACGTTAATCACGAATTAGGAAGGAAAAGTGTTACGTGCAATCATTTAAATTTGTTACTTTAGGAAATAGAATGAACACAAATTAAGTCGGGAAAAAGACAACTTTAATGTCTAATGTTTCACGCAAAGAGCCTATTTAGACAACAAAAACGTACCAATGCTATGTTTTTGAAAGCGACATTGGTACATGCTCCTTCTTAAAGTCTATTATTATAAAACTATTGGTACCCGAACGGTAAATTATGATTTTTATATTGCAAATTAGAACTGAGACGTAATTAATTATCTAATATACTGTAAAAAAGAATATTATTAGCTCAAGACGTGTTAGAGGTAAAGTCGACCTGAGTTTAAGAAGATAATAATACGCATGCTTGACAATTAAATTCATGTTTAAGAAGCTTATCGTCAAGATGGTGAATGCACTAATCTCCAAAAGGAGAAATACCATAACTCAAGTCGTGGTTTCGAGTTCAAATATTACTTTTTTAATTAAATAGGCGTTTGATCATGCAATTTGGAGCTAAAATTTGAAGTTTGGAGTTGAAATCAACATTTGTTTGTGATATTTGAACAAAACTTGAACTTTAATTTCAAATCATGATTTTAAATTAAAAATTATCCTAAAGGTAAGATTTCAATTTCAAGTTTGTGATTTCAATTTTTTAACAATTTAAAAGTTGACCCATAAGTTTTTATTTTGTAAAATATGTCATAATTTTAAATTTCGCAAAAAACAAATATATGCTCGACGTAAAAAATCATGATTTGAAATTAAAGTTCAAGTTTTGTTCAAATGTCACAAACAAATGTTGATGGGTCAGTGGATCTTTGTAGAAAATTATTGGACCAGTGGGTCTTTGTAAAATTATATTAAAAATAACTAGTTTTAACTATTTTTGATATATTGGACCAGTGGATCTTTGTAAAATTATTTGTATTTGAAAATTTATAATAAAATGTAACTGAAAGCATTTATTTATAAAAGAAACAAGGAGATATGTGATTTATTAATGCGGTGATAGGATCCTAATTAGAAACCCTAAGAAACTCGAAACTCAAAACACAAAACAATGATAGAATTGAAATTAAAATTGCAAGGAAAGAAAGATAAGAGTGAGACACAATAATTGAAATCAAAGGCAACCAAGGATATATTAAACCCAAGACCTCCTTCAATTAAATTCAACTAAAGCACCTACACTATAGATGATTTCCACAAGTGAACATGTTCATGTGAGAAATCATGGAAGTGTTCTCCAACAACAAAGAAATTACACTCTAACTAGACGTATCACTAATTAACACTAATTATATGCCTAAGTAGAATTCTAATGAAGGTATTAATTGTCATCCAAAAAACTCCCATCTCAAATGAAACTAAGACAACTATTTATAGTTATGCCTATTACAACAAAGGCCAAAAAGTGGCCTTTGCACAAACAATCCCACATGGGTTCTTCTTTAGCCACTTTGTGAAGTGACTGCTTCTCTTATATCTTCTTCTTCTTGAATATCCTCCCAAGCTATCATCCTGACATTATACACGTGTGAGATATTCTATTCAAGCTCTTCCAACGCTCCGCTCGTCATGAACATGGATTGTAATTCTTGGAGCTCCCTTGCTTGGCCACGAGTGAATGGTCTTGAGCTTGCTCGGGTCATATCATCATCCAATTCTTCGAAAGGATTCATCCTCGAATCTAAAGGTTCACTTACAACACAAGAAGATAGATCATTTACATTGAAAACATTATGGACATTGTACTCACTTGGTAAGTCAATCTTGTAGGCATTGTCATTGATCTTCTCAAAGACTTTGAACGACCCATCTCCTCTTGGGCATAACTTGCCCTTCCTCAATTGAGGAAACCTCTCCTTTCGAAATTGAACCCAAACCTAATCATCCGGTTGGAAGTTCACTCTCTTTCGGCCTTTGTTTTGTCTTTTGGCCACTCTTTTGTTGATCTTCTCTATGTGTTCCTTCACTTTAGCATGAATCTTCACCATTTCGATTGCCCTTTGTTTTGCATCTAAACTCACAACATCATCACTAGACAAAGGGGTTAAGGTTAAGTAAACAAATGATTAAAACCATAACAAACTTCAAATAGAGTCATGCCAATAGAGGAGTGGAGAGATCCATTATATGCAAATTCCATCAAAGGTAAATGGGCCTCCCATGAAGTTGGTCTTCCTCTAACCACACACCTAAGCATGCTCCCAAGAGTCTTATTCACTACCTCGGTTTGTCCATCCATTTGAGGGTGACAAGAAGTAGAGAACATGAGCTTGGTGCCAAGTGCACCCCATAGACTCTTTCAAAAATGACTAAGGAATTTGTAATCCCTATCACTAACAATAGTGCGAGGTATCCATGTAATTTAAGAACATGAATAACAAACAATTATGACACATGAGATGCGTCATCACATTTGTGACATGGTATGAAATGAGACATTTTTAAAAATCTATCCACTACCACAAAAATACTATCATGATCTATTTTGGTCCTTGGTAGACCCAAAACAAAATCCATAGAAATGTCTACCCAAGGGCTATTAGGAGTAGGAAGAGGGGTATACATACTTTGATGGTGAGTCTTGGACTTGGCTTGCTTGCACTCTAGGCATTGTCCACAAAACCTCTCCACGTTATGTCTCATATTGGGCCAATAGAATTGCTCCTTGAGGATGTCAAGAGTTTTGGCAACTCCAAAGTGACCCATCATAACTCCACTATGTGCTTTCTTCATGAAAAGTTTCCTCCATGAGCTTTTGGAAAAACATACTCTACCATTTTTTAATAAGAACCCATCAATTCATTGGAACCGGTCAACCCTCTTTCCTTGGGCTAACTCTTCATAGACCATATTAAAATCGGGGTCATTGGAATAGAGCTCCTTCAAACTTTCAAATCCCATCAAGAAGTCATGGCATTTAACATTACAAATCTCCTAGACAAAGCATCCGCCACAACGTTCTCCTTTCCCCACTTGTAAGTGATCACATAAGAAAAAGACTCAATAAATTCCACCCATTTTGCATGCCTCTTGTTGGGCTTAGATTGACCCTTCAAGTGTCTCAAGGATTCATGATCCGAACGGATCACAAACTCCTTATGCCATAAATAGTGTTGCCAATGAGCTAACACCCTCACTAGTGCATACAACTCTTTGTCATAGGTAGAGTAGTTCAAAGAAGCCCCTTTTAATTTTTCACTAAAGTAGGCCAATGGCTTCCCTTCTAGTATCAAGAATCCACCAATGCCAATACCCGAAGCGTCACATTCAATCTCAAATGTCTTCTCAAAATCTAGCAATTGCAATAATGGGGAAGTACTCAATTTTGCCTTCAACTCTTGAAATGCCTTCTCTTGCTCATCTCCCCATACAAAAGGTATATCTTTCTTGATCAATTCGATTAAAGGAGCGCCAATGGTACTAAATCCCTTCACAAATCTCCTATAGAAACTTGCCAACCCATGGAAACTCCTTACATCGGTTGCATTTTTAGGAGTGGGCCAAGTTCTAATAGATTCGACCTTCTCTTCATCAACCTCCACGCCATTCACACTTACCACAAAACCCAAGAATATCACCCGGTCAACACAAAATGAGCATTTCTTGAGATTAGCATACAATATCTCACACAAGAAGACATCAAAAACTTGTCTCAAATGGCACACATGATTCTTAATAGTCTTGCTATAGACAAGAATGTCATCGATAAATGACGACAAACTTATTGATGAAAGGCTTCAACACATGGTTCATCAACCTCATGAAAGTGCTAGGAGCATTGGTGAGACCAAATGGCATGACAAGCCACTCATATAGCCCAAACTTGGTTTTGAAGGCCGTCTTCCACTCATCACCAGAGTGCATGCGAATTTGGTGGTATCCACTTCGAAGATCAATTTTAGAGAACACACTTAAGCCACATAACTCATCCAACATATCATCAAGTCTCGGGATAGGATGTTGATATTTCACCGTTATTTTGTTAACGGCTCTACAATCGATACACATCTTTCAAGTGCCATCTTTCTTGGGAACAAGTATCACGGGCACGGAACATGGGCTAAGACTTTTATTCACTTGCCCTTTGTCAAGTAGCTCTTCGACTTGCCTTTGCAATTCTTTAGTTCTTCCGGATTGCTCCTATATGCCAGTTTGTTGAGGATTTGGGAACCCAATACAAAATCGATTTGATGTTCAATACCCTCAATGGAGACAATCCTTTGGGCATCTCCTCCGGAAATAAGTCATCATATCCCTGCAAAAGAGAAGAAACAATACTAGGCAAAGTGCTAGTGTCTTGGTTAGTATGTAACAAGAGATCTTTGTTGACAAGGCACACCATAAAATTCCCCTCATCAACTCCTTTCAAACAATTGTTTGGTTTGGCAAATGTACACATATTAACTTTCCCCTTTGTTACCCATTGTCCCTCTTGGCTAAGTAAAGACTCTTTCTCAACCTCCTCCTTTTGACCCCTCTCCCGAAGCTCTTTCATGATTCTATAGTCCTCACTCACTTGGTAGGGTGTCAATGGGGTGAGAATATATTTTATGCCCTCAACGACAAAGAAATACTTATTAGATCTCCCACTATGTTGCACATCTCTATCAAATTGCCATGGCCTCCCGAGAAACATATGACAAGCTTGCATTGGCACTACATCACATAGGACTTCATCTTGGTACTTGCCAATGCTAAATTTCATTACAACCTGCTTGGTGACCCTCACTTCTCCATAATCATTGAACCATTGAAGCTTGTATGGGCTAGTATGTTTCCTTGTGGGAAACTTCATATGGTAACCAATGTTGTGCTCACCACATTTGTGCAACTACTGCCATTAATAATCAAGGAGCACACTTTATCTAGGATTTTACATCGAGTATGGAATAGGTTTTCCCGTTGATCAAGTTCCTCCTTATTCATTGCACCCATGATTCTTCGCAACACATATGCCAAATTAATATTCTCCTCTAGGTACCGCTCATCATCCTTCTCTTCAAATCCTCCCTCATGCTCACCTTTAGGTTCACCATCACCACCCTCCTCACCACTTTCTCCCTCTTCATCGGTTCGATAACCATCAAGCATGGCCACAATTGATATTAGGACATTCACTTGCAATGTGGCCTCTACCTTGGCATTTAAAACATTTAATTGTAGAAGGACGAGGAAAGTTAGTTTTAGCATTATTACCTCATCTAGCCTTGTCTTCGCTCTTAGGTTTGTAGTCGAACTTGTCTTGGAGAGTTGAAGTAGTGGTCTTGGGCTTCTCCCACTTATCTTTGCCTTTGCTCCAAGATGGGGATGAGATATTCTTAGCCTTGTAAGATTTCTCCGCTTTCAAGTCCATTTCAACCTTAGTTGCATCATGAAATGCTTCTTCAAGAGTGGTATATGATTAAAACCTCATAGGTTTGGAGATTTCATGATTCAAATTGGCCACAAATCAGGTCACCGTGTAGTTCAAGTACTCTTCAATTTTGGATTTCAACTTTAAGTTCTCAAACTCATCGAAGTACTCTTCTACACTCTTACTACCTTGTCTTAACATGTACACCCTCTTAAGAACGCCTTGATAATAGTCGAGTGTCACATACCTTGCTTCCATGACCTCAATCAACTCTTGCCAAGTTGGAATATCAAATAGGTACCGTTGAGCTCGTTCACGCCTCTTAGATTCCCACCAAATGGATGCATATCCCTCAAATTGAGTGAGGGCATACTTCACCTTCAAAGCATCCGATATGTTATTTGTGAGGAATATCCGCTCGTTTTGTAACCTCCATTCCAAGAATTCTTCCGGATCACTACCTCCCTTGAACTTTGGAAGTTCCACTTTAATGGTATTCAAATTGCGATCTTGGACTCCCCTATCTTCATAGCCCTGCCATCTTTCCCGGTCATCATGACCTTGCCACCTACCCCTATCTTCTTGAACATAGGATTTACCCATACCTCATCGTCTCTCTCGTCCCCTATGGGCATCATTCCCATGTCTCCCTCCATATCTAGGATCCTCCCACCATCTCTCCCTATCAACATCCTCAACGCCTTTGTCAAATAGGGGGTTTTAAAAATGCATTTGTGGCTCCGGGTGGAAATCTTGTGGTGGCTCATGCATTGGGGTGTGGGGAATATTTTGTGGAGTGACTCTCGGGGTCATGTGGGGTATTGGTTCCTCTTGGGGTGGCCGATATAAATATGGATGTGTTTGAGGATTGGTTCATCTCATAGGACCTCGGGTGGTGGTGTTTAGGATAGTAGGTGGGGGATATATGGAGAAGGTGCGGTGTAAGTTTGGGGATGGAGCAACTCTTGTACTTTCCCCCGGGTAAGAGTAGGTGACATGTTAGGACACTTACTTGATTCGACGTCAACGTTCGACTGGGGAGTGCCCACTTGACTAGCATTTTCAACATTCATCAACCTATTTTTCACACTACCCATTCGTTCTGTCATCCCTCATATCATCGTACTCAACCTATTCAATTCTCGAAGCATATGGGACAGCGGATCCTCTCCATCATGAGAACGACTTCCAAAATTCGCCATTGTACCTACAAAACTCAACAAACAAGTTAGAGCAAGAGTTCCTCATATCACTCGTGTTTTCGCTCAAGTCTCACTTCACTCTAGTGTTCTTCCAATGTTGGTGAAGAACCTCTAATCCAATCAATCTCACACGTATGCTAAGCTTTATGGAAGAATGAATTCTTGTTAGATAGAAAGACGTACGACTCAAATCTAACGGACGGAGCAAATGAAGTTTCAACGAAAATAGAGAAAAAAGCACAAAAGAAATTGGCACGAAATGAAAGCTCGGACTCAAGAACTTGATTGTTAACTAGCTTATAAAATTCAATAAATGAGAAGGAAAGAAGAAAAAATTGAATTTCAACACTTAGAAAAATTTTGGAAAATTTGGAAAAAAGCGATGAAATTCAAGAATTAATTAACAAATAAGTATGTTTAATTACTTATTTTTAATTAATTATAAGTATTAAAGTATTAAGAATAGGATAAGAAATCAATTCGGAAGAAATTTGGGTGAAAACCGGGTAAAATGCACAAAACATGGCTGAAAACAAAGCAAAATAGAGCAAAAACAGCCTCTGAAGTTGGCTGTAAGGCGCCCTACAGGCGCGTGGCTGGCGTGTCAGCTGCGTGGCTGTTGTTGTGGATTTTTTTTTTTTGAAAATCAGATTTTGGAACTGATTTTTCCATTTTTTTACTTTGGGGCCACAAACACTTTTCAACCTTTGACTTGAAGACTTTTGGATCACACACACCTCTTTTGAGTCTTCTTCTCTATGAAGATTTGAAGTTCTTCAAATACACCAAGAACACCAAATTTCCAAACACCTTCAAATCAACTCTAAATTGCACCAAATTTTAATTCTAAGCTCCTAAGGTTTTTTTTTATATCAATAAACTTAAATTTGGCCTCAAATCCACCAAAATAGCAACAAAATTTCGGGGTTATTTTTTGGATTTCGAATTTTGATATTTTTTTTGGATTTTGTAATAACAATAACCAAGACTAGATTTGTAGGAGCAAATCTAGAACCTAAGCTCTTGATACCAAATGATAGGATCCTAATTGGAAACCCTAAGAAACTCAAAACACAAAACAATGATAGAATTGAAATTAAATTGCAAGGAAAGAAAGATAAGAGTGAGACACAATAATTGAAATCAAAGGCAATCAAAGGTATATTAAACCCAAGATCTCCTTCAATTAAATTCAACTAAAGCACCTACACTATAGATGATTTCCACAAGTGAACATGTTCATGTGAGAAATCATGGAAGTGTTCTCCAACAACAAAAAAATTGCACTCTAACTAAGTGTATCACTAATTAACACTAATTATATGCCTAAGTAGAATTCTAATGAAGGTACTAATAAACTCCCACTTCAAATGAAACTAAGACAACTATTAAAGTTATGCCTATTACAACAAAGGCCCAAAAGTAACCTTTGCACAAATAACTCCACATGGGTTGTTCTTTAGCCACTTTGTGAAGTGACTCCTTCTCTTGTATCTTCTTCTTCTTGAATATCCTCCCAAGCTATCATCCTGACATTATACGCTCGTGAGATATTCTCTTCAAGCTCTTCCAACGCTCCTCTCGTCATGAACATGGATTGTAATTCTTGGAGCTCCTTTGCTTGGCCACGAGTGAGTGGTCTTGAGCTCGCTCGGGTCATATCATGCGCGCTTTAGATATTTTGATACATTGTTTATGAACTGTAGTTTTCTCATTTGGAAATATTGTATAAGAGTTAGAGAAGTTTTGATAATTTTCACAAATTATGGGAGTTTTAATAGTTTTTACAATTAATGGGATTTTCATGTTTATAAGAAAAAGTACAACTTTTGAAATCCAAATTATCTGTCCAAATAAAATTTCAACTTTAAATCAAAACTTATATAAAATCATGATTTGAAATTATGGCGAAACTAACCATAAGTCTTCAACTATCGGGCACATTTTTTTATAAGTAAAATGAATTATATTAATACTGACTGTCCAAAGATTGTGAAGTATATACAAGTGTACAAAAATCAGCTTCTCTACCTTAAAGAGATACTGATGAAGTACACCATGCTTTCCACATCATTGACTTTGCATACATTGTACCAAAAAGGCAAAAAAGATATATATTAAACTTAGGGATCGTTTGGAATGATGCATAAGAATAGTGTTGAATATAGTGTATTAATAATGTTGGTATTAGTTATATTTGCATTAATTATGCTGACATATTTTTTATTCATTATTTGATTTGATGTATTAAAGCATTGCACAATTTCTTTAAAAAATATTTATTTACATAAATACCCTCATAACCAGTCCATCACTTTATCTTTTTAAAAGAAACATATATTGAGGAATGTTTTTATATGAAAAAGGTTTTTAAAAAATTATTTGATTTGTCTACCTATATTGTAGTATAGAACTGAATATTTATTTATAAAAAAGGAAATATGCTAAGTATTTATTTATCTACTAGGGATATAATTTTATTTCCTACTTTCTTGGATTATTAGGCAAAGAAAGTTTGAATTAAAAAAATAAAAGAAAAATGAGTTGATTACAAGTGCATTCTAAGTACGTAGTAGAATACAGATTTATAAATTTACAATGAAGAAATTGGCGGAGTATAGATATAAATAGCGGGAGCAATTTCAGTATCAAACTTGCATTAATATAATAGCATATTTTAATCAAGCATAAATTTCGAAGGGCAATTTTATCTTTAACTAAACTAATGCATGCATTAAAACTCATTGCATTGTTAATACCATGGTTCTTATGCATTAATTATGCATAGAATAATACTAAATAGGCTTGCATTAGTTATACATGAATTCAAAAAGTGTACCAAACAATATATTATTAATACACAAAATTAATACATGCATTATTTTAGCTAATGCATCATACCAAACTACCCTTATCTAATGCATTATTAAAGACTAATAATATTTTCTGTCTTGCTTTAAGAACTCTTTGATATACAAACACTTGGTTATGTTGCTAAGGAGTATATTTATTTTGCTGAACAACTTCACAGACTTACACTACATTCGAACACGTTGAATTCCTTCTGTATGGAACGAGACACAAAACCCAAAAAGTCTATCACATGTATGTGTTAAGAGTCTCACATCGTATATGGAATGGAAACATGGACTCCTTATATGGACTTGGACAATCCTCACCCTACAAGCTAGCTTCTGGGGTTGATTTAGACCCAAGATCCATTCTTTACATGGTATCAGAGTCAGACTCATTCAAATTCTTTGTTCACCGATATTGGGCCCCCAAATTTTATTATTCATGCTCCAGTTAACAAGGTCTGGACGTGCGGGGGAGTGTTAAGAGTCCCACATCGGATATGAAATGAGAATATGGATTCCTTATATGGACTTGGACAATCCTCACCCTACAAACTAGCTTTTGGGGTTAAGTTAGACCCAAGATCCATTATTTACCGTATGAATTAGCCGCCAAAAAAAATTACTCTCTCATTTACCAGAATACGCATCAGCGTTCGGATCGTCTCAGTTCCAGCAGCCCGCAGGGCGTACACTGGAGACCCAACGACTGGTACCTATCAGTTTGCGATCAAATCACCCTTCCCACTTCAGGGAATTAAGAGGTGGATGTGCCATACGGAGAGTCACGGTTCGGGTCAGATCCCGAGCGAGATGCTCTGGCCTCTTTATACGCTCTGATACCAATTTCTGTACGGGCTGTACGGCGGATCTTTTCATCATCTATATACCCCTAAAGGCTAGAACATAGACGGTAATCTGTTTAATCAAACTTTTTTCAGAGTTAATCAGGTAATAACTACGCAATAGTCTGGGTGCTAATCTTAAGTTCAATTTCATTTTTTATAATCAAGTCTATAATCCTTTATCAAACATTCAAACATCAACAGTATAATCTCTATCAACGTCGGAACAGTATAATCATAATCTAATATCAACGTCTAAGCAGCATAACAACAAGATAATATACTTATCAAAATCATAATTAGAAACATATAGTTTAAGCACATACCTTTCAGCAGATGATCAGATCACCGAAGTAGTCTCTACCCTCCTTTGGCATGTATTTCCCCTTTGCCTTCCGCCGCGAGTACTCTTTCTCCTGGGAGCTTGGGAGTCAGTTACGGGTATCCTCTGATCGTCTTCCTGCCGGTGTTGTACTCCTACCAATATGGTTCTAATCATAAGTTTTCAAAGTATTTAATCTATGTTCTTATGATACTCTTGGTTGATATAGGATTAATCTTAAGGTGTTCTTGGATGATATTCGATTAATATTATGATGTTCTTGGATGACTTTTGGATTATAGACTAAAGGGTGCTTTAGCTGAACATAGAGAGAATTTGTGTAAAGATTTGTATTTCATAATTTTTCGAATGATCCTTCGTCTTTACAAGAGGCTCCTTATATAGATAACCTCGGCTATTCACTATTCATCGCTTTTTAAAAGTAAACAGTATTACTTTTTCAAAAGTCGTAAAGTAAACAGTAATCAAACAAGTAATCGACAAAATACTTTTACAAAAGTCATAAAGGCTACGGTCCACAAGGCCTTGTCCGCTCCTTTCCGTAAAGTTGTTTTGTCGTTTAGTCTTTTGCTTTCCAAAAAGTCGTAAAGGCAACAATGGCTCTGTCTGCTACTTTCCGTAAAGCTTTGTTTTGTCGATTCGCTATTCTCGTCACCGCCCATTCTGCCTTTGGCGTTATCCGGCGATTTGTTCAGCTGTCATAATCTGGCATGACTTTCTGTGAGAAATGTCATTTTCTTGTCTTCATTGTTCGTTTAGTACTTTCCAGCTATCTGGTTGGTAATCTTTTGGAATATCTGTTGGGGATATTCCGTGATATTCAATTGTAATCATCTTTTGGGTCGTAAGGCCATAATCATGGTGGGCACTAAGGCCTCTTTTATTTGGGCTTTCTGTAGTTTAAACTACGTTGGGCCATATTCTTTTGGGTCTGTTATGACCTCTTTTCTGAGTTAACAGTGTTTTAATCAGTTTTGGGTCGTGAGACCATAATCTTTGGGCCATAAGGCCATAATCTTTTTGGGTCCCTAGGACCTCTTTTCTTGGGTTACAAGTAGTAAACTACATGCTCCCTATCATGATATTCTTTTTGGGCTTTACCGTAGTATGAAACACTACGTTGGGCCATAATCTGTTTTGGGCCATAAGCCTCTTTTAGATTTCAAATAGTTTAAATCTAAATGATATCTTTAATAATCTTTTGGGCTTTTAAGCCATAATCATTGGGCTGTTAAGCCATAATCCTTTCAGGCTATAAGGCCTTTTCGCCATGGTTTACATTGAACCTGCAAAAATAATCAGTTTTCCCTCCTTATTCAAAAGGATCAGGATATAATCAAGATATGTTCTGTTTTCTTTTGAATTAATCATCTAGTAATGTGATAGGTAGTCTCTGAGTAACCAATCCACAACTCGTATACTGGTGTCCTCTCCATTTATCAGATATCGAATATATTCGATAGTCCGGTATATGCTAACCATTTTGTTCACTATTACTTGTCCGACTATTATTTTGTCTGGATCACTTAGTAACTCAGAAGGTTTCATTTCGTCATAATAGAGTAATTCTTTCCAAGCTAAACTTAGCTTTTTGCAAATGATATTTCTCCTAATGACATATTGCAACCTGTCTCTATTCAGTTCTCTAATTTTTCTGAACGAAGGATGAGTTTTCATACTGATCTTTCGATGCTGCCAACTGCTGTTAATCTTGAGATATTTCTTCAGTTTTCTGCATCAAATATCATGGTTAATTATAATCATTAATCAAATATTCTTTGAGATGCTTCCTTAGCTTGCTGCTGCATCATGTCTTAATTAGATAATCTTTGTTAATACTCTTGGCTATATTCTTCAAAGTCTTCGCTGTTAATTGACATTATATCTGCTAATAAAATCAGCTAAAACATTTTTAGTTCCAGATATATTCTTAACAATAAAATCATAACAACAGAAGAATGATTGCCATTTTCTTCTTTTATTCAATTCTGGTAAAGGATCTATTTTGTTTGTAATAAACGTCTTCACCTGAGTATTATCAGTTCTAACAATAAATTTTACTGGTAGTAAATGGTAATGAAATCTTTTAATTCCAAATTTTACTGCCAATAATTCCTTTTCATTTATGTGATAATTATTTGGTTTCCAAGTTCCTCCTCCGTATCCACAAATTAACATTTTTCTTTATCAACATCTTCTTTATCATATGCTATTAGGACTGCTCCCCATCCTATGTCACTAGCATCTGTAAAGAGTTCTAATTGATCTTGATCTGTTGGTACTCTATGTTTTGGTAATGATTTTACCTTTTCCTTAATCTTGTTAATCGCCTGGGTATGCTCTTCTTTCCATTCAAAGGTTACGTCTTTTTTAATCAAATCTTGCAGTGGCTTTCTCAGATATGGTAGATCTTTTATATGATGTGCTGCATAATTGATCACTCCAAGAAACTGCTGCACTTCTCTTTTATTCTCTAATCTTTCTTTAAAATTTTTAATCTTTGTTACAACATGTTCTTGCAATTGTATTTCCTCGCTGTCTACAATGTAGCCTAGGAATTCAATAGTATTCTTGAATATT
The DNA here is from genome assembly GCA_034509755.1 of Anisodus tanguticus. Classification (NCBI taxonomy): domain Eukaryota; kingdom Viridiplantae; phylum Streptophyta; class Magnoliopsida; order Solanales; family Solanaceae; genus Anisodus; species Anisodus tanguticus. Next base: position 5,170,543 of record CM067561.1, on the reverse strand, counting down.
TCTGATTTCTTTTCGGATAAAAGTATTCCGTGTTGGTTAATCGTTTCAATGAATTGGTCTACATGTTTAATATGATCTTCTAAGTTGCTGCTGTAAACTAATATATCATCCACATATATGATACAGAAGTCTGCAAGCTTTCTAAATACCTGATCCATTCTTCTCTGAAAGATTTGTGGTGCATTCTTTAATCCCATGGGTAATACATTCCATTCATAATGTCCTTGAGGGGCACTAAATGCTGTCAAAGCTCTAGATTCGTTAGTTAACTTAATCTGCCAAAATCCGCTTTTACAGTCGAATTTGCTAAACCATTTTTTGTTTCCTAATCTGTTAATAAGGTTCATTTTATAGGGTAAAAAATATCCATCAAAAATAGTTTTCTTATTCAGTTCACGATAGTCAATTACTAATCTGGCTTTCCCTCGTTTTAGCTCATTGTGCTTCCTTACTAAAAAGGCTGGGCTACTATGAGGACTTTTACTCTCTCTTATCACTTTCATTTCTAGTAACTCTTTAATTTGAATTTCAAACTCTTTTTGATCCGTTGGGCTATATCTTATTGGTTTTGTTCTGACTAAATCACTTGGATCTATCAGTTTTATTTCTCCATTTATCTTTTCCTTTTCCCATAGCTGCATCGGGTTTTCTCCGAAGTTTCCTTTTAATACACCTAAGTATTTTTCTTTTAATAATTCTAAATTATTATTTCTCTCCATTTTTATTGTACATAATCTTATGGTATTCACTGGTAATATTCTTTTTAATATTATCCACTTATCACAGGGTGATTGTAGGCAAAACGTATAACTTGTGTTTTAAAGTAATCTAGGAAGTTATTTCCTAATAAAACTTGTTGTTTCATATTGTCTAGCTGATATACTATTGGTAATCTGAAAATAGTTTTTCCTAGTACAATTCTCATGTTTTCTGCTATCAAGTCTAACTCCTTAGATTGTTCATTAAATCCTGATACCTTTGCTCTATGTATTCTTGATCTTTTCCATCTGTGTGATTCTAAAACTTCTTTCCTAGCCAAACATATATCTGCTCCACTGTCAATGAATATATTTTGCTTTATCATTTTATTCGGTTTATATTCTATATGGGCTTCTATATGAATTGCTACCATTTAGTCAGGCTCATTTAATCTTCTGTTGAGTTCTTCATCCTGTTCGTATTCTCGTATTTCCTGTCTAGTCTCTTCATCTCTCATTGATTCTTCTATGAGTCTTACAATTTCTATTTGTTTCCAATGTATTTTATTCATTTCTTCTCTTATCTTTGATAATCTCTGGGTAATCTTTTTGTACCTATCATTATAGTACATACTTCCAGTTTCATTAACTGCTGAAGTTACAATTAGTTTGCGTCGAGTATATTCTTCGCATTGTATCCAGTATTCTCTTTCCCTTATCAATACTCTTTTCTGTCTTACTAATGTATTCATTTTACTCAGAGCTATCTTCGCTATCTGATTGCTGGTTGATATAACTTACCTTTTCTGCTTCGGATTCTTCCTCTGTTTCACTAACATAGAAATCTTCGTAATCATACCACTTATTGTCTTCTTTAATCTGTGTAAGCTCATTATAGATTGTTCTGTATTTATGTATTTTACTCCTGTTTTCTTTAGCTTTGGGCACTTATTTGCATAGTGTCCTTTCTCGTTGCAATGCCAACATTTACATTCTTTAACCTTCTCTTCCTTAGTTTTAGACTTGTCTGCTTCTATAGGATTTACGTTTCTTCTTTTCCTAAATTTTCTTTTATATCTAAATTTACTCCTAGTATCTGGATTATTTCTATATCTCCTAAATCTCTTTTTCTTATAGGATTTATAATAAGGTATTTTCTTATATCTTTTATATTTCTTATCTTTGTGATCTCTTTCGTATTTATCCTTGTATTTTATGTGTTTCTTATGTTTTCTGTACTTCTTTTCTTTTCTATTATCATCGCATCCAAATATTAATCTTCGTTCAGTAAATCCACATATTTCTTTTAATCCTATCTTTTTATCTTTTTTAATCTTTTGCTGTAATCGATATTTTTCGCATTTCCTCATTAGATATACTTTTAGTACTCTTATTCTTTTACCTAGGGTATTTTCCTTAGGTTCTAGCTGCACGTATTCTTTTGATATTTCAATATTATATGGTACTGGTAAATGGTCATAATATAGTTGCTGGTAAATTATTCATTCTTCTGGTAAGAATCTAGCTTCGTAAAAGAACTTACTAAAGCTAATTGTATATTCGGTAGTTTATTTATCTTACAACATTTCATATTATTCAGGTTCATAATAATTTCAGTTTTTCTTTCAGCTAGTACATTTTCTCTGGCTATTAACCATTTTTCACTTAAAAATTATCTTTTTAACAGCTAGATCGAATATTATTAACATTGATTTCCAATCTGTTGCATAGCTTAATACTTTACCTCTTAGCTGATATGCTATTGATTCTATCCAGTATGCTGCTTTTCCAATTAGAGTTTTCGATATCAAGTCATACATGTAATCTAAGTTTTCTGTTTGCGTGCTATTCATTAATGCTATATACATTCCTAAATTCCAGTATGTTATTCTTCTTCCTACTTCTTGTTCATCGTAAACATTGTCTAAATCTAGAAAGTATCCGTTATAATTTACTCCTTGGGTCATTGATCCTACAAATTCTTTAAATTCAGCTTGCTGGTCGATGGGTATATGATCTGGTAATCTAGTTGTTCTTGTGGTAATTATTTCTAAGTTAGGGTCAGCTAACTTTTCTTCAGGGTAATCATTAGTATCTTTACTTATGATATCGTTTTCTACTTCAGTATTCATCTGTCTCTGACATTTATCGCTGTTTGGCTCATCTTCTGTTATAGCATTTATTATTTTTTCTAATAATATCTGATTATTTATTAGTTCAGTATTCTCGGAATTATCTTCAGAGTTTTCTTCAATAAATTCTAATACCTGTAGTTCGTGTTTGGTCGATGTATTATTATTACTCTGGCTTTCTTTAGATCTAGTTTCAACGCTAATCTTATTGCTTTTGCTATCTTTTGTTGGTTTATTCTTTTTCCCTTCTGATCCTTTTGATTGTTCAGTAAAAATACGTATTTCTTCTTTAAGCTTTAAGATTTCTTGTTTTACTTCTTTATACTCTTTGCTAGGTTCCTTTTTAATCTCTTTTAATTCTACTTTGGGTTTTTCTTTCTTACATTTCGCTTCTAAGTATTTTTGTTTATATTTTTTGTATTTCTCATACCAATCTTTATTTAAATCTTCAGTTTTTAGCTTTTTTATCTGATAATCTTGATTGTATTTTATATTCAAGTATTTCTTTTTATACATCATATACTTTTTGTACCATTCTTCACTATTATTCAATTTTAGCTCTCGTTTATCTAATCTTAGATTTTGGTATTCATAAGTTGTTTTCTCTTCTATTTTTACAGGGACTTTTTCTTCTTTTGGTAACTCTTCTTTTATCAGTTTAGATCTCATTGGTTCGTATTTATACCTTTCTTTTTCTATGATCTGTTTTCCGTGAGTTCTCAAGAATGTAATTGCACTTGGTTCCATTAGAATTTTCCTTCTTTATTTAGTCTTGTTAATCCGCCTAGAGTATCTATTACATCTTTTGGCAATTTTGATTTTATTTTGCTTATATCTACCATTATAGGTATTTTACTTCTTCTCCATGCATCTATTGGTACTATTTCTGGTTTAGTCGTCTTTGCTACAGTCGTTTCTTTACTCGTACTGGCTTCTTCATCAGATTCTTTTTGTTTTCCTTTGCTTTTTTCTTCCAATAACAAATTCAGTTTTTCTAATATTAGTTTAAACGTTGGTATTTCGGATACGTTCCATAGATTAGTCAATTCTTCTCTAATCATTTGTTGAGTTCTATTCTGATTATCTTTTACTTCATCCATTAGTAGTAATATACTTTTCATTTTTTCTTTTAATATAATCTCTTCCCATAACGCATTTATTTTCTCGTTATTACTCATAATCAGGGTTGTTTATTCGTTTCTTCCATCCGTTTCCTATGTCTATCCATATTTTACTAAATTTCTCACACTGTTTTTCCAATTGTGCTATATCATTTTCTAATTTCATTTCTTTTGCACTATACTCTAAGTATTTTAGTTGGGAATATATTTCTCCTGATAAGACCGTCTTTATAGTCTTTAGCTTATGTTTTTTCTTTATTATCTTCAGTTGTATATTCATATCTTATTTATAAATCTAGTTTTTCCTTGGTCATTTATCTCAATTCCGTCGTTATTTATTTTATAATCTATCATAGTTAAAAAATCACTTCCTAATAACAGTTCATTTAAGCTATCATATTCTATTACTCCTATATTGATCTTATATTCTAAGTCTTGAATCTTGAATTTTAAATTTATACTCTTTGTAATTATTATTTCCCTTTCATTTTCAGGATAATTATAAGTTTGCGGTTCTAATATACTACACTCGTTTTCGTTTATCTTACTTATATGTATAAAACTTTTAATTGCTCCAAAGTATTTATTTCGGCTATTCCGTCCATAGTTATTTTATTTTTAAATATTATAACCTTAATCTTTAATCACATTACGATCTATGTTTATTAAGTCAATAGTTCTAGGTTCTATTCTGGGTAAACTATGTAACGCTTCTCTCGTTATACTCAGTCTTGATCCTTCTACTCTCGGAATTAATCTTCTTGAAGGTGTTAATGTTCTGGTTTTAAAATCCATGAATATTTCTTCTGCTATAGTAATCTTAGAGTTTTCCTTATGCTCTATCTGTTCAAGTATTTCTTTATACATTCTTGGTACTATTATATTCATTTCATGTTGTTTCCTTATATGGTGGTTTCCTGTTAAGGCGTATATCATTTTGGTTTCTATACTCATTACTTTGCTTCCTGGTGGCATTTCTATTCCATCCAATTTATAATATAATGTTAAAGCTAAATCTTTATGTTCATCTTTCAATGATACGCTGAAATCTGGTTGTATTGTAAATTTTAATTTCTGATATATTAAATTTCCTTTAATCACTGATATTAATGCATCTTGCAAATTCCCTAGTATTCTATCATCTAATACATAGATCTGTATGGGTGTGTCAATATTCTTTTGAAAGTATGCTTTTATTGTGAATTCTACTCCTCCAAAGTAAACATTTCTATATTTCTTTGCTTCTTTAGTCGATAGTTTGGCTAATTCTCTTTTTATTACTTCATCACTGATCAAATTAATCTTAGTTCATCCATTTGTACTTGTTGTATCAATTATATTTTCATGTTTATGAGCAATACATCTTATCTCCTTATTTCTCTCAAACCATTTTGTTTTAAATATCTTTTTTACTGATACCTCATCTCTTTCTTCTTGAATCTTTTGGTATGTATCTGGTTTAAAACTTAATGTTTGACTGGTTCATCCTTCATAAGTATTCATTTGATAATAGAGATCTTTAGGTTCTAATTCACTCTGTTTCTCCTTATCCATATTTCAGTAAATCAATATATTGATACTGTTCTTGTATAATTTCTTTTAGCTCTCTAATTTCATTTTCACTGCTTATCTCTTTTGCTAAGTTCTGCTCTCTTATTTTTTCGATTTCTTCTTCTTTCTACCTAATTCTTTCTTCTCTTAGGGCTGATAAATTTCTTAAAGGAGTTATTTTTTCTTCCTGTTTATTCATCGTTATATGTTGTTCTAGTAGCTTTTTTTCCTGCTCCTCAATAATTTTTATTCCTATTCTACAACTTATAATATGTTGGTTTATATCCCTATTATATGTAAGCGGTTTTTCTGCGACTCTTTCTAGCTGTATCTTTTGTTCTTGCTGTTGTGTTAATCTACTTTCATCCATAATGTTCTATTTCTATCTTCAAATCTGATTTTATACTTTCTATAAACTCATTCATTTGGTCTATCTAGGTATTTAGATCTACTAGTCTTTCGTATAAATATAAGTTTTCATCTATTATTTTTCCTATTAAGTCTAGTTGTTTATCAGTAAATCCTTTTTCTGGTATGTTTATCTCAGAGTTTCTCATTTCTGATATCCATTTATCCTGAGCATCTACTATTATTTTCTGACTGTTTCTATCTCTAACTAGTCGTCCTTTTATCTTTCTATGTACCCATAAAATTTGATTTAAAGAGGCCAGAGCATCTCGCTCGGGATCTGACCCGAACCGTGACTCTCCGTATGGCACATCCACCTCTTAATTCCCTGAAGTGGGAAGGGTGATTTGATCGCAAACTGATAGGTACCAGTCGTTGGGTCTCCAGTGTACGCCCTGCAGGCTGCTGGAACTGAGACGATCCGAAGTAGAAAAGGTAAGTTATATCAACCAGCAATCAGATAGCGAAGATAGCTCTGAGTAAAATGAATACATTAGAAAGACAGAAAAGAGTATTGATAAGGGAAAGAGAATACTGGATACAATGCGAAGAGTATACTCGACGCAAACTAATTATAACTTCAGCAGTTAATGAAACTGGAAGTATGTACTATAATGATAGGTACAGAAAGATTACCCATAGATTATCAAAGATAAGAGAAGAAATGAATAAAATACATTGGAAACAAATAGAAATTGCAAGACTCATAGAAGAGTCAATGAGAGATGAAGAGACTAGACAAGAGGTACAAGAATACGAACAGGATGAAGAACTCAACAGAAGATTAAATGAGCCTGACTAGATGGTAGCAATTCATGTAGAAGCCCACATAGAATATAAACCGAATAAAATGATAAAGCAAAATATATTCATTGACAGTGGAGCAGATATATGTTTGGCTAGGAAAGATGTTTTAGAATCACACAGATGGAAAAGATCAAGAATACATAGAGCAAAGGTATCAGGATTTAATGAACAATCTAAGGAGTTAGACTTGATAGCAGAAAACATGAGATTTGTACTAGGAAAGACTATTTTCAGATTACCAATAGTATACCAACTTGACAATATGAAACAACAAGTTTTACTAGGAAATAACTTTCTAGATTACATTAAAACACAAGTTATAAATAAGAATACGTTTTGCCTACAATCACCCTGTGATAAGTGGATAATATTAAAAAGAATATTACCAGTAAATACCATAAGATTATGTACAATTAAGATAGAGAGAAATAATAATTTAGAATTGTTAAAAGAAAAATACTTAGGTATGTTAAAAGAAAATTTCGGAGAAAACCCGATGCAGCTATGGGAAAAGGAAAAGATATATGGAGAGATAAAACTAATAGATCCAAGTGATTTAGTCAGAACAAAACCAATCAGATATAGCCCAACAGATCAAAAAGAGTTTGAAATTCAAATTAAAGAGTTACTAGAAATGAAAGTGATAAGAGAGAGTAAAAGTCCTCATAGTAGCCCAACCTTTTTAGTAAGGAAGCACAATGAGATAAAACGAGGGAATGCCAGATTAGTAATTGACTATCGAGAACTGAATAAGAAAACTATTTTTGATGGATACTTTTTACCTTACAAAAGGAACCTTATTAACAGATTAGGAAACAAAAAATGGTTTAGCAAATTCGACTGTAAAAGCGGATTTTGGCAGATTAAGTTGACTAACGAATCTAGAGCTTTGACAGCATTCAGTGCCCCTCAAGGACATTATGAATGGAATGTATTACCCATGGGATTAAAGAATGCACCACAAATCTTTCAGAGAAGAATGGATCAAGTATTTAGAAAGCTTGCGGACTTCTGTATCATATATGTGGATGATATATTAGTTTACAGCAGCAACTTAGAAGATCATATTAAACATGTAGAACAATTCATTGAAACGATTAACCAACACGGAATACTTTTATCTGAAAAGAAATCAGAAATATTCAAGAATACTATTGAATTCCTAGGCTACATTGTAGATAGCGAGGGAATACAATTGCAAGAACATGTTGTAACAAAGATTAAAAACTTTAAAGAGAAGTTAGAGAATAAGAGAGAAGTGCAGCAGTTTCTTGGAGTAATCAATTATGCAGCAGATCATATAAAAGATCTACCATATCTGAGAAAGCCACTGCAAGATTTGATTAAAAAAGACGTAACCTTTGAATGGAAAGAAGAGCATACCCAGGCGATTAACAAGATTAAGGAAAAGGTAAAATCATTACCAAAACACAGAGTCCCAACAGACCAAGATCAATTAGAACTCTTTACATATGCTAGTGACATAGGATGGGGAGCAGTCCTAATAGCATATGATAAAGAAGATGTTGATAAAGAAAAAATGTTAATTTGTGGATACGGAGGAGGAACATGGAAACCAAATGAAAAGAATTATCACATAAATGAAAATGAGTTATTGACAGTAAAATTTGGAATTAAAAGATTTCATTACCATTTACTACCAGTAAAATTCATTGTTAGAACAGATAATACTCAGGTGAAGGCGTTTATTACAAACAGAATAGATCCTTTACCAGAATTGAATAAAAGAAGAAAATGGCAATCATTCTTCTGTTGTTATGATTTTATTGTTTAGAATATATCTGGAACTAAGAATGTTTTAGCTGATTTTCTTAGCAGATATAATGTCAATTAACAACGAAGATTTCGAAGAATACATAGTCAAGGCTATGCAGGAGATTATCAAGACAAATGAAATACTGATTACCAAATTACAGGAAAATACTCAAACCATCAGAAAATTAGCAGAAGCCATAAAAGATTTTACTAAATTCAAAGCCTTGCAAAAGGAAACCTCACAAAAAGCACCGATTACAATACAACCACTACAGCAAAAAACCTTTGTACCATTCTCGTCTAAACTTGCAAACATGCCATCAGCAATACCTACAGCTTCGTCAACGGTATCAATGGCAGACAATTTGAAGTACAGACCAGAAGTGATAAATGCCTATGAAAAGATTAATAAATTTTATGATTATAAGACTAACCCTGATATTGTACGCAGTGCAAAAATGAGTAAATATCCGAGGTTTATCTGCAGTGAACGAGCAAACCCTAACATTGTAGAAAGATTATTTACATATGGATTTATCGACAAAATCATTACAGATGAGAAGATGAACAACCTAACAAGATTACCACAGATTATTACAAGATCAACAGAATTGATGATGGAATCCTTTGGCAGAAGGATTTATGGAATACAGATTTTAGATGTGTCTACAGATTTAAAAGGTAAGCCCATTGTTATATGCCAAATCTTTAAGACAGGAAGAAATAGCGTCATCAACAGTGAAGACAAGAACTTAAACATGAAAATACCTTGTACATTGGAGAAATTCCAAGACTGGATGAGTACAAAAAGAGTATTTGGTTTAATAACACTAAAATCAAGAATAGAGGATATGCTACGAAACAGGAAAACAAATGTGATAGGATCCTCTAAAGGAGGAGATGTTGAAGAGATCATGACACTTTACTACGATAATGATATCGAAGTACAGGAGACTATAGAATTAACCCTTTTATTAGATAAAATTACCAATCTCAAGCATACCCATGCTGAGGAGACTATACGGCATTACAAGAATATGACCGAACAAAAGAAGCGACCAGTGATTAGAACATAGACGGCATCAACGTCCACTGTGAGTATTAAAGAAGAACAGAGTCCTGATCCTTTTGAATAAGGAGGGAAAACTGATTATTTTTGCAGGTACAATGTAAACCATGGCGAAAAGGCCTTATTGCCTAAAAGGATTATGGCTTAACAGCCCAATGATTATGGCTTAACAGCCCAATGATTATGGCTTAACAGCCCAAAAGATTATTAAAGGTATCATTTAGATTTATCTATCTGAAACCTAAAAGAGGCTTATGGCCCAATCCAAATTATGGCCCAACGTAGTGTTTTATACTATGGTAAAGCCCAAAAATATTATGGCCTTATGGCCCAAAGATTATGGCCTTATGGCCCAAAACTGATTATTAAAGTGGTAACCCAGAAAAGAGGTCCAAATTGACCCAAAAGATTATGGCCTAACGTAGTTTAAACAACGAAAAAGCCCAAAAAACAAAAGAGGCCTTAGTGCCCAAACAGAATATGGCCTTACGGCCCACATGATTATCAAGTCACTATTAAGAGAAAGACAATTTTCAGAAAAATCACAGCCGGACAGCTGGAAAGTATCAAACAGGAAAGCCGCCCGACAAGAATAGCCAACTGAAAATGACGGAATAGACAGCACCGAAGAATAGACGTATAATGACAAAACAGCTTTACGGAAAGTAGCAGACAAGGCATTGTAGCCTTTATGACTTTTTGAAAAAGTATTTTGTCTAAGACTATTTGATTACTGTTTACTTTACGACTTTTGAAAAGTAATACTGTTTACTTTTAAAAAGCGATGAATAGTGAATAGCCGAGGTTATCTATATAAGGAGCCTCTTGTAAAGACGAAAGATCATTCGAAAAATTCTGAAATACAAACCTTTACACAAATTCTCTCTATGTTCAGCTAAAGCACCCTTCAGTCTATAATCCGATATCATCCAAGAACAGAATAAGATTAAATCAAATATTATCCAAGAACAACATAAGATTAGTTTAATATCCACCAACTAGTATCATAAGGATAAGAGTATCATACTTTGATAACTTATGATTAGAACCATACTAGTTGGAACACAACATCTTTTTAAGATAATCAGAGGATACTCGTAACTGACTCCCAAGCTCCCAGGCGACAGAGTACCCGCGGCAGGAAGGCAAAGGGGAAATACAGGCCAAAGGAGGGTGAGACTACTTTGGTGATCTGAATATCTGATTAAAGGTATGTGTTCTGACTATGTGTTTCTAATTATGATTTTGATAAGTATATTACTTTATTGATATGATGCTTGAAGGTTGATGTTAGATTACTATTATGATGTTTAGACGATTAATATTGGTTGATCTTATGATGTTTGGAGTGCTGATAGGAGATTATAGACTCAAAAAATTAAAAAATGAAATTGAACCTAAGATTATCACCCAGATTATTACATGCTTATTATTCGATTAACTCTGAAAAAAGTTTGATTAAATAGATTACCGTCTATGTTCTAGGCTTTAGGGGTATATAGATGAAGAAAAGATTCGCCGTACAGCCCGTACATAAATTGGTGTCAGAGCGTATAAAGAGGCCAGAGCATCTCGCTCGGGATCTGACCCGAACCGTGACTCTCCGTATGGCACATCCACCTCTTAATTCCCTGAAGTGGGAAGGGTGATTTGATCGCAAACTGATAGGTACCAGTCGTTGGGTCTCCAGTGTACGCCCTGCGGGCTGCTAGAACTGAGACGATCCGGACGCTGATGCGTATTCTGGTAAATACAAGTTAGAATGTTAAATCAGATTTTATGGGTACATAGAAAGATAAAAGGACGACTAGTTAGAGATAGAAATAGTCAGAAAATAATAGTAGATGCTCAGGATAAATGGATATCAGAAATGAGAAACTCTGAGATAAACATACCAGAAAAAGGATTTACTGATAAACAACTAGACTTAATAGGAAAAATAATAGATGAAAACTTATATTTATACGAAAGACTAGTAGATCTAAATACCCAGATAGACCAAATGAATGAGTTTATAGAAAGTATAAAATTAGATTTGAAGATAGAAATAGAACATTATGGATGAAAGTAGATTAACACAACAACAAGAACAAAAGGTACAGCTAGAAAGAGTAGCATATTATAAGTTGTAGAATAGGAATAAAAATTATTGAGGAGCAGGAAAAAAAGCTACTAGAACAACATATAACGATGAATAAACAGGAAGAAAAAATAACTCCTTTAAGAAATTTATCAGCCCTAAGAGAAGAAAGAATTAGGTAGAAAGAAGAAGAAATCGAAAAAATAAGAGAGCAGAACTTAGCAAAAGAGATAAGCAATGAAAATGAAATTAGAGAGCTAAAAGAAATTATACAAGAACAGTATCAATATATTGATTTACTGAAATATGGATAAGGAGAAACAGAGTGAATTAGAACCTAAAGATCTCTATTATCAAATGAATACTTATGAAGGAGGAACCAGTCAAACATTAAGTTTTAAACCAGATACATACCAAAAGATTCAAGAAGAAAGAGATGAGGTATCAGTAAAAAAGATATTTAAAATAAAATGGTTTGAGAGAAATAAGGAGATAAGATGTATTGCTCATAAACATGAAAATATAATTGATACAACAAGTACAAATGGATGAACTAAGATTAATTTGATCAGTGATGAAGTAATAAAAAGAGAATTAGCCAAACTATCGACTAAAGAAGCAAAGAAATATAGAAATGTTTACTTTGGAGGAGTAGAATTCACAATAAAAGCATACTTTCAAAAGAATATTGACACACCCATACAGATCTATGTATTAGATGATAGAATACTAGGGAATTTGCAAGATGCATTAATATCAGTGATTAAAGGAAATTTAATATATCAGAAATTAAAATTTACAATACAACCGATTTCAACGTATCATTGAAAGATGAACATAAAGATTTAGCTTTAACATTATATTATAAATTGGATGGAATAGAAATGCCACCAGGAAGCAAAGTAATGAGTATAGAAACCAAAATGATATACGCCTTAACAGGAAACCACCATATAAGGAAACAACATGAAATGAATATAATAGTACCAAGAATGTATAAAGAAATACTTGAACAGATAGAGCATAAGGAAAACTCTAAGATTACTATAGCAGAAGAAATATTCATGGATTTTAAAACCAGAACATTAACACCTTCAAGAAGATTAATTCCGAGAGTAGAAGGATCAAGACTGAGTATAACGAGAGAAGCGTTACATAGTTTACCCAGAATAGAACCTAGAACTATTGACTTAATAAACATAGACTGTAACAGATTAAAGATTAAGGTTATAATATTTAAAAATAAAATAACTATGGACGGAATAGCCGAAATAAATACTGGAGCAATTAAAAGTTTTATACATATAAGTAAGATAAACGAAAACGAGTGTAGTATATTAGAACCGCAAACTTATAATTATCCTGAAAATGAAAGGGAAATAATAATTACAAAGAGTATAAATTTAAAATTCAAGATTCAAGACTTAGAATATAAGATCAATATAGGAGTAATAGAATATGATAGCTTAAATGAACTGTTATTAGGAAGTGATTTTTTAACTATGATAGATTATAAAATAAATAACGACGGAATTGAGATAAATGACCAAGGAAAAACTAGATTTATAAATAAGATATGAATATACAACTGAAGATAATAAAGAAAAAACATAAGCTAAAGACTATAAAGACGGTCTTATCAGGAGAAATATATTCCCAACTAAAATACTTAGAGTATAGTGCAAAAGAAATGAAATTAGAAAATGATATAGCACAATTGGAAAAACAGTGTGAGAAATTTAGTAAAATATGGATAGACATAGGAAACGGATGGAAGAAACGAATAAACAACCCTGATTATGAGTAATAACGAGAAAATAAATGCGTTATGGGAAGAGATTATATTAAAAGAAAAAATGAAAAGTATATTACTACTAATGGATGAAGTAAAAGATAATCAGAATAGAACTCAACAAATGATTAGAGAAGAATTGACTAATCTATGGAACGTATCCGAAATACCAACGTTTAAACTAATATTAGAAAAACTGAATTTGTTATTGGAAGAAAAAAGCAAAGGAAAACAAAAAGAATCTGATGAAGAAGCCAGTACGAGTAAAGAAACGACTGTAGCAAAGACGACTAAACCAGAAATAGTACCAATAGATGCATGGAGAAGAAGTAAAATACCTATAATGGTAGATATAAGCAAAATAAAATCAAAATTGCCAAAAGATGTAATAGATACTCTAGGCGGATTAACAAGACTAAATAAAGAAGGAAAATTCTAATGGAACCAAGTGCAATTACATTCTTGAGAACTCACGGAAAACAGATCATAGAAAAAGAAAGGTATAAATACGAACCAATGAGATCTAAACTGATAAAAGAAGAGTTACCAAAAGAAGAAAAAGTCCCTGTAAAAATAGAAGAGAAAACAACTTATGAATACCAAAATCTAAGATTAGATAAACGAGAGCTAAAATTGAATAATAGTGAAGAATGGTACAAAAAGTATATGATGTATAAAAAGAAATACTTGAATATAAAATACAATCAAGATTATCAGATAAAAAAGCTAAAAACTGAAGATTTAAATAAAGATTGGTATGAGAAATACAAAAAATATAAACAAAAATACTTAGAAGCGAAATGTAAGAAAGAAAAACCCAAAGTAGAATTAAAAGAGATTAAAAAGGAACCTAGCAAAGAGTATAAAGAAGTAAAACAAGAAATCTTAAAGCTTAAAGAAGAAATACGTATTTTTACTGAACAATCAAAAGGATCAGAAGGGAAAAAGAATAAACCAACAAAAGATAGCAAAAGCAATAAGATTAGCGTTGAAACTAGATCTAAAGAAAGCCAGAGTAATAATAATACATCGACCAAACACGAACTACAGGTATTAGAATTTATTGAAGAAAACTCTGAAGATAATTCCGAGAATACTGAACTAATAAATAATCAGATATTATTAGAAAAAATAATAAATGCTATAACAGAAGATGAGCCAAACAGCGATAAATGTCAGAGACAGATGAATACTGAAGTAGAAAACGATATCATAAGTAAAGATACTAATGATTACCCTGAAGAAAAGTTAGCTGACCCTAACTTAGAAATAATTACCACAAGAACAACTAGATTACCGGATCATATACCCATCGACCAAATAAGTCCGAATTTAAAGAATTTGTAGGATCAATGACCCAAGGAGTAAATTATAACGGATACTTTCTAGATTTAGACAATGTTTACGATGAACAAGAAGTAGGAAGAAGAATAACATACTGGAATTTAGGAATGTATATAGCATTAATGAATAGCACGCAAACAGAAAACTTAGATTACATGTATGACTTGATATCGAAAACTCTAATTGGAAAAGCAGTATACTGGATAGAATCAATAGCATATCAGCTAAGAGGTAAAGTATTAAGCTATGCAACAGATTGGAAATCAATGTTAATAATATTCGATCTGCTGTTAAAAAGATAATTTTTAAGTGAAAAATGGTTAATAGCCAGAGAAAATGTACTAGCTGAAAGAAAAACTGAAATTATTATGAACCTGAATAATATGAAATGTTGTAAGATAAATAAACTACCAGAATATACAATTAGCTTTAGTAAGTTCTTTTACGAAGCTAGATTCTTACCAGAAGAATGAATAATTTACCAGCAACTATATTATGACCATTTACCAGTACCATATAATATTGAAATATCAAAAGAATACGTGCAGCTAGAACCTAAGGAAAATACCCTAGGTAAAAGAATAAGAGTACTAAAAGTATATCTAATGAGGAAATGCGAAAAATATCGATTACAGCAAAAGATTAAAAAAGATAAAAAGATAGGATTAAAAGAAATATGTGGATTTACTGAACGAAGATTAATATTTGGATGCGATGATAATAGAAAAGAAAAGAAGTACGTAAAAACATAAGAAACACATAAAATACAAGGATAAATACGAAAGAGATCACAAAGATAAGAAATATAAAAGATATAAGAAAATACCTTATTATAAATCCTATAAGAAAAAGAGATTTAGGAGATATAGAAATAATCCAGATACTAGGAGTAAATTTAGATACAAAAGAAAATTTAGGAAAAGAAGAAACGTAAATCCTATAGAAGCAGACAAGTCTAAAACTAAGGAAGAGAAGGTTAAAGAATGTAAATGTTGGCATTGCAACGAGAAAGGACACTATGCAAATAAGTGCCCAAAGCTAAAGAAAACAGGAGTAAAATACATAAATACAGAACAATCTATAATGAGCTTACACAGATTAAAGAAGACAATAAGTGGTATGATTACGAAGATTTCTATGTTAGTGAAACAGAGGAAGAATCCGAAGCAGAAAAGGTAAGTTATATCAACCAGCAATCAGATAGCGAAGATAGCTCTGAGTAAAATGAATACATTAGAAAGACAGAAAAGAGTATTGATAAGGGAAAGAGAATACTGGATACAATGCGAAGAATATACTCGACGCAAACTAATTGTAACTTCAGCAGTTAATGAAACTGGAAGTATGTACTATAATGATAGGTACAAAAAGATTACCCAGAACGTTTAACGTCCCTTTATTACTTTCCCGATCGGCGCCTCGGGTCGGTAGCAGGGCTCCCAATGAGTCCGAGGAAAAAAAACAGCACATTATGGCCATGACCGGCTAAAAAAGATAAGAGAAGAAATGAATAAAATACATTGGAAACAAATAGAAATTGTAAGACTCATAGAAGAATCAATGAGAGATGAAGAGACTAGACAGGAAATACGAGAATACGAACAGGATGAAGAACTCAACAGAATATTAAATGAGCCTGACTAAATGGTAGCAATTCATATAGAAGCCCATATAGAATATAAACCGAATAAAATGATAAAGCAAAATATATTCATTGACAGTGGAGCAGATATATGTTTGGCTAGGAAAGATGTTTTAGAATCACACAGATGGAAAAGATCAAGAATACATAGAGCAAAGGTATCAGGATTTAATGAACAATCTAAGGAGTTAGACTTGATAGCAGAAAACATGAGAATTGTACTAGGAAAAACTATTTTCAGATTACCAATAGTATATCAGCTAGACAATATGAAACAACAAGTTTTATTAGGAAATAACTTCCTAGATTACTTTAAAACACAAGTTATACGTTTTGCCTACAATCACCCTGTGATAAGTGGATAATATTAAAAAGAATATTACCAGTGAATACCATAAGATTATGTACAATAAAAATGGAGAGAAATAATAATTTAGAATTATTAAAAGAAAAATACTTAGGTGTATTAAAAGGAAACTTCGGAGAAAACCCGATGCAACTATGGGAAAAGGAAAAGATAAATGGAGAAATAAAACTGATAGATCCAAGTGATTTAGTCAGAACAAAACCAATAAGATATAGCCCAACGGATCAAAAAGAGTTTGAAATTCAAATTAAAGAATTACTATAAATGAAAGTGATAAGAGAGAGTAAAAGTCCTCATAGTAGCCCAGCCTTTTTAGTAAGGAAGCACAATGAGCTAAAACGAGGGAAAGCCAGATTAGTAATTGACTATCGTGAACTGAATAAGAAAACTATTTTTGATGGATATTTTTTACCCTATAAAATGAACCTTATTAACAGATTAGGAAACAAAAAATGGTTTAGCAAATTCGACTGTAAAAGCGGATTTTGGCAGATTAAGTTAACTAACGAATCTAGAGCTTTGACAGCATTTAGTGCCCCTCAAGGACATTATGAATGGAATGTATTACCCATGGGATTAAAGAATGCACCACAAATCTTTCGAGAAGAATGGATCGGTATTTAGAAAGCTTGCGACTTCGTATCATATATGTGGATGATATATTAGTTTACAGCAGCAACTTAGAAGATCATATTAAACATGTAGAACAATTCATTGAAACGATTAACCAACACGGAATACTTTTATCTGAAAAAAAATCAGAAATATTCAAGAATACTATTGAATTCCTAGGCTACATTGTAGACAGCGAGGGAATACAATTGCAAGAACATGTTGTAACAAAGATTAAAAATTTTAAAGAAAGATTAGAGAATAAAAGAGAAGTGCAGCAGTTTCTTGGAGTGATCAATTATGCAACAGATCATATAAAAGATCTACCATATCTGAGAAAGCCACTGCAAGATTTGATTAAAAAAGATGTAACCTTTGAATGGAAAGAAGAGCATACCCAATCGATTAACAAGATTAAGGAAAAGGTAAAATCATTACCAAAACATAGAGTACCAATAGATCAAGATCAATTAGAACTCTTTATAGATGCTAGTGACATAGGATGGGGAGCAGTCCTAATAGCATATGATAAAGAAGATGTTGATAAAGAAAAAATGTTAATTTGTGGATACGGAGGAGGAACTTGGAAACCAAATAATTATCACATAAATGAAAAGGAATTATTGGCAGTAAAATTTGGAATTAAAAGATTTCATTACCATTTACTACCAGTAAAATTTATTGTTAGAACTGATAATACTCAGGTGAAGGCGTTTATTACAAACAAAATAGATCCTTTACCAGAATTGAATAAAAGAAGAAAATGGCAATCATTCTTCTGTTGTTATGATTTTATTGTTAAGAATATATCTGGAACTAAAAATGTTTTAGCTGATTTTCTTAGCAGATATAATGTCAATTAACAGCGAAGACTTTGAAGAATATAGCCAAGAGTATTAACAAAGATCATCTAATTAAGACATGATGCAGCAGCAAGCTAAGGAAGCATCTCAAAGAATATTTGATTAATGATTATAATTAACCATGATATTTGATGCAGAAAACTGAAGAAATATCTCAAGATTAACAAAGAGTTGGCGGATCGAAAGATCGATGAAAACTCATCCTTCGTTCAGAAAAATTAGAGAACTGAATAGAGACAGGTTGCAATATGTCATTAGGAGAAATATCCTTTGCAAAAAGCTAAGTTTAGCTTGGAAAGAATTACTCTATTATGACGAAATGAAACCTTCTGAGTTACTAAGTGATCCAGACAAAATAATAGTCGGACAAGTAATAGTGAACAAAATGGTTAGCATATACCGGACTATCGAATATATTCGATATCTGATAAATGGAGAGGACACCAGTATACGAGTTGTGGATTGGTTACTCAGAGACTACCTATCACATTACTAGATGATTAATTCAAAAGAAAACAGAACATATCTTGATTATATCCTGATCCTTTTGAATAAGGAGGGAAAACTGATTATTTTTGCAGGTATAATGTAAACCATGGCGAAAAGGCCTTATAGCCTGAAAGGATTATGGCTTAACAGCCCAATGATTATGGCTTAACAGCCCAAAAGATTATTAAAGATATCATTTAGATTTAAACTATTTGAAATCTAAAAGAGGCTTATGGCCCAAAACAGTGTTTCATACTACGGTAAAGCCCAAAAAGATTATCATGATAGGGAGCATGTAGTTTACTACTTGTAACCCAAGAAAAGAGGTCCTAGGGACCCAAAAAGATTATGGCCTTATGGCCCAAAGATTATGGTCTCACGACCCAAAACTGATTAAAACACTGTTAACTCAGAAAAGAGGTCATAACAGACCCAAAAGAATATGGCCCAACGTAGTTTAAACTACAGAAAGCCTAAATAAAAGAGGCCTTAGTGCCCACCATGATTATGGCCTTACGACCCAAAAGATGATTACAATTGAATATCACGGAATATCCCCAACAGATATTCCAAAAGATTACCAACCAGACAGCTGGAAAGTACTAAACAGAACAACAACCCGACAAGAAAATGACATTTCTCACAGAAAGTCATGCCAGATTATGACAGCTGAACAAATCGCCGGATAACGCCAAAGGCAGAATGGGCAGCTGACAAAATAACTGAATACTGACAAAACAGCTTTATGGAAAGTAGCAGACATGCACTGTTGACTTTACGACTTTTTGGAAAGCAAAAGACTAAACGACAAAACAACTTTACGGAAAGGAGCAGACAAGGCACTGTGGACACTGTAGCCTTTATGACTTTTGTAAAAGTATTTTGTCCGATTCTTTGTTTGATTATCACACTTTACGACTTTTGAAAAAGTAATACTGTTTACTTTTAAAAAGTGATGAATAGTGAATAGCCGAGGTTATCTATATAAGGAGCCTCTTGTAAAGACGAAGGATCATTCGAAAAATTCTGAAATACAAACCTTTACACAAATTCTCTCTATGTTCAGCTAAAGCACCCTTCAGTCTATAATCCGATATCATCCAAGAACAGAATAAGATTAAATCAAATATTATCCAAGAACAACATAAGATTAGTTTAATATCCACCAACTAGTATCATAAGGATAAGAGTATCATACTTTGATAACTTATGATTAGAACCATACTAGTTGGAACACAACATCTTTTTAAGATAATCAGAGGATACCCGTAACTGACTCCCAAGCTCCCAGGCGACAGAGTACCCGCGGTAGGAAGGCAAAGGGGAAATACAGGCCAAAGGATGGTGAGACTACTTCGGTGATCTGAATATCTGATTAAAGGTATGTGTTCTGACTATGTGTTTCTAATTATGATTTTGATAAGTATATTACTTTATTGATATGATGCTTGAAGGTTGATGTTAGATTACTATTATGATGTTTAGACGATTAATATTGGTTGATCTTATGATGTTTGGAGTGCTGATAGGAGATTATAGACTCAAAAAATTAAAAAATGAAATTGAACCTAAGATTATCACCCAGATTATTACATGCTTATTATTCGATTAACTCGGAAAAAAGTATGATTAAACAGATTACCGTCTATGTTCTAGCCTTTAGGGGTATATAGATGAAGAAAAGATCCACCGTACAGCCCGTACAGAAATTGGTATCAGAGCGTATAAAGAGGCCAGAGCATCTCGCTCGGGATCTGACCCGAACCGTGACTCTCCGTATGGCACATCCACCTCTTAATTCCCTGAAGTGGGAAGGGTGATTTGATCGCAAACTGATAGGTACCAGTCGTTGGGTCTCTAGTGTACGCCCTGCGGGCTGCTGGAACTGAGACGATCCGGACGCTGATGCGTAAAATCATTTTAGGCTGAATATATAGAGTCCCTTAAATTTCAAACACTTCAAACTATTTCTTGTTCGTATTTGTAGCTGGGGGTGGTAGAGGGTCAGACTTGGGTCAGCACGGTGGTGAGACTGTTGGGACGGCACAGTGAATGGGACGGTGACCGGTGAGTCGGTGGAATCTGAAGATAGAGTGGTATTAGAGGTGGAAAGAAGCGGCGACGGGGGGGGGGGGGGGAGGGACACCGGTGGCAGTGATGCCGACGGCAGGTGATGTGTGGTGGCAGATGGAGGCGGTGCAATGGTGTCAGTCGGGCACAGTTCCGGAAGGTGGACAGGAGAGAGAGTTGATTCATCTAAAAATTCGTAATCCAGTTTTTGAAATTTTTGGATGTTGAAAAAGGGGAGTTGCGTTTCGTCAAAAGTGACGTGACGCGAGACGTGAATTTGACGAATGGATAAGTCATAACACAGATAGCCCTATGGTTTGACGGGAAACCTAAGAAGACACACAGAGTGGTGCGGGGAGCTAATTTGTGAGAGGCTGTGGAAGAGAGATTAGGAAAACATAGATAACCGAATATCCGTAGGTGATCATAGGAGGGAACCCTACGGTGTAAGATTTCAGTTGGAGTCATGTTATGGATGGTACTAGTGGGTAAAATATTAAGGACGTATTCTACCATTTTGACCGCATAAATCCAAAAGGATGGAGGGAGGGAGGTATGAAACAAAAAAGTGCAGACCATGTTATTTATTGTACGGTTAAGACGCTCGACTTTGCCATTTTGAGGGGACGTGTGAGGACACAAAAATCGGATGCCATTATTGTTGCAGAATTTTTGAAACACGGAGTTGTTAAACTCACGGCCATTGTCACATTGGAAAGATTTAATGGCGCGTTCGAATTGCGTATTGATAAATGTGCAAAATTCAAGAAATTTGGCAAAAATTTTGGACTTAAATTTTAATGGGTAAACCCAAAGAAAGTGAGAGTAGTCATCCAATAACACGAGATAATATTTATGACCTAAGGAGCTAGTAACGGGGGAAGTCCACAAATCAGCATGAATGATATCAAATGGAGCAAACGTAATGCTAACTGAGGAATTAAACGGAAGACGAATATGTTTGCCTAATTGACAGGAAATGCAGGTCTGGGCAAGTTTCCCATTACATTGAATAAAATTGTTACTTCTAAGAAAATGAAAAACAGAAGCTCCTGGGTGTCCGAGCCTATTGTGCCAAATTGACCGAGACAGAACAACTAGGGTAGTGTGAGGGAGGGAACCGGCAGCGGACGAGGACGTGAATGGATAGAGGTCCCATGTGCTATTACATCTCATAACAGGTGTCCCCGTATGTAGATCCTTCACAGTAAAACCAAAGGGATCAAAATCAACCGACACATAATTATTACGAGTAAATTTCCTAATGGATATTAAATTTTTGATGATGTGGGGGGCATGCAAGACGTTATTTAAGGAGAAGGGTGGGTGAGGAGCTAGAGTGTGAGTGTGCCCATAACCCTGAATTGGAATGCGAAGACCGTTGCCAACTGTAATAAATTGTGGAGATTTTAAACGAAATAATTAGGAAAGATTACCTGCAGATCGGGTGAGGTGAGAGGAGGCTCTGGAGTACATATACCAATTTTCATCGGGATGCTGCAAACTCATACTGCTGAATGCCTGACCCAAGTCTGTGGGGATTTGATTTAAGGGCTGTTGTGGGAACTGATCCTGCACGACGTGGGCCTGATGTTGTTGGAATACTGGTGGGCGCGGAGCTGGAGCCTGGCCCAGTAACCCTTGTTGCTAAAAGGGGTACTGGGCTGGATGATAGCCTAAAATTGTGGCCCAGTTCTAATTTGGGTAGCCAGAGACTGGGCCGGCCCATGAGGCGTTGTTGCTGATCTGCTGTGGCTGTTGTACTCGGCCTTTCCCGCGGCCCTTGCCGCCTCGCCCATTGCCGTGGCCCTTGCCATCCCTGCCGTAGCGGTTTTGCCGCGGTTGGGTATTTTCCGGCGGAGGTTGTTGGCCGGCGGTGGCCTGATGTTGTGCGGACGTTTCAACTGCTAATGCCTTCTGGTTATGCTTATCCTACTTCGCACGTCGAGTCTCTTCCAATAACAATTGCGAGAGTGCTTTGTTGAAGCTTGGTAGAGGGTCAGCTTTTTGTATCATCGTGGCTAGGGTGTTATATTCACCCTTAGGGAGGCCTGCAACTAATTGTAACACCATCTTTGTTTCAGACACGGGCGTACCAACATTGGACAGTTGGTTTGCCACCATTTTCAACTGCTTGCAATATTCTGACATAGTAAAGAAGTTTTCAAGACAGGTGTTGTTGAACTGTTCTTCCAAGTACACCACGCAAGTGTTCTTGTTGTCTTGAAATTTTTATTCCAAACGTGTCCATAGATCACAGGCAGAGGCACCCGTTTTCATGATTGTGTATAGTAAATCCTTGGATATAGTGTCATATATCCACTGTTTGACTACGACATCGAGGCGACGACATGTGATGTCGTCCATATCGGGAGGATGAGGGAAATAGTCGTCAATATGATCAAGCACATGATATACACATGCATGGATACGAAATAGTTCCACCCATGACCAATATTGGCCATCTTCCTGATCAAGAATTATAGGGATAAAATTCTTGATGTTGGTAACGACGAGAGCCGGATGGAAAGACGGTGAGGAGAGGGTAGTGGGTGGTTGGATGACGACTGATTTAGAAGCGGAAGCATCGGAAGAGGTGGGAGTAGCCAAATTTTCCATTAGAATGGTGGAAATTTAGGAAGAAAGAAAAGAAGAAAAACAATGTTGCCGTTAGCCAAGAGGGGGGGATGGGGGTCGGCGACAAGGGTAGGAATTTTTCTAGATTAGGGTTGGCTCTTGATACCATATAAGATGATATTAATCTCCCTTGGGGAGTCTTTGTCATTAATATCAATATATATAGTGTACAATATACAATCCTAATACAATAGGAATTCTAATTTAGAATCCTATTCTAATTATGAGTAGGGATTGTAGTGTTATACTTGTACACGTTTACAGTATTGAGCACCTAGACTACCAAAGAAGTTTACCAATTTCACATATTTTTTTCACAGCAAATTAAAATGTTAGATGCGTGAGATTAAATTGACACTTACATGATGATGTGACCAGTGATAACATGACACATTAGAAGGAAAAGAAATTGTTGGAAATTTACTAATGTGGAATTAAGTATATCCCATTATTTATGACACAAACAATTGGGGGCCCGCACGTCGGAAACGTCATTTTCACACACGTGCACACGTAGTGCCAAGTATCGCAAATTTCATCAGTGAAAGAGATATTGATACGTATGTAATACAGTTGAGACATAGAATGATGGACGGTTATTGGCCAAATGACAAAGTATTCCACGTTGGTAAACGAAGGAAGAAGTGTACGAAGTGTAAGATGAAACGTGTCGAAAATCGCCGTGGAGCCGCTTAGGGCCGCGACGCCTCCCAGGGAGCGCCGCAGTGCTAATTGTGTCTTCAGTTCCTGGAGCCGCGACGCTAATTCACAAAGCCGCGGCGCTTCGGAGGCAGAATATTGCGACAGAAAGTTGAAAAGTTCTGACCTTTGGGCTGGTTTTGGAGCATTGATTCTCCATTACTTAACACATGAATTCAACAATTATTTGGCTGAATGTTTCCTCTCAATTAAGTGCCATTACATGGCTATTGAAGTCCATTAGTTGGCTAGTTGAGGGGTCTTCTTCTTACACTATAAATTGAGGCCTTTGGCTCAATTGAAGAACACTACACAAGACTTAGAAAGTACTCTAGAATTTTCTGAATTCATCTTCTTCCTCTCTAGCAAAGTTACTATACTCAAAGTTTTTCAAGAGTAACACTTGAGTTCCTTTGTTCAATTGTTAAGTTAATGTTGTATCTTGGGAGAATATTGCCCGACAATATAAAAAAGGTTATACGGGGCAATCTTGTCTTAAAGACAGAGTGTCATCACTCGACTCAGCAAATCACAAAGTAGTTTGTTAAGTTTTTGATTTACAGTTTATTATAATATTTAGTTTATCCTTTCTTACTATTGTAATAGTTACTTACTTCCCGTTCCCTACAACAATTGTATCCCTACAATTTTAAGACAAGATTTGTGTTGTAAGTACCTAGAAAGATGACTGGAAGAGAATAAATTGCTTCTGATTTTGTTGTTGCTGCTACTCAAGGCAACCCCTCTGCCTTCCCCACTGCTCAAGGCACACCTAATGCCTTTCCGGTTGCACAAGGCTCATCCAACGCCTTTACTGCTACTCAAGGGAATGTTGATGTTCCTCCACCCGCTGGATTCCACCATGAACGCCCTGAAAAGTTCATGGGCTCCAACTTCAAGAGACGGCAACAGAAGATGTTATTCTATCTGACTGTTATGGGAATGGCTCATTTCCTAATAGAAGATCCTCCACAAGCTGGAGATGAAATGGACCCTTCGCCTACTGAAACGGCTGAAGGGGGCCTAGGTATCCATGTCATTAATGACATGAAGATGGTTCTTGATGCATGGGGTCATAGTGATTTCATGTGTAAGAACTATATATTGAACTACTTGTCAGACCCTCTCTACACGGTGTATTGCACCATTGACACCGCCAAAGTGTTGTGGGAGAAGCTGCAAAAGAAGTACAACGCACAAGATGCAGGTACTAAGAAATTCATCATTGGAAAATTCCTGAAATTTTCAAATGGCGGATAGCAAAACAGTGATGTCCCAAGTCCAGGAATTCCAAATGATTCTATATCACCTGGATTTGAAAGGTATGAAACCAAATGAGCAGTTTTTGGTTGCATCGTTGATTGAAAAGTTACCTCCTTCGTGGAATGAGTTACTTAAAACTCAAGACAGAGGATATGACCTTTGAAGAACTTATTATCAAACTCCAAATTCAGGAAGATAATAAGAAGGCCTTGCCTAGGGGTAAACAACCCGCTGAGACAAAGGCAAATCTGGCTGAGGCCAAAGGGAACCCAAGCAAGAAGCGCAAGTGTCCAGAAAGACGGTAAGACCCAAGCAGCGGAGAAGTTCAAAGGAAACTGTCACCACTGCGGAAAACCTGGTCACATGATCAAGGATTGCCGCAGGCTCAAGACTGAGCAACAAGAAAATGTCAAGGCTAAGGGCAAGGCACAAGTTAACGTCGTCAAAGACAAGTTTCTGGATGACATGATTGAGGAGTTCTCAGCGGTGGTGCTAGAAGCAAACCTTGTTGAGAATCTCAAGCAATGGTGGATGGACACAGGTGCTACAAGACACGTCTGTTCCAATAGAGATGCCTTCTCCACTTATACACCGGTTACAAATAAGAAGTTGTTCATGGGCAACAACGCTTCCCCTGGCGTGCTGGGGGGGTAGGAAAGGTAGTCCTGAAGATGACTTCTGGAAAGGAGCTCACTCTGAAGGAGGTGATGCATGTTCCTAAGATTAGAAGAAATTTAATTTTAGGTCATTTATTGGTTAATGCTGATATTAGGCTAGTGTTTGAGTCCAATAAATTTGTAATCACTAAGAATGGAACATTTGTGGGAAGAGGATTCATTTGTGAAGGCCTCTTCAAAGTTAACATCATGTCTGTATTACGTACAAGCAATAATATTGAAGCTTCTTCTTACTTGCTTCAGTCCTCTAATTTATGGCATCATAGATTAGGACATGTTAACTACAAGTCCATCCAAAGGTTGGTAAAGTTGGAGTTGTTGTCGTCTATCGACGTAAACCCTCAACATAAGTGTGAGGTGTGCGTAGAGGCAAAACTTACAAAGCTTCCTTTTTGATCTGTCGAAAGAAATACCGACCCTCTAGAACTTATTCACACAGATATATATGATTTGAAGTTTGCACAAACTAGAGGGGGGAACAAGTACTTTGTGACATTCATTGATGATAGCACAAGGTATTGTTACCTTTACTTGTTGAAAAGTAAGGATGAAGCCTTTGAAGCGTTCTGACGTTACAAAGCAGAAGTTAAGAATCAACTAAGCATGCAGATTAAATCCATTCGTAGCGATAGAAGGGGAGAATATGTAGCGCCATTTGAGGAATATTGTGTTGAATCGGGCATTGTTCATCAAACGATGGATCCATACTCACCTCAGTCGAACGGTATTGCGGAACGCAAGAACCGCACATTGAATGAAATGATGAATGCCTTGGTCATCAATTCTGGTCTTCCATAAAACATGTGGGGAGAAGCTGTCCTTACCGCTAAAATGATTCTTAATAGAGTCCCACATAAGGGTAAAGACAAAACTCCGTATGAATCATGGAAGGAAAAGAAACCTACCTATAAATATTTAAAGGTGTGGGTTTGTTTGGCAAAGGTCGAAGTACCCAAGCCAAAGCAGGTCAAGATTGGGCCTAAGACTGTAGATTGCATTTTCATCGGATATGCAAATAACAGTAATGCTTATCGCTTCTTAGTGCATAAGTCAGATATTCCAGATATCCGCGGGGGTACAATCATGGAATCAAGGAATGCTCAATTCTTTGAAGATACCTTTCCTAGAAATAAAAAGGACATAACCTCTCGCAAACAAAGTTATGAACAAAGTTCTTAGGAATCGGGAGTTATTGACGGCCTGAATCTAGATAGTTCAGATCTAGTGGACCTCGAAGTGGCTGAACCGGGATCTAGTGTTCCATTTTCTCAGAACTTGGAGACTCCAGAGATGGAACCAAGGCAAAGTAAAAGGGTCAGGAAGGATAAATCCTTCGGTCCTGACTTTGTAGCTTATATGGTTGATGATGAACCGAGGACAATTGCTAAAACATTGTCAACTCTATAGGCACCGCTCTGGAAAGAAGCTATTGAGAGTGAAATGGACTCCATCCTGCATAACCATACTTAGGAGTTGGTTGATCTTCCTCCAGGAAATAAACTGTTGGGTTGTAAATGGATACTCAAACGAAAGTATAAAGCAGATGGGTCTATAGATAAGTACAAGGACAGGTTGGTAGTCAAAGGCTATCGGCAGCAGGAAGGCCTTGACTACTTTGACACGTACTCCCCGGTGTCTAAGATGACGTCCATATGAGTATTCATTGCGATCGCAGCGTTGCATGACCTTGAGATACATCAAATGGATGTCAAGACAACCTTCCTAAATGGTGATTTGGAAGAATAAATTTATATGGAACAACCCGAGGAGTATGTAGTTCCAGGGCAAGAGAAGAAAGTCTGTCGGTTGATTAAATCTCTATACGGGCTGAAACAAGCCCGAAGCAATGGCACGAAAAATTTGATAGTACTCTGCTATCGAAGGGTTTCACCATTAATGAGTGTGACAAATGTGCTTACATGAACGGTAACTCTGACTCGTTCGTCATGATATGCCTGTACGTAAATGACATGTTGATCACATGGAGCAGTCTTAGCTTGATTCTAGAGACTAAGAAAATGTTGAAACAATGCTTCGACATGAAGGATATGGGTATCGCATATGTCATCTTAGGGATAAAAATCTCTAAGATGTCTGACGGGATGGTCTTATCTCAGTCTCACTACATCGAGGATGTTTTGAGAAAGTTCGAGATGTTCGACAGTTCGTCTATGAAGTCACCAATGGATAGAAATCAAAAGCTTGATAAAAATCGTGGTGCACCCGTATGCCAGGAGTAATATGCACATGTGATTGGTAGTTTGATGTACATAACAAACTGCACCCGACCTGATATTGCTTATGCAGTCAACAAATTGGCTAGGTTTACCCGTAATCCGAGTAATGATTATTGGAAGGCGTTGAATCGGGTACTACGATACCTGAAATACACGTTAACTTACGGGTTGCATTATTCGAGATATCCAGATGTACTAGAGGGGTACAGTGATGCAAACCGGATATCTGATATAGAGAATACCAAGTCCACCAGTGGGTATGTATTTACAATTGGTGGTGGGGCTGTGTTTTGGAAATTCTCTAAGCAAACTTGCATCGCCCGATCCACGATGGAATCAGAGTTTATCGCTTTAGACAAAGTAGGAGAAGAAGCTGAGTGACTTCATGACTTCTTAGAGGATGTTCCTTGTTGGGACAAACCCGTACCTTCTGTAATGATCCACTGCAACAGTCAGTTGGCTCTAGAAAGGGTACGGAGTTCCATGTACAATGGCAAGTCTCGTCATATTCGATGAAGACATAAGACCGTTAGGCAGTTGATCACTACGGATATAATATCTATTGATTACATAAAGTCAAAGGATAACATAGCGGACCCACTGACAAAGGGCTTACCCAAAGATCAGATATTCTGCCTGTCTAGGGGGATGAGCTTAAAACCCAAGGTATAAGGACCAATACAGTGGTAACCCAACCTTACTGACTAGAGATCCCAGGAATTAGGTTCAATGGGAAAACTAAGCTGTAAAGGTTCAGATGATTGCTTCGGTGGAAGCATAAGCACTTCGGATAGTTATTTCTGTAACAAAACACCAAATCCAAAGTTGTTCCCGCGATAGACTATAAGTGCTATCTGCAGTGTGGGTGAAGGTTAAGTTTCCAAAACCTTTAATGATCCTCACCGGTTGAGGTTAGATTTGGGGAAACTTTTAATGGTTCCTAACACTTGTAAAGTGGGGTATAGCATGATACCTTGTAGGAGACCACCTATTTAAGTGCGAGGATAGGCCGCCTCAAAATGAACGCACTTAAGAATTCAAAAAGTGTCCACGGCCACAACAGACAAAACATTACGAAAAACAAAGTAAGGGAAGTTGTTGAATTGGTATCGTTGACTTGGCTTACACTAAACACTGACGGTTCAAGACATCACATTCACCGTGAAGTAAGTAAGTCTGATGGTATTCAACTATGGAAGGTTCAAAGCGTATGCTACCTATCCAGATGGAACATCGGTCCACTGAAAGATTGCTGGAAAGGCACCATGTGAGTGCGCCAAAATCTCTTTCAAGATGGGATTGTTGGAAATTTACTAATGTGGAATTAAGTATATCCCATTATTTATGACTCAAACAATTGGGGCCCCGCATGTCTGAAATGTCATTTCCACACACGTGCACACGTAGTGCTAAGTATCGCAAATTTCATTAGTGAAAGAGATATTGGTACGTATGTACTACGTTTGAGACATAGAATGATGGACAGTTATTGGCCAAATGACAAAGTATTTCACGTTGGTAAACGAAGGAAGAAGTGTACGAAGTGTAAGATGAAACGCGTTGGAAATCGCCGCGGAGTCGCGAAGGGCCGCGTGGCCTCCTAGGGAGCGCAGCGACGCTAATTGTGTCTTCAGTTACTGGAGCCGCGATGCTAATTGTGTCTTCAGTTACTGAAGCCAAGGCGCCGCATCGCTAGTTCACAGAGCCGCAGCGCTAATTCACAGAGCCGCGGCGCTTCGGAGGCAGAATGCTGCGACGGGAAGTTGAAAAGTTATGACCTTTGGGCTGGTTTTGGAGCATTGATTCTCCATTACTTGACACATGAATTCAGCCATTATTTGGCTGAATGTAACCTCTCAATTAAGTGTCATTACATGACTATTGAAGACCATTAGTTGGCTAGTTGAGGGGTCTTATCCTTACACTATAAATTGAGGTCTTTGACTCAATTGAAGAACACTACACAACACTTAGACAATATTCCAAAATTTTCTGAATTGATCTTCTTCCTCTCTAGCAAAGTTACTATACTCAAAGTTTTTCAAGAGTAACACTTGAGTTTCTTTGCTCAATTGTTAAGTTGATGTTGTATCTTGGGAGACTATTGTTCGACAACGTAAAAGGGGATATACGGGGCAATCTTGTCTTAAAGACAAAGTGCCATCACTCGACTCAGCAAATCACAAAGCAGTTTGTTAAGTTCTTGATTTACAGTTTATTGTAATATTTAGTTTATCCTTTCTTACTATTGTAATAGTTACTTACTTCCCGTTCCCTACAACAATTGTATCCCTACAGAAATAACAATAATATACCCAGTGAAATCCCACAACGTGGGGTCTGGGAAGGGTAGATTGTACGTAGACCTTACCTTTATCTTGGTAAGTAAATCGACTGTTTTCGAGATACACTCGGCTCATTATAAAACATAAGCACAAGCAAAACAAACAAGTCAAATTCCTATAGGAGTGAACCTTGTTAGAAAACATCTATAGTTCCTCCATTTTGACAAATGCCAAATAGAAAAGATATATAACAAGGCATCATCACTTTTTCCAATAAAGTAGCTTCCGGATCAATCATTTTTAGAGAATGCTCATTCAACTTGGCTTGTTAAGAGTCCCACGTCGGATATAATGAGAACATGGACTCATTATATGAATTTGGACAATTCTCACTCTACAAACTAGCTTTTGGGGTTGAGTTAGGCCCAAGATCCATTCTTTACATGGTATCAGAGCCAGACTCATTCCAATTCTTTGTTCACCGATGTTGGGCCCCAAATCATATTATACAAGCTCCAGTTAACAAGGTCTAGGAAAATTTATTACGGTATGGATATGTTGAAAGGGTTCATCATTGCTTGAAGTAGGTAAAATGAATTTGAAGCAGAAACTAGAGGATCCATTTTTTCGGGCAAAATAACGTTCCACCAACAAACAACAAGATCACTTAGAAAATCGCAGTCTTTGTACCATTGTGAAATTCGATTTTAAATTGTATAGGGAAATAGAAAAATGGAAAAGAACGTTGAATCTTCTTCATTTTATCAGGTTTTTTCTTAACTTGCAGTATCTCACCATCTTGTCTTTCATGTGGATCTCACCTAAAAAAAAACCCACAGCAAACACTGAAAATTTCAACTCCATAAATCTAGGAGCTCTAATGTTTAATTCGTTGTAATATTTTCAAACACAGCTCCAAAATTGAATTAAAAAAATAATGGAACAAATCTAACATGCCATCGATAGTCACCGCCATGAAAGTGTGGAAGAAAATTTCTGTCATTGTGACGCTAATCGCGGCAAAACTGAGACCGAAATTTCAAACTCTAACTCAGAGTCAACTGTTAGTGAACATTCTTCCTTCTTTGTTTTTGTCGGTGAATATACCACAAATTATTACAATTTAAAAATAATACATAAATAAATATTCAGGCTGAGATGCGGATATTCGCTCTCTTTAAGGAGATTCAAGCCTACTGCGGTATAATTTTCACCGGTCCAACAATATATCTCTTGACTTGTCCCTTCTAGGATACAACAGTCTAACAACGTGGGTGTCTCAAACAACTCTGGACTAATTGAAGAGTTCAAAGCTCCACCAATAAAAACACCTTCCTTCAACATAAATTACTCACTTTTGTGGTAACTAAGTTACTTAGAATATTTTCTTTATCTCAACTCTCTTTTTTCACTTCTCCAACCTCACTATACACCACAATAGTTTTCACACCTCTCTCACACAATATAATATTTTTTCATCTCAACTCATAGAAGAAACACCTCTGTATATAGGTGTAGAAATCATCCATATAGTAAATATAGAGAAAATTGGATAATTAAGTGAGGAAGAATATGAAATGTGATTAATGAGAGTAAAAACCATATTCTACATCTTGGAGCAGGGGAGAGGGTGGGAGTTATGATCATTTTCTAACTTTTATGACCGCTAACAAATATGAGAGATAAATAATTTATTTTAATAATAAAATATATTTCAACACTTCTGGTAAATCACAATTTTAAATTTCTAAACTACGACTCAACATATAAGTCTTCAATTTTTTCTTATTGAATGATAGTGATTTATGTAGAGTTGTATAAGGATCGCCCACAGAGATTTGAATTTGATTCTGCTGCTGATTGTATCCCGCATGTTCATTTTTATTTTTGATGTTGATGTGTTGTTTTATTATTTGTCAAGATGGTGGCTGATTTGTCACCTAATTATAGTTGAAGAAAGTAGATTTAAAAAAATTAAGACTTTCAACTAAGGGTGGCCAGTGGGCCGGGACGGCCCGACCCCGACCCGACCCCGTCCCGAGCCCGCCCCGGTCCCTCCCCGACCCCGCGTAAAAAAAAAACGGTGGCGGGACTCGAACTCAGGACGGGACTATATCTCGTCCCGCCAGACCCGAGCCCGCCCCAGGCCCGCCTGACCCGAGCCCGCCCCGAGCCCGTCCCGACCTCGCCCGATTTCTCCCCCTTTGCAAATATAACTGTTGCACCAACAACTATTTTAGATTTTGGCCGTTGGGCAACGACCATTTTAGGCCTCCCCCTCCCCAACCCCCCTACCCTTTAATATTTATTTTAACCCATAAGTTATTATATTTACACTTTAATCCAATTTTTCAACTATAAATAACTCATTTTCTCTTCATCTTTCTCACAAATCTTCCTACAATCTCTCAATATGTCTTTCTACAAGTCTATATTATTTGCTAAATATTCAATTTTATTTATTCATTTGGAAATTGGGAGTGAAGTTGACAACTAGCTTGGGGATCTTCCATCGAGCAAAGTTTCAATTTTCAACCTCTCGATTACACGTCGACGTTACGTCGGCGTTTGGTACATTCGGTCCTTCATTAAATTATTATTGTCTGTTTATTTTATTTAGCGCACTTAATTTCATTTACTTTAATTATTTGTTAGCATATAATTAAAATGGAAGGAATTAGAGGTATGTTTAAGGGTAAGGGTAAGACTTCTTCTAGTAGGGACAACCGGGGCAAATGTACTTCTTCTAGTCATTTTATTCCTACACAGGATGATTTTGTTGATACTCAACATGTTCCTACAATACCATTAGATTTAGACGAGGAACTATTTTCTGGAACTCAAGAAAACTTTAATTTAGACGATGATCTAGATGATACACCCATTAATGTTGATGACAACACACCCACTAGTGCACCTTCAACTGAAATACCTTTTATTCTCCCTAGTATGAGACGAGGTCCAGCAAAATGACCATTAAAATCAGATGCATGGACATTTTTTGATAGGGACGTAGAGAATCAAGTAGCTATATGTAAAATTTGTAAAAATGTTTTAAAATTTAAAACTGGAAAAGGTCACGGTGGGATGGGGGGTTTAATTAGACACGTAGTAAGTGCTCATCCATCTAGGTATGCCCAATACCAGGCTTCAAAATCGGGTGCGCAAACGCCCGCTCCATCGGGACAAGGTTCACATACTGATACTGTCCCGGACCAAGTACAGAGTCAAATTAACCCTATGACGGGGGGAATTGTAGGCTCTAAATACAATAAACATAGAGATAGGGAAGCAATATCAAAATTAGTTGTTGTGGAGGGTTTGCCCTTTTCATTTCCTTCATCTCCCGGTTTTATTCATTACATTAGATATATATATAATCCTGCTTTTAACGGTTTTCCTAGATCAACTGTTAAGAGAGATGTATTTAAATTCGCGCATGAATATCAACAATATTTACGTTTTTCATTATATCATTTTAATGGCAAAGTATCTATCACGTCTGATATAGGTCGTAGTACTAACAGCCATGATTATTTAACTGTAACTTGTCATTGGATAGATTATAAATGATCTATGCAAAAACGTATTTTAGCGTATAGATATATAGATGATAGGCACACTGGTACTTTTATTGCAAATAATATTTATCAAGTGTGCCATTATTACGGAATAACCGATAAAATTATGACTATTACATTAGATAACGCTTTTTCTAACAATTACGCAATTACAATTTTAAAAAATAGTTTAACTCCATCTTTTCTAGATCATTTTCATATAAAATGCGCATGCCATATATATAACTTAATTGTAAAGGATGGTCTATCACTTTTTGAAGACATTCTTAGTAAAATACAATTTGCTATAAATTTTATTTTTAAAAGTAATAAAGTACAACGTAGAAAAGAATATAAAAAAACTTGTCACGATTGTGGACTATCTTATAGAAAAATTCCACAAGAAGTATCCACTAGGTGGAATTCTTTATACGAGCAACTACTTGTTGCTTATGACTATAGAAAACCTATAACTTTATTTTTTAACTCTCATAATAAAAATCCAGCTGATATGATTTTAGATAGTGATTGAGTAAAAATTTCTGAACTTATTGTATTTTTAGAGAAATTTTTTCAAGCAACAAAAGAATTTTCCGGTATATATTATCCTACTATTTCAACTATGTTGTTTTATATAACTCTAATATTTTTATTACTTAGTGAATATATGGAAAAACCAGCTTATAAGGCAGCTATTAAAAAAATGTTTGTCAAAATAAAAAATATTTTATTCCTATTCCCACTATTTATATTATATGTTCTGTTTTAAATCCTACTATCAAAATAGACGGTACTAAATCACTAATTGAAACTATTTACGATTGTATAGAAGTACTACCATCTCCAAGTCCCAAAATTCTAAATCACCCACCACCTATTGAACAAACTAAAGAAGAAGTGTTGTCTAGCGTAGAACACCATTGCAAAAAAATATATAGATTTTATCAACAAGAAAATGCTAGTAACTTACCGGCTTCCATACCATCTTCTTCATCTTCAACACAACCTCACAAAAGATATGCTGTTTCTGCGGCTAGTATTGAAAGCCTTAGAAATAGAATGTGCGGTCGTACCTCTACTACTAACCAAATTAGCGAGTTGGATATTTTTGTTTTGCAGGGTTCTGTACCGTACCAAGAAGTTATCAATGAAGATGGACATGGAGACTTGCTGAAATACTGGAGGGAGAATGAGAAGACCTTTCTGACACTTTCATTGATGGCCCGAGATGTTTTGAACATTCAAGCGTCATCAACCGCGTCCGAGAGCGCTTTTTCTGCCGGCAGATATCAAATAGGAGACCACAGACACTCATTAGCCGGAGACAGCTTGGAAATTGCAGTATTATTCAGAGATTGGATACGAGCGGAGCAGAGAAGGTGCGGTCAACCGGAGATCAACGAAGAAGACGATGAAAACTATAACGAAATCTTATCCGAATGTGGTGGAAGCGACGTAGATCAATTTGACCAACAAATACCAATTCCAACCGAAGAACCACAGGAAATCATCAAGCAATTAGAACAGGTTTTTTTTAGAATGTAATTTTTTTAGTTGCAATTTTATTATGTAATTTGCAACTTTTGGACAACACCACAAAGTTGCAATTTAGATTTTAGACAATTGTATTTGTATTACAAAAAAAATCATATGTCTATTAAATATTATAAGAGGCACAAAAACAGTCTTGGGATGTTTTTATTACACTATCTTGTCTTGTTTATTGAGTTTTTTTTTTATACATATGTTATTTAGAAAAAAAAAAAGGAAAACCCGCCGGACCCCGCCCCGACCCCGACCCGACCCGACCCCCTACCCGATACCGACGGGATCGGGAACGGGACGGGACTGGAGCAAGTCCCGCCAGACCCGACCCCGCCAGACCCCGCCACACCCGACCCCAACCCCTTCACCCGTCCCGTCCCGACCTCGATCCCGCCAGACCCGGCTCGCCAGACCCAAGCCCGGCCCACTGGCCACCACTACTTTCAACTCTCTAATGGGAGAATGTAATACACACTATGCTATGTCAACAAAAAGTGTTAATTAATGCATTTTTTTAGTAGTTTAGGTGCTCAATAAGAAAAGATTAGTTCAAGTGTCTAGATGGAGAATTATGACAAGTTTAAGGGCTTCTACATGTATTCAGCCATCATTTTAGTGCCACCTAATATTCAAATCAAACTTCCACGCCAATTTTCAAGTTCCTATAAGAAATAGATAATAAACTAGTCTAAAAACTCTCCACAACGAATGGTAAAAAATAAAAAATTGAATTTACGAAGAAAGTAAAATCTGAGCTATCTTAGAAGAAAATTGGTCATAATAACGTGATTGAAAAATCTAACGATACAAATCCGCAAGTGGTTGAAAATTTTTCTTGTTAGATCAACTCTTGACGTCTCTTCTGAGAGAGTCACAAGCTCTTGAAGTCTTTCTCAGATAGTCACATGTGTCTCAATTTGTTACCACCCCTGGAAGAAAATGAAAAATCACATTGTGAATACTATAAAATACTGTCCGAAAAGTAAGGACGGGAAAGTAAGGTAGAAATGGAGTCCATCGTCGTGGAATAGCCAGCTGCTCACCCTGAAAATTCCAAATAATATACCTTAATGATCGGGGACGGCTCATCCACTACTAGAACTCGAAACAGAACCTGCACACAGAAAAGGTGATAGGGAAACACGTATACTTAACAATATCATTGACCGGTCCTAAACTAAAGCGGTCGCGAGGATTGATCTTTCCGATACTTACCTCCACATTTCATTAGCAATCAATCCAACAAGTTATATACACTTAACATATAAGAGATAGAAGGTCCA
This sequence comes from Anisodus tanguticus, assembly GCA_034509755.1. Classification (NCBI taxonomy): domain Eukaryota; kingdom Viridiplantae; phylum Streptophyta; class Magnoliopsida; order Solanales; family Solanaceae; genus Anisodus; species Anisodus tanguticus. Next base: position 5,133,536 of record CM067561.1, on the reverse strand, counting down.
CAATCAAGTAAACAATCAAATACAGTTGCTTTCATAAAGTCATGTACAAGTCAAATAATAAGAATATAAGCAAGTATGAATGATATGCGAGAAAATGCCATGGCCGATATGCACAATAATACACACGCTCATGAAGTAGGTTTTTTCGTAATCCATGGGAGACTCACGAGGTCCATATAATCACCCGGAGTTCCAGATCTTCCATATCGCATCGGGCGTCCAGACAACATGATATATTGTCATCACCACTCCATCTTGTACCATCTGTAACATCCCATAATTTCGGGCGATGAGTTAAGCATTTGGACGTATGCAAGTAGACCCGAGCCTCGGAGAAATTTATGTTATATATACATATGCTAATAAAGAGATCAGTATATAAAAGGATTAAACTCCGAAGTAATTTTGGACGTAACAAGTGTGATGATGAGAATAAATAATAATAGTTGTATATTCCCAAAGAGGTTATGGACTAGTGTCATATCACAAAATTATGACATTGAGGATATGAAGGTTTTATAAGTTATCAAGGTTTAAGTGAATTGGGATCATTAAATTAATTATGTGTGTGATTGATAAATTATACGGAGGTAAGTCACTTACTTAATTAAGTGTAGTGCATGTACTGTGTATGTGTCGTGATTAGGGGTATCTCACCGCCAAAGATTTGGTTAAGTGGGAGACCAAATCATTCGTGCATTAAATGCAAGCTTGAGGCATCTTTTAAGGAGTTTATATTCTTGCTTTTAAGGCCAAAAGAACGACCAGTAACATCTTCAACATTTCATTTCTAAGATTAAAACGAGGTACATTACTCGTTGCTAGTCAGGGGATGGGTATAGACAGTAAGTCCAAGCTTTTGCTCTTAAAAACATGAGCAGTATACTTTTGTTCCATAGCTCAACTTGGTTCTGAGGATGTTCAAGCAGCAACATCATTCCACCTGTTAGAAATAAATTCCCTTCGAATTATTAAGTGAAAGCAAGGTATATTAAGGCAAATTATTTCTTATTTTGGCATGTTTCATGTAACGAAATATAATCGTGATATTGCTCCATAATTTATTCTACTCCTAGTAGTTAAGAATATTCATGTTATTGATTCCTATGCTAAAAGCATGTCTAAATATGTTTCCAAGACCTTATTGAGGCATACGGAAAAGATGTTGATATTCACAGTGTTAGCCGAAAGGGCAAGGATATTATGTTATCCGATAAATTCAGAAAATGTTTTATTGTCATACATGCATCACATTCATGTACATACCTTGACCTCAAAGGAGTTATAGACTCTACTATATGTATGCATTATATATATGTATGGGGAATGGAAAAAAGGGAAAGGCATTATATACGCACACCACATGCAGCTGGTACAGACTATCACAAAAGAGTCCGAAGAGGCCAATATTGATGCATGTGTGGCCAATACGATATAACCTGATGCCCATAGAGGCGATTATGGGAAGGAAGATGCCCTTGTATGGACAATATTATACCGCATTTGCATTGAGCATAACATTTAGGCATATGTATTAGGGCCTTCAGAGGCATTTACTGTTGGTCGGCTGTTTTTGTTTCAGTTGTTGGTATATCTCTGCTATGCTCTTATTCATGCATGACTGACTCAGTATATTAGTCGTACTGACATCCTTTTTGTCAGGGGACGCTGCATTTCATGTCCGCAGATTCACGGAAGCAAGGAGACGATCCACGTTAGTAGGTTGCAGATTCAATGGTCGTACTCAGTACATCAGTCGTACTCACGTAAGAAATGAGACGATCCAGGTGCCCGTCGCGGCCCTCCGGTTTAGGTTGTGAAAAACTTGGTATTAGAGCATGTCTGTCCTAGGAAGTCTACAAGCCGTGTCTAGTAGAGTCTTGTTTATGGGTATATTGTGCACCACACTTATAAGCAGGAGGTTGCCTGACATTTAGGGATGGTTTCTATTATTTCATCTCATAAATCATGTAGTAGAGCTGAGTTATAAGTATTTCACTCCTAATCCGTCTCGTGTTTATGATTCCAGCGATGCCTACCGCAAGGAAGAAGTTTAAGAGTGTGAGGGCATTGGATACGGCTGAAGGCGAAGCTACTAGCCGATTGCCACCCGCTAGCAAGGGCCAGAGTGAGACCCACAGTATGAATCATTCGTATGATTACCTCAGTTCACCACCGTCGGAGGAGATTAGTGGAGCTGCAATACCCCCAGTTCTTTACTTGATACTCCAGATATGGATGTTGATATGCGGAGTGCGGTACAGTTACTGACACGATTGGTGGCCGCTCAGGCCTAATGTCAGGTTCCAAGTCTTTCGGATAGAGCCGCTAGTGCGAGAGCTCGGATTTCATCAATCTAGACCCTCCGGTATTCACGGGATCAGACTTGAATGCAGACCCGCAAAATTTTCTAGATCAGGTACAGCGTGCCTTGCGGGTAATGGATGCTACTGATATTGAGTCGGTAAAGTTTGCTTCTTATAGACAGCGGGATATCACAGTAACCTGGTATGAGACATGGGAGAATTCTAGGGGACCTCATGCTCCACTAGCAGGATGGAGATAGTTTTCAGAGGCCTTTTTACAATATTTTCTGCCAGTCGAGCTTCGACGGGCCAGGCAGGACAGGTTCCTACGTCTTAAGCAGGGTAACATGAGTGTTCGAGAATATAATTTGCAGTTTAATTCATTGTCCAGATACACTCATACGATTATAGTGGAGATGAGTGATCGTGCACATAAGTTCGTTACTAGCTTGGGGCCGCACTTGGTTAACGAATGTACTACGACTTCTTTGAATCCGGATATGGATATTGCTCGCATTCAGGCTTACACACAAAATTTAGAGGATCGTAAGAGGCAACAACGGGTAGATCGATAATATGATAAGGGCCAGCATAAGAGGGCTCGGTCCTTAGGTGATGTGAGGGATCTTAGAGGAGGGCCCATGCCAGAACTTTATGGACGACCGTCTTACCCAGCAGCTAGCGCAATATTACCATTTTCAGGGTCGAGGGTTGATCGGTATATTCTGTCGGGACCAGGTCAGAGTTCACAAGTGTCAGGGTCTTATTATAGAGGGGATTCAATTCAGATGAGACCGTTGTTGGATCGATGTAGGCGGTGTGGTAAGACCCATCGAGGGCCGTGCCAACGAGGAGCAAGGGTGCGTTATTTTTGTGGTGAACATGGTCATTTTGTGCGAGACTGTCCGACAATAGGCGAAGGTGTTAGAATCAAGCCTGTCGAATCTGCAACAGCTTCATCATAGTCAGTATGCCCATCAGGGCAAGGTCAGCCGACATTATCCGGTCGAGGCAAAAGTAGGGGCCAATCTATCATATATCACCCCTTTTATTGCTTGTAAATTTGGTATGGATCCTGAGTTGATAAGAGATCCATTTGTGGTATCTACACCAGTTGGTGAATCAGTAATTTCTAGACGAGTCTATCGAAATTGTGCAGCATTAGTTTATAGCCATCAGACCCTAGCGGATTTGGTAAAATTAGAAATAGTTGACTTCGATGTTATTATGGGCATAGATTGGCTAGCATCATGCTACACTAATGTTGATTGCCGAACAAATATTGTTAAATTTCAGTTCCCAGGCGAGCTAGTTCTTGAATGGAAGGGTAATACGGCGACGCCAAAAGACAAGTTTATTTCATACCTTAAGGCAAGGAAGATGATCTTCAAAGGTTGTATATATCATCTCGTTCAGGCTAGAGATGTCGATGCCGAACCACCTACTTCTCAATCAATTCCGGTGGTTAATGAGTTTCTTTATGTATTTCCAGACGAACTTCCAGGCCTTCCTCCTGAAAGGGAAATTGAGTTCGGTATAGATGTGTTGTCAGACACTCAGTCGATATCTATTCTTCCTCATAGAATGGCTCTAGCTGAATTGAAAGAATTAAAGGAGCAATTAAAGGATCTACTGGAGAAAGTCTTTATTAGGCCTAGCATATCTCCTTGGGGTGCGCCGGCATTGTTTGTACAAAAGAAAAATGGTTCACCCCAACATTCGAGGACGAATGTTTCTAAGGGGGTAAGGATGTAACATTCCGTAATTTCGGGCGTTGGGTTGAGCATTTGGACGTATGCAAGTAGACCCGAGCCTCGAGGAAATTTATGTTATATTTTCGTATGCTAATAAAGAGATCAGTATATTAAAGTATTAAACTCCGAAGTAATTTTGGACGTAACAAGTGTGACGATGGGAATTAATAATAATAGTTGTATATCCCCAAAGAGGTTATGGACTAGTGTCATATCACAAAATTATGATATTGAGGATATGAAGGTTTTATAAGTTATCATGATTTAAGTGAATTGGGATCACGAAATTAATTATGTGTGTGATTGATAAATTATACGGAGGCAAGTCACTTACTTAATTAAGTGTAGTGCATGTACTGTGTATGTGTCGTGATTAGGGGTATCCCACCGCCAAAGATTTGGCTAAGTGAGAGACCAAATCATTCGTGTATTAAATGCAAGTTTGAGGCATCTTTTAAGGAGTTTATATTCTTGCTTTTAAGGCCAAAAGAACGACCAGTAACATCTTCAACATTTCATTTCTAAGATTAAAACAATGTACATTACTCGTTGCTAGTCAGGGGATGGGTATAGACAGTAAGTCCAAGCTTTTGCTCTTAAAAACATGAGCAGTATACTTTTGTTCCATAGCTCAACTTGGTTCTGAGGATGTTCAAGCAGCAACATCATTCCACCTGTTAGAAATAAATTCCCTTCGAGTTATTAAGTGAAAGCAAGGTATATTAAGGCAAATTATTTCTTATTTTGGCATGTTCCATGTAATGAAATATAACTGTGATATTGCTCCATATTTTATTCTACTCCTAGTAGTTAAGAATATTCATGTTATTGATTCCTATGCTAAAATCATGTCTAAATATGTTTCCAAGACCTTATTGAGGCATACGGAAAAGATGTTGATATTCATAGTGTTAGCCGAAAGGGCAAGGATATTATGTTATCCGATAAATTGAGAAAATGTTTTATTGTCATGCATGCATCACATTCATGTACATACCTTGACCTCAAAGGAGTTATATACTCTACTATATGTATGCATTATATATATGTATGGGGAATGGAAAAAGGGAAAGATATTATATATGCACACCACCTGCAGCTGTTACAGACTATCATAAAAGAGTTCGAAGAGACCAATATTGATGCATGTGTGGCCAATACGATATAACCTGATGCCCATAGAGGCAGTTATAGGAAGGAAGATGCCCATGTGTGGCCAATATATATACCGCATTTGCATTGAGCATAACATTTAGGCATATGTATTAGGGACTTCAGAGGCATTTACTGTTGGTCGGCTGTTTCTATTTCAGTTGTTGGTATATGTCTGCTATGCTATTATTCATGGTTGACATACTTAGTACATCAGTCGTACTGACGTCCCTTTTGTCGGGGGATGCTGCGTTTTATGCCTGCAGGTTCACGTAGGCAAAGAGATGATCCACGTTAGTAGGTTGCGGATTCAACGGATTTTGGAGCACTCCCCTTATTTCGGAGTGTCGGTCTAGCTTGGTACGGTGATTTTTGCTTGTATATATGGGTATGGCGGGTCCCTGTCCCGACCTTTTGATGTTGTTTATT